>OX453240.1:11275773-12750773 GCA_949709985.1 Luffia ferchaultella | reverse complement strand
TTATTAATATTGTCATACATTCATTGTCTAGAATAAGTATCTGTTAAGATTTATATTTATGCTGTAAGCAAAAAATTGTTAATAACAATTTATAACGGATTTCACAATTTGATGACTTTAAAAAGTGACTTTAGTCGTAATAAACAAAAAGCTTTGAACAATAATATGATTTGATTTGTGCTAAAGCCAAAATACGCCTGTGAAGCTGCGGCGAATCTGCATTTATTTCTCGATTAAATAAACATGAATTTGTATAAACTTTATTAAAAATAAAAAGGAAAAAAATAAAAAAAGGGAGATCAAGCGAGTGTAATATGACGTGAAAGGTAACTCAATGCAAAATCTTTGTGTCTCTTATGGCACTATGATTATTATATAATATGTAATGCTTGTAATCACATTAAATTACATTGCATAGGTACTAGGGTGGAGCGAATTTTTTGTTTTTATATTTTCAATACGGCGGAGTGCAGAAACGGTGCTCCGTACTGATACATTCAGAATATATCAGGACAGTAAACATGTTTTGACCGGAAGTACTGCCGCATGGCCATTGAAAATTTCAAAAATCCTGAAAATAAGAGATTTTGGTAAATGTAAAACCGGTACTAAAAATTGAGGGAATCGTATGTTTTATTTAATAGTTCAACACTTTACATTATAGAGAGTGAAAAAAACAAAAAAAAAGTAGTATACTTTTTCATAAAAAAATCTAGAAAAAAAAAACATCTAATATTATAAATTTTTCGCCGTTTGTTGAACTACGAACTTTTTTTGTGTTGAAGACCGGCATGATATTGTAAGATTTTAACTTGTTTGGTATCCATCCTTCACGTCTATCTGGTCTACATACAGCAGCACATGACTCAGTTACCAGCTTAATGCATCTTTCAGTAGCTTGTGAGTGGCATGGAATGGCAATTGGCAAAATGTAGGCAGAATCTCCGTTTCGCCTATTTCAATATTCCGAATCAGTCTATAAATGACGTCGGTTTGTATCTGTTTGACCAGGGGAGGCTCCGATACATAGCTCCAATCAATCAAATCTGTATATTCGGCGGCAGATAAGTTAAATGACGGTAATTTAAACACTCGTATCGGTGCCAAGTTCCGAAGTCTGCTCTCGTATTTTAACAATGCGCCGGAGTGCTACTTCTTTGATATGGTTGCGATCGTCTGCAAGCATACTAAGCAAAATGTTTTCGCTGGGGCCGAAGTACCCATTGCGCTGAATAACAGGGTCAATTATTTTCAGAAGGTTCGGAAGAATGTACCTCGATAATTTATCATTTTGGTTTTAATTTCAAACCACATCGAAGCATACACTAGGACGACGAAGTCTGCTAAGATACGCAAATTATGGGAAGGTTCGCTAGTGGAGACAAATAATCGTATCCTATTAGCTGCTCTCAGCCACCGTGAATGAACAATCTTTTCGGGGTTTCGTTTGGCTAAACTTACGTCACATATTTCATACAGATAAAGCTGATCTGTACTGAGATCACTACGTGATTTTAAAATCTTTGTCAATTCACATGGGATGGGTGTAAAATTCAACCACTTGAGATTCTCACAGTCCTTCAACGCTTCACCAATGACACCTGTGGAACTTCTTGGTCCTGTAGTTTTGCCATCAAGATGCTCAAACAGATGTCGTCAAAAAAATGACTCCACAGGCCACACAGTGTAACTTCTTTGCAATTACATCATAGTGGTACTTGTTCATAAGTGAATAAAGGCATTTTTTACCAAAAATAATTTATTTAAAACCATTTTAAATGTCAAGAAAGTATACCTATTTTTTTTGCACATTTTGAAAATTTTGCGTGCTATGCGGCAGTACTTCTAATAATATTTCGTATAAATGATAATATACGGGAAGGTTATATTAGTGTCAGAGCACCTTTTGCGACATCCGCCACTTCAATATTCCAAAATAAAATAATCCCATTCAAGTGCGCTCCACCCTAATAGGTACGTCTGCACCTGCTTTGTGAACTCGATTTGTAATCGGTTTGAGTCTGATGTTTTTTTGGAATTTGAAATTTGGAACCTTGAGATTCTTCCAGACGTCTTGAAGTTGGCCTTGGTTACCTACTTTTATTTTTATGGCGTTGACTGACTGACTAGTTTCTTGTCTCACAAGATTTCTATGTCGTGTTTGGCTTGTAACTGCAGCTGTTGAGTTTTTCAGTTTGGATCCGAGTCTCCAGTTTATACGAATAATCCTAACCAATATCCAAATGCGAATTTGAGTTTATGTGTAAGCCTAAACCGATTTTAATGGAAATTGGTACATATATAGAATAGACATTAAAAAAGAACATAGGTTACTTCTTATTTCTGTTTGTTTGTCTGTTTGTCCGTCCGGGCTGATCTCCGAAATGGCTGAACCGATTTCAATAACACTTTGTAGGCATAAAAAGGACGTTGTCAGGAGTGAGCTTTTTAACATTGAAAAGTTTATCTGATCGTTTTCGTAGGAGAGTGTGATTCGGCTATATTTCCGAAATTTAGGATGGTAGACAAAAGACAGTGGTGTTAAAAGATGCAGGGGTTTGTGATATATCGTATGATATCAAATTTCTTAAAATCGGCTTGTAATTTTTTTGGGAAAATCGAAAAAGTGGAAAAAAGGTAAAATTTTCTAATGTTTCGGACAAAAGTTAATTAATATTTCAAAAACAAAAAGCCAATATGAAAGAAATTAAAAAAAAAAACTCCCGTTTGTCTACGGTTTGGCAAAAGAAATTTTGGAATCGGTCGAAAACTGTGGGCTGGGTAGGTGCCTTTTTCTTGAATGAGTTACCCCGGAAAATGAGATTCAGCTATATTTCAGAAAGTTATTAAGGTAAACAAACAGCAGTAGTGTTAAAAGATGCAAGAGCTCGCGGGGCATCGTATGGTACCAAATTCTTGAAAATGGGTCCATAACTTTTATGGAAAAATTTAATAAAATTGTTTGACAAAAATGTGTTTATTTTTATAAGTTTTTATTTTTGATGTTAATTTTCAATGTCTTTTGATAGTTGCGAGAAGCAAGATAGAGAAGAAGGGCAGGATAATTGAACAAGCAACTTATATTGCAGCAAGAGCGCTTGTCTACTAACCATTGAGTCTTTTGAAAAACGTAATAAATTCTGACACCTGTATGTGTAATAATTACCTCCAAATACTTAGATAATGAAAATCGTATATTAAGGTTCGGTTTTTTCTCAGGAACTTAGTAGAAATTTGATGAAATAACGTAGAGTAACATAGTTTAAATTTAATACTATACCAGCTTTTACCTGCGACTTTGCTCGTGTTATTTTCTCAATTTCAATTTAATTTAAACTGTATAGATAACACCAAATATTTATTTTGTGAAGGAAAAGCTTTTAATTCTTTTTAAGCACGCATATTCCGCATAGTTACAGTTTATGTGATGTAAGAGTGGAGGAAACTAAAATATATGTACAGGTTGAGTTTTTGAGATGGGACTGTATGGCCAAATCCAAAACTATGCGAAAAAGCTTAAAGTGTTGAAATGAATCATGACCTTCATTTTTTAGAAAACCTAAACTGGATAAGCATTCACATATTAAAAAATATATTGCTTTAACAGGGAATTATACCAGTTGATTTGATAATCTTCTATATATTAATACGTATCTATATATGTATAGTGTAAAAGTATCTATATATGTATACATTATAAAAAAAAGAATATTTAAGTATATATATATCAGTTGTCTAGTACCCCATAATACAAGCATAATACTTGCCTACTTTGGGACTAGATGGCGCTGTGTGGGATGCCCCAGATATTATTATTATTATACGTAAAGAGAAAACTTTGTACTCCTTTTAAAGCATATTGCGGGTACGGAGATTTGGTATAGTTAAATTTTGTAAGGAAAAGTAGTGCCGAAAATAAAAATTTGATAGTGACAGAATGTAAATATTACATACCACAATTTTATCTTAATCAACATCAACTAATAAGGGCATATGAAGTATTTTACGTCTTGCATTCCTATCTCTTTTTCATCACAAAAACGATAAGTATAATAAATAGTAGACCACCATTCATTGGCCGTAAAGTTATTAATGCTAAATAAACAATGAAAGCTTTATGTAAAGAAAAAATATTTATTCAATCATGGATGACCATACATCGGAAAACATTCAAAACGATTCAAATTCTCCTATATATAAATCGAGTCTCTTTTACATACATTTTATAAAAATTTTTACTGAAATAGATATATTCAAAGTCGGTGAGATAAAGAACCCATATTTTAAAGAAATAGACCAGTCAATGAAGGTTTTCACCTCCGATTTCGTTGAATCCCCACCGATTTTCATGAAAATTGGTGAGTAGGTGGGGGATACCTTAAGAAACAAAAGTGACATAGTATCAATTTGTGTTTTTGCCCTGGGGGTGGATGCCACCCCTCCTCGAGGGTGAAAATCATTTTAATAAAAATAACCACAGGAATCGATAGAAAAACAAATTCTAAGCAAAATGTGTTATATAAAGTTTTTAGAATAAATCAATACTTTCTGAGTTATTAAAGATCAAAGATTGTGATTTTTCGTGATAAAAATACATGTTTTAAAGCGGTTTTTCATAAATAACTCAAAAACTAT
The DNA here is from genome assembly GCA_949709985.1 of Luffia ferchaultella. Classification (NCBI taxonomy): domain Eukaryota; kingdom Metazoa; phylum Arthropoda; class Insecta; order Lepidoptera; family Psychidae; genus Luffia; species Luffia ferchaultella. The sequence goes on along the minus strand of OX453240.1, from coordinate 12,746,138 downwards.
GAGTTTTACAAAAAAATGTGTTATTACCAAAATTGTAGATAAAAAAAAAAAAAATCTCCACTTTGAAAAATCTTCCAATATCAATTCAAAGTGACCACAAAAATTCAAATTTACAGTTATCCCTAAAGGGCTTTCTTTTTTTTAGCATAAGTGATGACCTCAAAAATTTTGCCCGGTTTAGAATGCTCATTTTTGAAAAAATAAACTATGATTTAATAAAATCGAAATTTTATAAATATTTTGGTTTTTTTTTATTTTTATAGGATGAAAAATTATTGAGATAAAGACGTTTAAAGCCTAACTTTTACTGCTAGAACCATGTAACCGGGAGCCTTTAACCCTTTATCTTTTAAAAAAAATGCAATTAAAAAATTTCAGACTATCTTATAGCTATTAAAAGCTAAGCTATAACTCTTAAAATTACTTTTCAAATGGTTTTTGGATGAACGTAATATTTTAAACTTAACGAAGTTATTGTAAAAAAACCAATTATATTTTTTTGGAAAAATTTTTGAACAGTTATTTGATATAGGAAAACGTGTCAATAAGTACCAAAAAATGTTACGAGTCAAAAAATATTAAAAAATTATTTCCAACTTTAAAGTAAGTATACTTTTTCATCACTTTTTGCACAAAGGGTAATTTGAAGTCGTAGTTTGAAGAATGTAAATTGAATAATAATAATAAAGTTTCAAATATATTAATACAATTTATGTTTAAAGAAAGTTGATAAGATCATATGTTCAATACGATAAAAGTTGGAAATAAATTCAACAAGTATTCTGAGTTCAACAAGCTTGTCCCAACAGTGAAAAGGGCGAGAAAGAATTAATTTGTGATTTTTGTCGCTCTTTATGTTATAAGAATCTCCACGCCACAAAACAAAAGCATCATAAACAAACACAACAACGCAAGTTCAAATTTATTTAATAACAACGTGGTACAAGATACATTGTAAGTATTACAGCAGTGTAAAGTCAAGACGACGAGGGTAGGTACGTGGTTAGCAAACTGGAACAGGTGAATTCATTTAAAGAACTTTTATTCTAAGGTTTTTATTCTTTAAATAATCAAGAATATTTAACAGGCTTTGTATACACTTAATAAATTCCATTAGATTCATATCGTCCAGAATATCAAAGTGTCAAGGCAATCAAAATATCCAGTACCACAATATGACCGGAGAATAATAACAGTATGTTTTTTAACTAAAGGCTTTTAATAAAATGAAACTAAAAAGTACGCTCTCTCCATATAACCTATTGGTAAAACTTTGTGCACAAATAAGGATGACGTTAGCTTAAAATATAAAATTTTAAATAAATAAGTCAGTATCAGGTTACTGCCGTAAGATATAAATTCTAGCAAAACAAAAATTAAGGTGCGTGCGTTTTTTAAAGTTTTGTCGCGATTAGGCTTGGTTTTACGCCGTTTTCTGACTTTCGGACGTGCCATTCTTTCAATCAAAACTTCCTTACGTTAATTTCTGAAAACTTCATGTTTTATCTGGTTAAATATTTAAAGCTGTTTGACAGCTACCGAATGAAAAACGTCAGATCGTTCCGAGGAAGTGAAACTAATTTTGCGAGCTGCAAAATTTTAGAATTTTTAGTCAGTCTTTTTTAAAAAATTTTAAACTTTTCATATATATTATAAACGTCATCATTTTTAAGCTACGGACGCGTGACGTATACCATTTTGAAGAGTCACCAAAACGAACTTCACGATGGTGACTTTACTTTTTATCGATTATAGTTTCCGAGAAATCGTCGTGTTTTTGTACCTACACAATTTTTATGTCACTCGAATGATGACGATAATGTACATGTATTCAAGTCAAAAACTCGATACAAACCATGGCTTGTGCCTGTGTATATAACTTTTTTATGGGGAATTGTATCCGTTTTTATAATGAAATAATAATGTAAATATATATTAAACGCAAAGATTTCACACATTTTTCAGATACCTACGGAGTTTATCTCACTATCAGGGTCTAACGATGCGCAACATAAGTGTTTTTACCGGTATTGTCTGAAACGAGTTAGGCCGTCCATGCCAACTTTCCTTTCATGCCCACTTTTGATTATTTCATACTAATTAAACTAAATTTCTGCCATGTCAACTTATTTAACTTTACTAGGATTTCGTTCCTTTAAGTCAACTTTCTTACGATGTCTACTTTTTCAACAATCCATTTGTGTAGTTTGTGTCGCCAACTTTTATAAAAATGTTTTTCGTCTATTCCATAATGCCTACTATTTGTACAGTCAAATCAATTTGTACCCTAAGTATTTTTTATTGTTTTTATTTCTTGGAAAATAAAGATGCAACAGCCTCTACTAATATAAACAAACTATGCAAAACTTCCTATGCAAGCCATAAAAGATATTTTCTAGTCATGTTTTTCAATATATTAATACGTGAAGGAAAAGCTTTCAATCCCTTTTTAGGCATTGATACTACGCCCATGGAGGATTGTGATATTGGGCATAGTTAAAGTTTATGTGGAGTAGAAGTGCAGAAAACTAAAATCTATGAGTTAGAACGTCGATGCCCTTTCCTTTCAATGCCCACTTTTGAATATTTCATACTCATGAGGACACTCCTCAACGGTTAATAGCACGAACACGAAACTTGATTTTTACTATAAATATCAAATTGAATTTCATTTTCACTATTTTGACATATTTATAAAGCCGGAACACTTAAAAAACTAGCCTAAAAATTCGCCCATCCATCCATTTTATTACCTAGTCTATACTTATATTATAAAGCTGATGAGTTTGTTTGTTTGAACGTGCTAATCTCAGGAACTACTGGTTCTAATTGAACTTTTGTTTCTGTATTGGATAGTCCATTTATCGTGGAAGGCTATAGGCTATATATATATACTAGCGACCGCCCGCAGCTTCGCTTGCGTAGACTACAAATTCCTGTTATAGGTACTATTAACGTTCGAGATGGTTTATACGTACTTTTTGCTGGAACCAATTTTGGTCACACCCATTCAAACTTTCAATCTTCATTCCCCTTCCACCCTTTAAAAAACCGATACAATTTTTCATCTCCCGTTTCCCACTCTTAAAATGTGAAAATTTAAAAACCCTGGAACACGTCATTATTTAAGTCCCTCCATTCCCATCCTTAAGTTTGAAATTTCTAAAAAAGCCTTTCCTAACTTTATAATGCTCACGTTATAAAATAAACTTATGTTCCAAATTTAAGCTTCCTAGACTTAGTACTTTCGGCTGTACGTTGCTAGATCAGTGAGGACAAACGACAGACAGATAGACAGATAGACAAACACAAAAAGTAGCTTATGACACTCTTGACAACCTTCTTTCACGTCTGCAAAGTTTCATTAAAATCTGTTCAGCCGTATTGGAAATTAGCTCGAATAGATAAAATTGAATTGAATGGACGTACAGACAAACAGACGGACAAAAAGTAGCTAATGTCTAATATCTTGACAACCTTCTTTCCCGTCTGCAAAGTTTCCTTAAAATCTGTTTAGCCGTTTTGGAGATTAGCTCAAATAGACAGATACACGTACAGACAGACAGACGGACAAAAAGCAACATTTGTTAGTTTTAACGACCTTCTTTTCATATTCATTGATGTTTCATTTAAATAGGTTTAGACATATGGACGTACAGACAGACATACAAAAAGTTCTATATGTCACATATGGAAAGGGTGTAGTCAAAAGATTACATCCTGTTATATGTGTAAAGTTTCATCAAAATCGGTTAAGCCGTTTTGGCCGAAGCCGATTTGCTCGAATAGACAGACAATTCGTTTTCATGTATATAGCCTATAACTCTCCGCTAGAATCAGGCTATCAAAGGCAAAAAGAATTTTTCAAATCCGACTGGTAGTTTCAGAGATTAACAAATAATTCAAACAAACAAACGAACGAACGACGAACGAAAGAACGAACCAACCAACCAACCAACAATCAATCAATCAATCAATCAATCAATCATTCAATCATCAAATCAATCAGCGCGCGCGACGGAAGCTCTCAAAAGGAATAATTTTTCCCGTTTTTGCAACATTTTTCATTGACGCTCTACTCCTATTGGTCGTAGCGTGATGTAGTATAGCCTATAGCCTTCCTCGATAAATGGACTATCCAACACAAAAATAATTTTTCAATTTGAACCAGTAGTTCCTGAGATTTGCGCGTTTAAACAAACAAACGAACGAACGAACAAACCAACGAACAAACGAACGAACGAACCAACCAACCAACCAACCAACCAAAAAACCAACAAACAAACAAACAACCAAACAAACAAACAATCAATCAATCAATCTATCTATCTATCAAACAAACAAACAAACAAACAAATAAACTCTTCAGCTTTATAATAAGTATTTCTATTATATAGATTAATAGATTATAAGATAATAAGAAAATAAGATATTACTAAAAACCGTATCAAAGTCTATTGGTTTGGAAGTAAAAAGTTAACGAACAGAGGCAGACAGCGAATTTATTTTCTCCCGCTATAGTTTTTAAATTTCAATAAAAACTGTTAAGATATTAATTTAAATTGTATGATGTAAAGGGCAATTATAATATGCATGAAATGCTTAAGACAACTAACGTATTTAATTTGAAAAGGATTAATATCACGTTTAAAAAACATCTTCGCAAATAGTACATTATGTTGAACAAATTTGATTGTCATAAAAAAGGTTATAGTAAGTTAACCTTAAAAGATACACATATGCTGTCGCGGACTTTTGGTTAGAACTTTTAAAGGGGTACAATTCCGTAATACATGATTTTTGCTTAACATCAACCGAAGCTCTCAAAAGGAATAATTTTTCCTGTTTTTGCAACATTTTTCATTGATGCTCTACTCCTATTGGTCAAAGCGTGATGTAGTATAGCCTACAGCCTTCCTCGATAAATGGACTATCCAACAAAAAAATAATTTTTCAATTCGAACCAGTAGTTCCTGAGATTTGCGCGTTCAAACAAACAAACAAACAAACAAACAAACAAACAAACAAACAAACAAACAAACAAACAAACAAACAAACTCTTCAGCTTTATAATATTAGTATAGATAATCATACTATCTGTCTGTCTGTCTATGCGAGCAAATCTCGAAAACGACTAAACTGATTTTGATGAAACTTCACAAACATGGAAAAGTGACATACACTAATTTTTGTATGTCTGTATGTACGTCCATCTGTCTATTCGAGCTAATCTCCTAAACGGCTAAACCGATTTTAATGAAATTTCAAAGGTATGAAAAGGAGGTGGTCAAAAGTGGCATACCATGCTTTTTGTCCGTCTGTATTCTGTACTCCTATGTGTCCATTCGAGCTAATCTCCAAAACGCCTAAACAGATTTTAATGAAACTTTGCAGACGTGTAAGAAGGTTGTCAAGAGTTACATGAGCTACTTTTTGTGACATGACGTTGTCATGAGTGGCGTAGGCTACTTTTTGTCTGTCTGTTTGTCTAGGTACGTCTACGTGTCTATTCGAGCTAATCTCTAAAACGACTGAACAGATTTTAATGAAACTTTGCAGACTTGAAAGAAGGTTGTCAAGAGTGACATAAGCTATTTTTTGCCCGTCTATCTGTCTGTACGTCTATGTGTCTATTCGAGCTTATTTCTATAACGGTTAAACAGATTTTAATGAAACTTTGCAGACGTGATAGAAGGTTGTCGAGAGTGACATGAGCTACTTTTTGTGTCTGTCTGTCGTTTGTCCTCACTGATCTATCAACGTAGATAAAGCCGAAACTACTAAGTCTAGGAAGCCGAAATTTGGAACAGTGGTTTATTTTATAACGTATCAATTTTTTATGAAAGGAATATTTAGAAATTTTAAATTTAAGGGGGTAAGGATGAAGGAGCTTTGTATGACTCTTTGTTCTTTAAAGTTTCAGGTGTTTCAGGGTTTTTGGATTTCCACATTTTAAGAGTGGGAAACGGGAGGTGAAAAGTATGGGAGAATCGGTTTTCTTAAAGGAGTGGGGGGAACGAAGATTGAAAGTTTGAATGGGTGTAACCAATATTAGTTTCAGCAAAAAGTACCTACGTATAAACCAGATCGAACGTTAATAGTAACCTGCCTATAACAGGAATGTATCGTCTACGCAAGCGAAGCTGTGAGCGGTCGCTAGTATATAATATATATATCGTGTCGTGATAACCCAGAGCTCAACGAATCTGTCTCAAATTTATAAGGCAATAGATAGGGCCATGGTTCCAATCCGGGCGTGTACCAATGAGTTTTTCTGACTTAAGTACATAACTATCATTGACTCCGTGCCTCGGAGAGCACGTTAAACAGTCGGTCCCGGACGCTGTCAATAGATGGCGGTCGTTACAATCCCCAACCCGCAGTGGAGTAGCGTGGTGGATTTATGCTCCAAACCTCCTCCTCACCCTGGGGGAGGCCTAAGCCCCTACAGTGGGGTAAAATGGGCTGATGATGATGATGATGATGATGATATATAATTAAAGGGAAATATTTACTTTTATTGTGGAATACATTTCCCTTCCTTCCCACGTGTAATTCAAATAAAATTACACGTATTTTTCTGTTTATTATATTCTTCGGTTTCTATAGTTTCCATCAAAACAATGACAGGGCAGCTGGACGCCAGAGAATAACGAAACTAATCTGGACAAATCTATGACCACAAATTTTTTAGTTTGTATGTACCACAGATGGCAAAACAGGATTTCTTATATCTACTTTTCTCAAAGTTGGCATAGTGTTACTTTTTATGAGAGTTAAAATTAAAGAAGGCATAAGGGAACAAAATCCTAGTAAAGTTAAATAAGTTGACATGGCAGAAATTTAGTTTAATTAGTATGAAATAATCAAAAGTGGGCATGATAGGAAAGTTGGCATGGACGGCCTTACTCTCTGAAACATCTAGTTGTACCGTTGGCAAAACATAAACCGAATTTATTGCGAAAATGAATTATTTAAGTCACTCGTGTTTAAAACTACTTTCTGGCCAACTTCCGTGTAACATTAATATTTCCGTCAGTTATAATATTCGAAAGTTTTTTATTACTGTAGTTGTCGTAATGAATCAAATGATAAAGTTTTATCAATTTATCACATTTACAACAACCTTTGTTTCTGAATAAAACATACATCTGTACCATCTGTATGCTTGCTGCTTGTAGGGTGGCCCCAGTTGCCTCGTTAGTAACAACTGTCGATCGCACGGGCGAGACTCTTTTTTAAGCGACTTCAAAAAAGAAGGAGGTTACTCAATTCGACCGTATATATATATATATATTTTATGTGTGTTCAGGGATAACTTCGTTGTTTATGAACCGAATTGGATGATTTTTTTTTTGTGAAAGGGAGATATCTCCGAAATGGTACCATGATAAGGAAATCAGGATCTGATGATGGCATCTTAGAGAAATCGAGGGCCACCTTCAAAAATCGTATTTTAAAGTATCGTATTTTAAGTATTTTGATAAAGTACGATTACTAGTACTATTTAGCGAAGGTCGGGAGTCGATCTGATGATGGAGCTGAAAGACAGTCGAGAGAACTCCTCAACGACTTACAGCAATAACCTGGTGTTTGGACTTGATTCATTTCTATTGATGAGATCTTTGCACCCATATGGATTATAAGTGCCATTACGGGTCTGATGATGGAGACCATGCACAATCGAGGGAACTCTTCAACGATTTACAGCAATTACCTGGTGTTTGGACTTAATTCATTTCTATTAATGAGAACATTGCACCAATAAAGGTTATAATTACCATTACAGGTCTGATGATGGAGACCATACACAATCGAGGGAACTCCTCAATGATTTACAGCAGTTACTTTTTGTTGAGCTTCCTTCATACGGTTGAATATGCCAAAATGTTCAGTGCGCACAAAAATAATAATTAAGATTGAAGTTTTACATAGGAATACCACTACCTACTAGGCATGCTGATGCGTCAATTTGACACTGAATTTACGTTGCGTAATCGTGGTTCTGTCTCATTAGAGTAGCGCGTTTAGTAGCCCCATTTATACTAAATACAAATAAGTTACAGATGCGTTCAACTAAAAATTGAAAAATAAAATAATTTAAAAAAAAATAAAAACCGACTTCAAAAACATAAACTAAAAAGTTAAAAATAAAATTTTCACTTTAAAGAAAGGAGCATTAACAGGCGGCATATAGTTAATGAAGTCGGTGCCAATTCAGACACTTTAAATGGGTACTTACCAGGTAATAACAATTACAACAATGATATATTTATAACTATAACAAAAATAGAACACAATTTAAAGTGTCTGAGTGAGTAGGCACCGACTTCATTAACTATATGCCGCCTGTTAATGCTCCTTTCTTTAAAGTGAAAATTTTATTTTTAACTTTTTAGTTTATGTTTTTGAAGTCGGTTTTTATTTTTTTTTTAAATTATTTTAGTCCGCCTTCGTTCGCCATGGCTGGTGATAATCTGAATCAGGACATATTGATTCCCTAGAGGCATCGTGTGTGTAAAAAAATGTCGTCAAAAATAGCTCTTTTATCTAAAGGTTCTGTCAAACTATTGCCGTTTCCCTCGCCGGTTCCCATGAATTAGTGATAGCGAACTATCAAGGTAGATCATCGTTGAAAAGTGTACTTAAGTGACTAGATCTTATTAATATTAATTTTCATTGTAAACACAATTCTATGATCGTCCGAGCAAAATACACCACTCAAAAATTAGTTTGAACCACGTGTGGTTTGTAAACTCTCATAGATTTCATTGCTTAGGCATCAGCTCGGAAAATGTCGAAATAACCTCAGATAGTTAACAATAGCTAAAAATACAAAATCCATGTAACAGAGAAACTAATAAAAATGTCTGTATTTAAAACGTACGGCTGTATATTTTCTATACCAAAAATATATTATTGCGCACATTTCATTTCTATTCAATTAAAAAAGAAAAGCAATTTTTACAAACTTTACGTGGCAGTATAAATAATTCGTATTGTATTTTAATATGATATTAATCTATTAAATTAATAAAATACTTATACTGAACGCATTTATTTTTATTTTCGAACTATTTTTCAACGACCGTATGTGAAAAATATTAGGTTAGCTCGTAATTCAATAATAGCAAAATGCAAACACTTGACAGATAATATCTATATTCTATATAAAATATGACGTTCTATATTCTATATATATTCATAAAATATAACTTTTGTCGGCATTTCTGAACTAGACTCTTTAAACAGTGAAGAACAAGTTAAACACATTCGTCAAAGCTTTCTTACGTCATACGCGTCTCGAGTATCGACACCACAAATATTTGACACGAGAATATGGCGTCAAGGAAAAAATTGTTTAGGGTAGGTACCGTTGAAAAGGCCTAACACCTTTAATACGCACAAGATCAACTCAAACTACTAGTCCGCGGCCCGTCTAAATACAGCGAATACACAATTTTAGACCAATCCTTTAAACTATATATAGGATTGGTCCAAAATTGTGTATTTGCTGTGTATATGCGGGCCGTGAAAATATCTTCGTTACTTTTGCTGTAGAGACGAAAAGCTGTTGGAATTTCGAGGCCAAAAATTTGATTATGAGCATCGGTTGCCGACTTAGATAGAGGAGTGTGACCGCGTAGCGTACTGAGGCTCGCCATAGCGATCCAACGCGGTTATACCGCAAACGCTATGGAGATTAGCTCGAATAAACAGATAGACGTACAGATAAATAGACACAAAGTAAATTGTCATTTCTGAACACTAACTTTTTATACCTGTGAAGTTTCATTAAAATCAGATCAGCCGTTTCGGAGATTAGCTCGAATAGACAGATACAAGTTTAAATAAATAGACACAAAGTAGTGTGTCATTTCTGACCACCTCCTTTACACAACTGTGAAGTTTCATTAAAATCAAATAAGCCGTTTAGGAGATTAGCTCGAATAGACAGATAGACGTACAGATAAATAGACATAAAGTAGTGTGTCATTTCTGAACACTAACTTTTTATACCTGTGAAGTTTCATTAAAATCAGATCAGCCGTTTCGGAGATTAGCTCGAATAGACAGATACAAGTTTAAATAAATAGACACAAAGTAGTGTGTCATTTCTGACCACCTCCTTCACACAACTGTGAAGTTTCATTAAAATCAAATAAGCCGTTTAGGAGATTAGCTCGAATAGACAGATAGACGTACAGATAAATAGACATAAAGTAGTGTGTCATTTCTGAACACTAACTTTTTATACCTGTGAAGTTTCATTAAAATCAGATCAGCCGTTTCGGAGATTAGCTCGAATAGACAGATACAAGTTTAAATAAATAGACACAAAGTAGTGTGTCATTTCTGACCACCTCCTTTACACAACTGTGAAGTTTCATTAAAATCAAATAAGCCGTTTAGGAGATTAGCTCGAATAGACAGATAGACGTACAGATAAATAGACATAAAGTAGTGTGTCATTTCTGAACACTAACTTTTTATACCTGTGAAGTTTCATTAAAATCAGATCAGCCGTTTCGGAGATTAGCTCGAATAGACAGATACAAGTTTAAATAAATAGACACAAAGTGGTGTGTCATTTCTGACCACCTCCTTTACACAACTGTGAAGTTTCATTAAAATCAAATAAGCCGTTTAGGAGATTAGCTCGAATAGACAGATAGACGTACAGATAAATAGACATAAAGTAGTGTGTCATTTCTGAACACTAACTTTTTATACCTGTGAAGTTTCATTAAAATCAGATCAGCCGTTTCGGAGATTAGCTCGAATAGACAGATACAAGTTTAAATAAATAGACACAAAGTAGTGTGTCATTTCTGACCACCTCCTTTACACAACTGTGAAGTTTCATTAAAATCAAATAAGCCGTTTAGGAGATTAGCTCGAATAGACAGATAGACGTACAGATAAATAGACATAAAGTAGTGTGTCATTTCTGAACACTAACTTTTTATACCTGTGAAGTTTCATTAAAATCAGATCAGCCGTTTCGGAGATTAGCTCGAATAGACAGATACAAGTTTAAATAAATAGACACAAAGTAGTGTGTCATTTCTGACCACCTCCTTCACACAACTGTGAAGTTTCATTAAAATCAAATAAGCCGTTTAGGAGATTAGCTCGAATAGACAGATAGACGTACAGATAAATAGACATAAAGTAGTGTGTCATTTCTGAACACTAACTTTTTATACCTGTGAAGTTTCATTAAAATCAGATCAGCCGTTTCGGAGATTAGCTCGAATAGACAGATACAAGTTTAAATAAATAGACACAAAGTAGTGTGTCATTTCTGACCACCTCCTTTACACAACTGTGAAGTTTCATTAAAATCAGATAAGCCGTTTAGGAGATTAGCTCGAATAGACAGATAGACGTACAGATAATTAGACATAAAGTAGTGTGTCATTTCTGAACGCCTACTTTTCATACCTATGAAGTTTCATTAAAATTAGATCAACCGTTTCGGAGATTAGCACGAATGAACTGATAGACGTACAGATAAATAGACACAAAGTAGAGTGTCATTTCTGAACACTAACTTTTTATACCTGTGAAGTTTCATTAAAATCAGATCAGCCGTTTTGAAGATTAGGTCGAATAGACAAATAAACCTCTATAAAATATATAAGCTGTAGCTTTGTTGGCATCGTCAAGTTTCCCAGCCAATTTCGCCCTACTGCAGGGGCTTAGACTTCTCGGGATGCTTGACTTGACTTGGAGCTTAATTCACCACGCTGCTCCAGTTGCGGTTTGGTGGACGTTAACGACTGCCATTTCATAAATTAAATGTCTTTAAGTTTGTGATATAAAAATCAGACGTGAATTTATCCATAAGTTAACATATTTTTTGTTCCAGTTTGTTTATGTATAAAGGTTCCAGTATGATAATCCCAGTATCGTTTTATTAATAGAGTAAATTAATTTGACAGCAGCGTTTGCTTTTAATAGTCATAAATGTCCTTCACAATCTCGAAGTGACATTACACAATTTTGCGGGGTTGAAGACCGACGTGCTGAGGAGGCCCCAACGCTAATCTACCTATCTATCTACCCAACTATCTAATCTCTATATATATATGTTATATTAACTATATATATATTCATACTGATATAACTATAATTATAACTATATATAACTATAGTGATATAATACATTTATATAGTACATTAACTACATTACATAATTTCTTGTTCAGGACGGGCTTCGAACCCGCTCTTTGCATGTGGAGATATTTCATATACTTCCAATATACATAGAGTATATAGTGTCGAAATAAAGGAACGAGATTCGAACTCGTCTATACTCCGTGGAATTAGTACCGAGTTATATAACGATATCTAGCCGTATCGTGATCGTCTAATATGATTTAGGACCCATAATTTTTTTTTTGTCTTATATTTTTTTTAATATTAATTATATACATACCTAAAGGTATGTAAACTATATGTACCGATAGAGTTATTCTAAAACAATCATTGTCGCCTGTGCGGCGAGGTATTGTGATTTTATGATACTTGGTTTTAGTTATCACATTAGAACTGGTTTACTGTATTTGTTATGAGATTTTTTTTTTTAATATGATCATTACTGTACATCTTTTGGGAGATATGGCTTAGGGACGAGTCATTGCATCTTTATTATAAGTGCATTTAGCAAATGTCTCCCAGTTTCCCCTTAGAGGTACATTCATTGATTGATCCACTGGCTAACCGCGATTTCAATGGATAACACGAAATTGCGGTGTAAGTTCGTACAGACTTCGACCAACCTCGGCAAATGTGAATTTTAAAAGCTGGAAGGCCTTACCAACTTTGTATCAAACCCCTATACATTTGTATAGGGTAAAATCCTCTGTTTTTCGACTGTTGTTCTTGTCTTAATAAACTTGAAGCCCCAATAGCTAAATGCGTCTTAAGAAGGACCATGTGAGACAAACGCGAGCACTTTGTTGCAGTAGTTTCGTTCTGAAAATATCATGTTTATTGGCTGCCGGAAGTTGCACTTCTTCCGGGGCCTATGTTTTCTCGGTTTCGAATTTCGTTGCTGGCCAGCATTTATTTATATATATTTGCTTACTTGTGTTTAAGCATTTGCTTTGTACCTCACGTACAATCAGGGGTCACATTGCCTGCCTGATATTTATTTGTTTCGTTTATTTGCGTATAGTGGGACTCTTTGAGTTCCCAACGCTATATTTAGGTGTATTGAATGTGCAACTAGGAAGGCGTTTTGCTGCTTCCAGAAAGCGTCAGGTGTTCGACGGGCATCATGCACTTTGTCGGTTTGTTTCGGGGATCTTACCTAAGTCATCTGTTCTTGCATTAGATAAACTATTTAATAATTTCCAAAGGGGTCAATTATTTCGTTATTACACTCACGGGTATCCCTCTATTAATCTCATTCTCCACTACGAGCAGAATAAGTCATACATAACTCCTAGGGAACTTTAATTAATTTTCATATATATTTAATAATAATTAGTAATTAGTATTATATAATAGGTCTAATCTCATTTCGTAATATATCATGTTTCTCTTGAAATGGCTCGCAGTGACTTGGTGCCTTTGTTATATATATATCGTTATGTAATGGGGCCACTATGTTGTAGTGAACATATAGCATAAGTATTTTATCTCATACATACGGCGGTATATTAACCACTCAATTTACTTTTATAGGATAGCCTCGAGTAAACATTCATGAGCCTGATATTCACAAAATCATGAAAGGTTATGTTCTTATTTATTACGCCCTGGAAAACACACGGATTACACATATATAGTTACGATAAATCAATCGGAAAACTTCCAGTGACAGCTTTAGGTCACGAGTAATTCCATTGTTTCAAACAATACATCAGAAAATAGCACACACATAAAATAACGCTGACTATGAACACAGAAATGGACATCCAATATTCAAATTAGATTATACCATAGGAAAGAAATCATACACGTGGATTAGTTATAGGTAAGGTGGTTTCTCGACGCCATCAGCGGAGAACCACAGTATATAATGCTCTCAGGAACAAATAAATAAAGTAATAGCAAAGCGTTCAAGCCATGCAATCTGTCGAGTATCAGAGGTCACTCAATTATTTTGCGAGTAGATACTAAAGCATTATATGACCTAGTATTAATTAGTGTTTAAATTAGTGCTCCTTGGAAGGTCTGAGAGGGCTAGAGCCCCGCACCGCGCTCTAGCCGGTAGGTAACTACCCCTCTAAGTAGCTAACGGTACCTTCCCCTTCTGGTTATAGGTCAGTCACAAGCCTGGTCTTCAGGGTCTTGCGATATGTAGATATATGGATATATCTAGTAATATTTCAACTGGCTAACACTACTTCAAAGTTAATTTTGACGTTAAAGACCATGCCAGAAGCTCCCAGACCTCCCCGAATTTCGAACACATTCTAGAAATTGAAATTAGTTAATATTACAATTGAAATTTAATGAATACTCCTCAATCAGTTACCTTTATATGAAATAATTAATTGCAATCATCTTCAAATTATGATTTTAAGCAGAAGAAAGTAATGAAAATCGAATACTGATGCTGTTATTGCTTTAAGTAATAAGCTGTATGAAAATAAGGTATATTCGACTATTGTTCCAATTACACTCCGATACACGACTAAATGAATCGGTCACTTACCACCGCCCTTCACCTCTCTCTCTCTGGCCTGAAGATTTGTCACTTTTGCGTCTACTTACGCCCACCGTAGCACTGAATTTAAATTTATAGACCGGGCATATGATATCTAATGCAATTGAAGTATTATGCCTCTTCTTCAAACCCCAAAATTAATTAAAACTCAGCACTTGATATAATGAAGCTATATTCGAATAGTATTAGAATACCGAAATTATATTCTCGCCGCGTACGACGAGCGCGCCGTAACTTTAAGATTTTACTGGTTCCCGCCAGGAGTCAAAATTTCTGCAAACCCGAGATCACCTTTCGACCGGCTCTCACGAAATCTGTTCCCGAATGCCCCTGTCTCCCCCGCGTCACACATTATATAACTTCTGGTCACAAGCCCCTACCAAAAGCCCGCTTAAAGCGTCACCACGCTCTCTTCTGCCAATCAGCTTCTTTCGCGCGTGAATATACGTGATAAAAAAAAACTCTCGCGCCCTAATGTAGGTGTCGCCACTAGGTCTGATTTTACTATGCTCAAGTAATTATTCCTAAGTCCCATATCGCTTCAATCGGTGTCATTTTACTAAACTTAACTAACGTAATGTTTTATAGTACGTAATACATATTATTACTGACAGACATGGCGCTAGACATAATTTAGCTATACCCGGGAATTAAATGTGCAGGTAAACTGTACGTAAATATCCCATCGCGATATCCGGAATACAGCTCTCATCCTAGTGAGGTAAATCATCTCTCATAGTAAATACCTACTTCTAGAAATCAGTGAAATCCTACCTCTTTTATCGATTTTCAACGCCAAGGGTTCCAACTCCCCTTCATAGATGGCGGGACCTGTGTCAACTTACCCGGATATCATACATATTTTTATTTGTTTATTTCTCTATCTATTCGTTTAAATACCCAACAATCTTTTAATTGTATATAGATATGTATAATTGAATCATATATAATTTAATAACTCTTGGAAAACACATATCTGCTCCATATTTAATTATCTATCTAGATTATCTTATAGGGAAACAATACCAACTTGTTTACCTACTCTATAGCGAAATCTATTTTAATGCATCAACCAAACTCCGTTTACTGATTGTATATAAATATCGTAAATATATCTGGGGCCCTTATTATCGCGACAACCAAACATACTTTATACTTTTCCATCAACATTCAAAGGTTAGTTCGCTCCCAACCATCAGCCAATATGTAAGTAATTGAATCGCACAACATATGATTTCAATATTAAGCCACATATAGTATTCGATACCTTTTGTCATACTAAAATATAATTAAGGTCTGATGAAATTGGTACGAAATCGATCATAGACAATTCAGCCTTATTTTGACGAATACTAATGTATGACTAGGTATGCTTTAATTAACTTTAAAGTACAATACCTAAAGATTATTTTCATCTTACTATTTCATAACGACTTTTCTATTTTGTGTTACGCCAGAAGTCGCCGGCATTCTGCGAAGCCCCTTTCACATGTGCAGTGGTTAAGGAACCAATAATTACTGGATAAGGCAATCTATCTATTTCCTGCCCATGGTTTATTTATTTCCACGTTACACATATATCATGTCTATAAGATACGGCCAAGTAAATTAACATATTATATTCGCCCCGAATCTCTATCTCCTCGCTTCTTTATATACATACCCATCATTCATCATTTAACACTCTAAAACTACTTTCAATCATCTCTACATAATCACTATGATAACTCGGATATCCTGAACTGAGAGGCAATTAAATGTTACTGTGATTATAGATAGGAGATCCATACGCCACTCAATGCCTTATCAAACGGCACCCACATCCGTGACCAAACGTTTATTTTTTTTTCTTACGTTCTCAAAACTGTCTAGCCAAGGGTCAAACTTCCGCATGCGATCGCGGCCCTTAGAAACTAATAAATCTTTTAATTTTATGTGTCCGCTTTGTCTCTCTAACGCGTCAAGCGCATTGAAATTATTTTACGTAAGTCTCTACCTACCACTGAGTGACTTATGTGCCGTTGAACAAAAATCCGTAGAGTCGTTAACTGCTCAAGATTATAACTGAACATTCTATAGTCACTCATTTTAGTAAATCACCCATTTTCTCAATACTTTATAATTATAAATCACCGTTTTATAAACCTTTAATGTGCCTTGGTAAAATGTGCCCTAGTACCTTTCAACATGTAGGTACCATGTCGTTTTGATGCCTCTACTTGCATCCATCTTCTAGATACCTATTCGACATGACAGAATATCATACATACGCGAAAACCATACTTCCGCCATCGGCCAGATCACGTCGCTCAAATTGCCCATAGACCCCTATGCTATGAGAGTCGTGGTATTTCATCTTAATTTTAATGACGCTTCCATACGCAATCGACTCTAAGAAATTAATCTCCATCCGATAATAATTCTATTATTTTGTTATACTTAATGAACTAAAATTCATTATAACGAAACGACTCCATAGTTTTCTTATAACTTCGCCCCGAACAGACCCATGTTAATTTTTTATAATTCTCACATTCTACGAACAACGCATATGGCAACTTGTTCCCTTTGTTCTGCGATGTATTGATGCACTGTACGCTTTCCAAGATATTTCGTGGTAAAATGTAGACAAAAATTTTGGTTTATCGCCTCTTTCTTGCGAGCTCCGGAAACTCGAGACAAGTTAACTTTTAGAAACAATTATGGCGATAAATTGTTAAAGAACGTATTGTATTACGAAACCCCCGGCCTTCGCTTGTAACGCAATGGCAGTGAGGAAAGGATTTATTGCTTTTCGCTATGCCATATGTATCTTGGCTTTAATAAAAGTTACCGGATTTGCCTGCCGAATCTATTATTTATTCTTATTTTATCTTAATAAGTCAGTGCGAAGACGCGAAATTATCCATACCCCCTATAGGCCCCTTCAGTCCCCTTCCTTTAGAAACATATACATATTCTTATTATATGTTTGTAAACCTTTTAGGATTATAACCGACCTTATTCTGATAATTTCCGTTCAACCACTTAGATTCTTTCTTCATTCTTATTGGGATTTCTCATTCACTATGACATTCTCAACCTTTACTCCAACATACTACTCAATTCCTCATTGCTCCCTATTGGATTCCTAATGCTTGTTACGGAGATGTCCTTACCGCCTACATTCCATTCTAACTGAACGACTCTCTCATTTATTTTTAAATTTTTCCTTTAGGATTCCAATTGCTCCCAATTGGAATCCATCCACTTACACTTCTCACCTTTCCCTCTCTACTAAGATGCTTAACTTGGCTTCCTATTGGAACCTCTCATCCCAGTCAGAGACTGGGTCTGTATGATCTTATCTGACTTGCTCCTTATTACCCCTTCCCCATTACAAGACCTTTCATTCTCCATCCTTCTAATTGGATTAGTCGACGTGAGTTTCCTGAAAATAACTTATTTATAATATAGCTTACGATCGCTTTTACTACTGTGTAAACTCTAATTAGCTCTATTCTCATTCATCAGATAGGAATTTTATCATTCCCGTTGCAATGTTTCCAACACTCCTTAGTCTATTTCACCATTTTCTTAGTGTTTAAACTACATATTTATTGAAGACATTTTCCTTGATTTTCACCCTTTGTGAAAACCGCACTCATTCCTTTTCATCTTTACAAGATATAGAACAATTTCACATATCAACCTCACACCTTGCATATATTTACTTATACGTATTTCCTTTTATATCTACTAACAGAATATACCTTATCATTTTATTTTTACATCTAATTAGATGTTAAATGTCAACCAAGAGGAAAGATTTTGTATATGTACTATGTACAGTTCCTCACCTAGCTCATATTCTAGACACCTTTACCATGCCAACAGAATTTCCGAGCACTATCATCTCCACCAGTAAAAGTTTTCTAAACTACGCGAATCACACACTACATCGCGCAGCTCATTTCACCGCCAATCGTATTCTCACTATACGAACCTTATGCTTTTCTGCGTAACGTATTCTACCGTCATATGTATTCTCACTATAAATACATCGTGCCTTTCTGTGCCACTCACATTCCTCTCGCTGCAAGTCATTCTATATAACATCAATTTATTGACGGTATTATATATGCAATATTTTTTTTTGTCTTTGACCAACATTAGGTACTGACTGAACTGAGTAATGAGAGGGCCATAGCCCATGGTATAACAGAACTAATGTCCCACAGGTAGGGTTCTTTAGTTTTTGATGAATATTCAACTACATAATTCATAGTAAATGTTTCGGTATTAGATCTCATTTAATGAGTTATAATGTGTAAGTCGTTACATTTATGCAGTTTCGCAGCGGTCGATATTCCGGTGTTTAACCTTAAAACAGAGCTAGAGGCAGTTACTGACTACCGGAATTACACTGTTATGGATAAGGCGAATTTCGGTGCTAGATTGAACATGTCGAAAGGTCGAAGATTCGTCAGATGTGAATTTGTTGAACAAGGACGCGTCCACTGCTCAGATAACCAATACTAGGCATTGATTAAAATCCTCTTTCGTCCGAATTAAAGATGGCCGTCCCCAGTGGGGCCGTTGATCTCCTTCATTTATTCGAGCTGTATCCAACCTAAACTTAGGCCCCACCTCGCACATCTGAATTAAGGGTACATCGAAACACCGCCGACGATTTTGTTGGCGATATGATATTGGTTGCCTCCGTGGGCTTTAGCATATTTGCTATCGGAGCCGAGTGTTTAAGCTCGTGTCTGTTTTATTCATATTTAATTGCTGACCAGCATAGTTTCGCCTTAGCGATATATATATTTCTCGTAGGATTTACCATACGTGAATTTGTATATGCGAATTATTATCGCGTTTTCTTCAAAGGGTCTATTTAGACTACCTTTGGTTATATGATCGTATGTGTGTATACGCAGGTATTTATGCGTTATGTAGGTGTCTGGTTTTCAGACTACCTTATATATATTCGTAGAAATATGTAACTTCGTCCGTCAGTTATGACTCTAACTACGGGATTTATACAATATTAATACTTATAGTACTTTGTATTTAGGAAATCCCACTAGAAATGGGTTTTAATTTCAAGTTCCAAGCCGGTGTCTCTTTTCACTGACTTTGGCCTCCAACAACCTCCACATTGTGCATAAACACTCTTTAGATCAATTTTTATTAGATTCTTCTAGCAACTGACTCTTAACACTAATAGTCACCATATGTGTCCACACATTCATCCGACCGATTTTGATTAAATTCTTCTACTAATCTTAATTCGGTGCTTTTAGCCACCGACCTCCGACACTAATAATCGTGTCATATTGCTCACACGCTTCTCCAACCGATTTTGACTCAAATTTTTTTTCCAGTTTGTAGTTTCACTGTTCTAGCTATCGGCCCTTGACTTCAAATCCAAATCGAATATGTCGATTGCTCTATTGGATTATGTCGCTTCATATGTTCATCAAGAACGCATGAACTTATCAGTGATTACCTGCGTTACATAATCACTTCACATTGCGTAATGATTTTTGTCAATAAGTAGACACTCACTCTCGCGTTCATATTTTATATTTCGGCCTTATATGTATCATAACTCGTACATCTTATATGATACACGGACACCTTTATCTATATACACTTATTCTGTGTCACCTTTCTCATTCTTTCACCCATTCATTCTTTTAATTAATACTTATCTAATATATTCCTTATATTTTCTGTGATCAAATTATATACTGTGTCACATTGTTTTTTTTTTATATATATATAACCGTTAGCTATTTTGCTAACCTTAAACCACATCCTTTATATATGTTTAATGTATACACACTTCGACTCGTGTAAATCTATATTACATAGTTTTTATTTGCCACCATAATAGTAACATAATACTATATACTTGTTACTCTCATTATGAAAAATCTGGTACACTCATACACTTATCCGAATCACTGGGTTCCAGTGATTCGTTACATAGTTTGATTACTCACTATAGCGAGCACATAATATTACTCTCTTGGTACGATTTAAATATATCGTTTCTAGCTCGCAGCTCAAGTTTCTATTCATATTGTGCTATTTTCCATACAAAATTTATTACAAATATATCATACTGTTTATTTGTACTTATCAACCCCTTCTTCGACTCGATAGGAATTATTTTTCATGACACCACCGCCATCACAGCTAGCCGACATTATAGCTCGGTACCAATTTATTTGATACCTTTGTCACGAAATATTTGATAACTTCTTATCTCTCCTCCGACGACTGCGATTATAGTATGGGTATTTATGAGGATCAGTTTGTAACATTTAACTTATAACACATTCGTATATATCTATTCAGCTTATGCAATCGTTACATGGAATTACATACATACAGTTAATTTACACAATATCTCTACATACAACATGGATTTTATTATTCGACTTTATTTCGTAAATTATACTCAACCCCTTTTCTTTTACGCAACTCAGTCATCTTACTCTAGCACCTGACGTACACAAACCATTTTTTGTTCTATTGTCGCACTTGGCGCGTGCCCATAGCATTGTCCATTTATGATCGCGCCAATTTAACGACTCCAACTTGAGTATAGTCATAAACCGTCGTCTCAAAAGGCTTTTTTTTGTCCCCTTTTCCCTTTCGTACCAGTGGCCCACTGTAGCAAGGTCATCGACCCGTACCTACAGCTGTTCGTGATATTGTAATACGTAACTACGATTTTAATCGGCTCATCAGCTCTGTGGGTAATTTAAACTTATAAACATACTTATTCAGTACTGTACTTATATTTATGTACTTATGTACTTATATTTTATCCGATTCAATATATTTTTGATATATAGCTCTATACGTCGAACCAACGCATTTATTTTTGTGTAACTAAATGTGTCACACAAACTATATGAATTCAATCGGATCATTAGTTTATTATACCATCAGGCAACTATAGAATTAACCTCCCACTATATTTATATGGCAATGTAGACCTTGATATAATTGTATATAACGTTCAATATATACAATGAACATATTTATTCTTATATATTGCCTTATATCTCATTTCTGCTCCTCCAAGTCGTATAAGTGTAATAAATCCAAAACCAGCTGTTACCTATCATCATTTAAGATGCCGACTGTCACTGACTGTCTATTATAATATGCACATAACCATCACACGTTATTCATTTAGCAACTCCCTCTCGTTTGTCCGTCCTATTTCTCAAACGAAAGAATATTCTTATCCTTCCGGCATACTTCTCTTTCGTAACAGCCCGTCAATTTCCCTTTTTGTCTATCGGGGAATCGAACCCAGACACTTTTTGATCTCACATGGGCTCGGTCTTCCTTACCCATATTTCCAACTTCAAATTCCCCCCTTCCAGACTGTTTATCTTTGAAACCAACTCTATTTTATCTAAGCTAATACAATTATTGTGGTAATCCGTTCGCGACTCATATCCGGATTAAAATATACCTATTCCGTAAACCATACTTTCGCTTCATTAATAATAATACTTTCCGACAATAAGCCTTTTAAATATTATAGTCATCAAAATCTTTTGATCGTTTGTTTTAAAATAGTTTTGTAAGTGATTCGAACTTTGAAACAAAAATATTTCTCTTTTTTTTTTTCTATATCGCATACACATAAAATAATATACAAAGCCTTAGTTGTGTATATTATTATACTCTCTTAAGTCTGATAATTTCTCTTTTGTTTGAAAGAACTTCGTTATTAGGAACATTTTTTTTTTTAAATATATATGTATAATTATCTGAAAAATTCCCTTTATTCAAAAGGATTTATTTTAATTACAATACCTCTGTATAAAATGTTATTAAATCTGAAATAATTCTTTTATTTAAAGAATATACTTATGTAATACCTCTGTATAATATATCATTAAATTGCAATAATTCTTTCTTTATGAAAGAATATATTTATGTAATTCCTTATGGTTTCTGTATTCTTTTTTATATATAATCTATCGGTTCAATAGTCATTTTTCCTACGTTGTGTTTTGTATTTATATTAATTGGCCGCGAATTAAATAATTATTAATTCGCCGTTTTACCAAATCCTGGTCACGGCACCATTTGAGGAGGCCCCAACGCTAATCTACCTATCTATCTACCCAACTATCTAATCTCTATATATATATGTTATATTAACTATATATATATTCATACTGATATAACTATAATTATAACTATATATAACTATAGTGATATAATACATTTATATAGTACATTAACTACATTACATAATTTCTTGTTCAGGACGGGCTTCGAACCCGCTCTTTGCATGTGGAGATATTTCATATACTTCCAATATACATAGAGTATATAGTGTCGAAATAAAGGAACGAGATTCGAACTCGTCTATACTCCGTGGAATTAGTACCGAGTTATATAACGATATCTAGCCGTATCGTGATCGTCTAATATGATTTAGGACCCATAATTTTTTTTTTGTCTTATATTTTTTTTAATATTAATTATATACATACCTAAAGGTATGTAAACTATATGTACCGATAGAGTTATTCTAAAACAATCATTGTCGCCTGTGCGGCGAGGTATTGTGATTTTATGATACTTGGTTTTAGTTATCACATTAGAACTGGTTTACTGTATTTGTTATGAGATTTTTTTTTTTAATATGATCATTACTGTACATCTTTTGGGAGATATGGCTTAGGGACGAGTCATTGCATCTTTATTATAAGTGCATTTAGCAAATGTCTCCCAGTTTCCCCTTAGAGGTACATTCATTGATTGATCCACTGGCTAACCGCGATTTCAATGGATAACACGAAATTGCGGTGTAAGTTCGTACAGACTTCGACCAACCTCGGCAAATGTGAATTTTAAAAGCTGGAAGGCCTTACCAACTTTGTATCAAACCCCTATACATTTGTATAGGGTAAAATCCTCTGTTTTTCGACTGTTGTTCTTGTCTTAATAAACTTGAAGCCCCAATAGCTAAATGCGTCTTAAGAAGGACCATGTGAGACAAACGCGAGCACTTTGTTGCAGTAGTTTCGTTCTGAAAATATCATGTTTATTGGCTGCCGGAAGTTGCACTTCTTCCGGGGCCTATGTTTTCTCGGTTTCGAATTTCGTTGCTGGCCAGCATTTATTTATATATATTTGCTTACTTGTGTTTAAGCATTTGCTTTGTACCTCACGTACAATCAGGGGTCACATTGCCTGCCTGATATTTATTTGTTTCGTTTATTTGCGTATAGTGGGACTCTTTGAGTTCCCAACGCTATATTTAGGTGTATTGAATGTGCAACTAGGAAGGCGTTTTGCTGCTTCCAGAAAGCGTCAGGTGTTCGACGGGCATCATGCACTTTGTCGGTTTGTTTCGGGGATCTTACCTAAGTCATCTGTTCTTGCATTAGATAAACTATTTAATAATTTCCAAAGGGGTCAATTATTTCGTTATTACACTCACGGGTATCCCTCTATTAATCTCATTCTCCACTACGAGCAGAATAAGTCATACATAACTCCTAGGGAACTTTAATTAATTTTCATATATATTTAATAATAATTAGTAATTAGTATTATATAATAGGTCTAATCTCATTTCGTAATATATCATGTTTCTCTTGAAATGGCTCGCAGTGACTTGGTGCCTTTGTTATATATATATCGTTATGTAATGGGGCCACTATGTTGTAGTGAACATATAGCATAAGTATTTTATCTCATACATACGGCGGTATATTAACCACTCAATTTACTTTTATAGGATAGCCTCGAGTAAACATTCATGAGCCTGATATTCACAAAATCATGAAAGGTTATGTTCTTATTTATTACGCCCTGGAAAACACACGGATTACACATATATAGTTACGATAAATCAATCGGAAAACTTCCAGTGACAGCTTTAGGTCACGAGTAATTCCATTGTTTCAAACAATACATCAGAAAATAGCACACACATAAAATAACGCTGACTATGAACACAGAAATGGACATCCAATATTCAAATTAGATTATACCATAGGAAAGAAATCATACACGTGGATTAGTTATAGGTAAGGTGGTTTCTCGACGCCATCAGCGGAGAACCACAGTATATAATGCTCTCAGGAACAAATAAATAAAGTAATAGCAAAGCGTTCAAGCCATGCAATCTGTCGAGTATCAGAGGTCACTCAATTATTTTGCGAGTAGATACTAAAGCATTATATGACCTAGTATTAATTAGTGTTTAAATTAGTGCTCCTTGGAAGGTCTGAGAGGGCTAGAGCCCCGCACCGCGCTCTAGCCGGTAGGTAACTACCCCTCTAAGTAGCTAACGGTACCTTCCCCTTCTGGTTATAGGTCAGTCACAAGCCTGGTCTTCAGGGTCTTGCGATATGTAGATATATGGATATATCTAGTAATATTTCAACTGGCTAACACTACTTCAAAGTTAATTTTGACGTTAAAGACCATGCCAGAAGCTCCCAGACCTCCCCGAATTTCGAACACATTCTAGAAATTGAAATTAGTTAATATTACAATTGAAATTTAATGAATACTCCTCAATCAGTTACCTTTATATGAAATAATTAATTGCAATCATCTTCAAATTATGATTTTAAGCAGAAGAAAGTAATGAAAATCGAATACTGATGCTGTTATTGCTTTAAGTAATAAGCTGTATGAAAATAAGGTATATTCGACTATTGTTCCAATTACACTCCGATACACGACTAAATGAATCGGTCACTTACCACCGCCCTTCACCTCTCTCTCTCTGGCCTGAAGATTTGTCACTTTTGCGTCTACTTACGCCCACCGTAGCACTGAATTTAAATTTATAGACCGGGCATATGATATCTAATGCAATTGAAGTATTATGCCTCTTCTTCAAACCCCAAAATTAATTAAAACTCAGCACTTGATATAATGAAGCTATATTCGAATAGTATTAGAATACCGAAATTATATTCTCGCCGCGTACGACGAGCGCGCCGTAACTTTAAGATTTTACTGGTTCCCGCCAGGAGTCAAAATTTCTGCAAACCCGAGATCACCTTTCGACCGGCTCTCACGAAATCTGTTCCCGAATGCCCCTGTCTCCCCCGCGTCACACATTATATAACTTCTGGTCACAAGCCCCTACCAAAAGCCCGCTTAAAGCGTCACCACGCTCTCTTCTGCCAATCAGCTTCTTTCGCGCGTGAATATACGTGATAAAAAAAAACTCTCGCGCCCTAATGTAGGTGTCGCCACTAGGTCTGATTTTACTATGCTCAAGTAATTATTCCTAAGTCCCATATCGCTTCAATCGGTGTCATTTTACTAAACTTAACTAACGTAATGTTTTATAGTACGTAATACATATTATTACTGACAGACATGGCGCTAGACATAATTTAGCTATACCCGGGAATTAAATGTGCAGGTAAACTGTACGTAAATATCCCATCGCGATATCCGGAATACAGCTCTCATCCTAGTGAGGTAAATCATCTCTCATAGTAAATACCTACTTCTAGAAATCAGTGAAATCCTACCTCTTTTATCGATTTTCAACGCCAAGGGTTCCAACTCCCCTTCATAGATGGCGGGACCTGTGTCAACTTACCCGGATATCATACATATTTTTATTTGTTTATTTCTCTATCTATTCGTTTAAATACCCAACAATCTTTTAATTGTATATAGATATGTATAATTGAATCATATATAATTTAATAACTCTTGGAAAACACATATCTGCTCCATATTTAATTATCTATCTAGATTATCTTATAGGGAAACAATACCAACTTGTTTACCTACTCTATAGCGAAATCTATTTTAATGCATCAACCAAACTCCGTTTACTGATTGTATATAAATATCGTAAATATATCTGGGGCCCTTATTATCGCGACAACCAAACATACTTTATACTTTTCCATCAACATTCAAAGGTTAGTTCGCTCCCAACCATCAGCCAATATGTAAGTAATTGAATCGCACAACATATGATTTCAATATTAAGCCACATATAGTATTCGATACCTTTTGTCATACTAAAATATAATTAAGGTCTGATGAAATTGGTACGAAATCGATCATAGACAATTCAGCCTTATTTTGACGAATACTAATGTATGACTAGGTATGCTTTAATTAACTTTAAAGTACAATACCTAAAGATTATTTTCATCTTACTATTTCATAACGACTTTTCTATTTTGTGTTACGCCAGAAGTCGCCGGCATTCTGCGAAGCCCCTTTCACATGTGCAGTGGTTAAGGAACCAATAATTACTGGATAAGGCAATCTATCTATTTCCTGCCCATGGTTTATTTATTTCCACGTTACACATATATCATGTCTATAAGATACGGCCAAGTAAATTAACATATTATATTCGCCCCGAATCTCTATCTCCTCGCTTCTTTATATACATACCCATCATTCATCATTTAACACTCTAAAACTACTTTCAATCATCTCTACATAATCACTATGATAACTCGGATATCCTGAACTGAGAGGCAATTAAATGTTACTGTGATTATAGATAGGAGATCCATACGCCACTCAATGCCTTATCAAACGGCACCCACATCCGTGACCAAACGTTTATTTTTTTTTCTTACGTTCTCAAAACTGTCTAGCCAAGGGTCAAACTTCCGCATGCGATCGCGGCCCTTAGAAACTAATAAATCTTTTAATTTTATGTGTCCGCTTTGTCTCTCTAACGCGTCAAGCGCATTGAAATTATTTTACGTAAGTCTCTACCTACCACTGAGTGACTTATGTGCCGTTGAACAAAAATCCGTAGAGTCGTTAACTGCTCAAGATTATAACTGAACATTCTATAGTCACTCATTTTAGTAAATCACCCATTTTCTCAATACTTTATAATTATAAATCACCGTTTTATAAACCTTTAATGTGCCTTGGTAAAATGTGCCCTAGTACCTTTCAACATGTAGGTACCATGTCGTTTTGATGCCTCTACTTGCATCCATCTTCTAGATACCTATTCGACATGACAGAATATCATACATACGCGAAAACCATACTTCCGCCATCGGCCAGATCACGTCGCTCAAATTGCCCATAGACCCCTATGCTATGAGAGTCGTGGTATTTCATCTTAATTTTAATGACGCTTCCATACGCAATCGACTCTAAGAAATTAATCTCCATCCGATAATAATTCTATTATTTTGTTATACTTAATGAACTAAAATTCATTATAACGAAACGACTCCATAGTTTTCTTATAACTTCGCCCCGAACAGACCCATGTTAATTTTTTATAATTCTCACATTCTACGAACAACGCATATGGCAACTTGTTCCCTTTGTTCTGCGATGTATTGATGCACTGTACGCTTTCCAAGATATTTCGTGGTAAAATGTAGACAAAAATTTTGGTTTATCGCCTCTTTCTTGCGAGCTCCGGAAACTCGAGACAAGTTAACTTTTAGAAACAATTATGGCGATAAATTGTTAAAGAACGTATTGTATTACGAAACCCCCGGCCTTCGCTTGTAACGCAATGGCAGTGAGGAAAGGATTTATTGCTTTTCGCTATGCCATATGTATCTTGGCTTTAATAAAAGTTACCGGATTTGCCTGCCGAATCTATTATTTATTCTTATTTTATCTTAATAAGTCAGTGCGAAGACGCGAAATTATCCATACCCCCTATAGGCCCCTTCAGTGCGTGGTCGTGGTGAGCTTACAGAGTATGAATGGTTACACGGTAAAGGACTTCTAGTCAATTCGTAAGGCTGATTAATGATTCTTGTGGATGTAGGTATTAACATCAACAAATAAAATTCACTATGATATTGTAGAATCAACTATTATTAATGATAAAATGTCGAAAATTTCACGCGATATCTTTAAAATTAATACAAAACAATACATTTTATGAAACTTTCTGTAAAAAATATTATTTTGAATAATTTTACCAATAGAAAAAAGATTAAATACTTAAATTTTAAAAATCGAGGAAAAATAACGAATATTCAAGATCTGAATGAAAAGACCACGAAGACAATTATAAAACATTTCAAAAAATCTATTATTTAAACTCAATTAAACTATATGTATTGATAGGAATAGTTTGAATTGTGGTATTTTAACATATGAAACTACGGATAAAAACAATTTTATTAATATGAAGTCAAAAATTTCCTGGACTTTTGGAAATATTCGTAAAGAATCATTAAATATTTTTAGCCCGAACTCACAGACACTCCTTCCGACACAGCTAGTGAATTTTTTGAGTAATCCGCAATAAAACTTGCATTATTTCAGAAGGTATAGTTTTGATTTAGAAGTAAAATTACTCAATCAAATCATCTGTAATAGAAAACACAATTTTATCGTGATGTGTTAAGTAAAAAATATCTCTATGTGTTAATAACACGTGTTCAATTGCTTTTAAATACGTAAAAACGCAAGTAAAAGGCAACAGGGTGAATATATTAAAGAAGTAACTCTTTCTAATTTGTATAACAATAAATAAATAGCGGTAACTATTAAAAAAACCAAGACATGTCGTTCTTGCATTTCTATGCTACTAGCTGTAGCATCGACTCGGCTTTCAAAAAATTAAACATTTCGCTGTAAAAGAATTTATTTTATATCGAGGTTATAAACCTCAAAAATACTAATAGAATCTATCTAGTATTTTCTATGGTCTCTGCGGTACACGATATTTGGACAATTTTCAAATTGCTAGATAAACACGTCAGGCCAAACAAAGAACGAAACGCAAGTTCATAAAACGTATAAAATACCTAGCAACAACCTGAATTCTTACCAGTAGAAAGACCACCGCACTCAGGTACGCAAGCCCTTGTCCAGACTTGTGTTCGATAATATTGTAAATAGTATTTAGTTTATTTTATTAGTAAATTTATTTTGGTTTTACTACAACATCTACTGGTCGGCGAGGCGCGGCTGAAAACACGACAACCTACAACAAGTAACAGAATCAGACCGAGGTCATATTTCCTAGGAAGTCATCCCCATTTACTTTCTTACCCTTATATGTATTTCAAAAGTTATCCCTCAAAATTACCATGAATAAAACTCTTCCCTTTACAGATGAAGCTGCGAATTCAGACTCTGATTGAGGACTTGTTTAAAAAAACTTGATTTCTTTCAATAAAGTACCTATCCTAAAAAATAACGTTTTTTATTTCGTGTTCTTATAATCCATGTACCTATTCAACTGAATGACAGGATTTTAGTTTAAAAAAGTAAAATTTTTCTTTTCTTGTCAAACTTATTTCTTTCAGAATAAACATATAAATTTACGCCAGTTTTCTGGTTAAAAATAATAAGATTTACCAGACATATATTGAGTTACGTTAATTTTCCTGTCAAGACCAATTTTTTTTTCCGGAAGTAACTCATAATTCTAGAAAACAAAGTACATTTTGAAACTGAAAAAAGTTTTATATAATAGACCATAGCATACATAAAAACAGTTATAAAATTTTACGTAAAGAAAAGACACAGTTTCATCAAAGAGAGTGTTAACATAAATAGTAGGTAATTTCGTTTTTATGCTCCCCTGCAAAGTTGACTTTTTTGACTTAGGTTCGTTGTGGGTATCGATATGGTAGTTATAAATCTATCCAGTATTTTCTATGGTCTCTGTGGTACACGATATTCAATCAATTTTCAAATTGCTATATATTTTAAATTTTTCTGTCATGTAAATAAACACTGGCCAGCGTTTTATGGTGTTGTAGTAGATTTTTCGTTTGCCATGTTGAATGCTGTTTGTAAATCTTTTAACAATTGGAGTTTGTTAGATTATTTGAATTTTTCTTTTGATTATTACAATACTCGTAACCGAAAAT
Organism: Luffia ferchaultella; assembly: GCA_949709985.1. Lineage (NCBI taxonomy): Eukaryota > Metazoa > Arthropoda > Insecta > Lepidoptera > Psychidae > Luffia > Luffia ferchaultella. The sequence goes on along the minus strand of OX453240.1, from coordinate 12,715,598 downwards.
CGATTTTTTTGCACCATAAAATACCTATACATTTATGTTGTGCTCATTTTGCCTAAATAATATGTGAAGACATATTCGAAATACGAATAAAGAACAAAAAATTTTAAACGATTTAATTGTTAACTTTATACTGTTTTCATAATTAGGAAAAATAATGATTTTGTTAAAAACTTATACATTCAATTAAAACCATCATTCATTGGTCGTAAATTTATTAATGCTAAAGAAACACTGAAAGCTTTATGTAAAGGAAAAAATATTCATTCAAATGTGGATTACCATTACATCAGAAAACATTAAAAAATATTCAAATTCTCTTACATATGAATCGCGTCTCTTTTACAAACATTTTATGAAAATTGTTTAAAAAACATTTTATGCAAAAGTCAAAGTCGGTGCGATAAAGAACCCGTACTTAAAATAAGGTCTTTTATCCGTATCTTTTGAGAAATATTAAAAATTCAAGAATAGAAGTCTAGTCTAGTCTAGTATTCAAGAATACAAGTTTAACTAGGAAAGGCAGATTAAGCAATGCAACCGCAGAAAATTATTTTGGGCAATTGAAAAAAAAAACCTTCTGTCGTAACCAATATTACAAAGTGCCTGCGATTCGTGTTCAATGCATCACTATTAACACTATTTTTTGATCCCTAAAGTTTAAAAGCCTACTTTAAAGTTTATAAAGTATGGAAAAAATATAACAAATGTTTCCCTTTATCGATTTGATTTTGTAATGTAAAATTTTAGATAATTTATTTTTACCCAATATAATGAATAATTTCATGAATAATGAAATATTTAAAAGAAATTATATCGATACACAAAATATTTACTTACGCCCATATAAAATAAATAAATGCGATAGTATTTGAGGCCGTGTATATAAATTTCGTAAAGGTTTTGTGTAAATTGTCATAATTTAAAGCCTACTTAACCTACCATTTTTTCTCTTATTATCATGACTTAATTTTTCTTGACAATTTTGTATATTTGAAACGTTGTCCCAAAAGTATCTTTATTTCAAGCGCACAAAATTATTAACAGCGTGACTTACAACTTTTCCGATTGAATTTGCCCATAACGACATATAGTAAATGTTTCTAAAAAACATTGTAAAGAGACTTTCATAATCCAGGTCCTTTGCGTAACAAACGTGGACGAGTTAGCGTTTACAGCACTTAAAATAAAATGTATTTTATACATTTATAATTTTTCATCATTTATGAATGCTCGAAGTTTTAGAGAAAATGTTTTTTCAGGAAGACATTTTCCATGTTGTAGGTAGGTACCCCAAAGAAACGTGGCCTTGGCACTGTTAACAGCAATTAAATGAAATCTTATAACATTACTTCTTAATTTTTATCATAATATCTGAATGCCTGAAATACTTTAGACATTGTTTATCAGAAAAACCGTTTCAATATTGTTTAAAATAATTTTAGTATAATATAATAAATAATATATATAATATAGTATTTTTATTTTCTACTTTTCAGTATTAGAATACTTAAACTTTAGTGTTTAGATCTCCGGGGTTGATACCTTAGTGATATGTTTGCTAACCATGGCTGTCCAGCTCCTCTGCACATCCCCACCTAGAGCTTGGGGAGTAAATTACTCGTGACATGGTTTTCCTCATGCCGTGCTCTTATCTTACTTAGCCCGACAATGGGTTTACGAGAGGCCATTGAAGGGTTCTTTTATCCATCTTCCAGCTCCATCGTCGGATCAGCTAGATGGTACCGTAATTGTCGATTGTCATCTAAATTATATATATTTGTGAAATTTGAATTTGATTTGAATAACCTAAATCATCAGTGCGTGGCAAAAATCATGATTCACTCAAATTAAACTCATATACAAAGTTTTATGTCTGGCCTACTAACCGCTAAAGAGTTCGCTCGTGTAAACAATTTATCCTAAGTGCATCATCAGTTTATGGTATAAACAAAGTTTTGTGTTCGTGCTACTAACTGTTGAGGAGTGCCTCTCACGACGAGACAATCTTGGCTGCAGCATCAGGTCATGTCTTTATCATTTTAGTCTATTGTTATTGAAGTTACATATTTTTTGGTATCTCTCGTAAACTCGGGACTACAATCATACGCACGGATCTTTGCCGCTCTGAGTTGCCTGCGAATGACACAAACAATGCGCAGGTGCAGCGAGGGGTAGTAGTGGGAGGAAGACACCGCGACCTATACGACCTCTCCTTCATCTATATTTTACGCTACTGCGAAGCTTTCTGTTAATAACTTCACAGCGGCAAAAGTTTGTAAAGTCTGTCTGTCTGAACGCGATAAACTCAAAAACTGCCGAACGGGATATTCATACGGTTTTCCCCAACGGACGGACGGAGTGATTCAAGAGGAACGGTTGTGTATATATAGTTCATTAATGTCTTGACTAAATTGGTCGAAATATGACGATGAAAATAATGGTTTAAAAGACACTAAAAATACGCGCTTTTATAAGTAAACGTAAAAGCAAGAAATAAATTATAATCATTCAAATTATCTCTATCCCTGTAAGTGTAAGCTATGTGCTTATTTTAATGTATAGGTATACAATTTTAAATGTAAAAGCGTAGGGCGCTTTTTTCATGACATCTCAAATAAGTGCAGGGTATTAACAATCTTATTTTGCTTCAAATCTAATTATCACCTTAAAATTAAGTTCTGCTCTCAGAGGACATGGGCCTCCGAGCTCAATTTATATGGCAAAGATACAGAAACAAATACAACATAACCGACCACTATACTATAAGAAACGACGGTAGTGATTGTTGTTACAATCAAAATATTATACTTATACATTAAAATAAGCACATGTCTTACACTCCAACTCAGGGATAGAGATAACTTGAATGATTATAATAAATTTTTTGCTTTTACGTGCACTTATAAAAGAGTGTTTTTTAGTGTTTTTAAGCTATTAATTTATTTTATACTTTTTAGTCATTAGTAAAGTTTTTTTTTTGCGTGAAATAAAATTAATTAATATTAATTTCAAGAAGGCGAACGACCCCGCATCCTCTCCATTTCCGCCAGTGCATCTGTATACTTAGAAGAACATATGCCAGTCCAGACGCAAAGGTACGGGACCCTAAATACACCACTGCGTGGTCTATCGTGCAGCCTAGCATCTTGTGCACGGTAGATGCCAAACTTAAAATAAGATATAAAAGATACAACTTCAAAATATCTTTTAATATGTTTCTTCATTTATTGCGGTTCCAAATATTTTTATTACGTTCTATGAAATTAAAAAATAATATTTCTAAATTAAATTTACAGGCTAAAAACTGGTTTAATTTTGTCCTTCTTCACGTGTCACACTTCCCGTTCGCTTAAGAATATAGATTTATTTTACAGTATATTTTGTAATTATCTTTTAAATGATTCGTTTTGAAAAGACAAAATTTACAGCCACGCATAGGGATCCGTGATGTAGTTGTAGCACGGCATCTGCGGCAAAATTGTGTGTGTGGCTAGTTCAAACGTGCATCGATTAAAACTAAATTCTGTGACAATACTTCTTCGTTGGCGTATAAAAATAACTTTCATGGACACTATATTGAAATTTGCCCACGAAAGTTATCAGTTATGCCACAAAAATGATTATTTTCCTATTTTAACGTGTCACTCATTGTTAAAAAAAAGTTTTTTGATGCGATTTTTACCTGACTATTCATTTAGCCCTGTCTCTGTCTGTGGTACGTAACGTCACCACGGACATATTACAGAAAATTTTAATCAATAATTTTTTTTTGTGTGAGATAAAATGAAGAATCAATGCTGTATGTTTCATTTGGTAAAACATTGTATGGATAATTAAGATCTATAAAATAAAAACTAATTAAAAACTAAAAGTATTTACAAATTAAAAAATACTATGTAAATTATGATAAATGACAAAATTTTAAAGAGACGATGGGTTCAGGGTACCAAGGATGCTTGCCGCATTGCCGCGCTGTATTGCGACACTGATCCTCTGAACAAAGTATTCCTTGCTCAAAGGATCCCCTGTCAACAGACACAGCGCGACACCCAAATCGTGGGCAAGTGATTTGGTATCCTTGGACCAGGGACCCATCATCTCGACAGCAAAAGGGATGAAATGGTAGAATTGTTTTCAGGTATACGACATATAAAAATAGCTCGTTAAAGTAAAGAAGAACGATTAAAGAAAAAAAGGTTAGCTGAGCAATGAAGACGGACCTTAATTTAAAATGATACAATCCTTCATGGTGTGGTTAAAGCTAAAGCTAGAGCTAGGTATTACAAATGGAAAAAAGAAGGAAAAGTAGTTCCAATAAGCGAAACGAGCAGCCAACGAAAAAGAATCGTAAGACAACAGAATCGTGTTCGTAGTCGACTTTATCGACATAGGAAAAAAGAACGTGAAAAAAAGGTTTTATTACATTTTAAGTGACACATTGAGTCTAAAAAATTGGGTTCGCTTACTATCGACCAGAAACATTTACGAATGTAAATGTCGCAAGATAACTTGGCTCGTTTTATGGAAAATAGAAGTGATTTTATGCGAAGATTTGTGACTACAGATGAGACATGGGTTCATTACTATACACCAGAATCAAAAATACAATCAAAGCAGTGGACAGAACCAGGAACTTGACCCCAAAAAAGCGAAGGTGGAGAAATCTGAGGGCAAAGTCATGGCATCATCCCAAAAGGATGCGAAAGGAATGTTATTGATAGATCATGTTCCAAAAGGCCAAACCATAAACGTCGTTATGACGAAAAATTCAACGAACTCCACTATGATTTGCTTTCTCACCCACCTTATTCACCTGATTTGGCACCGTCCACTTTCATTTGTTCCCCTACCTAAAAAAAATTTTTTGGTGGGCAGAGGTTTAGGGATGGAGATGAGATCAAAACTGCTATAGACGACTATTTTTCGAGACTCGATAAAAGTCATTTTAGAAGATCGTTGGACTAAGTGCACACAGCTCAACGGAGACTATGTCCATAAATAAAGGTAGTTCTAAAACGATAACATAGGTATTTCATTGTTAGGCCAAGTAGTTATTAACCCACCCTAGTATTTCTGAACTTGTGTGTTCTACTTTAAATGATAGTGTAACCAATAACATATTTGGAGATAGTTATTACAATATTTTTGACTTGAAACGTCCTTAAAATTAGTATTTGTACTGAAATTAATCGTCAAAGTTACACTTAAGCATAAGCATTACATCATAGCGGAGTGATTGTAATTGATTATACACAACCGATATTTTATGATGCAAAAATATATTTCTTTTTACAATAAATACTTTTATTTTAAACTGAAATGTGTTATTTCCAAACACTTTTGAACTGCTTTTTTTCTATTATGTTTAACCAGTTAAATATTTAACAGTTAACTACGTTCGTTATAATAATAATAATAACACATACAATTACAACAACGTCTAGGTCCCAAACTAAGCATTAGCTTGTATTTTGGGTACCAAGCGAAGACATCACATACATATAACAACCAAGACCCGGTGCCAGTATTAATATTCATCATATAAATACGGACTCGACCTGGGATTCGAACCCGGGACCTCCAGCTTCGTAGGCAGGGTCACTGCCCACTAGGCTAGGCGGTTATATTAGTAGATATGCTACATTGGCCATAAATATAATAATCTGGGGCATTTTCACTATCATGCTGCGTTATACGTGTTTCCATGAAACAACTAGGCTGATTTTGATGAGATTTTTAGCGTTACATAGATATGATCTCATATCAGATTCTTAGATAGGCTTTACGGTTGAAGACTACTAGAAGGTGCAGCGTCAGGCATGCTTCTATGAAAAACTAGGTTGAATTTGATGAGGTTTTTTGCGTAACATAATAATCATTTTAGATAAGATCGATCACCAGGACGTGCTGCATCCAAGTGTTTTTATAAAAAAAAACCAAGCTGATTTTAATAAAGTTTTTTTGTATAACATAAATAACATTACAAATCAGATTCTTGGACGGTCAAATTCAAAGTCAAATACCTTTATTTCGTAGTTATGTAACAATGATCTATTACGATCTATATAGATCTATAACAATGATCTATATAGATCTATTACGATCTTGAAATAAGCCACAAGAGTGGCTTATTTCAAGATCGTAAATAAATTCACTCTTGTGAATTTATTATTTTGTGGAAAAACGTCACCATAAAGGCGCATTCAAAAAATCCACAGATCTTGCAGTCCCCGCAACCATCGGTTTCATTGGAAATGAACCTACCCAAATCCGATTTTCACAGATTATTTTATTTTTTTGCCACGAAAACGTGGCACTATTCTTTTCAACTCTTTAAACTCAGAAATAAATCAACGAAAAAAAATATTTTCGTTTGTTCAACATATTTGAAACATTTAGGTTTTAAACTGCAGCCTCTGATATCCTTAAACGTTTTGAACTCGATAATGAAGCATTCGAACGAATACAGGCCGAAAGGCGATGACTGACCGTAATGTTTACAAGTTCCCGATCGTCCATAAAATCTAACATGTGATGTCAAATTTCTTTTTCGATTTCCAACCGATTTCCAAAATTTTGGTCTCAAACTGTAGCTACCAATGCCTTCTAACCTTTTCTACGACACTTCAAAGCGATCCGACGAATACCTTCTGAAGTATAGTAACTTATATCCGCAAACACCAGCGATCGACCAAAAAATTTCATCTTTCGGAAATAGTTTCTCTTACAATTACCAACCGATTTTCAAAAACTTGGTTTCAAATCGTAGCTACGTAAATGGCCAAGATACAATTTTTTTTTATTTTCGATATCGGTCTCCGTGCTCGAAATATTTTGGATTTAGTAAAAAAAAATCCGTATAAATCCCGATTTTTTTACATTTTCCAAGTTTTTTCAAAAACTACTAAACCGATTTTCAAAACTTTGGTGTCATACGATGCACAACTAAATTCTTGATTTTTAAGACCTTAAAATCTAGGCTAGACTCCATACCCTTGGAGTTATGGCCAAAAATGCGTCTCCCGTGAAATGGATTTGATAGTCATTTTCAATGACAACATTTTCAATGACAAAAATGCTGATTCCTCTCTGGAATAGGCTTACATAGGGTCGCATAGATATCTTCTCAGTTCAGATTCTTTGATACATTTTGTGGTTGTCGGCCATTAGGGTGTGCGGAATTAGAAGTGTTTCCATAAATTAACTTAATTGATTTTGATGAGGTTTTTTGCGTTAAGTGGATATTATCTCAGATTAGATTCTCAAATAAGCTTTACAATTTTAGATCACCAAGACGGGCTGCATCCGGCCTGTTTCTACAAAAGAAACTGCGGGCCTATTGACGTTTTCAGCTTTTACGTAGACATCATCTCAGGTCAGATCCTTAGATTAGATGCTAAGGAACCGGAAAACCTAAGAAAAAAGAAAAGTAAATGTCAAGAATTAAAGGGAGTTCCCATACAAGAAACTTTTTTTTTAGACGTTATTGGTGACTAGTGGTTGTATGAATATTACTTACACTTCAAATTTTCATGAATGATGTATCACTATGATCGCTATAATAAAAAAATAAAAAATTTTATTATTATTTTATATCATATTTTATATCAATCATCGATAAGTTCGGAAAAATTACGTTCCTTTTATGAGAACCCCCTTTAATTTTTAACTTTATTTTATTAAGTTAAAAATTAAAGGGGGTTCCCATACAAGGAACGTAATTTTTCCGACCTTATCGATGGTTGCAGGATCATTACTTACACTTGAAATTTTTATGAAAAATGTATCATTATGATCGCTATAATAAAAAATAATAATAATTAAATTAAATTAAAAATAAAGTTAAAAATGAAAGGGGGTTTCCATACGAGGAACGTAATTTTTCCAACGTTTTCGGTGATTGTAAGATCATTATTTACACTTGAAATTTTCATGAAAGATGTATCACTATTATCGCTATAATAACAAATAATAATAATAAAATAAAATTAAAAATTAAAGAATTCCCATAAAATAAACAAAATTTTTCCGACGTTTTTGGTGATTGCTGGTTGCAGGATCATTACTCACACTTGAAATTTTTATGAAAGATGTATCACTATTATCGCTATAATAACAAATAATAATAATAAAATAAAATTAAAAATAAAAAATTCCGATAAAATAAACTTAATTTTTCCGACGTTTTTGGTGATTGCTTGTTGCAGGATCATTACTTACACTTGAAATTTTTATTAAAGATGTGTCACTATAAGCGCTATAATAAAAAATAATAATAAAAAAATAAAGTTAAAAATGAAAGGGGGTTTCCATACAAAAAACGTAATTTTTTCAACGTTTTTGGTGATTGGTGGTTGTAAGATCATTATTTACACTTGAAATTTTAATGAAAGATGTATCACTATTATCGCTATAATAACAAATAATAATAATAAAATAAAATTAAAAATTACAGAATTCCCATAAAAGAAACTTAATTTTTCCGACGTTTTTGGTGATTGCTTGTTGCAGGATCATTACTCACACTTGAAATTTTCATGAAAGATGTATCATTATGATCGCTATAATAACAAATAATAATATTAAAATAAAATTAAAAATTAAAAATTTCCGATAAAATAAACTTAATTTTTCTGACGTTTTTGTTGATTGCTTGTTGCAGGATCATTACTTACACTTGAAATTTTCATGAAAGATGTGTCACTATAAACGCTATAATAAAAAATAATAATAATGAAATAAAGTTAAAATTTTTCCGACGTTTTTCCAGCTTTGCTGACTTAAAAGATCCAGCTTTTAAGTCAGGGGGGGTCACATAGTCTAGTTCTAGTCAGTACAGGCTCAAATTTGAACACAATAATAAATATAAATGAAAAGATGTCCTATTTTATCGTTATACGTCAAAATAATTTTGGTCAACTAATAAAATCAATTTTTTCGACGAAAGTTCGAAAAAAGAAGACAAGAGGAATGATCGGCCCGCACCCGGATTTGTTAGTCGTTCGTTAGACAACAACAGCAACAGAACACTCTTGTATTATAATAATCTTATCAACAATTTTATCTAAAAAATTCATATAGATCGAGGAAAATCCTCACCTTTTGAATGTGGGTTTAATCCTAAATAGGTAGACTAAGTATCCCGAATTCCACTTTCCCTAAGCGTTCCATAGTGTCTTCTACGTCCCTGTTGAATGTACAGAACAGGAGTTTTTTAACAATGGCATGTTTATACAAGTTTGTACTATGGCGACCTTATTCAGTATCCTATTTAACAAATAATTCAAAGGGTTCAATTCAAAATAAACTTTAAGCAATGCGTGATACAGCGTATTCCGATTTTAATTAACTAAAACCTAGAATTTTGCAAAACTTTATTAATTATAATACTTGTAAATATGTAGTACTAGCGAAAGCCCGCAACTTCGGTCGCGTGGTTTTTAGAATTTCAACAGTTTTTCAAATTTAAGATTAAACGATAACGCTGATTTCCATACAAAATTTATTTGACCAGAAGTAAAGAACTACATTTTGTTGAGTTTATTTTACTATCTTAATAAGATAAGTGTATCATAAACCTGTCGTTGAATTTATAAAATACGTTCTTTCTTACACCAAGCATTTCTAATTCTGGTACCTATTCGAAAAAAAACTCACTCGCACATACATTTCTAAATCGAAAATTATGACCTTTAAGCACCAAAATTAGAAGCATTTTCTGTTAGAAAGACCATTTCAATAATTTGACGACAATTTTACGATGTATTTTACTTATTAAAATGATAAAATTAATAAAATAATTTTAAATTTAATTTCCATTTCACTAGCCCATTATGACCCACTGCAGGTGCTTTGGCCTCCCCCCGGGGTGAGGGGGCTTGAAGCTTAATCTGCCACGCTTTTCCAATGCGGGTTGGTGGATTTTAACGACTGCCATCTGTTGATGGCACTCGGGATAGACGGCTTAACGTTCTCTCCGAGGCACGGAATCAGTGATAGTTATATAATTGAGTCAGAAAAACAAATTTAATACTTTTGGTCAAATTGATATTGTATAGAAATCAGAGGTGTCGCTAAACCTAAAGTTTAGTTTAGATAGAATAAGAAGAAGCCAATGGATATTCTCTGAAATGTCTTCTACTTGCTAGTGAAACTATCATCAAAATCAGTTTAGCCGTTTCGGAGATTAACTCTAACAGTCATACAAACAAAAAAATAATTAATACGCGTGTTTGAGTTTACCTATGTGTATACAAACATAGCGGGAAAGCGTAGGGTCGGACTCCTCCCGACTCGATGGACCAATGACCTGAAGAAGGCGGCAGGTCACTGTTGGATGCAGCAAGTGGAGGATCGCGTTGCATGGCGTGCCATGGCGGAGGCTTATGTTCAGCAGTGGACAGTTAAAGGCTGAAATGATGAATGAACATATGAGCATAAGAAAAAGTCTTTATTTTGAAATCATATACATACATTTCAATTTTATTCATTTGTATTGATATACATTTATTTAAAGTGTATTTCTGGCTATTCCTATAATATCTCGCAACAACAATTACAACAAAAGTTACAACAAAACGCTCCTGCTTTACAGGCTTGCCCGTGTTTGGACCAGAAGAGTTTCCAGAATGAAGTTATTCTATCGAGAATTAAAAAAATTACAATATACTTCTTTGTTCGGTCGCTGCAACAAGCTGACTCCATTCCGCTTGCAGCGCTTTGAAGGTGGCTTGGACTTCTTGTTCTGGGTCGAGTTGCAATTTCCGCTAGCTGCTAACTCCTCTCTGAATGCTTGATGCTTTTGTAGTTTTTTGATGTTGTCGTCGAACGACGTCACTTCTCCTGTGGATTTTTAAAGTCATCGTTTAAACGTACGTATATATAATATAGCTCCCTCCGCGCCGCGCACATACCTAAGGCGCGGTACAGTGGTTTCGATCAAACTGTATTAACATACGGTAATACAGTGTAAAACACAGGGTGTAAAAAGTCTTTAGGTATATACATACATATACCTAAAGACTTTTTACACCCAGACACAAAACAAATAGACATTTGTTTTGTGTTATTGTTTGTCTAGTTTGACCGAAATCGCTGTACCGCGCCTTGGCGCTCTAGCCTAGATGGCGCTCGCTGCATGGTATTATTATTATAAAGAGGACGGTTTACAGCTGCAGGTATAAATCCAGTTTGACGTTAATAACAGGATCAATCTCTGAATTTATCATTAGGTGTACGTTCTGTTCAGTTCTTAGCATAAATGAGAGAAATTGTTTAAATTATGCACTTTGTCAATACGTTTTGAATTTACAAACCATAAAAAATAATTATCTATTTCATTTACTTGCTGTCTTGTGCGAAAAAAAATCAATGTATTTATATAGATTGACTGTTGTATGACTTAGATGTTCGATTCCCGCCTTGGATACATTTTGTACATGAACATGTCTATTTATTTCGTGGCTGGGTGTAAAATATCTATATATGTATTTATTATAAAGAATATTTCTGTATGTCAATTGTCTAGTAACCCATAATACAAACATAATACTTGCTTAGTTTGGGACTAGATGGCGCTGTGAGGGATTATCCAGGTCTTGTTATTAGAGTACTAAATATCTTACTTTTTCTTAAGCATCCTATGAATTTGTGCGAATAACTATGACAAGTACGTACTGTTCATTCGCATAGTGAGGTATTCACTGAAGGGTTTTGGCGTTGTTGAGGAACGCGCTCAAGCGGTCGTCTCGGGCGTGAAGTCTCGCCTCCGATTCCTCGTGACGCTTCAGGAGAGCTTCCGCTTCGCCCACCGACGACTGTAATGCGACACAATATTGTAAAGCTGTAAATTGATTTAAAAATATCGATATACATATACGGCGTGTTCGGCTGAACGTAATTCAAACTTATAAGGCGTGTAGAGGTCCGTAAGCGAACTAAAAAAATGTTCAGTTTGGTAACTGTAGCTTATTTGTATTTAATAAGGGTAGACTTTTATGTGAGTCGTCTGTGTCTGTCGTGATAACCCGAGCGCAGCGAACCTATTTGAAGTTTACAAGGCCGTGGGGCCGAGGTTCAAATCCGGGCGTGTACCAATGAAATTTCCTGACTTTAATACATAACTATCATTGACTCCGTGCCTCAGAGAGTACGTTAAGGTGGAACTCGTATTCGTAAGTAATGTAATGTTTTAACCATGTGAACAGAATGATGTCAAAAAAAAATCAACTGGCGTGAAAACAAATCCTCAATTAATTCGAAACACAAATACACAAGTTTAAAATTGAAATAAATCTGATTTTATATGTAGAGACCAAATATTTTAAAAACAATTCTTTTTTTATTTTACACATGTTTTAATGTATTTATTTTTCTTTTTACCGCCGCACGAGACCCGTGTTCCTAAATAGTCTATTTTGCACAATTCAAAATCTGTATACACATATGTCAAATATATAATTAACTACATTATCTACGTTTTCACCAAAATGATCTGAATATTCTCTTAAATAGTTGAAAAAGTTAAGTTGCCGTAAATATTTTTAAACGCGTAGTTGTTCAAATGTTCATGTATGATTTTAGCACATGCTTCAACAGACTTTATTAATTTTTCACTTGCATAATTCAATGTTTGTGCGTGTCATACTCTTTAAAATGTACAAACAAATTAACAACAGACTCATCTGTAGTTAAAAAAATCGTTTTGCATTCGGGTTTCCATTTGAGGAATTATAGAGTGATCTCCTTCGTGAAGGTGCTTTGGTTGTGGAGTTTTGGAGACTATGGAGCCTGTGAGGAAGGTGGTTAAATTGTCTGCAATCACTGCTTCAACATTCTCAGTTTCTTTTTTTTTTGACCCATGTGCTAAATTGCTTATTATAGCCGTTTTCAAAGCAGCTATAAACTGTTCGACAGTTGTATTTACATTTGAACTGCAATTACTTCTAATACAACCGAAGCAGTTTTCTCGTTCTTGATCCTGTTAGAGTTTGCGAGTAACTAAACTCTTTATGTGTGGATCTATTTTTTTTAATTTTTCCATAGCTGTAATTTTTCCGACGTTTTTGGTGATTGGTGGTTGTAGGATAATTACTTACACTTGAAATTTTCATGAAAGATGTGCCATTACAGTCGCTATAATAAAAAAATAAAAATAATAAAATACAGTTAAAAATTAAACGGGTTCCCATACAAGGAATGTAATTTTTTCGACGTTTTTGGTGATTGCTGGTTGTAGGATCATTACTTACACTTGAAGTTTTCATGAAAAATGTAACACTATGATCGCTATAATAAAAAATAATAATAAAATAAAGTTCAAAATTAAAGGGGGTTCCCATACAAGGAACGTAATTTTTCCAACGTTTTCGGTGATTGTAAGATCATTATTTACACTTGAAATTTTCATGAAAGATGTATCACTATTATCGCTATAATAACAAATAATAATAATAAAATAAAGTTAAAATTAAAGGGGGTTCCCATACAAGGAACCTCATTTTTCCGACGTTTTTAGTCATTAGTGGTTGTAGGATAATTACTTACACTTGAAGTTTTCATGAAAGATGTAGCACTATGATCGATATAATAAAAAATAATAATAATAAAATAAAGTTAAAAATTAAAGAATTCCCATAATAGAAACTTAATTTTTTCCGACGTTTTTGGTGATTGGTGGTTGTAGAATGATTACATACAATTAAAGTTTTTATGAAAGATGTATCACTATGATCGTTATAATAAAAATTAATAATAATAAAATAATGTTAAAAATTAAAGGGGGTTCCCATACAAGTAACGTAATTTTTCCGACGTTTTTAGTGATTGGTGGTTGTAGGATCATTACTTACACTTGAAATTTTCATGAAAAATGTGCCATTATAGTCTCTATAATTAAAAATAATAATAATAAAATAAAGTTACAAATGATAGCCCAGAGCGCAACGAACCTGTCTCAAATTTATAAGGCCCCATAAGGCCATGGTTCGAATCCGGGCGTGTACCAATGAGTTTTTCTGACTTAAGTACACAATATCACTGACACCGTGCTTCGGAGGGCACGTTAAGCAGTCGGTCCAGGACGCTATCAATAGATGGCGGTCGTTACAGTTCCCAACCCGCAGTGGAGCAGCGTGGTGGACTTAAGCTCCAAGCCTCCCTCCTCACCCTGGGGGAGGCCTAAGCCCCTGCAGTGGGGTAAAAATGGGCTGATGATGATGATGATGAAAGTTACAAATTAAAGAATTCCCATAAAAGAAACTTAATTTTTCCGACGTTTTTGGTGATTGGTGGTTGTAGGATGATTACTTACACTTAAAATTTTCATGAAAGATGTATGTATCACTATGATTGCTATATCAAAAAAAAATTATAATAAAATAAAGTTAAAAATTAAAGAATTCCCATACAAGAATCTTAATTTTTTTGACGTTTTTGATGATTAGTGAGAATAAGATTTTTGCATACACTTGAAATTATCATGTAAAATGTGCCATTATAGGCGCTATAATAAAAAATAATAATAATAAAATAAAGTTTTACAAGAAGATGCTTCCTACTATAACATATGTGATGTTGTGATAGCCACAATGCAGCAGACCTTTTTCAAACCTATAAGACCATGTAGCCGTGGTTCGAATCCGGGCATGTATCAATAAGTTTTTTCTGACTTAAATACATTAACTATCACTGGCTCCGTGCCTCGGAGAGCACGTTAACCAGTCGGACCTGGTTCCTATTAATAGATGGCGGCCGTTACAATCCGTCAACCAGCATTAGAGCAGTGTGGTGGATTTAAGCTCCAAGCCGTCTCATCTTGAGGGGAGGTCTAAGCCCCGGCAGTGGGGTATAAAAAAGGCTGATGGAATGAAATGGAAAAACCTATTTGATGTCCGTCACAGAAATGAAGCGAACTCTTTTATACAACTATCGAAAAAGTTCGTACTCACTGACAAATTAATTCAAGATGCTTAACTAAAACTTTAAATGGGTGACATAACAATTGGTCAGTTTTTAGGAATGGCATTAGGCGGTAGGATCAGCTGTCCTACTATGAGTCAACCAGATTCATCAAACAACCGCAATATCCCGACAATCCCATTCCGCATCTGTATTACCGTTCATCTTATTGAAAAAAAAAAATTACAATTCAGTCTTCTAACTGATTTGATGCGAAGCCATTTCAAAAAGTAGTCTGAATTATTTATTTATTGTAAGAAAATAACACTTGTGAGTTATATGCATGGGTTATATGGAACAATCTGTATTCTACAGCCAAAGAGTTCCATTTTTAAATGTTGTACCTGGTTACTTTTTAAATATTTTTTTTGTAAGTTGTCAGTTCTGGATTCAAAACTAACAGCCCTCGTATTCTATATTTTTTTTAACGATAGCTTCTTTCGTCACTATTTGTGCTTAATAATAAGACGACCACTCTCATTTGTATACACAACGACGCTACAGAAAATTTTTGTATACTTTAAAAATCCACAGGAGAAGTGACGTCGTTCGACAACGAAATCAAGAAACTACAAAAGCATCAAGCATTCAGAGAGGAGTCAGCAGCTGACGAAGCTAGAGTAGCGGAAATTGCAACTCGACCCAGAACAAGAAGTCCAAGCCACCTTCAAATTGCTGCAAGCGGAATGGAGTCAGCTTGTTGCAGCGACCGAACAAAGAAGTAGATTGTAATTTTAAGGACATATGATTAGGGTTTTTGGATTTTCATAATTTAATGGAGGGAGTAAATAAGGGTGAAAATTTGTATAACAGTACCTATTGGGTTTTTATAAATAGGTCCTTCAAATGATATTCCTTAATTAAATGTATATATTATTGCATAAAAGTAAAAAACCTATAACAAGTGTTCGGCTGAACGTAGTCTAAACATATAAATCACGTAGAGCTTACCGCACTAAACAAAAAGTTTTCAGTGAGCAGATGGCGCAAACGAACGGTTAACGAGGAAAACATGATTTCAATTTCATTTTTTTAAACTTGTGGTTTAGTTCGGTAAGCTCTACATGCTCTATTCAGCCGAACACCGAGTTAGTATCAACATGACACGGCGCTCTCCTCGCATCATTCGTTGCCGCCTTGGCGCTGCGCTGCTGGAGTCTCTGGTACGCAGCCTGTAGACAATGCTACGGGATTCATTTCTTCTGTTGCTCCGCTTACTTTTTCTAAACCATGCAACGGATTTTGATACAGTTTTTTGTCATTTAAGGAATTTCTTCCAGAATGTTTAAATCTATAACACACTCGCTTTTGCTTCCAGCTTCGTGTGTGTAATTGTAGGTTTTGTAATATTTACTGAATTGTAATAGGATATTCATGAATATGTATCTTATTTGATATACTAACATCATAGAATTCCCCATGCCCTTCATTCCCGCCCACTCTGCTTGATGAGAAAGGAACCGAAAACGGGACGGGAGCAAGGTCAAGAACGGGAAAGTAAGGAGCGAGTATAAAACTGAAATAAAAAAGTGAATACCAACGAAGTGTGTGTCAGGATGGCGGTACAAAGTTTAGGATTGTGATTATGCTGTAGATTTAGTACCTTTCATCAAATTTTTTTTCCTGATCTGCTTGGTTCACATCAGTCGACTAGACAAATGAAACACATAAAACGTGCTAAAATACATATTTATTCCACTTACAAGTATCTTTGGTTTGTAAATTCAAATTCTTAATCAGAATTTATTAACTATAATACAAGGCGTTGTTCATAACATTTTTACATCCTAAAGTTACAAAGTCATATTTCGAGAGATCATTCAACAATACATTATTGCCTCCATTGTGAAAATCCAACAACAACTTATTAATTTATAACTTTGTTTATATTTCAAACTGAAGTGTGAATTTATGATTTAATTTTTGAATATAATTAACAATAATATAAACACGATTGTTGACCAAAATAGACGACATAGGTACAAAATAATTAAAAAAATAAATAAAAACCGACTTCAAAAACATAAACTAAAAAGTTAAAAATAAAATTTTCACTTTAAATAAAGGAGCATTAACAGGCGGCATATAGTTGGTGCCTACTCACTCAGACACTTTAAATTGTGTTCTATTTTTGTTATAGTTATAAATATATCATTGTTGTAATTGTTATTACCTGGTAAGTACCCATTTAAAGTGTCTGAGATGGCACCGACTTCATTAACTATATGCCGCCTGTTAATGCTCCTTTCTTTAAAGTGAAAATTTTATTTTTAACTTTTTAGTTTATGTTTTTGAAGTCGGTTTTTTTTTACTTATTTTATTTTTCAATTTTTAGTTGAACGCATCTGTAACTTATTTGTATTTAGTATAAATGGGGCTTCTAAACGCGCTACTCAAATGAGACAGTGCCGCGATTACGCAACTTAAATTCAGTAAAAAATTGACGCATCAGCATGCCTACTAGGTAGTGGTATTCCTATGTAAAACTTCAATTTTAATTATTATTTTTGTGCGAACTGAACATTTTGGCATATTCAACCGTATGAAGGAAGCCCAACAAAAGGTAACTGCTGTAAATCGTTGAGGAATTCCCTCGACTGTTTATGGTCTTCATCATCAGACCTGTAATGGCACTTATAATCCATATGGGTGCAAAGATCTCATCAATAGAAATGAATCAATTCCAAACACCAGGTAATTGCTATAAATCGTTAAGGAGTTCCTTCGGCTGTGTAATGTCCCCATCATCAGACCTGTAATGGTACTTATAACCCACATGGGTGCAAAGTTCTCATTAATAGAAATGAATTAAGTCCAAACACCAGCTAATTGCTGTAAATCGTTGAGGAGTTCCCTCGATTGTGTATGGTCTCTATCATCAGACCTATAATGGCACTTATAATCCATATGGGTGCAAAGATTTTATCAATAGAAATGAATCAAGTCCAAACACCAGGTAATAGCTGTAAGTCGTTGAGGAGTTCCCTCGACTGTCTTTCAGCTCCATCATCAGATCGACTCCTGACCTTCATTAAATAGTACTAGTAGTAGTAGTACTTTATCAAAATACTTAAAATACGATACTTTAAAATACGATTTTCGAAGGTTGCCCTCGATTTCTCTGGGGTGCCATCATCAGATCCTGGTTTCTTTATCATGGTACCACTCCGGAGATATCTCCCTTCCACAAAAAAATCATCTAATTCGGTTCATAAACAACGAAGTTATCCCTGAACACACATAAAAAAAATGTAAATACGGTCGAATTGAGAAACCTCCTTCTTTTTTGAAGTCGCTTAAAAAAGAATACAATAGTTGAGTGTTTGTCTAAAGTTCATTTTTCTTAAATTTGAGAAAAAAATAATCTTATTTTTTGTCATTTTCCTCTTAAACTGAAAGGTTCTGGTTGCTAGTGTAGGTAATTTCTTTTTTATTTGTATTTCATCTTTATCATGGACAGAATCATATCGGGTTTTCCAAATACGGGGATGATATGTAATCTTAAAATTGTAAACGTTAAATGAGATTTCATAATAGTTATACCTACTTGAACGACGTTGATTAGGCGCATCGGAATCGTTTGTATTCCCGAACCCAAAATTATAATAATTGTTGCAAATGGCACTGGCTAAACCGTGGAACATGTTACCTATAAAGGTTGGATGCTGCCTGTTAAATACGGCTGTTTAATAATAGATGGAGCCACCATACAAAGAAATAATTTATATATTTCATTTCATTTTTACATTTCAGTTGATAACATGCGACTATAAAAAATATTTCACCTTAATGTTTTTAACTGACATTATTGATTGTTTCAACGGTTTCGTAGAGTTTGTTCAAATATCCATTTTTTGAGTGATTTCGGTAGACTCTGGCGCCCTAATTTAATGACGAATATCTTTCCGCCCGCGGCTCCGCTCGCGTGGACTACACAGTTGTGCTAGGACACTTTTATCCACAGTAAAAAGTAGCCTATATCACTCTTCAGCCAATAAACTATATCTATGCAAACAATTATAGCGAACCGAAGCGAATTATACTAATGTGTAGTTCACTCGAGCGGAGCCGCGGACGGAAAGCTAGTTTGAAAATAAAATACAGCCCATGTTACTCAGTGATAATGTAGCTTTCTATAGGGGAAAGGATTTTTAATAGTACATTATGATGCAAGCACGGTAAGCTGCATATTATAGTCGAGGTGTTTATAGGTACGAGGCGAAGCCGAGTGCTTATAATAAACCGATGACTGTGATATCCAGCTTACTGCGTACGAGCATCATACGACGTTTTTCAATACATTTACGATTAAACTAAGATTTTCCCGCCAAAATTTCTATTTAGTTGGGCAACCAACGGTCTACGCTCCATAACAGACATTACATCCTAGAGAATGTGCTCGACGCGAATGCCTGGAACAAAAAAAATCATATATTATAAAAGCAAAAGTCAGTTTGCCTTTCTTCGTGTCATAACCGATGTTGATGATTTAAGGATCGGAGGGAGATGTTGGCTATATTAAACCTGTTGGAGGATGCCCGTAAGGCAGTTGGGCATTTTATGTATGTATAAGTGAACTGCACATGAATGCCAATATCCATTTAAGGAGACAAACGTCGTGTCGTGTAAATGTCGTGATAACCAACCACTTATTGAGCAGCCAACGCTCTGCAGTGCTAGTTGTTGGATTTTAATTACTGCCATCTGTTAAGGCTCAGCCCAAAGTTACAGAAATTTCGTGTTTCCGTCCCACTTCCCCGCAACGTTTACGCTTGGAGACGCATGCCAGATAGGGCGGCGCGCGCGGCGCTCGGCACGGCCGCTTTGTTCTAACGCATATACGGGCGTACGTCATCTCTTGAGTAGTCTGTAAATCATGTCCCAATAAATCCCAAATAATATTTTTATTGCTTTTAGTCTTTGTATGATATATGGTTGTTTCTATTTTATGATTATTTATATGAAAACGATTAATTAATAATAAAAAAAGGTAAAAAAGATAAACTTTTATCTTCGCCACTGGGAATAGAACCTAGTCCCCCACCATTCGCCCGTAACTGCGGTGCAACGATATCACCATACCTAAAACCAGGGCATCTTGGCATTCGACTAGTAATAGTATATGCAAAATATTCAGCTAAATCTTCAAATAAACTGAATTCCGTTTTTTATGTAAAGGTGAAAAGGTACTCATATGGTGCGCAAAACGGAAAAAGAGGCATGCTTGACATTCAACATGTAATCTAATCTTACTAATGTAAGAAAGTTTGGATGGATGAATGGATGTTTGTTATTCAATCACGCCTGAACGGCTGAACGAATCTAGATGAAATTCAGCACAGATTGATTATAGTCTGGAATAGCGCATAGTCTACTTTTCTCGGGATTCGGGGGGAGAGGGAAGGGTTACTATGCGTGAAAGTACTCAATACTTTAGTTGTTTATGGCACTTGGAGCACTTAACAATGTCATCATTTACAATAATATATATTGTCTACATTTACATTTTAATGGTAAAAAGTCCGTCCGTCATCAAACGAAATAACGATTTTATAAGAGCCATTAAAATGAAAAAATGCCAGTCACGACGATGATGCAAGTTGGAAGTTAAAATTTTTTTGAGGATGAAACTTTTCATGTTCATTTGTCTCAGATTTCATATATTAAATATACCTACTGTTTTAGGTCCTGTAGTTTTTTTATGAAATAAAAAATATCTACAATTCTTCTTTCTTCTCCTCCTTCCACTGCTTCGTTTTGGACGGCATCAGACCTAGACATAAAACAAATGAAATAACAGATTTATAACAAACTTCAGTTATGTTATCAAAACTTAGGTACTGCTTGGATACATTATTTTACTTTTTGACTACTAAAATGTTTAATTGTGGATTTCATATTTGTAGGCTGCTCAGAGAAATTCAATACCTTTACAGGGAATATAAAGATTTAAATAAAAACGTTTACGAAAGCTACTCCATAAAATGTGGATCCGTACCCAAGATTACCTAATATTACAAAATAGAACAAATAAGTTGAAATACTAAAGAGCAGGTACAATATAAGATCAAAAAATAAAGTGGCAAATCCCAAAATCATTCCGCACTAAAACTTACCATACATTATCTTTTTTCGGCTTTTGCTTCCTTTTTATATGTTTCTTTATAATTTTTTTCTTGTTTATGTACATACGTCTTGGTAAATTTACATCTAGTGCCCTGAAAAGTGTTTATTCTTGTGTTCGCACAGAATCAATTGACGACAACATTTACAGTACAGCTCACTACGGTTCACAAGTAAATTTATAATAAATATATAAATGAATCTTTCATTGTTTACGTAAAAAATTTATGAATTTTAAATTTATAAATGTATATTTGAATATACAAGTATATTTGTGAAAAATACCTTTGAGCACTATCCTCTTTCGAAGTAGATGGTAAAACATTTTGTAGTTCAGCAAAGATGGATCTGAAATAGGTTTCATATAATTAAACAGAATGTCGAGTTTGATAACCTCAACATATTTTAAGAGGATAAAAAATATATAATAACGACTAGATTTGTAAAATTATATTTTAAGATTTTAGTATATTTATGAAAAATACCTTTGAGCACTATCCTCTGTCGAAGTAGATGGTAAAACATTTTGTAGTTCAGCAAAGACGGGTCTGAAACAGATTTAATAAAATAAACCAGAATATCGAATTTGAACAAACCTATTTTAAAAAACTGACCAAATGCGAGTTGGACTCCGCACACTGTGGGTTCCGTGAATTAAAAACTATTTTTGTGTTGTTGATTATTATTTTTACAAATATTTAACGTACGTACGTAAAGCAGTAGCCGCCGGCAGCTGCAGATAATATATATTTTTAACTGATATTTTTATGATTTATTGAACGAACAGGGTTCGGAGAAATTAGCAATCACGCTAACCGTTGTGGTCGTTTCGCCACTGAGTCAAGCTAACACAATAGTACCTATTTATTGCAAATGTACTAGTCAGCAAAGAACGTTCGCTTTTTTGGATACATAGAATACATTTTGTTTTTGGTTTTTTTAGTAAAGTTCGCTCTGATATTCAGTTCTCCGAATGCGCATTTCCTGTTTTCCGGTTTTTTTTTTGAAACCTGGCTATTGAAATTGTGAAGATTTATCTCAATTACCTACTTATACTGTACCTAGCTAACCGTAAGGCCTCCGACAGAGCTCCGCTGGCGATTAGCAGCGCGTTTCGTATGCAGTTCTCTACGACGCCGACGTACCTACCTACGCGACAGACATCAGCGTCGCTCTGTTGTAAGTCTAAAAACAAAGTTGCGAACGCACGCCACATCGCATGATATCTACCCAGTAGGTACCTACCTAGTACTACAAACACTCGATTAGGAAGACACCGTTCGAATGATTTGTGTGTGCTTTGCCTTATAACTAATTAGGTAGCTACCTATGTCTATTACTCACCTATCGACAATATTCATGATATTATTATTCTCTTGGTGTAAGTTCGTGTCAGTGATCATCGTGATACACAGATCCGCTTCGCCTGTAGATACTTTTCTAGATCTGAAAATGGTAGGTAGTTAGGTACTTGGTAAGACTTTTACTTAGCGACGTGCGATCGTTTGTTTTGTGGAAGCCCCTATAGGTACTACCTATTGCTTGTTTATAAGTAATTTGTAGCTAGGTATCTCGTTTCATTGGCTAAAATATTTTATTTATAAATATTAGGTATTTTCCAAAAGTAATATAAAAAACAAAGCGAAATACGAATCTGTGAACCCTACATTATACGATTTATCTCGTTTCTCTGATTTTAGTTTATTTATAGATAGGTAGGTATATAGTTCAATAAAAATACAATAAAAATAAAACTAAATAAAACGCTAGGAATCGAACCTGCGTACCTCACTGACATGATTTCTCTCGTTTTGCTGGCCTTCTTTATTCACATACTTCAACAGACATCAAATTTCATATTATATATCAATAAAAAAAGAGCATGCGAGGGATCGAACCGGCCAACTTCAGAACGGTTTCTTGAATTTGTGTTACGCGCTATGGGTACTAATTCCAGCAAGACGAAATTAGCAATACTATTGAAATCACAAACTTGAAAAAAACATTGAATGAAATTTATAAAAATACACTTAGAAATTTTACTAGCTTACCTTATTACGTTCATCAACTGTTTTTGTCTATTTCGATTCATCTTAATTTTAAATTTTCTGTATAGTTTTTGTTTATTCCCCATATTTCCGAAGCACAATATACCCCTATAACACAATCACAGCAATAAACGAAAACCAACGCTTGAAAAAAATAATGAAATTATTCGATGGTAATTAATTTGTCTGCTCTCCAAAACAAGTAGTACGTGTACACGTTCTCACTTTGAGAGGCCGACTCAGGCTCGGGCCGCTTGAGCGGGGCAGGTAAATACGCTGCCCGTGGTGTAAGCAGATGAGAACTATAGCGAACTCGCACAGACTGAATTAAACGTAAGCGTCGCGACCTCAAAAATATTTAAAAAAATTATTATAGACATAGTACAAACAATACAGCCTAAACGCTTCTATGAATGGATGAAGAAAAATACAGAAAATAATAGTGTAAAGTTTCACAGCACTAAGATGGATAAGAACTTAGCCAGATGAAATTTTTGTTATTTTTGAGCGCTTACTTTGCGATTTTTTTTTATCGAGAAAATTTTATGTAATTATGTTTTGAAGTCTATGAATGGATGCTTTAAGCTTTTAAAATCATGTATGTATTTTCTTTTTATTGTAAAAACTGCTACCTTCCATAAAAACTCAACAAGAAAAGAGTGCTCCTCGGTGCTCCTACAAAAAGGCGCAGCCTTAATGGCGACCGGGACCTACGGCTTATCGTACACTCCGAGGCACGGAGTCAGTAATAGTTATATACTCAGAAATATGTAGTCAGAAAAAACTCATTACCCCAGTACACACCCGGATTCGAACCACGGTCGCACGGCCTTCTAAACTAGAAACAGGTTCGCTGCGCGCTCCGTCTATCACGACTAATGTGTATCATTCATTATCTTCATATATTGAATGTAGTCAATCCGACGGGACCTTAGAATTTAGTAAGAGTAAAAAAATACAGTAAAAACATAAAAAAAATTAAAAAAATTATAATAATACACTTACTGAGTAGCCAACGCTCTGCCCTGCTTTTCAAAAACGTTTATCTTGTCTTTGACGTTACCCGTCTCGGCCGTCAAGGCGTCGTGACGCCTGCGCAGTTCTCTAGCCGCATACAAGTCACGCCCGCGCTCCGTGTTTGCGAACATGGCGGATTTTTTTACTAAGCGTTCCATCGTGTCTTCTACGTCCCTGTTGAATGTACAGAACAGGAGTTTTTTAACAATGGCATGTTTATACAAGTTTGTACTATGGCGACCTCATTCAGTATCCTATTTAACAAATAATTCAAAGGGTTCAATTCAAAATAAGCTTTAGGCAATGCGTGATACAGCATATTCCGATTTTAATTAACTAAAAACTAGAATTTTCCTAAACTTTATTAATTATAATACTTGTAAATATGTAGTACTAGCGAAAGCCCGCAACTTCGGTCGCGTGGTTTTTAGAATTTCAACAGTTTTTCAAATTTAAGATTAAACGATAACGCTGATTTCCATACAAAATTTATTTGACCAGAAGTAAAGAACATTTTGCTGTGTTTGTTTTATTATCTTAATAAGATAAGTGTATCATAAACCTGGCGTTGAATTTATGAAATATGTTTTTTCTTACATCAAGCATTTATAATTCTGGTACCTATTCGAAAAAAACCCATTCGCACATACATATCTAAATCGAAAATTATGAACTTTAAGCAACAAAATCAGAAGCATTTTTGTTAGAAAGACCATTTCAATAATTTGACGACAATTTTACCATGTATTTTACTAGGTAATTAAAATGATAAAATGAATATAATTACTTTGAATTCAATTTCCATTCGACCCGCCCATTATGCCCCACTGCTGGGGCTTAAGCCTCCCCCCGGGTTGAGGGGGCTTGAAGCTTAATCCACTACGCTGCTTCAGTGCGGGTCGGTGGATTTTAACGACTGCCATCTGTTATGGCACTCGGGGTCGACGGCTTAACGTTCTCTCCGAGGCACGGAGTCAGTAATAGTTATATACTTGAGTCAGAAAAACGAATTTGATACTTCTGGCCAAATAAATATTGTATAGAAATCAGCGGTGTCGCTTAACCTTAAGTTTAATTTAGTTAGAATAAAAAAAAGCCAATAATATTCTCTGAAATGTTTTCTACTTGCTAGTGAAACAACCGTCAAAATTAGTTCTGCCATTTTGGAGATTAGCTCTAACAGTCATATAAACAAAAAAATAATTAATACGCGGGTTTGAGTTTACCTATGTGTATACAAACATAGCGGGAAAGCGTAGGGTCGGGCGTGAAGTCTCGCCTCCAATTCCTCGTGACGCTTTAGGAGCGCCTTCGCTTCATTCCCAACGACTATAATGCGACACAATATTGTAAAGCTGTAAGTTAGTTTTAAAATATCGATATACATATACGGCGTGTTCGGCTGAACGTAATTCAAACTTATAAGGCGTGTAGAGGTCCGTAAGCGAACTAAAAAAATATTCAATTCGGTAACTGTAGCTTATTTGTATTTAATAAGGATAGACTTTTATGTGAGTCGTCTGTGTGTGCGAGTGTCGTGGTAACCCGAGCGCAGCGAACCTATTTGAAGTTTACAAGGCCATGTGGCCGTGGTTCGAATCCGGGCGTGTACCAATGAAATTTCCTGACTTTAATACATAACTATCATTGACTCCGTGCCTCAGAGAGTACGTTAAGGTGCTGCTGATGGCACCCACGATGGCACTATTGCTATATAGCAGTAGTTATAATCCACCAATACACCCTGGAGTTGCGTGTAATTACTCAATCGCACGAATTATTATTAATTGTTTTTTAATATTTATTAACGATCCGTTCGCAGCCGTCGTAACCAAAGAAATGGCCGATTTTGCAAGTCATATTTCCAGTCAAAGACAAAGTTTTTTTTTTTAAATTTTTATTAGCAAGACTGGTTAACGATTGAAGGACTGAGCACACTTTACGGCTACTACAACTATCAACCGACGAAGAAAAAGGACAGATATAGCGGACGTCGCCAAGTCGCCAATTTGGCGACATCGCATTTGGGGAAAAATAGTCAGTCGCCAATTTGGCGACATTCGCTTCGCGGGGATTCGCTTCAAAACTTGCTTACTTTGGGACTACATGGCGCTGTTAAGATTAATTTCCATTCAACTTGATTTCGTTAGATAGAACAAAGTATTATGGAAACTGTCTTATTACTTGTATAATTCAATTTCGTTATCATACCCTTATAATTTTTTAATTCATGTTTCATAAAAGTGACTGGGTAAGGGTAAGACCATATTTTCTAACGTACAGTTTTTATGATCAATTGGAAACATATTGGTATAATATGTTAATGATTCTGCACATTATGCTTTGAATGGTTTATTAAAAGAAGGCAACTTTACAGTTAATACAAACTTTTTATCAAAATGACCTAAACTTCACATGCGCCATTCCGAAAAAAATCTGAATCAAGCAGTCGTAAATCAGTGACTGGAAATCCATTTCAAC
Source organism: Luffia ferchaultella (assembly GCA_949709985.1). Classification (NCBI taxonomy): domain Eukaryota; kingdom Metazoa; phylum Arthropoda; class Insecta; order Lepidoptera; family Psychidae; genus Luffia; species Luffia ferchaultella. Next base: position 12,688,971 of record OX453240.1, on the reverse strand, counting down.
TCTATACTCTCAATGGACTTGTTTAATATGTCGTCATTTGGTCGTCAGGTTTCGTTCAGTCAATCGCCTTTTTAAAAAATCAAAAGAACTAATTTATGTTTTTTTTTTAAGTTTTATCCATATTTTGGATATAAAACAAAAAAGGTACACTATAAAAAGTGATCCTATCGAATTGACCATTCCCAAAATTTTTAAATAAATTACAATACATTTTTTTTAAAGAATATGCAATTTTAATGACAAAATAGATAATTTATTTGATTGATGGGACAATAATCAACAGTTTAATTAAAGAGTTCGTACAAATATTTCACACAATGATTTTGTTAAATTTTTAATTAATTTGCTCACTGCACGCGCATAGTTTATGAATTGTTCCATATACATCGTTCATAGTCGAATGAAACACTTTTATTACAGTCATTCATACATTCTGCTGCGATTATCTTAAGAAAAAAATCTTGAAAACATAGGATAATTGTGTTTCTGGTATCATTGGCAAATAATGTTGCTACAATAAAAAATAAAAGTTGGCAAACAGTAACTGGTATCACTGCTCCTGGCCCCCGTAGGTATGTCATGACCGCGGCGAACAAGTTGCCTGGGCCTGACTGTGAGTGTGGCGACGAAACTGACGAAGTGCATTGTGTCGTTGGATGGCATGAGGCATCGAAAATCAGATGGCATTTATAATTTAATGATAACTTATTAGTGTTAATATTTTACCACTACGGTTATTCGAATCGTTTGTTAGGTCTTGTACTAAATCAATCAATACTCAATACTTTCTGCCACTTGCTGCTGCTGCTAGCTCTCAACTCCACTCAAGTATATAGTGGTTTGCAGTTAGTTTCGGTTGTACGTTTTGTAACGATGGAGGTGAGTAGTAATTTTTTGCAATTGTTCATAACAAATACCTAATCCTTTATACTTAGAAACTTATATAATTTTTTTGTATAGATTGAAATCTTATCTACCACTGGATCTAAACCCCTTGGGAAAATACAAGTAAACAATGACTCCAGTATAAAAGATGTAAAAGAGAAGATACATCAGAACTTAAAGAAGTCATTATATCCTGACAGACAAGCTTTAAAATTGGATGTTAAGGGAAAAACGTTAAACAATGAAGATACACTGAAGTCTTTAAACATTGAAAATGGTGCCAAACTGTACCTCAAAGATTTAGGACCACAAATTTCTTGGAGAAATGTGTTTTTGGCTGAATATGCTGGTCCATTGGTTGTATATTTATGGGTTTATCAGAGGCCTTGGCTTCTCTATGGATCTCATCATGGTGTACCAGGAAGTGTTGCTACGTAAGTTAATTGTACCTTTTTTAAATAATAAATATATCATTCATGGTGTTGCTTTAAGTCTTAAGGTAATTTTTTTTTTAATATGATAAGGTGGCAATTTTAATATTTTTTTTTTTCAGAGTTGCAATGGCATGTTGGGTAGGACATTACGCTAAGCGCTTATATGAGACAGTTTTCATTCATAGATTTTCCCATGGTACAATGCCTTTACGTAATCTTTTCCGTAACTGTGCCTACTACTGGTTGTTCACTGTATATGTTGCCTATCATATCAACCATCCTCTCTATACACCACCGAGCAATATTTGGTTCTATGTTGGACTCACTGGTTTTATTGTAAGTAAATTATAATATTTTTACTGATGTCTAGGTTGTTAAGCACTTAATAGGTGCTAATTATTAATTAATGTAGTTACATAAGTACCTTTAATGTGTTAACTATTAATATCCAAGCTATGCAATCACTATATCAAATATAGTGAATGTGATATAGTGATTGCATAGAATATAAATATAATAAACTGGCCCAAGATCCTAGGGCCTGCCATATCACTTATTTTCTGATAAACGAAATGTGTAAGATTGATAAGATGCTTACCTGCTTGCTGTTCCTCACCTCTCTTAAATTCTGACAGGTGATTTTTGTTTATTTATTGTTTATTTATTATTTGTTTACACAATATTGTTTAAAATCAGTCATCAATATTCCCAGATGCTTCCTATCTACAGTTACCTTATAGATGCTTTAAAGCTCTCAAAAATAAAAATGAAACGGGTAGCATCCCAGAATAAACCTCGACCATGTGTGTATGGGATGATGGACATCTCATCCGGGCATCGGCCATCTGACCTAAAGATGCCATCTGGTACAGATAAACATGGGATATTGGCCAAGTAAAGTGACTGGCAGAGGATATTATTAATCAATGTCTTGAAAATGAGCCAGTACTTTGCTTACAAAACAAAGCGCCCAATATCAGCTGTGTTGCCACAACATGTGTGTTTTTTGTAAACTGAGCAGCCCAATATCAAAGCAATGGAAAAGTGAAGAGAATTGGAATGTAGAAGCATAGAACAAGGGATAGCATGCAAGCAAGCACCAGATTTACTCACCCATAATGCATTCAGACGGGCCTTTTCTGTGATGGAAGGTCTTGATAAGGACTGAAAAAATGTTTGTACAAAGGAAAGATCCCAAATACATTGTGGAGAAGATGAAGATAAACACAGAAGGGGAATCTTCAGTGTACATAGGAAAGATCCCAAATACATTGTGGAGAAGATGAAGATAAACACAGGAGGAGAATCTTCGGTGTACATAAGAAAGATCCCAAATACATTGTGGAGAAGATGAAGATAGACACAGGAGGGGAATCTTCAAAAGAGATCCTTCCAAAGAGAAAATGCTTTCGATTCTCGATGATATTCATCGAGGTTACAAGAAGCTTTTGATAATATAGAGAAACAGAGAGATTTTGTAGAATTTATGAAAAAGAGATAGGCTGGAACAGAAAGGTCAGAAACTTTTCTAATTCCTAAACCGACAAATTTTATTAATAAATATGCTTGAGTGAATTGATCTAGTGACAAATTAATATTCAGTATGGATTCCAAAGTAGCATATAGTGAAATAGACTTCGGAGCAGTGATTTTTTAGATTTTCTAATTTTTCACTTAATGCTAATGGAACACCTGTGTCAGTGAGGTGAGTACCAAGCAAAGAAATGTTTTTGTTATTGATGATGCATATCAGGAGCGATGTTCTGGAAAGATTGAATAATGTCGACCTTAGATTCTGATAAGAAAAATAGTTCACTCTTGGATTGACTTCCAAGCCAAGAGACCATGAATCAAGTACATTAGATTGAAAGTTGGAAAGGACAGAGATAAGATCATCACCAATTGTACCATAATTCAAGTACCAGACGTTTAACTCTGTGGACAATTTGCTAATTAAAGGAAGGATTGAAAGAGAAAATAATGCTAGACCTAAAGGATCTCTTTGTTGACACGCAACCTGAGATTCAATGACATTTTCTACAACAACTAAAGGGAGTGATATAGCATTGCCAAATGTATGAAAATATATTTGGGCAAATAGATTTAACTTCATCTAACATGCAGTCACACTCAACTGAGTTGAAAACATTAATATAGTCCATTTTTGAAATGACTATTGGACAAATGTTCTGAATTGACAAGTTGCTTCATACCCGTTCTTTAAAGCTATGCCAACTTGTTAAGGCTTAAAATAGGACAGTGACAGTTCAACGTATTTACATGCGATTTTAGAGGCAATACATCTGGAAACATTACGAACTGCTATTGGCTGGAGACCTCAACCTTTCTTTTCTAGAGCTCAAAGCGAGGCTCCATTAATAAAAAAAAAACTTGAAACTATGAAATATATTTCCACAAATTATTTGAAAAAATTGTTATTTAATTAATTATTTATTATTTTTTTATAAAAAGTACGAATAAATAAATAGATTATTTTTATTACTTTGTCAAGCTTTTGATATTTTATTAAAAATAAATTAAAGTTTACTCAAAACTGCCCGTAAAAAAAATTCAGATACCCTCAAGTGGTCTTATTAATAGTCATTATAAAATCAAATGCACTTTCTTGATGGTTTTTAATGGCCACTTTAGACTTAAATACCGTAACAACTATAAAAATATAACACTCAGACCTTAATAGAAACAAGCCCGGACAATAATAAAAACTCCGATAATGAAATATACCTAAACAACCTAAGAGATATTAACCCACGATAGAAAATCAAACCACTTATATATTTAAACACGCATAGATATCTAAACTAGAACTTAATGAACCTAAGATACCAAACTGTTAAGAAAAACCGCAAAGAAATAAACCGTATTAAATTTTAATAATACGGAACCGCTTAATATATTAACGCACTTGACCTACAGTACGTAGCGCCCACAACAAATAAATATGACCGCAAAGAAAAATTGTTACAAAATTAATTGCTACGGAACCCGCTAAATAAATTAACACGCTTGACCGCTCATATAAATCTCAAAACCGCTTTTAAATAAAAGTTTAATATTTAAATAAAAAAGTTTAATTTTATTAAATTAAACTGACGGAACTTCCAACAAACGTGATCGCACTTGACCGAAAATATCCGCTGTCAATCATTTAGATCATCATTAATTTTACAAGTCCGAGTATATAACTACCATAATAAAATAAAATTAGTAACTTGTGAATTGATAAATTCCAATGAATATAAAATTACCTAGGTGTTTTCCCATCGAAAACGCGTATTCAGTTCGATGTTTTTTGTATGTAATTCCGTTGAAACAAATATATCTACCTCACAAAATCCTACGACCGTTGTTATTTCTTATGAAATCGAATCCAAACGTAATGAGTGAACTTATGTACCTACTTATATTTATTGTTCAACTTATGGAATCCCAAATTTATCCACCGCTTACAATAAATCGTTAACCAAAAAAAAGATAACATATGAAATTATTTCAATAACAATTCACTTGCAAACCGCAAAAATTACACGCAAACAACCAACAACTAATGTTTGAAATATGTTTCTTATAAATATTGTCGCGCTTTACCGCCTTGAGCGCACGTGGGAACCCAAAAACATGAGTTCGTACAGGCGACCAAGCTCCTTTCCTTCCCGAATAAACTCAACAATCTCAAAAATTCCCAATGATTTGGCGGATAAAAACGAATGCAGGAAATCCCAAAAATATGATTGAGTAGTGGAGATACGGACGGATTCAAAACCCTGAGCCCCCTTCCCACCGAAATCACACACCCAAGTCTCTCAAATGCATGTAGGAAGTCAAATTCGTAACCCGAATGATGTCAGATTTGTAACTAGAATGCTGTCAGATCTGTAATTAGAATGCTGTCAGATCTGTAAATTATATTCATACATTGACAAACAAGAATACATAATCTTTTATGCTAAAAATCACGTTTTCTGATGCCACTCGAATATTTCTAATGACAATAATTCCCATGAAATATCTGTTGTTCAAGTTCCACGTTTGTATTAATATATACCTATACATAATTTTTTTTTTTTCAGTTATGTGAGTTGGGTAATTTTAGTATTCATGTTCTACTTAAGAATTTGAGACCACCGGGCACAAAGATTCGTCGCATTCCATTGCCTGATGGAAATCCTTTCTCTCAACTCTTCAATTATGTTTCTTGTCCAAACTATACTTATGAAGTTGGATCATGGCTGTTCTTTACTATTATGACCAAATGCGCCCCAGGTGAGAAAATCTTAATGAGTGTTATAATTAAACTTTGCCTTGTTTCTTGGAATTTATTTAAAATCTGGTTTTAATATGTTAATATATTCAATGTCACTTTGAATGACCTGTACAATGTTATGCACAACTTTGACTATATTTAGTGGTTTTTGTGTTATAAATGGTATGAGGTGTTTGGTCTGAGTATGCCGAGACTGATTAGTCCCTTTACCTTTGTTATAACCCATCCCATGACCAATGGGAAATGGTTATGTGTTTGACCCGCACAATTATATTTGTACATTCCTTTTCAGCTCTTTATAAAACAGACCAAGTGGAAAGTTATTTTTTCCATTAATTGATGTAGAATGTAGAATGCTTGCGATATGGTTCTTAGACGTCTAAATATTCTCGACTAGGAGCGATGCAATTTTATCAGAACTGCAAAAATTATCTGATGTATGAATGTGTAAGTGACGGGGGTTATAGGCTAGTTAACACCTTCAAAAACATAAAAAAATAGAATAGTAGAAAATTAGCTTCAAAATTGTCGATCAGACCAAATAATTCGTGTAATTTTGAAAGTTGGTACAGTTATTCCTTAAGGTGTCCAGATGTATATATTAAAAGCCCCCGAGGGAGGGACACAAGTTGTTGGGGGGAAAGGTCTCTTTTTCAAATTTTTTGCATATGACTCTGAAACTATTTATAATATCTGTTTAATTTCTACATTAATTATGTACATAAAATTTCCTATAAATTATGTGTAAAATTTTTTACTGTACGATGAATACTTGAGGAGTTTTGAAGTATTACAGTTGATAAAAATTAGAAACAAAATCGTTACGTTTTGACAAAGATAAGTCGCGCCACAGCGGTCGGCACGTGTTTTTCTGAAATCTTGTACCAAGCCCAAATCAGATCTTTCTTCCCTTCCCCTATCAAAGGGTCAACGAAATATCACGCTTACAGAGTATTCCATCAAGTATACGAATGGCTTGGGAACCAACTGCCTCCTGAAATATGGGGTTGGAAGCGAGGAGTCGATGGAAACTTAGAACCAATCATAACCTTGGATCCTCCTGCTCCTGACGCGTTGTTAAATTCAATATTTTGCCGATGTAAAAGTGGTTGTTCTGGAAAATGCAGTTGCCAAAAAGCGGGCATTAAGTGTAGTCTATCTGTAACGGCTGCCTAGGAGCTTGTACTGATAGAGCCCTCATTGATGTTGATGGTAAAGATGACGAAGATCAAACACAATTTGATTGATAAGTCGGCATACACATGCAAAAAAATTTATATAATTTTTCAGAATTAAAATTTGTATAACGATTTTGTTTATCATTATTTTTATCACCTTTAATACTCTGTATCTCGTAAAGTATTGATCATATAGTAAAAATGTTAAGACTTAATTTATAGGAAATTAAATGTAGATTATTAATGTAGAAGTCACTAAAGTGATACTATACTATACTATAAACAGTTTTAGAGTCACAAGCAAAAAAACTTGAAAAAGAGACCTGATTGGCTGAATTCACATTAAGCCTTAAAGGTGCCTGACGATGGAGATTTCATGCAATAAACAATAATATCACCCTGAAATAGAATTTTACCAGACTTACCAATCCGCTGTCGTCGTAATTGAACCAATATGTTATGAAATATCTTTGCATGAAGACAATCATTTCAAATCTTTCCGAATCTTAATCGTTTGACTTTGATTTTTCTAGCTGGCTTGTTTGCGGCAGCAGGCTTCTACCAGATGGCAGTGTGGGCGATCGGTAAGCATCGCAACTACAAGAAGGAGTTTGCCGACTACCCCAAGGGACGTAAAGCGATCTTGCCATTTATTCTTTAAGGACTTAAAAAAAACTATTCGACAAACTTGCCAACTAAAAACAAAATTATAGTTAAGTCATTAATTGCAATAATAACATATAGAATGTTTCATAGACGGCATAGATATCATTGAAATGGTAGAGCTGTCAATTAATTAGCTATATTATATTGGGTGAGGTTGACATTGTTAACAATTTGGGTGAATGGTGACAGGGATTATGTATGACCATACTAAATTATTACGGGTTGAGTGCGTTTAGGTTTTTTTTTTTAATTAATACAATTGTGTTTTTGTCCATTTACGCTAAAGGTGCATTATTTCACACAATGACATGATAAGGGTAAAAAATCCTATTGAAGCCATTGATTTTAGAAATCAAAATAAAAATATCTAACTATCAAAGTCATATACTGATAAATGAATAAACAGCACCCTCAAAGAAATTAATTTATTCCCAATATTTGTAATGTTTATTGCTTATGCCATACCTTTTTGCTCCGTAATTGTACTAAATTTCAGAAAAAAATAAAAAATTATCATCAGACTTACTCAGACTGTTTTTGTTTCAACATTTTAAAATTAAGAATAGCAATTCAAATACATGCACAACACAGTTGTTGCATGATTGAAACAAATTTAATCATCCACCTCAAAGAGTTTATGGTACGCTTTTAAGTAAAAATTAAATACACTAATGGACAAAATTAACCGCCTACTTTTTAAAGAATTTTTTTACGTTTACGCGCAATATGATAATATTTTGTTCATAAAAAAATAATAATGCAATAGGTAAATATTACCAACCAACAACCAATTAAACAAATTATTAGCTAAAATAAAATTCAAAATAATAATAATAACAGACACAATCACAACAACGCCTAAGTCCCAAACTAAGCATTAGCTTGTATTTTGGGTACCAAGCGAAGACATCACATACATATAACAACCAAGACCCGGTGCCAGTATTAATATTCATCATATAAATACTGACCCGACCTGGGATTCGACCTCCAGCTTCGCAGGCAGAATCGCTGCCCATTAAGTTAACGGTCGTCGTGATGAATGAATGAAAATGAATCTAATGTAAGGCCACCGAGTGGACCAACTTATGACACTTCCCTTTGACTGTTACCATTATCTATTTATGATCAAAAATGCCCAAAATTTACATTAAGTAGTCCATGAGATATATATATATATATAGAATAAAATACCTTCATTTTTATTACATAACGTAAAAACACTACGCGCCCTTTCACGGCGGACAAAATTATGGGTTTATTAAAAGAAGCGTGCAATAATGTTATAGAAGAGGACTGGGCAAAACTGGGGTAGATAAAACTTGAATAACAATTTCAGAAGATTGGGAAAGAGATATTAGAATAGATATGTTGAATGAAACCCAAATTATAATATCAGTTAACTCTGATAGCAGTGAGAGTGAATCAGATATAGTGTGAATTCTGACGAATAATCAATACCTTTTTTATTTTATCCTATCCCATTTGACCGATTTATTCAGACAATTTCATATAGTAAATATACCCTAGTTTAGTGGTGATGTCTAAAATGGTAACACTTTTGAAGCCAGTGAGGTGACATTACATTGTTGCTAGTTGTCCACAAATCGCGAGTAATCGATCATTATATAGCAATTGTTCTCTTAAAGATCACATAACTTTCTTGAATATAATAAAATACTTTACCTTTTTATCTTAAAAACGTACAAATGGTATGAAATAATTTAATTAGTAAAAAGATTTGTTTTTTTCGTAATCACACATTTTATTCGATATAAAATAGTATAATAAATAATCGATTTCAGCTGGTTCTATCGTATCACTACAACAAGTGTCAAAAGTCGGTTCACTCGGCGGCCGTGCAGTAATGAATGAATTGTTTAAGAATTATCGAAATTTAAAGAAAAATTAAGGTGGGCGGTAAATTTTGTCCGTGAGTATATTTATGTCAGTGATTGCAGCATGCAACATTAGAATGTGCTACAATTTTTCATACACAATAATATATGGCAGTGGAACGTCTTGATCACAAGTTGACATGTAAATTTTGTCACCCCCGTCTCCACTAAGCTCAATATGTCGTGTGAAAAACTTTTGACAGTGAAAAGGTATCCAACAACATTGTTGAATGTGTTAAAAAAAACTACTCAAATACTCATGTGACGATTGTGGAGTGCTGCCGACTACGAAAGTGGACAAAAATTCATAATTATTTAAACAGCGTTATTTTTTGTTTACCTTCAAACTGACAGACCCTAATTAAAAAAAATATTTAAACTTCCATTACTTTAACAACTTATACTAAGAATTTGTTTTTCGGTAAATTAACGTCAAAGTGGTAATTTGATATTTTCCGAAAATATATGGTTACTGTGTTAAGTTGCGCTAATTAACTCTCGAATAACAATGCGCTACGCAATCGCTGCTTTATTTCATGCCGACTGTCAAGGCTTATCATCTTACAACCTAATGCATTTGTGAGATGTCCACACTTTTGTAAAATTAAAATTAGTTTTTTTCAAAAATTAACCCAGTCTAGAAATGTTCAAAATTGTTTCTGCTATAGTCATAAGATGAAGTATTTTGTAGATGCAGGTGTACGCGAAATAACGTTGTTATATTGAAAAGCTTTTTTTTTTAATTAATAAATCTCAAGGGGTTTGGTTTTAAAAATTTAAGTAATTCAAATGCTGTAATATTTTTTTAACAGATTAAGTATATCCAGAAAACTGCATTTGTATGAATTATTTATTAATAATAAAGTTTTATATTAAAAATATGCATTATTTTAACAATAATTCTTCATTCCTTTACTTTCATCTTTTTCCGGTTCATCAATGCATCTAATTTTATTTAATAGACGTTGATTTTCTTCTTTGAGAGCATTGATTATATCTTCTCTTTCCTGAAAACAAATTGAAATAAAAGAATGTTAAATACGGAATACTTGCACAACGGGTGTTCAACATGAAGTGAGAATGAGATATTTACTCCCTTGTACCTAACGTATCTGTAAAAAGAGGGAAAAAACCTGATTCTGTTGTGCTTGTTGAAAATAATTTATGTGCATCTTTGTTGAAGCGTCTGAACGAAAATGGCAAAAAGCGGAAATTCACGCAAAAGTCACAGTTAAGTCGATGTATATTCAGAATATTTTTTAAATATATATATTTTTATCATCACATGAAATATGTTTACAGTTACATGGTAAAAATTTAAAATTATTTAGATATAGTTTATTAAATAATCTTTAAATAAATTTTTCTATTGTAAACCGAAACTTTCAACGTCATTAAAATAACGCGCATATCGAACCACTGACACTAATATGCGCGTCATTTTAATGACGAAAGTTAGCGATTGCAAATCGGTTTAGCGCGACCTGTGATTGCATAAATATATTTTGCTAAGAAGGCAAACGATTTTGCTATTTCTCCTGCGTTACTCGAGCGCTTCGTTTCTCCGCAAATACCTATTACTTTCTAAGAATTGTGCGTCTATTTAGGTATTGTTCGAAAACCGGCCTACATTGCACGCTAATGGGAGTTACTGTACTTGAATTCACCCAGGAGCGCTAATGAGGTGTGTGGTCAGGAAATGTCAAATATCAATCAAAACATTTTTGTACTGTGCTAATATGAATGTCAAAATTAATAGCATAAAAGCTTGTTGCATGTTAATTGACATTTTTGACCACACCCATCAGTAGGATCCCAGGCGATAAACAAGCGCAGTAGCTATTACAACTTACTTCATAATAACCACAATGTAGAACAAATAACACAAGAAACATCAAAATATGATTCCAGTGTCACAGCAAAGCCACGTACATCCACTTCGAAATATAGGCGGTGACTGACTAGTGGCAAGGCAAACCGACGTAAGGGCCGGGTCACAATTTTCTGTAGGCCGTGCTGCCGAGCCCGGTGGCTCGTGACACACTTCATACGGATCCTATACATTAAAATTTCCTTTCCACATTGGTCCTAGCTTTCGAAGCTTGCCATTCGCAGCGCTGCGCATTGCGCTGAGGTTCGGCAGTCCGGAAAGGAGCGGCAAGACTACCGTTGCACGTTAGTGTGCTGATTTTGAAATTGGAAGAACTTCAACTAAAAATAACTCCAGCTCGAGACACTCTACGACAGTAGTAACCAGATTAAAAACTTGGAAAAATTGTTTTGGCGGACCGTCTGTTCTTTTTTTTAAAAAAAAAAGATGGCTTCGAATTAGTAGAACATCTCCATCTTCACATGGGACATGTTCCACTATTTCAAAGACAGTTTCTAAGCCCCGTGTTCCTAGTGTATTTAGTATACATCTTTTCAAGATTCAAGTACCTTTCAGATACTCTAAAAGAGTAATAGAGGCGAAAAGAAATTTAATTTAAGGGAAGTTTAAGTAATAAATGCATAGTAAATCTCAAAGGTGATCGAAAAATAAAATATTTCGTCCAAATTAACTCCTCATACTCATTCTCACTTCTTTTTGAACACTCGTATATCCATTTACACTTACCTCAATTGTCTGTCTGAACTTCTCTTCTAATTTCTCTCTGTCTTCTGTGACGTGTTTAAGTTTGAGGCGCGCGGTCGATGGCGGGATGTATCGGGCTGACATTCCTAAAATTGACTCCATCTCCCAACAACGATGCCTAGTCGTCTTCAGTTCTGTTCTCAGATTATTTATCTCGGTGAGCAAAACGCAATTTTCCTGAAATATTTCATAATTACTAAACAATTATTGCTAATTTTTGATGTATCAAATGATTATTCGTAGCTGAAGGAGGTAAATATTTCTCATATTTGGTCTCTCTGAACTGGTGTATACGTAGATGTCAGTTATTTAATAAAGCCATAAAGAAACTTCAATGCCTTGTGAAACCTAATATGAGAAATATTTTTGAGGTATCTAGCCAGCACTTGCAAAATTTGCCACACGTTTTAATTTTATTTGCGCGTGAACTATTAATCTTGAGGAAACATCCATTAAATAACTTTAATTAGCATTTTAGTGAACGTTTAGACTAGATGGAATCGGGAATCACAAAATCCAAACAAGTTGAATATTTCAGGTTCCAGCATTATATAGTGACTCTACGACACTTACATCCATTATTTTGCCCACGTCAGTCTTAGTGCCACTGAGGGCATTGTTTAGCTGTTTCTTTAGCATCTCGATCTGCTTCTCGAGATGATCGCGCTGCCGGTTGAACTCTCGCATCGCTTCATCTTCAGCAACGCGGCCACGCAGAAAATCTATATCTTCTACATACTTGTGGAAAAGAGCCTGGTCAAAGGAAAGGAAAGGAAAACAGTGATCATACAAACAAGAACACGCATTGACCAACCTTGGATTAGAACGTGCATCGCGTCTCCTACAAAAGATTCAAAGGTCTATGCCGTGGTAAGTTCTTATTTAATAGGCTGTCATTAGAGCATTAATGTTATTTCTATTACTATGTAGGTAGGGTGTGAGAGTAGCCGCAAAAATAAAGTCAAATAAACTTACAAGAAATTTCTGTGTCATACATTGTTTTCAACAAAATCTGCGCCACCGAGCAGAGCAGCGTTTCATTTTCAAGCTAAATATTTGCTAAAAATGAAATGATCGAAGTTCAGGAACGGCTGTACCCAGTAGTACAGACATAAAAGCTTGATGATAATGATGAAATAACACTTGTAAAAAAAAATTATTTATTTATTTTTGTAGGTACTATAGGTAAATTGTAAAGTTAGTAAGAATCTTCGGAGGGTAATTTCATTGCCAAATGTCTGATCGGCTTTGTATGGGACATGAGTGCGCAAACCTGGAGTCCTCATATTACTTGTTTGTCCAACAATTGTTGGTTTTAGGGACTGCAGTATTCTTTTCTTTCTAAGTTTCCTTAAGAACGGAAACTCCTACAACAAACAAACTTAACGACTTGGACTAAGGGCTCTGTTCCGGCGACCAGGCTCGCCACCCGTTACGCCTAGTATCCAAAGCAAGGGGTCGAAACGTGGACTGGAGAGGTCCACTTGGTATCTTGTTACTTGGTACCGAGTGGAGATCTGTAGTGTCCGTCTAATCCTCATATATATCTACAAAAAGTGAACTTGAAGTGCCTGTTTATGATTTAGAAATAAAAACTTTCTATATGCTCTAACGTTTATTTATACTTAAACAAAACCAAAATACGCGTTTTTAATTTTTTTAAGCTATTGCATAGCTTCTATCACGGGCCTTTGAGCGCGGGGTGCGAATCGAGAAATTCCGTAACGAAAAAAACCTCACGCTTTCCACGCCGCACGGAGAAAAATTTTGATAGCGCGATGTACGTTTTTTAAAACAGCGCCATCTATTATAATCTGTTGCACCTATTATTAATGAAGAAAGTCACGAAAAAGTAGTGAAAAAAAATGAGTGAGTAATTTATATACATACATTTTATTATTATCACAAATGCAGTATTAATTTTGAATTGAAAATATAATACTGCTATAAAGTCCTAAATTTTTGATATTAAAATGAGCGATATTAAAAGTAGCCCTCTTTTATACACACAAACACACACACGCGTATAGTTTAAATTCTCAATTTAGATTCTTAATATGTATATATATAAATAAATAAATTCATTCTTCATTATGTATATAACAGAAACCATCAAACCAAGCACGTGTAGGTACTATTCAGTACCTACCTTTGTTTTTGGTGTATAGATAATGCACATGAATGCAGCGCAGAGAAAGTATATATGATATTATATCTATAGAAAGGTATATCGCGCGAAATTCGATAATCACTTCTTAATATCGTTATTTTTTTAAAATGAATAATTTTGTTTTGGTGTGTCATTACACTATTTATACCCAATTATTTATACCTAGATATTTTCGTTTTATAGAGAAGAAAAGCGTAAAGAGCTAAAAAGAAAAAAAAACTAATGCACGTCAAAGGGCATATTATTAGCGTCAGAAAGATTTGAAGAAAAATGAAGAAAAAATAATAACAAAAAAAAACTGCATAAATAAAATAAATAAATAATTATAATTGCATAAGTTGATACAAAATGCTATGCAATAGCTTTACCGCGGCAGTCCTCGAGTGTTATCTTTCTGTTTGTTCGAGCTAATCTCCGAAATGGCTGAACCAATATTGATAGGGTTTTCACTGGTAAATAATAGACTTTTTAGGGAATATTATAGGCTATTTTTTATTCCGAAAATATTTAGGGTTTTTTCATAAACTAAAAATGTAATTATTTGCTAACAATTGGGGTAATAGGTTTTGTAGCTTGCAGTATATGTATAGGGGCAATGATCATCATCACTCCAAAAATGAACAACGCAGCTTTCATACATAGTGACTTGCTAAACAAGTTTTTGACAGTTTTAGATATCTATTTCTAAACTGTCAAAGCTTGCTTAGCAAGTTGCAATGTACTCCTTTTTCTATGCGTAGGTATAGTTTGAGCAAAACCTCTTGTTAACTCTGACGTTGAAGCGAGTAGCGTCGCCATATACAAAATGGACATCGGAGGTTCGAAAGCGAGCCCCGCGCCTGCACAAAACGCATCCGCGTCAAGTTCAAAGCGAATAAGAATTTTGGCGCGAGCGGTAGGTACCGTAAGCTGCTGTCAAATCTGTTACACTATAATACTGATTGTATGAATATCGCGACACATTATGTAGCTAATAGGTACCTGTTGTTCTGTTCGATGTCTATGGTCAAAGAAAATTTATCTTAACAAATAGAACTACTCTTACTATTGCCTTTTAAAACCATGTTTTTAATATTTTTAGAAACATAATTTTAAAAGCCAACTAAAGCCTAAAAAGACGAAAAGTTTTATTTAAAATCTACTCCCACCTTAACGCTGTTTTTCAACTTCTGCGGGTCTTGGAAACTCGCAGTCATGTTATGTAGATCTATCTTAATTTTTTGTAACGTGTTCTTCATCATCAGATTACGGTTCGCTTCATTTAGATAATCTTTTTTAGCCGAAATCAACTTCTCGTTAAGCTGACTGATTTTCAATTCTGCAGAAAAGTCATCAACTGGTTGTTTTATAGCTATTTGTTACTGCATTGTGTCAATTATATACAAAAAATAATAATGTCTAACCATGCATAAAAAAATTGGACAAATTAATCAAATCTATTTTTACATCTACCGTACGTAAAATAAACGCAGAAACATTACATACATGCACTAATTTACTTTTAGAAAAAAATTACAACTGTGTACTCGATTATGTTGTATATACAGTACCGCGGAAAGATCTTTGATGTAAAAGCTTCTCAAGTGACACCTCCAAGTCGAGTATACGCTTTTTTTTCTCTTTTATATCGCGCTCTAACGGCTCTATCTGTATCAATAAACACATTTTATAAAAAATCAAGACATCAGTTGTAAATTTTGTCACAGGAGGGATGGATAAAATGTTATTAAAGTTGTCCACATAGCTTCAAATTGTAGATGCCTTTTATCTTCAATGTCCTATCCGTAGAGAAATTGTATGTTACGCTGGCTGCTCAGAAATTTAATTAATAAGAGAATTAATAGCCAGGCGCTCGACTTTAAAATACATAATTTAAATTTCATACAGCAATTTAAATTGTGTACATTTGTTTTTGGCCACACAGACGGAAGAGTTTGAACAGACAATACGTTTAATGTGTTTCTTTAAATGTCTTAAAAAAGTAACAAACGAAGTATTGAGTACAAGAAGTTCATCGCCTTTTCTTTTACTGTTTTACCATCTGCAAAGTATCATTACGACCCTGCCTGAAAAGGGTGAACAATAATAAATATAGAAAAATAAAACAGAAGATGAATATTAGAAATAGAGCCGAGAGTAAAAAGGCCTTACAGTAGCTACTTAGGTACTTGCCTAAGACATTAAATGGAAAAAACATTGTAGGTATACGTATTCTATCTTTTTTTTTTCTTTTTACCCTTGCGATGGGAAGGCGGATTAAACACTACAGCTTCCGCGCGCCCGAGCGCGCGGGGTATGTGAAGTTGCACCCACTAAACAACCGCCTGAAGCAGAATAAGGACGCGTGTCGTTAGCCCGAAAGCTCGAACGACTTTGTATTCTATCTACTAAACCATACAGTATTTGAATCGTCCGAGGCCGTATAAAATATGTAGGTACGACATATACATATACGACAGATTTGAAAAGCCGTTCTGTCATCAAATGTGCCCGTCTTTCTCTCCGTCTAGGAAAATTTAGGAAGTTACGTCCATATCAGAAATGTTGCCAGGAGTAAAAATATGATTCGCGTCGGAATACCATTTGTGGTGTTCGGTGGCCGCGATGAAACCGTACTTAATGTAGGTATACACTCAAATAAGAAAGTTCGAAGAAAGATATGGTCAGAACACACAGTTATTGAGGAAGACCAATCAAACGTAAGAATTTGTTAAGTAGGTACCGCTGCTGGCCGGTAAATAAGATTTCAATGCTTTTAAAAATAAATTACAAAAACATCCCAAAAACAAGTATAAAATATATGCGCGTAAAAAACATTATGGCTTTTCATTTAAGCCGTAACTTGGCTCTTTATTAGATACATGGTGCATCGTCATGTGGTTAAAATGTTTATTATACCACAGAAAATAATAATAAATTATTTAGTATCGTATTATTACTTTAATCATATTATTCAAGTAAAACTTCTTTAGCCTCTACTTTTAAATGAATAATTCAGATCTTTTTTCGTAACGTTTTTTGGGTGGAATAATAATTTTCTTTTAAATATATACAAGTGATTAACAGTATTTTCAGTTTACGAGTCGATAATAACCATTAACTAAACATAGGATGCTTGGTCAAACACATAGGTACATACTAAAATAAATTTTTAAATGGCATGATATCACAGACTAAAATAAGACGTCTTATTTTACACGTTTCTAATATCATAGTGTTAATATTATGTAGGTATTTACTCAGAAAGACGAAATGTTCTCACTGAGTAAGTACCTACATTATGAACTGGTTATTTTCAACGAAACGTGGTCATGACTACATACTGAATCTGCTTTTTTTAAATGCTCGGGTTTTCCTTTCTCATAAGTCTTTTTTGAATCTAAAACCGATCATTTTTAAACTTTCTTTGTTATGGCGAACTAAACATCCAAAAATAAGAAAATCTGCAGCAGTTCTTCCAATAAATCATGTTTGCATAATTTTCAATAAAATTATGCAAATTTTCATGTTTACATAATTTTATTGAAAATTATGTAAAAATGAAAAGGGCATCGTTAGGAGTAAAATAGGCTATTTTTGTTCGATTTATTAAAAAATCGTTAATTGTTAATTTGATATAGAGATTTCTTAGGTTGTTAAGTTTCAGAATTTTCTAGTAAGTCTTACAATGTCCTGGAGCGTCCTGTTAGCTATCCCGATACAACTGTGTAGTCCTCGAAGGAAAAGCCACAGGCGGAAAACTAGTTTCCATAATAAAATTAATATTAAAATGCGTGACTGACTCGCACGACATACGTAGTGGATCGACTTCATAGGAGTCAACGATAAAAGGCATCTTAAATTTTATAGGTGACCAAAGCTAAGTGAATTCCACTAAGTATTAATTATACTACACATATTGACAACCAGACACCATACCCAATTCGTGTTTTATATTTAATAATTTCAATTCTTCGTTTTCCATATCGTCTATTTGAGCTTGGAATTCGCGTATAGCTGACTCTTTAGGTTCAATCTAAGCACATACAATTAAAATAATTAAAGAAAAGGAAAAGTTTCACGATCTTAACATTCTACCAACTCACCTGATTTTTAAGTTCTGTTATCTTGAAATTCAGAACGAATTTATATTTTTCTAACTCCTGTTTTTTACGTTTCAGATCATATATCCTTTTCTCTTTGTCTTGTATCGTACCATCTCTTTCTGATATTTCTTTCTTTAAATCCGTGACGTCACGTTCGAGTGTAGAAATTACATTTTGGAATTGCTCGTGCTCGGCTATATGCAGGGTATTTGTATTAAAAAGCATTGAATTCACAGCATACCATAGCAGGCATTGCGCTGCTAGGTACAAATTATAATCATATTTCAAAATTTAATAATACTAGGTATGTCTTCTGATGAAGAAATATTGAGTTTATTATTGTTTCCTTTTCAAATAATGCCTATTCATTAAACTTCTTTTGAAATAAATGTGTTATACGAAGTTTTTACTCATTATGTTTCTATGGAATAATTATGTTTATACCTTTAAGTTGTGACACTTGATGTTTGAATTCTTCTATTTCTTTGTGCGCTACAATGAGTTTCTTTTTCATTAACCCCGTTTCACCCTTTAGTCTTACATTGGCATCTTTTTCTTCTTTTAGCTGGGTCTCATACGATGTTTTGATTTCTATTATCTCTCTGTCGGCATCTTCTTCGATAGAACTCTTTATGGTTTCATGTTCACGTTTTGCGAGATCAAATTGCTCTTGTAGCTGAAATTGCGAAGTTGAATTAAATTTATTCGTGAATAAATCCTTACTGATTCATTATTGATCATTTTCTCTATTCTAAGTTTCAAAGACTGTACTGTTAATTAGAAAGTATCAAGTCGTTCAGACGGCATGGAAACGGGAAAATAATCGTAAAGAACCGTGCCCCGCCACGATTATTTTTAATTATTTTTCGTTATCACCGTGGCCTCTAAACGGACTGGTACAGATCAAGTCAAACTTTATAGCGGACCTGAATACAACATTATAAGCGTGCTTGCGCACTTAACGAACTAAACAAAAAATTTCAAGTCAACAGGTGGCGCATACTAACTATTACCGAGAAATTCATGTTTACATTTTTATTTTTTCATTTTTCCAATAATTCGTTTAAAACTTTTTTTGGTATGGTAAGCTCTACAGGCTCTATATGTTTGCATTACATTCAGCCGAAGATCAGGTATAGTGAACCACGATTTCTTTTAGATATTTAAATATGAATGATGAATTAAAGGCGTTCATACTTATCCAATTAAGTAGTTTTATCACAGTATAGATAGATTATAAATGTCGACACAATGAAAAACCTAATAAGAAAACTCGAGATAAAAACGTTTTCACCATAAACTAAGTAACGAGCTATAGGAACTGGAGTTTGAATCAGAACAGTACTACATATTACGAAGCATGTAGCATAAGGTAGTTTTGAATGTGTTAATGATAAATGGAACCCACACTCGAAATCAGCCTCAGCGTACAATCATAAAATAGAATAAACATTATAAAAAACCTCCATCAGAGCTTGGTCTTTTTCTTCAAGCTTTGCTTCATACATTTCGTCCATTTCTCTTAAAGCCTTACGTTTGCTTTCAGCTAAGTCTTCTAGACGCTGTTCGTACTCGTTCCTCATTCGTGCAGTTTTATCTTCCAAACTCTTAAAAACACCACAAGTGATAATAATCTTAAGTTTAGTCAATAATAATAATATATGTAAAGAAATCTCTAATTTAAATCTATTCAATTTATTCTGATGTTTAATAAATTGCTACCTAAGACTTTGTGATAAAGATCAAACAATTTAACAACGTTATTTAGGTACCTGATATCTGTCGTACTCACTGATGAGCCTAATGTTAAAGTCAGCTTCTAACATTTGTAAAGTCCTTTCGTGACCCGACCGTAACTTTGCAATGTCTTGTTGGATCATCCCAATTTCATGTGCATGCTCGTTTTCCATGTTCTTTTATGAAACAAAAAATAAAACGTTAAAATAAGTTGTATCCACATTTGTGGTGAAGTCCTACCCCATTTATCTTGCAATAAAATACCTCGTTTTTCTCTTTAAGTTCCTCTATGGCAGCGCCGTAACCTTCATGAACTTCTTTGAGCTTTTCGGCATGAATAGCTTCGGTTTGTCTCAACTGGTAAGTGTGCTCCGTCTCCAATTCGGTCAATCGTGTGCTAAGCAACTAATTGGGCAACAAAAAGTGGCTTATAAATATTATAAAGTCTAACCTCAAGGTGTCACAGAATTTATAATTACTGCATATATGATAATTTAGTTTGTAATTCTTCCAATTTAAGAAAGGAAAATAATTAAAGAAGACGTTATTGCTTTAAATTATTATGTAATTTGCTTACATTAATATTATTTATTTTGTCTTGTAAATCTCGTTTGCTAATCAATATTTCTTTAGAATAAGCGAAATCTTTATCTAGAGCTATTGCTCTCCCGTCGGCATTGGTCAGTCTCCACAAGCATATTGAAGCATCTTCGGCCACGGACACCAGGGTTTGGTCATCATAAGATAAAGCTATACAAGTGACCCTTTTGTTGTGCACATGAAAGTCGTTATAAATAGCTCTATCAAGAAGTGGCAGTTGGACCGTAGTGACGCCACCTTCTCCTCCCGTGATGAAGAGCATCATGTCAGACCGGGACAAAACAATCGTGTCTAGTGGAACTCCAATAAGCGCGATTTGACGTCTAATTGTGTTGGCTCCGATCTCCTTGATTTCACCATCAGTACCAACAGCGTACGTTACTTTGCCTGCACTGAAACGATTATTTATGTTTTACAAAAATATTAACTTCTGCTTTAACACATTTTTGGTTTTATTGTCTTTAACAAGTGTTGATGACGTGCAGTCATATAATTCTCGGAAAAAAAACATAAATTCAGTATTGCACTTTGTATGTCATAGTGGATATAATTACCTACTTATTATAATTCTTATTTATTGATACACAAGTAGCACAAATCAAAAGGGTTGTCTATTGCCCCTCACATTATTTACCTACAATGAATTCCCAGATATGGGTTTCCTCCCCCCCAACAACCCTTTTTCTGCAAATAACACCATAATCGTTTTATACCAAAATATAAAAGAATTGCTTTTGTCACCATAATTAGAACAAAAAAAAATTGCGGAAACGAACAAGATAATAGCATCTGTAGACACTAACGTGTTTACCGCACACGCGCAGAACTGATTGGTCTTGAGAATGATTTCACCGACGCGGTGGCCATTCGCCATACTCCACTCGTACACCGCGCCCTCCGTGCCACATGACACTAGGATACTGTCACTTGCAGACCACGACAGAGATGTAACCTAGCCAGGGCACCAACATTGTTAAATGCTATCATGCCAAGATCAGGTCGATAGGATTCAGTAAGCTACAAGAACGGTCAAATGATAAAGATAGGTATCATATCAGCCCATTTGGCCCCACTGCAAGGGTTTGGGATGACGGTGGTTGGAACTTAATCCATCACGCTCCAGTGTGAATTGGTGGATTTTACCGACTGCCGCGTAATTAACCGGGTCCCGGCAACCGGGACCGACGGCTTGCCCTGATCTCCAAAGCAAGGAATCAATGACAGTTATTTACTTAAGTCAGAGAAAAGTCATTGTTAGAACATGCCTGTTTCTGGGATTCGAACCGTGGTTCGACCAGAAAGTCTTCTTCTTATTTAGGAAAATAAAAAGCGGGCTCACCATTCGAGTATCGCAACTCCAGCTGTATAATATTATCTTCAAAAGATAACATTTGGAGTACCTAAGCTGGTGAATATCTCAGTTGTCAAGCATACTTATATTTTTGTAAAACTTATTGTATTACATGGAGAAGACAACGGGATTATAATGATGGAAGAATTCATGGTATAATGAATATATTATCACTACATACACGTATTAAGTTTACTAAACTTATTTTAACGTTTCAAAAAAAATGGTCACATATAAAGTGGTAATTGGAAAGCTATTTATACGGATACGATATTAATCCTTATCAAATTAAATACGTTAGTTACTTTAAGTATTTCATGCACATTGTAATTGCCTTGTTTACCATACAATTTAAATAAATATCTTAGGATTATCGCAAAACTAAAACTATTGCGCAACAAAATAAATTCAAGTGGTCCTACACCAATGCGACACGCGTAATTTAATTAGACAGAAGTTATCAATGTTGTTTACAAAGAAATATTTAGTTTGTTTATATGTATAATATTACTTTTTCAAATATTTGCAGAACTGGAAATAAAATAAATTGAAAATACTCCAAGTAGGATGAACATATGGTACATTTAAGTCTAATTAAATCTAATCCACATTTCGACACAACAAGCTGAAACGACACTACGACAGACAAAAAATATAGCCGGGTCGCTAGTATAATATAAATTCAAACAGTCTTAATACACGAATTTTGTTCTCTTATTTAAATACAATAGCACGGGACAGGCGTCACAATAATTGTTTCTACTTCTACTACTGAGTCACAAATAATAACTTCATTATAACACCCGGTTACTGCTTAATAATATTACAATACACAACATTGATAATTAAATAATTGAGATAACCAGTTTTACCATAATAAATATTCTGCATACACTTACTTGACCGTTGTGACCTTTTAAATTGAAAACGTTTTGAAAAGATATAGAGGAGAAAACTTGAATGACTTGTCCATTGACTGCAGCGAATAATTGGCCGTTGGTGCTGAATCTCGCGCATTTGCAATTCCTAATCGGAAATTCACGCATCACTTCGAAATCGTCTATCAGGACGACCATGAAACGCAACTTATCGGAAAAGCCAGCTATTGCGAATAATCCTGAAAGGAATGTATTGCTTAATTTTTATTTAATTAACATTTATTGAACATTCTAAATTACACAGCAGTTGAAATGATGGTTAGTTAGAAGTTAATGCCTTGCTACATTCAAAACATATAGCAGTTTCATACATGATCAGTTAGAAGGAAATGCCCTACTACGTCACAAATTGAAAATATTGTTGACCATGTCTCACCCAGGTCCCACACATGTGGCAAACATGCCAAACATTGACCATTCGCGCCATGGAGAAGAGGACATTTGTATTTGGTAAATGCCTTGTGCGGTACACATTTGTTATCCGCGATAGCGTGGCTGTTTTCTTGCTCACTTCAAAGTGGCCGTACGGAAAAGAAACATTTGCCAAATAGTGTAGGCAGTACAATTTCGACAAACGTTTATCAATTACTTACACGGAAAACATTTGCTGATTTTAAGGCCAAATGTTTGTCCACACGTGTGGGACCGCCTTTAATAAAAAAAGTTGTAATTCATGATTATATGATGTATGAAATTTATGGGTCCATGATGTGATTTTTATTAGTATAAAAAAGAAAATTCAATAGTATCAAGAAAGAATCAAAGAAATGGCCCAGTACGTGTCAAACACGCATCAAGTTAGGGCTCCGTAGCATAACTACAAGCAATCTTACAATCAACTTTACAATCACAGAAAACAAAGTTAATACAAATCTAAACAAAGTTAATAAAAATCTGATCAAAGGTATTCCATTGTCCACAGTTTGGTCTTCTTTAAAGTAGGTGTACCTGCCTATCAAAAGATACCTCTAATTTGTTACGTGAGCAATACCTGTTGGGTGTAACGAGACACAGTGCACTTCCTCCTGATAAAGTTTGATCATCTCCACGTCATCGGTCATATAATTCCATATACGGATGCTCTTATCTAGTTCTCCTGACGTCATGAATATTGGTTTCCAAGCGCACATAGACAGGGAATTTATACGGCCATAATGCATCGCCGGACCAAGCTCCATGAATGGTATTTCTGGATTCTATCAACAACAGTATTATTTTATTAGTGTAAATCACAGATTACTTAAAAAAGGCTTAAATAAAGGATAACGTACCTGTAACATGTGTTGTCCAAAAAGCTTGACATAGTACAACTGAGAACGTAAAGTCGTTATAAGAAGTATTTCCTGATGCGGATCGACTGCTATATGCTGTATTGCGTCCTGTGGCGACCATACAGGATGTTCACGAGTATGTCTGTAAATGTTTGTATTAAAAAAAATACGGAAACAATATTTAAGAGTTCGGGATAAAAAGTAGCCTATTAGTCCGGTCGTGGGACATTAAATTTTACTAAAAGGTTTTCATAATTCTAAAATTGTTCGTTTTTGGTGAGTGGATAGATAAAGTGCATGGTGAGCTACTGTCAAAAAGTTAGAAGTTTTAGTGCTGTGCTAAGGGAATGGCTTAGGTTTTTCTTAATATTTCGTGTAACACAGTGTATATAGAATTAAAATTTGAAATTTAATCCTACTAACATTATAAACGTGAAAGTATGTTTGTATGGATGTATATGTGAATATATATGTGGATGTTTGTTGCTCTTTCACGCAAAAACTACTGAATAAATTTTAATGAAACTTTACAATAATATAGCTTATGTACCAGAATAACAAGTAGGCTATAACTTATAAAGATACTAGCTTTCTGCTCGCGGCTTCACTCGCGTAGACTATACAGTTGTATACTGATTTTGAAAAATCTTTCACCTATAGAAAGCTACATTATCAGAGAGTAACATGGGTTAAAACAAGGAGGAGTGGTTAAGGGAATGGGAAGGGGAACGTTTCTGTATTCCGGCCGGGCGGAGCCGACTATGACCGCTAGTTGGTTCATAATTAGAACTATCTTAACCTCACGTTGTAAAATTTTTATGAAGATAACATATGTCATACTACGAATATACAAAATTTAATAATACAATAATTTTCAAAAATATTTTAAAACTTCTGAAATTATATTTTAAGACTTTCGGTGGTTACTCAAATCTGTTGGATGAAGTTTAGAAAGTAAAGTGGTGTGCTTCTACTATAACTTCATTTTTCTTTCATAAGATACACATTAATGAATTAAAATTGATAATTATGCAGCTGTATCAAAGCATTTGCTTACTACACAAAAAATTGGAAACATACTGTTAATTTTATACCAATTGCGCGAACATACGAATGATGCGCGAGGCGCAGGCTGGTGTGCAAAAATACCTGTTGATAGAAGAATTAGTGAATATCAAGTCAGAAAACTAGACACTCAAGAAACCATATATTAAATACTGCTGAAACTCATAAAAATAACGTTAGCCAACGAGTCAGTTGATATATTATTTGTCTAATGTACAGTACAGTCACGCGCAGAAGTGTCCTGAAATTATAACATAAAAGTCTAAGTACCTACCTATATACGCCGATTAAGTACTTTATTATCACAGTAGATAGGTATAGTTACTTGTAAAACTGCATCATAGTATCGGGTAATTATTACGTGTTGATAATATTTCTCATACACTTTATTTTTGTACAATTGATATTAACATTTCATTACATTTATTCATGTACCTATATAAGTTATAGAAAAGTATTTATTCGCGTTATACGTCGACTGATGGCTGCGTTTACATATATATGACATAATTCGCAATGATAGTTGTTTAATACACATGGTGGATGACTATAATTTTGTTTTTTATTTTAACAAAAATCAAGACACTATAGCACTTTTAATGTAAAATTGAAAATAATTTTTACACACATTTAAATTTATTTTAAAATTCAGAACAATAATTTCATTGGTTCTTTGTTACTGTCAAAAGTGTCATGAAGTCTATTTTAGTGACTGTAAGGTGTATATAAACGCTAATGAAATTCATTTATAAAATTCCACATGTTTTTGCATACCAACACATACCATATGTCCATTTCGGGCTGAAGTTTTTTTTTTTATTTAGTCTGAACGAAATTCAATTCAATAACCTCAAAAAACTTATTGGGCAATCATCTTTCCTATTTTTAAAAAATCCAGTAGGAGAAAATAAATATCATATTTATAAACTCAGGAACTTCATTATTTTTGCTGTCATTATCGAATATACCATAATTTTTGTTCTGAGCCTTATACCAACTATTTTGAATAACTTGAATACAATTTGATAAAAAAACACAACAGATAGAATTCCAGAAGTTATAGTTACCTTATCACTGTAACGTCATTTTTGGTTATATTTTATAACTTGGTCGCTATGTTGTTCGACATCCGGTAAAGCATTTCTTATATCAGACAAAAATAATTAGAAATCCCCAATACATGTTTCTAAAAAGCCATAAATCAAGTCCATAGCGTTGGTATTTTCTAAAGGCTAAACGAACACACGATTCATGCGGGGCGCGGGTTGGTATGCGGACAACGCGCGCTTCTCAGAGTGCCACGCTGCTGCGCCGGCGCTTATTATAGGCTTGTTCAGGTAACAGTTTTTGGAAAATATGAAAAAGTAATTGTTGCAATTTTGAAGTCGTCAAACACAACTAAGATAGGTAGCAGCTGCTATTTTAACCAATCAGCTTATACAGTGCAGTGCCCCAGCGGATAATTGTCTCGACACGTTGCGTTGGTTGGCAACGTAGAAGTAGTGAAAAATCATGATTTGCTCACTAGTGTAATTTATCTGACTTTCTTTTAGGTATATTGTTTAACCATAACTATAACCATAGAATACCTCATAGTTCTTTAACATAAAAAATAATTGTTGTATATATCTACTGTTGGTTATCAATGATAGGTGCTATAGTTTGCTTGTGTCAATTACTTGTACGTACTGTGGTGCATGAAAAAGCAGAATAAATTTAGAATTAAGTATGTCATAAAAATATATAGACTAATATTGATTAAAGTGGGTATGTGTTGTTTTATATAGAAATACTATTTCCTCTATACAAGCCCTTCAAATAGATTTCTTCTCAGACTATGAATCGTACGAAACTATTAAAAGTAACAATTACAAGGCAACGTGTGCACCACGATGTAGGCAAAATCATACAATAAGTCCCTACGTAGGTATTTTATGATTCGCCCACAGCTACACTAATAAAATTTATCCGTAATTTGAACAAAATTTACAATTTGTATGTTTCTAATTTCTCGTGTGATAATCAAGTGCTTTGATAAAGTCACATACGAGCGAATTTATCAATTTCAATTCATCATTGTGAATGTTAGAAAAGAAAGGTGAAATCATAATAGAAGCACACCACTTGACTTTCTAAACTTTATCTAATAGATTTGAGTAACCACCGAAAATCATAAAAAACAATTTCAGAAACTTTGATATTGTGTTGAAAAACATAAGAGTAATTTTTAAATTTTAAGTAACTAAATTTTCGTTGTGTCACATATGTCAGCTTTCTAAAGCTAAAATTCTAATTATGATCCAATTAAAATTTCTAACTTGAATTCTGTGTATACACATTACGTTACACGAAATATTAAGAAATATCTGGGAGTTTTTTCAAAATTTCAAAACGTGGAACGTCGTGGTTTCTAAC
This sequence comes from Luffia ferchaultella, assembly GCA_949709985.1. Classification (NCBI taxonomy): domain Eukaryota; kingdom Metazoa; phylum Arthropoda; class Insecta; order Lepidoptera; family Psychidae; genus Luffia; species Luffia ferchaultella. The sequence goes on along the minus strand of OX453240.1, from coordinate 12,661,358 downwards.
GATATTTTGAAAAAGCTTCATGTTAACTGTATGACGCTGCCTATTCTTATTATTTTTTATTTAAAAATACGAACAGAATACTCGACTCTGGCGAAATTGCTTTATATGCAGAGAACGCCAATAATTAAGAAGAAGAAGAAGAAATACCTAATCCATTGACAAAGCACTGCCGTTAAACTTCTAACTTTCTGACAATAGCTCACGGTGCACTTTATCTATCTATTCAGCAAAATCGAACATTTTTAATATTACAGTACGTTTTTTTTTGGCTACGCGACTAATTTAAGACGTCAATCGTCTAAAAATTAATGCAAAATATCATGGCCATTGTTGCTACAAATTTTGTCATTCTTATCGTATGGCTGAACTGAAGCGCAGGCGACATTTACCTTTGGGAAATACCAACGCTATGGTCTTGATTTACGACTTCTTGGAATCAAATAGGTACTGGGGATTTCCAATTCTTTTTGTCTGATATAAGAAATGCTTTACCGGATGTCAAACAACCAAGCGACCAAGTTATAAAATATAACTATATAATAAATATAGAAATTACGTTACAGTGATAAGGTGATTTTATTTATTTGTTTATTTGTCTCTTCAACAATAGGAATACCATCGCAGTACAAAAATACAATTCAGATTTTACATGTGTACTGACACATGTAAAATCTGAAATGTTTGTCTGCGCTTGGTTGTTTGACATCCGGTAAAGCATTTCTTATATCAGACAAAAAAAATCGGAAATCCCCAGTACCTATTTGATTCCAAGAAGTCGTAAATCAAGGCCATAGCGTTGGTATTTTCCAAAGGTAGATGTCGCCTGCGCTTCAGTTCAGCCATACGATAAGAATGACAAAATTTGTAGCAACAATGGCCATGATATTAATGGGCCACTGGCCCCATTACTTAAAGAAAAGCACGCTGCATGCGCTTAAAGATGCCCAGATATATTTAAAAAATACTCGTAGTAAGCTCGACACACAAGGTAATTGTAACATCTGGAATTCTTTCTGTTGTGTTTTTTGTCAAATTGTGTTCAAATTATTAACAATAGTTTGTATGAGCCTTAGAAAGAAAATGGTGGTATAGTCGATAATGGTAGCACAAATAATATAGAGGAAATACGTTTCTGAGTTTATAAATCTGATATTTATTTTCCTTCTGCTGGCTTTTTGAAAAATGCAAAAGATGATTGCCCAATAAGTTTATTGAGGTTATTGAATTGAATTTTATTCAGACTCAATAAAAAATATTTAGCCTCAAATGGAAGCATAATGTATGTTGGTTCTCAAAAATATGTGGAATTTCATAAATTAATTTCATTAGCATTTATGAACATCTTACATTCACTTAAATAGGCTTGATGACAATGATGACAAAAACTAAAAACGAATTAAATTATTGTTTTAAATTTTAAAATATATTTAAATGTCTTTAAAAATTATTTTCAATTTTACATTAAAAGCGATAGTTTCTTGTTTTATGTTAAATAAAATACAAAATTATAGTCATCCACCATGTGTATCAAACAACAATCAGAATGAATTATGTCATACCTATGTAGACGCAGCCATCAGCCGACATATAACGGAAATAAATAATTTTCTACAACTTATATAGAAACATGAATAAACGTAATGAAACGTTAATATCAGTTTTACAAAAAAAGTGTATGAGAAATATTATCAATACGTAATAATTACCCGATACTATGATGGCAGTTTTGCAAATGTACTGTGCACCTATCAACTGCGATAATAAAATACTTAATCGGCATAAGTAGGTAGGTACTTAGTCTTTTACGTTATAATTTCAAGGCACTTCTGCGCGTGACTGTACTGGACGTAACATCATTCGCATGTTCGCGAAATTTATACAAAATCCGCAGTATGTATGCTTCTAATTTTTCGTATGATAATCAAATGCTTTGATAAGGACACATAAGAGCTAATAGCGAACTTATCAATTTTAATTCATTATTGTGTTTGTTACGAAACAAAAAGTAAATTACAGTAGAAGCACACCACTTGAGTTTCTAAACTTTATTTAACAGATTTGAATAACCATCGAAAGACTAAAAATATAATTGCATTAGATTAAATTTTTTTTTTAAATTTGTTTCATTTATTTTTAAATTTTCGTAGTATCCCTTATGTTATCTTTCTAATAATTTTACAATGTGAAGTTAAGTTAGTTCTAATTATGAACCAATCAAAATTTCAAATTTTAATTCTATATACGGCGTGTTACGCGAAATATTAAGAAATACCTAGCCACACCCTCAACACAGCCGTAAAATTTCTAACTTTTTGACGTTAGCTCACAATGCAGTTTATCTATCTACTCATCAAAAAACAAACAGCTTTAGAATTATCAAAACTTTTTTTTGAATTTTAATGTCCCACGACCAGACTGTTATTTTTGTTAAATTTTCGTAGTATCCCTTATGTTATCTTTCTAAAAATTTTACAATGTGAAGTTAAGTTAGTTCTAATTATGAACCAATCAAAATTTAAAATTTTAATTCTATATACAGCGTGTTATACGAAGTATTAAGAAATACTTAGCCACACCCTTAGCACAGCCCTAAAACTTCTACCTTTTTGACAATAGCTTACAATGCACTTTATCTATTTACCCGTCAAAAACGAACCGCCTCAGAATTATTAAAACTTTTTTTATGAAATTTAATGTCCCACGACTAGACTTATTTTTTTAAATTTTCGTAGTATCCCTTATGTTATCTTTCTAAAAATTTTACAATGTGAAGTTAAGTTAGTTCTAATTATGAACCAATCAAAATTTCAAATTTTAATTCTATATACAGCGTGTTATACGAAGTATTAAGAAATACCTAGTTACACCCTTAGCACAGCCCTAAAACTTCTAACTTTTTGACAATAGCTCACAATACACTTTGTCTGTCCACTCATTAAAAAAGGAACAGCTTTAGAATCATCAAAACTTTTTTATGAAATTTAATGTCCGACGACCAGACTGTTATTTTTTTTAAATTTTCTCAATATCCCTTATGTAATCTTTCTAAAAATTTTACAACGTGAGCTTAAGTTAGTTGTAATTATGAACCAATCAAAATTTAAAATTTTAATTCCATATACAGCGTGTTACACGAAATTTTAAGAAATACCTAGCCACACCCGTAGCACAGCCCTAAAACTTCTAACTTTTTGACAATAGCTTACAATGCACTTTATCTACCTACTCACCAAAAACGAAGATACTTGGAATCATCGTAAGTAATTTTTCTCTGGCTACGCGACTATATGTCACTCTTCAGCTTTCAAACTATATATTTAACCCCCTTTTCATGCCTGCAAAGTTTTATTGAGTTCACCCGTTTCGGAGAATAGAAACGAAACCTAAATATGTCACTTCTGACGACGCTTTCTTCATATCTGCAAAATTTCATTTAAAACAATCGATTCAATTGTTTCAGAGAATAACTCGGACAAACAGACAGACATATACACAAACAAATCCACGCCCATCTCACTCATGACTTTACCCTTTTCATGTCTGCAAACTTTTATCGAAATTGGTTCCGGAATAGCCGAAACAGACAAACAGACGAAACGAAATTTATATCATTCCTGACAATTCTTTCTACATGTCTGCAAAAGTTCATCGAAACAATCCAACCGTTTCGGAGATTAACTCGGGCAAACAAACAGATAGACAAACACAAAAACAAAAAGTTTAAGTCACTCCTGATAATCTCTTTATTATGTGTGCAAAGTTTCATTGAAATAAGTCCAGTACTTTTTGAGTTTATTCGTTACAAACGTACAAAAATACAAATCTTTCCTTTATAATATTGGTATAGACTAGCGACCCGCCTCGGCTTCGCACGGGCATCAGAGCATACTTAGATGCCTAATTCCTTTTTTTGTCGTAGTGTCGTACTCGTATTAGCTTGTTGCGTCGAACATGTGGATTAGATTTTAATTAGATTTTAATGTAACACGTTCACCGTAATTGGAGTATTTTTAATGTAGGTATTGTATTTCCAATCCTGCGAATATATTTGAAAAAGTAAAGAATATGTATAAAAATACAAACCAAAATATTTCTTTGTATACAACATTGATAACTTCCACGTAATTACATCACGCATGTCGCGTCGGTGTAGAACCGCCCCTGAATTAATTTTGTCTGCCGATATTTTTAATTTCGCGACTATGTTTCGCGATAACTCCTAAGGCATTAATTTAAATTGTATGGTGTAAAAGGCAATCATAATGTGCCTAAAATGCTTAAGGTCACTCACGTCATTAATTTGATAAGGATTAATATTGTATCCGTGTAACATTAAAATAAGTATGTAGTAGACCCATAAAAGGGGAACATTCCTCCATACACTGTTATGTTATATCTAAAAGGGATTTGGCAGCGATTTCGATGAAAGCTCCCAGCCGGCTTATTTTTCCGACATCTTCAACAATAATCGTCATATTTCAACCAATTTACACAAAACATTAATAACTCATAAACCGTTCGGCAGTTTTTGATTTTAGCGCGTTCAGACAAACAGACAGACGGGTCGGAGGACTTATATCATAAAATAAAGTCCTCCGACCCATAATTCATTAATGTTTTGTGTAAATTGGTAGTGATTGTCAAAAATGTCTTACTTGTAAGATTTTCGACTGATTCGGAACAAATTTCTTTTCTGCCAATGATGCTGGGTCTCCTTTTCGAACATATGTACGTACCCCGGTCCACAGGCGTACGCGAAACCTGATATTTGGCATGACAAAAATGTGTTTATTAACTATTTAATCTCAAGCTTTAATTAACAAAATAATTAATAATTGCACTTCAATTATATACCTTTAGGAAAATTCGTCATGCATGTTACAGAATTGCCTTCAGTCTCTGAGCCTTGTTCGTTGGTCGCGTCTAGTTTACTCGTCGTGCTGATCTTTTCGGCGGTTTCGTCGAGTCTGCGGTAAATCAAGGCAACATATTTCGCGATATGCACTTCGTGAGTGTTTTAGATTGCACTAGATATGGTTTCTTTGTAGGCATAAACCTACAGAGAGACCCATAGTTTCTTTATGATAATTTATTAAATTTTCAACTGCCTGTGAATATGAAAGATAATACGAGTAGCAGAATGTTACTTGTTAGATTATATTCTGATTGCGTAGTGACTTTAGTACCATATCTTACATTGGTACCCATAATACAAGCTTTGCTTAGTTTGGAACTAGATCGCGCTGTGAGGGATGTCCCAGGTATTATAATAAATGTCCCGCTCGCGTGAATTAGCTACATGCTCAGGCTACATGTTTGTATTATTTCGACTTCAACACAAATCTTATTGCGCATACTTATTAGGTGAACACAAAGCTAATTTTTTATCATTAATGTTTTTTGCTTCTTTCTCTTCCTCTCCCTTTTCGATAGGCTTTCGATTTAGATAGGCTCAAATGAAAATATGTGTGAATACCTTACCTAATAATAATATTTCTGACCTGACAAGCGAATTTGGATCTTACTGTCAACTGTAAATTTTTAGTGGAGTTTGAATAGAAATATCGTAAAGTCAAGGAGTCGCAAAATGTTTTTAAGGTCCATGGTCGCGTGAAAATGGTAGGTAAGTATATTGATTAAAAATCTTTTGCTAAAGTAAGAAGTTTGGAACGTATTTAATGTCCCTAGCGAATTTTAGATAAGTTCTTATTACATGTTAAATAACTGCAGTGCTTAAACACAAAATTAGAATACGTAAAAAATCATGCAACCACATATAATATTCTTAAAGTCGAAAGTTATGTGGGAATGGGAAATTCTTTGGAAATCCATAATAAAACATTTTCCAATCTGACTAGTGAGTTTTGGAAATATTGTCAATTGTCAATTTTTGATGGATTCAGTTTTTATACCAATCAACGTGAATGGGCACGGAAAAACATAGTTGTAGAAACTATGTAGGTATGTGAGCGAAAGCTATATACCTGGTAAATTATTATTTGCATACTAACTCCACGTCTACCTTCTTGAGAGCCATCTCAGTGACTTCTGTGGCACGGTACACGCAATTCTGTCGTAGTTCTCCATTTTCGACTACCATCAGCATGCCCGTGGACGTACCAAACATGATCCGGTCTGGAGTCAGCCACATGCAGGATGTTATATTGATCTAATAAAAACAACATTTAGGTACGTAAATTGATCGTTCAGAATATATTCCAAATATTGGGATTTATGCTACATGCCAACTATAAATATACATTCTCATCAGCCCAATCAAAAGTCCTCGATTTGGAAGTATTATTACCTTTACATGATAGAATAAATTGTTACCACCTTGGGTACAGTGTGACGCCCAGTAGGTAAAACACACGACAGGTTTTCACTCTTTATTTCGCTAAACAACCACTTACAGAGAAATAATTGAAAAACTACTTCAAATCTAACGAAAACGACTTTTAACAAAATCTGACGTCACCTGGGAAATTATTACTCTACTTGAGGTAGGTACCTTTCGTAATATTTAGTCGTCCCATTGACATTTTACCCTGTCAACTGTACGCCGCCTTATTTATTCAAATTTCAAACGTTCTAGCGCTTTTCGATATAGTAGAGGATCTGAATTAACAATGACCTTCACCCATCTGTTTCAACAATGAATTTTTTTTGTTATCTTTAGTATGTAGAAAATACTTCGCGAATGGGTTGGCTAAAAAATTTATAATAGAAAAATGACTTTTTATTTAACATGTGTGCAATGTGTTTAACAAATAAATTTAATACCAATCGAAAGTATGAAGCCTACAGAATATGCAAACGTTGGGTTGTCCATTTTTTACCTGGCACAACTACTGAGTTGATAGGTATAAACAGGTACATTCGTCCTTCATGTATGTTTTTTGTTATTTGTTAATTTAAATTTTTAACTGTCCACTTCGTTTATTTTTATTTACTATCCAGAAAGACTTTCCAAAAATTTCAAGATAAGTATATATCGCTATATTTTTATTATTATTATTTAATTAATCAAAGCTTTGCCAGGAATTTTTAGCCAACCCAATGGTTGCTTTTATAATTCTTAACGCTACGATATTATCGTGGACGCACACGATACAACGATAACACGGGGAAGTGAATTGTATGGAAATATATGAAGACGCTTTTAAATTTCCGTCCACGATAACGTTATAACGTGCACGATACAACGCTACGATTTTTTGGACGCCAGGCTTACCTCTCTAAAACCGTCGCGATATTTCGCGATGTATTTTCTACGTAGTAAATTTGATAACAAAAAAATTTCATCCTTGAAACAGATGGGTGAAGGTCGTTGTCAATTCGGATCTTGGACTAAAAAAATAAATAAGTCATCGCATTGTACTTTCTGGAATAGAACTAACAATGAGGACCTACTGATAATCAGGACAGTAACATAGGCTACAGTTTATCTTGTCTTGATCGAAGGTTATCATGTGATACAAAACTAATCACAAATCGAAATTAAGCATGATAAAGATCTGAATTTACTGATGTAATATTACAGGAGTAGAACGTAAGAAGTGGAAGAAGTAATACGGCTGCAGAACCGGGCAGGCGAGACCGGGCATAAAAAGTTCTTAGGATTCTACGTATGTCCGCGCCGACGAAACCGCGGTCAAAAGCTGGTATAAAATTATACATAATACACACATTTTCCGCTTTGCACCAACCCCACTGCCGCCACACAGTCTCGGCGACGTTCATTATGCGGAACGTGTATGGACCCGTTATTACGATAAGCGTTGCGTCCGTCGGATTACATTGAACCTGCAAATTGATTGCAACAGAAAAGTCTAATCGAAGTGTAAGCTTGTAGTTACACAAAACGGCGGTTCTGGCTGCCTTGATCGACTACTTGATATATTGTCTCTGGTTTAGGATTCATATTGCGTTGGTGGTTAACCATCGTCATACATCATACATTATTCTGTCATTGTATTTACTAAACTAATAAATAAGACATAAATTGAAGAGAGTTTAATACAAGAAATCCACGACCATAACATACTGTACTTAGTACCAGTCCGATAACTCTAAGCACGTCGCTCCTACGTCGTTGAAAAGAGCCCAGAGTGTTATTACGAGCAAATCAGCGCTTTTTAAATTAGGGATGTGCTAATTTAAAAGACGCCCATTAACAGATAACCTCCTTGTCCTCTATAAAGACATAGGAGCCGCCTGCTTCGCAATGTATTATATTAAAGCACCGAGAATTTAGTCATCTTTTATAGTCTTTAGTTACGAGATTACGGTTAATCCTAGCAGAGATAACGAGAAAACGGAGCTCATTTCTTAAAAGATGAAACTTTCAAGATATATAGTGTTCTTCACGATACCTGTTTCAACCTTTATCAAATGACCTACATTTTCTTACGCTCGTCTCTTCACTTAGACCTTATACGTAACATTTTTGGCGAGCTGTGCAAACGCGAAAAACGAGAAGGTAGTTTTACATCGAGAGTAGTTTCCATGCGTCTATTATATATATCTAGGTATACTTGGATCTGGTTTTTCGTCCTTCTCATCATCATTTGGGCATTTGTTATCGAATGTAAAGTTACCGTATTCGAGTAAAGTAATTGGTGAATACGATATTGTCACAAGCGATTTGTCCTATCACGACGAATTTTATTTGTGACTACCAAGTCGGAAAAAGTTAGGTATTCAACTAAATATAATTTAGTGAAATTAGTTCCATACTCTTTGCTATATTTAACTTACGTTAGAAACGGTGCCTTGTCCGCTAGGGTTCTGCGCTTTAGCATGGCTTTCGACTTTACCTTTATCCCAGTTGTAATAATAAAGATACCAGTCAGGTTCTCCTGTGACCGCCACCAAGTATTTCGAGTCGAAAGTGAATTGAACGCAAGCAAACTCTTTCGCGGCCGAATTCTCAAATGGCACCGTCAATATTTTACGTCTTTTGTACGTAGTTAAATCATATATAGTAATTATAGGCTTCTGACCTTCTTCGGCTATTTCGTTTAGAGCGAGCCACCGCCTAGAAAAATTAAAAAAAATTTAAACGGTTTTTCAAAATGTTACTATCATAGAAGAGGCACTGACTATGAAATACAACAACGGAGATGTTCACAAAGGTATACAATCCAAACTAATTGGAATAACTATTTAATTTGTCAGTACCAAATCAACAGATATATTATTTTTCTAAACTTTTGCTAATTAATGATATTATTCTACTAATAGATTTGATGAAGCTAGCATAGATGCATCAACCCGCACTGGAGCAGCGTGGTGGATTAAGCTCCAAGTCCCCTCATCCCGAGGGTAGGCCTAAGCCCTCGCAGTGGGATACCTATTAATGTGTTTATGGTATTAATTTGTATGAATAACAAAAAAAGTGTAGATCGTGCTAACGAACAAATTACAATCAAACCTGTTAGGTGCCAAAACAAGCGATTTTATAGGTTTAGACTTGTCCTGTAATCTAATAAATTTTTGCTTCTTATGCGAATGATTATGCACGACGATGACGCCTCCAGCTGGATAAATGATGTCCGTTTCCGTGACATAATGTGCATTATATCTGAAATTTAATATTAACAATCCAATCTAAAGTATACAAATGTTAAGATAAGAACAATCACGTCTTAATACACTCAAAAAATAAACCACGTGTAAGTCGGTAAACGTAACAAAAAAGGAACTTAAATTCATCAATGTTCATAGAATGGCTTACAGTTCATCAAAAACTTTCCCTACAATGGGAGACCACCCTCGATAAATTTTTTCCCACTTAGATTATAAGATTAGTCGAGTGGCCACCTTTAATGCATTATTACAAGCATCATTAATGACACTATTATACTTACGTGTTAATAATTTACTGGGCATAATTTCTTTGTGTGATAATTAAAAAAAAATTAAATATCTATATTCGATGCTGTACACCTGGTATTTTGGTATATATCATGGTTACAACATCAATTTTATAATCTATTCATTTGTTAGCTTTAGGACTAATCTTTTTGTTTGTAAATATAGAAGACATTAAAGTTACAGTTAAGCAGAAAGTTTTAAGTGCTAATAGGTTATCGGTATAAAACCTTTACACGGCCTTGAATGACGTGAAAATATTACACATCCAAGAATAACGATTTTCTCATCCGTCTCTAGATAAAACAAGCAGATAAACTCGTGTTTAAAGAACACAATTACATGCGATTTAACAAAGCGTAATAATAAACGCTAGTATGTACTTAAGTACGTAGGTAATCGTTTTAAAGGAAAATAACTTACTGAATATCTGTTCGTAGCCCGTAGAAAATTCGAGCTGCTATATTAGGTGCAGTTGTAATAGCCATTTTTAACAGCGAATACGTTAAATTATTTATTACTATATCACCATATTTCTTCGAAGAAACAAACTAAAACATTGCCATGGAAACGAAGTCACTGATAATCGTCATAGATAAAAGAAACTTGTAAGAAAAATTAAAAAGGAATAAAAAAAGGTTAACTATTTTCTGTTTGGTTTATTTAGCTACGTTTGCTTTAATGTGTTTTTAAAGAAAAAATGTCCTTATAAGTAGATTTGAAGGAGAAAATACTTATGTTGAATGCATGATGATTCGTACGAACTAGAAACATCTTAACTATACTATAGCCTACTCCTAGTTATATAAACATTGCGTAAAGTGCGCAGAATAAACGGTCGCAGAGAGCTGGCCATTTACTGCTACACGAGATTGGTGCTCAATGTCGTCTGTAGTGGCGCATCCTTTGGAATAAATCGCCACTTCCTCCGCCTTCTGCCCACTCACCGTTTAAAAACAAGGTGTGACATGTTTATATGCAATAAAATTTGTTAATTTTAATCGCTTAATATCTGTGCTTAGGTAAAACAAGCAGACATTATTATTTTGTTAATTATTTCAGTTCCAATTATGTATACCTACCTACTTTGTCGGTTATTTTTAACTTTTTCGATCTTCCACTAAAAGCAATTTCTTCGATATTATAAATGATGTTATTTCAAATGTTAAATATTTAATTCATTTACTAAGAGCATATGAAAAGATATGAAATTGGCAATAATGTTAAACTTACTCTCAGAAATGAAATGGTGTAGACAATATAGACATGGATGTTCTAAAGTTCTAAATAGTACTGTAGAGTTGTTAGACGGTAGAGAAATTAAATTATAACTCTGTAGAGGTTTTAAAGGCGTATTTTGATATAGCTTTTATGCATGCGCTTGGGGAAGATATCCCTCGATCAGGCCGGATCGTCGACTCACTTTCTTCAAGTCTTTTCTTCTATTTGTTCTATGTTTTGAATTTCGATCCTGAATCTTCTTTCTTCTTTAGGAGTGTAGCCAGCGTTACGTTGCTTTTTCTTTCTTTGTTCGTACGGCCAGTAGCCGCTCTACATTACCTATGAAGAATACCATTCCAGCGTCTTTTTTTTATTTCCACCTCTTTCGCTGTAGATAATTTGGACTCTGTGTAGATGTTGTTTTCAGTTTTAGGATTTGTGGCCAAGAATGATAACACTTGGGAACACGATCACTAATGTCGATGGCGAAACCGAGGTCCCATTGAATGAGGTGACCTTTTCATTTCCCATTTCGTCAAATTCTACTATTTTTGATTCTGGACCGATTGTTTTCAAAATCAATGTCTAAGAGTCTGTATGATCTTCGATCACGAATCTGTGCTTAGAACTAAAAAAAATATATTGCTTTTGAATCTGTTTTTGTTTTTGAACTGCTTGCTTTCAAAATCGATATCTATGGGTCCATGTGGTCTCCCTTCACAAATCTGCGGTCAAAACTGAAAATAGTGTCTGCCATTTTGAACTTATTTCTTTCTGGGCCCAACACTACTAAAATAAAGTCTATTTCGTATAGATTAAAATTTTATTATTATTTGGTCCACATTACAAAAAAAAAGTCTGTATGCGTTATTACAACAACGATTAATACTTTTGTCAATACATTTACTATTAATACGTTCTTTATGACATCGAAACTTGTACCGTAATGTTGTATTTTACATTACTAAGTCTTTTTACTTTACACCTATCACAAACGAGCATTCTGTTTACAACGCATGCGTAAACCGCGAAAAGCAACCCGCTCGCGCCCTTAGCTCCCACCATTATTTATTTCTATAAATAGAGAAACCGCGCGAACACCCCTGTTTTGACTTACTTGCATTATAGTTTAAAAAAACTAAAAACTTGCACTTTTATACCAAATCGATCTATAAAGAAGAAAATAACTTTTAGAATAAGAATAAAGTGTTTAATGAGGAAAAATAATGTTATTGTGAAAAAGCGTGGGGTCTCCGATATAAGTTGTTTTAAATATTTCATTACACTCTATGATTTTTCACAATAACATTAATTTTCTATTTTTTTTTCTACTTATTTTCTTTTTTAAAGTTCGATTGTCTATCAAAGTGTAATTTACCCCTGTTTTGACTAAGTTGCCCTTTAAATTTAACGATCATTCAGATCGCCTTCTAAAAATATTATAGTTTAAAAAAACTAAGAAACGTGCGCTTTAATACCAAATCGATCTATAAAGAAGAAAATAACTTTTAGAATAAAAATAAAGTGTTTAATGAGGAAATATAATGTTATTGTGACAAAACGTGGGGTGCCCGACATCAGTTGTTTTAAATATTTCATTGCACTCCACGATTTTTTACAATAACATTAATTTTCTATTTTTTTTTCTACTTATTTTCTTTTTTAAAGTTCGATTGTCTATCAAAGTGTAATTTATAATTTTTTTTAACATATTATTTTTTTTCTTTTTTTAGTCTTAATATTTTTTAAACTACATTCCATCAAAATTTACAAACATAAAGGTGGAACTCACAATTACATATAAAACGATGAAATGATACAGACCGATACAAAGCTTTATGTCGGTGCGAACCTAACCACTGACGAGTTCCCTCGTAAACAAACTATCCTGGTGCATCATCAGTTCATGGTGAAAGTCATGGTTAACTATTAGAATCCAACCTATATACAAAGTTTGTATTCGTGCTATTAACCGTTGAGGAGTATCCTCGAGAGGAAACAATCCTGGCTGCAGCATCAGGTTATGTTTATCCATTTTAGTGTATTGTCATCGAAGTTACATACGTATTTTGAATTTCAGCCCAATATCTTCAGTAGAAGTGGGTGGTAATCGCGTTTAAAGATTTCATTACATACAAACAAACATACAGGTGTAACTTATAAAAGCATATTAAAATAAAAATGAGCAGCGACTTTTTTGTGGTTTTTTTGTTTTTTTTTTTTAAATATATTTTATCTTAAATTTAATTACCTACTTCGCTGTTGCCCTATTTGGGAATTTCTAAATTAGTTGTTACCATTGACAACGCTTTAAAATTCCAAATTGTGGTCATTGTTAACATAACTTTCAGCGAGCAAGTTTGGACCCAAGCCTCTTTACCAATGAGGTACGGCGGCTTGGGAACCCGCAAAATTTTAAGTCTACCGGCTTTTCTATCTTCGATCCATAGTACTTCTGACCTCGCTGATAAAATTCTTGAAGCCCTTGTGGCAATAAACTGCAAGATAGCGTATTTGGATGAAGCTACAAATACCTGGCTAGCTGGACCGAGCCTAATATTCAAAGGGCCTGCACCGCATCCTTGGCTCCCCTTAATTCATTAATAGAAGCTGCTAATGGTAGACAGCGCCAAATTGCTGGCAGTGTCTAGGCCTCGGCCAGACTCTGATCACTGATTTGATTCCTACCCGTTCCCCAAAACAGGCACTTTTATCGACCCTAACACCCTGCGCGTAGCGGTCGGCCTTCGACTCGGGGTTAAGATCTGTACAGATCATCGCTGTATTTTTTGCGGAGTTGCTGTTGGATGGCCTTGGCCACCATGGACTTTCCTGCTATTCCGGCGCTGGCCGCCTCTCCCGCTACGCCACACTTAACGACATACTGAGAAGTGCTCTCGTTAGTGCCAATGTCCCGGCGACACTCGAGCCACGTATCATTCGAGACGATGGAAAACGGCCTGATGGTATGTCATTAATACCCTGGGGAACGGGCCGTGCGCTGGTGTGGGACGTTACCTGTGTCGCCACACTAGCTATTTCTCGGCAACCGCTAGGAAAGCCAGTGCGGCGGCGGCGGCAGAGGCTCGTGAGTGTCAGAAAGTGGGTAAATACAGTTGTCTCGGCTCTTGATATGACTTCGTTGCATTTGGCTCTCGGGCCATGGGGCAAGAGCACATGAGCTCTTCGCCGAACCCAGCAGAGATTAAGTTAGGCAATGGGTGACCCTCGCGCAGACGGTTTTCTTGCGAAAAGAATTTCCATTGTCATTCAGCGCAAAAATGCCATCTGCGTAGTGGGCACCACTTTTTACATATGTTTTAATTAAATATTTTTATTATTACAAATTTATTAGTCGTTAATGTATACATACATATACTGTATAATTGTATATACAGTGTAAGATTTTCATTTTATGTCTAATTGCTAAGCTATCTGCTTGGTAAAAAAATAATTAAAACTAATTTAATTCATAAAATAATATTATAAATTTATTTACAGTTAAGTCTCAAGATTGATTGGGTTCAACTTTAGCATACGTACGTATTCCATACGTATTCGGATAGAAAAGAAAAAAGTGATACACCCGACCTTTCGCTAGCGCTGCTCACAGCGAACCACAGATCAGCGAACTGAAACACGATATCGTTTTCGCTTGTCAATGAACTGTCAGCTCATACAAAATAGTATGGCGAAATTTTGATGAAATTGCATATTATTGATAATTTTTTTCTGTCACTTTTACGTTTATTATCAAAATTTCCTCTAACAGAAAGAAGGAATGAAGTATTAACAATATTTAAATGATTTTTTAATCTCAAAAAAACTTGTGATGATGGTGTAATATGTACCGAAAAATTTTCATTTTCCGGGATTTCGGCAAAAGTGGGTTACAAAATAATGTTTTTTCATTGTGAAAAGTAAAAAATATGCAAATGTTTTCTGACACGATTGTAAATTAAGAACTATTCTTTATTTCAGCATCAGGTTTATAACGATATACCTTTCCAAACTTCCTAAAAATGTACCTAAACATGCCGTTATTTTGTATATGCCCCCTTAAGACGGTCAAAGAATAGCTCTCGATAGATCG
This sequence comes from Luffia ferchaultella, assembly GCA_949709985.1. Classification (NCBI taxonomy): domain Eukaryota; kingdom Metazoa; phylum Arthropoda; class Insecta; order Lepidoptera; family Psychidae; genus Luffia; species Luffia ferchaultella. The sequence continues at coordinate 12,646,168 of OX453240.1, read as the reverse complement.
CTGTGTGGAATATGCTCGACATACCTAATCAAAAAGATAACTCGAATTATCAGTTTGAGTTTTTCAATTTTGGTTTCAGGAACCTCGTTCTAAAGAGTTTGGCAATCTGCGCAAATAACAATTAAATAGATAAATGTTTGTTATTTCATTAATAAACTCGTTGATTTTGAGTGATATTAACTACTAAATAAATTAAATTTATTGTAAAAGCGTGTTTACCGAACAAGTAGATTGATGTTTTTTTACGTGAATTTTACAAAATTCCTATAAACATAATTTTCATCGAATTGCTGCTTAAGTATATTTTGTTTATTAAGTTGACTAGTGGTTGTGCCCGTGCGAAGGAATAGCACAGTGAATTGTATTTTCATTAACCATCACATCGTATTATTACTAAAAAAGCACGGACTTACGTAGAGATAGCGCGCCGTGAACACAAAAATGTGAATAAATACATATACGTCATAGACTAAATATACGATGTCGTAATAGCCCAGAGCGCAACAAGCCTGTCTCAAATTTATAAGGCCCCATCGGGCCATGGTTCGAATCCGGGCGTGTACCAATGAGTTTTTCTGACTTAAGTACACAATATCACTGACACCGTGCTTCGGAGGGCACGTTAAGCAGTCGGTCCCGGACGCTGTCAATAGATGGCGGTCGTTACAGTTCCCAACCCGCAGTGGAGCAGCGTGGTGGACTTCAGCTCCAAGCCCCCCTCCTCACCCTGGGGGAGGCCTAAGCCCCTGCAGTGGGGTAAAAATGGCCTGATGATGAGACTAAATATACGCCACTTGATATTTTGATATAGCATTGTGAAATAGAATTTAGTATGACGTGAGCAACATGCAAAATTTATACTGGAAAGTTACATAAAGATTGTGCAAAAAATTACATTTAATTGAGTCTGTATTTTGTTTTGTTTTTGATTGTTTTGAAGTATAAAATGCTTCATCTTGATTAGTCTTTTATCTAAGTAAATATGTTATCAATAATGAAATAGTTATCAATTGTGATAGAATCTGCCCTGCCACTGGCTGCATTAGTAATTATGTACCTACTAGCAGTTAACACATAATAATGTTCTTATGATGTTGTAACGTTGTTGTTCCATGGTTAACTTTCATTTGTGAAACATAGAATAGCATGAAAATAGTCTGGTGTCGTGATAGCCCAAAGCGCAACGAACCTGTCTCAAATTATAAGGCAATAGGGCCGTAATTCGAATCCGGGCGTGTACCAATGAGTTTTTCTGCCTTAAGTACATAACTATCACTAACTCCGTGCCTCGGAAAGCACGTTAAACAGTCAGGTGTCAGGTCCCAGACGCTCTCAATAAATGGCGGTCGTTACAATTCCCAACCCGCAGTGGAGCAGCGTGGTTGATTTAAGCTCCAAGCCCTTCTCGCCCCGGGGGAGGCCTAAGCCCATGCAGTGGGGTAAAAACGGGTTGATGAAGTGAAGAACGTTCTTATCAATTATTTTATCTAAATAGTACATAGTAGTATTGATAAATGTATTTCAGACATAAATTCAACAATGAAAATATTAAATGAAAAAAAATGTTTACTTTCTTTTAAATGTGATGATCAATTTTAAATTAAATGAAAAATAAAGCCAAACATTTGTTTATTAAACTAGGTATAAATGAACATTTCTAATTTGGACAGGCTATTTCCACATAAACGGCGTTAACGGTTGCACCCTATCAAACCTTAACCGATTAGCGCAAAAAAAATAATGATATGGTATTCAGATCGGCAAAAGTTAGGTTTATACGTTTTTAATTTCTAAATATATTGATACGTATATATACGATATTATAACAAAAAAAAAACCTAATTGCGCGGGGTTTTTTATCAAAATTTTTAATTTAAAGAAGAATTTAAATAATCCTAGTTTTTGCTGATCTGAGTATATATCTTTTAATGCCGATTGTATGGAATTGTGCCACACACACTCCTCTTAAAAAGCACCACCACACCACCAAACATATTTTCGTTATTAGTTTGTTCCCGTCTGCAATACTTACCTTATCACATTATTGAAGTCATAAAATTATATAAGTTATAATCCTTGGTTTTCTCTTTTCAGTAAGTAGATACTCAGTCGGCCGTGTTTTTATGTTACTGTTTTTTTTATATACGACTGTTTTTTTCTTTGATATTTTATTTTACTTGTTTGTTACTCTTTTATCGCCATCAATATAATTTCTAAATAAAAAACACCACGTGAATTAAAAAGACGAAGAGTGGCAGGTTCCTATGGTTGCGACCCAAATTACGAATTGCCTTCCTATCAATATCGAAGACAATCAATTGTATCTCCGTATCGATAAGTAGACTATGGACGCGGGACTAGACATTGCATGGTTGCACATTGACCCCGTAATTAACACCTTTCTCTTCGCTTTATTAACAATACCTAAAATGTCTGTCGATGTTGTAACTTTGTTGTTCCATGGTTAACTTTCATTTGTGAAATATAGAATAGCATGAAAATAGCCTGGGAACCCACCGCATAAAATCTTAATTCATAAACTACTAATACGAAACCGTTTTCATACCATAGTGAACGTCATTAAGCACCGCTTAACCTACTGGGTAGCGACCCTGCCTACGCAGCTGGAGGTCCCGGGTTCAAATCCCAGGTCGGTCAGTATTTATATGATGAATATTGATACTGGTACCGGGTCTTAGTTGTTATATGTATACAGGTTGAGGTTTTAATGACCAGCCAAATTTTAATACAATGATCTTTATTAGAAAACCGATAGCCGTCTTGTTTCCTTTTAGTATCATTCTATAGAAAAATATTGCGATATAACTACACAAACCTTTCCCGAAAAAACTAATAACTCTAGTCACTATTCATGCCCGCCGCTCCATTCCGTTTCAAGGCCTCGGACACGTACGTTTACTATAGCGCAGCGTTAAGAAGGCAACCAAACGTTATAAAATAACACTGTAGATAAAATAATTTATTATGAAAATGTAACCCATATTTTTTATTTACGCAATGAGGTCTATTGGTGATACCTAACATTTAGAAAAATTTTGGCCGGTTACTAAAATCTCACCTTGTTTGTGGTGTCTTCGCTTGGTACCCAAAACGCAAGTTAATGCTTAGTTTGGGGCCTAGACGTTGTTGTGATCTATACGTTATTATTATATCATTATTATTATTATAGTCATCCCTATTAAACCATGAAAAAAAAATTGTTTGCCGACCGTTATATGTCAGACTTGAGTGTCCGTAATTCCGACCAGGACTTGGGGTTATGAAAGTCACATCGTCTATTAGAATGAGACTTTTACTTGGGAATGGAGGTCTGTTAGAGGTGTAAAAAAACTTTGATAACCAAATTCAGACTAACTTATAAGTTTTAGTCCGATATCAAATCCTTGCAGATTGACGGTAGATAAATTTAAATTATCTGGCAAATTTATTTTACATGTGACAGACCTCTGTTCACATGCAAAAGTTTTAATCTGTCTGCACATAAATTTTAATCTTCCGAACCCAAAAGATATCAACGGGAACCCTATAACGTAAATATGTAGACACTTGAAATCACATAGTGTGTTATACTATAGGCCCCTATGGACAACAAATAAGATTAAGTTGAAAATTAAAGGTAAAAGTGTAGTAAAAATTAAAAGGGGTCCCCAAACAATAAATGTATTTTTCGGCCTATTCCATTTATCCCTACCAGATCAGCCATACCAGTATGGAAGAATGGAATATTTTTCCACTTATCCATACTAGTAGGGATACTTTTCCACATATCCCTCCTATCGAAATGTAAGTATAACCAACTTGAAAATGTTTAAAGTGTTTTGTTATTATGATAAAATAATAAGGAAACCTGTATACAGGTAAGTTACTGGCTTAGTAGATAGTGTACATAATCATACATACCTACTATTATTTATAATTCATTTATTTAATAGAATAAAGTCACTTGTCAATATATCTGTGATTTTATTTTACCAAGAGAATATAAACAACCAAATAATAATTGTATACAAAATGTGTGATGAGCTACTTTTTTATAAAGAGGGGCCGTGGAGTTTTATTGCTTAACGATGGCTATCAATATAATTCTAAAAAAACTGTGTGCTACTACAAAAACTACAAATTGTGTCGGATCCGTAACAATTAATGTAAGTATCTTTAAAAGAGATTATGTCTAGATATTAAGGTGCGGCTTTGCAAAACTTCCACCCTAGAAGTATCAATAATAATTTAGGGGATGGTGGGACAAAGACAAGAAACCAACTTACAGAATTTTGAGAATTGCGGAAATGCAAAAAAAAAACAAAAATAAAAAATACATACCCGTTACCACCGACATGAAATCGCTCCTTGTACTGACATGATTCAAAGGATCGACTATTGAAAGAGGGAATAGACTTCAACATTAAAATAAATTGAAAACAGTAAATACGTTAGAATTTCCTAACCTAACATTAGTAACAGGTGAAAATTCGATTTTTATGTTCCTAGTGGGTTGGAACCATCGATTGTTGGTACAGTAATCGGAGCGCCCATATACATAAGGTTTTTATTGGATTTTTTTTAAACTAACCTAACCTACCTATTGATTGGGAAATGGTGGAAAAGCAACCTATCTTGACCGTATTTCTTTTAAACATTGATAATACATAGATAAAAGTATCTACCATAATTAAATAGTTCTGACTTATTAGAAGAGTGGCTGGCTTTTGAGAGTTTAGTTTGAAGTCTATCTAAAATGTCTTGGTACCAGGTGTTACTCATTTTAAATTCGTTTTTTTTTCCGAATTCTCGCATTTCTAAAAATTCTAAAAGTTGGTTTAATCTCTTCACCTCGCCCTCCTCCTTCTTATTATCTATTAATACTCTTAGAGTGGTAGTTTTAGAAAGCCAACCCAAACCAACCAATAGTGGTAAGTAGAGATGCTCTCACTTTTAGTTTCATAATATATTATTTTCTTAATAAATATGAATTTTATTATAATAGACATTTTTTTAACTATAGTGTACATTAACTCGGTAGTAGATAAATGGATGTATGATTTCTATATATCCGTACTAGTATGGATAAATGGACATACAATTTCCATCTATCCATACTAGTATGGATAAATGGACATACAATTTCCATCTATCCATATTAGTATGGATAAGTGGAAAAATATTCCATTCTTCCATACTGGTATGGTTGATCTGGTAGGGATAAATGGAACAGGCGTATTTTTCGACGTTTTTGGTGATTGGTGGTTGTGAGATCATTGCTTACACTTGAAATTTTCATGAAGTATGTACAACAAAAAATAATAAAAATGAAATGAAGTTAAAAATTAAAAGGGTCCCCATACAAGAAACGTGTTTGTTTTTTTGCATTGTACGGTGGTACTGAACCCTTCGTGTGCGATTTGGACTCATTCTTGACCGGTTTGTTATTTTTAATAAAGAACATTTACGTGTATAAGTTCAAGCTGTAATATTAGATAAGTAGATTTTTTTTTTCTGTATACCCTGGTCATCTCAGGAAGGAATATATCGTTATAATACCTTGGCCATACTGAAAATTATTGGATTCCTATAATATAATAATAAAGTATACATCACAACAACGTCTAGGCCCCAAAATAAGCGTTAGCTTGTGTTTCGGGTACCAAGCGAAGACACCACATACATATAACAACCAAGACCCGGTACCAGAATCGATATTCATCATATAAATACTGACCTGACCTGGGATTCGAACCCAGGACCTTCAGCTTCGTAGCCAGTGTCGCTATTCACTAGGCTAAGCGGTCATCAAAATAAGACCTGATATTTTACTTATGATACATTTATTGTTTTTCAAAGTATATAGCGTCATTATTTACACATTTTTGCATTGGGTGGAACCATTGTAAAAAGCAGTTGGACCAATTTCTTTAGGGACCTCTTCAATAGCTTCATGGAATGCACTCGCCGCCGATTCGGGGCTCGTAAACCGTATGCCTCTAAATTGATCTTTAATTTTCGGGAACAAAAACAAATCGCTTGGTGCGAGGTCTGGACTGTATGGCAAATGCGTCATCAGTTTTACATTTGAACCCTTCAAATACGCTTCTGTTACCTTAGCGGTATGTGAGGGCGCATTATTGTGATGAAGGGCGACTTTGCTTCGAGGACACTTTTCCCGAACTATTTCTAAGACTCTGGGCAAGCAAGTGTTGTGTTGACATATTAATCTGCAGTTACTGTTCTTTGGTCTTCAATTGACACTGTTGTGTAATGTCCTGATTTGGCGAAAAAAAAGAAGCAACCATTTTCTTGCCAATGGTTCGACTTTTCTTAACTTTCGTTGGCAAATCTTCAAAAGGAAAGACCCATTCTGCCGATTGACTTCTTCTTTCCGGTTCAAAGCTGAATACTTAGGTTTCGTTACCTGTCACGATATTATAGACAGCCAATGATTGCCCTCCATTAAACTCTCCTATCATTTTGAGACACCACTCCTACACACATGACGCAGTCGTTTCTGATCTTCCACGAAATCATGCGATATCCATCGAGTGTAAAGCTTCCATACCTTCAGATGCACATGTAAAATCTTTTACTCTTGACTCATTCCAATGTCTAGTACAGTACGAATTTGCTGACATGTAATTTTTTTAATTTTAATTTGTCGTGATAGCCCGAACGCAGCGAACCTGTTTCAAATTTATAAGGCGATGTGGCCGTGGTTCGAATCTGGGCGTGTACCAATGAGTTTTATCTGACTTAAGTACATTAACTATCACTGACTCCGTGCCTCGGATAGCACGTTAAGCAGTCGGTCCCGGTTGCTGTCAATAGTTGGCGGTCGTTACAATCCGGGTTGGCAGGCATTAGAGCAGCGTAATGGATTTAAGCTCCAAGCCCCCTCATCTTGAGGGGGCTTAAGCCCCTGCAGTGGAGTATAAAAAAGGGCTGATGGAATGGAATGGAATTTTTTTATCAGTCTCAACTCATTGACGTACGGTATCAATATTAAATTCGGTAACCGCTGTCACTTTGTCGACCTTCACGTGCATCATCATAGAAATAATTACGTCCACGTCTAAAATCACTGAACTTCGTATACACAGAGCTATGAGATGGAGCTTTATTACAAAATGCCGATTGAAGTCTCTGGAAACGCTCTAACTGACATAAACCGCAGCGAAAATCATAGAAAATCATATCGCGAAAATTTTCTCTAGATAAGTTCATTGCAATTCCGACACACAGTTTTCAAACCGACGCCACAAACAAGAAACGAATGACTATCTCGCAATTTAAAAAGTAACGTATTCCCAGAGAGTTCCATTTTCAAATTTCATGAATGGCTTTCTATTTTTTCTATTGTAAGTGGCCAGTTCCAGAAACTTTAAGTATGCCCTACGTATAAATGCAACTGAATATTATTAACTCTGACTTAAATCATGCTTGTTCGTACGTTAGAAGTTTTCATATATTTTCTTTCGATTTGTATTTCACGTTTATATATGTATCATAGCAGCGTTTTTGTTATATTTGTACTTTGAACAACTTTATCATTGAACACCATAAATCATAGCTTTTAGAATCTGATACAAACATTATTAATTTCTCCGAATTGCAAATGCTTTTTATAGCTGTTATATTCATACAAAGCATGGCGTGACTTCACTGTTAAAATTAGAATTTCGGTAGCTAGTGTAGTAAATAAACTATGTCGTAGAATCACGCTATGGGGGTGGGTCGTCCAATCGATACGTCTAAGGGTTAGTCAGTTCGCGTTGATACTTTTGGTAGGTATATACCATGAATTTTTTTAGCCAAATGGTATTAGGACGAATTGAAGACTAATTCTTCTCAAATTGAAAATAAATTGTCGTAGAGACAGAATGATTCGAAAACTGTACATTGTATGTAAGCAACTGTTGCATAGTTATAGGTACAGATAGCTGTGTAGACGAAATCACGATTCAAACTGAAATGTTTCGTTATAAAATTTTAGGACATGCATGTGAGATAGTAAAAAAATTAAAAATATTTTCAGAGAACTTCCAAACAGCATTATTTCATTGTATTTATTTGGGTAATCTACATAACACATTACTTTGTTTTATGTGTAACAAAATAATAATTGATTATATAAAATATTTAGATATCGTATTCATTTCTCTTTATTCACATTTAAGTAACCAAAAAATATTTTACTCAACAGATAAGCCTATAGCAGATTTACTTTTCAGAAGCTGTCTGTATCTCTAAACGTTCACTTGGTTTCAAATTTCCACAACTGGAGTAGGTAAAGCACTTTTTCTGTCTATCATATAAAATTAAATATGACTTGAATGTTATAAACAATCAAAAATTACAAAACATATTTGTTGTAAAAATAAAGTAGATTTTCTTTATTTTTTTTATCTTTATTATACTTCATAATGTTGAGTTTTAAATCTCCATGATTGTAACAAATAAATCATAGCCAATTTTCGCATAACACTTCTATTTGTTTCTTCACCATATAAAAACATGTTTTTGTTACTACGTAAGAGCCGGTGGCAATATTGGCTGCTTGGTTCTAAACGATCCAAGGCGCAATCGTCTGCTATGTTTACTCGACCTTGCGTTTGCAGGTGACGCGGTGACATGATGTCATCGACACCTCAGCCAAAATCAGCGATTACAGAATTTTTCGGAATACTAAATAACTTCAATCTTACCGACGACTATATAATATTATAAATAACAAAAGTGTGTTTGTTTGTCCTTTGATCATGTCGTCGTAGCGAAAAAATTTTTATACGATTTTAACGGACAGAAAGTATTATAGGTTCTCATAAATCGAGATTGGAAATGAGCGCCGAGTAATAGTTGTGAGATGGAAGAGCAATGGAAGCTAAAACTCAGAAAGTAATAGGCTAGCCTGTGGGAACCATAGAGATAATATCACTAGAGCAGGCAAGCTTCATAAAGACCTGTACGTAACGGCTGGGCATCGGTTGCGCATAGGAGAAAAAAGGATGCAAATTATCTGTACCCGACTGTAGTACCATAGTATAAATCAAGGTACTCTTATTCTCAGTTCCTTTCTGTTGAGGCCCGCATTTCGGACTGGCTTGCCTGCTCTATTCTATGATCTCTATGATGGGAACGGTAACGGGAAAACATGCTATGTATGTTCACGCAGGCGGAGGCGCCGCGGCGGTACCCAAAAGAAGGAATGAAACCAATAACATTGTGAAATATATATCGTTTACTTATAGTGAAGAAGAGTGAGTTGATGGTACACAAAGTGCGTACCAAATGCTATTCCATTGTGCCTCCGCTCCGGTCTTATTATGTGATTCTCCTCTTAATCAAGTCAGCAAATTTAAATATCTGGGTCATTGGGTCACCGATGATCTGAGCGATGATATGGATATAGAGCGGAAGCGTAGAGTGTTGTCTTAGGACTCTTCATTTATGGCCCATTGGGCACATCTCCATGTAAAATAAATAATTAATTGATTTTTTAGTTTTAACTTTTAATTGTCTTTACTTATTATAATTTGTTAATATTTTATTTTATTGTATTGTTTCCCTTTAATACCTAATTAATATGTAAATAACGTGTAAAAATTTAAAAATGACTATGGGGCTAGCACCCGACAATAAAAGATTATTATTATTATATACTTTTAAAATAGGATTCATTGTAATAAATATTGATAAATTTTAACTCAAAACAATAAATGGAATAATTTTTTTACTAGATAATTTGGTTGCGAATCTTATGGTGTTTGTACGAGAAATAATAGAATGTAGAAAGATTTTACGGTCGAAATAACAATAAAAGTATATAATTTTTATTCACAAAGTTTTATTTAAATTGCTTTTTCTTATTTTCGTCGCTTTTCCACTGTCTATAGAAAACATATAGATAAGTATATACTTAAGTGTAATATCGAAAAAAACGCTTGGTATAAGTAACCTTTGAATTGTAGATGTAAAGAGAGACAAAATTGAAAAAATTAAAAAGGAATTCATATGAATTTTTTTCATCGATTATTGAAATGTAAATAGTGCCTACTTTACATCCGACTTACGTTTGCTAACAATGAAATTGCAATTAAGAACTGTAAAGTTTGATTATTATAAAGTGAAGGAAAACAAATTCTCTATTAATATCTAGAAGCTACGTACAATAGTAAATAGTTGATGCGTCATTATTTGCACATTCGAAAAACACTTTGTAACCATAGACTTAATAACTCACCATCCCCTCCTAACAACACATCATTTCGATTTGAGTGATACTTGACATTCTATTGATATTTTCGTAACAAAATTATGAAAAAGTAACTATAAAAAATATTTCAAAGCTATTTAAAACGAAATCCTCAAGGGCGTTAGGATGTTAGCCTATTCCAAACTTATATACCAGAGTTCATAAAAACGTAAACAATTATTTTCGATCATTAATTGAATAGCTTTATGATTATGAATTGTTTTTTTTTCGTTATAAAACTTTGGTTATGCAATAATTCTAATAAGCTTTTCTTAAAATACTTAAACAATAAGCTATACACATAAAAGTCATGGATATACATCAATCACCATGTTTGCATCGGTTAATCATCATAGCTATAGGTATGGGCCAATCCACTAGAACTATGTACTATACTACTAGAACTATAGAACTACTAGAATTATTAGAACTATACTACTAGAACAAAAATAAGAGGGCCCTGTGCAACGACGATATGGCCGCATCTATGTATAATATATCAATGGTAAACACACAATAAAATAGCACAATATAGTTCTCTAAGAATCATATTACAGGCAATTGCTGTACGCTAATTGGTACTACGCCACTAGTATCGAATATACGGCTAGTAACGATTATAATGCGGTGGATGGGAATTAAGTAGCGTCGTGCCATTCTATTAACTGATTGATTGTGTCGACGGCGACGTAACGGTGTTCGCTTAAACTAAGTCTTTGGATCTCCAACTTCTGAAATTATGATCTATTATAAGATATGATATATTGGAACGTATTTAAACTAATGGCTATAACCATCCTGACTAATATTACCTATAAAAACGAATGTGTGTCTATTTATTTGTTTGTCGTTTCTTCACATCACAAAAGAGCAACAAAAGATGTTTTTTTTTTTGCATGGAAATAGTGAAGGAGATAGAAGGTAATATAGGCTGGTTTTTACTCCAGGAAAATATCTCATTTGCACAGAAGTATTATTATTGCATCATATAGTGGATAAATTTCACCGGATAGGTGAAACAACAGGCATCATTTACTAACACTACAACAGAGTAAGATAATTATGTACTATTTTGCGTACGGATAGCCGAATGAATAAAGAAAGATACCGGCAACTTTATTCCCGCGAGTAAAACTTCTTTTCTCACGGGTAAACACTCATAGAGTATTATACTCAGGAATAGCTGAAAGGATAAACGAAAAACAACTTTTGGCAACTATTATCGCCAGAAATTATATTCTTCCTTTGATAAAAAAAAATAGATGAAGATGATTGATTGTGATTTCAAACAAAAACAAAGAAAAACAGTCCACGCAGGCGACGTGATGCACTGTACTGGCAGCCGCTTATAAGTATCTTAAAATATGCTCTCAATCGACGCTGTCTTTGCAATTTTGATCCTTGTCTTTTCTATCACATATCTTATTTATAGTATTTCCCTGCCGATATTTCATTTTCAATACGTGAATCAAACCGCGAATATAAATACAGTATTATACGATTTAAGTTGCCTAAGGAACCTGATTGCAATGAAAGTTTAAGAAGCTGAAATCTCGCTTTAAATGCATTCATAAATAATATTTATTTTTAGCCAAGTTCGTTCAGTACCTGAAACTGAAAATAACGAGAAACAGACACTCATAATCATATATATAGTACATGTTACTCGATTTGATTGTTTTCCGAGAGAAGCATACTTCTTACAAAAGATCATCGAAACAGGCAAAATGCACCAAGTTGTTAAAAAATTATAATAAACCCATTGTATAGGTTGCCTGATTGTTAGCTCTTCATTGATATCGTGTCGTGTGGCTCGGCAGTAGTAATCCAGCAGCCGGCCGCTTCATAACCTATGTTATAAGATACAACAAATAATGAACATAGAATTTTCTCCTGTCCAGTTAGAAGAAAAGTATTCACTTTTGGTGCACTTTTTGAGATGCAACCTACATCATATGTTACTCGGAGGTACATGAACCGAACCAGTGGCAACTTAAAAACGGCTAATAAAGGTGCCTAAAAAAATAGTGCTGTGAACGCTGGACTTGTCCGAAATCACGAACAGCACCTGCCAAATGTGCATTTTTAGTACCTGAACCTACATCATTACTTACCTACACGAAAGGACACTTTTGTGTGATATCATAGGACATCGTCTTCGTATATAATGCTGCGGCAATGCTGCTGTCAAAACCGATGTTAGATGAAATTTAGTGTTCGCTGTACCTATGTGTAACTGCGACGTCCACATGCACAAAATTGTAGTACTTCGTAGTCCAAACGAATATATATTTTAGCGTTTGATAGTTCAGCAAGGAATCCTTATAATTTCTCTATAGCCGTCAGTCTGTCCGTTTGTATATTACAGCCGCTTTACTGGAATTAAACTGAAATTGGCATGGTTACGCATGTTTTAAAGTGGTTTTAAACAACCACATTTTGTTTTTAAAAAATTTACATGTAAAAATTTAAAAAAAATCTGTGGTGCTTTCCATAAAAGTGCAAAATTAAGGAAATATTTTTTTTAACTACTTCCTTGAGTGGCGTACCGTTGAATAGCTATTTTGACATAATTATGACCTTCCTTTATGGTTTTTAAAAATTTAATCCCGTTTACAAAATATACACCTTAAAAGTGGTCCTTTTACCTGAGTTGCATGTCCCCACCTCTTTCTCTTGACCACTGTTCCGGAAAATGACGGGCGCTGCCAAAGTTCGGACTAGTTCAACGTTGGCAGCACTAATTTTTAGGGCAGCTCTATCAGCCATCTTCAGGTTTGCTCTAGATCGATTCATGTTTTATATGACGCAGGTTGCACCTCAAAAAGTATAACAGTAGTGGGTACAATTTTTGTAACTGCACAGGACGGAATCACATGAAATTTGTGTCTATACATCTTTTATTAACCTTTTCCTATAAAGTTCATTCGTTCTTATATCTTATAACCTAGGTCATAATGCGGCGGGCTGCTGGACTATAATGGCAGTGCGGCGTGTCCGCTGCCTGCAGTATATCGTCCGACTTCGAACAGTATACGTCGACCGTGAGCACTGTAAACAAACTCTGCGCCTCGTAATTATCTCGCCGTGATAACATAGATAGCGTACATTATCAAAAGTGATAACTCAGTGAGATTACTGATAAAACGCCGAGTGGCCGCGACATCGAAACGCTCGTGGAAATTATGTGAAACTGTTTTTTTTTCATCAGTGTTGTCTTAGGGTAGCCATGGCAGCGGCGACGGGCCCAAGGAAAACCATATCCATATACGACTATCCGGAACATTTGAACCCCTTCAGAGAGGAGGACAGTCACAATAAGATCCGGTTCTGGACGCTAGGCAGGAAACTCACGAGGACCAACAGCATCTCTTTCTCTGGAATCAAAGATCTCAGAAACTCGTGGTTAGTTATACCAAAGTATTTTTATATAGTAAAGGTCTCTTATTAATTCTAAACAATTTTCTTATTCTATTAATGTTACTTTATATACTTGTAATACAAAGATATTTCCTCAAAGAAAGACGTAGTATCCCTAAAAGAATATATATAAATTCCAGCTGACTCTAGTCTGAATATTAAATGCGTTATTTTTCATATGTTTCCATGACACCAATAAAACGCAACGTCCAATTTATTGTTTCGATAATTTATTATTGATGTGATTCAATGACGTAAACAGCGACGCACACATTAGCAATCCACGTTTACAATGAGACAACAAAGTATAGTAAAGTAAGTGTAGTATTTATTAATACGTCTTATAAATGAAACTAGAAATATTTGCGGCTCCGCTCTGGTGAATGTTGGACAAATAAAAAGCCTGTAGGTATTAATTTCAAATAGGTACTATGATATACAGATTATTTTTTCAGTTTTGGAGCAAAGTGACTCGATGACTCTTTCTTTGAAATGTGTTAAATATTTTTGGACACTGATAAGATTGATAAGGCTATATACATATAAGATTGTCCACATATCTAGATCTTATTAGATAAATCCTTTAATTTACTGTGTAAATACAGGTCGAGGCATTCTAAAGTTGTTTGAACATAAGTGCTTACACGTGTATTTTTGTGTACAGTAATTTGAAATAAAATTCTGAACGAAGGGTACAAACTTATATGGAACACCACATTAACACTGAAGCTGACAATACAATAAGAATATGATAAAGTAGGTAATCTTCAGTTGTATCGATTGGTAATTTGCGTGACTAGCTGAAACTAAAATGAACATGATATATATTATATACATGATCGACGACCGCTTAGCCTAGTGGGCTGCGACCCTGCCTGCGAAGCTGGAGGTCCCGGGTTCGAATCCCAGGTCGGGTCAGTATTTATATGATGAATATTAATACTGGCACCGGGTCTTGGTTGTTATATGTATGTATGTCTTCGCTTGGTACCCAAAATACAAGCTAATGCCTAGTTTGGGACCTAGAGTTGTGATTGTGTGTGATATTATTATTATTACTTAAATTAAAAATTTGTGAAGTAATTGATAATAAATCATCTACTCGTAAATACTATAGAGTACATCGAGATACCAAAACGAAACCTCAAAAAGTGAGCAAAAAGGCAGAAACCAAAAGTACGAAATCGTACTGAAAAGACTATGAAAGATTCTGAAATTACAATTAATATTCATTTTCGCAATATTTTTAGGAAAAACAAAAAGTAAAACCATTGACTGGTTCTGTATTGTATAAAGTATTGTAATAACAATTAGATATAAAATGTTACTTGCAAAACCAGAGGTCAAAAGCAACCTCTGTGCCAACTTCAAAAAAAAATCCATTGGTAAATAACCACGTTAGAGCGCGAATGGGCGGACGGAAGGATAAACAAACATGCCTAAAGTGTCAGCCATACTTCAAATAACCTCTTCTGTCAGGTCTGTCTAATCTATGAGTCTGCACTGAGAAAAGTGTTCTTTAAATATTATGATGATCCACTATCAGTAGAGCAATGGATGAAAAAATACGTGCCAGCATAATAATCACGACTCCTTACGTTACGAGAATACATCAGGAATAATTTAGGATTAAACGTATTTTTTTCTCCTCGTAGGTATTCCACGTATTTTTATGATGTCTGTGATCCATTACTGATAATGAAAACTTTCTCGGGTTTTCCATTGTTCCGAAACATGAGACGCGGCATCTTGGTAATTCAGGTATCTTAAGCCACATACATGTGACCTTTTATAATTTTCTTTATGTCCGTTACGTACGAATATACCACATCAAGGTATATTTATTACATTAGAAGTCTTGCACTATATATTTTCAGGGTTCCATTTCCAAATCGTAGGCTTGTCTGTCAGAAGTTGCTATCTCCGAACTAAAATCCAGACTCAAAATTAATATGGTTAAGTACTGATTTTACTAAATCCAAATATCGTGTTAACTTTTTAATGAAATGCTAAATTTTTTTGAGAAATTCTTAATAATTGACAGGGTTTTTTTTAAATTAAGTTAATATTAATTAATTAAGTTTCAACGTGTTTTTCTTTTCATGAAAATTAAATGTAGGGTGTCGTTGTAAAGGAATCGTTAATTACGAATTAAAGAGAAGCTTTAACTTTAATGATTTTTATAAACTAATATTTTTAAACCCGACTGCAAAAGTCCAAGATTCGATTCTCGTTGGTGGAGTGTCATGTTTAGATGATTTTGTCTTAAAGACTCGAACCTGAAATAAAATTTGAAAATTGAGAAAAAACTGCTCGCTATACCTAGTGAAACATTCATATTATTTAAAAAAATGTTGTAACAATATATGCCTATAAACATCTGATGCAAAACTATTAACTATCAATATTTTCGAACGATGACCATCCTGTAGTAATTCAGTCAATCACCAATGCATTACGCCGCAATTCATGTGTGTAAACTGTAAAACAAAAATGTCCCTACACACATAATGTGATGAGCAATTTCTCGCCTGAAGCCTTCTGTACCAGTTGCCAAGTGAACGAAATATAATTTTTTGTATATTTTAATTTGATGCCTAACTTCCTAATTTCACAATTCAAGGTACGAACCTGCCATCTGTCTTTGGCAAAAAGCAAGCAGCAACCATAATAGCGCAGGCAAGGCAAAAATCCGAAAATCGCTAATTTGTAGTCAAATCACAACTAAACTTTTTTTTGCAATTATTGATTCTTATTAAATTCACATTTGTGTTTTCGTATCATCTGGCGGTGAATAGCCACAGACACTTTAAAACACATTATAAAGGAACACCCAGGATCCGAATCTGACTCACGCTTTTAGCTTGTTTCTTATTAACTGTAACAGATGGAAAACGTGAAATGCTGAAGTGGATTCCAAAAAGTAAGCTCATCATCACATTCCATCGGCAACGGCCATAGAAGTAGGGCAACGGCAATCGACGTTTCCGTGTGGATTTAAAAAGATTCTTACGCTAGACTTCACATTTTTTGTTGTTATGGGTTTTTGAAATAGACACAAATTCAAATTAAGCTGCGAACAGCCGTAATAGTCACAAAGCTTACGAGTATTTTAAACTATAGATAAATACAGTTTTTATAGTATACTAGCGGCCGCCCGCAGTTTTGCCTGCTTAAACTATATATATACACATTCCTGTTAAAGGTAAAGTTTATAGGTATAGTTCGCCTCGAACTTTATGGCGGATCGGAATACAACGCTGTACGTGCAGGTACAGTCATATACTCCTCGCTCCACTGCTTCCTGCTAAACTGGTTATTGCAACGCAACGTGTGCCTATGTTCGGATCCGCCATAAAGTTTGATTGGAACTGTACAATTAATTCGAGATGATTTCTGTGTACTTTTTGCTGGAACAGTTTTGGTTGCTCCCATACAAGCTTTCACCTCCTGTCTCTTCTCTTAAAATGTAAAAATCCTAAAACCCTGTAACACGATGTAACACGACACACCCTTAATGCCCGCCGCACATGCTGCCACTCGCATTGGTGGTGACGAGCCAGTCAGTAGTACTGAACTCAATTGCACACACGTGTTGACCAATATCAGTGTCAGCGCTCATGCGCAGTATCGTGAACGAGTGCAAGTGAAATCGGTTTCTCGGTTGAAATCGGCTTATGACTTCGTGTTGGTCGCCATTGAGACAGTCAGACCTTGGTGTTCGGAGGTGAGGACATTTTTCCATCAAACAGGCTGCCGTCTGAAAGAGGGGTCTGGATATTTTTTCTTGCTCAGCGCATTTTTCTGGCCATTCAGCGCGGTAACGCCGCCAGCGTGATGGCACTTTTGGGTGGGAAGAGTTGCGAGGTGGGCTTTTTTGTTAGGTTTAGTATTAAGTTTCTGGTTATTTATTTAATAATTTTTATTAATGATGATTGACTATAATTCAAATTTTTAAGTTCCTACCTTTAAAAAAATCGGCACTCCAATATAAACTTTCACGCCCCGTTACTACCCCTAAAAATCTAAAAACCCTGTAAAAATCATTATTTATTTGTGTTCAGTTAGCTGTAACTCAAATTTTTATATTTCTTACTTCAAGGAAGAAAGGCTTTCATAGGAAATTCACCCCTCTCCCTCCATTTCCCCCCTTAAATTTGAAAATTTCAAAAATCCTTTCTTTGTCGATGCTTACGTTATAAAATAAACCTATGTACAAAATTTCAGCTTTCTAGATTTAGAAGTTTCAGCTATGTGTTGATAGATCAATCAAGACAGACGATTTTATATAATACAGAATAATTATTACGCGCGACCGCAGCGCGGCGACGCGAGCATAGCGTTATCAAGCAAAGCGCGAATCATTCTGTTAATGCATCTGGGGAAGTGCCGTCAGAAGCGTATTTATAGGTTTGAAGTCATCTTTAGAAAATACGTATCACTATTATTCACACACAATTGTATTTTGTAACATGTTCGAACAATGAAAGTTCATTGGTCGAGAGAATAAATAATAATTACAATAATTAAATAATAATAATAATCTTTATTTCAAACAAGTTACAAAAAATTTATGATAAACTGATGCAATACGTAAGGAATACATTTATAAAAAAATACATTAATTTGCATCTGTGCCTGAACTAGAACTAAAAAGCAAACACCTTTATTTTGTTTTAACTTAATAATTTTATGTCAGTATTTCTCTAGATTAAAATTCTCTTCAAATGCTTTAAACATGCGTCAATTAATTTAATATTTAAGGAATCACGTAAAATTCTAATAAATGAATAGTAATTTTTTTTTTGTAATTTCAAGCAAATAACCTTTTTTTTATTAAAGTGATACTTTTTCCTGAGAGCACTTTTTTATATGAAGCTCTCTTATCTTGTTTTTTTTTTAAGTTATTCGTGTGTATTGACTAAATCATTTCATTCAACATGCAAACGATTCAGTGTTCTGCTACTGAGTGTTCGTTTACACAGCTTCTTGTAAACTTTAAATTTTGCATGACATAAAAAAAAAGACACACAAAAATCTGTTTTTACATGTGACAGTTTAATTAAAAGCTTAAAGGCTATATAAAACTTTCAATCCGACTATAGTTTCACATCTTTAATAACTTTACTGTTATTTATTTACTTTCTAACGACATTTTCAATAACTATTGTTGTTTCAATAAAATGACTGTCGTATAATCAATACCAATAATACTATGTTACTCGTATCTTATAACATTATAACTTGTTTTAATACCTATGTAGTTACATAGATTATCCGACGTTGATTTCTGAATTTATCATTTACCGCGTTCGATAAAAAACGCCTAATGACATAATTAATAGTTTAAATAAAATACTGTTTTTAAAGTTCCGTACCAAAAGGGTGTCACCGGGACCCTGTTACTGAATCTACTATCAGTCTGTCCGTCTGTCGTATTTTTAAAAGGTTGTCTTGTAAACCTTAGACAATAAATAGGTGGCCGGTTAAAATTTTCTTAATAATTGTTAAAGTTCCGAACCGAAAGGGTACCTACAAACGGAAAGCCAACCTAAGAGACTCCGCTGTCGTCTGTCCGTCCATCCGTCCGCTCGTCCGTCAGTTTGTCTGTCACAGGGCTGTATCGTCTGAACCGTAAAGGTAGACACTTGAAATTTTAGAGAGTGTGTACTTATTAACCTACTAGTACCTAAATAATAAAAATAAAGGGAAGAATGAAAAATGAAAGATGAATAAAAATTAAAGGGTGTTTGTTTTTCAACGTTTTTGGTGATACGTGGTTGTGTGATCATTATGTACACTTGAAATTTTCATGAGATATTTTTTTTTTTTTTTTATAACGTATACATGACAACAACGTCTAGGCCCCAAACTAAGCATTAGCTTGTGTTTTGGGTACCAAGCGAAGACACCACATACATATAACAACCATGACCCGGTACCAGTATCGATATTCATCATATAAATACTGACCCGACCTAGGATTCGAACCCGGGACCTCCAGCTTCGCAGGCAGGGTCGCTACCCACTAGGCTAAGCGGTCGTCTGTGTGTGCTGTTACGGCCGCTATAACAACAAATAATAAAACTAAAATAAAGTCAAACGTGTTTGTTTATTGTACGGTAGTATTTAAGTAAGTACGTAAAAGGGTCCCGCTTTGTGTGCGAGTTCGACTCGCACTTAGCCGGTTTTGTTTTTGCTCCGTCGTAAAACCAGCAATAATATACCTACAAGCTTGAAACTTGTAAAACAGCAATCACTTATTAAAAAACCACTCAAAGTCGGGTTTGCGCTAAGGATCCCGAAACAAGTGAAAGAAAACACATAATTTTTTTTAAACATATAACACAAATATAGTGGAGCAGTGACTTCCTCGTGGTCAAGTCCATTTATTTTATTTAAATTATATTTCTAACCTTGTTAACAAGACCGTATTCTTTTCATTATCTATAACAATTAGCCCTGTACAGTGTTTGAATTGTCTTTTGTGCAAAAGCGATATGTGTCATATCTGCTTACGTTTTTCAGACACAAAAGCATTGTTTGGATAACTAAACAGAGATCTTTTATATATAGAGACGCCATCATAGCTACGACGATCGGGAATTTAGAACGATGCTTTTATCGACACCTTACATGTTTACATAGAATTTTAATTCGCATTACAGACTTAGTTACTATTTTAAGTAAGTCACTGCTGTCAAAAGCATAGTATACTGTCCAAATAATTTAAAAGCTGAATTTTTTGCGAACCGAATATATAAACAGTACCACATTATATTTGATATAACATTACTCGCTTATATTTCAGCGTCTTCACTGACCTACTTTTGAATTTTCAGTACAGTCGTATTCAAATACCTCGGTTCAATGCGCCCGCGCTAATAAACCAGTTCGCTTTACCAATTATCAATAGAATTAAGTGATACGGTACCGTTTCATGACCTGTTCTCCTGATTCTAATCGATGAATGATAAATTAGATAGATCTTGAATTCTAAGCGTTAAGTACTTGTAGTTCGGCTTGATGTTATTTCAATTATTTTTGTTTTGACTGATATCGATTTATAACTAAAATTATATAATTATATTCAACACAATCAGTAAAGTGTTTTCTGTGGTATGTGTGATATTTCCTATCAAAAATGTGTATATTTTGAGTGTAGGTTACTAACGACATCCAAAATGATAATAATATCTAGGACGTCCATACACAGCGCCATCTAGTCCCAAAGTAAGCAATTAAATAAGTATTATGCTTGTATTATGGGGTACTAGACAACTGATACACATACTTAAAAAATTTATGCGCATTCAGACACGTCACAGGACCGCAACAATGATGTATATACTCATCATCATCGTCACAAGACTTTTATGTTTCCGCTGCTGGAATACAACTCGTCATCGACACTGAGTTAAAAAGAGTTTAGGCCATAAGCCAACCACGCTAGCCTAGTTTGGGTTGGGGGCTGTCAAACAGAAATAACGATGCCAGCAGACCACTTAAGTTCTTATAAATTAAAAGTCATCGGCCAATACGCCTATGACAGGAATCGAACCCACTACCTTTGTTTCGAAAGCGGGCACCCTAACCACAGTTGCTCTGCATCCAGTACACTTATTGATCTGCTAGACATCTGTAATCACCTCTACAGAAATAGCCAATGAAAATAAAAAAAATCAGTTTTATAGCAGATTACCTATCTACAAATTATCTAAAAGATCAGTAAAGTACTTCAGCTATAGGTATGCTCACAGTAGAAAAAAATAATATGACAATTGACAAGGTTTGTACCTATATATAGTATTCACAGTGGGCGGCATGCCTGTAACATAAGGACCCAGTACGGTATACCAATATAATGGCTTTTAGTCGAACTCTTTACACTAATAGTTATATACCTACTATCTATATGACTAACAGATTTAAAATATATACATATACACATACAATATCCACACAAGCATACATATTCACATATATAAAATCATTTAAGAATCATCTAAATATATAAAAGATGTTTTGACTGACTGATTAATCATCGCGCAACCGAAGCTACTAAAATAAACATAAATAAAATAATATAATATTTGGACAGTAACCTTCTTTTATAACGTAAATACTTACTAGAAGGGATTTTTAGAAAATCAACAAGGGTAAAATTGGGGATATAAGTTTGTATTTAAATCCAACGTTGAATTCTTAAATGTATGAAAATTGAGTTTGGCCTTTGGGTCAGAAACTAAATTTGTCGCGCCCTCTACTCCATTAATATTAGTCACATATTAAGGAGGAGATTGACGAGAATAACGAGGGCGAGGAGTCATATGCCTTCATGACGTCATATTGATCTTAAATATGAAAAGTTAAATAGGACCACAGTTGAAATGTGCTCTACCTCAGATCAATTAATTAATTAATTCATATAAATAAATTCAGAAAAAATACTGCAATTGTGTCACAACAAGAGTAAGGTATAACACGACTAACTACTGTAACTATTCGTGACAAGGACGTAAAAGGATCAAAAAACCATGAATTAGTTTAACGTATTTTATGCATATCCCTAAACCAAGTAGGAGATAATTTATTAAAACGGGGAACCAATATAACCGGAAAACCGTTCGAAATAAGCAGATGGTATTAAAAATCCATAAATAACTATATCCGATCATCGATTTCTTTTTCATGACCAGCAGTCGTAGCGTACGTTGTAATTAAAATGTAATATTATTAGGTTTTAGAACAAACATCAAACAGTGGACGCGTTTTCGCATTCGGCGTGCCCTGGCTGGCAGCCAGCTTTCGGGCAGATCCCGCATTACTGTACGATAAAGCGTGTTGCAACAACATCCATGATTTCCTTCTGTTGTTGGTGTTAATGCTCCAAAATAACATAACCGACACGGACAAATATAAAATAACAGTATGCAAATGACTCACAGCTATTAGCTGTGAGTCATTAAATATAATTTTATAATGAAAAGTAGTCTGGAAGACTGGAGATTATTATAGAAATACAGAGAGATGGCGTACGTACAGAGGTACATGGAAAAAATGGCCACTTGGACATCGACTCATGTGGACACTGAGAAAAATAATATTTTTTTTATATTATTATTAGATTTATTTCTTCATTATTTTCTTCATCATTAGTAATAGTCGTATATGTACCGGAAATTTTGGTGGAAAAACATCTCTTTTATACTCTCCAAAGAGTGGAGCAAACTTTGCATCCCCCCCCTCCCGATCCGCCGATTTCGATTAAACTTATTTTAATTTATTAGTCGTAACCTAGGATCTGATTTAAGATACAATTTATCACGTTTTGTTACCTAGGTTCTCGACAGGAAACGATTTTCTCAATGATATTAGATTATGGTGGGAATCGAGCACCAATCAGTGTAAATCATGTTGTTCACGTAGGCGAAGCAGCGGGCAACTGCTAATGTTATGACCTATTCACTGGTTGTTTACACTCTTGTATTCATAGCCTCATATCGAGATTAACACTAATGTTCTATCATTACCATTACTGGATAGTAATAAACAGTGTCTGTAAAGCCAATTTTATGTAATGTTTAGCCGTGAATAGAGTGCTGTAATATATAAAAAAAATTTAAGTATACATCAAGTATACATTATCGCGTTAATTAGTACGTAATTTAAATAACGTTAGCGAACACTGACTTAGCGTAACAAGCTTTGTTGTGACCTAGTCGGTGGCTCATTCGGGCTCGCTTGGCCTTTTAAATGGCTAGCCCCGCCCTGTCGACTCGCATGCAATTAAATTGTCTTCGTACCAATCGACTACATACTACAAATATATTAATTTTAAAAGGTGTCAACGCCATTTTTTATATGAATTGAACTACTAACCCTTAAGACATTTAACGTTTTTTATTTAGTATAGTTCCAATCAACCTTTATGGCGGATGTGAACATAGGCACAAGTCGCGTCGCAGTAACCAGTTTTAGGTGTAGCGGGACGCAGTGGAGCGAGGGGCATATGACTGAACCTGCGCAAGCATGCATGAAGCGTTGTATTCCGATCCGCCATAAAGTTTGATTGGAACTATACATATTATTGAAATTTAATTTAGTTTGATACTTTTATTAAATAAGCATATTTCTAATTCTTCCGAGTAGGTATGGAATATCAAACTAGAATATAAGTACAAACAAATCGTGTACATTTTTTCAATATTTCCTAAATTGTATGGTTTTCTTTTAAATTATTTTTCCCCAAGTTCAATGTTATTGGATTTATTCGAGATTTTATAGTCCGCCAGCCACTGACGAGCCCTCTATTTGAACAACAATCCAAATGACTTGACTAAAATATCACACCTCATCGGCTCGTCCGCCACTTGCGTTGAAATACCTATACCCGTGAATGAAATGGAATATTTTATTCGCGTAATTATATTAACAAGTAATTATAATTTGTCTTAATGCAATAGTAAGTGGTGCCTACAAAGCCAATTTTATATGAAGTAAGTACAGCGTAGGGTAGATTGGTGAAATAAAAAAAGAATTATTTAGGTATACATATAACGAACAACAACGACGACTTCAGAACTACAATATAAAACCTATTTAAAAGACTTTTAGCATTGAATAGCTTCATTATACAAATGAACGCGTTACTTGCTCCATGAAGAATCAAAACAATAATGTACATTTACTAAATAATTGTGCGTTAAAGGTTTCCTCTTATCCTTGAACTGCATATGTCAAGAAGGCGACTCAGTCAACTAGTAGTAATTACAGAGTTAAATCACTTGAATAAAACAACTGGATACATTTTTATTGTTAGATGAGATTCTTCGGACACGGTTCGTCACGTCATGGTATGGTATATGGTATAGATCATGCTAAAAAGATGCCAAACATCTTGTTCCCTCTGGAGTTGACGCGGGGGCGACTTTCCACAGTTGCAGGTGCATTCTCGCCCCGTATATACCGATCATTTCTAATGCGACCCTACTCGCTGCGGTTTCAGAGCGAAGAAAAAATTCGGCGCGAGCTGTAATTGGCACATGTGCTGCATGTTGGAGGCACCTACTAGACATGCCGAGCTCATACAGTTCTGTATAAGTCTGTACAAAAATAATGTTAATAAAACAGAAAATTGTCGAGTTAACGCTTGCACGACTAAAATATATATCAATCTTTTAATTGCTTAAGTTACGACATTAACAGGACCACTTTATATAACTCTCGTTGTATAAAGATTGTGTTAAAAAATAGTTTATGAAGGTCAATTCTACGTCGCTTACTGGACTATCGTATATTTCGAATATCGTATTTTCTTTATATTATTAACGCCTTCTATAGGTATACTATGTACTAATTTGTTACCATTTTAGCTTCCCTTATTAAAAAACACGCAAACACGCAAATGTTATCATACCAACTTTATCACAACCAAAATGGCTTTTATATGGCTGTGTAAGGACTGAAATCGCGTTTATAAGGTTCAATGGCCGCCTCCTGTTTAATAAACAGGTATTAATGCGGCGGCAGGTCCAACATGGCTTCCAGGGCTATTTTTTTTCAGGCGATTTGAATTGTTGTAGCTTGGCTATTGCCGTAGTCAGGTTGGCTCTTGTCCACCAGACCACAGCCCTATAACTTATAGTTGGCACATTTTTGTACCTAGCATTCTTTTATTTATCACAATAAACAATTTTCGTGTGTGTCTCGCTCCCTTCATAGTTTAAACAATTTTTGATTACGTTTATCTGACCACTATACAATCAGTAATACATCGATCGTAACATTAAAGTCATTGATATGATTACTACCTATGCAAATGTTGGATGTATTTCTTTCATTAACTATATAGACGCAACAAAATGTAAGAAAAAAAACGACATATAATAAAGATTTTTCTTTTCATTTTTTACTTATTTAATTTATAATAATAATGACGTACATTACAACAACATCTAGGCCCCAAACTAAGCTAAGTAAAGCAAACTAACCAAACAAACTAATTTATACGTAACATAACCACAAAACGTTTTCTATACGATTATGCTCTCATATTTATTTATATATTGTTATATTTTTCGCGTTATGTAAACGTTTTTATAAGTTTTACATGACAAATTTATAATAACTTACAGTTTTAATCAAAAGAAAGACGAATTTTTGCAAGTAGGCATATACGTTCAAAACAAGTAAATATGGAAACGTAGGTAGGTATGTATGGTTATACAATATAATCAGTCAGCTAACTGATTATCTTATAGTGTAAACAACTTTGTCGCTACCTACCACGACACACGTGATATTCGTATAGCTAAGTAGGTATGTACGTAGCGTGTGTTCACTTGTGATGTAACCAATAATATTTACGACCAAAATATGACCCAAATCGCGTTACACCATCGACTATAAATTGATAGGCTGAATTGAACCGGTAGTAGCGTATTAGGATGACGATGATCGATGGCCATTTTTCTGAAGCGGGTAGGACTTACCTGCTGATAAAATTCTGAGAGGTTGACTAATGATGTATTTTCCGGGTGTAAAGTGAAGTGCCATATTGGTTGTTTGATTGGCATTTATATGAAAGGGTTAGTTTAATTTATCAATTTTTATTCCATGATATCTTGTTTTGGAATGTACGAGTAAGTGTATGAAGTCTAATGCAAGTTCAGGAAAAAGCATTCACCAATATTTTTTTATGATTAAAAATTGTTTTTTATTACAAGGGTTTATAATCAATACAGTATAAGTACGTACGAGATCTTGGTTTAAGGCAATTTAGCACACCCGCTGAAACCTATTTCACTACCCAACCGACACCTACCGAAACCTATTAAATATTTACGAATTTGCCAAATATTTATGAAAATTGTCCCTGTGACGTCATCTGGGCGGTTGAGCTTTGACGCTGCTTTCCACGGTAAAAAAAAAAACAAAAGCTAAATACAAAATATTGAGGTAACTAGGTCATTACGTCAAATAAAATTGTAATCCTCAAAAATTAACAAAAATATCGTGACTGTATTTAGTCTAAAATAATGCAATCAGTAACCTTCTGTCCAGTTGACGTCAGGGATATTTTCTTAATCAATTTAAAAAAAAAATGACTAAGGAAATAAATACTTGGTTTTTATTTATTTAACAGGGAAGGTATTTATAATAATTTATAAATTGATCTGTATTTATATCTATATTTTAAATGTATATTTTTTATATAAATATAAAAACTATGTGTTCAAAAATTTGGTCCAAGCATATTGTTCATTGTAAATAAATTGATAATTTGTGGCATTGTGTCACAAATATTTCTTGATAACATTATATTTTTCCTATATTGCATTAAAACATTTTTGCTTCTGTTTCAATGCACAGTAAGTAGGTAACTATTTTATTCATTACGCCCCAAGCGTCGACCAAATAATCAAAAATTTAGGTACATAAACAATTTATAGTGAAAATGAAATATTTTTGGCGATAGTGAGTAAGTAGACTATATTTTCCGCCTTTCAAGTATTGTGTCTTCGTTTAAAAATTAAAATCCCTTCGTTGCTCCATTGACATGCAAAGAAAATGCAAACAAACACGTGTCCGCATTTATATAAGTTGATATATGTCGCATATCGGTATATTACACATTATTTATAGGTACATACGACGATCGTGTGCCAAAAAAAATATGTGCAAAATTGACCCGGCAGCACTGGCTTTCGAAACAATGGTTGACCGAACGACACCTCTGCCGATATACGCAATGGACTGGAAGTGGAGACAATACGTTTTCATTACATACATCTATTTATGTGTGAACGTTTATGGATTGACGATTTGAATATTACAAAACTTTGCCATTTTTATGAAATAATGCTCAGGTAATGTGAAAAAGATATGCGCTAAAATTTGTGGCGTATGTTTCTCCAAATAATTTACGTTGAAAAAGTTTTTAGATGCTACTTTTTGATATTTTTAATCTCACTGTTGAAAAGTTAGGGAGGAAAGATACTTTGACGACAGCTTCAAAAGTTTGATTTAATTTCTAAAGTTCTTACAAACTATAAAAAATACATTAATTTAGTTTTCATACAAAAATGTTAGTTTTATCTTGTTTAAAATGTCGCTTTAATTTAAATTTGGTAGCAGTGGCAGATCTCCTTTTAATTTGTTTTTTTATTGAAAGATGTTGTTTATATATACTTAATAAAAAGAAGAATTAAATTTTAAATAAATATTCTATGTTTAAATATTTATTAAAATACCTCATAGTTTACGGATAACGACGACGACGTGGGCCACTTAGGTTCTAGAATAAAATTAAGTCATAACAAAATTCTAGACTTTATCAAAGGCGTTGTAAAGCTACGGCAGTAATCACAATATATGACTATAGTAAATGTTTCCGTCTTAACAATGAAGATCTTAATACAATTAAAATCACAACCATTTAAACACGAAAATTACTTAATTTTCTTATTCAAACAGAGGACACACAAATTTGTATTTTTCCATTTTCAGGCGAAGTACATAGCGGAAAACTTACTTTCATGTATCGCGTACGAGGCTTTATTAGTTTCCTTTATGAGGTCGTGATGAAGGCGATGTGACTCATTGTTTTAACAAATTACGTGTAAACGTGCAAACAGACCAATGTAGGTGAGAGCGAGTTGCTGCAGCATCACATGTCCAATTATCGCTTACCTGCTCGATTGCGAACATCGCGTTTACCTACCTATTGAGAAATGTCTATGTATCAACTTACTTTTTAACTAAACTTAATATTTGTGTGTCTACCTATTTTTTGAAACCTAGATTATTCGCTTGAAACGTCAATATGAAAATATATTACATAGATGGCGCAGTCGTCTACTAAACTACTAAATTATGTACCTAATGCCAAATAAAATCACTTAAATGTATTGTAAACTGGTAGTTTTGTTGGTGGGTAATGTTTACCATATTTAGAGCGTTATATTAGACCAATAATATTACTTTAAAGTAATATTATTGCTTTATATGTTTGAGTTCACGTTTAAAAAAATAATAATAATGTAACCTTTAAGCGCGGTTGGCGTAAAAATTTCGATTAAACTGAAATTAAATAACTCATGTTAGGATTTAGTAGTAATTTATTGATAATATAATGAAATAGTAGGTAACAGATAGTCAGATTTACACTAAGCATTACAAATAAATAAATTAAATTATTATTTATTAACCATGTTAATTTCATATTTATAAATAGATTTATAAATACTAGTAATAAATTATTATTATAATCTATACTAATATTATAAAGCTGAAGAGTTTGTTTGTTTGTTTGTTTGTTTGAACGCGCTAATCTCAAGAACTACTGGTTCGATTTGTATTTTTTTTTTTTTGTGTTGGATAGTCCATTTATTGAGGAAGGCTATAGGCTATTATTATATCAGCTACAACCAATAGGAGCGGAGCACCAACGAAAAATGTTGCAAAAACGGGAAAAAATATTCTTTTTGAGAGCTTCCGTTGCGTGTGCTGCGTAAACGATTGAAGTTAAGCAAAAGTCATGTATGACGGGATTGTTCCCCTTTGAAAGTTCTAACCAAAAGTCTGTGACAGCATATGTGTATCTTTTAAGGTTGGTTTACTATAACCTTTTTTATGGCAATGAAATTTAATCCAACATAATGCACTATTTGCGAAGGTGTTTTTTAAACATGATTTGAATCCTTATTAAATTAAATATGTTAGTTATATAGGAATGGATTGTTAGGAAAGGGGAGGGGAGGGAGAACGCGATGGGGAACGTTTCTATAATCCACATGGGCGGAGCCAGGTACAACCGCTAATCATAAATAAGTAACGACGTGTTTTAGTCTTTTATTTTTAAATTCTAATCAAGGGGGAAGTGGGAGTCAAAAGTTTGTATGACAGTAACCAAAATTTATATCAGCAAAAAGTACACAGAAATCATCTCTCTGTTAATAATAGATCACTTTAACAGGAATGTGTAGTCTACGCAGGCGAAGCTACGGGCGGTCGCTAGTTTTAATATAAAATTTGAGTTTGATGGTAACTAAAATGAGAAACTTTACCTAAACTTTACCTTTGCCTAAACTTGAGAAAACCGCATCAATAACACTATACCTATTACGACAATTATTTCGTTGTCGATTGAAGTCACAAATTAGTCAATGACTTTTATTTTTCTTAAACATTTTTTTAATAATTTAGATTCTTTTAAACGGAAATTAACATTCAAGGCTATTAAGCCTTGAAAATCGACCCGGATTTGCAATTTATTTTATCTTTGGTCAGCCATATCAAAGTCAATTTACTGGGCTTAGGTTCAAAAAATTGCTGAGTATAGTGTCGTAGTCCCAACAGCCCCAACATTTAAAATAACCGAGTTCATAATGTGGTTATCAGCACGTTTCGTGCTTCTGAATGTTCTAAGTAAGTATTTAATATTAGCGCAGGCGCAGAGTAAAATAAGGGAGGGGTCTTATTTTAGTTTGAGTTAATATGCCGTTTAAGAATGTGTTTCAGTATAACCAGTCTTTATTTACGTTTACTCAATGGGTGCTAATATTTCCGGCTCAGATCGGCTCGTAGAATGAAAATACTACCTATAAATAAGCTACTTGCATATATTTACTAGAAAATTTATTTTTATTAAATTATTGTTTCATAATATTATAAAGAATATTTTTAATAAAATGAAATTATTATAAATATTCACAAATTTGCATTATAGCAGTGTGGCGGATTAAACTTTAAGTATTCTAATCTCGAAAGAGGCCTAAACCCCTGTGGTGGGGTTTAACGGGCTGATATGGTAATTATAAATATCAATAGTAATATCTGAGATTAAAACGTTACTTTCGTCCGAAAAAAGATCTGAGTTAGTACCTACACTGAAATAGCACCTGCTTCACCCTCTTCCTCCTTCATTGTATACGACGCCACGTGTAATATGACGAGTTTAGTTTCTTTAGTTAACTAGTTTAGTTAGTTAGTTTCTTTCCAAACTGTGAAAAGAAAATTGTTCCCAAATAAATAAGTATATATTCATTAACCATTCTTGGGAATTTTGAATCAAAATAACGTGCAAAATAATTACTTTGATTAAAAAATTTACCTATTGTGTCGCAGGCATTAACTAAGTAATTAAACAGTAAGTTATATATACTAACCTTAATAAAAAAATTAGAATTAGAAGAATAGAAGACAAAATTAAAAAGCACATTGGCAATTTATTTGGAGGTTCAACTCAAATCATGACGACTGAAGTGCCTGCTAAAAATATTGTTAAATAAAGCTTACCTACCCTTTTCTAAACATTGTGCTTGCGAAGACCTTCCACGTTAATAAGGATGCAAT
Organism: Luffia ferchaultella; assembly: GCA_949709985.1. Classification (NCBI taxonomy): domain Eukaryota; kingdom Metazoa; phylum Arthropoda; class Insecta; order Lepidoptera; family Psychidae; genus Luffia; species Luffia ferchaultella. Next base: position 12,615,129 of record OX453240.1, on the reverse strand, counting down.
GCACCCTTTTGAGATAAAAAACCAGATGAATAACTGGCAGTTTATTATCAATATTGAGATAGGTTTTAGATCATCATCTACTATTTCTCTTCACTTACGTCGTTGGGAAGAATAAAAACGTTACTCTGTTAAATTTTAAATACTTTTAACATAAAAAATCATAAAACGAAGGAACTACCATAGATAATGGAACTACGGACACTAAGATCATTTCTTTATAACCAATACATACGCATTCCTTTACAATAATTTAGATATAGAAATAGAATAAAAAATAACAAATCAAGATAGCGTCAATAGACCTGTAATTCATGATGAAGTTCGATCTAGGCTTTTGTTTCGCGTAGATTTATTTAGATGAGTTTGCCTTCAATATGCAACTCACGAGCGGCATCGACAGTCGACACGGTCTGGTTCAAGATCAGGTCAAAGGAGCCTTATCAGAGACCTCTCCGATCAGAAGTTAATTATTGACAGATTGCACAAACGATCAAGTTTATTGCTCATCATTAAATTCTGATTGGGTGGAACATAATTTATTGAAGTTATTTTACTTAATACACAGTCAAATGTTGGTTGTTAACAATGTTAACTATCAATTCTGTTTCGGTTTGTAAAAGTTTTTTTTTAAATATATTTTAAGAAGAATAGTTCTCGTCAAACCCATTGAAGTGGTTGTACGAAAGGGATGAAAAAAACAGTTTTCCGTTGTCCACTGTGACAACCAGTTGGACATAATTTTTGTAACCATAAATAAACTACAACATATTTTTGGCATACGATCTTAAACATGTCATAAATTAGTTCTTCGTCGACTTGCCCTACAATTTGCTCTCTGTCAAGACATTTTACATCCACAACATGAGTCAATTCACCTCCGTTAGAAGCAATATGACTTCAAGTGTACTTAGTTACAAGTTCACTCATTTAGTTCATTGTCATGCAATTTTATGATGAGATTGTGGGAGAGTAGAGCAAGTGGGCGTGAGACTGGTCAGCCACCGCCGCTTGTCGCGGTCCGTTCGCTGTTCACGGTACAATTGTTACCGCTCAAGTGGAATCAAGTGCACTAAACTTCTATTAGTTCTGTTAGTGTAGCGCCTACTCAGATTGCTGTATCCGCCGTGATATGCCGCAATTGCACACCGTGGAAAATTGTAATTGTAGCGTGGAACTTAGTGGTTTATTCTGTCACGTTCAAGGTGCGATTTACGTAGGTAAAACTATCATATCTTGTCCCTGTCCTCTTTTCCCTGGGAAATATGATTTTTTCCGGCAAGATAAATCGTTAAGACGTCAGTTTTGACACTCGCAGCTAAAATCGTTTCATTACAATTTTCCAATAAGAGTATATTGCTTCGTTTTTAATTACGTAGTTACAATTTGTGCAAGATTTCAAGTTTACATTATATGCGCATGTACGCACTGTATTTTATCCTTTTATACAAACTTTTACATCCCTTTTCACCCTTTAAGGATTGAATTTAGAAAATTGGTATATTACCTATTTTCTAAATGAAGCATTACGATAAAGATAATTGGAATTTTTTCAATTTCGTAAATGTATTAAATTTCAATAAATTAAACAAGTTTGTGTCAAAGTTCACATATAAAAAACGCATACAAATTTAGAACCCCGTTTCACGGTTTTCACCCTCCTTGAATACATCCACACTAGTTTTTGTGGTCGGCATAAAACTATGAACAGCGTTTTCGCGCACCACACCTTATAGAGCAAGCGTAAAGTAATTTTTGTTTCAAACATGTGGTGGTAACTGGTAATTCATGGGAGAGGGATGGCAAAATATGTGTTACGGTGCGACAAAACGAAAAAGCTGTCGTGAAACGTAAACGAGAATCAAATTTGACTTTTTTTCATTTTCATAGAACTAATTTTATGCTTCTTCCAGAGGGCGCGGCGCGTGGAAACAATAATATTCACACCGCCACGCTTGTAGGTGTTACGACCTATTGTGTTATAAACATATCGCGGTCACATTGTCAATAATTTAGTTTCAATTCAAATATTGAATAATAGGTACCCGAATTCTCTATTGCGGTTCACATTGTATTATGCAGTTGTAAAGGCTTATGTAATTCTCACACTTACCAATCAATGCAAATATAATGATCTATAATCATAACTGTTTCAGGACTTTGAAGTCGTTTATGAAGAAGGGAAAGAAAAGTCAGAACGCGAAAGACAAACCTTCAACTCAAGTCAACGGTGAAAATAGTCCTATACAATATCGAAGAGCGTTACAATGTAAGTCTTGTTTATTTCTTATATAATTAGATACAGTCTAGTCCTTTTAAAAACGGATGTTTGAGTACTTACTTTATGGATAGCCCCAAAAGGTAGATTTTTCAATAAATATAAGTGAACAGATGAACGTAGGTAACTCTGAAGAAATATGCTTATCCATATTATTAATTTATAATATTAAATAATATCTACAATTCTAAATCTTTAGATAAGTTTGTATAAAAATGTAGTTAGTGCCTAATAATAATCTGGAAGCTTCTAATCAGTATCGTCAAAAACGTCATTCCGTTGAAGGAAATACTCTAAGTAGATTTTAGATAAACTGTCGCCGGTGTACACGTACATACGTAAAATAATTAGTCGACGACGCGTCTATTGCGCAGAATTATATTCGACGCAGGTCAATGCTGAGCATTCATCAGATCTGGAAGTTCCCCTGTGTACGTTTCTTTGTGTTTCTAAAATAATATTACGAGCTGGGTTCCGTTTGACGCATTGAAACTCACGATGCGTGTTTCACGCTTTTATTTCGTTACCTAATCTTTCACAGCAAAAATGAGCCCACTAATCTCGATGAACATCCACAAATTTTGTTGGAAGTCACTGACAACACGTTTATTAAGGTTTCGGTGCGAAAAGCAAAAAATGGAAACTTTAGGGCTGGCCACGACTTTTGGCGGTGGCGGATTGCGACGCAATTAGTAAGAGAACACCGCTCTTGGTTGATTTTTTCTTTCTAAATACCACTTCGTTGCCATCATTTACTCAAATCTGAAAGAACACACGAAGTTGTCAAGTACGCTGGTTTATATATTCGTAGGTTCTCACAGTATCGCAAATTGTTCTGTGATATCGCACTTTCCAGAAAACATCCTTCAGGTCAACTTAACCGTCGTTTGTTTTCACCGCATGTGAAACCTAACTGGTGGTAGAGCAGTTCGATAATAGCCGTCGATGAGGTGCCCGTAACAATATTACTTAGATACGTGTAGTTTTTCGTATAGGACGGCTTATATGGGTTCGTAATACCGATAACCATGGAGAAAAATGTTATTTACCTACCCTTGTTAATTTCAAACCTAAATTACCTAATCATATTTTTCACAAAGTTTGCAGATGTAGAAATAATTGTCAAAAAAGAAACGTTATGACGAGTATCATAATGCCTGCACCTGCACTACCATATCAAAAATGTAATAACTCGGGCAAAAATGTAGTATTCGGGCCTTATAGACTTGTATACATTATCGTATGAGAAAAACGAGTTCTGTATTCTTCTCTTAGACAGTTTTTACGTATTATTTTCACTGAAAGTTTCAACTTTTCAAGTCAATAACTTGTATGACCATGGAGATACAAACAAAACAAAAATAAAAACTTTAACCGCGTTTTTGTCGAAAGTGGTTAAGACCTAGTTATTGCACTTTTGATTAGCACGGCAAGGCAGCTCACGTGCTGTAGGTACCTCCGCCATGAAATTTCACATAAAGGTACCTTAGTTACCTAATTTTGTTTGCCCAACAAGCTTGTAAATATATGTATATGTACATAAGTCGTTTCGGTGGTGCAGTTTCACGGTAGACGTGTGCTACAGGCATATATAAACCAAAATAATTAACTTTTCTCAAAAATTGGATCATTAATAGAAGCTATTGGGGCTCAGTGAGCTTTGAAATATCAACAAATCATTATTTTCGTGTCGTTTGCTTTGTTTAAAAAAGAAATACCTAATACTAAAAAAAAAGTAATAAACCGCCTCAAATCGAGACAAACTATATGACTAATCAGGACATAGCGTCGCTGTAGCAAGATAATGTGAAATTTACTCGAAATACTTTGATTTCAGACTCTTCAGCGACGTCGGCAGGGGGTGGCGGGGAACGTAGCACGGTCAGCTCGCCAGAGCGGTACGTGTACGGAGGCTCCGTGACGCCACTGCCGCGGTCCCGTTTCCAAGAACGGCTACGAAGTCCCAGTCACAACGAAGTGAACATACTCAGGTAGGTACATTTCATATTATTTATGGGGAAGTACCTACCTATATATTTTTCGTTACCAAAGTTTACAAACAATTTTCTAATTACACGTTCTGTCCCCTTAAATTTTTTATTCGTAAACATTTTAGCTCTCGGTATACTATACCTACTGCATTTAGTAGGACTAATTTCGTGCATGCATCAGAAATAGATAACTCTGGGGAAGTCGATGACTGCTATTTTGAATATTTTCAAATGGCATTTGTACCCTCTCGCCTAAGCAAGAATTTCTAAATATAGTCAACCGCTTTCGATAGAGTATTCAACTAAATGAATAAATAAATTGAGAGACCACAAGGATATATATTTATTTAAAATTACGTACTTCCTTTTTGATAAATAATATTAAATTAACGTGATTTTAAAGGATAAGGTCTAATCGAGTGAAGTCAAAATTAAATTATTAATAATTACAAAATTTAATGAAATTTTGTATTCGAAAATAGTTTCTTGTTTAGAAGGTCGTGGTTCGAATTCCAGAGCATGTACCATTGAGTTTTTCCTGATTTAATATACATTAATATAACTGAGTCCGTGCCTCAGAGAGCATATTAAGCCGACGGTCCTAGTTGCCATCATCAGATGGTACAGTTCCAATCAACCTTTATGGCGGATGTGAACATAGGCATAAGTGGCGTCGCAGTAACCAGTTTTAGGTGTAGCGGGACGCAGTGGAGCGAGGGGCATATGACTGAACCTGCGCAAGCATGCATAAAGCGCTGTATTCCGATCCGCCATAAAGTTTGATTGGAACTATAGTAGTTTTAAAATCCACCAAGCCGCACTAGAGCAGCATGGTGGATTAAGCTCCAAGCGCCCTCATCCCGAGAGACGCTTAAGGCCCTGCAGTGGCCCATATTGGGCTGATATTTAATCTTGCTAGTTCTTGTACTTATTTCTTCTAATTAATTTTAACTTTCAGTACAGTACACAGACCTACTCGTATCTGTAAACCTTAGATAGCATAATAATCAAGATGGAGCGTTTTGTACTTCGAAACAATCGAAAACGTGAGCAAAATGTCAGCCTTAGTAATTTCAGCTTTTATTTTTTAATATGAATTTTTCACTTGGATCACACAAAAACTACTTTACAGCGAATATTTCAGACCGTCAGCTGGTGTATACCTATTACGCCTGGGTGTCTGTTTTTTTGCTATACCTCTATGAACATCCATGGTGTAAACCTGATATTTTGAAAATGATCACATGTTTACACATCAACTCTTGTGAAAGTGATGCGGTCACTCATGTTGCTACTCACATATTTCTTATTCTTGGTTTAAACAAAAGTGTCTGCACTGCAGGTATGTTACCTAAATGCTCAAAATATTATCAATTTGTATCCATAATAAAGGCTTGATCACCATAATTTATCCCATAAATAAAAAATTTCATTCTGGTAATAATCGATCTACCCCAAAACAATAGCTTCATTCTCAGAATAGTCGATCTGTCACCAAATGAACCACTGAACTCTGATGAAGGTTTTTTATTTTTTCGATATCGTTAGCAATATTGAAGTGTCCTTTCCATTCCACATTCCATCACCTTATTATGCCCCACTGCAGGGGCTTAGGCCTCCCCTCAGGGTGAGGGGGCTTGAGCTTAATCCACCACGCTGCTCCAGTGCGGGTTGGTAGATTTTAACGACTGCCATCTGTTGATGACACCCGGGACCAACAGCTTAACACGCTCTCCGGGGCACAGAGTCGGTGATAGTTATGTAGGTACTTAACTCAGAAAAAACTCATTAGTACCGAATTTATACCGAATTAGTACCGGCCGAATTCGAACCACGGCCGCACGGCCTTGTAAACTCGAAATAGGTTCGCATGCTCGGGCTATCAAGTGTCCTTTAATTATTTATAATTATGAAAATAATAATATTCCTTACCAATTAAGTCGTTTTGTTTTTCAAATTAATAAAATTTATGTATGGCGACATAGCAACGGCGTCTAAGTGGCGCGCGTCGTCATGGAGGAGCGATCCACCGTTCGATGACTTTATATACTCGTGATCGTGAACTCGTAAGCTGTCAACCGATCGACAATTCATGCGCCAAATCAATTATTTTGATTACAAACCATATTAATTATTAAATTCAAAACCGATATACCTAAAGAGCCTATCACAGACTCCGTGAGCACGTTAAGCTGTTGGTCCCGGTTGCTGTCAATGGATGGCAGTCGTTACAATCTGCCAACCTGCATTGGAGCAGCGTGGTGGATTTAAACTCCAAGCCCCCTCACCCTGGGGGGAGGCCAGGCAGGCAGGGGTGCAGTGGGGTATAATGGGCTTATAGCATGGCATTCCTAAAGAGGCACAAAACTGACAGCAGCGTCCTTTACAGCAGAAATAGAATTAGGATGTTCTGTCTAACCACCTGAACACAAATTTTCTGGTAGATACATAAATTGTTGGCCGATTTGTTGGCGAAACATCTGACAACGGCTGTCGCAGACTCCCACACAACGCCATTTTAGTTTACGTTACATTCATAGTACAAACTGATATTACCTAAAATTACCAACTCTGTGACTAAAACCATTTACTTACCTACTTTTATTGTTTATTTATTTATTAGGAGAAAAAAACAGTCACAGGCGTGGTTTAAAATATGCTAAAGTACAATATGAGAAATAAAAATGTTACAACTATAACCTAATAAATTTCTCATTGGAAAATTAAATTTAGAATTAAAAGGAATGAAACTAAAGCGAACGTGCACCACACAAATAAAACTGCAGAAATAATAATAATAACACAAAAGACTAACAATAATAATAACTTGAATTTACCTATCATACATACTTAATTGCCTTTTTAACTCACGCTTAAATGATTCCTTGTTGGTATTGAAGAAATCTATATTGTTGAAATTACTTTCGAAATCTTTGCACATTCTATAGAGAGGAGCCCTTTGTCCAGAATTAGTTCTACAGGTTGGCAGGGAGAATACATGCGATGATCTAGCCGTAAGACGCGGAACACGAAAATTTATTTGTGAAAGTAGATCGGGACAGTCAAATGCAGAAGTACAAATGTTTCTTAGAGTCATTGCGTCAAAAAAAACTCTTCTATCCTCGAGTGCCGGCACATTCAATTTTATTGTCGATCATGGTACGGTTGTTATTTAATCCTTAATCGATAGAATAACATTTAAATTTTAACATTTTTGTAAATTTAGGTATGATTTAAGTATAAATCATGGCTCTTGGTTGTCTTCACTCTCTTATCGTTAAGTGATACGAATATGAATGCTGAATTCTGTTTTGAATTTTATATTTACATACTATAATATGTATACTAATTTTACCTACTATGTTAATATTTAACAGATTCGGGTTTTTAATTTTTTTTATATTACAATTTTTTTTTAATTGCCTCCTCTGCGTTATGTAAGTGCGTATAGTGAGTGCGCGTAAGTGATATATTTGTTTACCAGATATCAATGACGTTTCAATAGATACCTTACACCCGTACGATGACCTGCACTGCACTAACTTACACTAGCGTACGAGTGTCTTGCTCTCCTTTGACTTTAATCATGTCACGTGTCAAACGGCACACACCTCCACATTTTTTTTTAGTTTCGTATTTTTTTCTGCGGTATCCCGTATGTACGTACGCCTTTAATTTATTCCAGAGTTGGCACTTTCGACCGCGCATCGGCTTCACCCCGGCTGGACACGGCGAGTTTGGCCAGTGACGTCACTGGGTCGCGATTCAGTGTTGAAAGCGCCAATCCCTTCGACGACGGTCCCGTGCCGCCAGTCCGTGCCTCGCGACGCAAGAAGAAGCGAGCGCCACCTCCGCCACCTACCGCTGATACCTCGGTTAGTTTGACGTATTTATACTTTAGATCTGTATGTAAGGATATCTTTTAGCGTTATTTTGAATGAGGTGCGAAAGATGAATAAATGTCGAGGCTTATTAATTATATTCTTGGGATATATCGTTTAGCTGTAGTCTCCTGGTCTCTAGTTCTCTCCAGTTGTACTGCAGGACAATAAGCTTTGGCAATGCGTAAAGTTGTGCAACAAAATAAAACCCGTCATTTATTTACGAAGAAAAAAACCTGTTATTGTAAAGTCGTTTTTTTTTTGTTGGGCTTAAAATTGAGTAATAGGTAGATACCTATTGTTATCGTACAGTATTTGGTTGTAGGCTTTGTTGGTTGGTTGGCTGGCTATTATATTATGGGCTTTCAAAAAATACCGGTTTTCGCGAACCGATGCCTAGTAAATTAAACAAAAAAAAACGCAATACTAAATGTGTGAAACTTCAAGTAAATACGAATAACAGTTGCTGCATTCTGGGAGTCTATTTCAATTAATACTAAAAATTTATGAAACAATTATTTTTATTTCATTGATTCTTCAAATGAAAGAATATTTTTTTTTTCAAACTGGGATTAGGTTTTGCTAATTTAATTGCTGTCCGGCGGATCAATCTGTAACAAGTAGCGTCCATTTTTGATAGGCGAGTTTTATTTTTGTGCATAACTGTATAGTATGCTAGCAATCTTTCGGGTGGATTACAGGAACAAAAATGTCACATAATACTTTAGATTACTTACTTTAGAAATAATTAATTAATTACTTTAGAATACTTAACAATTCCGGAAACCCATGCACCCTCTGGACGGATTATATTGGGTGTATTTCCGGAATAATTCGTTCGTGACAGTTTTATATCAGATATCTAAATCCTATCATTGATTTTGTTTTTAATCTACACTATATTGATAACATACTTAAGTAGGTAGGTACCCATCGTTTATTGACTCTTTATATATATTATCATATTATATGTTCTCTACTTCTATCGGAACCTAAATCAAAATCATAGTTAATATTCGGTCTTTTTCCTAATACTAATTGTAATGAATTTCATTTCCTCTCGATTTGTCGTTTCGATATTACCATAAATATTATTGTCGAAGTCGCGACGAGTGTTCGTTCTTCTCCCTATATGTCGCAACTATTACAATACAATATTGTATTTATGTGTTCTCAAATTAAATATCAGTTAGTATTTACGATTTTAGTCTTTATTGACATGCAAATAACAGGAACAAGTCCTCTGGGCGAATCTAATATAGTTCGTTACATTCCTTTGGTTATGGTTATAAGGAACTAGCGACCGCCCGCAGCTTCGCTTGCATAGACTACACATTTCTGTTTTAGGTAGTATTAACATTCGAAACGGTTTATACGTACTTTTTGCTGAAACTACTATTGGGTACACCCATTCAAACTTTCAGTCTTCATTCTCCCCACTCCTTTAAGAAAACCGATACTCCCATACTTTTCACCTCCCGTTTCCCACCCTTAAAATGTGGAAATCCAAAAACCCTGAAACACGTCATTATTTATTTATGTAAAAATTTTTATGTTTCTAACTTTAAAGAACAAAGACTCTCATACAAACCCCTTCCATCCCTCCTTCCTTAAATTTGAAATTTCCAAATATTGCTTTCTTAAAAAATTAATACGTTATAAAATAAACCTCTGTTTTAAATTTCAGCTTCCTAGACTTAGTAGTTACGGCTTATCTACGTTGATATATCAGTGAAGACAAACGACAGACAGACACAAAAAGTAGCTGATTTCACTCTTGACAACCTTCTTTCACGTATGCAAAGTTTCATTAAGTTCAGTTCAGCCATTTTGGAAATTAGCTCGAATAGACACATGGACGTACAGATAGACAGACGGACAAAAAGTAGCGTATGTCACTTTTGACCACCTCCTTTTCATACCCGTAAAATTTCATTAAAATCGGTTTAACCGTTTTGGAGATTAGCTCGAATAGACAGATGAACGTACATACAGACATACAAAAAGTTGTGTATGTCACTTTTGACCACTTTCTTTCCATATCTGTGAAGTTTCATCAAAATCAGTTTAGCCGTTTTGGAGATTTGCTCGAATAGACAGACAGACAGATAATATTATTTTATACATATAGCCTATAGCCTTCCTCAATAAATAGACTATCCAACACAGAAAGAACTTTTCAATTCGAACCAGTAGTTCCTGAGATTTGCGCGTTCAAACAAACATACAAACAAACAAACTCTTCAGCTTTATAATATTAGTATAGATGAGAATCCCTAGAATAATAATATAATCCCCTATCCAATTATTTTAAGCATGGACCTTAAAATATTACCAATAAATAAAGCTTACCTAATAAGTGTTAATGGCCCTGCATCTTAAAATTTTTAAAACCAATATGTAGATAGCTTAATATTTATATATAAAATTGTATTTTACTTGACCTATTCAAAATAAAAAAAAAATAAAAAAACATATATACGGTCGAATTGAGAAACCTCCTTCTTTTTTGAAGTCGTTTAAAAAACTGCCTAAAGTAGACACAAGAGTGTCTACACCCATTGAGCCAAAAAAAAAGGTGAACGAAGTTCGACTATTGCAAAGTTTTTCTGTAGAATAGTTTCTAGTATAATTTTAGAGCCTAACAATTATTTTTTTTTGTTTTATTTGTAATACAGAAAAATACGATTTCCCAAATATTGTGCTTTTTGACTGTATCAGTTAAAATAAATAAAAGTTTTCCAAAGAATTTGTTTGAGTTGAAATACACCGTTTGACAAATGTTAAAGACACCATATTATAGGGACATACTTGGCGAGTATTAGGGAAATAATATTTCTGAAATAAATTAATTTCTATATTTGATACAATATTTAAAAAAATATTTAATTCAACAGCTAAACCTGACTCTTAACACGAGCGGCCTATCGGAAGAGGATAATCTTGATATCGGCACTGAAAAAAAAGCAGCCCCTACGTACGCAGACCTCACAATCGAAGATCCATCTCTAAATATAGAATTAAAAATCGTAGAAGAAGAAGAGGACGCAAAAGACAAATCAGACAGGATCAATAACAATGACGACAGAACTGAATTGACATCAAAAGTAGTAGTAGAGAATACAAACAAAGTTGAAGTAGCAACAAAGGAAGACGACAAACCGAAAAAAAATGTCTATGCAAACAAAAAACAAAGCTCAGAAGATGACGACGACAGCGTCATTACGTTCGAAAAAGTTGACATCAGGAAGTACAGGAGAAATTCAAGCTTCAATGAAGACGACGTGAGACTGCGTAGAGGAAATCTGGAAGATTTCAATATAACAGCAAACAAAAGAAGTAAAAGCCTTTCTAACACCAATGACCACAGTTACGTTACCTACGACATCAACTTGAACACAACCGACGACATCAAAGAGGAAATCGACGCGAATGGTAACGAAAAACCTAAGAAAGTAGTTTGTAAACTTTTCAATGATACGAAGAAACACAGCACCGACAATTCCATTTCTAGTACAGAAAAAGAATTCATCGAGATAGACAAAGCTACGAGAGAGCTCGAACGTGAAATAAACAAACTTAATTCGGCTTTGATTGAAGACGATCCTCTGCCGCATAACGCAAGACTGTCAGTTTCCGAGATCAAGCGTAAATTCGATAATACCAACACATCTTCCCCAAATCCTATACCGAAACCTAGACGGAGCAATATTAGTACCTCACCTGTGAACGGGAACGCAAAACTAATTTGAAAAATACTAAATTCATCTCAAAATACAATGTTAACGCTAGACACGTACTTACAACTAAAAGCTGTTACAGTATCCGCCACAGAGTACAAAAGCGAAATGAGCATTCACTTAGTAGCAGGGAAGCACGCTATTAGCAGTTGATGTACTCTATGGCTATTTAACAATATTTAGTTGTACGTTCGCAGCTAAACTAACGCTTCGCCGAGAATATAACAAAATATTCGTGCACTTCTATCATTTAATTTTGGATCTCGAAAATATATACTTAATTTCATGTTACAACCTGGCAACTATATAAAACCATTACAATATTGATCTTGTATCAAAACACACATGATCAACATTTTATACTATTTATTATATTTAGCATTTTATGCATTAGTAGTGAGGTTTAATATAACATTTAATATTATATGAAACATGGCTTTGAAACTGTACCTAAGCGTAGGTGTAATAATAAAATCTATTTAAAACCACTAGTGCTTTTACAAATCATTGTGTTATACACAGACTTCCATAATGTATAATTATGCAACACTTTGCTTCACGAGTGTACCACTTATTTTGATTGACTGATCCTAATTGCGGAGCCAAGGGCGGCGGGTTCGATTCCCGCCCGGAACAAATATTTGTGTGGTGTGTGAACATGTCTATATTTGTTCCGTGTCTGGGTGTAAAATATCTATACATGTATAAATTATAAAGAATATTTAAGTATGTATATCAGTTGTATGACACCCATAATACAAGCTATGCTTAGTTTGGGACCAGATGGCGCTGTATGGGCTGTACTAAGTATTATTATTATAATTATTATTTGAAGAATTTACAAAATGTTACTTGAAAACACTGATATGGAAGAATCTATTGAGCCACTGACTTCCGCGAGGCCCGAGATGGTTTTAAGGGGTCCGCACCAAAGGGTGCCTTATTTTTCTACCTTTAAAGTGCTGTATCTTTTGAGGTGATAGGTAACCGGTTGAAATTTTGTTGACAAAGTTATATTTGAATTTTAAAAGAAAACATTAAATGAGAATTTTGCAAGTACCTTGCAACCAAACAAACCTGCTCATCGACCCGCTCCCTTAAGAAGTGCACTAAAATTCCCAGAAATACTAAATTGAAAGAAAGCACATTCGATCTATGATCGAAATGGAAAACATGTGATACTTACCAAATCAAATCTAGATATTTATTGCACAAAAATTGTCTTTCCTTTCATTATCATTTATAAACATGTGAAAATAATTTTGTTGTCGTCTGTTAGTCTGGCTTTAGCTTCATCATAGGTTATATAGAAAGAGTTAGGTATGCTATCAGGATATCTCCCACTACCTAGAATGATCTAGAGCTGCCTATGGAACTTATTTTATAGAATTACTGAACATATTTTTTAGTAATATAATTTTTAGTAGATACTTTAAAATTAAAGCAACATCGCTACTGCTTCTGGATGCATTCATAAATTTTAGATTCGCTTTTTTAGCTAGGGATATTGTATATAACAAACTTTGTGTTGTAGACAAATTTTAATATGTAAGAAGCTTAAATTTTACTTTATAAAATACATTGAATACTAATAATTAATATTTTGACATAACAAGTCTGGCGTTCCTAATTTATGGTTGTTATTGATGGTGATAAAAATTACCAGTTATTAAAGCAACATCAACGAGACCTGATAAATAATGTAAACAAACGAACCTTCAGGGTTCAATCACATATTTTGCGCGTAATTAATGATTAAATATCTAGTAATAAATAGTTATAATCAAATGTCAAATATAGATTCAAAATTAGATATTTTATTATAATTATAATTATTAGCAAATGTAAATGAACTATAACTAAATAGAATTACCTAAAAAACCTTAAAGTTAAAAAAATCTATTGGAAACTTTATCAATTTGCGTCTTAACGCTGTCTTGTACCATGTATTACCAAGCGATATAGTTTTTGTGTCGTTATGCCCCCGAAACAAAAAGAGCACGACTGGTTATTTGCAATCGTAAGATAACTTTGTGAGAATTGGTTTGTTGACATTCTTTATCTCGATTAGTTGGCCTTCCATTACACCTTCATTTAAACATCACCTAATTTATTACAAATAACATGTAATTATCATCATCAATTCAAATAAAAGTAAGTCTTTTAGATTGTGATACATGTTTTTCAAATATTGTATACATATATATATAAATTGTCATATTATATACATAAAAGCATAAGTAAATTATATAAAAATAATACTTTTAAGATATGTTATAAGCTCGTAGGTGTATATTAATTTTTAATTAATATAAATAAAGAATCAAGTCATGGTAATCAACGGACATTAACAGGACATTGATTATTTAGAAATAGATATTGAATAAAGAGTATCTTGATTCAATTGTGGTTAACGTAACTACAGAATTTTCTTTTAGTCATTATCATCCTGTGGATTTGTGTAAACTTTTAGAGGTTATATATAACTTTTAAACTATCAAATCATATCAGATTTACTCATATGATTCAATAAGAAAAGTTCTAATTATTATATTCAATATACATCTGGACGTCTTGTGAATCTGTAGTTAGCTTAGCCACCATTTAGCAAAAGTTCTCTAGAGAAATTTTAATATATGAGCACAATAAAACATGGTTATTAAAATATTGTTTTAATGGATCCTGAAAATAATTAAGGAATCAATTAGGTACTCATAACTCACAGACAAGTCAACCTTATAGACCACGCTTTGACAGGGAGTAGCATTTGCCAAGGCTATGTAGTGACACTACATAACTACGTCTCTTGTGAGCGGTCAGTTGAAGAAGAAGTAAAAAAATTCTTACGTAATTAACCTTTTGACCTGTCATCGATCATTATATATGACGTATATATGACGACCGCTTAGCCTAGTGGGCAACGACCCTGCCTGCGAAGCTGGAGGTCCCGGGTTCGAATCCCAGGTCGGGTCAGTATTTATATGATGAATATTAATACTGGCACCGGGTCTTGGTTGTTATATGTATGTGGTGTCTTCGCTTGGTACCCAAAATACAAGCTAATGCTTAGTTTGGGACCTAGACGTTGTTGTGATTGTGTGTGTTATTATTATTATAGTTGGAAGCACGTCGGAAGCCATTAAATTGTCAATTTTGAACGAGCCAATGAAAACTAGCCGACCTCTCCCCGCACCACGCCACTTTTTGGCGATTTCGTTTTCATACTGTTTATTAAAGCGTGGTCTATAGGTTGACTGGTCTGTGTCATAACTTCATCAATGCGAATTATGTGCTTACTTCTAAGGAAAACCAAGACTATATTCTTTAGAGTTATGGAAATAGATTGACAGTAGAAGATGGCAGAACAATGATTTTCCTTGATATAGTTAATCATTTAATAATATTATATTGCATAATTTGTCACATATCAAATGTATTTTGAGCTTAAAGATAAACTTACAATTACATTAACAATGATACCCTTTGTTTTTTATATTTTATAAATCTGGGTAAATTGGATGAAGCTGTATTCACTATCACTTTGTATTCGTTCGGCAATTTTCTTTGTTGTCTGGCCTGCAAAAAGAATTATTTATTCACTATTAATAAGCTAGCTGTGGCCACAATTCCTTCAGCGTCAATATCCGGTTACAGATTTTGAATTGTAAATGGACAGCTTTAAAGTTTAAATGATTTAGTTACAAATATTTCATGAAAACTTTTAGATGAGAAATACTCTGCCATTTTAGGAAAATTTTTTACATCAATATTCACTATATTCCAGAAGTTTCCGTTTTCTCATAATAAAGCTGCAAGGGGGCTATGAAATTGAATTGAACGTGCAAGGCAATTTACATCAATCAAAAAATAAAATAATATTTTTTTGGTATTTGTTCTGTGATATGATCTATTATGATTTTGATTTATGAAAGTGAAGCTTTGAACGTTTAATATCAGCTTAAGGACAATCTGCTTCTTCTTGGCAAACAGTTTTTAGATGGTTTATCGGATTTAAAAGGGACAAAACTAGCCTTGAAGATGACGACAACAGTGAACGCGGACGGACGGAAAATATGTGGAAAACTGTAATGCTTGCTGGTGCGAGAAAAGCCACGAATGACATATATGGATATAGAAAAATTAAATGCATTAGTTAGGTTCATGTTTAAACCGTCTTACATTAACATCTTGGTATGAGGAAACTGTGTTGTTGTGGGATATTACGTGTGCTCTCCGAAACAGGAAAAAAACCCATGTGAATTGGTGCCAAGAAATGCGACTACGTTATGAAAATGGGACGTCAAGGCGTATTTCTGAAACCATTACAGGCGATGAAACACGGATATATCAGTATGAGAATTCATTATTATTCAATCCCAAGAACTGGTTTGTCGCCTACGAGATTAATTTCTAGGGCATGCCTATGATAGCGGCCTTTTGACGCATTTTAATAAACTGTTTTGACAGTAAAAAACTGTGTGGACAGTTTGCAGACGCCCACGATATTGGACGAGGTCTTGTACAAAAATTGCAAAAGAAAAAATGTGTATTGTTGGTATAGAAAACAACAAACTTTCAACATCGAGAAAAACAATAATGAAAAAAAACCACTGATTGAAATGGATAACTTTGACGTCAACGCATTTCATTGCCAAATATACAACTATCATTTACATAAAGTGTATTCTACAAGAGAAACACTTATGAAATTATCGGGAGACATGTGAAGTAGGTAACCATCATTATCAACAGTTGTGAATATAACTGGTTTCAATTAAAAAAGAAACTTTTATTAGTAGGAGATGAAATTACATTAGCTAAACGTACCTCTACTTTCTGGTTTAAGAATATGCCAACCTGTCTCCAAAAACCATCAATAATTATTATGGAAAATGCATCACACATTTCAGTACAGGTTGACATACCGTCCACAACCGCAAATAATAAAAAAGAAATTATTAAGTGGCTACAAAAACATTATATACAAGCAGATAACAGTATGTTGAAAGTGGAATTATTACATTCAGTTCAAATAACCCAGTAATACCAGATTTGTTCTGGATGAAATGGCAGAATGGTACGGTCATCAAGAAATACATTTACCACTGTATCATGGTGAATATAATCCCATAGTAATATGGACGCCCATTGAAGGTACAATGTTTTATTTATAACTATAACAAAATTTGACTTCTTTGTCAGAAAAATCTAACACCATTTTGCCATGTACCTAATAAAATATAGATTCTTTTAGGGTATGCTGCACGAGTGAACACTGAACCCCGACTTTCATTTAAAAAAAATTAAAACAATATTAGACAATGCACGTAGGAAAGTCGTTAGCGAGGATTGACGAAAAGTGGTTTCCAAAGTAAAGAAATTAATTGAAACCACAGACATATATATATTAGCGTAGGAGACCAACTGACATCTAAACATCGCATGACCGAAACGGAAATGAGTATGTGTGCAAAATTCACATGTGGTTAAGCCAGTTTTAGTGATGTGCATGGGTGTTTTTTATATTATCGATAGCACGTAGTACTTTCATGATAATGTGTCGTTGAAATTACCGCGTTATCATAAGTCGAAATCGGCAATCCTATTTATTATTTTGAATATGCTATACTACATAATTTTTGTTTTGAGTTACTTTTCCTAACTTTTAGTTTTTTAAAATGACAAATCATCAATCAGTCAATTCAAATGCCATTTCCTTTACACCAATAAATATTTTTTTTTGTTAACAGTTGATAATAAAAAAATTGCAGAAGTAAAGAAAGCGTTAACATCATTATGGAAATTTTAATATTTAGTTGAATACAAGCCAAGTATTAAATAAAACAATATAAATAAACGATTTTTATTTTTAATGACAATACGTCACGTTGCAACGCATAACAACAAAATTTTAACTCTTTGTAAACAAAAAAATGAGAATGTATAAAACAAAAACATTTACAATGGAGAAGTTCATGATGTTCAAAATATACAATTTAACTCGATTTTTTTTTAAATTCGTCAATAAATGACTGAGAAATAAATTATTGATATTTATTAATTTGACGACCGCTTAGCCTAGTGGGTAGCGACCCTGCCTACGAAGCTGGAGGTATGGGTTCGAATCCTAGGTCGGGTCAGTATTTATATGATGAATATCGATACTGGTACCGGGTCTTGGTTGTTATATGTATGTGGTGTCTTCGCTTGGTACCCAAAACACAAGCTAATGCTTAGTTTGGGGCCACGACGTTGTAATGTGCACGTTATTATTATTATTATTATTATGTATTTTCGTGTGGTTTGATTGGTGGATTCTTACTGCCCATGACGTCACATTGTCTACTCGATTGAGTGTCGCGTCGTCTCACTACACCACAAATTATGCCTTGGATGCCTTGGACTAGTCTATAATATTTTTTGTTTCTTTATGTAATAGGTAATTAAGTTTTATTTAAATATAAAAAAACAAGTTTTTGTAAAAGACAAAGTGATAATTTGCCTAAAATTGATGTTTTCACTGTGATGGACTTTTTCTTCAAATCCATTTTATATTAGTGCTGAAATAAAGGTTTAGGCTCTAAAGTTGAAGGTCCTGGTGATATATCCCGGTAAACGTACGCTGACACCGATCGCTTGGTCTTCAGATTGACCTGTACAGAAATTACAGTTGGCATAAATGCTCTGACTTTAGATATTAAGTATTATTAGTATATAACTTAATATACCTACTTAGTAAGCACATATGAAAAAAAAAGAAACCCCTAACGGCACAAATTCAGTAAGTATAGATCCTTTCTTCAAAAGTCGTCGGTGATTTAGTTAGACAAAACAGTTATCCGTAAAATGTCTACTGTAAACCAAAGAATGTTTTCGAGGAGTCCCACCTGTTCTATTTAACATTTTTCCGTGTTTACAGGAAACCTGGATATTATGAAATAGTCATCATTATCAGGAAGCATTTTTTAACACCGCAGTTTCTTGGAGGAAAATGAGGTTAAACTATTGTATACAGTAGTTTTGTCATTCAAAGTTAAATTATTTACGACGTTCATAATCAGAGAACAGATAGAACGTCAGACTTTAAATCATAAATAAATAACGATTAAAATTAAATAGAGCATCAGATTTTAAATCATAAATAAATAACGATTAAAATTAATTGTGTATATATCTTATATTTTCATTTGAAAAGTCTTGTATTTACATATATACCCTATCTGTAGTATATATGTATAGATGTCATACTTTCCCTTACAATGTGCTGCCAGGCTAAATAAACCTCACAATATGTTTAAAAACAGTTAACGACATCATTCCAGTGGAACAGGTGCAATTAGGTAATATCAAATTTAAAAAATATTTATATTTGAAAATATCGACATATCGATACATTTTGTGCAATCCCTATGCTTAATTGCTACATTGTAATTTTACACAATATTTTTGTATCGTACACATAATTGTTTAAAATAACAAATTATTTACAAAATAAAGTATTTACCGTATACTACTGATGTATAACCAAATAAATTTAGGATCGCTTTTTATAAAAATAAGCATTAAGATAACAATATGTTATTGGCAGTACTTACCGGTGAAATGTCTCTTTATTTGGATTATTAACATATGTTACAGTGCAATTTAAAACTGAACACTACACCATTTTTATCACAAGAATTAATTGTTGTAGAATTCAAAACGATTATAACACAAAATAGAAAACAAAGTTGGACCTTATTTTGACAAGTGAGTAATGAAGACTAAATGTGTTCAAAGAGGTTTTATGTCAGATTTTCTTGCATTTCTTTCTCGCATGTAGGATTTCCGCAAAGAGCTGGATGTCATTCGCACACTGTGTTCCTCTCTTACGCTAGTATATATACCTTTATGATTGAAACAGACAATCAAAAATATCGGCTGATCATTATGATCATTGATGATTAATACTTCTGTTGACGACAGTACTACAGGCGAAACGAAACGAAAACGATAAAGACTATGATTCAGATATTGAACATTTAGAACCAAATCCAATTATCATATTGATATTTATAACATCAACCAATTAAACAGTTATATATTAAATCATTAGTGTCGTGATAGCCCAAAGCGAAACGAACCTGTCTCAAATTTATAAGGCCATAGGGCCATGGTTCGAATCCGGGCATGTACCAAAGAGTTTTTTCTAGCTTAAGTACATTAACTATCACTGACTCCGTGCCTCGGAGAGCACGTTAAGCAGTCGATCCCGGGCGCTGTCAATAGATGACGGGCTTTACAATCCCCAACCCACAGTGGAGCAGCGTGGTGAATTTAAGCTCCAAGCTCCCGCTCACCCTGGGGGAGGCCTAAGCCTCTGCAGTGGGGTGAAAATTGGCTGATGAAGATATGAAATTATTGTTACATTGCCATAAAATCCATTAATATACTAAATCACCTGCAGCCCAGACAGTTAACATCTCATACCAGATGTAGCTAGAAAGTGTAGAAATTACAAAAACGGTATAAGATCTAATTCTCGAGTTTGCCGTAGTCAATTGATTTTAAGTTTTGTGGTGTTTGTGATAAGTGGTGTGATTGTGATTTCTTTTCTCGCAGAAAAATTGAAAGAATAATATTACTTTAGTTTAAAACGGTCTATCAAAATCGATATCACTATTACGTAATTAAAGTATTCGTAATGAATAGATTTTTGATATCTGTTCTAATTTAGTACTTTCATGAACTAATTCAAAAACTAATGAACTAATCAAGAAACGTGACAGGATCGTTAAGATCGCGGAACTATTATACATGGTTTCAGTACTTTATAAATCTCTTGACATTTGTTTCGGATATTGATTTGCATTGTCAAATAAACCCTTTAGTAAACAAAATTTCATTAGTATCATAGCCGTTACTATTTTTGCATTCGACAGCTGTTTATCAATCACCTAGCTGCTATCAAGTATATATTTTTACACTTGTGCAAACTTTGAGCGATCAACTGGATTGTGTGTGAAGCTTTTAAGCACACCTAATGTTAACTGGCTTAATTTGAAACCAGCGCAATATCAAACACATAAAATTAAAGTACCTTAATCTTCAGTATAGGAGCAATAGCTGCTAGCTTCTCAACAAGTTTCACTTTAGCAGCTAAAACATCAGTTTCGTCTTCAGCGTACAAATCAACCAATGTGTCAATGGCTTCAGCTAAGACCCAAACTTCATTTTCTTTATGAGCTTGTTCCAAAATAAACTCAGTGATAGCACATATCACGTTAACCACGGCTTCGTTTGAAACATTGACTAAGAGCAAAGCTAAGGTACCGATCATTCTGATTAAGTTTGATCTTATTTCTGGAACTTGACAATCCCTTATGCCGTTCATCATCATCTGGAATTTTTATTGCGATTATTAATAAAACAAATAATGTTAAGAAATTTTAACCCTATGGGACATAAGAATCCTGCAGGAGTAATTCAAAAACATTAAAGTATTCAATTGTATTGCGGGGAATGTTTACTAATAATATTTTTTTGGAAGGTCTGTTATTATTATGTCTTTTATTGGATTCTGATTGGTTCAGATAAACTTTATTTTGGTTTAGAGTAACCAACCTCCTAGAAATACTTTGGAACCAAGTTCTACTATAGATTGCGCTTCTACCCTTGTATTATTGAATTATTGGTTAATGTTGATGAAAGAATATGGTTATGATTGTGTTGTTAATGGGCTATAGAGTTGTAATCATAATGTAGAAAAAAAGTATATAATATGTAAAAGTTATAAAGATTATTTAAGTATTTATATCAGTTTTCTAGTAACCATAGTACAAGCTTTGCTTAATTTGGAACTAGATGGCGCTGTGTAGGACGTCTGAGGTATTATTATTATTGTAATATGATATAAAATGGCTAAAGATCAAAACAATAATTAATGGAATGTAAATGCTATAATGCAATGGTGTAACACAAAAGATTACACATAATAACTCAGTAACAGATTCAAACTCAAAGCAGGACCTAAACTGGGACCAAAACCAGGTAATGGCAGCAAGAGAGGAGTAAATGAGACAGTTATGACATAAGGCACACCGAGTGGGCAGAAGCATAGTGAAAATAAAGATATCGAACTCAAGTATCAGCCTGACGTACCTGGTGCAAACCTCTAGTGATCAGTGATTCGTAAAAGCTTATAATTTTAGAAAACAAATGTAATGAGTGACTGCGCAGTCGAGTGGTTAGAGACCCTAACTGCAGAATAAAAGGTACAATTTCAATTCCTGCACAAAACAAATATTTGTGTGCATGAACATGTCTATTTGTCCCGTATCTGGGTTTAAAATATGTATCATAAAAAAATATCTCAGGTGTATTTCAGTATATAGTATGATACAATACAGGCTTTGCCTAGTTTGGGACTAGATGGCCATGAGTAAGATGTCCAATTATTATTATTATTATTATTATCATATAAGGACAACATGAACAAAGCATTGCAATTTTTAAAAATGAAGTGTTTGAAACAATAACATACCTCTATATCTGTAAGTGCCAAATCACTGAAGAGTTTTTCATCATTCACCTTCGTTTCTCTACATTTTATTTTATTTAGTGCAGCTCTCATAACAGCAGTAGCGGACTCAAGCAACACATTGTCAGATTGCTGTTTGAATACAAGCTTTCCAGCATCTACCCATATTTTATAAACACCATTAACATCGCCTAAATTATTTATCGGCAATGTAGACAACATATTGTTGATGCATAATAAGGCTCGAGTTTGTAGATTAAAAAGTCTAGAAATACAAAATAGTTAAAAAGTTAGATAATGTCATAAAATGGTTATATATATGTATATATATCCTTGCTATGTATCGACTGACCGATTGGCCGAGTGGTTAGAGACCCTAACTGCAGAGCCAAAGGTCGTGGGTGCGATTCCCGCCCGGGATTCATATTTAAATGCATGAACATGTCTATTTGTTTCTTTTCTGGGTGTGAAATATCTACATATATATCATAAAGAACAATTAAGTATGTATATCAGTTATTTGGTACCCATACTACAAGCTTTGCTTAGTTTGGGACTAGATGGGGCTGTGTTATTTAAAAATGAAATTACTTATATGATGATTTGAATGTTTGTTTTATGCCTTTGCTTTCAATATTAAGCATATTGACTAGAAATACATCTATATGTATGGTACGGACTGGTCTAACATGTAGACTATTACAATTCCTGAATTCTAAATAGGATTTTGAAGGATACTAAGAAAAAACCTGCTAAATGCGAGTTTAACTCGCGCCCTGAGAGAGCTCCATATAATTACAGTGCGTCCGCACAAATGGTTAGCGCACTTTATAAGCCGCCGCCAACTCAGCGAAAGGTAGCGTCAACGACTTCAAAGAATCGACTTTTTATCATTGTCTACCATTGGAGGTATGAAACCTTAAAATTGTTAAAAAAAACACTTGATAGCATTAGTTATTATCAAATCAAAAATATCACTTACTTTCTATAAAGTGAGATGGACCCATCATACTCTTTTAATATTAACATAACATTCTCAGCAGGTAAATGTGTTTTTGTCCAAACTTTGCTAAATATATCTAATGAAATCAAAGCTTCCAATACATCTGGGGGCAATTTATCTTCTACTAATACAGTTTCTGTATCACCATTGCCATTACTATTACATATTTCTGCTTCTTCCATTTCTTCACTGTCAGATGAATTTTCGGACTCTATTATTTCATCTCCATCTAGTTGAATACACATCAATGAATGAAGTTATTTTATATTTCCAGTATAGTAAAAGCTGCTTAATTAAAACTAAATAAATCACAACAAAAAATACAAACCTTCACAAGAGCACATGTTGGCAATAATTTCTATTGCACACTGTTGAGCATCTAACAAATGTGACACTGATTTCAACTTAGTTTCTAAAACTTGAGCTTCTTTTTCTTTTAGCAAGGTTGCCTTTCCATTGCCATCCTTTAAAGGTATAATACTTGAGATCTGATGGCAAGCATGTCTGTGATCTACTGTGAGGGTACCCAACAATATCATCATGATTTTACTAATAACTTCTGGTGGTAATGACACTATTTGTCCTCCAGACATATTGATAATAACACCAGCAGATAAAGTCTTAACTAATAACACAGAGGAATCATTTCCTTCCATGTTTAATAGACACTGCAATGGAGTTTCTGCATTTGTCTTGACTTTTAGAATGGCCTCTGGATTATCTTCGACAATGACAAATAAGCATTGCAGGACTGCAGCAACAACATCATAATTAAAAACTGATAAATCCATATACCTAGGTAGTACATCTAGTATATTTGTTTGACATAAATACTTAACTGCCAGCCCTGGAAATGAAAGTTTTGCAGTTTAGTACACAAGATGAATGTCTATCGTAACTCCACATTACTTCTCATTTAAAAACATAATTAGTATTTATTAGACAACTAGCTTCTGCTTGCTGCATCATCTGCATGAACTGCATGATTTATACTAACTAGGTCTCAGTTCCTACCCTGTCCTGAAAAATAATTGACAAGATTTCTATCAATACCTAGCTAGTTGCTCAGTAGTATCATAGTTACTGATGTCTTAATCTGTCTTCAATTTTTAACAGATAACATTTATTTAATTAGTAACAGAGTAAGCTGCATTTTTTATATTGAAATTTTGGACCTCAAAAATGCTTATACAACCTTTGTACTACTCTTACTGATAAAACCTTGAACAGCACCAAGTGCTTTGCAGCTTGTGTTGCATTTTTGTAATAAAATTACCTAAAATAGCAAATTTTTTAGTGATGATGATTGATTGATTGATGATAATGAATGATTACTTTGAATGGCATGAAAACCAATCAGGTACGAAAAGTGAAAAAAAAATTATAATAACTTTAGACATACAAAATATGAAGATAATTTTTTTCAGCCCTATTATAAAGCACCAGCTGAAAATATTGTCACATGAGAAGTATTAAGACATGGCAATACCTGAACTTTCACAGAGGTTCCACAATAGATTAAGACACTGCACAAATGTATCTGTGTGATCATCTTTAGGTTTAGACTTTACGTCTGGTGTCCAAGTCTCAGCATACTGTAAATTAAAAAAAAAACAATAAAAATATAAATCTTATGAGATCGTCACTAGAATCAGAATCAGATTATTTTTTGTACACCTTGCTGTCAGGTACGCGCCGCCCCTAAAAGCCAAAAGCTATGAATACTTTTTGGCTTTCATTTCAAAAATACAATTTTAGAGAGTATTTGAATTTTTGTACACTCATACGTTCAAATTTCCATGCCGTTTCTATCCTGTCCTCTCATTAGATTTGAAATTTTTCAAGTTGGCTTTACAAAGAGTGCACGTCAGTGCTTGGTGGAAGAGCTGAAGTTGGTAAGGTTAAACTTTTCAAATCAATATTAATCTATACTAATATTATAAAGCTGAAGAGTTTGTTTGTTTGTTTGAACGCGCAAATCTCAGGAACTACTGATTCAAATTGAAAAATTCTTTTTGTGTTGGATAGTCTATTTATTGAAGAAGGCTATAGGCTATATGTGTAAAATAATACTATCTGTCTGTCTGTCTATTCGAGCAAATCTCCAAAACGGCTATACTGATTTTGATGAAACTTCACAGATATGGAAAGAAAGTGGTGAAAAGTGACATACACTACTTTTTATATGTCTGTATGTACGTCCATCTGTCTATCCGAGCTAATCTCCAAAACGGCTTAACCGATTTTAATGAAATTTCACGGGTATGAAAAGGAGGTGTTTAAAAGTGAGATACGCTACTTTTTGTTCGTCTGCCTGTCTGTACGTATATGTGTCTATTATAACTAATCTCCAAAACGGCTGAACAGATTTTAATGAAACTTTGCAGACGTGAAAGAAGGTTGTCAAGAGTGACATCAGCTACTTTTTGTGGCTGTCTGTCGTTTGTCCTCAGTGATTTATCGGCGTAGATAAAGCCGAAACTACTAAGTCTAGGAAGCCAAAATTTGAAACAGTGGTTTATTTTATAAAGTGAGTATTAGTTTTTAAGAAAGGGATATTTGGAAATTTCAAATTTAAGGAGGGAGGGATGGAGGGGCTTTGTATGAGAGTCTTTGTTCTTTAAAGTAAGAAACATAAAAATTTTAACATAAATAAATAATGACGTGTTTCGGGGTTTTTGGATTTCCACATTTTAAGGGTGGGAAATGGGAGGTGAAAAGTATGAGAGTATTGGTGTTCCTAAAGGAGTGGGTAGAATGAAGATTGAAAGTTTGAATGGGTGTACCCAATATTAGTTTCAGCAAAAAGTATGTATAAACCATTTCGAAAGTTAATACTACCTAAAACAGGAATGTGTAGTCTACGCAAGAGAAGCTGCGGGCGGTCGCTAGTTTAATATATTGTGAGAAGATTAAGTAGGTAGAAACTTAACAACATGGGTAAGAATATGAAGTATTTTGTTTCCAAACACAGCTGTATATACAATATCTTATTAGAAGTAAATATGCCTATACACCCTAGGAAATTGAATTGCCTAGGATTATTGTTATTAAGATTGGCGGATGAATGTGTTGCAGTTGTAAAGGGTAACCTAGAAAAGGGGAACCAGTCATGACCACCTAGGCAATAGGCAATTGACGACCGCTTAGCCTAGTGGGTAGCAAACCTGACTATGAAGCTGGAGGTCCCAGGTTCGAATCCCAGGTCGAGTCAGTATTTATATGATGAATATTGATACTGGTACCAGGTCTTGGTTGTTATATGTATGTCGTCTATTCGCTTGGTACCCAAAATACAAGCCAATGCTTAGTTTGGGGCCTAGACGTTGTTGTGATGTATACATGAATAATTATTATTATTATAGACAACTAGTACAATGGTTGATTCTAACGTTTAGGGTTTGTTAGAACATTAGAATAGACCACTGCAATCAATATCAATGACAGGGTGTCTATTGCCTTGACTACTGTGGCTGGCTTCCTTTTTTATTCCTCACGCTTTGCAACCACCAAGTTGTGTGTATTGCCTGTTCACTGTTATTAATAAATATGTTAACCTATTTTCTGCACTTTAATGTATGAAACGTTATTGAGTGTTATATTATTGCTGAAAACTAGATTAAATTTGCTAAAAAGTTATCTATATTTCAAATAGTTTGGCCCACAAACAAATACACTGCTGTTTGTTAAAAAAAAATAATAAAAAATAAGTGCAAAGCGCCAAAAAAAATATATAAACAATTTTACTGTCGGAATTGCGTTATGGTTGTAGGTTTAGCTATGTTTTTACATTTAAAAACATAAACTACAAAGATTCCATACAATTTTTTTACATGAAAATAAAAAAAGATATCACAAAAATGTAGACAGTCTTCCTAAAATAACTATTCAATTTTTTTTTTCTTTAATATTGCAAGTATTTTAGGATACCTTCTATTTAAACCATTCTGTAACATCTACAATGACATTGGCATTTCAACATGCTTGAAGCGCAAGCACCCATAAAATGTATGGGAAATCAACCTAAATTGGGCCATGCAACGCGGTGTCGGCTAATCATGCCATTAGCCATGCACAAGCCAGAGCAGAGGGTCTCTGACCACGCCTCTTCATTCTGCAGATATTTTGACACAGTACAACATCATTGGCTGATGTATAATTTAGAATATGGGTCAGTTTATTAACACGATATACCTAATTGAGTTTTTAGGAAATCTAACCTGATGAAAGTAACAAGTCAATGGTGTCATTATGTCCTGTTCCATTAATGCCTCACAAGCTTCATATCCAAGAGACGATAAGTTTCTCAAGGCACCCGCCGCTACATTTCGCACTGATCCAGCAGTATCCAGAAGAAGTGGCGCTGCAACTCTCACTACATCATTACTAATTATTTCCTTCAAATTGTCTGGATTCTCAATAAACAAAGCCATCGTGTGTAAACCGCAGCATTTCTCCTCAACATTAGGTGCCTACGATTAGGGAATACAGTAGTGAAAGAGCTAATAAACACAGAAATAATCGTATAAACAAAAAAGATAACCTGCAATTGGTCCATAATTGTATGTATGACATTTTGTTTTGAATCAGGAATTACTTGTTCTTCGCTGTCTCCTTCATCATTTTTTTTAGTTCTTTTACCTTTGCGTTTTCTAACTTTGCCCATAATCCTTTAGAGATTATTTTTTATAATTTTTTTTAGAAAAAACACGTGTATCTATTTCTGACAAGTTTCACTCCACAGATTATTTCACTCACTTTGCTTTGCTAATATTTGATTGACAGTGGTTGACAGTAGTAATGACAGTTGTGAGTTGATACCAGTGTTGTCATTGTTAAAATTTTAATGTCTATATGTAAAAAAGGAAATTGCCGTATTTTTCAAAAAAATACACGAAATCACCGTAAAAGATTTATTTACACGAATAAATCACATAAAATTTGTAATTTCTTCACCGTTTAAGTTTTTAACAGATTCTGCAACGTCTTTTTTTTGTCTGTGCAATGACTTTTTTTATTTACTTTTCAATTTTTTACGCATATCGTTTGATGTTTAAAATTTTGAGCAACCTCCTTGATTTTCCACTGCTGCGGACTTGTTTTATAATAGAGCTCGTTGACATTAGATGTTAGCTGCGAACACCGCTGAGGAATTGCCCTCGACTGCCGGCCATTTCCAGCATCAGATCAGCTTTAGACTACCATAATTTTATTTTCATTAGAACTACTTTTTATGGCAAGGTTTATGAAAATCGGTTAGCAGGAAATGGATCAAATTCAAAAAAGGGGACCCCAATTTTCCACCATTGGAGAATATTTTCTTCAAATTTTGCACATTCGGTGAAGATATAATTGAATTTAGAACCTGTTCTTTTTTTAAATCAATTAAAAATATTAGCTTAAAGACTATTTCACCCAAGAAGTACAAATTGAATCAATACCTCGTACCTACTATGTTAATACAGGATGATAAAGAAAAGTCAGTAGGACATTTCTTTGTAATGTTAATAAATGTGCGATATTATGGAGGTAATTCTTGAGGTGAATTATGTAGGTACTTAGCTGATATTTTTTTCATTGTATTTGTTTAAAGAATACAAACAGAACTGAAAGTGTGAAAAATGTGATAAATTGCTCGTAATTAATTAGCTCGTTTTTTTTAGTACCCACCTACTGACTAGTGGTTTAAATAATTTACAAAAACTTTTATGGGAAGTGAAAAGAAAAATACCTTAAGTAGAAGGTAGAACCTATTTCTGTATTTATACTTATCTACGTCGTGTCACGTGCTTTGTGTTTATTTTCAGTATTGGAAATTAATTGAAAGATCAATCCCACCTTTTATTAAAATCCTCTTTTCTACATCTTGACTCTATAGGTATGTAGTATAGATGCATATCGAGATGTTGAAGAACGAACAACTTTTTTCCCGATTGTCAACAGCGTTGACTACAGGCTGTTACCAATCGGGAACAAACCGCTACAGAAACACTACCTACCTATATTACCGTTTGTGGATATATCTGCGCCACTTTCACCAATTGTTTTGGTTTCTGAGAAACGTTCTATAGATTGCTTTACAACAAAGATTTGTGGTGTGTTATGTAAGTCTAGTCTAAATAGTATGGGAATGGATAAGTATGCGCTAATTTTAAAAGTAGAATGCTTATCATTCCTTCCTCATTTATTGAAGAAGGAATATAATATATAAATATTATATATAATATCCAGTATATATATATACATATAAGAATACATATAAGAATCTATTTAAGTACAGTTCCAATCAAGCTTTATGGCGGATGTGAACATAGGCACAAGTCGCGTCGCAGTAACGAGTTTTAGGTGTAGCGTGGAGCGAGGGGCATATGACTGAACCTGCGCAAGCACGCATATAGCGTTGTATTCCGATCCGCCGTAAAGTTTGATTGGAACTATACTTATAGCAAGATTATCTTAAGCAAAACACCTATGTGTTTAAAGAATCAATGCAGTTCATAAATATTTATAATAATAATAATACCTGAGACACCCCACATAGCGCCATCAAATCCCAAACTAAGCAAAACTTGTATTATGGGTACCTGGACAACTGATAGTGCCGTGATAGCCCAAAGCGCAACGAAACGGTCTCAAATTTATAAGGCCTTAGAGCCATGGTTCGAGTCCGGGCGTGTACCAATGAGTTTTTCTGACATAAGTACATAACTATTACTGACTCCGTGCTTCGGAGCAGTCGGCCCCGGGCGCTGTCAATAGAAGGCCCCCCACCCTGGGGGAGGCCTATGCCGCTGCAATGGGGTGAAAATGGGCTGATGAAGTGAAGAAGAATAAAACTGATATACACACTAAATAATGTTTATAATATAAACATCCTTACATATATAGATATATTACACCCAAACACGAAACCAATAGACATTTTCATGCATACAAATTTTGTCCCGGGCGGGAATCGAACCCGCGACCCTTGGTTCGGCAGTTAGGGTCTCTATCTAACCATTCGGCCAATCGGTCAGTTGGTCCTCTATTATTACATTTTGTTTATTATACTATTGAAAATATTGAAGAAATGTCTCCCCTTGCTTGATATTTTGAAAATATTGAAGAAAATTCCGTTGATATTTGATCTTAAAATAGATCGAAGACATTAAAATTGAAATGTTACTATAAATAGTATAAATACCTACTCCTAAATCTCGCAATGTACGATACGACATAAAATACAAGCCGTTGTGTACTATCGGACCTATTTCCGTGAAGCAATAATAGAAAAGAACGTCGAGGAGACAACAATGGGAAGTGATTATCGGGCGGGCGTGTTTCGGATGCGTCCGCCCCCACTCCACTCCTTTCTCGTCCTGGCAAGCACCCTGCCGCCACGGCCGATAGTAGGTAGGTAATTGTCCAAGATTGATTTTGGTCTGCAGGGAGCGGCGACGACCTGCCATTCCATTAGAATACGATTTAACCGTTTATAGGTATTGTTTCTCATTTATTACTCAGAATACATGGACGACATGTATAAATATTTTATATCTCAATAGTGACAAATGAGTAGCATTGTTTAATTACATTACGACAGTTTATAAATTAACTTAATATAATAGAACATAGAAGAATAAAGTCTATAATTGTATTTTATTTTTTTTAAAAATATCGGAAACTGAAGATAAGTAAAACTAAACACTTTGTCGTATACCTATCTACGTATTAATTGTTATAAAAAAATAAATTATTTAAAAAAAACTCGACTGCAAAAACCACTTAACTGAAAAGAAAAAAAGTATTTTCTCGTACTCAGACAACTTACACTTTAGAGAATTCATTTACTTATACGCGAAGTTATTAAATAGGACACGCGTATTATTCCAAAAAATCACCACAAAAAAACGTATAATATGTATTGTTTATAATATACCTATAAACTATTTTTTCTCGATTTCTATTAAATTGAAAGCTAAGCTCACGCTGGATACACATTAGTTGGCAGAAACTAGTTCCGAAGTTGAGGCCGCACTCGAGAGATCTCCAGTTAATTGGAGGCCTTATACAAACAGGGTGTGTGCGGTAAGCTTGAGAGGTTGAATTAGATAAGCAAACACTGGAATGCGGGGTCCGGCTCCAGTTAGATAGAAGCTTCGGCGGCTTCGGCGTGAGAGACCACCACCACTGATAGCGATTTCACCCTACACCCACGACTTAACTAAATGGAATTCGTAATTTGTATTTGCTCAAAGTTACTGCCGCCCAGCATAGACCATTTAAATTCGCTGCGTAGTTTTAGAGTTACCAAACTGCATGTTCAAATTGGCTCGAATGGATAGGTAAGTAATATGATTATATTTTACTAGCGACCCGCCCCGGGTTCGCACGGGCAGTAGAGCATTATTATATGCCAAAATTGTTTTTCAGTCGCTGTGTCGTACTCGTATCAGTTAGAGCGTATTCCGCGTAATCCACATGGATTAGATTTTAATTAGATTTAAATGAGATCAATGTTTAAATGCAACATAATATGTTCATCATCGTACTTGGAGTATTTTTAAAGTATTTTACTTCCAATTCTGCAAATATTTGATAAAGAATATATGTATACATCAAAACAAATTAAAATATTTCTTTGTGTACAACATTGATAAATTCTGCGTAATTAAGTAGGTACATCACGCGTGTTGTGTTGCTTGGTGTGATTTAACGAATTAATTTCATCGCCCGATAGTTTTGCGATAACTCCTAAAATGTTAATTTTAATTGTTTTAAGTCTACGGTACTCTAATAGGACAGGCCCGTGTATTTTGGCCAAGTTGACAGCACGATCGAATAATTTCACCACAGGTGCAACCATCGACCGGCTTCAACTCTATAAATATTTATTACGGCGGCGGCGATCGTAATCTTAACCTGCAATATTTTATTGGAATATTTTTATGTATAAAATTAAAGTGTACTAATGAAAGGCATGGGCGCGAGGCTCGGCGGCGCCTTTGAGGTACCGACCCCTCCCGCGCCGCTCATTTACATATGTTTCAAAATCTGACGGCGCACCGACTTGAGCCGACCCGCTGATAGTGTTGCTACCCACACTTCCGCCAGAGCAATGTCGATAGTCTAACGAATATTAATATTTGTAAACGTAGGTATACGTAATGTGTGATAAATTAATAATGAACGTATAAATAACGAGAGGACAAAACGATTTTGCATTAGTTTAAAATCATACTTGACAAGAAAAGCTTGAATGTGAGCCAAATGTGCCAAAATATTTTAAAGATGAATTATTATTTGACAAACGTGATGTAAACAAAGCATAAAAATACTTTTTTACGCCAATTTCGCAAATTTAAACTGATTTAAACTGTCTTACTTGTTCGTAGCATTTAGTGACATTGCTTTTCGGTTTATTCTGGTGTCGGCGAGGAATTTAAAATCCGTGCCAAACTAATACGTCGATAGGAGTGTGTGCGATGACGTCACTGGGTGGAGGCGAGTCGCGGCGCCCGGTAGCCGATTCTCGGGCTTTCTTCATAAATCAAAAAGTTGTTTTCGTGTCTTATCGGCGGATAATCGGCGGCCCGGCCGCTACTGCTCGCCCGCTGCTTCCATCATCGCACGCATCGTGGACATTAACTTTTATAGAATTTTTGTGGGCATTAACGTTTAACATACGGATGATCATTAGGCCGGTACCGTTGCCGACCGAAGCGCGGTGGCGGGCGCAGGCGCAGGCGCATCCCGCTAAATGGAGGGCCATTAAGGGATTTTTGTGAAAGAATTAAGGATTAAGATATTATTATCGACTAATGGGAAAGCACATCGTTCGTTTAATGAAACGGAATACGGTTTTAATATTTTCTTAAAACTATTTTAGACCTCGTAAAAAAAACTTATTTGTGCTTATCCATTCGAGCGCAGACGTCTCAAAAAGATGCAGGACTTGACATGACGTCATCGGTGGTACTAATAGAGGAGCTGTCCGCTGAGGGTCCATCCATCAGTGTCAAACGAGTCATCAGCATTATCTCGAATGACCACCACCTAGCTGCCACGCCAAACCGTTCTGACATAAATGTTCAACATATTTTTCTTCTAGATATTTTTACCCGTGACTAAACGAAGATGGCATATGCGTTTGTGGTAAGAGTTTTGTGTATCTGTTCGTTTGTTTGTGTGTATGACTGTTTGGTTTTTTTTTCAGAAGCTACTGGAAAGAAGTCTTTTTCGGTGTTCCTTTTTTTTATTTTCGACGAGGTTTTTTTATTACATAGGTATCAACTCCAGTGTAGGTTCTTAGACATGTTTTATGGTTATTAAGCCACCAGGGGGTGCGGTAGTGGACGCGTTTTTCTAAAACGGCCTGTTTTGATGCGCTTTTCTGTATTACATAGGTATCATCTCAGAGCAGGTTCTTAGACTTGTTTTACAATAAAATTATAGGTGACCAGAGGGCGCTATACAGTAGATGTTTTGCTCTTGAACAACATCGTGACCCAATTGTGTGCAAATACCTTTTTTCTAAAGAATACGTAAAAGTATTAATCTGAAATTAATATCAAATACTTAGGTCCCTTAAATCTGTAAAAAATCACGCTTCAATCAAAAACATAATCAAAAATGATGGTCATTTATGGCGCATATTTTTACATTCGCAAGTAAATCAAAACCTTCCCATGGTACGACTATACCTAGAATTATTAAATTCCCAGGCAAGAAGCGAAAACTTACAGTACAAGTAAATGAAAAAATATGATAATTATGAATTTGTAATCACATGTACAATATAATATTTTTTATAATTTTAAAATTGATATATGAGTTGACAGGCCATCTGGTAGTGAGTAGCAATAAATAAGTTATATAATAGTACGTAACCCTCGTGGCGCGAGTAGGAGACTCAAACTTGGTCATTTTTTTTACTTTTCGCCATTTCACGATAAAATTTCTATCACCTGCACACATGTACAAAAATATAATTCTATAACATCTGAAATACCTACCACGTAATAAACAATTTTTTTTGGAAATAAGTAGATATTGCAATTTATAAAATGGTTCATTTGTCATAAATAATTTAAAAATTAAAAGAAAATGGCATACAGCAACCTATTTATAATTATTTCGGAGAGTCACTTAAATTCTGCTTAAATTGAGCATGTCGTCAGTTATAGATCATAGACCATGTAATTCATCTAACCGTAAAGTAAATTGTCATTGTCTCTGAGCAGTGACGCATGTCTGGTGGTGGCTGGTGGCGCTGCGTCGTCAGCACGTCACGGCCCGCGCCTAATTACACCCCCGCAGCTTGATGGATGGTCAGACACCCCGTATCGTACATATCTATACTGTTATATCATAGTTTAAACTGTGTGCGGTTGGTACTCAATCTTCTGGTTGGTTCTTTTATGGAGCTGAAAAACAAAAAGTTATGGCATGAAAATGGTGTCCTTACTCGTGAACTATAAAAGCTACGAAACGGGAAGCATATCGACTTATAGATCCTTTCTTCCGACCGCCCATATTATACCAAACAACATTGTACCTTGAGTTATTAAAAAATATAGCATTTAGTCCAAAAATCATCGAGAAAATATCCGATTCTACTGAATGTGGTATAAAACTGTGATGTAAACTAATGGTCCGATCAATTTTAAATTTGTTTATTTACGTAGAACTTTTCTATTTCGATAATGAAAAATAAAAAAATAAAAATGTTTGCAAACAATTTGCTTTACGTGGGCTCTGAGAAGCTGCCAGCAGTCAGCGCCTGCCCTGAGGTAGAGTGAGAGGAGCGGTCGCTCTTGGCGCCAGATGGCAAGGGGCGCCAAAAAGCCAAATGCGAAAAACAATTTACAGTGCAAATAAAATTTTATATAAAAAATTGCAGATTTTATTATTTAGTGACTGACTGAAATTAACACCAATTACCCACTTATTTGCAATAGCAGTAAGCTTTCTTAATGTAAAGAAGTAGGAGTAGGTACAGTAAATTAGAGGTACTGAATTTAATTTTAATTAAAAAATTCGAGTGTTGATACTACTTACTCGCAAAAAAGTTGATTTTTCAAAACTTGACAATTATTGTTAATATAACATAAAACCGAAGTGGAATTTGCGTGAAGTGAAAGCGTCGACCGAAGGGCGCCGCAAGACAATCTCCTTTACCCTGACCAAAGGCTTGAACCGGCCCTGTCGCCAATGCCGATTAAAGAAAAAATCATCATACATTTTTTACACACGTTTGATAAAGCTATCAAAACGATCCTCTAAAGTTGTTCGGCCGTGTCTCCGAGACAGGCCACCCCATATTTTTTTATAATTTTTGCCCTATTAGCTTTTTCCATTATACTCAACCAATGATTATATTCTATAACAAAAGTCAAAGCAAAACGGAGCGATTGTTAGTTTGTTTTTATATATCCTTTATTCAGAAGATAATGTACCTTACATTACAATAGAACCCAGTTCTTATTTTTCAATGTCCGCCCATCTGCCATTGGCTTCTAGGAAACTTTTCTCTTATATCTGACCTTTTTGGTAAATCGTACCGCATAATCTCTTTAATACGAATTCATCTTAAAAATCATTAAATACATTCTTAAATCTGAATGGCTATTTTTACCCTTCGACGTAAAAAGACGGATGTTGTATGGATGTTGTAGGTTTCAAGCCTTGTCTGCCTCTCTGTACGACTGTAACATTTTGAAAATTTATATGAGTTAAAATTAAATTATTTATTTTATTTTATTTTAATGATTTTCAAATGTAATTATAAATATTCGATGATTTTTATTCATCTTAATAAATCATAACATTTCGTAATATTTTATTTATGTAATCCCATTTAATCTCCTCCCACGTTCGTAGTCAGTACCGTACCCTAACGTGTCTTACTACTTTCAGCACCGTCAAATCAAGTAATAATAATAAATAATAATATAATACATGGGACATCCCAAACAACGCCATCTAGTCCCAAAATAAGTATTATATTACTTGTCTCGTGTTATGGGTTACTAGACAATTGATACCAATACTTAAATATTCTTTATTGAAGTTTATGTATACATATATAAATATTTTACACCCGGACACTACGGAACAAATAGACATGTTCATGCACATAAATGTTTGTCCCAGGCGGAAATCGAACCGGCGACCTTTGTGGTTCTGCAGTTAGGATCTCTTCCTACTCGACCAATCGGTCAGTCATCAAATCGAGTTTGTCCATACACTCATTTATTCTATCATTCGCTTTACACATTCGTATATATATAGTACACTAATTCGCTACAAACGATACTACATCGTATACGCAAACATAACGATTGAACGAGTCACAATAGCTACAAATCCTTCAACAATTTATCCTCACTTGTCTTTCCTAATCCATTATCTATAACCCTGATCACGATCCATCTTTAACCTATTCATTGAGACCATTCCAATGATTCCAAATACGATAACTCTGCTGTAAGTCGCTGAGGAGTTGGGTATCCTACATGTAGATTCCATGTGACGCTGCAGCATCATGTCAAGGTTACCACGTGCATGAAAAATCATTAAAGTAACAAAATATTAGATACATTTAGTTGTTTGTCGTACTAACTAATTTTTTTTAGGATTTTTCTCCTCACATTTTTTGAAAATTAAGGGCGCATATGTCTCAATAACTAACCGAGTAAGAAAAGCCTTCGTGAAACCTCAATATCATTTTTAATGACATATATATAAGTATCCTGCACGTTAATGTGTACTTTATCGCTTACTTACATGTATGGCAATGAACTTACCCTATTTTTTTTTCATATTTTTCCTACACCATTGTATAGCGTGTATATAGATTGCACCTCCATTCTTTTCTTCTATATATAATGTTAATAGTCTCCGAGTGAAATTGGCTGCGACAGACAAACAGACGGACATACCGAAATTATAATGATTCCGTTTTTTTTTTCTTTGGCTACGGAACTCTGAATAGGTATAATGACTACATAGGAATTCCAACTGATTCTTTGTTTAACGGCCCATTTTTACGATCCAGCCGCGGCGTATATTATAAGAGATGTTACTGTCGATATTTGTAATCGATGAAATATCGCGTCCCCCGTCCGTTCCCTTGTTTAATGCTCTCTGTTTTATGTCCGTAGACGATCCCCACAATGCCTTGATTTACGAACAATATAAAATAAGAATTGATGGCCCAGAGCGATATTATCCATATCTACTGTATTTATAAAAAGAAAAGTCTTGATCGATCTACTGACTGTTTCAGCGCTCAGCATGAACCTTTGGCACTTGAGACGTGAAGAACATATAAATGGAACCACCTAGTTAGTTACACTACACTGCCTGTACCGTATGGTACTGCACTGGAGGCCGCTTAAGCGTCCTATGTCGAACGAAAGATACTTTCCCTGTGAATCACTATATGAGTTGTGTTTTTATGTCTACCAAAAATAAGTAACTTTCTATCCTTAGTATTCCATTACTACGCAACGGATGACGTGGCATTAGAATTGGCTATTCGCCACCACTCAAGGCTGATAACGCCGAAGCCATGTGTTTATTGTTCCATGTGGTCTCTATTGTTTTATAATAATTAAGGCTACAATGTTGGTGTTTGGAACTCACTAAAAAGGAACTTTGTGAAATCATAAGAAGCACGAATAAAGAAACCTGAACTCGACGCGACGTGCGCAGTAGAACATTTAAGGGCCCATTTTGCAGTAGGAAGAGATTCGAGGTGCGTCAATTCAAGTCAATTCAATCAAATTACAGTCTGTGTCACGCGTGTCACGAATCCGTGCACGTATCGCTCCGCTCTATGTTAGCTTTGCTTTAGTAGGTACATTAATAAAGAAAAACAGACAGACAACATTTTTAAATTAAGTAGAAGCACGTAATCCCTTTTTTCCATACAATCAAATAATAAATAAAATAAAATCAATATAGACATCAAACATGCAGAAAGACAGCCAAATAGATATTTAGACATTACCATAGGAATATCTAAGAGGTTGAAAATAAAAACCAAAATTATAAATTTCAAAGACCATGACAGATGTGAACGTTGAAATGAAAAAAAAAAATTGATATTTTTTTTCCAAAACCTCCGGATGTAAGTAAAGAAAACTATATAAAATAGAAATTTGTCGCGAGCTGCTATTACCATCCTCTGTTCCTTATTTGAATTTAAATATAGTAATGTAGAAATAGACATACATAGAAAAACTGTGTGTCTAGTAGATATGTAGTAATTTATATCACTTAAAGACTACATTTATTTAAGTAACGTAACCAATACAATTTCTATTAGTCAGAAACTCATAAAACTGCAAAATTGTAAATCAATTTCGGAGCAGGGAATGGCAGTCCCTGACGAATTTTTAATTTTATCTCCTTTTAGTCAGGGATTTTAAAAAATTAAATATTTAATGCTTTTACGATTACATTTACTTCTGTCACAGATTTTTTCCATATTTTAAATTTTTCTGTTTATAGTTTTAAATTGAATTAATACGTATCGTACTATGACAACGTGGAAAACAAACTGATAAGTTGAGTTTCCCCAACACTCTTTTTTTATTAATACAGATTACTTATATATCAGTGTACAAGTGCATGTTTATTCG
Source organism: Luffia ferchaultella (assembly GCA_949709985.1). Taxonomy (NCBI): domain Eukaryota; kingdom Metazoa; phylum Arthropoda; class Insecta; order Lepidoptera; family Psychidae; genus Luffia; species Luffia ferchaultella. The sequence continues at coordinate 12,576,088 of OX453240.1, read as the reverse complement.
TATTTATTTATGTTTACACAGATCACAGATATATAATTGGATATAAATCTATTTTAATTTCAATTATTTACCCCCACAACTTCATTGATATAAATAGGCAGTCATGTAATCACTCAACATACAATGTTGTTTGCAAGTAGGTATATTCGCAAACTAACCACCACCAATTTAAGTTCCTCCGGCACTCTTTATCCTTGCATGCAACATTACCGCTAATCTAATGGAATTTAAAGGGGGTTTTTACCGTCTTGCTATGAGATATCTATGCTATTATATAGCTAAGAAATACATTCAACATTTGTGAAATGTATTTTATAGACAAATACAGGATTATGTACACCTACAATCGTTCTTTGATGTCAATATAGGAAATGCGTGTAAAGAAGGGAAGTAGATTATTCATTATTAATTACCTAAAGTAGATAGGCCCGACAACTAAACAAATAAAGCACTCGGAACAGATGGACGAAAGGAAGGGAACAAATGAGACTTCTGTAAAACAGAACACTATCACATCACATCGTGATCCCCTGCCGAGGGACCGACGCGCGTCTGCCCTCATCCCTATTTTAATCATACGCCTACGAGACGGCGCCCTTAAGGCACCGCTTGTCAAAGGCACTAACACACCGAAGCATCCTCAATGCGTCCGGTCGCTGTTCATGCCAAACCCTATACGCTCTCCGGAGTATAGGTTGAGGAGTCGTTTAGCCGGTCGGGCTGCACCTTCTGTGTAGAAATCCCAACCCGGCACTACCTGCGCGGTAGGTCGGGCGCGCAGGTGTCTGTATGCAGATTCGGCCCTCACTAAACAAAAAAAAAAACATCGTGATCTAGTCCAGGCGAAGTCGGCGCGGACGCCAAGAAGAGTGTTATTTAACTTTGAACTTAAACCACAAAATCCAATGTGATTCGACTGACCGATTGGTCGAGAGGTTAGAGACCCTAACTGCAGAGCCAAGGGTCACAGGTTCGATTCATGACCGGGACAAATATGTGTGTGCGTGAACTTGTCTATTTGTTCCGTATCTGGGTGTAAAATAAGTATGTATAGCAGTTGTCTAGTACTCCATAATACAAGCATAATACTTGCTTACTTCTATAGGGACTAGGTGACGCTGTGTGGGGATGTCCCAGAATTGCTATTATTCTCAAGAATATTAACCTATCTCAGCATGAAGCTGGCAAAAACTACATTTACGGGCGCATGCCAAGTAAGTGCAGTGTGTGTAATTGCGTGCTAAGCGGTAGGATGTGTATTATTATTATTATCAACAAAATAAACCTATCTCAGCACAAAACTGGCAAAAACTACATTTACTATTATTATTATTATCATTATTATCATTATTATTATTATTATTATTATTATTAATTGAAAAGTTTACAATCTAACTACCGACCCACCCTGGCTTGCAATGATACAAGCAGAGAAATTGTCCTATAATTAAATTAAACAATTTTGATTACGGCTGACTATGTAGAGCTATTACTAAGATTCAGAAAACGTAGTTTGTTAAAAAAAATAGAGTAATTAGGCAAAATTTAAATTAGTTAATACACAAAATACATTATAGGTAGTATACTTAAATAGCGCGCACGAAACCATAGGATTAATACCGCACGCGAAACCTATAGTTTTGGATTCAAAAACTCACTGATAAAAACTAAACTACTGGTCCTAAACGTTTGGGATTGAGACGATTATATATTAACATAGATGAAATGTAGAAAACTACGATTGTATTAAATTTGTAAAATTACAAGCTACTATTCAAGTCATTTCGAGTTTGTCCTAATAGGTTGACATATAGTAGTGTTGTGCACTTTTCTTGACACTTATTTGAAAGGAACAATTCCTCCGTACATCGCCTCGATATAATTTAAAGGATTTAAATAGAAGCGCACGCCAGAAAACTTTTTTTTCACAGTTCATCATAGTCATCAGTTTATAAATTATACACACAAACTTTCCTCGTGAATCAGTCTATCTATTAGTTGTACCCGTATCAAAACCCCTACAGTCATTTCTGAGATTAGTATATACAGGCAGATAGACAGGCAAACGCGGCTGGAGACTTTATTATAAATCAAAGTCATATAAATCATATATATATATATATATTAGTCTCCAGCCGCGTTTGTCTGTCTATCTGCCTGTACCTTTCTGTGCCTATATACTTACTATACGAAACTTAGGATTTGACAACCTTAACTATAATATAAAAATTAAAACAGTAATATTATTCAATATTAATATACTTAGCTTTACCTTCAACAGATTCCTCGTAGTCAACAGATTCAAGTTTAGTAGTCAATATCCAACCTAAAAGCTCATATGAAACATTCAATAAAAAGGCATAAAGTTAGAACAAATATAGTCGAGTGCACGTTGAGCGAATGAACTTTTGTGGGATCGAATATCTACGTTGGAGGGCTTCAGCTGACCGCAACTCACCGGACGATCTTTTCAAAGTAACAAGAGGGTGAAGCTTATATGAACTTCATTGTATCAAGAAATAGTTCACATTATTAAAAACGATGTTTGATAAATAACTCAAATTATTGTAGTTTAGGTTTCTTTCTATTTTTATTATTATTATTTTATTGGACTAGTAGAAAAATTCAAAACAGCTTAGGTAACTGATGTACCTAAACAACAATACAAGGTAGACTGATGACTATAAAAAGATTAATGGAAAAATCGTAAGATATAAAAAAGGATGTACATAGAGAAGGCCCATTTTAAGAAGGGAACCTAGGACAAATAATAGATTAGGTTGATATGACAGAAACTGAGTCGAAAGAGGTCGACGACCGTTGTTGACTTGTATTATTGCCATGTATTATGGTTCCTTTTCAACGCGCCGGTGTCCATCCTCCCAACAACTTAAAAATTGTCATTTATGAATGAAGTTTACGGTTAGCCAAAAGATGGATAAATGAAACATATTTTTCTTAAGAGGGCCGTCTCTAAAAATTAAAACAATTTGATGTATTTTACAATTTTCCATGCTCCACCAGTCCCCACTGTAGCAAAGTCTAGAAGATTACAATTTTTAAATAGCTAACATTTAAAATGTTAGATATATTTATATCTCGGTTCACACGATAGCGCCAGTGTTTACATGTAATTCGATAAAGGGACGTATGGGGTATAGAAATGACGAGTGCAGTTGACGGCACCAGGTCGGCACTGGTACCGGCTGCGTGCCCGCACAAAAGAGCGGAAGCGAAAAAAGATCAATATTTAGACGCCGTCGATTATAACGCTCGCGACCGGACGCGAATGCGCCCGTCGACGCTAATAAACTTAAAGAACAGGATGCGATTTTTGTCGGAATCGTGTTAACCGATCTGCTCTCGCAGCTCTGCCGTGTCACAACAATGGCGTACGATCCGTTCCGTTCTTGGAAGTTTTTTAGGTTCGCGTTCGTGCGTAAATGCGATGCGAACGATCGAATCGGATATCGAGCCCTCGAGCCGGCCCTGTCTGTGCGCCTGAATGCCGCGAGTCCGGCCGGGTCGGAGTCACGAGGGGTGAGGTATTGAATCGAAGGCGTACATCCGGCAGGCGGCGCCGCCGTTCAACACGATTCCAGTTCTACGTTTCAATGGTTTATATATACAACCATGCATTTTTATGATTACTAAAAAATAATAATATGATCTTGGTGTTATCAAAATATAGCAACTAGTCATGGAAAAAATCAAAATCGGACGATATTTCAAAGTTGCTAGGTTTAGATTAGATAGATCGATCATTTGACGGGCAGACGGACAAAGACACGAATGCACTGAAAGACAAAATTTAAGCAGCCTGATTTCTATTGTTATTTGTCGTGATAGGCCGAGTTGAAAAATAGACAGACGAAAAGCAAACGAAGACTTAGACAAAAAGACAGCAGAAACAGAGGACTTGGTCAGGTTCAAATGATAAGAGCGACAACCTAGCTCATCCGTTTGATGTGGTCTGATCGTGTATCTACAGCCAATAAATAGTTCCTTAAGTTTTCTACCTTTTTAAGTAAAATGTAACATTTAGTATATGCACATAGGCAGAAGTAAAGAGTTATGAAATAATGATGTCCACGAGCGTATCGCTTGACGCCCAGTGCTGAGTTCAGTAAGCTAGTACGGCTAAGCGTTTGTACTTTGTAGTCGCATATAACGCGTCTTTAGTTACTAGACATAATTTTGATTCTAATCACTTTCTGTCTATAAGATATTTTTCTAAATGTAAATGCTTTTGCTTAGAAACGCCAAGAGGGACATGAGAAAACTAATTTATAACTGAATATTTAAAAAACGGGGGGGGGGGGACTAAAATATAAAGTAATCTATGATACCTCTATTTTGTGTTACTCCATATGAGCGCGGATAAGCAAAAAACATTTCCATTTCGACATAGGGGGAGAAACGACGTTTGGAAAAAATTTATGACTAATAATGGCTAACGATTACTCTGCATGATCAATTTACATATAAATTTTCCTTAATTTATGTATGTTTTGTTACTGACCTACGAAAGTGTGATAAACAGGACAAACGGACAGACAAACGGACGGACAAACGGGCGAAAGGCGGACATAAAGCTATAAGAGTCTATAACTTATAAGCTCAGAATATCAGAATTTGTTGGATAGTCCTCATTTGAAGATGGCCGTGTCGCCGTCCACAGCGAGGGTTGTGTTGGTCGCGTACAACGGTATTCATATCCATATTCTATATCTATTCAGCCCATATTCAATACAGTAGAGTGTAATTTGAGATCGGGCATTTATTCGACATTGTAATGCAGTGAAGTAAAATAAAAATAATTGCAAAAATTCCATATAATATGCTTATGGTAAATCATAGAGATATAATGTATTTCCTTTTAAAAATTTACCTATGCGACTAATATAAATTTGATAAATAATACGATCGAATGTAGGTATTACTTTTTGTTTTTCTGTAACAGTTATTTAGTAAATTAGTGTTTTTGCAATAAAACTCAATGAATATGTGTGAATAAATTTTCTGCTAAAGCTACACTAAGATGTTTTTCAGCAATTATGAATAAGTTGAACATAATTAACGATATAGAGGCGATAAAGGCGATTTTAGAAATGTTCGTCTGTCCATCTGTTTGTGCACGTATCACGCGAACACTACTGAACGCAATTTCACGTTTAGATTGAACTATGTAAATAATTTAATACCTGGGTCAACATTTAGGATACTATTTGCTGGGAGTAATTGTCTCATTGCCACGGGAAAATACAAAACTGGTTCCAACAAAAAAGTACGCAGAACCAACTAATTGGTAGGTACAGTAGGTACCTTTTATAGAAAAGTGCAGTATACGCAGGCGAAGCAGCGGGTGGTCGGTAGTTTTCAATTAATGCCCGATTACAAATTACAATTTGTATAATTATCTTTCCATCGTCACTAATGGTCAAAGAAAAGTCATGAGTCGCAATATATGAGCGTGTAATGTGTGCGCGCGACATCAGCCTCATTCTGCGTCTATCATCTTCGCTAACATTTCACTTAGTCAAGATGAGCTTCCTAAATCGTTTGTATAACATGTTTCCTTCCTTTGATTTTCCAAAATACTAATCTAGAAATTAAGAAAAAAAAATGAAAGTATTTGTTTCAATTAAATTCAAATAATTAAGATGTTATAAAAGAAAAACTACCAATCCCGTGCCAATCCCTGCTCAACTGTTATTAACCAATAGGGTACTGTTTTAATTTAGTTTAACTCTAAAACAGCTTTCGTTGCATAGGCGTTTTACCTTGTATCTTTTAGAACTAATATAATGCTATTAGATTTGTCAGATGAAATCATAGCCGAGGTAAGTTGCGCTGCTTGTGTTTTACATGTCCACCTACGTATACATTGCAGGTTCTTATAGATATCACAAGTACAAATACTATTAAAATACAATCCTTATAGAAATAATTATTCAAGATTGTATATCCGCATAGTATATATGCGTTGATAATTCAACGATTGAGCCATCAGTTTAATGATGGATCAAAATGACAATCCTGAAATTGTTCATATCTAATAAAGTGTCATGATCGTTTTAAATTTGTTTACTCCTTAAATAACGGTGCATGATGGATGAAAATTTATTCAACATTTAAAGTCCTCCTAGTATCCCACTCAATCAAGCTTCGACCCTTGTCAATACAAATGAATTCAATGCACGTCGATCTGAAGAGGCAAAGTTGTACAGGAAATGACGCCGCGTCACCCTGTACCCTTAATTTCCTGTCTTATCTCGTCTCGTCAAATAAACTGCAAAATCCATGTCTATTATGAAAAAGCTTCGATTGATAGATTTTCAATGGAAATGGAAAAGTGGAAATGGAGTTTTCTTTATGAAGGTATATCTTGTTATAAGTACTACTTTTAAATTTTCAAAGATGGAAACCGGGAATAAGTTAATCGGTGGCTTTACCGAAGGTACATATACCAAGCTATGAAAAGTATATTTTTCAAATTTAATGTTTTTAGATCATCTCGCTCGTTGCTGTCGACTTGATGACGCAACGCCACACACATTTTGCTCTCAACACACAGTGCAGTACGATCATGTATCACAGATTAGTCCAAAGCACGCTCGACACCTGAAATATTAACTTTTCTAAATTTATTACCTTCCTTCTCGTAGAAGGAAACTATTTCGCGTCCCTTCCCTTCTATTCCCTTCAATGCTCAAAATCCTTAATAGTTGCATTCCCTGGAATGTTAAAACAAAAGGAGGTTATTTATCGCATTCGGCTTAATGAGATATTTATTATCTGTAGGAGAGTTGCGTTCATTCGGCTCAATGAGATTAATTACCTGGAGGAGAGTTGCGTTTCAAGTGGTGCCACATTTCAGTATATTGATTTTTACTAGTTGTCGCCCAGCGGTCGAACTTTTTTGAAATCACCAATAAAAAAACTGCATCAAACGATAGACTATTAAACTCGTATTACAAACGATTTACAGTATTTGTGACGCATATAAGGTATATATAGATTTAAGCTTTTGGCACATCAATTCCAAATTCCACACTCGTCCATACCCGTGATATGCTTTAAAAGGGGTGCATAGTTTTCACGTATTAGTAAATAGATTATCAAATCAAGTGGTTTGATCCCCTGTTAAAGTAATAGATTTTTCATAAATGTAAATATGCAGTTTTCGTTTACGAAGAAATTGAGCTCATTATTCCTTTGAACACTTTTCGCTATTTCTCATAATTTAGGATTTGGCCATATAGCCCAATCTCAAAAATTCTTCCTGTATATAGATTTTGCCTTTATGCACTCCTACTCCACATAAACTTTAACTATGCCGAATCTCACAATCCTTCGTGCGCGTAGTATGCTTAAAATGGGGTCTACAGCTTTTACTTCACGTATTTATATATATGACTAGCGACCCGTCCCGGCTTTGCACGGGTAGCAGAGCATAATAAGCCGTAATGTTTTTTTCTGTCGTAGTGTCATATCAGCTTGTTGCGTCGAACATGTGGATGGGATTTAATTAAATTTCAATGTGACGTAAGTTCATCATACTTGGGGTATTTTTAAACTATTTCATTTCCAATTCTATAAATATTTGAAAAAGTGAAGAATAAGTACACATAACCTAACCTAACCCGGCTGGTCGCGCGATATTGATATTTCGCAATAGCTCCTAAGATATTAATTTAAGTTGTATAGTGTAAAGGGCAATCATAATGTGCATGAAACGCTAAAGGTAAATAACGTATTTAATTTGATAAGGATTAACACTGTATCTGTATAAAATGCTTTCCAATTACCTCATCATATGACACCATTTTTATAAACATAAAAATATTTATAGTAAGCTATCCATAAAAGATAGACATATGCCATCGCGGACTTATATTTAGTCCTATAAAAAATACACAATTCTTCCGTACATTATTTTGGTATATCTAAAAGGGATGAGGCAGCGTTTTCGATGAAAGATCCCAGCCGACTTGATTTTTTCCGACTTCTTCAACAATAATCGTCATATTTCAACAAATTTCTACAAAATATTAATAAAGTATACACCTAAACCTTCCCCTTGAATCACTCCATCCATTGGTGTCACCCATATGCCAATCCGTTCGGTAGTTTTAGAGTTTACCGCGTTCAGACAGACAGACAGACGCGGCGGGGGACTTTATTTTATAATATGTAGTGAAGAAGATATTGTTTAATATGTATAGGGGGAGTCATAGAAATGTGATTACCTGTGGCGATCAAGGGCGACAATGGGGTCGAGAAACCATTAAATTTGTGTAACGTAATTTACAAATTGCCCCTTGTTAGCGGACAACTTAAAATAATTTAATACATTTTTAGATTACGTCTTGAAAAACAGCCACGACCGGATAGCGGGCGGCAGCGCAGCCAGAGTATGCGTAGGCAGGTAAAGTCTGTGCGGAACATTAAACACTCCGCTCGGGCCTATAATTTTCTCTGTATTTACATTTCACCCATGATAATTCTCCTCTAGTTTACTTAAGCCGATAATAATTCTCTGCCTATTTACACGTTGGGGATGAATTTTATTTACACACCGTATAAAACACGCGCGGCGTTCTCCATACGTCTGGTATTTATCTACCGGAATGCGTAACACCGGGGGTAGGGTAACGGAGCCGATAAACGATATTGCATTTACGTTCGTCTTATTCGTAATTAATATAATATACCTTGAATCGTATGTTCGGATATAAATCGTATTGGCTCTCTACACAATAATTTTCATGTGTGTGATAACCAGTGTTGCCAGACGTCCCGATTTTCACGGGACGTCCCAATTTTAGGGCTCTAATTAAATGTCCCGACGCCAATTGTCCCGATTATTACGTGAAAGTTCGATCGAAATCTAATAGAAATATAGTTGTTTGCAGTTGGTCTATTCACTGACTACAACGTAAACTGATTCGAAACATAATCTGAAAATTGCTGAATTATTAAATATTGCAAATTTTGTGCTATTCAATTTTGATTTCATGTCATGTATGGACTTTCATAGATTTTGAAAGGCAAGAAAAATAGATTACAACAAGTAACATCATCTGAACATTATAAAACGAAATAAAAATATTATGTTTATTGTTTTATTATTAATTTGTGTGGTACACTGTATGTATGTTTGTGTTTTTCTATTGCGAAAAAATTTATTGTCATATTTATAATTTAGAGTGATTACAAAGTTAATAAGTACCTAAATAATAAATGGTTTGTTATTTTTTTGGCCCGAATTTTTCACCGAAATCCCGCATTTTTTAAATTTTCGCATACAAATTTCGATTGACGCGAATAAAAATCTGGCAAAACTGGTGACAACAACGTGAAGTTGTCAATTATGTGATTTGTAAAATTTAAATACAGGACGTTTTTTTATCACTCGTCAATCTTTTTCTAGGTATTATGCATCTACACAGAGTTTATTTTTGAAAAAGAGTAGGAGAAAATTTTCACTTTCAAATAGTTTTCCAGAAAGAATTATTTATTCAGCGTGGTTACTCAATGAAACATAAATATTAGGTATCCTGGGCACATCTAAGAGGAGTATTTTAGAGTAACTTTGTGGCGCCATATCTCAATATTTTAGTACTGAGCGATAAAAAGCAAAAAAAACGCTTAAGCAATAATAATGATAATATAAACGTATACATCACGACAGCGTCTATGCCCTAAACTAAGCTTTACCTTGTGTTTTGGGTACCAAGCGAAGACACCACATACGTCATATAACAACCAAAACCCGGTACCAGTATCAATATTTATGATATAAATATTGACCTGAAATTCGAACCCGAGACTTCCAGCTTTGTAGGAAGGGTCGTTACCCACTAAGCTAAGTGGTCGTCGAAAAGTATTTCATTATTTTCATCAAAGAATATTAAAATTTGGCAGGTGAAGAAAAAGTCACCTGATAGTAGTATAGTGATAGACACTGGTCTATAGAACCTCTATTTCATTTTAGAAGTGGTTACCAATGTCTTCCATACGATGCAAAAAGTAGAAAAAAATCACCCCAATTAGATATACTAGGTATAGGTGGAAATTGAAATTTTATCTTGACGACTAAATATAGGAACATATATCGACTCTGCCTTTTCAATATACGACGAAATTCATCTGTCTTTAAGTACGAAGGTAATGACGAGACTAATTATGAAAGTTTTATTTTTTTGCTTTTTACGGATCCCTAAAATGTCCTTTCTAGTATTTTTTTTTCACTATTCACTTTCACTTTCATCAATACAGAGTAACCATCGATAACTGAATTTGTCTGTTAGGTAGTTTAATATTGTTTGGGTATCGGAATCAATTCGAATCAATAGATATCTGTCATTAGTGCTATATAATAAATATACTTGTATACACTATGTTATATACTAAACTTTCTATTAGTGAGTGAGCTTTTAGTTTTCAAAGCATGAACTTATAGCTTTAAAATAAAAGTTTGTTCAGCGACTGGCCTTATCTGTAGGTATGTAAATGTTTGCTTCGCGAGCGCTTTGGGCTTTCAACATGATTAAATTCCGCCAAGACAATTTTACAGCGAGTTATTCCGTCTCTAATGGAAGTCGATTGTATTGTAATTCCGATGTCGAGCACAGGAACGGGAACTTTTACATTTGCCCCCTTCCCCCCACATTCGTGAATACATTGAGTTTATTGAATCGGATATCGGCGTGGAATTGCTCTCATCTCGTGCTTAAACGTAATAAGAAAACGTATTTCTTGGATTTCAAATTTATGGCACTTAATTTACTTTTCGTATTTCTAATAAACGTTAATAAAAACACGACAGTTTTGAATATTTACAAGCATGAGTCTACGATATGATCACCAATTGCAGAGAATTTCAATCAGTCCAACTTCTACGGTAACGAGAATTATATTAATTTTCTTTTGGCGATAAATATACAGTAATAAATAAAGTAGGAATCAAAATTTTATATAGGAATAGTAAATATTTGCACTATAGTGCACTAGCTGTAATGTTTTTGGCATTGGCGACATTTCGCATTCCTATGAATTCGACATTCAACGCACTACCTAAACTTTACATACAAATTCCACTATGATTGTTTAGATTTGTAACTTAGTTACGAAATATGCCTCATTTTTAGGAAAAAACCTAATTCATAATTTTTATGTTTCATTCACAATTCTTTAAAAGTAGAGAAGTTATTATGTTATGTTAGAGATATTATTAAACATTTCCTTCGTGTAGAAAACATAACCTGATGCTGCACTCAGGATTCCACGTATCCTCATGAGGATACGTTGAATTTCGAAAGTTAACCATAATTTTCACCACGAACTGATGCTGAAGCCAGGATTGTCTACTCACGAGGACACTCCACAACGGTTAATAGCACGAACATGAAACTTTGTATATACATTTAGTTTTGATAGTTAACCATGATTTTCACCACGAATTGATGCTAAAGCCAGGAGTGTCTCCTTATAAGGGTACTCCTCAATGGTCAGTAGCACGAATACAAAGCTTTCTATATAGGTTGGATTCTAATAGTCAACTATGATTTGCACAATGAACTGATGATTCACCTAGGATAGTTTGCTTAGTGGTTAAGAACCCCTCAGTGGTTAGTAGCACGGACATGAAACTTTTTCTTATACTAAAAGCTATTTTCTTCTTTTTAGTTGGTTTTGCTATTAAAGTTTTTTTTTCAGTTTTTTTTAACTATAATTTTTAGAATGAAATGGTAGATGAAGTTGACATTAACATATTCTGAGTTGAAATTGGAGATATTTATTGATTATTACTTTTAATAAATCGACGATAATTCAAAAGAGTTCTATATTAGCAACAAAAATTAATAAATAGCGATCCGTAAATATTATTCCCTGACTATCATTCAAGCTATCCCAGGACGGCACCTAATGACGCGTCAGTAAAATAAAATATTATTCACCATTATAAGTGTATTAAATTATAAGAAAGATTTTAAAGAAATTTTACGAATTTTACGAATATCTGCTTAGTTATTAAATTCAGAATAACCACGAGGATTTTGCTATTAATTAAGCGCCATCGTGTTTGTATAACAAAATGTCGACGTCTAATGTCTGAGCACGCCCTGGCAAACTGCGAAGTTAATTAACGCGTCCGCACGTTCTCTTCATAATTAATTTAAAAAAAGACAGTCTATGAGTCTAGTCAAGATGCACTTGACTTTCAGATATAACTAACTTTTAGGTATATCAAAAACCTCACTATGCGAAAAATTTGTTTTTCGTACCTGTTCATTCAGCTTTTTAACTTATAATAGTAGAGGATCCGAATTAACAACGACCTTCACCCATCTGTAATCCACGATGAAAATTTTTTGTTATTAAATTTAGTACGTAGAAAATACATCGTTGATGGGTTGGCTAAAAAATTCCTGGCAAGGCTATGATTAATAAAAAATTTAAAAATGACTTTTATTTAACATTCCACGTGTGTTTATTAAATAAATTTAATACCAATTTAATTAAGTATGAAGCCTACAGAATATGCAAACGTTGGGTTGTCCATTTTTTATCTGGCATAACTACTGGGTTGGCAGATATAAACAGATACATTCATCCTTCGTTTATGTTTTTTGTCATTTGTTCATTTTCACTTTTAACTGTTCACTTTGTTTATTTTTAAGTACTTTCTTGAAAAACTTTCCAAAAAATTCAAAATAAGTATATCGCTATATTTTTATTATTATTATTTAATAAATCACAGCGTTCCCAGGATTTTTTTAGCCAACCTATTCGCGATGTATTTTGTACGTACTAAATTTGATAACAAAAAAATTTTAACTTTGAAACAGATGGGTGAAGGTCGTTGTTAATTCGGATCTTAGACTACAAAGTTAACCCAAGAAATGTTTGGCTTCCTTACGTATTACTTTTTTTAAATCTACGTACACAAGTTCCTGTTGATTTGGTGTACCTATACATTTATAAAAACTGTAAAGTGGGCGGTCCGACACACAGGTCCGACATAACGAAATTCGATGACAACACACTAACATGATAAATATGACTTAATGCTGCACCCAGGATTGTCACCTCATTAGTATGTACTTTGAATTTCGATAGACAACCATGATTTTTACTGCCAATTGATGCTACAGCCAAGATTGTCTGCTCATGAGGGCCCTCCTCAACGGTCAGTAGGTAGTACGGACACAAAACTTTGTAACTATATAGATTGGATTCTAATAGTTAACCATGATTTTCACAGTGAACGATGATGCACTTAGGATAGTTTGCTCACAAGGAAACTCTTCAGCTATTAGTAGCATAGACATAAAACTCTGTGTATAAGTTGAATTTAAATAGTTAACCATAATTTTTACCATAAATTGATGATATAGCCAGGACTATCTCCACACGAGGGAACCTCAACGGTTAATCAAATGGAATTAAAATTTTACAGTTATGCATAATTTGGATGACAATCGATAATTATGGTATTATCGAGCTAGATAACAAAACTCTTCAATAGTTTAATTTTTTTTCTATAATCACACCAGTTCGTCACCATGCCAGTGTGACGACGAGTAATTTTTTTCTTGTCACACTGCAGAATTGACTACCTTTATATGTCATGACATTAGTGTTTTTAATAAAAAAAACTTGCCTTTTCTTGTTTCTTATCAACGTCATTAACTTTACGATACAAAAGAAACCACGGGCACTTTTGTTCCCGTGGTCCCTTCAAGGGACTACAAGAGCTACCATGGGGAACACCAAAAAGTATAGTAAGTTTACCTTTACAGGGAACACACTAAAAAACCTCCTAACTAATCTTGATAATTAACGTCTCGTTAATTCACAGGGGTATTTGAGAAAGTATTGTGATTTGAATTTTACATACTGTTAATACGGTAAAATTTTGTGATGTTATAACAATAACAAAATAAATCCACATTACAAATGCATTACAATAATTGACACATCTTGCCGTTTTAGGGATGTGACGTCTTGATAGCGTTGTACCGCATCACATCGAACGAAACATCGCTAACAATACCTAAGAAATTTACAAAATAAAAGTTTCTTTTTTATAAGAACGACGTTAAATATTTTTCTACTTTATTATATGTTTTACTTTTAAATAGCTAAATCGTCAATATGGAGCATCTCATACTTCGAAACGACCGAAAACTGAGCAAAATAACGGACTTAGAGATAAGACAAACCATATGTCACTATCATTATTAATCCTAAAAGTTCTGTTAAATTAATTACATATGAAATGTAATTTATTAATATTTAATTGTTTTTCCAGTACGAATCTTACACGTGTGTCACGCCACCACCATAAACGTGTAGTGGAGGAACCATGAATATAGAGGGAATAGATTACACATCGTGTAGAAATCGTATCAAATAGTTGAAAAATCGACTTGTTTTTTTACACAAAGAAAATGCTAAATTCACGTACTGATTTCAAATAACAAGTCAATTTCACTATTTTTAAAAAGTGTTAAAGAAACACGAAAATGTTGATTTTTGTGACTTTCCTAGGAAGGATTAACCTGAAAAATATCAATAACATAAATATTATTATTACACACTTATATAGATATCCCACGTGAGTACGCTTTCATCGCACACTTGATTGTTTATTGAATTATAACTTCAAAAGACCAAATGTTCCAGTCTTTCTTTGGTACGCAAATGTATCTTTGGGGCGCTTCCTTGTGGCGTAACCAGTTTTGTACGCCTACGCTCTCTCGATAGCTTTGATCTATTTTTAAATAAGCTTTTAAATATTTGTTTAAGAGCTTTTTTTGATTACCAATACGAGTTCAACTATTTTTTACGCGTAGGGACAACAAAGTCGGAAATTGTAATTAACTAATGCATTAATTACTAACTTTCACGTAGTCAAAATAATTTGCAAAAGCACAGAATGGGCTGGAATGGGTGTGAACGCTGTCAGTGGTAGGGAGAGAAGGGTGATTGATGACAGTTGCCCTCGGTTCAGAAACGCGTGGCCCCTCGTTCCTCGCCCCATATATCTTCTTAAATGTAACCCGTCATTTTGAGCTTCGACTCGGTTTCATCACACTACGCTTCTGTTCAAAACTTTAAACCGATTTTGATTTTAACATAAGGTTAAGCCGTCGTTTAGGTATCTATGAGATCTAAAAATTCTATTTACCTAAGTACATACATACTAAGGTGAAAGTCGTTGACATGAAACAATCCAAAATTCGTGAGCATTTCATACTCATCATCGTGATTTAATTACTTTTCTAACCGTGTTAGTTGGTATATTGTTACTTTTAAACAAACATTTACGAGAAATTTTGGACAAATTGGAGTCTAGTGACCAGAAAATTTACAACCAGTTAAATTTTCTACTTGAAATATTGGTACTTCAAGTCGGCCTACCTTGAGAACGGAGCAGCCGCTCTAGGCGATGGACAAATGAGGTCGCCAAAATGCGCAAAACCGAAAAATATACAGTTACAATACACTACAATAATACTATGAAATACATAATTAATAATACAGACAAAAGAGGCATAACAAAACATTGAGCTAGAAGGAATGATGACGTCCAATATCAAAGTATATGATACTGTGCTTCGACCTCATTTCCAACGGAGTAAAACGACTGAGCATGTTTAATTTGCGAAAGCAGTCTGTTCGAAAGTAAATATACAGCTAGATTAGAGAAGGACTTACGACAGAAAGTTGAAGTAATAAGAGAATAAGAGTATAGGAGAAAGCAAATTTTTAGAGTGAGCGTAAGTTAAAAATTCAAAGCGCTCTTTCGAGTATACTGATGAATGGGGATAGAAAAGGATACAGTAAAGAAGACACAATACAAAGAGGTTCATAAAAAGTCGAATAGGCAGCCACTTCAGTTTAATACGAAATTAAAAAACGTGATCTTAATTTCGTAAACCAAAAATATATGAACTTTCTGCATAGATTTTGAAGCTACTCAAGTTTATTCAGCTGATCCTCCGTTAGATCAGTGTAACAGGAATCAGTATAAACAAGGATAGGTATCATTATGTAATATGCTATCGTAATTATTGTGGTAACAGAAAAAAATCTGATCTTAAAACTTACCTGCTGCAGCAAACTTCTTCCCAACGATTAGGTACCACCATTGACTTTAATAGAATCAAGAGCCGTATTATGGACCTGGACGGAAAACTGATTGAAATGAATTAAAGAAATTATTTTGAGTTAGAAAATAAAATAACTGTTAATGGACTTTAGGCGCTCAAGGATTTTTGACTGGAACGGGAGTACGAAAATGGAACAGTATTCAGAAAAACTTGTTTGATTTGCTTTTTTATCCAAAGAATAATGTTTCTTTGTCAATGAGATTGGTTTGATTTGATATGACAAGTTACCGTAGCGAAATTATTGTTTCGATTACGAATTTAGAAGTACTCTTAACTTATAGTAAATCTAACAATATTCTGATAACTCGTATGAAACACTTTATTAAATTAAATTAATTTCTCGTTAAATTCACGTTTACAAGTTTGTTTTGTATTCATTACAAATTGAATCGTTGTTTTAAAGTTCTTTATTAATTTATTTACATAAACAAATTATTTATTTACATAAATATTTATATAGTAATACCGTTTTCTCTATTGATATTGAAGTCTTTATTAATTATTTTGTTTTTTTAATGAAGCATAAGATATATTTAAAAAGGATGTTTATAAAGATTAATACATACAAATAAATCTAAGAACTAATTAACAATATTTACAATGTTTACAACATAAAAATATCGTCCAGGTTGGTCCCATGTGGCATCGATCCCATTACGCTTGCACTGTTTCCGCGCTGCACAGCGATGCTCAGTTGCTGTGCGAAATAGGCACCCGCTCTGGGATCGCCAGCAGTGCTGACCAGACGGGTGGACAAAGCTTTTACGAATTTTTTCGTATCAGACGACCACGGACCGAGTGTCTCTACTGCAACCGCCGCAAACTCGTAGTGAGGAATCAACCCCGAGTATTTGCGACGTTTACATAATTGGGCCTGGTCGGCCGCCGCGCCAGCACTCTGGGCCGTGGCCTGGACATGGGACGGAGCCAGAGTATCCACACATGTGGCATCCCAAATCAAAGGACGGCCCAGGCACCAAGGCACCAACGTTGCTCCGTCGGGTCTCTTGCCATCGTCCCTGAACAAGCCTTTCGGCTCTAAAGATGAGGGGATAGATGCTGCTGACTAAGATTGGCGTTTAGGTTTGGGAGTGTGCAATTTAAGCGTTTTCAATTAACTTAGTTTCTAATTTGGTTTTGGATTTAATCTTGCTGTGACGGCTTCACGTCGGCTTCACAATGTTTATCTCAGAATATTTCAACGTGTGCGAATACGGACTCGTATATACATTATTTGATGGTGAACGCTCGAAACTCTGTGATATAAGATCTAGAAACGTGAAATAAAGGTGCATCAGAGAATACTGTAATCCCATACCACCCTTTTTTGTTTTATGCCTTAGAAGTTTACCTATATTTACTTTAACTGGATTCATATTCAATGAATTCATAACGGAAAACTGAAATAAGTGCGGGTAACGGAAAATACATCCAGTTAGCGAACACTCTTAATGTACCCAGCTCATATATTCAAGCTATAACTTACATCACAAAAATACTTCTATAACTTCTACGGTTTCCCATTTATGTGGTTATGTAAAAAAACAAAATCAATCAGATATACTTTAAAAAAATCCTGATTCATGTAACTGATTTAATTAACAATTAGAGGTTTTAATAATACGGATTAAGGATAGGATGTGACAGCTGCGAGATGGTTCGGGTAGGCCGGCCGCCGCCGCCGCTCGCCTCTCCCTCCTCGGCTTGATCTGATTGATTTAGCAGATGTGGGCCACACTGCCATCGCCATCGACCCAGCGGGCGGTAAGAAAGTGAAATTAGTTTACTACAGCAATATGCACTTAACTAGCCATGATAGATTCCATAATATTGTATAGCTTTCACTACACAACATGAGATTTTCTATTCGAAGTTCTGTTATGGATTACGATCTTAGAACGGGATCTAGAACAATGACTTATATGTGACTTAATGAATGAACAATAGCTTATATATAATTTGGATCATAACTTTGATCTTCCGTTCAGTATCGGCAATCAGATATTTTGTCCCTGTATTTGAAAATTCTCTAATTCTAATCAAATTCTAATAATTCTAGTCAAAATAATCTAATTTATTTTCATAATATTGTGTAATATTATAATAATATTGTGTCCAAAATCCAATAGTTTGTCACTCTAAAACGGCTAAGGTTCCGATGCGTTTTTTTTTGTATTGCACTTCAGTTTTGTACATTACCTCTGAAATGGAGCTATAGCCTACTTTATGTATTTTCTAAAATAGATACATATAACGTTTATTATTATTTCAGATTTGGTTTTAAATCTCATTCAAACCGAGTGTTTGGGAATTTAAATTATTTAATTGGAAAAAAATGCTTACGTGACCAGTGTCTGTAGCAATAGTACTTACCGAAGAATTGTTTATATGCCTTTTTTAAATAAAATATCTTCATAATTGAGGAGTGTCTTTTGAAAAGGGGTTAATTCTATTCTATCGTTTTTTACAGAAATCACAAAAAACTTTTAATATGGGTTGAATGTTACTTTAAAATATGTGGTATTTAATAAGCATGTTAAACTAGCATACAGCATATTTATTATTTTGCAGCAACTTTTTGCAGAGTAATGTTTCAGCATGCCCACTTTTACAGTAGAAATAAGCTGTTTAGAAACAGAAAGGTTGTTTGATTGTATATAGCAAAAAAAATACTAGAAATACACCTTTTTGTAACGGACATCGTTTTCTAAAGCGAATTTTCTATGGGAATAAAGTACTTTTGACGCATAACAAAGCAAGGGGTAATGGATACATGTGCCTATAATCGAATGGTTTTAAAACAAAATCTTGCGGGAAAATAGCTATAAGCATTTTTTAAAAGACACTCCTCAATTAATGGACATCACAATGACATCAAAAACATCGATGTATTTAATACTAAATGTTAAATCCATACAAATTTTATTATTGACGTTCAGCGTAAAAAGTCACTCTTGACCATCAGCCGACGAAGGTGTTCGTAGTAGGGCCCCTAGTGAGCGCCAAACATTAAGTGCCCGTGTGTGTTCTATATACATCACTATATAGAACAATCACAATGTTTGGTTATATTCTCACTTGAGAATGAAATTACATTAAAGTACTTAAAGACTCAAAGGTCGTTTCTGTGAATAAGAAACCTGTTTTTATGTTACATTAAAATTGCATTAACAATAAAACTCTGAATGTCCACCTGATGAAACTCAATACAAAAAATGAAATAAGGTGATTCGAGGAAGGATCAAGAACGATTTACATAGCAATTTACGGAGTCGCTTACATACAGGTGATACGGGTGTTGTCGGGCGGAGGCGCGTAACGGGAGGGACGGGGCCGCGGTGGCGCAGGCGCACGCGGTTACATCAAAGCGCGGGTCGACGCACGCACTTTGCGCGGCACAAACAACGCAATCAACGACAGTCTCTGTCTCGTCTCCACCGATGACGCGAGCCGACGCGACGCAACTAAACGCAACGAACACAATAGTAGGTAGGTATATCCATAGACATAAATGAGTATATCATACGAATACGAACAATATTTGAGCAAGGTCGGATTGAGGAAAATACGGCCACAAAGTAGGTAATCAGTGAAATTATCTACAACTCATAAATTACATTTGTGTACCTAATTTTATTAGTATTTATTAAGAGTTAACCATTTTACAGAAACACTGTAACATTTAATTTTTAACCAAAAAATTAAATAGATACCAAGGTAGGTACTTACCAATTTTACCGTAGGGTAAAACTATACCTAACTGCTAAAACAAACTTTTCAATTTCCAGTAAAATAATAAATAGGTATCCATTTCCGTGGATTTTACCTTGAAAATGCCAGAATTCCAAATTTTCATCTCCTATTTCAAGGATTATACCTATTTCTATAAATCTTGAATCACGTATAATTCTCAGTATTTGACCATAAAGCTAAACAATAAATTTCAGATTAATAGAATTCTCTTTCATACTTTCATCTCTTATTTAAATTAATCTCCTTTTTAAAGGTTGAATTCTTAAAAATCTTGAAACGCAACATACCTACGTACCTACCTATTTAGTTTCTGACCCGAAGGTCGTTTGGCCTTCACGTCAGACACTAATACGGAGCAATTTTTATACATTTAACTTCGAAATTGACAAAAGTTATGAAACCCAATCTTTTTTTAAATTTTTGGCCACAAAGCCAAATAATCGGTTTCAGAAATTAACTTTAAGAGTGACAGAATTGCCGTATTAACTTGCATCCCCTATTTTACCCCGAATGGGTAAAATTTTAAAAAATCTAAACACACAAGATATTTAGTTTATGATACAAAGGCCAAATATCAATCTTTCATGCATTTAACTTTAAAAATTAAGGATTTTCATGCAAACTTACCGCTCTTGTTTTTACCCCTTTAGAGGTAAAAGTTCGAAAAATCTTTTCTTAGTGGATGCTTAGGCCAAATTTCGTGTGATTTGTGATTCGCTTCAGTGGTTTTAGCTCGACTGTAGGAGAGTCATGAGTCAAATAAGACTTAAGAGGTATTTCGATAAGTCTATAAATTTTTAGGACATCATTTATATATTAAAGTATTTATTTACTCAATATGTGCCTAATGTCTCCAGTAATTACATAGAATTATTTAATAAAGTGTTATATTGTAACACCGCGCCCCGTGTCATCTGTCGTCGTTGGTGAAAGGTGACGGCTGCTCATGAGACCGGTGACCATCGTGACTGACTGAATTAATTAACGGGTCATAACTCGTAAGCGCTAGTGCGCAAAGGGCATTTTGCGGCATGTTGCGGTTGTCTTTATAACATAATTTGCAGTGAGCGCCGGTAGAGCGCGGTGAGGCGTGCGGGCGGCGGCGGACGGCACGACGACGCGGCGGCGAGATGAAAGCCGGGCCCGGCGGTGCTTTTGATTACGGCGGGCCTTTGACGAGCCGCCACCACCTCTGCCTCCGCGAGTCTCGGAAATAGTCGATTCGTCTCTGGTTTTTTCATAAGAGGCACGACACGAGAGTTTGTTATACGAGTATTACTCTCGAGCGCTCACTTAATAGACATGTTATTACCGTTCGTCGCGAACGCGCAGCCAACCGGAACGGGGGAAATTATAGAGTGGGTCGTGTTATAGTGTTATATTTTAATTTGTGCCTTTGCGTGTAGCCCGGCGGCGGCGGCGCGGATGGCTAGCGCGGCCGCCGCAAAATTACAGGCACGCCGGGCAAAGGGGCCGCGCTACGCAATTACACGCTGAAAAGCTACGTGCGTTGTAGTGCACATCTGCGGAATACCTACCTTGCTTTTTAATTGCATTCAACTGGACGTGTTTACAAATATTCCCAAAGTCTGTTGGGTATTAACTATTTTTTTTTTCAAAATGAATGTACCTACTTACCTACCTAGTAATGTATAGGTCAGGGAGTAAGTCATTTCGTATTTTGTAGGTTTGAAGTTTAATCAAAATTTCTTGGTTTTACTTTTATTACCTGGTTTGCTTTAATATACCTACGATTCAAAGTTAACATTCTTAGCTAAAATAAAAATTTTAAAAAAAATTGTTACATACAGACATTTTTATATTGTTTCAGACTGCGGCAATTAGTGAAAGTGCCTACAAAATTCACTATAATCATGAAATTTTATTACAAATAAAGAGAAAAATTTGACACAAGCCACAAAGAAAATTTCTTTTTTCGAAAAATTGATTGACGAAAATGTGTTATAAGTTTTTATTTTTGATGTTAATTTTTAATGTCCTCCAATAGTTGCGAAAAGCGCTGAATCTGTAGATTTTTAAGCTTGTTTTCATTCTTGTAAAGCAATTACTAGCCAAAAAGGGACACATTTGAAAAAGTTATTTGAATGTCCATGACACTTGATTTAAATGACTTAATTATTGCGAATAATAAAGCAATACTAGGTCAAAAATTCAAAAAGATTGTGTAATTAAAAAAAAGTTAAAAAAGTAGAAATCGAGATTCTTACCTATTTAGGCTTAAATCTACATTCAAAGGGTGAGAATTATTGTTGATCTATATAAGATTATTTAGATGAAATTATTGATAAGATTATTTTATAATATAAGAGTGTTCTGTGGCCCGCGCTATTGTAGTCTTTGGCACTGTTTAACGGACGGTGAACAAATTCGGCTACCGACCGATCATTCCTCTCGTAGTCTTTTATCAAAAAAAGTGATTTTGTCATTTGATTCAAATTATTTTGACAAATAACCATAAAATAGGCATAAGTACATATTGTTATTTAGGTTTATTATTGTAGTCGAATTGGAGTCGGTCATGGCTAGACCTCGACTTTGTGCCCCCCCCCTGATTTGAAAGCTGGATCCGCCCGTCAAATGGCTGTAGAACCTTCTAATGTAATAAAAAGTCGGTATGCTTTTAAAAAGTAAAAGATTTAAATTACTTTATCAAACTGGTCTATATTATCATAATTTAAAAGTATCCAAGCGTGAATACCGTTGTATGTGGCGTTAAAAATACAACGCAACGCAATAAAATAAAAGTAACTTTGGCGCGGCAAAGACTTGTAAAGTGCGAAGTAAGCCGCTTTTGGAGGTCGATGTATTCAGGTGGCGAACGTTGATTTATCATTTAAAGATGCGTCCGAACCCCGCGGGTCGTCATCTTACAAGGACACGCTAATAAACGGAACCAGCCCTTCGCTTTTTGTCTAGGAGAGGCGTCGCGTCGCTTCACGGTGCGAACGAATTGATTTCTCATGTATTTCCTTGACAACTAACCCCGAAGTATTATTTTTAAGCTTTCAATGTACGATTCGAGCGGCGATATTCAGCGTAAAGTTGAATTCGTCACGATTAGCTTTACAAAGGTACCGGTGCTTTGACGAATTGTATGACGAATATTGCATGAGAAATATTCAATACGCTTGTTTATTTTCAGCTAGGCAGGTAAGTATATATTAAAGGTATAAATGCTTGTTGGATTTTGGAGAATGTCAAGATTCTTTGGTGTAAGACACTGAGTTATAAAATCGAATAATTTTAGTACTTATTAGGGAACGTACCCGTACTACGTGACCAGTTCAAGGGGTGAGGGGGCTCTTCAAAATACCACGCTTGGTCACAGGGGCGGGGGCAGGGAAGAGCCCAGGTCTTCGTCACGTAGTCAATATCCTCTAGGGAAATAACTCTGAATAACAGACAAAAAGACTTGTTTTGGTAAATTAAGTTCCTGCTAGAATATGTTTTTACACATATTTTTCACGTGCTATTGTAGATATGCACGCATTCTCGACGTCACGTGGCAAGTGCCGTATTAATAAAGACAAATACCTATGAGCGTAATGATTTTTTTTAAACTTTCTGTTTGCAAAAAAATATTTTAAACCATATTTATGAATTACTACTTGAAAAATACGAGGCGGGAGCGGGTCTTGGCAATACTTGGCATATACTTACTACGGGTGGTGGTCACCGAGGGGGAGGAGGCGGTTAAAAATTGTAAAAAATGGGTTACTTGGCGTGGATCGGTACGTTCCCTAACTCGTATCACTATATTTAGACATGCACCGGTTCGTGTTGACAATGTTAATATAACTTTCATTAAATTAAATTAATTACTTAATTAATTAAAACTATTTGACTAATTTTAAAATCAAAAAGTTTCTCTATAAATAATGGACCATCAGCCTACCTCAAACGAATTAAAACAATTTAAAAGGTTTTCTGGGTGACGTGTCTGTCAGTACCCTCCACTTTGTTCCTTCCATTGACATATACAAATCTAATCTAACGTATGCATTTACAAATGATTGATTGTATAAGATTAACCACGTCGTCATCGTCGTGTATTAAATTTTAACATTCTCTGGTGTAAGACTAAAAGACCATAGACAATAAAAGGAACGGACTTTCATCAGCAAGCTTGGTGAATATCGATAGGAATCCATTTACGGTGACTTATACAAGGTGAGATTTTAGTAACCGGCGAAAATTTTCACCAATAGACCTCATTGCGTAAATAAAAAATATGGGTTACATTTTCATAATAAATTATTTTATCTACAGTGTTATTTTATAACGTTTGGTTGCCTTCTTAACTTGAAACGGAATGGGGCGGCGGGCAAGAATGGTGACTAGAGTTATTCGTTTTTTCGGGCAAGGTTTGTGTAGTCACAACTCAATATTTTTCTATAGAACGATACTGAAAGGAAAGAAGACGGCTATCGGTTTTCTACTAAGGATCATTATATTAAAACTTGGCTGGTCATTAAAACCTCAACCTGTATATAGATAAGAATGCACTTTGTTATAAATGGCTGTAGTTTCAAATTTCCTTCAAAATAATGGCCGCGCGGATTTCTGTCTAAATCCGAACAAGTACGTAGGCAAATCTAGTAAGTATTTTCAAATCTAATGTTATTGTTTAAACAAAACCCAAGCTTTATACAAATAATTTACACAAGTATTGAAATGCCCGTGCCGTCATTGAAAAAATACCTTTCAAATTTACTGCCATAATCTAAGGTTAAGGTTAAATAGTAATATTATAGCAATAGAAAAAGAAGTAGAAATAATAAAATTAGTAATTGTTTTAACTTCGTTCGATGAGAAAACTTCTTATAGCTTTGAGTTAATTGGAAGTGATAGTGAAAATTCATAATATATACTTTGTAGGTATTTCCGTGCAGTGTGGAACCGATCTTTTTCCATAAATAATTTTAAACAAATTTTGAAGCTCCAACAGGGGTAAATAGTGAGGTACGAATTCGTCCAATTACTTCGATTGAGCAAATGTTATTTCCAGTAAAATGGGTTCGTTAATTGAATTCCAAAAACCCGATACCTCTTTGTTGAAGTGTTTACGTTCGCGTCCATGTTTACACTTTGATATTACATTTCTGCGAATCGTAAACGAATTGTGGACAAATTAAAAATAACAAGTTACCTTAACAGCTTTTTTTTACGTTTAGATTGGTTTGATTTTCATTTTGACACGAAATGCATTTAAAGCTCGATAACGAACATATTTCTCATAGGTAAAAGCTATGGATGTGATATTTTTATGCGGTCATTATGTCACGATTGTCCATGTAAATGTATAAATGATTATTGATAAAATTTTATGATGGGTTAAAATGTATGCCACTGTAGGTATAGGTAAGTGTCTAGACGTATATTCGAACATATCATACTTGTGATACATGGCTATATTTTGTTCGTTTTCCACAGCATTTTTCGACTGTCTAAGTACCTACTTAATGGGTGTGAATCAAAATTTGTATCATGCACTGCACAATTTTAAGTCAAAGTCCTTTTTTTTAAATTTATTCTAAGATATTTACACACACTTATTGAAACAATGAATTGGTTATGTAATATGTTAGTAACTTAAACATTGCAGATAGCTAAATATAACGTACAAACGTCACTTTATTCTGTTCAAAACAATTTTCGTTGAAAGTTTCTGTTAGGAGCTTATATGTAAGAAGCATTCTTTAGGAGCATTTGAACGATAAAACCACACGATGGGATTCGTGAATGAAAAAAATTCATGCCTTAGTTCATTGTATGGAGCCATCTACAAATAAATTAGTTTTCATATTTTCTCTTCATATCAAATGAAACACGTATGGCGGTTCATATAATAAAAACATCGACCTTTTGGAATCTTGAAATGATGGCGGAGATACGAGCCGGCATAGGTACGGAGTGGGTGTACGAACCGACACGAACGGATAGACCCACTTGGGGGATACACATACAATACGAAGTTATAACGGTTCCAATTTTACTATTTGACTGCAAAATCACTGCATAAATTTTATTGACTTCAGTCGACGTAGCCGTAATTTAAGCTACGATTGGCTGATGTTATTTTGTCATTAGCCAAGAAAACATATCGCTTGTTAGGATTTTTACTATCATTCTTTATTTATTTAATTTTTGTATGTATAGTACCAAAACTACTTGACCTAAACATTATCCCATCAAAAACAATACTTGTCAAAAAAACCAAGTCTCGCAACTCAGTTGTTCTGCGGTAAAAAGTTGTGAGATCCATGTAATACCAAGTCGGTTATTAATTTATTCGGTTATAAATATATTGAGACTTGGCCATCGCCTGAAAACACGTGTAAATTCAATCGCCTGAAAACACATGTAAATTCAATTATTTAGTGCGATGGCCAAGTCTCAATATATTTATAACCGAATAAATTAATAACCGACTTGGTATTACATGGATCTCACAACTTTTTACCGCAGAACAACTGAGTTGCGAGACTTGGTTTTTTTGACAAGTATTGTTTTTGATGGGATCTCATTTGTTTTTGTATTTTGTAGACAGTTCTATTTTTTTCCTTTTCGGTACCTTCTACTTATTGTATATATGTATATCTATATGTATATAGTTTTTCTAAGATATATTATACAACCTTACGCACTCGTAATAAGTACGAATACGCACGTAGGTACGTTTTTTGCATTAATAAATAATTTAATACCCGTGTTTTCATGACGGGAATACCCATTTTTTGCTCGATTTGGCAGGGGCACTACCATGCGCCTATATTTATATGGGACTAGCTTAAACCCGCGGCTTCGCACGCAATATAATAATAACTGCCGTAATAAAACATCGTTACGAATAAAGCCAATATTGAAAAATTTAACTGAAGACTTGGCTGTATGGGCTTAATTTTTTTTTGCGGTCTTTTCTAGATTTTTAAGTTTTTCCTTGATTCATACACCAAACACTACTTATATTCCAAATTTGAAGCTTCTAGGTCTGCTAGAAGTTCCTTAGAATTTTGATGATCGGTGAGTGAGTGAGTGACAAAATGAAGAAATTTGACCCGTTATAATTTCTTAAAAATACTGGTTCCAATTGAATGAAATTTGAAAATATGCTTATATAATATGCCTGCATGGTTACTGAAAATTTCAGTCTTCTAGTTTTATCCACAACGAAGTTACAGGGGGTCGAAAATGGTCTGAATTGCTTCGAGAAAAGGATGGTACGGCCGTGACGCTTTTTCGCTCGACTTGGTGGGGGCACGGCCGTGCCCCCAGATATTTTAATATTAAGTATGAATAAATACTACAACGCATTGGATTTATTCGCAAGTTTGTAAAAGGAATAAAATCAAAATCAAGCTATAAAATTCTGATATAAAATTAGTCAAAAAAAACTGGTTTAGGAACTGAAAATCTGTTCTGTTTCAACGACCCCTCAGGTTCGTTGATAAGAAGGATAAAAAGATATTGGCGACCGATCAAAAAAAAGCTATAGTTCTAGGTACTCTACACCACGACATATTATTCTATTATATTCCCAATGTAAGGTATATATATATAATTATATAATTATGAAACTTGGAATCAAACACATCCAATAACACAGCTGCAGCTTTGACATTAGATGCAATTACTATCAATCCTTAACAAAAATTTAGAGTAAACAGTAAAATCTATGCTTTATAACAAAATTATCATATCTATCTAGTCAGGTTAAAATCACCTAATCACTAAATGAGTGGTTCACGTTCAAAAAGTAGACTAGGTACAAAATATCTCTAAGCGCGATGTAATATACACATTTTCATATATTGCCGTTCAAAGTGTTTTTGTTTAGTTTGTATAACCTGCGGTTATACACTAAAATCGACTTTACGTCTTATACGGAAATGAAACTAATGCATTAAAACATTTGCGGTGCAGTGCCAGCCCTAATCGTGCACGATATGCCGACAAAGACGTAAAATATAGAGGTAATTAATTTGATGGCATGCTGCACGCTGCGCGCAATGATGCTATCTCTGAGGGTTGGCACGCGCAGATTGTGCTGTTAATCATTTGAATCTTGCTTAACTTCGAACATTAGGCATATTATTATGTGTAACGTGATAGGTGTAAAATCTTTATCATGTTAACATACTCGTACCTACCTAGGTTTTATCACGATAATTATTATTGGCTTCGCTGGCATGAAAATCATTTTGTTTCCATTAAAAATTAAATCTTTTTTAGACATACCTAAATACAGCCAAGGTAGGTATATCTATTTTTTACTTTAAAAAAACACGTAGGTACGTATCTATGCTTGATATTGAACATGCCATTCCATCGAATCCTTAGATCTTTCTGTTCATGACTTTGATAATCTGGTTCATCATAATTGCACATTGCTAGGGCTGCCCGGCTGGGCCCATGGACAAACAAAGACTACGGGGTTTAAAAAACGACATACCTACCTATGAGACTTACTTTCGGACTAGATGGCGCTGTGTGCGATATCCTAGGTATTATTATTGTTATTATTATTATTACCTATAAGTTATTGTGGATACTTTTCTTTCTGTTTAACAAAATAATTATTATGGTCATAAAAACGAGACTTGCCATATTTAAGGCAATAGTTAATTAGCGCCTAGAGGTTGACCACAACGGACTGCACACGCGGCGACATCAAAGCGATGCGCGGCCGAGATGAACCGCGGTTTGAATACCCACGCCCCTATTTGTTGTTTGCTTTTGGACGGCTTAGTCTTATCTCGCCGTTGAGTGTATATTCTCGTTTTATGGCTATTAAGATAAAATGCAAAACAAATACACTAAATCCACGGACATTTTTTGTTGCTACTCTTGAAACGAGTGTACTTACTATTATTATTATTTCTTCTATGTTCTATTATATTTCTATAGTCTAGCTAAACTCAGTAGGTAGGTATTTGTAGGTAATTTAAATATCACTGAGATTAGAACGGAACAAGTTTGCCTGTTTTGTAATATTTAATATACCTACCTAACTACCTAGGTAAGTGTGTACTGAAGGGAGGTAGGTACATATTTTACATACTTACGTACCTACCTACTACCTATTTTAAATTGTAATAAGTTTATCATTTTAAAGAATTTTGTAACTTACTACACCTACCTACTTACCTACCTGTATGTGAAAATGTAGGTACTTACCTAGTTAACTAGTTATCAGTAAGTAGGTAGGTACCTACCTACATAGATTTCAATAGACACACAATTTTTTAATCGCATTAATTATTGAGGTAGTATAAATAGGTAGGTACTTAGGTATTTATCAAATTAAGTAATATTGAATTACCATTTGGGAAATAAATAACACATAATTTGATTTTTTAAGATTTGTTCCATATAGGTAGGTAATATGGTGTTTTTATAAATTAATTTTTCTTCATATCAATCTAAATTTTGCCATTGCTACAAATCACAGACCTACAAGCTACAAATTGACTACAAAATACAGTTATACGACTAACCAATTTCGGCCAAAACATAATTAGCCGGGATGGCATAATATGTATGCGCAAAGTATGCACGAGGCGGTCCGTTTGATGTTCTCTATAAACCGGTATAGCGGATGGCCGGCGGGCACGTTGTCGCCTCTGATGTTGCCGCTCAAAAACGCCGACAAAGCGTCACGCGGTAGCATCGCACAAAGCTATTGATACCACTCAAAGCCCTTTGAGTCACGCCGCGATGCCCTAATGCACGCGATGGGAATATGAGCAGATATACCTACCCCGTCCTCTGAAAAATCCCATCCAGAATGTGAATTTATTTTATTTAGGTAGGTATGAGCAGCTAACGCCCATTCCCTATAACCTATCTATCGACGGTTTACTGCTACTGTGGATAGAAATTTTAGTCGTCGATAGCATATAGCGTCCCAGAATCCTACTGGCCGGTAGAGATTCCTATCGGCGTTTTCTATCTATCGACGGTAGGATCGATCGCTTACTGTGGATAGATTTTTCTATGAACAGAACAACAAATCCATCCCAATAACTTTTTGACAGTTGTCTGTCAGTAAGTTATCTACTGGCAGTAAACGGTAATTGCTATCGGCCATCTTCCTTGGATATCTGCCTATCTTTTTGGATTGCATTGTGCTTAAATTGAAATACAACGTTTTATCGTAGTGTCAAGTAATTGTTTTAAATCTCGAAATGTCGTCCAGTGACAGCGATCTCGAGATGCTTCAACAATTGTCTGATTGGGACACAAGTTTTGACGATGCCGAATTTGTTTATAACCCTAGGACATATAAATATCATTCATTAAATGATTATGAATTTATGTACAGATTTAGATTAAGTAAAGGCGCCGTTAATGATTTACTTTTTGAAATCCAGCCATTTCTCAGCATAACCTCAACCAGGTAAGCATAGTGTATGTATTTATATAGTACCATGATAGTACCTAATAAATCAATACATACGTTTATTTAAATGAAGCGTTTTGTTTATACTTAGTATTGTTACAGAAACCATGGTGGGTCGCCTATGCACCAACTACTACTAACGTTGCGTTTTTATGCATTAGGCACAATGCTAGTATCAGTTGCTGATTTTCAACGAATATTTTCAACGAAGTTACTGCGTAGGATTTTAATTTATTCTATGCTGAACAAAGTTAATAAACTAAACTGTGCTAACACCACAGAGCACAGAGTATGCTAACACATGGCTAACACCACAGAACAAATGAATGACGTGCGACGTTTCGTTTTATCGTTAGTCGTGTAGATATTACTTGAGATATTATAATATATTTACGTATTGAACGAATTCATTTCATTGATCGACAAAGATTATACTTATTTATATTTTATTTTGTTATATTTTAATAGTATTCTAATGATTTGAAGCTATTTGTAATGATTTGGGTAATTACAAAATATTATTTGTATTTGCAATAATGGAACGTATCGGAGGTCGCGGATAGCCGACTATCCGTAGTCATAAGTAGATAGATGTCGCTTACTGATGCTTGAGGGACGCATTCCAAGGATAGATAAATTGTCACCACTTATCTCCGATAGGTATCTACCGTTAACTGTCGGTTAGTTATAGGGAATGGGCGTTAGTGATCACTAAATACCTATGCACAAAAAAACATTGTTGGGTTTGTTTTAAAACCCAAATAAAATATATAAATTATATGCGAATATTTAAACCTATCTATAATAATACTAACGACCGTCCGCAGCTTCGCTTGCGTAGACTACACATTTCTGTTTTAGGTAGTATTAACATTTGAAACGGTTTATACGTATTTTTTGCTGAAACTAATATTGGGTACACCAATTCAAACTTTCAATCTTCATTCTCCCCACTCCTTAAAGAAAACCGATACTCCCATACTTTTCACCTCCCGTTTCCCACCCTTAAAATGTGCAAATCCAAAAACCCTGAAACACGTCATTATTTATTTATGTTAAAATTTTTATGTTTCTAAGTTTAAAGAACAAAGACTGTCATACAAAGCGCTTCCATCTCTCCCTCTTTAAATTTGAAATTTCCAAATACTCCTTTCTTAAAAAATTAATACTTTATAAAATAAACCTCTGTTTTAAATTTCAGCTTCCTAGACTTAGTAGTTTCGGCTTATCTACGTTGATAGATCAGTGAGGACAAACGACAGACAGACACAAAAAGTAGCTGATATCACTCTTGACAACTTTTTTCACATCTGCAAAGTTTCAATAAAATCTGTTCAGCCATTTTGGAAATTAGCTCGAATAAACACATAGACGTACAGATAGACAGACGGACAAAAAGTAGCGTATGTCACTTTTGACTACCTCTTTTTCATACCCGTAAAATTTCATTAAAATCGGTTTATCCGTTTTGGAGATTAGCTCGAATAGACAGATGGACGTACATACAGACATACAAAAAGTAGTGTATGTCACTTTTGACCACTTTTTTTCCATATCTGTGAAGTTTCATCAAAATCAGTTTAGCCGTTTTGGAGATTTGCTCGAATAGACAGACAGACACATAGTATTGTTTTATACATATAGCCTATAGCCTTCCTCAATAAATAAACTATCTAACACAAAAAGAATTTTTCAATTTGAACCAGTAGTTCCTGAGATTTGCGCGTTCAAACAAACAAACAAACAAACAAACAAACAAACAAACAAACAAACAAACAAACAAACAAACAAACAAACAAACAAACTCTTCAGCTTTATAATATTAGTATAGATATATAATGTTAATCGTTTATGTCTTTTGGTGTAACTTATTTAGGAAGAAAGCCAAGCCATTGTAAATTTATCATGGCTTGGGAGCTTAAATTGGCTAACTTTCCGCCCGCGGCTTCGCCTGAGTGTCTACACAGTCATCCTCGGGACCGCTAACCGCTAAAGGGACACGTGACGATGCTCCAGAACTTTGACTTTGCTAGAAAATTCTAAAATTTGACTATCTGTTATTTCAAGCCTTAAGACACCTTCTTCGTAATCATCAAAACCTATTCAGCCGTTTTAGCTTGAGAAATAGTTATCCACAGCAGCCGTGCCTTTTTCCGAGATGAAAACTGTCACTCTCCAAGTCATAAACTAGTACCTACCTATCTCTCCAAAAAATCACGTCGATCCCTTTTTCGATTATCCTATATACCTACCTAACTATATAATATTATAAATGCGCAAGCAAGTTTGTTGTTTGTAATTATATTATGAAATTTTGCATACACTTTGTTAGGTGTACAGAAAACATTGAGTAAATAAAATTGACAGCAGCATTCTCCCACCCTAACCCTCCCAGGGTAAGGGTGGGGGAGAAGAGCTTAGGTAAAGAGCCCGTGCGAAACCGGGGCAGGACGCTATAGGATACGTGTGAAATGCGAGTGGGAATGAGAGCGGGAAAGAATGAGTACCTATTACAAAAGTGTGAGAGGTAGGTAATGATAACAGTGGTGAGAGCGCAAACCGACTCCAAGTGCGTAACCTCTGTCCGTGTGAGTGAAGCCGCGGGCGAAAGCTAGTATTGTATATAAATTATAAAAAGTAGGGCTGCGCTTCACACCTACCTATTTAGTTGGTAGGCATTTTTTTTATCGATCAATCAATCAAATATCTTTATTTCGTAGTTAAGCAACATAATCTTAAAATACGTCACAAGAGCGAATTTATTACTTTGTGGGAAAAACGTCACCGCAAAGGCGCATTCATGTTTATATTTCGGTTCCTATATTTTTTATACCTACCTGTTCATTTGTTGCCCTCTAGAGTTTAAGCCCTAAGCTACTAAGCCGATTTCTATAAATAATGCGCCAAACAATGTGTAGGTAAGGTAGGTACACTTCGAATGATGGGGGGTTTCTAGAGAACACCGTAAAGTCGCCAAAATAAATATGTAAAAAGCCGGCCTAGTGTGAGTCAGACTAGCATAGAGTGAGTTCTAAAAAAATTTACTAAGCCAAAAAATGTACTAAGCCAAAAAATCTATTAAGCCAAAAAAAAGCCATGAATGAGGCCTTATATACCGTATTGTTTTTTTTTTTTCTTTCAAAATTATAGATTAAATAATTTCGGAGATAGGAGAATGCTCAATTTTTGGGTGTTTTCACTAATACTTTTTATACTACTAGGTTCCTACTTTTAAGTTGATTTTAAAATTATAATTTTTTTTAAATTTTTAATATGCATATTAAATTTTCAAAACTGACTTCTAAAATCAGAATTTGTTTATTAACGGTGTACATCCCCATATGTGTGTAAAATAGGTACCAATATGTAGGTAGGTACCTACTACCTACGAAATTTTTTTGGTCCCATAGATTCGGAGAAAATAGACTGTGACAACAGACGGACAGACACACCTGATAATGACCCTATTTATAAATGTTCGTTTCTTCGTCGGATGCAGATACCTACGGATTTTTTTATTTCTCATTGTTACTTTATGATAATCTAGAATTCTTAGAAATAAAATTAAAAAACGCCTTTTCTTTCAATAGGTAGGTACCTAGGTACATAACTTTCTTCATAAGGCATTTTTTTTATCGATCAATCAATCAAATATCTTTATTTCGTAGTTAAGCAACATAATCTTAAAATACGTCACAAGAGCGAATTTATTACTTTGTGGGAAAAACGTCACCGCAAAGGCGCATTCATGTTTATATTTCGGTTCCTATATTTTTTATACCTACCTGTTCATTTGTTGCCCTCTAGAGTTTAAGCCCTAAGCTACTAAGCCGATTTCTATAAATAATGCGCCAAACAATGTGTAGGTAAGGTAGGTACACTTCGAATGATGGGGGGTTTCTAGAGAACACCGTAAAGTCGCCAAAATAAATATGTAAAAAGCCGGCCTAGTGTGAGTCAGACTAGCATAGAGTGAGTTCTAAAAAAATTTACTAAGCCAAAAAATGTACTAAGCCAAAAAATCTATTAAGCCAAAAAAAAGCCATGAATGAGGCCTTATATACCGTATTGTTTTTTTTTTTTCTTTCAAAATTATAGATTAAATAATTTCGGAGATAGGAGAATGCTCAATTTTTGGGTGTTTTCACTAATACTTTTTATACTACTAGGTTCCTACTTTTAAGTTGATTTTAAAATTATAATTTTTTTTAAATTTTTAATATGCATATTAAATTTTCAAAACTGACTTCTAAAATCAGAATTTGTTTATTAACGGTGTACATCCCCATATGTGTGTAAAATAGGTACCAATATGTAGGTAGGTACCTACTACCTACGAAATTTTTTTGGTCCCATAGATTCGGAGAAAATAGACTGTGACAACAGACGGACAGACACACCTGATAATGACCCTATTTATAAATGTTCGTTTCTTCGTCGGATGCAGATACCTACGGATTTTTTTATTTCTCATTGTTACTTTATGATAATCTAGAATTCTTAGAAATAAAATTAAAAAACGCCTTTTCTTTCAATAGGTAGGTACCTA
This sequence comes from Luffia ferchaultella, assembly GCA_949709985.1. Taxonomy (NCBI): domain Eukaryota; kingdom Metazoa; phylum Arthropoda; class Insecta; order Lepidoptera; family Psychidae; genus Luffia; species Luffia ferchaultella. Next base: position 12,541,176 of record OX453240.1, on the reverse strand, counting down.
GGTACATAACTTTCTTCATATTGAATATGTATTTAAGTAACATAAATAAAACCCTGAAAAAAAATGCACTAGATTCTTTAAGAGTTTTCAATATTTCTTTGCACTCCATTATTCAGTACAAATAAGTAGGTAGGTAAGTATATTAAATTCTTAGAGAAATTAAACTAGCAGCAGGTAGGTACCTACCTGTGTACCTGTAAGATAACACCCAGAACTGGACAACAATAAAATGTAACGAAATTAATAAAAATAAACAAAGAGAAATTTTTAAAACTTTTTGGTTACTACCTATATGATTATTGAAACATGAATTTTAAAACATGCATGACAAAATACATTGTTTCGCTAGTAGAGCTCCATAATTTAATTTTTTGTAATCTTCACAAAGCATAAGTACAGTTGACATAACGCAAAATTTAAAACGCCTCTCAACAAATAAATACCTACCACGAGTCGACCAGCCGTAAATCTCTCCGGGCCGAACCCATTATTAAAACTGAATTTTGTAGAGCGTTATATAATAACTAATAATCACACTTCGTGGCTATTAACTCGCAATCGCTTTTTGAGAGCGACCGACGGACGCAGGGAAACTGGTTCTGGTATAAAGCGAGCGCGCCGGCCCCGAGAACGGAGGGCCGACTGCTTTGTGGATGCCGCGCACTACGTATACGGGCAACATCTACTTTCGACTAGTTTACTTAGATTTTTAAAAAAGATAACAAAGAAGAAGTTCAATGGAAATTGTATTATGTCCTGCTATACTTAATATAGAAACAGGTAATAACATTACCTTCCAGGAATATACACTTTCATGATCTGTATATATACCTAATATTTGTCTTTACAGTAGCTATAAAGTATATTTTGCTGCAGAGATAGAAATCGTTAACCGCCTCTACGATTCACGTCAAGTGCGTGAAGCGATTCGGAGTCGAGGCCGACCACCGCGTGTGGCGACGATGGGCGCTGGCGCCGAGCCAGCACTATAGCAGAAATAACGCCGCTATCAACATTTCAACATTCCAGGTCATCTCTGGTTGTCTTTTTATTATTGTCCTTACGGTCGTTCACAGAAACGTTTTCTGCACCTTTCGACTATTAAGTGGATATATTTGGAACGTTTACAGAGAAACGTTTAACGTCGACGGATATTAATCTGACACGAGACGAACTTCGAATTTAGACTGTGGCGCAGATACCGCATTGCGAGACCGTTGTCACTGTATACCATAAAGTTAGATCGGTTTATGGAAGTTATCAGCTAAACGGCGGAACATTGCGGTGCACTGGCCGCTCGTGGGGTGGTCGCCTCTCACCGCTATTGTACACGCGCCACAATGGTTTGCGTACATTTTTGTAGGAATCGTACAAGTGGAGCGTTTTATGATATTGTAATGGGGCGAGGCTGTGCCCTTTCTGAGAACGCGCCACCCACGTTGAGAGCAACGTATCGACGACGCGTCCTGTGACGTCAGCTCAGACAGCCGCGTCATCCGTAGCTCGAGAAGATAACCGATGGGTTAATTCTATCGAATAACCGCGATGCTCTGACCTTATGAAAACCAAATCAAATATTATGTTGTTGATATAGATATAGATGTTTAGAGTGAGATACGGATATGAAGTGATTATTTACAAGTAGATAAGTAACATTTTCTTATGTGATTCGTCATTTACGGAAAAATTCTGTCAACTCCTAAAGTTATAAATACCTACGACTCGACATAATGTTATACGAAACTTCACCGAATGAGGCTCCAAAATAAAAACCCTCTAATGAACTCGAATCGTAAGAACGTGCCCGCACGATTTCTTTATTACCGACATAAAAAGACTGTTTGTTGTAAGTCATTTTTGGAATACGACCTCATCTCGTCCGTAGATAAATCCACGACAGTAAACCTAACACGAAGAGGCCGTAAAAGTCTAATTCGAAACCTGCGGCGCCCGGAGTCCCGGTCGGCCGGTCCCCGCGCCCCCATCAGCCCGTTGTGCGTGCAACTTGCTGTCGCTGTCGCGTCGTAACCTTCCTAGAAACCTTTACTAATAATGTTAAGAATGTTTGATTTCTCATCATTTGGAAAACGTGCGCATAAAAACGATCTAAATATTTTGTATTGAATATCTTTTTGCTTACAACTGGATATTTAATATTTGATATAGGGATGTTAACCAAGAATCCCAGGGCATGTATGTACCAATGAGTTTTTCTAACTTAATGTACCTGGGTGGATTGATAAGTACTTAGCCAAACCTGCTTCTAAATATGGTAAATTAAAAAAAAATATGTTGTACTGTAAATTGGTTTTGTAACTGGTCTCATATAAAATTGCAAGCCAGATAAGACAGTAGTTTTTTTAAATGTCATTTAGAGAAGCGTTGTCACGGATTATTTTGCAATGAATAAAATCGAGAAGCGTGCTGTCATTAAGTTTTTATATATGAAAGTATTGCAGGGCAGTGCAATTTTCGAAGAAATGAAAAATGTTTTAGGTCATAGTGCACCATCACATGCAACAGTAAAAAACTGGGTAGCTGATTTTAAACGAGGTCGTACAAGCGTTCAAGATGAACATACCGACCTGGGCGTCCAAAAAGTATTAATTCCCGAAATGGTATTTAAAGCACATGATAGCAGACCAACGTTTGAAATTATCAGAGATAGCTGACGCAGGCGCAGTTGGTATTTCTAAGGGAACGCATATATTACATTTTAAGTGAAGAATTGGGTATAAAAAAATTATCTGTGAGGTGAGATGGGTGCCGCGTTTGCTTAGTACTAAGCCGAAATGTTTACAAATGAAAATATGACAGGAAGATTTGACTCGTTTTATAAAAAATACAAGTGATTTTATACGAAGATTAGTAACTACAGATGAAACATGAGTCCACTACTATACACAGGAATCAAAAATTCATTTCGGCGTATTCATTACACTTCAGATGTAGGCACGTATAGTATACCTACCTGCCTTTGATATTTGTTTAATTGATAGAAACTACTCGACTCTGAGTAAATTGCAAAAGTAATGCATGTCAGCACTCAAGTACAAATGCCTTGTGCAACGGGTTGTGACCACATAAATATCTGGTTTTACTATGAAACCTAAAAAAATATTTTAATCTCATGGACTAATTCAAACAAGCTCAAATCAAATATCAAACTTTCATCGCGAACACACGGAATTATGCAGTGATATGTTGTAATAACATGTCCTAAAACATGTGTAAATATGAAATCGAGTGAACGCTCCCGCAAACAGGCCTCACACCCCCGCTGAATGGAACGCTTCGTCTTGTCTCGTACAGTGACAGTCTAACCGTGTCTCTAGCAGGGAGGCGGCCGTAGTAGGGACATATGTTTTAATGTATCTAGGTATCTATGGCTGCCCACTGCCAGCCTCTAAATGGCACAAATACGTATAATAAGTCAATTTTGAAATATTGAAAAAACTTTCAATGAAAAATTGGTAATTTTTTATTTTTCCCGTCTTGTATATACTATGAGAGCTTCCTTTATGACAAATTTAAAAATTCTACCTAAATAAATAGTAAGAATAAGGCATCTAATTTAAATCATAATAAATACCCAAATAATATTTTTATTATGTTGCACGTAACGCCAACACAAATGTACAAAATTGCGATTGATAACGCGCGCGAGAAGAAAGTAAGTACTCACTTCCCTCGCACACCCTATATCTATCACGTTACTGGTCGCGTCATGTAAAAAGAACGCTGGAAGAAAGTGGGGGGGTGTGTTTGCGCATGGGTACACTCGCTCACGAAAATACTAGTACTAGGCCACTGCCTTCTATTGTTACAAGCCTTGCTATTGAAATTTGGCAACGTTGCGGGTAGTCCGCGCCCTGGTATCAGTCAGGCTATTAGTTGGCGCATCCTTCCATTTAAACGTTTTGTAAACAGAGCTGATATTCATTGAGAATAATAAGTCAGTGTTAAAAAGTTGATATTTTCACCATAATTGTTTTTCGATTCACGTCACAATATTCACATGTTTGGATGGAAATTACAGTAGGTAATTTATCATTTTTCGACTAGATTCGAGGATATGGAGTCTGGAGGATCCAGGGGAACTATATACCTGTCATGGTCACTTTGACCGCATGCTAGCTACCAGCAGGTCCGGCGAGATTGATTGCGTAGAACCCAGGGAGATGAAGAAACTGCAAGGGAACGGTACATCCCTGTAGAACATTATAAAATAAAACCAAATATAGGTAGCCTGTGATAAATTCACAAAACCATAATCACACTAACCGAAATGAGATGTAATAAACATTCATTCTATTCTTAAAATCCACTTATAACACGCGAACGAAGTCGCGGGCAGGTGTTACTATCATGTAATAGGTACTCTTGTTTCTATTTTCTACTAAATACTAGCTATAATTTCATATTTAGTTATTTATATCCCATATTTTCAATTATTAAATTATGACATCTTATCAGCTGATGAAGTAAATCGGCCTACATGTGACAGTTAATGCGACGTTGCCAAATCTAATAGCATGGCTTGTAACTATAGAAGGCAGTGACTAGGCCTAAGGTCGACTGAAGAACCAATAGCAATAACGCACCGGTAAGCATGTGGCGCGTGACCCGCCTTATTTGATTTTTGTCTTTGTTCCACTAAATTAAAAAAAAAAAACATGAAGTAGGACAGAAATTACTATAATCGCTCTAAAAAACTTAAATACTCTTTTGCACAAATGCTTTTTAGTTGAGCAACACTCAGCGTGTCATCTTCTTCGAAAAGGCACACGAATCTGTACCATTGAATGAACGAATTTTTTTAATGAAAGAGAACATTTTTTAATTGGACGTTTACGTAGGTATGTATATATGTATGTGGTGTCTTCACTTGGTACCGAAAACACAAGCTAATGCTTAGTTTGGGGCGTAGACGTTGTTGTCATGTATACGTTATTATTATTATTATAATAATATAATATTAATAATACATGGGACTTCCCACACAGCGCCATCTAGTCCCAAAGTAAGCAAGTATTATGCTTGTGTTATGGGTTACTAGATAACTGATATACATACGTAAATATTCTTTATAATAAATACATATATAATTTTTTTTTTTTATATGTAACAACCAAGACCCGGTACCAGTATCAATATTCATCATATTAATACTGACCCGACCTGGGATTCGAACCCGGGACCTCTAGCTTCGTAGGCAGGGTCGCTACCCACTAGGCTAAGCGGTCGTCTATTATTACTGTCCACATCCGAAAACTCTCCAAGTTTGTCGTTATCTTTCAATGTGGCACTTACATTGACGCGACGACGCGCAGCCGCGGCGGACGGCCCCGATAAATCAGTGCAGCGACGTTATAACTAAGTAAATAAATATAATGTCTCCTTAAGTCTACTGTAGTACAAGCCAGTCGATTATACGTTAATGAAACTTTTAGAATTTAATTGTGACAATTTTCAATTTCGATCCTTTTGCTTTAATCAAACAAGTTACTCTAGTTCATTACGATACTCGTAATAAAGTTGGAATACGTTTTAGGAGCAAGCACAGCTAAACATGTTTAGTAAACAGTATTGTATTTTGTAACCGAGGGAAGTAGTGGCTCGAACTATGTCTTCGGCGGCGGTCCCTGTGACGGCTCCAGTAATCTTTTTTATAATCTCCAACGCGGGGTCGTCGACCGCAGAGACTGCCTAGCGGACCCTCGCAGCCTCGCGCCAACACGACACCTTCCGCTCTATATTGCCCTATATCACACCTCCGACACTTAACACTGTATTTTATTGGTTCTCACTCCGAAACGTGATGAATCGACAAACCAATCTCAAACACAAACAGAAATAGGTGAATACATGCACGTAATACCACCATACTACCGATTATGCGACATAGAAACTCTTGTGGTAAATGTTATTTATCTATACATTATAAATCAACAGATATTGTATTTTAATCATCCATCTAATTTTGGCGGTAATTAACCCTTGTTAGTATCGCTAATCTCAATGAAGGTCATCCGGATTACCAAAAACGGCGACACTGTGCTTTTTATATGTAAATAGGGCAAGTCGGCCAATCTATTATTTTCGGACGTCGTTGTCGGGCGGCATACAATAAATACAAGACTCATAAATCTATCTGGTACCGTGATTTGGTATTATAAAATTTGTGAGAAGAACTATGGCAAAATTTTTCATGACATCAAACAAAACTTCCTCTAGATGCCTTTGACTTCGAAAATGGAATCCAAACACGTTTGATGTCGAATAGACGCGAAATTATGCCTTTTTTCTGTTAATGCACTACTATAAACGCAATCGCTTCGATGTCCATGATTTCCTGGTATGTTTGTGAGGTACTACGACCGCCGCGCCGAGCCACTGCGCCGCCATGCGTGGTGCGGTCGCGGACCGCGCGGCTGCGGGCTGCGTTCACTTTCCCGCAGAAACATATGCTGCCCTGGTACATGAGAATACCGCCATTTGAAACAAAGGAAAAAAAACATACATTTTTTTTTTCAATTTATTTTATTCAAAAATTGGGTTTTTTATTTATACGATCAATAATTTAATTTATTTGGTATTTATTCTGTCAGCACTTCCCGCTCTTTCGTCTGCTGCGATAGAAGCATAAGCGAGAACATTTGCGTGATCTATTAAGACTAGCGAACGCCCGCAGCTTCGCTTGCGCAGACTACACATTTCTGTAATAGGTAGTATCAACATTCGAAACGGTTTACTTATACGTACATTTTGCTGAAACTAATATTGGGTACACCCATTCAAACTTTCAATCTTCATTCTGCCCACTCCTTTAAGAAATCTGATACACCCATACTTTTCACCTCCCGTTTCCCACCCATAAAATGTGCCAAATCCAAAAACCCTGAAACACGTCATTATTTATTTATGTAAAAATTTTTATGTTTCTAACTTTAAAGAACAAAGACTCTCATACAAAGCCCTTAAATCCCTACCTCCTTAAATTTGAAATTTCCAAATATTCCTTTCTTAAAAAATTAATATGTTATAAAATAAACCTCTGTTTTAAATTTCAGCTTCCTAGACTTAGTAGTTTCGGCTTATCTACGTTGATATATCAGTGAAGACAAACGACAGACAGACACAAAAAGTAGCTGATGTCACTCTTGACAACCTTCTTTCACGTCTGCAAAGTTTCATTAAAATTTGTTCAGCCATTTTGGAAATTAACTCGAATAGACACATAGACGTACAGATCGACAGACGGACAAAAAGTAGCGTATGTCACTTTTGACTACCTCTTTTTCATACCCGTGAAATTTCATTAAAATCCGTTTAACCGTTTTGGAGATTTGCTCGAATAGATAGACAAGATAGTATAGCCTTCCTCAATAAATAGACTATCCAAAACAAAAAGAATTTTTCAATTCGAACCAGTGGTTCCTGAGATTTGCGCGTTCAAACAAACAAACAAACTCTTCAGCTTTATAATATTAGTATAGATTTTAAATTTGGTTTATTTGAAGTGTAGTTTTGAATATTTAAAATCAGGTTTAGGCGAATCTGCTCCTTCTCAGGTAAGGATTTTTAGATGGTTGAACGAATTTAAAATGGGCAGAACTAGTTTCAAAGATGACGACAGAAGTTGAGAACCACCAACGGCAGTAATTATGGAAAATGTGTGGTCTACTGAAATGCTCGTGCGAGAAGACCAACACATCACTTATAAGGACATGATGAAAACCTTAGACATTAATTTTGATTAGTGTTTATGGCATCTTACATGAACATCTTGACGTGAGGAACCTTTGTTGTTTTTGGACACCACGTGTGCTATCCGAAACGGATAAAGAACCCGGGTGGGTTAGTGCGACCACATTTCGAAAATAGGACATCAAGTCATGTTTGCAAAATAATTACTGACGACGAAACATATGGGTACATGAGTATAATACGGAAAGTAAGAAGCGTTTGTTGGTATACGTGTTTTCAGATGGCCAGTGCCACTAAATTTGTGAAGGCCTCGGAACATTGGCAAAAAAAGATGACCAGTTTTTTTTTCTCGGAGTGGATAACTTGCGATATTCTTGCTAGAAAATTACCGACCATTTAACTCCAGTTTAACTCATAACAGGATACAACAGACGCATCGTTACAAGTTTTCCAAGCTGTGCAAGAGAAACGACCAAAACCGGACATAGAGGAATCATGCTGCAGCACGACAACGTATCTTCTAGACTTCCCTCCGAACAAAGGCGTTTATTAAAGGATCTGGTACTGATCCCTGCCTCATCCACCTTACAGCCCCGACTTAGCTCTCTGCGATTTGTTGTCATTCAAAATAGCCAAGGATAAAATAACAAAGTTTATTTTTCAAGAAGCAGTGGCTACTTATGAATTAGCTATTTCTGCCTTGTTGGAGAAAGACTGGAATAAATGTTTTCAGAGCTGATTTAGACGGATGAAAAGCATAGAGTAAAATATAAAATAGTTTGAACAAATAGAATAAAAATAATATAAATACATTATTTACTTTTCGCGTACTTATCTCAAGACTTATAGTATGAGTATAGTGACCTACGTATGTATGTGGAAATCCACTCACCTCACTTTCAAAATAGTCATAGGTATTATTTTATCATCATAGTTTTTCATCAAAAAAGCAAGAATCGACTAGAAGTAAGACCTCTTCGGCGTTTACCGTCTCACCATTCATACTTTAACTAGCTCCTGTAAGATGGCGAGTTTTAGTCCGAGTTTTAGTTTCAGTGCGCAAGGTCCCCGCGCGCCGGTCTTCGTCTCGGCAAAATCGCGTCATGTAACTTCGATACTGTGAAGTGACATTTATGACTATTAAAACCAAACGCTGCTGTTAAATTAATTTACTCATTCAACCAGTACTATTTGACATAATGTCGATGACACACTTAATTAACCTTTTAGATCATTCGATGGGAACGCGAATTCGGTCAATCACGTCATTCGCATTTAGCAGCATGATAAAAGATTTGTTCCTTGAAAAGATTTCAACGCGATACCTGTTACACATTTGTTCAAAGATAAATTAGGCACACGTATAATCATTAAAATTTTTTATTTGTTTAAATTGTGTGAAATAGCCGTTGAGTATACAGATTTAACGATTTTTTTTCACGAATAAAATCGAAAAAGGTCGTTAAGCAGACTTCAATGAGAACATCCAGATCTTGTCTAGATATAATTAATGTTGTGTTGGTCACTGGGTCTAATTACTGGGTCTCAAATGATATATTGCTTTAATATAGCGTGAAATTATATTCATATATATCACCCCATTACGCCCCATTCCAGGGGCTTAGGCCTCCCTTCAGGATGACGGTGCTTGGACCTTAATCCACTACGCTGCTCCGATACGGGTTGGTAGATTTTAACCAGGATCGACGACGGCTTAACGTGCTCTCCGAGGTACGGAGTATTCAGTGATAATTTATGTACTTAAATCAGAAAAACTCATTGGTATATGCCGGTTCCTGGGATTCGAACCACAATCTCCTAAACAAGAAGCGAGCTCGCCACCACTTGGCTATACCTATGTATAAATGACGTAGTTTATTTTATTAAGCTATAGGAACCCAAACGCGCGTGGTCGGAAACACGCTTGACCGGTTTTTGTTGAGAATATCGAGCGCACCTATGTAACCTACCTATTTTAATTGCGTGCGGCATAGTTGGCGTGTTTTCACACAATTTAGGTTTTTTCAATTAAGTAAATTACATTGCGTTAGTAAGCAGTCACGTATCCGAAACACATAGATATTTAAATTTAATAATAATGATTTGGTTAACGCATAAACAGTCAAGTAGGTAGCACACAGCTGAAAAACAGCTAAGCTACAAGTATGTAGTTGACTAGCAACCTATACAGACCTCGTGTAAACCCAAAATTTGCCCCAAAATTGTCTGAACCGGCTGTCCCTTGGGGCCTATTTTGACGTTATAAGTTCTGTATAAAGCCTGCTACTCAACCTCTGTATGTAGGTACAGCTCACCATTTTTTTTTCAGGTTTAATACTAATTGAAAGGCACCGTCACTATATCTCAATAACATAAATTAACTGTGATTGCTAGATATTGTTGTGTTTTTCAATGTGGCAAGTTATTATGATTGGAACTTTTTACTTTGTCGAATGGGCTTGGACCAAAATTTTTAACATATCTTTTTTATATTTTTTCCGAAAATATAGACCTATCTATATACCTTTCTTTTAAAATAAAAAATAATCACGTCTGCAATTACTTTACTATTTTTTAAATTTGTTTATTAAAATGTCCCTGTGACGTCATCTGGACAGATGTTATTGATTGCTTTATACATATAAGATCATAATATTTTGATTGTTTCATGAGGATTATTTGGTTTTATTTTTATTTATTCAGTTTTATTTCAGTTTTGACGACCGCTTAGCCTAGTGGGTAGTGACCCTGCCTACGAAGCTGGAGGTCCCGGGTTCGAATCCCAGGTCGGGTCAGTATTTATATGATGAATATTGATACTGATACCGGGTCATGGTTGTTATATGTATGTGGTGTCTTCGCTTGGTACCCAAAACACAAGCTAATGCTTAGTTTGGGGCCTAGACGTTGTTGTGATGTATGCGTATGATGTATTTGAAAATGTTCAGACGATGTCACAGTGTGTCACAGGGACAATTTCAACGTCAGGGAATATTTTCTTAAATACCTATCTGGCAAATTCATAAAAATAAAATAGTTATTTTGAAAAGTTGTGAAGAACCTTATTCTTTTCAATTTTAATAACCATCAGCGCAACTTTAAAGTTTTGGGTCCAAGCCCATTTTTAAAGTCCGGCTGTGGGACTTGTTCAGCGACAAGTAGGCTATCCGATTTAAAATCTCAGTGTCGGTTTTCTTCACACAGGCGCGGCAGTCTGCCCCACCAGAACAAGTACACGATCGCCGCCAAAGGGACGCCGCCGCCACCGCGCCGGCCGGCGCCGCTCGGCCGTCGTCGGTCGCAATGCGCGCCCTGCGTAGATATGCCTCTAGTGATGTGTTCACAATTCCGCTTCAAAAATATCGATTATTTATTTCGGAATACAATTCATTTATTGTTGTGTGTCTATAACAAACAAAGGAATATTTAAACATTTTAAAACTATGTTAGGGTTATTTTTAGTCATTGATCCCTCTTCCCATTTGCCATTTTCTCAATTACCTACTTTCGATAATTCTTTTTCTATGACAGTAAAAATCAAGCGTTAATGAAGCATCTTAATCAAAACTTGGTCGGATTTAGTGCGATTATGCATCGTAAACAATGGTTCTTATTAAACTGTCTTAGTGTGGCAGCATGATGCTCTTTAAGGGGCTGATTGTCCAGCGAGCTTTACTACGGTTTTAAGACTCGTTATCATAGAAGTAGGAACAATACATATTATAATGGTAAGACCAGAACAAGCGCTATTCAACTAGACTTTTAAACTCTGACACTATTTCCACTTCTAGTGACTTACTATCGCTGAACGAGTAGACCCCTCCCACACTTCGCCGTAAGTATACCTACCCCGCATTAGCGGTACCTATAAGGCGTTTAAGAGTCCAGTAGAATAGCTTTTGTTCTGGTTGTTCTATTATCCTATACTAGCAACCCGCCCTGGATTCGCACGGGTAGCAGAACACATATGCCTATTTGTGTCATATCAGCTTGTTGCGTCGAGCGTACCTAATTACATTTAAATCCAATCCAATCATAAGATTTGATTGGATTTAAATGTAACATAAGTGCGTCCTACCTATTTGGGTATTTTTAATTTTTTAATGTATTGAATTTCTAATTCTGTAAATATTTAAAAAAGTAAATAAAATATACATAAAACATACTAACATATTTCTTTCTATACAAAATTAATTACCTCTGACTAATTACGTCACGCGTGTTGGGCCGGTGGAGGATTGCTTGGATTTATGTTGTCGCATGATAGTTTTCATTTTGCAATAAATCCTAAGATATTAATTTAAATTGAATGGTGTAAAAGTCAATTATAATGTGCATGAAATGCTTAAGGTTACTATCGCATTTAATTTGATAAGACTTAATATCGTATCAGTGTAAAAGCTTTCTAATTAGCCCAATATTACAGGTGACTATTTTTTGAACATTAAAACAGGTATAGTAAACTATCCTTAAAAGATAGACATATGCCATTGCGGACTTTTCTTTGGCCCTATAAAGGAAGAATAATTCCTTTAAACATTGTTTTGTTATATCTCAAAGTAATTAGGTAGCGTTTTCGTTGAAAACTCCCAGTCTTCAACAATAACCGTCATATTTAATACAATATACACAAAATGTTAATGAATTATACAAGTAAACATTTCTCTTGAATCCATCCATCCATTGGTGGTAACCTATGAAAATCTGAACGATAGATTCTGAGTTTATCGTGTTCAGACTGATAGATGTGGCGGGGGGACGACTTTGTTTTATAATATGTAGTAATAGTGATATTATTCCTACTTCTTTGCCGACGAGCCTTAAAACTATGATAAAACTCGCTGGTCAATAACCCCCTTTACACACTCATAAAACATTGCCAATTAATTTTAAATTTTACGCCATTGTCTTACGCTTAGCAATACATGTCTGTCCCACAACGCATTGGAGCGAGAAAAGCAATCGCATTTGACTTCAATGTTGCCGGCGCGGCGCCAGGAAATGGAAATGGCGATGGTACAATAACAATGTTCGGCGTTGAGGTACGAGTCGGACGGACTGCAACGCAACGCGCGCTCAAGACGGCCAAGACGGGGACGGGTTACGTACGGCTCGGCGAGCTGTCGCGTCCTCGGCGTCGTCACCGCTTGCTTGACTTCAATGTTGCTTGCCAGTCATTTAATTGAGTCGACATCATCGACATCACAGATAGTCGACATCGACTCGCGCGTTCGCTCATACTCGTAGTCGAGTCGAGTCGACCGACTTCGGTGGAGTCAAATGCACTTGCACGACCGCGCCGCCCGCCCCCTCCGTCCATCACTCATTTCACTCAATTCGCTTCGGCGTGTTTCGGTTTCGGTTCGTTCGCTTACTCGCTCGCTCACTAAGCTGGAGTTCGCGCGCGCGCGGCTGGCTTTACGCTCACTCAACTCAACGCATTCACTCACTCACTCAGTCAGTCACTAGCCGACCAGTGTAGTGTAAGGTTGTGTCGCATGTTCTTTGGATTACCGCGTAAGACTTGACTGTTTTAAAACGAACTGTGAAAACTTCCGCATTAGTGTCAGTGAATCTAACCAGTGACTGTGTTGTGTACTTAATAGTTTACTATAAGAAGCCTCTAGCCTTATGGGCAGGCGGTCCCTTTGAAGTGTGCGCGGGATGCGTGCGTGAGCGCATGACGTGCTACGAAACGTTGAGAGCGCCGGCACCCGCCGCGGACGCCCCCATGGCGCACCACTTCGTCAAGTGGTGGCGCAACAAGTTCAGGAGTGGATACAAGAAGTTCAGCGGTTAGTGCTTAAGCCACAGATTGCTATAGTTACTTCCTAAAAGGCAGTTCTAATATAGCAGAATATTTTAAATTGTACATAAACAACAAACATTGATTACAAATATAGACAAACATAAATACAAGTAAGTAGTACCCTAAAATTATACATGTATCGTAAAATAGTAAGCATGCGTTATGATCTATTTATCTACTAAAACAATTTCCTGTTTAACTGGTTATTTTTATTCTATTATATAAGTAGATAATGTAGCCACTAAAAACTATATGAAGATCAGGAGGTAGGAGGTAGGTACCTACCTACCTATGCGGTTAGTTTGGTAGATGGGGACATCACAGAAAATAAACATTCGAAAATATAACAAACACAAATAATTTAATATTGAGATTACATCAAATAAATAAAGTTTAAAGGGGTGGTAGCTACCCCTATCTATAGATACCTAGGTAAATTTTTATTTCGAAATGCTTTAAATTTAACTAATAAATTCGAGTATTTGTCCTTTCTTCACGTTGTAGGCACGTAGGTAGGTAGATAACAAAACAATGAATTGACATGATTACTTAATGAGCGAGTCTTGTCATTTTTTCATTTTATAGAAATATGTTAGGTATAAGTATTTATTAAAAAAAACTAATAAATAAAAGAATTTATATTGAAATCTACAAAAATGCTGAAGATACAAACTTTTAAAGTAAATCGTGCCATAACGTCACTTGGCTACATTACTAGAGGCTAACGTGGATAATTTCTACATAGTGGCACCGAGTGACGTCACGAGCGGGTCGTAAAAACACAAACTTTGATTTGTTATAACTCCGGTAATCCCCGGTATTTTCCCGAAATTCAGAAAGTATGGTCATTAGTTTGTTATACTCTAGCGTGTGAATAGTGTATGATACATAATTTTGCTGAAGAGTACGTCCTCATTGCACGGAGATAGTAAAAGGGATAGAGAGATGATAGGCTGAAATAGGAGATTAAATATTTTTCCGCGGTAACAAGTAGTATACCCCGGGGAAAAATCCTCGGCCCTCAATGCGGCCCTCTTGATAAAATCGAAAAGCACAATCAATGAATAGCACATACCTACCTACCTTACAGGCGGTGACGCGGACACAACTATGTACCTACCTACCTACTATTCCATACATTTAGAGCACAGTAAGAGTTTCTATTTTACACGGGGATATTTAAAAGAATACCTGATGAAACATTCGCAACTTTTACTTGTGCGGGTCTGAAGTTAATTACAAAAACGTCGTAGTACCTACATACTTAACATGATTTCAAGATTCTTTGCAGTGGAATGCTGGCAGCCCTGTGCAATCTGGCATGTGCAATGTGCATGTAATCGCACTTCAGATCTGCGCAGATCAGTTGCACATTCCGTTTAGGTACCTACCTACAGTCCAAGCGTGCCAAGCCGCGGGCGACCACTAGTAATTAATCTCATTATAGACGTACTTAAATATAAATCACGATTCACTTCGTTTTTAAATCCAGACTTAGCTGCTTTCTGTTGGCGAGTTATTACCTTTAATAGTGGTAGTAGGTACTCATGTATATACATACCTAAATGATTTTGAAATAATTATTAAAAAAAAAAAATAACGAATCCAACTTCGCGGATCTAAACTGGCTAACTGCTTTTTTAAAATGCTCACTAAACGAATAGTAGGTACCTATGCACTATTACAATTTGTAACTTGGTAATCTTAGGCAAGTTCTTACAACTAATCGATTACAGATTACAAAATTTTATAAAAAAGAATTGTAAATAAGGTAAATAGTTTTTTGCCTCTCCTGTAAAGTTTGCAAAAATTAATTTATCTGGTTTAGTTCTCCAAATCCTCAAATGATATCTGCGCATTGTGTCAAATACTTACCCTGATTTAGAGGATAGTTACTTACCTACTAATTGTGTGATTCTGAAACATTTCTTTAGAGACCCACTTCCATTATGTTGGAAACCTAAGTGTCACAATGAACAACAAGCACAAAACATGTTTAACAAAACTAAGTCAAAATAAATGTATCTAAATTGGACAGTAAGAAACGGCTCGCGCCGAACTTCTAATTCGATCTGAAATTGAACGCGCTTTGACTTCAGAACGAACTGGAAGTTTGGCGCGAGCTGTATATTTGTAAGCAAGGTCGACTGGGCTTTGTAAGGCTTGGACCGAATAGCAGGCCTTTACCTACCTTTATATGTGAGACCCTGAATCAAGAATTATGACATTTTGTAAAGGACGAGTTGCCCCCTTGGCACTCCCCTGAGACTACCTGCTTCTGGTATTAAGATCATAGTTAATAGTCTTTGTACTTAAAAGTAGATAGTCGAACGAATTTACCTATTAATCCTTCCAAGGTACATGAGCTGATATAAATTGTTCTACTAAAAATTGTTTTACACTGTTCGCTAGGTATATGTTTTGGGTCGTCGTCGTATTGAGATACCATGTAGGTAGGTAATTGGCAAAATAGCTTCAGCATGAAGAATCATTGTTTCCCCTTTTATGCTGGAACTGGTCTAAAATTCCTTCAATTTTTCTGACAGGACCCACACAGATTCCTGAATTTTTATATTCCCACCGCGCCGCGCCGTGCTTTAGGTACCATTTTTCGTGTATATTTATTGTCTTGTCCAATATATTTTTTGCCATCAGCACGAATCTTATTAAGTTTAGTTTCGTCTGAAAATAAAAACATTCCATTCCCGTGTTCTCTAACTGCCATATTTTCTTGTAAAAGCTAAACGGTGTTTCACGTGCTACCTTAATGGTAAGAAGAGGTGTTTCGCGAGATATTGCGAGTTTGCGAGATCTACCAAATGATTCTGATCGGTGAACGAAATTCTGATTCGACTAATCGGCGACGAACTAGTCTTGCTGACAGTCGTACAGGGTCTTCTTGCAAAAAAACTTCTTTTTTAATTTCATTCACGCTCAGAAAATGTTCTTTTTTAGAACACAAGGGACTTCCCACACAGCGCCATCTAACCCCACAGTAAGCAAGTATTATGCTTGTGTTATGGGTTACTAGACAACTGATATACTTACATACTTAAATAAATATTCTTCACCCAGACACGGAACGAAATAAACATGTTCATGCACGCAAATATTTGTCCCGTGCGGCAATTGAACCCGCGACCTTTGGCTCCGCACTTAGGGTCTCTAACCACTCGGCCATTCGGTCAGTCATGAGTCAGTCAAATGATTTTTCTGTCTCCGCTTATAGACCGTCGTTTTCTTGGACGAATTTTCCTTGGCATTTTTAAGATAATTTTAAGTAGCTGCAATGATATTTAGTAGCTGATACGAAATGACTTTAAAAGGGGCGCCGAACATTTAATAGGCCGTCGGTTCCGGGCGTCATCAATAGATGGCAGTCGTTAAAATCCACTAACCCGCACTGGAGCAGCGTGGTGGATTAAGCTCTATGCCTCCTCACCCTGGGGGAGGCCTAAGCCCCTGCAATGGGGTATACATGAGCGGGTGGAATAGAAGAAATGGTATTACCATGGCCGCTATAACAGCAAATGATAAAATTAAAACACAGATAAAAATTAAAGCGGCTACCCGAACTAGATAGGTCTTTTTTAGGGTCCCGTACCAAAAGCGTAAAACTGGACCCTGTTACTAAGACTCCGCGCTGTCCGTTCGTCTGTCTGTCTGTCTCTCCGTCTGTCACCAGGCTGTATCTCATGAACCGTGATAGACAGTTGAAATTTTTACAGGTGATGTATTAATGTTGCCGCTACAACAACAAATGCTAAAAAACAGAAGAAAATAAATATTTAAGGGGGCTCCCGTACAACAAAAGTGATTTTTTTGCTCGTTTTTTCTTGATATTGATAACGGCAACAGGTAGACGCTTGAAATATTCATAAATATTGTCATGAAATATATACTACTATGGCCGCTATAACAACAAAAAATAAAAATAAAATAAAGTTAAAAACATAAGGGGTCTCCAAGGGGTCCCCATACAAAAAACGTGTTTTCTATATACGGCGGTACGGTAGGTACCTACCTACCCTTCGTGTGCGAATTCGACTCGCATCTGACCGGTTTTTTTAATTTCTGATTTTTTTAATCAGACGATTCAAAAGTTAGAGCAAGGGGGGACATTCTTAATTCAGGTCGTAATTCGCGAAAGATTCACCTAAATAAAAAAATCTGTAAAGAGCCTTCGTAGCATTTTCAAAGATCTGTCTAACGAGATTCCACATGATGGGGTGCGTAAAAATGTTATTTCAACCCTTAATTCCAGGTACGGAGCATTAGAGAGCCGGCCTTATGTATTCATTAGGATTGACGGAAAGATGGTGGTGATATAAGACTGTGACACACGGACAAGACGAATTTATAGGGTCCCGTTTCTACTATTTGGTAACGGAAGTTTAGAAAACCCTAAAAAATACTTTCCACAGTCTACTCATACGATATTGCCTACCTACTTAACTTACACATTCACAATAATAATAATAATAATAATATCTGGGACATCCCACACAGTGCCATCTAGTCCCAAAGTAAGCAAGTATTATGCTTGTATTATGGGGTACTAGACAACTGATATACATAGTGTAAGACGATGAAAATAACTCCGAATCGTCGTTATAACAACATCGAACGCCAATACACAGTACACATTTTATTGACCGTCATTGTTCTTCTTGTTTCACCCTGTTTCCACCGCAGGGACGTGACACGTCGAGTGTTGTACCGCGCCACATAAATAATCCTCCATCAATAGTTAAATATTGGTTTTTTATTTTTTTTTAAATATTATACATATATAGGTATTTGTATACCCAGGCATGAAACAAGTAGACATGTAGTAGACAACTACCTAACTACCTATTGAGACTTTGCAATATTACGTATAGGTAGTAGGTATATTCTTATGCTAGGCTTAGAAAGATAGAAGAAATCTCAAATTCTTGTCAATTCGTGCTTCAAACATACAAGTAGCCTCTTTTTTAATACCGTTTTTATATTACAAGAGTACCAATAATCATCTGGCGATTTATACAAAATGTAATAATAAACAGCGGGGGATGCGATAAAAGGACTATTAAATTGAACGTAGTCCTCAATAATCAACCATGTCGTTATCGTGCACTAAATCAGATAATGGCGTCGTTGTAATAAAAACACTAATGTGGCATTATCTTGGGCAGCTGTTATCAGAATACTCGCCGCGGGCCATGAGATCAAAGCGCGCCGCCCGCGTCTCGGAAACGAGCAAAAAGAACACAAGGCCGACCGCAACAAACCGAGCCGCCACGCCACACGCTCGACTCGCTCACCATGCCTTGCCGCTGTTCAGAGAAAAATATTATCCTAATCACGGAGGACTGAGTTATCCTAATGGTCTAAAAATCCTTGCGAATTCCAGTATACGAATGAAGATTATAATTGTGAATTATGATGTACGATTTACGTCATTACTGTCAAAATTATATGTCGGCAGTTAAAAATGTCATGTTTTATACGATAAAAGCGATTTATCCAGCTTCCGCCCCAGAATTGAGAGTCTGTCCAACTTCAAAGGCTTTCTTGAGCTTTGATCTCCGTTTTATTCGGTTTGAAAGCTTGCTAGCAAAGGATTCAATTAAAATATGATACATCACTTGTTTTCGTCTCGTATATACCTACGCGTCAAACGTCAAACTGTTACGTTAGAGTTTGTTAAAGTTTTTTTTTTCACGAAAAGTGAGACGCGCCGCTCATTTGATTAACTTCAAAGAGCGCAGTTGAAAGCGCGTCGCCTGCCGGAGACAATGATACCTTTTAACATCAAAGGCACTCCCCGCCCCCTCGCTCTCAGTTTCTCCTTTGACGTCCACACGCTCGTGTAGCGATGAACAATTTATAGAACTACGACGGAACAAAGAACTTTTTCGTCGATCCTATACTTTTGTTGCATGATTCCACGCAACGTACCGTGCAACTTTGTTGCCCAACAATTCGTTCTCGACTGGGTCCACCGCATTTGCATTCTTCCTTTTGCTGTCTCCACATTTTGTTCTTATTTACAATCCAATGCTTACTTTGGGGCCTAGACGTTGTTGTGATGTATACGTCATTATTGTTATTATTATTTGAAAACTATACTTAAAGCTTTATATGGTCGTTTTAAAAAAATCTCTAAACGACACGTGGAAAGTAGATATTGGGGAAGCGATATGCTATGATTACCGCGTAAAAAATATTTTCGTTTCTGCGACATCACAATTTCAACAGAGCGTATAGTTTCTAAGCACACCTTCAGAGGTCGAAAAGGCGTCCTGTGGCGTGTCGACCGGCACCGGAATGCTCGACGAAAGTTAATAGCCGGGGTCACGGTGTCGGCGCTCTCGCTAGTTCAGGCGCTGCTCGCGCATTCGACTCGCCTACAGAGTCGAGTAGGTTAGAAGTGCCATGTCACGTTATTTGCTCAGAGACCACGCATCCTAAAAATAATTACTCGCGCAACGAATATAAATAAAGATATTACGTATGCGTAAATAGTTTTGTCTCAGATTTACAGGTATCATTTTAGAAAGCGGTTAAGTCGTTTTTTGGTATGATTTGATGTCGCACTTTAGAGTTTAGGTTATGAGATATATGTCTTAACTATGCAACATACTGCATACTTGAAGGGGACAGCGTATCTGCCCTATATGCTAACTCTAACCTACACTAACGCTCTGTGGAATCGCTCTATCCGCGCGACTGCTTGTAGCAGCGGCATCGTCATGGGTGTTGTACAAAAAATTGTTACTAATCGACTGCGAATATTTTGCTGACATTTTCATTAATGGAAGATGAAGACAAGCGTTAATCATGATTGGTTGTCCTTTGTTACAAGTAGGTACTATGTGCAACTGATGTGTACGGCTCTGAAGTTAACATTAAAACGTCATAGTACTTCAGCGGCGGGAAGTATGACGGACCTGCGCCTGCGCAAATAGGGTATGCGCATCGCATCGCATGCATTGGTTGCACGTACTGACACTTGACGCTATGTCCAGACACTGTAGGTAGATACATATATATAGTTACATATTTAGTCTCTTCGGAATGTGTTATGTTTCTAGGCAGTAAGTAGGTACCCACAGAAAAACTAATAGGCGCCATGTAAACATCCGCGCGGAATACCTTTGATGGATATAAATAGCAGTTGTTTATCGACAATGGCGCCGATAATGGCAAAGATTGAGCTAATTTTCTGTGGAAAGTTATCGTTGAGGAATGCGACGTAGCGGCGCGGGCGGCGCGGCGCGGCGGTGAGCGTACGGCACATTCGTGGCTCAGTGTGGCATAGTGGCGGTCTTTTTTCCTTTCATCTTTTTTTTTGTCGGCACTGGGCACCCGCAAACGCGGCCGTGACTATGACAGTGGCTTTTTTTGTGGCGCGGCGGTGCTCCGAGACGCGGAGCACGCCTCTCGTCTCATTTGATAGTTACCTGTGTAACGTAACATTAACGCAGAAGATTAGTTAGCTCGGAATGGCAGCTTTGATCTTTATATTTAATTGAAGCAATTAAACTTAAATAAATCAAAACAGTACTAAGTATGGACAGTTCACCAGTTTCTGCGTCTACTTGTTAACTTAAGATTAGTTAAATATGTGCTAATTCTATTTTAGATTGAAATCATTAAACTAATGACAGTTCAATGAAAATCTAGTTGTATTTTACTACAAATACAAATATATTTTGTAATTTTTAATTGTGCCTGCATTACCTTATACGAGGTGTGGTTTTTCACTTCAGTCGATATATACTTATACCTATTACTGAAGAGTTTGTTTGTTTGAACGCCCTATTCTCTGGACCTACCAATTGGATTTGTAAAATTCTTTTTATATTTGATAGCCCAATTTTTAAAAAAGGTTATAGACTATATATATAAAATCGTAGTATTTGTCTGCCTGTTCCAGCTAATCTCAGAAGTGAGATAGGGTAATTTTTGTCCATCTGTCTGGCTGGACCGCTTTAAATAAAATTTCGCATACCTATGTGAAAAGAAAATTGTCAGGAGTGACAAAGGCTTTTTTTGGCTGGCTGTCTGTCTGTCTGTTTGGGCTAATCCCTAAAACGGCTGCAGCCCTTTTAATGAAACTTCATAGATATGAAAACGAGGTTGTCAGGAGTGACATACGTTACTTTTTATCTGTCTGTTTGTTCGGGCTAATCTCCGCAACGGCTGAACCATTTGTATCAGTTTTATACAGTTAGTATTTGTTCTTTTCGTTCCGGAAATATTTAGGGTTCCTGCGTAAACTTTCGAAATTTTAGAAACTGAAATCATGAAAATTTGAATCGCGTCCTACACTCGTGCACCTCTCATCATCTTAAATATGTTTTAAGAACTATGCGTTTATTTAGATACTACGTAGGCCATACTGACACTTCCTGGATTCCTATAAATAAGACCTGATATTTTACTTATGATACATTTATTGTTTTTCAAAGTATATGCCGATGCCGCCATAATTGACACATTTTTGCAGTTGGAGCATTGTTCTTTAGTGACCTCTTCAATAGCTTCATGGAATGCATTCGCTGTTGATTCAGGGCTCGTAAAACGTATGCCTCTAGGTTTATTTTTAATTTTCGGGAAGAAAAGAAGTCGCATGGTGCAAGGTCTGGACTGTATGGCGAATGCGTCATCAGTTTTACATTTGAACCCTTAAAATACGCTTAATTGTTTATTAAATAGGTTACATCGTCACAAACATA
The DNA here is from genome assembly GCA_949709985.1 of Luffia ferchaultella. NCBI lineage: Eukaryota > Metazoa > Arthropoda > Insecta > Lepidoptera > Psychidae > Luffia > Luffia ferchaultella. Next base: position 12,518,931 of record OX453240.1, on the reverse strand, counting down.
CACTTAAACAATTTCATATTATAATATTATGAATATAAAAGTCAGTAAATGTTTGATTTTGTCGTCCATCAGTCCGATAACATAACTCATGATAATAAAATTATTGTGAAGCTTAACGGAGATTATATAGTAAGCGAAAGATTGTGGACTAGATACAAAAATCCTAAAGTTTTATGAATAAAGCACACTACACCGGACGGATTCCGTTAGATAAAGTCAGCATCTATGGAATGCGGCGGGCGTTTTTGATCGTGAGGCTGTGTGGCGGCAGATGTGTCTTGCCCGGGCGCGCCTTCCGAGAACCGTCGACCGGCTACTTTGCCGTTTCGAAACGCCCCGAAAGCTTTCGAGCCCCTGTCGTGTTTTACTTATGATTCGGACGAAAAGGAAACTCGTTACAAAGCAATAAATCAAAAGCTACTTAGTGCCTGTTTCAGTTTTTCGTTATTTACCTACTTGAGTAATGATCCATATCTGACGTCACGTTTTTCATTAGTTGCATCGTGTGCTTCGTTTCAAGTAGGTACAGTTCCAATCAAACCTTATGGCGGATGTGAATATAGGCACAAGTCGCGTCGCAGTAACCAGTTTTAGGTGTAGCGGGACGCAGTGGAGCGAAGGGCATATGACTGAACTTGCGCAAGCACGGTTATAGCGTTGTATTCCGATCCGCCATAAAGTTTGATTGGAACTATAGTAGGTATATGAAAGTTTTCTTTTTATTTTAATTTATTATCGATATTGTTATGTTTCCCAGGTTACTTACTATCTTCTAATAATGTTTTTAGATATTATGTCTAAATGAAGAGAGAAGAAACCTGGGGGACTTTGGTTGTGAGCGAAATCCTGCCTTGTGCAGAACGAGATACAGTCGGTGATACAGTAGGTACTATATCGAAAAGACAATTCGCAGATTTCCAAAACTGTCGTCGGCTCCTTTTTATGTATTCAATATTTATACGAAACTATGATTCCTGTAAAAAATTACCTTCGTTTATACCACTTTCGTTAATGAGCGCGTCTGTTTCAACAAAATTGTGTACCAAAGGCTATTTGACACGTTAAAGTATAATAAAATGAATATAGTTTTTGAATTTTGGAAAAATACCCGTTACCACTTACTACTGGAGATATAACAAATTAAAAGTTTGTGTATTTACGATCCGCTTGTGTTGTGACGTTACTCGGTGCGCGCTACGTAGAAATGATCCACGTCAGCCCATAGCATAGTAAAGTAACCGAATGACGTCATTGGATGTAAAAAATTGTAAATTTAGCATTTTTGTAGACATTAATAAAAATCTTTCACTTATTAGTTTTTCTTAATAAATATGACTAATTTCTATAAAATACAAAAATCACAAAACGCGCTCATTGCCGGCTATTGTTGAGTAGGTACTTACTACAAAATCGCCATTGAGTTTGGCAAGCAATTGCGCTTACGTCCATAGACGTCAATCCTTCCACGAATAAGGGGGTGCAAAAAATTCAATAAAGCCAATACTAACTTTGTCAGTTTGCACATCAGAATAATAAATCAAAAGTTTTTGTTCGATCTTTTAACATTCAGCAATTTGTTTCATTCATATCAAATTGAAATGCATGAATTTATTAATTAGGTATTTTACGTACATACTGTTGCTTTATTTACGCAGAATATTTTTTTTTTAGAGTAAAGAGGGGTTAGCGAGACGGGGTTTCAGTATTGTTAACCTAACGCATCTAGCATTGTTGTTAAGATTGTAATGTTTGACGCGTATCGTCTTTATGACTAAGTATTATTCATAGAACAGTTTATCTATTGATATATTTGTTTATGATATCGACCGATTACGGTTTTATTATAACTGTGTAATTAAAAAAATAGAATAATATTATTGAAACACATCTACACAAATATACAAACATTTTAAATCGCTATGGCCATCGATTGTAAAATCGATGAAGCGTGTAAAAATAGTTTATGACGGACAAGATAAAATCGAAACTGCGGGCGGCGGAAATCGTTAGCATTCAATAAGCAAATTTATTTTTGTTGTATGATAATCACAAAAATTTACTTTTGAATGCTTACAACTGACCGACGATCATTACTAATTGTTCACGCACTTGATTTTTGTTCTTCTGTTAAAAAAAATTCTGTATATACCTATTAAATTCTTATATAGATGTTGATATAATAATAAAAGTGTAGCATCAAATGCAATAATGAACAACAAACATTATCCCTTAATATATGATGGAAAATAAATCGAAGATTATCTGCATAGTACTTACTATTCAATTACAAAGATATTTATAAGTATGTTTTAGGTGTAAGTAGATAGTTAGCTATCACAGAGTAAATTAATTTGACAGCAGCATAAATGTCAATTCACAGTATCGAAGCGACATTACGCAATTTTGCGGGGTTGAAGACTGGCGCGCGGGGATTTCACGGGGGCGCATACAGGAGCGTGGGGATCTCAGATCTTGCGCACTGAAACTCGGACTAACACTTGTCATCTTACACCAGCTAGCTAGAGTATGAGTGGTTAGACGGTAAACGCAGAAGAGGGCTTCTAGTCAATTTGTACTTTTATGGGTAGGTATACTAGCTATTTCTCTATATTGTAAGAATAGAAGACGCGAGAGGGAGGTTTTACTTTGTCAAAGTTACGAAATTCCAACGTGTATTACATGACCACTGTGGTTAAACTTCAATAATCTGAAACCGCAAGTTCATCTCAAAAGAATAGAGTCTCGACAAACAAAGCCGAGTGTATGAGGAATTAAAACACCAAGCGTCAGGATAATACCAGTCGATTGTTTTTTAGCTTATCATATCAATTTCTTAGCTTATCTTAGATTATTTGTCTCTTTTCCACTCTTTTCCACAAATCAAGAGTGGTCGACAAGAAGCGTGCTAATCAATTCCTCAAGATGGTCAAGCTGGTAGTTGTCAGCGTTTTAATGTTGTTTTAGGATTGTAACGCAAAAAATTCAGTTACTTGATTATTTGTCTCTTCAGAGGGCCATTTTTTTTAATCAATATTTTTGTTCTTGGGTTTTATAAAAAGTTTTTTTTAAATCGTTTTTAAAGATTAGTTATAATAATAATAATAATACATGGGACTTCCCACACAGCGTCATCTAGTCCCAAAGTAAGCAAGTATTATGCTTGTGTTATGGGTTACTAGACAACTGATAAACATACTTAAATATTCTTTATAATATATACATATATATAAATATTTTTGCGAAGACACCACACACATATAAACAACCAAGACTCGGCACCACTATCAATATTCATAATATTAATACTGACCCGACCTGGGATTCGAACCCGGGACCTCCAGCTTCGTAGGCAAGGTCGCTACCCACTAGGCTAAGCGGTCATCTAACAGGTGAACATAATACTAGTAGGTATATATAGGCTGATGATTATGAACAAGCCGTTTTGAAGAAACATACCTACCCCAGCGTTTTGGCGCCTTTTAACCGTAAATTCAAGTATCTAGATAACCTATGGAATGCGAAAAACGAATTTGTCTCAGCCGTTTAAGAGAAACACATTCCCAGCTGGAGCACCCCCTGAAGGCTTAAAATCGTAAAACATGTTTAAGAATCTGCTGTGTAGTGATAGCTATGTAATACAAAAAACCTCATTGAAATCGGTTCAGTAGCTGTGCCAGTGTTTTTAAGGAGACGCCACACAAACAAACAAACGTACGCACATAACACAACCTCTAAACGCATATATTTCCTGTCTTCGTTCGTACTGTCGCGGGTATTAAAATGATTGAAATTAAAAAAAAGTTCAAAGGGATCAAAGTACGAGGAGGAACATCAAAGCTAACTGGATGTTGCCATGTTACCGATATTACAGAGTGGCGTGCGAGCGGTAAACCGTGTCGCTCGACCCGTCCGATGCCGTTCCCAGAATATCTTCGTCTATTATCGGCTTCTCGCTATATTTCACGAGCCGAGATCGCGCGAAACAAACATTAAACTTCATTGTATTGTTACATTAGAAATATTAATGTGATCTATTCACATAATCCGAGTTTTTTAGGGTTCCTTGGCCAAATGGCAAAAAACGGAATCCTTTTAATTTCTTCTATCCGTTTGTCATAGCTGTTTCACTCAGAAACTATTGGATATATCTATTAAAAAACTTTAGATGAAATTTATAAAGTAGGTATAATCTATTAACCGCTATACAATAGTACAGTAGTGAAATAACGGAAAATTTCTTTTTTGGGGTAGTTGCATGTATAAGAGGGATGAAAAAATAGATCTTTAACAATGATAAAAAATTTCTTTAAATTATATTGTACTACTGTGATAATACTAGGTACTAGCTTTTGCCCACGTGTCCGACCGCCAGGATATATCTAACTACATAATGTTCCCTTCTTCTACTTCACTTGTTAAGTTCTGCTCCTACCACTATTCCATCATAACTCGAAGCTTTGCTCGTCATTAATTTCGAATTTTAGTTTTGTACCCTATGGGAGTCTTCGACCAGGATAAACAGTGTGTAGTCTAAACTACTCACCGACTTTTCAATTATCTCAGTGCAAAAATTATGTCGTTTCATTGCTCCCTTACCATGTGCAAATAGAACGAACAATTGTGTTTGGATGTGTTTGGATTTGTCTAACACCATAGATAACGGTTCCCATATTATGATTTCAGTGGGTACAGAGAGTGAGCGTACGGACACAGAAGAGTTGGTATGTCGTGCTGCATCGCAATGTTCTGCGCCACCAGATTTACTGCCAAGCGAAGCCCGTGCCCTCTTGCAACCGGCACCACCTGCAATCCCTGCTCCTCACGCTTGTCCCTCGCCGAGATCGCAAGAAAACAAGCAGCCGAGGTTACGCTTTGAAGTGAGTTTGACACGTTTGTATTAGCTTCACCTATTTCAAGCTTCTATTAGCTTCAATATGTTTATAAACAAATAGCACAACTCGATTTTCACACACTTTTAATTGTTTCAAAATAATATGCTCAATTTGTATCATCTATTTATACCTATAGAACAGTACTGTGACTGACTGACAGACAGACAACAACACAAAGCCTAAACCGCTGAATCTAGAAACTTGAAATTTAGAATAGAAAACGAGCAAGCACTAAGGAAGGATTTTTCTATATTAAACTCTAAAAAGAAAATAAAGCGCATACCAACTTGAGACTTCGTACGTCAAAAATGTAACACGTGTTTTACCGATTTTGAAAGCACACTCTTTAACAGTTTAAAAAGGGGTGTCAAAGTTTGCAAACCAATTCATAGCGATAACTGCTGGATCTAGAAACTTTTTGGCAATGATTCCTCATACAACTTAACTTTCAACTTAAGTAATACTTTAATCCACTAAAAAAAGGATATTTCAAAATTTTACCTCTAAAACGGTGAAAAATGGTTTTGAAGTTTGTGAGTGTATGTTTGAGATCTTGCACAAATACGTGTACTAAACAACTAAATACCTGTTTGAAAATTCAGTCTCTCTCGAGATGAAAAGGAGTTGTATTTTAAATCTACCAAATCATTATTTGTTAACTATCAATTTTTGTGGTTTCCGGTAGTATTTATGGAAATTGCCAACTCAAAAGTAATAAATAGGTGACAAAAGTTACAGGTATCTGTTTTTTGAAAGACCCAATAAAAACAACCATCCGCTTTCTTTGTGAAGGAACCGATCCGAAGTCGATCTTTAGGCAGGTCTTTTGCATTGGCGAATTCCGTTTAGTTTACTACGCAATTGCAGTTTCACAAGTTGGGACCTTTTGTCTAATTTACGAAGGAAACCAATGGTTGATCTATGTTGGTTCGAACTGCACGGCATTTAATTTTGTGATCACTATCTAAATAATAGTAAAAAAACTTATACAGCAAATGGAAATGGGCAGCGATAGAAAGTTGCGATTAGCTAGCGGAGTCGTGGGCGTGCCGTCCAACAACCCACAATCCATTGCCCACGACTTTTTCTATGTTGAAGTCGACACTGGTACATTTAGACCAAAAATGAAGAAAATATCTACGTGATTGAAGTCGCCTTTTGTATCCCATGTCCGAAAAAATTCAGATAAACCCTTTCATAGCTATATCAGCGCGCCTGGTGAGCTACATAATTCGTGTATAGGTAACTATAACCACGATAACGCCTTTCGTAACACCATGTCATGCTATTTGTAAACATACTCTGATGGTGTGTCATAAACGCAAAATCTGTTGCTTTATGAACTTATTTGTCTGTTACTTTCTATCACAGTCCATTTACATTTTGAGAGTTCCAAAGCTGCATACATGTAGGTTATATACCTGATTGTTATGTATATAAGTATTATGTGAAACTAGATATAGGTTATGTAACAAATTAGAGAAAATAATGACCAGGGAACTTGTGAGAGCAAGAAATTGTCGATATTTGACGACAGTTGTGATATCGCAGATAATTTAAGATCTCCAGCTACTTAGACCTGCAAGCATAATTTTACTGTAACAAAATTTAAGCATCAGTTTAAATAAATCCCAAGAAATGTAGCATTACTCGGTCGCTTGAGTTGAAGCAGCGGTCACCTATAGTTTTATTGTACCAACTAATTAGTATCGCGTCGATCGTAAATGTGCGTCTGGTTTCCTTATATAGCGGCGATAAGGGTCGGCGCCGCCGGCCGTTATCTGCCTCCATTCATAAAACGAGAACAGAGACGCCGACATCGTTCTGATTACTATATTGCTACATTACGTTCACTCTGTTTAGCTAATTTATTGTCAAGGAGATTGGCGCGTTTTGGTATTAATAATTAGGTAGGTGATATTACGTCACGATATCACGGATTAGTTTTGTAATACATCCAGTTTGGACATTAAGTACTATTTTATATACAAAAATATATTTCGTTTTCAGGAGTTAACATGCGACGTGGAGCTCAAACACTCGGAGCCTTCTAAACAACAACCGCTGCAGTTTTCTTTCACTCTGTATGACCTCGATGGGCATGGGCGAATGACTAAAGATGTAAGTGTATACCTCGCGCACTGTGTTCGGCCATGATTGCTAAAATAAGGGAAGTTAATTAAGAAAAGCCAAAAAAAACCAATTGCGTTCAAAGAAACTAAAAAGATAAATCATAAAATGCAGCCGCCTGATGATATTGTTGATTTATATAAATATGTCTATATAGTTTACTTAATTGGTTTCTGTCTCTTTTGCATACAGTCGGTTTTTTGTTTTCTCAGTAAACATTTTAAAAAAAAATAGTTTGTTTCAGTTAAATTTTTTGATGTAGTAGATAACACGAGAATTACAAAATATTGTTATTTTAAAAAAAATTAAGTCATATTCGTAATTAGAGCCAAAAAACACTTTTATCTTCTTTTCAGCAACCTTAGATAATTTATTAAATCGGCTACCATGTTGGAGCTGCTATCTGGAATTTAAAAAATGTGAGATAACTTGTGTAATTAACACCTTCGCACAGAATTTTTTAGCAGCTTTCGGTAATTTTTTATGTATCGACCGCCATTTTGGATCTCCCACGACCTTGAATTTTGAAATAAAATATAGCCTATGACATACCTATGATATCATTCATTTATTATTCCTATAGATTAAAATCTATCGACATCTCACAGCCCTTCTAAAACAGTCGGATAAAAATCATAAATATTTTCATGGTCGGTTACAGGACATCGCCGGAATCGTGTCAACAATATATGAGTCGATCGGGAAATCTGTAACGGTGCCGCATTACGGTTCGAAGACCATACAAGTACGGCTGACGGTAGTTCCAGATGATGGTAGCTCTAGAAAGGAAGCGCGTGATGCTAGGCGTCAGCGGAGACGAAAAGCGCCCGCGCCCAATACTGCACCTCCCGCGCCACCTGCAGACTGCGTCGATGGTAGTGATGAAGAGCGACGTTCAAGACTGTCCCTCGAAGATGACGCCTCATCGTGTTCGAGTGAGAATCGCGTTGTGCGTCCACCCGTGCACCCGCCGCGACCTCCTAGACATACGCGGCGGGAACCGCGCCCCCGCAAACACACTAAAAAACGCTCTGGCAGCCTCCAACGGCGTGAACTCCTCGAAATCATTCAAGCAAACATGGAAAAGAATCACTTGAGTTTTCAAACTACGAGGTATGCATTAAACTTGCTTCTTATTATTCTTTATTATTTTTTTATTATGCATTTATAATAAAACATTATTAATTCATAATCTATACATATAACAAAACTGTAACGGGGACGTGTCTGTGTACATTGAATAAATTTTGAAAAGTTTTTTTGAATATATTTTGAAACAATTTTTAAAATTTTTGTCTGACGGCAAACTACTGACGGATTTTGATGAAATTTTATGCGAAAATAACTTAGTACCTGGATTAAATTTAGGGTTCTTTTTACCGCGGATATGGGTCTGTATGTTCGTTGCACATTGAAATTTTTTTGGAAATTATGATTCAGGTGAACATAACTAACGATATAGAGACGTAAGCGGCAATTCTTAAAATTTTCGTCTGTCTGTGCACACATGCCAAAACGACTAGACACATTTTCATGAAATTTGGCGTGAAGATAATTTAGTACTTGAGGCAACATATAGAAAAGTTGTTATTGTAAATGGGTATTGTGGACATGTATTACTTTTTGTTATGAAAGGAAAGTAATTTTCTGTAGGCAGAGCCTGTAGCACCTTTAATGTTAATAGTTTGTATAATGGAAACTCCAGGTCAGTTCAGTGCTATGTAAAACTTAATTTTGTTTATATGTGACTGTTGGTTTCAAAATAAAAAAAACTTTTTACTCGGGGAAATGGCTCATTTTCACGGGAAAATATCAAAACTGGTTTCAACAAAAAGTACGTGGAATCCATCTCGGATGTTAGTAACTTTAACGGGAAAGTGTAGTTATGTAGGCGAAGCCGCAGTCTGTCGCTAGTTTTGAATATAGAAGAAACTAATTTACTGGTTGTCAACAGAAAACCCTATGAACGTGTCGTCAACGAGGAGGAGATTACCAACAAATATCAGAAGTTGCGTAATCGAGCCTACAGCGTGAGCGAGAAGCCGACCAACACATTCCAGAAAGCCAAGACGGAGTGCTCTGGCAACGGGTACCTCGATTTAGCGGCGGAGAGAGGCGGCGACTCGAATCTGTGTCGTTATGACCGTTATTTACACGCCGTGATATGCTCTTCGGCACGTCACGCGACCACCGGCTATCATCACAGACAGCCGAGAGCACCTCGTCCCCGTGCTCACGCGCGGTCCCGATCGCACGACGTCCCCCCTGTCCCTCACACACCCTCTCAAGCCGCTCCTCACTCTCCGCGAACCCGTCTCGCACCACCTTCACATCCGAGAGTACTCCAAATCATATTCTTATAGAAATCGAGGAAGGGCTTGGTCGGCGACGGCCTCGTCCTTCTGTATTAAATATTAGATTAAAGGTGGAATATATTCATAATTACGAGTTACCAAAAGCTGTATGAATAATGTTAAGTACAAAATTATGGCGTAATCGATCATATATCTTAAATTGTGGGCAAATTTGTTAAACATTTTAAGGTTCTTAGAAAGGTCTTCAACTTATTTGTGAAAGTTCGTAATGAGTTTCTTGCGAGTGCCTTATTTCTCAACGTAAAAAGATTAGCACCGTTTCTAATTCTGACACATGATAATTTAGGTGATTTTATTTAATCTCATGATGTATTAAATCGATGCAAAAATCTATAAAATATTTAATAATGCTCAGTAGAACTTAAACATTAGATAAAACTCGTTTTGAGTGTATCATAGACTGATTTTAGATTTAAGTGTTAGATATTCCTTAGGATAGGTATTGTTAACTTGTTGCCTAATTGATTAACTATTCCCATTGTACTTAACCGGGGTTGCCATTTTAAGAATAATGATGAAACTCAAGGATTTAAATTATGGGAAATTATGTTGCTATTGATATATCTTAGAATATATTCTGTCTTCTATGTATGTATTAAAATTTTATATGAATACGCTTATGCGTATATATGAAATTTTGACCCTATCATGAACTATTCTTTTTATGAATTTATAATGACAAGGAAACTTGACGAATACGTCACCAAAATCAGTATTCATTGTATTAAAGGGAGTAAACGAATCTCTAAAAATAAATCTACCTCTTAATTTTATTTTTTATGCCTAACTTATTGCATCAACTGGATCCTAATATAATTAGCATAGGTTTAAGTTTGTGATAATTGATTTATACTATTCATATAAAGGAAACTGAAGTTTCATTCAAAGAATGTCATTCAAACATAGTAGATAAGGTGTATAGTGTACAAAGTGCTGGATCTTGTCACAAAATATTTATTGTCAAATATACCAGGATATTATAAATAAATGGCAATTTTATTGAAAACACAAATCAATCACTATTTTCTTGATAAAATATCTCAAACAACAGGACTTCAGGTCTCGGCGAAAAGAGACAAACACGAAACTGATGAGTGTCTGTCTGGTGCAACTGTTAGTTAAATAAAAAGGAAACCAAGCCAGACAACGCTGGGTGACAGCTACATTTCCAATAAATACCTAAGGTGTGAAGTCACTAGTAAAGAATAAGTAAAAATCTATTACAATAATTCTTATATATTTGACGGTACGTTAAGGTGATATATTTGTCACTTGAGTTATTATATTCTATAGTGTATACGTTTTTTAAAATATACGGCATACATCAGTATTATTAATAAACCAAAACATGTAATCATTATGGTCGTTTCCTTCGGTAGTCCACACTTCAGAATCGCGTATTCATTTGGAGTTATTGCAGCCTACAATGAATAATTTTTATTATAAAAATATACCTACAATAATTAAAATAAGAAAGTAAAAAAAATGCAACTCACTAATATATATTTTGGATCCGGTCTGTTTCGCCAAGAGAAAGATGGCACTGAATACTCTATGAAATCGAAACCATCATCATTGTCTATGTAGTGGTGTACAAGACATCCGTGGTGTGTGTGACCACCAAACACTGCTCTGGGCCTAATCTTTTTTACCAGATATTCTGTCGCTTCCGAAGATAAAGCGTCTATTTTCAATCGAAACTGTTTCATTCTTTCTGGTATTGGTGCAGCATCTGGTTCAGTGCAATTGGCATCCGAAAAGCGATATAAAGGGAAATGCTACAAGATTATTATTTTTTAATTAAATTCATTAATTAATTTTTAATTTCGATTCATTCAATTTCTGGACAAATAAATATTGTGTAAGTAGCATCCACATATGCTCGTTTTTGTTGAAATTGTAAATGACAAAGAATAGACCAATTACGTATAAAAATCGAACAAAATATGTACACATTTTAAAACTTTAATTTCATACCAAATTCTCGAGAATGTTACCTGCATCAATATTGGACGACTGTAGTTAATTCTGTTTTTAATCTGGTGACATTTATCAGGATGCCGTGAACACTCCAATATTTCTGTAACAGAAAAAACTAGTAATATTTCGAAACAATATGCAACATACACCAATGCTGTTACAGAATCGGCCGCAATAAATACAATTCTTCGGAAGATGAAGAAATGGCGCCAAACCGAAAAAAAAATTGTATCACAAATTACTGGCAAATGGTTTAAAAGCCGATATACCTATACGAAATGACTGTTTTTGCGTAACGTTATTTCTTAAAATATAGTTTCAATATATATACGTTCAGGGAATCTAAGTTTCCCTAGACATTTTTTAGTCAATGCCTATTTCAACTATAGAACAAAAATCACGAAAGTACCTTTATAAAAAGATTATCCGCAATTTCAGCCAAAATACAACATCTGCCGAATCGTAAAGAATCTTACAAATAGGTATATTTAAAGAACAAAAGGCGCAATACGCTGCTAGGAAGACAACGACGAAAAAAAAGAATTCGAATCAAGTTTTGAATAGAGGAAGACACAATCGAGAGTGAAGAGTCGACGATATCGTCTACAATCTAAAAAGTGGTCTCCCCTACTAGTGTTATAAATCAATATAGGGAAAGTTATATTTTTATACTACCTACACCTAGTGCACCTGCTCCAAAAGCACTCTAATACTCTTTAAAGAAGAAGGCGGAAAGTCCTTCTTTATTCCTGTAGGAGAGAAGAATTTACGAAAATCCATTACTCCCGCTATTTTTTTTCTAATATTAAAATACGAATCTTTTATATGAAGACGCACAACGGTACTGGCCGCTTATAGTTCGACCAAAAGTTTGACCGAAACCGCACATATAACCGAAGCGGTTTCGGTCAAAATATACTTTTTAAACTGAATAAAAATTAAAAAAAAAAACAAACTAACGTCAGACCCGCCAAACTATATAAAAAAAGCGAGCGGATTTCGATTATTGATATAAATTACTTAATTTTTACATAATAATTTTACTAAAAATGTCCTTTAGAAGCGACATTAGATTAAATCCAATAAATAGAATTAAAAGAAGCTGCTCAAGCCGTTATCGACAACTTGTTGGAACCGGGGAAAAGCATTGATTTAAGTTTTATTAATTGTAACTTTAATATTAACTTTAATACATATACATTTTATTTGTTTCAGTCTCCTCGTAGGTGTAGTGTAAAGTAGTATGTATCAATCTGAAGAAAGTGTGATTCCCGTTTCGTATGTTAACGCTATCAGCCTGCGGCGTCGGGCCTCAAATGCACACTCAGTGGTAATCTGTCACTTTTTTCCCTTCGTGAATAATCTACTAATAATTATTTCGGTTGTTTGATTGAGCTCCCAGTAGTCCCTACAATATATATCTTTTGGTTATTGATTTATATGAATAACATTTGACGGCTAAAATTAAATTAACACCTCTTGGTCACGTACGTTATTTTAATATTTAAGTAGGTACTGTTACGGGCTATAGGTTCAGATATATAGGACGCTCTAAAACACCGATTTAATTGTATCTACTTTATTATGAAACAAAATTACACATGCTTCAATCACGATTCACACAGATCACAAATTACACTTTTATCGCACTTTATAGGTCGCAGTTGATCTCACTTGACCTATAAAGTGATTGACTGACGGTTCCTTAAATAGATCTCTCGAAATCCCCACCGTACAGCATCTCAAAGTTTCCCATCGTCGACCATTGTGTTTTAAAATTCCAATCTCAATTTACCGTGGGAATTTATAGATGCCCACGGCGCGGCGCCTGCTTTGACAGTGCGCTTCGTTCCGCCTCGAAATTCTATTTTTCCAACGCTTAATTTTCTTTGAAAGAAAAACCGCCCTTAAAATGAATTTAATTTGTGGAATTTATTTTTTATCTCTTGGGAGCGAGCCTTGGGAGAAGCCTATACCCTGCAGTGGAGAGACACGGGCTGATGATGATGATGATTTTTTATCTCGAAATGTCTCGATATTTCTGTATTCGGCCGATGTATTTGAATAACCGTGTAATCTTTTCGAGTACTTTCTATAACACATAAATTAAATTAAATTCACGCTCTTAAAGTTTGCTTTTCCCGCGATAGTCGAATATTCCGAACGGAAGGGCAACGCTAAACGGTTTACCATTATAATCACAAGTTTTTCACATTCGGATACCTACCACGTTCGGATTTCATATTGGGATACCATATGGCGTTGAACATAACATTTTATATAAATCAATAATTTAACTGTGAAGTATTAGCCATGGCGCCATGGGATATTAGCCGTTCACACTAGCCTAGTCAAATATATAGAAGGTAAAAGAAAAATATGGACAAAGTTTTCACCTGAAATATTATTGATATCTCTACGTGCCTTCGTACACAATTGGCACGAATCACCTTGCATTGCCATCGAGTTCAGCAATACAAAGTGGTTTCCACGTATAGTCAATAATTGCACTGACGGAGAATGCAAAAGTTTTTCAAAACGTTCTGCCGCAGCTTGTCTTATACTGTACATGAAGAGTAAAATAATGTTACAAATTTTTTCGGTCAGACAACTCAGTATTAAACAAATATCTGCACAAACATGCATTTTTAACAGGTACTTACGAGTTATGGAAACCAATATCGTGGTTGCCGACCACAACATGTAGTTGAATGTGATTTGGTACATGAAATAGTATTTGAAAGCGTTCAATATAATCGTTGAATTGCTTGTCGCTGCTCCATTCTCCTTCATCGAAAAGATCACCTGCATTTTTAAGATAACATTAAGTAGATAAGGTATATTTATTTATTTATTAATCGTCCTTTATTTTTATTAATGTTTTCCTCCCTCAAAAAGAAAAAAAAACTAAAGCATGAAACTAGCAATAATTCCTAGAGACTGTAGTACTATTTGAATATTTAGCGTTTTCTGTGTTTCATGGCTCGCGCTCCTTTTCAATGGTAGGTAGGTACAGTTATGGCGGATATGACTGTACCTGCGCAAGCACGCTCATAGCGTTGTATTCCGATCCGCCATAAAGTTTGACGCGATCTGTAATCTCATCTTACTTTTCTACCACGCCAGTAGTGAAATAATTCTTAGTGAAAATCACACCTCTTTACACCGCCTTAGGGTCAAAACGCTGTAATATACGTAGGTATTTGATCATTCATTGATTATTTGTGTTAGGTCTTGAATTAACACATCTAATAATCTAAGATGGCCCGTTGGGATGACCTTCGTTTTTTATCACCTATTTTGTTTTGTCCGGGTGGTAAAGTCGTTGACCTGAGCTGGGTGACTATAGCCAAGACGTTTCTATTTCGCTTGCTTGACCACAGGTTGATCATAATGGACTGTAGTTCATTTGTAGCTTATATGTTATTTGTGTACTTAGTTCAAAAGTAATGATAGATTAAGTGAAGCACAGTGACAAAATTGAACATGGTCGACAAGTTTTAATCAAATAATCAGCAACAACCTGTTTTTTCAGCGATAAAGTTAATTAACACAATATAGAGTAACCGATCGTATTTTGAAAATTGATAAGTTTGAACCGGAATGTATAAATACCGTGCGTACATGTGCGTCGCGTATCAACTTGAGGTCTTGCACAAATCTTAAACGATATAAATAAAAGTGTGTTTGTCTTTTCTTTAAGTCGCAACGGAGCCACGAAACGACGTGATTTTTGTACGAAGATAGTTGAACGGGCAAATAGCTCATTCCCACACGTGTCGATCCTTCGCTAAGGGAGGGCAGTTCGAGCTGGACGGCACAACTGTGAATAAACAAACGCACGGATGCCGTTCGAGGAGATTTATTACTTTAATTAGGTGATTTCGGTAGGTACCTGCTAAGTCCAACCGAAGGCCTGATCGGCCAATAGCTCTGATAATCTCTACTTTGGTGGCAAGATCGTCCAGATGCATCTGTGAGTGTATTCCGTGGACGTCAGAGAAAGTAAGTGGCGGGAAGGCCGTAAGAGGCCGCAGCCGAGAGTAACGGATTGGGGTGCGCGACCGCGGCGGCGAAAGCTCTGACGCGTCCTTCATGTATTTGGGGATTATCGTAAGTTGTAAGTTTAGACGTTCCATGGAGCGCCGACGGCTCTTCAACAAAATCTATTTTGTATGATTTTATAGCGGCTTAAGTACCGATTGGCTGGCGTATGCAAAAACAGGGCACGCGTAACTCGTGACCGGCCTGATACACATTACATAAAGTGTGCGCTTTTTGCGCCTCGATGACTTACTGCGGCTATCTACCATACTGGATAAACGAGTTAAGTAAATTTTTGCTGTTTTGCAAACACGCTGGATAGATCGCGAAAATGAAATTCTGAAATATAATAGTACAAATATTATATTTTAAATCGTACATATATATGAATGCCCTAAACTGTGCAGCTGGTACTTAGAACTTAGACCGGTTGTTAGACCGTGTGTAATTTTAAAATTTACTTAACATGTATATGTTAACAGTAGGAAAGCCCGAAAACCTGAATCCGAAAAGTTCTAATGTTGATTTTACCTAAGTAAAACCGAAAGCCCGAATTTTACTTAGGTAAAATCAACATTAGAAACTGAATTAACACATTAAAATGCATAATAATTTCGCACTTTACCTAGTTAATGTGAATATTAACTGATCGATATTAAAGTTCGAAAAAGCGCGCAAATGGCGCGAAAGTTACTGTTTTACGCTTTCTTATTGGCCTAGTCTTCTCTTCCCACCGCTAGTACATTAACTTGAAATTCGGCCTAGATAAGCTGATGGTCCATCAATTCAACAAAATAGGTTATGTTAAGGTTACTCTTGTTATAATGCGAAAAGCGAATCGGAGCGGAGCGACGAGCCACCAAGAAGCACTATATTTTTTGATGCCTAAATGATTATAATACTTGGAAGAATATAATATGTAATAATATGTACTGGGACATCCCACACAGCGCCATCTAGTCCCATCTAGTAAGCAAGTATTATGCTTGTGGTATGGGGTACTGGATAACTGATATACATACTTAAATATTATTTTTTTTATAATAAATACATATATAGATAATTTTACATCCAGACCTAGACACGGAACTAGACATGTTCATGCACACAAATATTTGACCCGGGCGGAAATCGAACCTGCGACCCTCGGCTCCGCGATTAGGATCTCTAACCACACGGCCAACCGGTCAGTCAAAGAATAACTTTGATAAAGTGATTTCGACATGTAGGAGTTTCAATTTGTACTTAAACGACTCCACATTAGGTAATGTCAACAATATCTAGTAAATTTCCGCATCAAACTTAAAGTTCGAAATTAATTTGTGATTACCATATTGAATCCGCCCGGTATTGCTGGCGTTAACTAGGTAATGCTGACACAACAGTATTACGGACTCTACCGCTAACTTAAACACAGTCTGACGGTGCGGTGGGACCATTACCAGGTAAGGGTGTTTTGCATACAAG
This sequence comes from Luffia ferchaultella, assembly GCA_949709985.1. Classification (NCBI taxonomy): domain Eukaryota; kingdom Metazoa; phylum Arthropoda; class Insecta; order Lepidoptera; family Psychidae; genus Luffia; species Luffia ferchaultella. Next base: position 12,502,043 of record OX453240.1, on the reverse strand, counting down.
TTGTTTAGCACATAAACAGACAAATAGGCTACTTAGGCTATATAGTTTCGGAAACTTCAACCAGGTCCCGGATTATTCGACGTCTAGGGCAGGCCAGTGGAAGTCACAGTAAAAACTAAACATAGCACAAAGTCAGCTTGGACGGAGTCACGGCGAACCACTAATTTAGTGTCATGGTAAGTTTTAAAAAACTCTTCATACCTAAAATAAAAACGGCATGGGGATCATGCACTGTGATTATTGATTGAAATGCTTTATGCATCTGAGACTCACGTCTCCATTTATCCAGCCAGTGCCCTTTCTTAGGGCCTAATAAGTGAATATCTGCTAATATAAACACTTTCAAAAACTCAGAATCATGCATGTTTTCTTTTAATGTTGGCCAACTACACTGAAATAAAAAAAATTTTCTATCACACTCCGAACAATTAGAAACTATGACGCAAAATTTTAAAAGTGTAGTCAAATTGATGTTATATTCTTATTTTGAAAGATAAAGAATCGAATCAGCTAATTTCACCAAGATATGAAAAGGTTACACCATTTTCTTATTTTTATAGTTATACCAACCTGGAATGTACTTGTGGTGTAGTATATAAAATATTCACAATGTAAAATTATCACGATTACTCCACTAATAAAATACAGCAATTTCCTTGTTTTCCGCCGAAAACAAATCATGTTTAAAATGTTAATTTTCGCACAACACAAATACTTTGGTAAATCAATTTATTGAGTATACTGCTACGTGTAACTTTTCAATAAGAAATTAGATGTTTGTTCAAAAGCCTGTGAAAGTATTTCGTTTCTTATCTCAAATTATCAGCGAGATATGAAAATATTTGGTGTATGTGTTGAAATTCAGATTAGATATACTTTTACGGGCTATTGGTCCGAATATATGGGATGCACTAAAACACTGATTTAACTTTACCCTCACAGGACCGGCGACGCCTACTGTGAGGGTCAATAATTTAAGTTTTAGTGTATAATCAAAATGGCAAATAACATATTTCAAAACTGAACTTTATTTTATTATGAAACTAAATTACAAACTGGTTTAATAACAATTCGCACAGATCACAAATTACATCGTTGTCGCATTTCATACTTCGCAGTTAGTCGCACTTGACTTATTAATAAACTGACGGACCTGACCTGACATCGCATCGTCGTCCTTTTTATACCCTCAGATTCCCCCACCGACAGGCATCGCGAACATTCCATCCTCGAAAATTCTATTTAAAGATTACAATCATATTGTAGCGTGGTAAGAATGTTCTAGTGCCAAGGGCCAGCTATGGTGAAAGTAGTGCCATGGCTGGCGCCTGGCGTTCCTTTGACAAAATGCGCCTCAATTTTCGAGTAATCAATCGCGCTGTTCACTTTGTCAAAACCGCCTTTAAAAGTATTTTATAAATTCGTGGAATTTATTTTTTATCTTGATGTTTCTGTATTTATGAATAGCCGTCTGAACTTTTCGAGTACATTCTATAACACATCGACGTGCTTCTATACATAGACGTCACAATACCATAGAAATCAAGGAGCCTGGAATTTAGAAGAATCCATCACGGATTTATATGTTCCTAATGCTTCTCTTGTTTTCTACAACTGAAATAATATATAATCCTGTCCGAAAGCAAAAGATTTTATCTCGAGAGATGAAGATAGCACCTAGAACCATGTCGCGTACTTTAAACGATGACTTAGGACTTGCAGCCTATAATAAGGAGGTCATTTCTTAACTGATAATTTAGTAATAGTAAAATCGAAACGACTACTGAAGCGGTACGCAAAAGGAGGTCACAGAAAAATTTTGTTTACGGATGAGAAATTTTTTAGAACTGAGCAACATTTTAACAAAAAAATGACTATATTAATGCTCAAAGCTCTAAGGAAGCTTCCCAATTATTCGACAGAGTGCAACGTGGGCATTAATTGACATCAGTGATGGTTTGGTGGGGTGTTAGCTATGAAGGAGTGACTTAAGCCATATTTTTGTGAAAAAGCTATCAAAACATCGGCACAAGTGTATCAAGATACCATTCGATTCTTGAGAAGGTAGTTAAGCCCCTTAAGAACACCATGTTCAATAACCAAGTATGGACCTTCCAGCAAGACTCGGCGCCGAATCATAAAGCTCGGGTCACGCAGTCTTGGTTGGAAACGAACGTTCCTGACTTCATCAGAGCTAAAGACTGGCCGTCGTCTAGTTCAGATCTTAATCCGCTAGATTATAATTTATGGTCACTTTTAGAGAGTACGGCTTGCTCTAAACGCCATGATAATTTGGAGCCCCTAAAACAATCCAATTGGCAGTGAAGAATTTTCCCATGAAAAGAGTGCATGCGAGTGAGTTGATAGCTGGCCTCAATGTTTAAAGGACCGTATTGCAGCCAATGGAGGCCACTTCGAATAAGCTTTTTATATTTTAAATTGTTTTTTATTTATGTATTAAACTAAGACAATGCAAAATTAATAAATGTTATTTGCAATAAAAAAAAAATTTTTTTGTGGCAATATTTATGGCTAGACTAGGTATACACATATATAAAAAAAAATAGAATATTTAAGTGTGTATATCAGTTGTCTAGTGCCCCATAATAAAAGCATACTTGCTTACTTTGGGACTAGATGGCACTGTGTGGGATGTCCCAGATATTATTAATATATTTTAATATAAATTTTTAATTCATGAACAAAAATTTATTTTGAAATATAAAAATTATTCTGTCCACTACTTTAACTAATTAAAAATGAACTGTTCGCTATATAATATCGTGATTAGCATAGTGAACTTTCTACACTTACTCGTGTCCAAACAGAACCGCGGTCGGCGCACTGTCGGTTTCTTCCTCGATATCGAGAAGGCATTCGGCCGCGTATGGCACTCCAGACTGCTCTAAAAACTGCTCAGAACGAGCACCCCGCCGGCACTCGTGCGGGTGATAGCGTCGTTCCTGAGCGGCCGGAGCTTCTACGTGGCTGTCGAGGGCGCGGTGTCTTCACATCGCCCAGTCGAAGCCGGAGTACCCAAGGCAGCTGTCTGTCGCCGCTGCTGTACACGGTATACACGGACGATATCTCCACCCTGAGTGGGCGGCTTAGGGAGGATTGCACTGTTCGCAGACGACAGTGCCTTTTTCACCTCATCTCGTCGGGCTAACTTGGCTGCTGCAAAAACGCAGCGAGTACTCGACGCGTTGCCGGAGTGCCTGGACAAGTGGAGGATGGCAGTCAACATCCAGAAGACGACCGCCTTGTTGACCGGCCGACAACGCATCATGCCGCCAAAACTGTCGCTGAGAGGACAGGACATCGCGTGGGCGCGTAGCGTGTGCTAGCTACCTCAGGTACGAGATCGATCGCGCGCTGCGCACTCTTGCACCCCGTACTAGCGTTGCGCGCCAAGCTCGGCATCTACAAGCCGCACATCCGCTCGCGGCTGATATATGCGGCGCCGGCATGGTATGCGCTGTGCTCGGCAACGTCGCGCCGCAGACTGCAGCAGCAACAAAACGTCGCCTTGCGTGTGATCGTGGGAGCCGGGCGGTACGTCAGAAAGGGCGTCTGCGGTCGTGACCTGTGGATCCAGTCGGTGGAATCTGTGCGCCGTCTGGTGCGTCGCATGTTCGACCGCGCCGACAACAGCTCCTTCGCCCACCTTCCCAACATCGTTCAGCATCGCGAGCGGTCACCAATCGGTCGGCCGCTCCCACGCGAATTACTGACGTCACCCATCGCATCGCAGGACGACGCACCGCCTTCCCGACGGGAATAGGCGGACTACCATCGACCGCCGGGGCCGTGACCTGCACCCCTCCTAGGGGATGAAGATGATCCGAATAATAATAGTCCTGACTGGTCCGCTGAAAAGAGCGCAAAAAAATTGCTGAAAGCGCAGCGAAACTGTAAATAACGAGTATATAAATTTTATGTAAAAAATGTAAAGATAGGGTATAAAAGGATGAACGATCCGCCATATAGGCACTTCTGACTTCGAGTTCTAGTCAGACCTCTGAACAAGACATGAGGAGCAAGTATTAGCTAGTTCATCATCATCAGCCCATTTTTACCCCACTGCAGGGGCCTAGGCCACCCCCAGGGTGAGGAGGGTGGCTTGGAGCTTAAGTCCACCACGCTGCTCCACTGCGGGTTGGGAACTGTAACGACCGCCATCCACTGACAGCGTCCGGGACCGACCGCTTAGCGTGCCCTCCGAAGCACGGTGTCAGTGATATTGTGTACTTAAGTCAGAAAAACTCATTGGTACACGCCCGGATTCGAACCATGGCCCTATGGGGCCTTATACATTTGAGACAGGTTCGTTGCGCTCTGGGCTATCACGACAAATTAGCTAGTTGGTGGGAGGCTATGCTTGAAGTGATACTGGTCATCCATCAAGCCACCCTGGCTGGTTTGACAAGTACAAAAACTAACCTTGGTTGAAAACTTCACAGCACTCCGATAATTCTTACAATTAACCAGGTGGGTGTATAAAAAGGCGCTAGGTAGGCGAGTGAAAAAGTGGATACATTATTAAATGGATGCGGCATCACCATAATTGCACATGGTCCGCAAATGCTTATGAAGAATCGTCACAGAACTCCATAGATTTATTTGTAAGTCCAAGTCTTTTTCATGGCTTTTGTTTTTGTTTGTTTGAAATTTGGTCCATATTGTTACGTGTTAGGGTTTGAAGGATTTGGAGAGAAAGACCTGCTGACTCTTTTGAAGACTTTATTCACTAGCACTAGGTCCAAACACTAAGCACTAACGATGTCCTAAGTCGTAGCCAAGTCGTAGGTACACTTGTATCACTCTTGATCACTAGTTTTCACTTCGAAGTCGCCTTGAAGGTAGCCCAAAACTGAACTGAACTGTCTCGCTTCCCTGCGGCTAATTATATGGGCTGAGACGTGCCTCGAGACTATTCTAGAACAAGACATGAGGAGCAAGTTCGTGCTCGCGTTCGCGCGAGTCGATTACGCGACCGGGTTGGATGATTCTAGAAAGTCTCACGCATATATCGGCTTTCGAGACTATTCTTTTCCTCTAACGCCATATAGTATTGAGTAGGGGGTTTCGTGTTGTCTTTGTTCTTTAAGTGGTTTTACTGGTTGACACTAGATGACGGTAATTGCTTTTGTGTGTTCGTAACAATATTTATCTATGGTGACAATCGATTTATACATAGTGTATATATATACATAGATACATCCATACATACAATACCTACCTATGTTGCTCAGTATGGTCAAACATTGTACGGGAGTACTTTTGATCTTTCCTAAGAGGCTCCTCAAAGCGTCCTCAGTTGCACTGGTTGCTTGAATTAGGATTTTTAAAATGAGATAATAATATATTTTGTGCAGCCTCGTTTATTAATAAAAATGTTTAACATAACTTAAAATACGCGAGTAAAATATTTGTATAATTATTTGGAAATGTTTTTAAAAATACTGTTAAATGTCATTCAATTCATACATAATATTGTGACTGAAAATATTGGTAACAATTTCACACACTGTTGTTGGTTTCATGATGTCTTTCCTTTAGCAATTTGATTTAAAACAATGAGCTTTTGTTCATTTCAATAAATAGTTAAGGAAATCAAACAATAAAACTATACTTTACCATAAAACTTACTGTTTAACAAAAATATAAGTAAGTTCACGTTAATCTTAGCTTTACCAAACATGTCCATTATAGTACAGCCTTCATACTGTTTTTGCAGAAGATCCTGAATGTCTAATTCTACAGTTTCCATTTCAATGCCCATGAATTTCCCTTTAATAGTGAATATCCCATTAATATCACTAGGTATTATTTCAAACTGTACGTTCTTGAACTGCGATGTCCCGAGTCCATCTATTTCTAGGAGAACTCCTCGTTCCGCCAATTTAGCACCAGAGTACTTGACTGTCAATTTTGATTTCAGCTTTTGTATATCTTTTCCCGATTTTCTAAGACAGGCGTGTACACTCCTGAAATCAAATTCAAACACTAATTAATAGAATAATTTTCACTCTTGGAATTTTGATGTTGTAGTTCATGACTTTTTATTAGGTTGGGGATAAAGTTTTCTCGCATATAGTTTGTACATACTTTTAAGAACATCTACTTGGCTGTACTAGTTGTATCTGGCTGGTTTTGATACCATTAAAAAGTTACATTTCTAAAAAAACAAACAATTTAGTAAAATATTGTTTCTCGCCGGTTTTCATTTGTTTTTCTTTCTGTCAAAATGAGAGAATCTAATGAAGAAATTTGATACATTTTAAATTTTATTATAAAAAAGGAAAAATGCAACACAAGCTGCGAAATTTTGTTGTGTCGATTATGGCCCTAATGCGGTGTCAGTAAGAGTAGCACCAAGTGGGTATAAATGTTTTCAATCCGGGAATTTTGATGTCAAAGATGCGCCTCGCTGTGGTCGCCCTGTTACGGCTAAAATGGACGCCATTTTTGAAAAAGTGGAGCAAGATCGGCATATCAGTAGTTACGACACAGCTGAAGATCTGGGAATTGACCACAAAACAGTTTTGACCCATTTGAAAAAAGCTGGGTTGTACACCCAGCTATAATAATAAATTATCCATAGAAATATGAATAATTGCATATATTTATAAAGAAAGCTATTTTGGTATTATGAACTGCTAAAAGGTAACCTACGTCACTGGCGTACGGTTGTGTTTTAGTTACATTGTCATTATAATCGTCTTTTTAGAAGAATTAATAAGTTAATGTTAAGTGTTTATTCAAAACCACAAAATAAAAGTTAACTTATATAAAAATAAACAAAATCGACATTTTTCCCATAAAATTGGGCAAAATATTGTTATCAATACTGGTAACTCTAAAATGTGACTGTCGAATTGGGCCTATTAGAATGGCACTAGAATAGTATGCTTAAAAAGGGGTTCAAAGTTTTTTCTATACATGTTAATATATAGATTTCTGAATCTCACGTTTGTTGTGAAGTGGTTAGGTCACAGACCAGTCAACCTTATAGACCACGCTTTGACAGGGAGTAGCATTCGCCAAGGCTATGGTAGTGACACTACCATAACTACATAACTACGTCTCTTGTGAGCGGTCAGTTGGAAGCATGTCGGAAGCCTATTTGCCAGCGAAATTGTCAATTTTGAACGAGCCAATGAAAACTAGCCGACCTTTCCCCGCACCCCGCCACTTTTTGGCGTTTTCGTTTTCGTATCAACGTTTATTGAAGCGTGGTCTATAGGCTGACTGGTCTATGGGTTAGGTACAAGAAACACATTAATTTCTTATATCAACCTGATAACTTGTTAAGATTGACCATCTGTGTAATATATATATTTTAATTATAAGCTATTGTAATATATATATATATATATATATATCTATTTTGATATGTAATACTGAAAATGTATTATCACCTTTTTCCTGCATGCAAATTCGCAAGACACGATCTGATATACTGGTCATAGGACTGACACTTCTCTTCATAATACTTAGTTTTCTCCAGTAGACTTTGTTTCGTTCGCGTCAAAGTGGCAAGGGCCCTTTTTTGGGCTTGTCGGTATTTTCCCTTGTTACAAAGGTCTAATGCAATAGATGTCACAAGAGCTTGGTAGCCGTCTTCTCGCGTCACGTATCCCTCCTCCTCCAATACTTCCAAGTTACGACGTAATTTAACGATGTGTTCTCGCAAAGTCATCACTTCATCCGGCCGCGCCCTGCCTGAATATATACGCTTCTGAACAGTTTTAGAATATTCTATTTGTTGCTGCTGCGTTGTTCCAATACAAACTGCCTCCAGTAAATGCGCACCTGTAATGTTTATAAAAAAATGTCAGAAGTCATGTATTCTTACTAATATAATAAATGTGGAAGTCATAATGTTTGTCTTTTCTTCACATCGTTGCGTCGCGTCGTAGCAAAGCATGGAAATTATTTATTATTTTTTTAATGGAGATAGTTGAACAAACAAACAGTAACACAGACTACTGTTAATCGTGATCGACGGTTCCCGAGCCATACCAAATTATAGTCTTTTCTTTAGTTGTAACTTAGCAACGAAACGACGTGATTTTTATATGGGGTTATTGGAAGAAATGGAAAGTACCATATAAGCTAGTGTTTCAGATGGTAGAATTATAAAGATGGAAAGTCTTATACTTCATACCAATCGAAAACGCGAGCAAAATGACAGACTCCGAGATCAGATAGACCATAAAATATGTAATAATCAATGTTTGTTTTAAAAATTTTGTGAAATTACACATGAAATATAAGTAATTATACAATCTTTGATTTTCCAGTACCAAGAAAATAGGCAGGCTCAGTGTTGCTCGATGTAGTTAAATTAAGTAACGTTTGTGAAAGTGACGTTATCGAAATACATTTTGTAGAACAAACACAGTAGTTTATTTTCTACATCATAACTTTTGTTAATTTAACGGACGGATTTAAAAATGGGTGGAGTTGTCTGCTCATTTACAACTATCAAGACAAAGAAGAAAAATGTCTCGTTTGCTGTATTTTGTAATACTTGTTATATTTGGCATATGTAGCTACTCTAATTATGTGATAAACGAGTAATGTAAAAAATGTTTGTAATTAACACCTAATTGTAGGGTTTTGAAAAAAAATCAGCTGGCAATATTAAAATATGTAACACATGTGCGGGTTCTGCCTGTGGCTGTGACCTTTGGTCAGTTCGGTGCGATCACCAAACATAACGCATCTCTACCATGCACTTAGCCATACAAATGCATAGGTACCTAGTATCACAGATTTGAATCATAACCTACCATTAGTCAGCATTAGTATCATCAATCATCGTCAATTACTAAGAAGTATAATACTATGGTTTTTTGGCAATTGGGTTAAGACCAGTACATTTTTGCCAGGGTCACGGATATACAGATTCACGGATTAAAGAATCTTCATGAATTTATCTGACACATTTCAACATGAGCACGACATATTAAGCACAGGGCAGCATGAAATAATTTTATTTTTATTAGGTGCAAAGTACAATTTGTAGAGGTCTGTTACAACTTTTTGAAGCAAAATCCCATTTTATAACAAAATAGCGCAATTACCTTTTATCTTAATATTATGTAAATCTACCTTTTTCAAGTATTTGCACTAGACCATGCGAAATCTAAGTGCGACATTGAATTTGTATGAGGTTCTGGCTTTGTTCTTTTACATGTGCATCACACTAAAATTTACTGCACAGTGAAGATGGCAAAACATCAAGTGGTGTACTTATATTTAGTCTGTGGCGTATATTTTTAATGTTTCCAATTCTACGTCGACAACAGAGTTAGAATACATTAAAAAATCACAGTTACAATGTTCCTAAGGTGCAAAAGTGGTGTAATATTGTTCATTGGAAATAATACATATTTTTTACCGTCACTGCAAATTTGGCCTTACTGTTGTGGTTTTTTGATTAATTCTAAATATAGAAAACATAGTTGTCTCTACGCAGGAGCCGTGGGCGAAAATTAGTATGGAAATAAGTATAAATAAATTTTATGAATTCAGCTAATTGAGGAACAGCTTACCGTTTAAAAATGGTATTACAGCCACACATAGTTCTTTTGTCTTAATGAAGAATTTGTTAATATCCGTCATATCATCGACGGCTGCTTGAAATTTATTGATCAAGGCCAAACATACTTCTAATCTTGAGTTATCTTCTTTTGATTCGCCTGTCTAAAAATGTTTATTCACTAAAAATGCATAGAAGTTAAAATCAAATTTTCATTTATATTAGACAACTTCTGTGGAGCAGCGAATCTGATGGTTTCTATTTGAAATTCGCGTGTACATAATTATCACGTAGGAAAATGATCTTAACTAATAGATGTTCATAAGGTCTGGATATTCTGGATACTATCTGTCTCATGTAGGACAACTTCACTGGACCCTAGTATATGTGTATTCCGGTACATATTATTTAAAAAAATTAATTAACTGCTTAATTATGATAAAAACAAAAATCTATTTGTTTAGAATGTGAAAATTCATAGAAAGCAAATGCTAATTTTATATTAAAGTAGGCTATAAATCTGATTAACATTTAGGTTACCGGCTCTACAAGTTTCAACTAAGGAATAACCCTAGACCTACATATAGCAACACTTCATAACATCGACTGAGTGTAGTGAGTGATTCAAAAACAGAAGAAACAAAATATTTTGTTTGCAAGTAGCAAATGCAACTTTTCACCTCACTAATGAGAAAATACAAAATTAGGAGTAATTATATCACGCGCGTCGCGTCGGTGTGAGGCCGCTTGATTTTATTTTATAGCGCGATAGTTTTAATTTTCATTGTATGATGTAAATAACATTTATAATGTGCATGAAATGCTTAAGGTAACTACAGTATTTCATCTGATAAGGATTAATATTGCATCCATCTAAATAGCTTTCCAATTAGCACATTATATGTGACCATTTTTTTAAACATTAAAATGGGTATAGTAAACTAAACATATACCATGGCGGTCTATTTTTAGGACCTATCAAAGAGAAACAGTTCCTCCATACATTGTTTTGTTATATCTCAAAGGAATAAGGCAGCGTTTTCGAAAGGTCCCAGTCGGCTTCATTTTTTTCGACATCTTCAACAATCGTCATATTTTAACCAATTTACACAAAACATTAATGAATTATGCTCATAAACCTTTCTTTTGAATCACTCCGTCCACTGGTGACAACGGCATGAAAATCCGTTCAGTAGTTTTTGAGTTTATCGCGTTCAGACAGATGCGGCGGGACTTTTTTTTATACAGGTTGAGGTTTTAATGACCAGCCAAATTTTAATATAATGACCTTTGATAAAAATCCGTTGACCGTCTCGTTCCTTTTTAGTATCGTTCAATAGGAAAATATTCAGTTAAGACTACGCAAACCTTTCCCAAAACTGCCAATATTACTAGTCACCGTTCACGAGGGCGCCAGTGCACGTGCACGCGCCCCGCCCTTTCGTATCTAACTAGAAGGTAGCCAAATTTTGTTAAAAAATATTTAGAATATAATTATTGACTATGAATATTGGACCTATATGTTTATTTACGTAATGAGGTCTATTGGTGATAACTAACATCTAGAAAAATTTTGGCTGGTGACTAAAATCTCACCCTATATGTAGTGATGGAACCATAAAATACTGAACTTTAGTCCATAATCACCAAACTTCTTTAACGCCTCCACTACTATTTTACATCCTTTGATTGAGTAAAAGAGTTTGGACCATAAGCCAATCACAGTGCTCCGGTGTGGGTTGGAGGCTGTTATTTGTAATATTTATTTAAATTCAGTTTTTATGAATTGGAAAACTCATTGGAAAAGGTGGGAATCAAACGCAAGACCTTTGTATCATTCCTCCGGGCGAGCCACTCGGTCACCACAGCTCCAATTTGTCCCTGAAGTACTTTGGAATGATTTAATAAACAATTTACCGAGTGAGTATCCCTTGACGCAAGTTGTTCTATTGAAGGCACTTCTCCTAGATCATCCAACAGTTCATTGAGACGGTCGCGCGGATCCGGCGCGATCACTTCTTGGTATTCTATTAGAAGTGCATGAGTATCAATGATCTCCTGTAATTAATACTTTACATTAATGAGTAGAAACTATATATTATGCAGGTACGTTTTACACCATAACATACGCGTTTCTCGTATACGCCCTTAAAGAAATACGGAGCGACCCATACATCTACACGAATACTATAAATACATAATAGATATTAGCGGTTAAAGTATTAAATTGCCATTTCATACTAGAAATAACTAAGAAAAAAAGTATTCTCATTTTCTCTACACATTTCTGCCATTTAACAGAGAGATTAATAAAATGCTTTTGTGAGAAAACTTTGGGGAATAAGATTCAATAAATTACGTAAATTCGATTTCAACTACTCTGTGACATTTTTTTTTATGGGGAAAAATGTATTGTCAAAATGTAAATAAAAGGCAGTCGGCAGCAGAAGTCTGTGGAGTATGAGTGTGAAGGAGAGTTTCTAAGTGTCGGTCCTGTAGCATTGAAACGGTTTCTAATGCAGTACGTCATACGGTACGTCAATGAATAATGAAAACATATAATAAACGTTTTTATGATATTGATATATTTAAACTGTCACGAACATTATTTCGCTCCGGACCAACTGACCACCAAAAGTCACCACTAGTGGTCAGTTGGCACTTCAATGTCTCAACTGGCTACCAGTGGTCAAATGACACGATAGTATTCCCATTTCACCACCAGTGGTGTGAATTGTCCCATTTGACCACTGGTGATGAATTGGGCATAGTACTACTGGGGGTTGATTAGGAACAATTTTTAATCTTATATGAGTCCCTGTACGTTGACTGTCGTCGAGTAGGCCTTCGAGTCCGATTGGACGCTGCGAGCGTATACATAAGTTAATAAGATAATTTTCTAAATTTTATTACAAAGGGGTTTACAAACAAAAATAAGATATAAAAGTAGTATTTGGGAAATAACACCTCAAATTTTAATTTTTATAGATTTTCATGTTATTTTCATTAAATTGTAACGCGTAGACGACGATTTTACACGACTTTTTTGCGTTTATTCAGCATGGAACACATACTTTTTACAATACTATTTAAATAATAAGACAATTTTTTGTAGATGTACAAATATACTATATGCCTCGTACGTTTGATTTTTCTGTGATTGGTATTCGCAACCAGTTCGCTAAAAAAAACCTGAAAAATCTATTGTTTCGTGATTACTCAAAAACGTATGTTTGAATTTATTTTTTACTTATTTATATTATGTTGTTATCTAAATGAAATATCATAGATTTACTAGATAAATAGGTGATGTATGACTATGCATTAAAAATATAGAATATATTAATGGTTATTGAGTTGACCTGAAAAAATAGTGCTTTTCATTTCAAATCAGTAGGGAGCCTTAATTACTTACCTATGATTTTTAGTAGACATATACCACTTTATTTGTCGTTTCATTATAAGTTAGAGGAAAATTAAACATGCTTCATTGTTATTATTTGCTGAGGTGAGCAAATAATGACTGGGGTGAGCCTCCAAGCAGACTATTTCTAACGGTTTAATTGTGTATTGCACGTTTTTGTATTAATAATAAAGCTTAAACCCTTTATCTTTATAATAATAATTGAGAAATTGGACTGCCAAATTGCCACCAGTGGAGAGATTTGGTAGACCATTTCACCCCTAAATCTCACCACCAGTGGTCAGTTGAAACGAAAAATTTCTCAATTCACCACTGGTGGTCAATTGGGAAAAAATTATTCCCAATTGACCACCAGTGGTCAGATGGGATTTTTTTTGTCTCAACTGACCACTGGTGGTGAGATTTGGTGGTGAGATGGTCCTAAGCGCATTATTTAGGAGCTTTAGCTTTATTAGGAGCAGCTTTAACTGAATATTTATGATTTTTTTTGTGTTTGTTTCTACTTTTCTTAATTTTGTTTAGTTTAAGTGTTTTCCATTTATTTCTTTGTTATATATTGTATGTTGTGTATGCTGGTAGCTCTCAATGAGTTTTTATGTAAACTAATTCGTGGACGGCGTGGTTGACTGTACAATTATTATAAACTGTATACTTATCGTTAGATAATTAAGTTTCATTGTACAAGTTGTTTGTTGTCCTAAATAAATAAAATAAAAATAATAGTACAGGTACAGAAAGGTTATAAATCCGCAAAGACATATTTACGACTCTCGACATATACACAATAAAATGCAATGGGCTTGATTAAAAAAAAAAAAAATTGCGACGATGGATATTAAAATTGAAAAGAAAAAGGAAAAAACCTCTGTAAACATTTATTGTTTTCATTTTAAGAATTTGTCAGATATTTACGGGAATTAATCTGATGTTGAAATTATCCCTTTGACATCATCTGGACAGCTGTTGAGCTTATTCCATTACTTTCTGCAGTAAAAAATAAAAGCAAAAAGTTAATATAAAATATTTAGTCAGTATGTCAAATAAAATTGTAATCTGTGTGACTCAATCAAAATATGATTTTTTTTAAGTTTTAGGTAATGCAAATAATAAATATCTGTCCAGATAATAACAGGGATATTTTACTAAACAAATCGTGGCAAAGCATGACTAAGAAAACTAGATTTTTTTTTCATTTCGAATAAAGGCTGATCTATGTTGGCGGAAAAAAAATATAAAATTATATTATTAAATTATCTCTATGGGACTTTTCTCACCAAAGGGCAGAAGTGAGTAATCATTCTGTCGGTGGGCGAAGAGTGAGTTCTCGTCAAATGTCACAACGAGTTATGGTCACACATTCGCAAGTTACCCGCACACCGTGCTATACGTAGTGAATGGTACTCGTTTGTCGCACACGACGACAAGAACTATCAAAGCAACTATCGTTCAGCGAATTTTCAAAATTCTCAAAAAGTCGTTGATCTTATATCGCTTATTTGCTTTTATCGCCGCGACAAGCGAGTGCAATTTTTTCAGTGTGAACAGCCAACTATCGAAAATTATATCTGTCTCACCAGTTTATATTTTAAACTATTACAGTTTAAACTATACGTTTCTTAAGCGAGAAAATAATCCCTCGCACATCTCTTACTCGCCGCGGATGGGACAAGTTTCTATATCTTTCTGCGCCACTAAACGGCCTCGCGGCGCCGCCGACCGGCCGCTGATGTATTTTTCTCGAAACCATATTTCAACAAAATCAGTTGGACATTTTAGTCACACACGTGTATCGCATTTCCAGAATTATAAAAACCATTTGGGACTAGATGGCGCTGTTTGGAATTATTATTAATTTAAAAAAAGTTTGATTTAAATTCGTCAAATAGTTTCCAAGTGAAATACAAACAAATAAACATATATTACAGATAATTTACATTATGTATTCAAGTAAGATTATGAGTGCGAGTAATTTGATCTGTAGTTTCAGTATTTGTATAATTATATCAAATTGTAATTATTTGGAAAACATTCGAACACTTCCATAACAAACATTTCTCAAATCCTCAGATTGGGGGCACGACGAGTCTGGCGACGGCCGAACGATGGCGGTCGTGGGGCGGTGAGGCGCGGGGCGGAAAAGCAGCAGTATCTCGCGGGGGTACGAAAAAGCGATCGGTCAGTCGCGCTACAATTTTCTTCATGAGACTTATTTATAATCTTCTTGTATTTATGGTGTACGTTTTTATTGTCCCACATAGCAGCTTTTAATAAAATACACGAAATAAGTTCATCATTATCAATTTCCATTATTGTAAATTTATATTCAATACAACACTATAATCGCATAACCAATGAAATCAAACATTTGTTCCCGTCGCTTGCACGCCGCCGTCGACCCGCTCCCGCCCATGCATCGTCCGATCGCCCCACTCCGCTCTCGCCCGTTTCATGTCCGTTGTTATAGTATGCTATGCTGTTGTATACATTGCTACCATATCGCCGCCGCCCTTGCGGCCGCCATCGCTCGGTCGTCGCGTCACCGGTTTGGTGTCCGCAGACTCATACTATTTATTAATAGTGAAAAGAAACCTGAACAGTGATGTATATATGAGGATGATCCAGCAATGTTGCCTCCGTATACTCGTCGACACAGAAGTACTCCTCGAGGGTAGGTCCCCGACAGCAACGCCGAAACATGTCCTTCATCTGCTCATGGCACTCCACAATGAATGGATTGAGGCAACGTAAATGACTTGATTCTTCGCCAAACTTTGAAGAAGAAATATTATTTAGGTTACACTATTGAGTAGGCAAACAAATAGTAAGCATTCATATTTGCTCATGAGTGGTTTTAAGTTGCAGGTACCTTCGCAATATCGAAATAGTGCGTGTCACCAGTGAACATTATTTTTATGTAGCTATGTTTAAAAATTAACCTAAGATTATACATAACCATCTTATCTTATTTGATTGAGGTGGGCTTACCGTACACTGCTACCTATTTAGATCTATTGCATCCCCATCCTTTGACCCTACTAATTGTCATTTTCAAATATGCATTTCATGTATTGTATGATTTGACCATACATAACCATAGTCACTCATCTTATCTATCATTTTGAAGTGATAAAAAATATTAGGTTTTTAAGTTTTTATTTCAAAATGGACAAAGATAATTTCAATATTTATGAACACTATTAAATTAAAATTTGTTAGTATGCTTATGCATTTGATGCAAAAGATAATTTCAATTTCGATATTTATATATCGAAATTGAAATTATCTTTGTCCATTTTAAGCTAACGAGGTATTGTTTAGCAAAATTAAATGGCTATAAGATCAACTCACGCCCTTCTTGGCAGCGGAGAAGTGTAGTATTTTCGCGACCGATGCTAGATTCTTCCTCTGATCCGTGGTGAGCTCCGAGCCATGTGGCAAATTAATGACGTGAAACACGTCAGGCGCTACGATGGCGGCGTTTAAATACTGATAGTATACCAAGTTACCCACTACCTGAAAAATTAGTAAAAATATTTAAAAAAATAATATACTCATCAAAGACAAGAAATCAAAGGACCCAAGTTAACATTATGTGACTCTAACAGTTGCGTCAAACTGCTACATACGCCGCCATTGAAAAGCTTGTCTAAGAAAGCGGCGTTTTAGAGATATAATTTATACATGTGGGGCCACCTCCGGTTTCCGGTTTAAAGATATTTATTCCCAAAAAAGACTACAATTCCCTTCAGTCACTTACCATGAGAAGTAACATTTTATATTATTATCTATATCATATCATTTTATATATTATCTTCAAATAAACACACAGAGGGTAAGTGTCAATTAAATAGGAAGTTGAACATTTTTGCCAAGCAAACAGCTGATTATACCGTTAATGACATAAGTTGAATAAATCTATGTTATAAAACCATCTCATTATCATGCTCGCACTCACACTCATGGCGACCTATAATGTGTGTCTGGGACTCTGGGGAGATATTTAGCTGGTCTGATTGCAATTGGTCTGGCTGCTTACCAAAAGTATTAAAATAGTTCTCCGGATATCATACATAAAAATCAAGACTAAGAATTTAAGTAAAATTACATGATTTTTTGAGCGCTTTAAAGAGTCCGCCAAGGGTTATCGTTACAGACCAGTCAACCTATAGACCACGCTTTAATAAACGTCAGTATGAAAACGAAATCGCCAAAAAGTGGCAGGGTGCGGGGAGAAGTCGGCTAGTTTTCATTGGCTCGTTCAAAATTGACAATTTAATGGCTTCAGACGTGCTTACAACTGACCGCTCAGAAGAGACGTAGTTATGTAGTGTCACTACTTAGCCTTGGCGAATGCTACTCCCTGTCAAAGCGTGGTCTATAAGGTTGACTTGTCTGTGGTTACTGCCAACGGGAAGTGTCTGGCAATATTGATTATTGACTATCAATAATACTTAAAACATATAATATAAGAATCAGCACTGAGACTTAAAGAAAAGTTTAATTTTATCTACCTTTAGCATCTGGTACCTGTAAATTGGCTATCGGCACAAGCTAGCAGGTATTGCAGACACAAACCATATAGTTCTTCTCAAACTTTCTTCACATCCGCCATAAAGTTTGATTGGAACTGTACACAACTTGCAAAATTTAGCCTTTATGTTACAAAGAAAAAATAATTCAGTCCATTTACCTTAAGAATGTCTTTTTCTGGAGAATGAGGGAACTTTGTTATAAGAGCTTTGTGTAAAACTCTTGCCATATATGTGATACAGAAGGGAAGCAAATGAGTGCTGTTTGTAATTTTGTCTAAAAACATTTTTACAATATTTTGCAATTGAGTCAATCCTTTTTCTAGCCTTTGCTGAACCTCAGTGTATGTCAATGCTTCTTCCTGGGAGACTGTGTGAGGCAGTGTACTGGAAAATAACATAAACAATTCGGAAATAATACTATGAAACAGTATACAGAGGGCAACTGTCAACACGGAAAAAAGGAAAGAAAAATTAATATTTATAAATATTCTATTCAACACTAAATGGTGTTATATTATAAATCCTACATGAAATCAACACAATTTTTAATTTTTACAATATATAGTAGGCACAAGATGACCCATGTGACCACATTTTTAAATGCTTATATTTTCGATACCATCAATCGCAGACCTATCGTGTTGGTACTCAAACTTGATGTGCATGCAAACAAAAAATATCCTTGCAAATATATATAAACTGTACATGCAAATAGTGTAACATACTTTTTATAGCATTTGTATAGTATTAGTTTTGTAAATAAAGGATGGGTTTTTTCGTGTTTCTCTTCTTCACACTAGCTTAGCTAGATACTTGCTCTAATAGATAAGTTAGATTACTCGCTCTTTTGCACAAATACGCTCTTCACCGAGACGTGCCTGATAAGTAAAAACAGCTTTCGTTATAGTATTGCTTTCGGGATGTACCAGAGAATCAATAGGCTTTTATTATTCTACAGCCTCGATAGAGTGCCAGTTTGTCCTCGAAAGGTTCTAATCGGTTAAGAGAAAAGTCGCGTGAAGTTGATATAAAACGCGGGAAATTTGTATATGGTAGAGTACCTATATAATTTTATTTACTAAAAGGGTATTAAAGAGCAATAAAATCTGTATGAAATCACTTTAACTTCAGGTACTCGATATAGTAATAACAGTAAGCACTAGACTAAGAGGAAACATGTTATCAGCCATTTGTAATCCATAAACAATTTATATGTTCATGGTAATAAACTAACTGTTAACTTACGATATTTTGCCTGTTCTCATCTCAGTTTCATTCCTCCACGCTTTGTATATCTCAACAGGTCCAGTTTCAATGTTTAAATTTCTATCATTCAGCATTTTCTCCACCAGAGGACCAATAATACTTTGCAGGCTATTCAGTCCTGACAATTGTCTTGACAAACTTACAGCCATTTTTAGAACTATAGGAGTTGAAGTTATAACATCAAACGGTTTAACAACTTTGCAACTTATCTCCTCTTCTAAAGTGAATCTAAATAACTTTAAAAGTAAATATTCATCCCTTTCATATGCACCAAAGTTATACAAACTTAACACTACATTTTGTAAAAATTGATTGGTTTTATTCTGAGGTATACAAAATAGGAGTTTAGATAAATATGTAGGATTTGTTTGCAATTCATAGAAAAGATGCTGATATCCATCTAGAAGTGTTTTGTTCTCTTTAGTTAAAGACTTTAAACCTTTTACTGCAGTTGTGACACTTAAAATTGGCCTTTTGCTATCGGCGTGTTTCTGAAAAACGAGTTTTGTCATAGAGTTGTGTTTGACTAAGTTGTTCAATTTCAAGCCTAAGGCAGCTACGTCTTGTAAAGCAATACGATTTTGAACCAGTAAGCCTATTTTTAAATCCATGTCGTCAATTTGTTTTGATAACTCTTGGTTCTTCCTTATGGATTGTACTACTTCAGATTTAATTGTCTGCAATTCGATTTCTCTGTCATAGTCTTCTGTTGAAAAATCAAGGAGAGGTATGAACATCTTAACTACTTTGAATGGAGGATTCTCAGAGTGATAAAGCGAAGAAAAAGCTTCTCTGGCGCGGCGCCCTCTCCATAAGGCTTGTATTTTTATTATTTTTTGTTCCTGTAACAAAATATTGCAGGTGTATAATTTTAATAATTTTAAATGCAATGCATTCACTATCAGATGCACAGACATACTTGTAATTTGTACCAAGCCAAAGGATTTTTTTGTTTGTGAAAGCGCAGTCTGGCTTCTATAATTTTCATTTTCACAAGTTTCCCATATTTTCTCTCTGCTGACTGTTGTCTCCACCATGACTGAATCTGCACTATTGCATTAATATTTTTCTGCAAATATTCCCATCTGTTCTGCTGTTGTAATCTAAATAAATATCCTTTACAGTAAGCTTGTAATTTCACAACAAATTGCTCAAGTTCTTTTTGCTTGAGTTTACTAATATTATTTTTATTAGTTTTTACCACTATATAAGCAATATCTTTCTTTGATAAGTATCGAGCATATGGTACAAAGTCTTTCGGAGTTGTCCAACTATAAGAATATGATTCCACATCAATGTATACTGTATTACCAGCGGTCGTATGACAAACTATCCATGGACATACACAAGCACCTTTTTTCTTCAGAGCTTTTGAAAACATTTGGAAGTATAAATCTTGGTATGATTCATCAAGATTTTCAATTTGTAGAAATTTAGATGAAAGAGAGTTATAAAATTCATTAACATCATTTTTTAAGAGAGCTAAATTTAACTGAACTATGGCTTCTGTTAAATCTTTCACCTGGTGTGATTCATTGTTTACTTCAGAAACTACATCAACGACATCATCATACCACACATTTTGGCTATCTTTGCTATTCATTGTTCTTTTCAACAGCCGCATATATAGAGGTGATTCTTCTTTGTGAAGAGGTATTGTTAAATTGAGAGCAGGATTTTTTAACTGACTCATTAAATATGTGATGTCCTCATCGTTAATTGCTTTGTTTATATTAGAGATGATTTGAACCACTGGAAAAACAAAATTACATTAGTTGGTATGCACAAAAAAGTAAAACAGAATCTTTAAATGAAAAGATTTTGGTGCAAAATATGATTACCTAATACCAAATATGTCAATATGTGAAAATGCTAAACAAACTAAAACTTGTTAACTGGAACAACCTATACTATAATAACACCCAAAATGTACAGTACTGCTACCATCCATGAGGTTTAAGTGGTTTAAACTGTTGACATAAAAATTTGTATGTGAATTGTTAGTTTTTCTCGGTACTACTGAGGCACCATAAAATTTCTTCTTACAAATTCACGTTTTTGCTAATGAGTAAAGCATTTGAAATTTATTTTTATAGTGCTGAGAAAAAATAGTAAATTGTTTTGACTGTGTGTATAGTTTTATATTTTGGTCATTTTCATAACAGAGTGACTAGCGCACTCTGTTAACAAGGAAATTACTAAAATACGAATCTCAAATCTCAGCATGCTATTATAACTATTTTATTAAATAACATAAACCAATATAAAAGTTTACCATTCGAAAGTTATTTTAAAATAATACATACATTGTTCATTGTGATCATCTTGCAAGTTAATAATGTCAATAGTATCTCTGATGTCTTCAATTGTCAGCAGGGGGCATGCGCAACATTCCTGTGTTTTTACTCTTAGAGCAGTGACTAAGCCAGCCAAGTATCGACGGCGACAGTGGGCTCGAAGCCCTTGGATTTTTAAATGGTTCGAGTTAAGTGTATTCCACACAGCTTCTTCATCACCCCTATCAACATCTTGCGATACAGCAGCTACACTTGTTAAATAACAAACAGATGATGCAATTTCATTCTCGTTGAGGTTTCTCTCAAGTTCAAACTTTTCTAATTTCATTTCTTCCAACAAAAGTGGTGCAGCATACTTATTAACTGTGATATTTAGCTGTAGATGTGGATTATTTAATGACACAAATAAGTCATCGAGGCCACCTTCATCTAAAGCCTTGTTTACAAGAGCTATCGCATCTTTGTGTTTGGTATGACATAGTGAAATTTGATTTCCCTCTTTTATTATATTTTGAAATAACTTATGCCAGTTAGTAATACTTTCAACACTCACATCTTTGCTATTTTCAGTCAGGTGTCTCACTACATCACAATAGAAATCTATATTCCTATTGTCATATTTTTTCAGATGTATCCACTCCTCAGTAAAAATTTTATGTATTGTATTTAAGTCATTATTTCTTGCTGCATTACAGAGATTTCGCCAAGAAAACTTATAGTTTGTTGCTGTGATATGACCTTGCATTTCAACAGGAGTCAATAGCTCATCATAATCGTCTGGCACATAACTATCATTTATAGAACGATTCTGCGCTGATTCAATTTTTTTTTGTTTTGCTGATTGAAAAACTTTTTTATAGTCAAGTATGAGAAAATTTTTAATATGCTTTAAACCTAGATATGGGTTTAAAATTACCGATGCGAGGGACTTATCTGTATCTAAAAACTCATTTAGCTGAATAATGGCCTTGTGTAAACCTTCATTGTCTCTGCTAGAATCTTTCGATAAAATGCCTCCAATCTTGTGGAACATTGGTAAAGGATGTTCACATTGTTGCAAATCTTTTGAGACCAAGTCTAATTCTTCATCTAGAAAAATATTACAATGTTTTGGTTTTATTTCAATTGTGTTTGGAGACCACTGTGTAAGACTGTGTAAAAATTATAATAAATTGTACCTGTAAATACAGCTTTACCAAATACATCATGAATCAAAGGAGCTTTACCAAGCTTAAACAAATGAGAGCTTAAAGCATGAATGCAATAAATTAATCGAGGCATATTTTTTTTGTCATATATATCTGTTGTCTCTGGCTGAAATGTCTGCAAGATTAAAAATAAATATATGAGAATGTTGAATGTTAACTACCATTTACAAAGTTTCATTGTGTGAATTAACATAAAAATCTAAATTACCATGGGTAGTTCTGTTTGCCTCAGTACAAAAAGAAATTTATTTATGTTATCTGTGTGTTTGAAGTGTAACCCAGCTACCTAAAAGCAATAATAAACCTTTAAACTGTAAAATTATATTACACACATAATACTGATATCAAACTAGAGTTGTTTGTTTTAAGACCTTGAATTGTATGATCAATACTTATCATAATTACAATATATTAGAAAACATCAAGGTAAGATAATATAATTTATACAAGGTGAAGTAATATAAATACATTCACTAAAATTTAATAAATGTGATTAGGAAGCAATATTATGAAGAAACCTGTTTATAAAATCTTACCTGAAATCTTTTCAAATCAATGTCATATATTTTATTTCTGGGTAACAATTCAGGAGCAATAAAATTACCCAGTTTCGCCAAGTAAACACCATTTCGTAAACATTCTTCTAAATCTGTTGTCGGTGGTAATTTTTCTTTTATACAACCTTCAATCCAAATTTTCGCTTCCTCTAAACGACATAGGTACTCATAAGCTATTGTCCTTTGTCTGATTATATCCATTTCATGGCCTGTTTTCCTTACTTCTCCATTGCCTTTTAAAATTAACAAGCAAAATTGTATTAGTAAAATTGTATTAATATTAGTACTGATATTAGTTAAATAAAATAAAACTTTAACTTACACTCATCGATCTTGCCGATGTAAACATCATCCTCATCATCCATCCTTATCGAGTTATTTGTTCAAGTATGGTTCAAGTTCAAGTACACAATTTATATACGAAGGTTGTTACTTAAATTTATCATAATTGTAAGATTTTGAATCTGTTAAATCACCGGTTAAATACAATTGAAAAACAAATCTTAAGTGTACTTAGATGCTACGCTTAGATGTTTAAAACTTTGTCAACTTTTCGATCGTTAAGTTTGAACCACAGTTTGAACCAGTTTGAACATTATCTACCGTTGTTTGCACAGAACAGTTGCTTGTTTGTTACTGGTAATATTTGCAGTGTGACCATTCTATAATCATGACATATGCTAAAACTAAAGGTTGCCTGTGCTAAAAAATGCTAAAACATATAGATATTAATGGCAAAATCTGCTATGAAATAAAACAATATTTAATTAAGTATAAAGTTCATTCCGTATCCTCATCCACTTTATACTCATTATTGGAAGTATTTTTGTTTAGCATATTAAAATAGTTCCAAATAGCTCGATAGGTGACACAGATTGAACCAAGGGCGGATCCAGCTTTCGAGTCAGGGGGGGGTCACATAGTCGAAGCCTAGTCAGGACCGGCTCCAATTCGATTACAATAATAAATTCAAATAAAAAAATGTAGTATTTTATTATTATAAGTATAATAATTTTAATCAAATAATAAAATCAATTCTTTCGACGAAAGTTATGAAGAAGAGGACTACAAGAGAAATAATTGGCCCGCAGCCGGATTGATAGACATTGTGGGCCACAGAACACTCTTAAATTATATTACTATATTTAAGGTATGTAGGTACTAGTTTGTACATCTGTGCGGCGTTTCAGGATTTTCTGAAAATTTGTATGCAATTAACATTACAAATCTCAATATCTCAAACCGGTCGCACTTTATTTCCTTTTAGAACTATTAGTAAGAGTTTTCGATATTCTTCACGCAACTGACACAGACGTGCTTTATTTATAAATCACCAAAAAAATTGTTTTGAACCAATGACGTACCTATTCTAAATGTATGCAATAACACTGATAATAACTAAAAGCAGCATAGCATAATTCCCCGCGAAGCGAATGTTGCCAATTTGGCGACTGACTATTTTTCCCCAAATGCGATGTCGCCAAATCGGCGACTTGGCGACGTCCGCTATATCTGTCCTTTTTATTCGTCGGTTGATAGTTGTAGTAGCCGTAAAGTGTGCTCAGTCCTTCAATCGTTAACCAGTCTTGCTAATAAAAATTTAAAAAAAAAAAAAACTTTGTCCTTGACTGGAAATATGACTTGCAAAATCGGCCATTTCTTTGGTTACGACGGCTGCGAACGGATCGTTATTAAATATTAAAAAACAATTAATAATAATTCGTGCGTTTGAGTAATTATGTCCAGGTAAGTAATCTTTCATTTTTGATAATTATTTTATGAATTCTTCAAATATTTTCTGTAAAATGAATTTATTTCTTCAACAATGGCGTGGCATGGTTTTTATATTATTAAATTTTTTGGGGTAAATCCATTGTATTTATTCGAATCTTCAATTATTCTAAGTAATTATTAATAAAGTATTGTAGTAATCATTTTATTTCATCGAAATTCACCCATATTTAGTTTAAAATAGCGAAAATGTTATAAACGCCGATATCTGTACTGCCCAAAATGGCCGTTTTACATGTTTTTGCAAATTCGTCCCAATATTAAGGATATTACCGTTTATTATTTACTAGTTTACTATATATAATAATTAATTAATTTTGTCGTTGTCCGTCTGTCAGAAAATTTATATTTATTTATCTTTAAATTTGTAATAAAATCATATTGATGTTACTAGTTTACTATATATAATAATTAATTAATTTTGTCGTTGTCCGTCTGTCAGAAAATTTATATTTATTTATCTTTAAATTTGTAATAAAATCATATTGATGTTACTAGTTTACTATATATAATAATTAATTAGTTTTGTCGTTGTCCGTCTGTCAGAAAATTTATATTTATTTATCTTTAAATTTGTAATAAAATCATATTGATGTTACTAGTTTACTATATATAATAATCAATTAATTTTGTCGTTGTCCGTCTGTCAGAAAATTTATATTTATTTATCTTTAAATTTGTAATAAAATCATATTGATGTTACTAGTTTACTATATATAATAATTAATTAATTTTGTCGTTGCCCGTCTGTCAGAAAATTTATATTTATTTATCTTTAAATTTGTAATAAAATCATATTGATGTTACTAGTTTACTATATATAATAATCAATTAATTTTGTTGTTGTCCGTCTGTCAGAAAATTTATATTTATTTATCTTTAAATTTGTAATAAAATCATATTGATGTTACTAGTTTACTATATATAATAATCAATTAATTTTGTCGTTGTCCGTCTGTAAGAAAATTTTTAAGTTAATGTTGACTGACTTTAAAATATTTTTATAAATCTTTTATTTTTAGACCATCAGGTGCAGAAAGGCGGCGCCCCACACGGTTGGTGCGGGAGCAGGCAGGCCCGGCTTGGGGGACAGTTGGGTAATTAAAATTTTATTGTTTTTTATGTACGTATACAGTATATATACATATACAAAGTTATATATACTTTTTTTTAGTGACGAGTATCGCAGCAGCGGCCTTAGGGTCCGCGACTCCTCGACGCAGACAGGGGCGCTCAAGGCTAATTTGGCGAGGCGCCTTTTCGCCGTGGCAGTGTAAGATATGTTTTGTATATTGTTATGTTTGTATGTACATATGTTTTTAATTCTTTATTTATTACAGTGGCCTACCTCACGACATCCAGTCGCTGCCAACTGCCGAGCCAATTGAGCAAGAAGTCGGGTAGATTTCATAGTTTTGACAGGCAACAATTATTCTAATGCTATTTGTTGCAAAAAGTGTAAATAAATAAAAAATAATAATATGTTAATTACATTACTCGCCTTTGACAGAAGTCGGGTTAATTTCATAGTTTTGACAGGCAACAATCATTCTAATGCTATTTGTTGCAAAAAGTGTAAATAAATAAAAAATAATAATATGTTAATTACATTACTCGCATTTGACAGAAGTCGGGTAGATTTCATAGTTTTGACAGGCAACAATCATTCTAATGAAATTTGTTGCAAAAAGTGTAAATAAATAAAAAATAATAATATGTTAATTATGTACATTACTCGCCTTTGACAGAAGTCGGGTAGATTTCATAGTTTTGACAGGCAACAATCATTCTAATGCAATTTGTTGCAAAAAGTGTAAATAAATAAAAAATAATAATATGTTAATTACATTACTCGCCTTTGACAGAAGTCGGGTAGATTTCATAGTTTTGACAGGCAACAATCATTCTAATGCTATTTGTTGCAAAAAGTGTAAATAAATAAAAAATAATAATATGTTAATTACATTACTCGCCTTTGACAGAAGTCGGGTAAATTCCATAGTTTCGATCAATACAATTTCTTGCAAAAAATGTGAACATTTGATTAAATTAATTACGTAGCGTATCCATAATATTGCTCATGGTGCGCTTTTGTCATTGTATGGAAATTTGCACATAATCAAGAAATTTTTCATATTTTTTGTATGTAAACATAACTTTTACATAAAATTCTTATAGACAATTTTATGTACTTTAAGGAAATATTTTTTTATTTTCATAGAAAACAATTGTTTTTTATTTATATTGAAAAATGTAGAGTGTATCGTTTTTCGAGTGGTTTTGTTTATAATTTTTAATAATTTATCTGTAATACATGTACGTATTTTTCTTTTGCTATAAAAAAATTGATGAATTGATGTATATTTAGATGTTTTTACTAAGTTACTACACTGTGTAGAACATAAGAAAAATATTTTTATAATTTGCGCTATCTTTTCGAGCGCGTAAAATTATAGGTTTTTTTCAAATAACTGTCTTATAAAAAAATTGTATGAAAGTATTTCTAATTTTTTTTAAATATGTATTTATAATAACTAAGGTTAGAAATAAAACACAATTCAATAAAATATATAACTTGGTTTTATTTATATTTCACAAAAACAGTCAATTTTTCACTTTCTCCAGCTCAAAACTGCAATGGTACATTTGTTTCTGGGTCAAATATTTGCAAACATAGATAACTATTTAGCAAATTTAATCTAGTTTTCAGCAATATATAACACTTATTACCTTTTCATACAATAAAGTGTAGAAATAGACGTTAGAATCGCACGCGGGCGAGGCGCTGCCGTACCGCTGCTGTGGGCCGCTTTCTACTCGGCGTTTTTTCGCGGAAAGCGCATTCTACTTTCGGGGATAATATGCATTTCAGGGAAATCAGTAGATATTTGAAATAGTTTGAGATAGACCTATACTTAAACAAATATAGACCTAGGGTCTCTAACCACTAAGCCAATTGGTTAGTCAACATAAAAGTCAAAATGAAATCAAACTAAGTAAAGAAAAGGTGCAGATTTTTTCCTGACACCTTGGAGGTGCTTAATCTTACAAAACCTGAATTTGTATTTCACGATATAACATAATTAGACTCTGATTCAGAAAATAATTGAAATTATTCTTTTGTTTTCAAGTTTGATTATAACATTGAAGATTTTTATCACATCGTTTTTGTGGGGAGTAATTCGGCTATATTCGGCGGAAATTTGTGATGGTAGACGAAAGACATAAAGGCAGTGCTGTCAAAAAATGCAGGAGTTTATGGGGCATGGTATGATACTAAATTTTTGGAAAATCGAAAAAGATGAAAAAAAAGACGAAATTTCCCTGTTTTTCGGACATAAAGTCCTAAAGATATTTCCAAAACGAAAGCGAATATCGAAAAAATGCTCCTGAAGCAGATGCATTATCTACCGTTTGAAAAACGAAATTTTGGAATCGGTTGCAAACTGTGGGCTGGGCAGCAGGTGTCCTTTTTATTGAATGATCATTAGACCAGTTACCCCGGAGAATGAGATTCGGCTATATTTCAGAAAGTTTTAAGGTACCTACCTATACAAAAAGCAGTAGCGTCAAAAATGCAGGAGCTCGCGGGGCATCGTATGGTACAAAATTTTTGAAAATTGGTCTATAACTTATTTCCAAAAATTTAATAAAGTTGTTGGCCAAAAATGTGTTATAAGTTTTTATGTTTGATGTTCATTTTCAATGACCTCCGATAATTGCGAGAAGCGCGAAATCTGTAGGTTAACTAGGGTAAACTCATCTAATTCCGTGACATACCTAATTCCGTGATACGCACTTTAAACTTAAATACGAAATTAAATGAGTTTAACACGGCATTCGAAATAGTACCGTATGCCAACACAATAAGACTCTGAGTAGCATATCAATTTTGGGTTCAATAGAGTGAAGCATACGGTAACAATAACGGGTTTTTGAAACGCGTTCGGTGCTTTGTTAGTGTCCAGTGTGCTTTCGTCTAGGAGTGAGTTTACGCAGTTGTTTAATATAGAAAAATTGATTATTTAGTTATTTTAAAGTATAGGCTATGTGACTAATATCCTAAATTAACTCATAAACACATTTGTTTCATGCAAATTTGTTGATTTTCTTCTCTAAACCTTATTATTCAAACTCAAAAATTAAGGTATTTAACGGCTTTGCTATAGAAGGCGTATCACGGAGTTGCGAGAGGTAAGTTTTCTGTTTATTACAAAAATAATTATTTTAAAAGTATAAATCGGATTGAAAGCACGTTTTATTTAATTTAAACGATACAGTTTAAGTTTTATAACGAGAAAACCAAAAACATCTCTTGTTGTTGTCAAACTTCTCTTGAGTTGTTAAATTCTAAATATTTTATCACGGTATTAAATGAGTACATAAATTAGTAGATAAAAATTACAATACTTATTTGTTATTTCGTGTATATTGTTGTATGTTTTTTTATCCTGATATATAAATTTGTTTGTTTTTCAGGGTCATGGAGCATAATAAAACAAAGCGGAAAAATAGAAACTACAATGAAGCATCCTTGAAGTCTGCAATCGAAAATGTTTTAAATTCACGTATGTCTTTATATAGAGCTTCAAAAGAATATGGTATTCCGTGGTCTACTTTAAAAGAGAATATATTAAGAATACAAAATTTGAGAGGCCACCAAAAAAATGCTCCAATACTGATGTTAAAAATTGGTCGCCCGTATTCGTTGCCAGTTGAAATTGAACAAAAATTATATCACTTTATAATTAATATGCAAGAGGTAGGATTCGGTCTCACTGTCAACAAAATTAGAGAAACGGCTTTCCAGTTGGCAGAAGCATCAGGTATGAATCATTCATTTAATAAAAGGATGCGCTGGGTGGAATTGGTGGGTGAATTACAAGAGTCGTTATGGATTGACATTGAGAATGCCAGAAAATCTTTCCATCGGACGTAGTATAATGGCCAATTACATTATTTTAGAAGATTTTTACAACAAGTTAGAAAAAACTTTAAAAGACCACAATTTGTTGGATGTTCCGGAAAGAATCTTTAATTGCGATGAAACGGGGCTTATGTTTGTAAATAAAGCGAATAAAATTGTTACTAGAGTTGGGAAGAAATTTATATATAATAGGACATATGCTGAAAAGGGTACAACAACAACAGCTTTATGTTGTGTGAACGCCGCTGGATGCTGGATTCCTCCTATGATAATATTTAAAGGAATACGAAATATACCTGCCCTAAGCAATAGCTGTCTTCCAAATACTTTGGTAAGGTTGTTACCAACAGGATGGATAAATTCAGATTTATTTATAGAGTGGTTAAAGTTTTTTTCAAATAGTATATCTCCTGCCAGGCCAGTGCTATTGATTATGGATTCTCATAACAGTCATGTGAGCCCTGAGGCTATAGAATATGCCAAATCACAAAAAATAGTATTGTTCGCAATACCTGCTCACACAAGCCATATTTTGCAGCCACTTGATGTAAGTGTTTTTCGTCCATTAAAAGTAGCTTGGAGAGCGGAATTGGAAAAGTATAAATTAAAGAATCCGTGTTTAGTTCCTACAAGGTTTGATTTTCATTCATTTTTTAAACCTGCATATGAGCGCAGCTTTACAATATCAAACATTTGTGTAGGTTTTGTAAAAACTGGTATCTGTCCTTTTGACAAATATGCAATAAACTCAGAAGCTATTGCTCCATCTAAAATGACCGACAAAGCGTATAACCAACCAACGGGAACTCACAATGAAATCTCTGCAGACCCAGAAATTACTTCTCAGGACAGGCCTGAAACATCTACTTCTACTAATATGCATTATATTAATGTGCATGACTTGGGCAATGAGATGCAAAATGAAGATGTGTCTATTTTGGAACAATCAATAACTGAAGATCCGCTTGAAAATGACTACAATACAATAAGAAGTGTACGTGTAGAAAAAGGTTATGAACCAGAAAATCCACTTATGGAATTGGACTTTCTTACAAACAAAGAAAATTCACAAACCCTTACGTTGAAAAGAGTCTCCTCAATAGAAAAGAAAATAGACAGCATACTAGATATGCCTAAATGGCAGCCGCAACCTAAAAAAAGGTCAAGAAACACGGCCCCCAATGCAAAATGTTTAACTTCTTTAGTTGAATCGGATGAAGGCCAAACAAGCAATTTCGAAAAAGTTAAAAGTCAAAATACTAAACAAGACAAACGAAAAGTCTTGACAGAAAATCCCACGGATAAGAAACTGAAATTGAAGAAAACAAATCAAACAAAAATAAATAATAAGAATAAAGACAAAGATAATAGTATAGGTAAGCCTGACACCAAAAAAATACTGAAGGATAAAAAAGAAAGCAAGAAAAAAAAGATAGATGATGACTGGATATGTCAGACTTGTGGCAGAATGTATTCAACCGATGTTGAATCGAAAAATGGGGCTGAATGGATTACATGCTCTTTCTGTTTTTGTGCATATCACATCCACTGCCAAAGTCAGGAAGTGAATAGCCATCAAACTATATTCATGTGTGATGCTTGTAGCGTTGATGATGCTTCTGATATTGAAGAAGATCAAATTGAAATTTAACTAATTATTTTATAATACATAAAAAATGGTAAAAACAATTCAGTGCCAATTTCTATCATTTTTAATACTTATTAAAACATTTTTATACTATATCGAATTTACATTTTTATACTATATCGAATTTTCATTTAAAAAGTGTATACATAATTACAATCCGGTGATCGTAATAATTTTTTTTTTATGCCAAACATATACTTACCCCAATAATAATCAACAAAATATAAAAACTCGCCAAATTCCGTTATAACAGAATTGAAGTAGGCAACTCACGGAATTAAAGAGGTTATCACGGTTATGAGTGAGCAGGCGATGTTAAATTGATTGAAATTTTTAGACTCATCACGAAGAGATATTTATGTTTCATTTACATCAAAGTACATTAATTGTTACTTATATTCAGGTACAGTACAATAAATAAAGTAACATAAAAAACTACTACATTTTTCGTTCCTTTATCTGAAACATCACGAAATTAGATGAGTTTACCCTACGAAGAAAACACATACTTAATGAATGTGTTTTCTTCGTAGTTATTTAAGTTATATAAAACTTCCTCGTATCATTTGGAATAGTGTTATTTTATTTTTAAATAATATTTGTATACCTAAGTTGGTTTACTTCAAACGGTAATGACTGATCGACTGATCGAAACTTAGATGCATATGCTCGGTCCTTTTAGTTCTTGTCAGTTAATACATACTTTAAATACGTTGTTTGACGTTCTAGCAAGAAACTGTGCCATAATTTTTTTTGTGATTTTAAAAAAAAACGCGTCTGTGTCAGTTTCGTGGAATATATCGAAAAATAGAAAACAAGTCATAGAAATGCCATCTAAAACGAAATTTTTAATGTTACCTCCATTAAAATTTCCATTAAAGTCTTTGATAAGTTTAGATGCTATTTTTAGGCTTAAATTGCTAGTCAAAAAAGCGACACATTTGAAAAATAAAGTATTAGAATGTCTATGAAACTCGATTTTTAGCCAGTTGAGCAGCGCAAAGCGCGGAACACACAACCACGCTGTGGTGCAAAATCAATCTTGAATCAATCAATCTTGCAAACAATATTTATCACATTAGACGGTCTAGCGTATCATATTAATTATAATAACAGCACATAAAAAAGAACGACACGTATAATACGATTGTATTTACCATCATACAAGGAATTTATTTCACAAAAACCAAAGAGATTACAAAAATGATCAGTGGTCGAGCTACACCCAACCCAGCCCAGGGGAGGGTCATGACCCCCATGACCCTCCCCCTGGATCCGCCCTTGGATTGAACACGCTACTAGATTAAGAGCACAGGAATTTACACATGAATTTAACTTCATTTGTGTGAAAAAGATAAACAACTAACATAGGCAGCGCTATCTAGACAAAAAAAAATATTTGACGTGAGTCTTCTGTTTAACTGAATAATGTTCTATAGTAGCGTGTCTCGTCAGCGCCATCTATCGAGTTAGGTTTTTTTTTAATTAGATGCCAGAAAATCCCTCATTGTTGTATCACTATATTTGCCTGTCTTAAGTCTTTGCCTGAACTTTAGTGCTAATTCTTAATTGACGATATAACTTGTCGATAAACTTGTTCCTGAGATTCCATATAAATCATAAAGGTTTTGCCATACTTAATACATAATAGTGAGTCAACCAATTTTATTATCGCAATTGTGCCAAAATATACTAAAATTAATTAGTTTGCTAAAAAATATTCCAATAAGGCAAAAAATGCTAAACTAGCATTAAAAACGCTAAAAACGGTCACAATGAATACTGGTTGATTCTGTGTGGTTGTTGTGATATTGACCACGACATATTGTGACATTATTGAAGCATAGACACTGTTAGTGTTAAAGCATAAAGGTATATATACTAGCGTAAGAGAGGAACACAGTGTGCGAATGACATCCAGCTCTTTGCGGAAATCCTACATGCGAGAAAGAAATGCAAGAAAATCTGACATAAAACCTCTTTGAACACATTTAGTCTTCTTTACTCACTTGTCAAAATAAGGTCCAGCTTTGTTTTCTATTTTGTGTTATAATCGTTTTGAATTCTACAAAAATTAATTCTTGTGATAAAAATGGTGTAGTGTTCAGTTTTAAATTGCACTGTAACATATGTTAATAATCCAAATAAAGAGACATTTCACCGGTAAGTACTGCCAATAACATACTGTTATCTTAATGCTTATTTTTATAAAAAGCAATCCTAAATTTACTTGGTTATACATCAGTAGTATACGGTAAATACTTTATTTTGTAAATAATTTGTTATTTTAAACAATTATGTGTACGATACAAAAATATTGTGTAAAATTACAATCAAACAATGAAGCATAGGGATTGCACAAAATGTATCGATATGTCGATATTTTCAAATATAAATATTTTGTAAATTTGATATTACCTAATTGCACCTGTTCCACTGGAATGATGTCGTTAACTGTTTTTAAACATATTGTGAGGTTTATTTAGCCTAGCAGCACATTGTAAGGGAAAGTATGACATCTATACATATATACTACACATAGGGTATATATGTAAATACAAGACTTTTTCAAATGAAAATATAAGATATATACACAATTAATTTTAATCGTTATTTATTTATGATTTAAAATCTGATGCTCTATTTAATTTTAATCGTTATTTATTTATGATTTAAAGTCTGACGTTCTATCTGTTCTCTGATTATGAACGTCGTAAATACTTAAACTTTGAATGACAAAACTACTGTATACAATAGTTTAACCTCATTTTCCTCCAAGAAACTGCGGTGTTAAAAAATGCTTCCTGATAATGATGACTATTTCATAATATCCAGGTTTCCTGTAAACACGGTTAGCATAGAACAATGGAAAAAAATGTTAAATAGAACAGGTGGGACTCCTCGAAAACATTCTTTGGTTTGCAGTAGACATTTTACGGATAACTGTTTTGTCTAACTAAATCACCGACGACTTTTGAAGAAAGGATCTATACCTACTGAATTTGTGCCGTTAGGGGTTTCTTTTTTTTTCATATGTGCTTACTAAGTATATTAAGTAATATACTAATAATACTTAATATCTAAAGTCAGAGCATTTATGCCAACTGTAATTTCTGTACAGGTCAATCTGAAGACCAAGCGATCGGTGTCAGCGTACGTTTACCGGGATATGTCACCAGGACCTTCAACTTTAGAGCCTAAACCTTTATTTCAGCACTAATATAAAATGGATTTGAAGAAAAGTCCATCACAGTGAAAATATCAATTTTAGGCAAATTATCACTATGTCTTTTACAAAAACTTGTTCCTTTATATTCAAATAAAACTTAATTACCTATTACACAAAGAAACAAAAGATATTATAGACTAGTCCAAGGCATCCAAGGCATAATTTGTGGTGTAGTGAGACGACGCGACACTCAACCGAGTAGACAATGTGACGTCATGGGCAGTAAGAATCCACCAGTCAAACCGCACGAAAATACATAATAATAATAATAATAACGTGCACATTACAACGTCGTGGCCCCAAACTAAGCATTAGCTTGTGTTTTGCGTACCAAGCGAAGACATCACATACATATAACAACCAAGACCCGGTACCAGTATCGATATTCATCATATAAATACTGACCCGACCTGGGATTCGAACCCGGGACCTCCAGCTTCGTAGGCAGGGTCGCTACCCACTAGGCTAAGCGGTCGTCAAATTAATAAATACCAATAATTTATTTCTCAGTCATTTATTGCCGAATTTGAAAAAAACTTTCACTGTTTTATTAGTTTTGGTTTATCTTTCAATTCTATCGAGTTAAATTGTATATTTTGAACATCATGAACTTCTCTATTGTAAATGTTTTTGTTTTGTACATTCTCATTTTTTTGTTTACAAAGAGTTAAAATTTTGTTGTTATGCGTTGCAACGTGACGTATTGTAATTAAAAATAAAAATCGTTTATTTATATTGTTTTATTTATTACTTGGCTTGTATTCAACTAAATATTAACATTTCCATAATGATGTTAACGCTTTCTTTACTTCTGCAAATTTTTTATTATCAACTGTTAACAAAAAAAAAATATTTATTGTAGTAAAGGAAATGGCATTTGAATTGACTGATTGATGATTTGTCATTTTAAAAAACTAAAAGTTAGGAAAAGTAACTCAAAACAAAAATTATGTAGTATAGCAGATTCAAAATAATAAATAGGATTGCCGATTTCGACTTATGATATCGCGGTAATTTCAACGACACATTATCATGAAAGTACTACGTGCTATCGATAATATAAAAAACACCCATGTACATCACTAAAACTGGCTCAACCACATGTGAATTTTGCACACATACTCATTTCCGTTTCGGTCATGCGATGTTTAGATGTCAGTTGGTCTCCTACGCTAGTATATATATGTCTATGTGTTAAAGTGAGTGATTTACTAAGCATGTTCTGTGTCGCCGAGTGGAGGCGAACACCAGACATTTTTTTTTTTTTAAATTTATTTTCCTTAAGGAAGGCAAAGGTACAAGACCGAACACCAGAGACAGCACAGCGGGTAATAAAGAAGAAGGAGATGCCTTCTCTTAGCATAGCACTGTCTCTGGCATTCGCTTCCGCTCGGCGAGTGTGTACAGCCTGCTCAAGGAGTCTTATTCTCTGTATCCTTCTGTTGTGGCCCGTGGGCCCGTATTTCGGAAAAAAAAATATTAAAAAACAATTCTTTCGGGTGCCAACATAAGTAAGAATTTTTAAATATTGTTTATAAAAAATTGAAGAACGAACAAACAATTAATTTGATCGAACAATCAAGAACAAACGACGAATAAACGAATAAGTAAAAAAAATGAAATAAAACCATTTTTTGACCGCCAACTTAAGAGAGCCCCGCATTTCGGACTGACTTGTCTGCTCTATTCTTTTACTCTATGAACCATTTCTTGTATAGGGCCCCCTTTAATTTATAACTTTATTTTACTATTTTTATTATATATTGTTATAGCGGCTATAATAGTATAATAAATATAATATATATAATGCTTCGTGAAAACTCAATTGTAAACAACGATCTCGCAACCACTAACCACCAAAATCGTCGAAAAATAACCCGTTTCTTATATGAGGACCCAATTTTTAATTTACTTTATTATTTGGTGTCACAGCGGTCACAGTAATACACCCTTTCTGATTTCAAGTGTCTACCTATTACGGTTTAGAGTTCAGACGGTTCAGCTCTGTGACAGACAGATGAACGGTGGGACGGATGGACAGTGAAGCTTTAGTAAAGGGTTTCCGTTGGTAGGTACCCTGTGGGTATAAAACCCTAAATATTTGTCAGGTTTAATAATAAGTAAACGAAATACTACACAATTTAAAGTACCTATATAAAAATTCAATCAAGTACTTTATTGTTAAATTATTGGGAATTATATTCAGAATTAGAATTCGATAGTTGAGAATCAGAAACGGTCTTTTCGGTTCCAGCTGAAAGCAAATCCAACAATTCTTCTTCTTGGCGTTTTTGCAATCTATTCAAAGCTACATCATTTGGAATCCTGTCACCAGAATAGTCTTCAAGAGTTAATCCTAATGTAACATAAATTTTTCGCATTTGTACTGTAGTAAGCCAACCACGTTTTCCAGGATCGAAACTGTTAATTATAGCTTCTAAATGCCTGCAACAAAATATTTACGTTGTTTAGGTATATATTTTTAAAACGAAATTGTTATTTGTGTATTGAGAGAGCGTAATTAGTTTTCATTTTGACTGCAGCAGGGTTAACATGCACAACGCGACACTGTTTACAAGCCGTGCTATTGAAATTTGGCTACGTTGCGTGTCGTCCGAGCCTTGGTATCAGTTAGGCTAGCTATACGTTGGCGTTTTCTTCCATTTTAAACGTTATGTAAACAAAGATACTCATTGAAAATATTAAGTCTGTGTTAAAAACTACTTGTTGCATCGTGTTTATTCGTAATTAGCAAGGTTAGTTCATAGTTTCACCATAATCGTTTTTCGTTTCACCTCACATTCTTGACACGTTTGGGTGGAAATTACAGTAAATTTTCATCATTTTTCGAGTAGGTTCAATGACATAGTCTGGAAAATCCCGGGAACTATACTTATACCTGTCATGGTCACTTTAACCGCATGCTAGCCATCAGCAGGTTCGGCAAAATTGATTACGTAGTAAGTACCCAGAGAAAGGAAGAAACTGGAAGGGTACATCCCCGTAGAACATTATAAAATAAAACTAGCTTGCAAGATATAGGTAGCCTGTGATAAATGCACAAAACCATATTAACACTAACCCAAATCAGATATAATAAACATTCATTCTAATTTATTCCATTCATAAAATCGACTTATAACATGCGAGCGAAGTCGCGGACAGGTGCTAGTATCATATAATATGTACCTACTCTTATTTCTATTTTCTACTAAATACTATCTGTAATTTCATATTTATTTATTTAAAAATAGTAAATTGTAAGTTGGTCTAGATGTGACAAATAATGTGACGTTGCCAAAGCTTTTCACTATAGAAGGCAGTGTGTAAACGCATTATTTCGTGCCGAAACGAGATAGCTCTGTATGTCACACATAGAGCTATCTCGTGCATGTTAGCCCAGCTGGTTCGAATCCTGATCGTTAACTAGTTTTTTAAAAATGGCGCATGTGGAATGATGTACTTTTGGTTTGGGCATTTATATTACACTAGCGACCGCCCGCAGCTTCGCTTGCGTAGACTACACATTCCTGCTTTAAGTACTATTAACATTCGAAATGGTTTATACGTACTTTTTGCTGAAACTAATATTGGGTACACCCATTCAAACTTTCAATCTTCATTCTCCCCACTCCTTTAAGAAAACCGATACTCCCATACTTTTCACCTCCCGTTTCCCACCCTTAAAATGTGGAAATCCAAAAACCCCGAAACACGTCATTATTTATTTATATTAAAATTTTTATGTTTCTAACTTTAAAGAACAAAGACTCTCATACAAAGCCCCTCCATTCCTCCCTCCTTAAATTTGAATTTTCCAAATATTCCTTTCTTAAAAAATTAATACTCACGTTGCAAAATAAACCACTGTTCCAAATTTCGACTTCCTAGAGTTAGTAGTTTCGGCTTTATCTACGCTGATAGATCAGTGAGGACAAATGACAGACAGCCACAAAAAGTAGCTGATGTCACTCTTGACAACCTTCTTTTACGTCTACAAAGTTTCATTAAAAACTGTTCAGCCGTTTTGAAGATTGGCTCGAATAGACATATAGACTTACAGACAGACAGACGGACAAAAAGTAGCGTATGCCACTTTTGACCACCTCCTTTTTATACCCGTGAAATTTTATTAAAGTCGGTTTAGCTGTTTTGGAGATTAGCTTGAATAGACAGATGGACGTACATACAGACATACAAAAAGTAGTGTATGTCACTTTTGACTACTTTCTTCCCATATTTGTGAAGTTTCATCAAAATCGGTGTAGCCGTTTTGGAGATTTGCTCAAGTAGACAGACAGACAGACAGATAGTTTTATTTTATACATTTAGCCTATAGCCTTCCTCAATAAATAGACTATCCAACACGAAAAGAATTTTTCAATTCGAACTAGTGGTTCCTGAGATTTGCGCGTTCAAACAAACAAACAAACAAACAAACAAACAAACAAACAAACAAACAAACAAACTCTTCAGCTTTATAATATTAGTATAGATGGTATAGATGGCGCGAAGAAAGTGCATACTTGTGCAGCAATGTGTAGTGCGGGGCGCACGCGAGGCGGCTAATGAGAATTTAGTTTATATTCTGCCTATTGGGTACTGTAAGGGAACGTAGTAAAATAAATTGAAAACGGCAAAACTGATGGTTTTAATTAATTGTAATTATTTTAATTAATATTGTGTATACATACTCGTGTTTCCCCATATAAACAAAATATACATTAATAAGTACTGAATATAGGTAGGTACTAGAATATACGCTTGCACTCTAGACCCTACACTTTCGTTGCGAATTTTTTGGACCAGTCTGATCCATGCCTCTCTTTTCTCATGACTAGGACGAGGAAACCTAAAATATAACATTTACTATTACCTATGTAGCGGTATTTCATTAACACGTTGTATGAATAAAATGGCTATGGAACCTCATATACATGATTGTGTCCAACACATCCGTAGCCGATTTTTATTGTAAGAAATAAGATATTTTATTGAAACAACAACATAGGTAAAGGCCCTATTCACAAGTTTTTTGTGAACATTTCAAATAGCTATTTATGACGATTGTAAAGATACCTACAGCGCTGTGACAGACAGATGGCATAGGTTGAGTAATAAAGAAACTCAAAAATAATTAGTTATACTTAAGTCATATAGCCCCCTAACAGTCAATACCTACGTACGTACGGTTCACTTTCCATAATCTATGATTTTCATATAGAAATGGCGGCAAACGACAAAAATTTGTTTTGATTCATTTTAGTTGATGGTTCGCTTACTTACCGATGATAAGTTACGCCACTATCTTTTTTCTTAGAAGCTGACTCATTTTTACACGTTTTTAACACGATGGCATTAGTGAATTGTTTTTTAATTGTGGTTCAGTACACTATCGGCACTTAATCACGATGAGTGTAGGCGTAAACTACAGTCCATTCACAATATTTAAGAACCGTAGTAACGCTGTGTAACATACCCAAAAAAAAAATATGATTATTTTCACTGATGTGCAAACCCAATTTCAGTAAAATTAAAGAGTGAACTACACAGAATGTACCTACATTTCTACCTAATTCACGGAACGACAAAAATTTTAAAAGACCTAACCTAACGAAACAACCTAAACGAACACATACTATTTCATAATGAACGTCAAATTTACAGAAACGGCGCAAAGTGTGCTCCGCCTTGCTCAATACACAACCTCGCTCGTCGGAATATGGCTTGTGTGGCATTTCGCACCATCGTCGCTGTTATTGATGCGAAAACCGATAACACGCTGTTCCATTTGGCAACCGTCTTGAATGTTCAGATAACACTGGTACGAAGGCAGCTGTCGCTGTTCATTGGGGGGTCAACATTTTGATGTGCTGTCCGCGTTCTAAAGTGTCCTCGCAGGAAATAATCCAAAACGCAATAAGTCTTCCAACCGGCTTCCAGTCGGTGTAATGGCTTAGCGCCGAGTGAACGTGCGCGATGCCGACTTCTGTCGTAAAAATTTGTGAAACTACTCGTCAAAGACGCAAAAAAAGAGCTGAATATCGTATTTGCGGTAAGTAAACATTATAATTTAACATTAGTTTATGCCTACAGACGGCTATTCGATTATTTTAAATTTAATTTGAACATTATCACGATTTAATTCTCGTCACATTCCCGTAAACAATGCGACACGTCCGAACCGTAATAAGTATTTGCATGCACTGACGCGCACAACGGAGCCAGGCCGCGGTCATATCAGCCCACGCTCGTTGCGGACGCTTTTATTTCGTTTTTGGTTAGCGACTACAAATCCTTATTATTAAATTGTTAAATCAATGGGGGTCAACCATCGATACATCATTGCCGATACAGTTCGCGAGCACGATTTAAATTGCTATCTCCATGGCCTACGTATAACATCATATTGTAATATTCCGAGTTAGAAAGCATCGTTATTTCGCAAAAAATGTTGGAAAAAAACTCGAAACTGTTAACTTGTAGGATATCGATTAGAATATTTGAAATTGACAACAATTTTTTTTCTCCAACTTGACATTTTTTGAAGCCGGTACTTGAGTATAATGACATCCTTGTATTGAAGTAGCAAACATGAATGAAAAATAGAAAAACTATTAAAGTAGACAATTATTAGGTAAAATAGGTACGTAGGCCTTTCTGTTGAATAATCTGGTTCCCTGACATGACAGCTTACTAGGGTTGACAAATTTTTGGCTTTGATAATTAATTATATTTTTACGGGGTATTTTGTAACACGTCGTATAACACAAAAAAACGCCTATGTAACGCAAAAAAACCACGTCAAGGTCCTCCCAACCGTTTTAGAGACACACACCTATTGCAGTGTCCCCCGATGGTCCATAACTACGTAAATGAATCAATTATCTACTCTTATGTAATGCCCATATAACGCAAAATACCGTATCAAAATCTGTCCAATGGTTTCGAAGATGCACATCTACTGCAGCGCCCCCTAGTGGTGAATAATCATAAAACTTATTTAGCAACCTGTTTTGAAATGACACCTCTAAATAAAAAGTTTCGTCCAAATCATTAGAGCAGTTTCCAAGATACCCGAAATATACTATACAAGGTGACGCGAAAAAGTAGGTATCCGAAAATGTGAGATAGGTAGGAATATACTTAACCTTATTTCAGAAGTTATATATATTTTTTTTCCTTTTGTTTTTAAATAACTATGAAGTATCACGATCTATTAGATCCAGCAGCAACGCCTAACGACGCGACGCTACCCGACCGCCCGCGTGCCGCTCGCTACGCGCTGCCTTATCTATACCTAATAATACCTATAGTCTAATATACAGTATACCTACAAAAAAAAAACTGAGAAATGTTACGTAGGTACCTAATTCTAATGCTGCATCATAATTACTACTTTACATTTTCGACACAAATCACTGCATAAACTGTTCGAAATATCCACCACTTAGTCGTATACAAGACCAGCTGGCCTCCGTATGGATACTCTGAGTGGCACGATCAATGTCATAATGTTCATTATCTGAATATTCACTCATTATGAAACGAATTGCAAAGAATGTGACGTGCGCGCAGCCGTGTCGTGTCGTATCTAGTGTCCGACCGAAACCCAATATTTTCTTTCGGCCGAAGCCGAAACATTACTTTCTAATTACTTTCGGCCGAAACCGAAAACC
Source organism: Luffia ferchaultella (assembly GCA_949709985.1). Lineage (NCBI taxonomy): Eukaryota > Metazoa > Arthropoda > Insecta > Lepidoptera > Psychidae > Luffia > Luffia ferchaultella. The sequence continues at coordinate 12,459,932 of OX453240.1, read as the reverse complement.
GAAATATATGAATGAATGAAATATATGAAAATAGTAGTAGTAGTATAGTAGTATTAGTAATAGTAAAATAGTACTAGTATACTATAAATTTATATTTTTCTACCACTCATTTAACCCTACGTCCAATTATCAGTCGAAAAGTACGACAAAAAACGTAGCATGGCGGGCGTCGTCACCGACCTCCTCGTGAGTGAGCGAACTTGTTGGGACATGTTAAAATTTATTTCGGTTAGAACTGAAAATGACTTTTTTTTTCGGCCGAAACCAAAATTATGCCGAAAGACATTTTTTCTTTCGGCTGAAACCGAACTTCGGCTGAAAGTTTAACAAACAACCGAAAATCTTGAAAGCCGAAACCGAAACCGAATATTCGGTCGGACACTAGTCGTATCACGCGTCGTCGTTAACCGAAGCGGGGTGAGCGACGATCGGATATTGGCCGCCACCCGCATCACGCCGGGACCGTGTTCCGTATAGAACGCCAGAACGCTTTAACAAAAGATCCTTCTGGTGCGCCTAAACACACCGCTCTTTTACGTCACCGTGTATACAAGGTGAAATTTTTATCACTTTCCAAATAAGAAAATGATGTTTGGTAAAAAACCGATTGCCGCCATGTTTCCTTTTAGTATCGTGCAATAGAAAAATATTGAGATATGACTGCACAAACCTTCCCCGAAAAAACCAATATGTTTAGTCACCATTGCCCCGCCCCGCCGCGCTGCACGTGCCCTTGGAACTCTTTCAAAGAAATCGAAGATCACGTTTTCTAACGGCCATTCACTTACACAAATGACGTTTCGTTATTTTATCACAAATCAGTTTTCTTCACACAGAAGCTGATGAACATGAACTTTACGAACAAGTTCACACACGTAAGAATCAGTCCAAACGCGACATCCGTCGTTGTTAACAAATCACGATTGCTGATACGTAAATAAAACGGATCCGAATGCGTTATTTACCGTCCGAAACCGGGACAAGCCGCTATATGATATATGCACAATATATGTGTGAAATCACCTGGTGTTGTGCGTGGTAATGAGAGCAGGAAAGAATCAATACATATTATACAAGAGAGACGGAAGCAGGAATTACATGAGAGTAAAAGTGTATGTGGGAATGAGAACAGTGGTGAGAGCGGAAAACGACTACAAGGGCGCGGGCGAAACGTCTGTCCACGCGGGCAAAGTCGTGGGCGGATGCTAGTATCATAATATATCAATAATTCGATTCTGACTCACCTGTTTTCAAATAATACAGGAGCGTTCCCATGTCCACTTCGAAATATCATACAATCATCTAACAAATTTTCTAGAAAAGTTATGGGTTTATCCGAACCGTGCGATATAATTTTGGTAAGTAAGAAACGTATTAATTCAGGTATTCGATGCTGTTGTAAATAGTCTTCCGTTCTTGAAACAACTGAACGTGAAGAAAATGTTTGACATACAATACCATCGATATTAATGTCACTATCCATTTGAAATCCAAAATCTGGAAATTCTTCATTTTCTGCTTTGAATGTTGAGGTATCTTCAGTGTTATTATAATTTTTAGAACTTGACTCCATTACTCTTCACATTCGAAATACTTGTTTACTTTATAAAATTTTATATAAATTAAACAAATATTTTTCAGATTAGGAATAGGTACCATGGAGGAATACATAGATCGGTGACATAGATATATTAAGTGAGGAATACAAACAAAACTCATAATGTCAAGTACTATAAGCCATAAATGTACATAATGATTTAAGCATAGACGGAACACTACCTACTACGGGGGTTCAGGACTGTGAACTCCCGAAACTATATAATACAAAAATAAAACCTTTGTGTCATTCATAAGGTTCACTTCAGATTGTAAACTCTAAAGAGGCAACATGAGAGCATGGATGAGCTGTCCGCCTTTTATAGTGTCCGCGCAGGAAGTCATCCAAAATGCAATGCCAACTTGTGTCGTAACTGTCGTAAAAATTTGTAAAACTACTCGTCAAAGGCGCAAAAAGAGCTGAATATTGTATTTGCGATAAGTAAACATTATAATTTAACATTAGTGTATTCCTGCAGATGGTTATTCGATGATTTTTAATTTAATTTGAACATTGAACGATTACTGCAAAAAAATTGAAAATTTTGAACCCATTATCTTTTTTAATTTTAAAAAAGAATTACTACTAACCTAAGAAAATGCTATTCTTCTTCTTCTTAAAGAGAATAATAAGGTGACCTTAGTAATATAACGTCGAAAACTTCAACTTTGACAATCCACACGTCAAAATTCCCCAAATTCTCGTTTTAGTTCCCAGTATAAAACTATAAATTAAGACATCCCTTTTAAATATAGCTGAAATGTTTTATAAATTTGTAAAATGTTACGCAATAACTTTTAAAAATATTATTATCATCCGAATACCCACACATATCAAAAATCAAAGTAACAGAAAATAGACATAAGATAAGTATTCATATATATAAAAATTGATAACGAACCTACTAGATAAAATATTTTTTTCTAATGGCAAGTGTTAGAAAGGGACAAAGGGACTCGCCGGTGGCTATTGCCGACAAACTCATTTTGCCTCCTTCAACTTTATAATTTAAAGTGAACCTTATGTTTAACGCAAAGATTTCATTTTTGTATTATACAGTTTCGGGAGTGTACAGTTCTGAACGTATGTAGTAGGTATTAATACGTCCATGGGTATTTACGTGCACGTGCACGGGACCCATAGAGTACTTTGTAGTTATTAGCAGTTATTAGTTTCAATCTAGATATATCTCCGCCGTAAAAAGGGAAAGGCGAAAATAGCGCTTTAGTACGCGAGTTTTGGAACTAAATACAGCGCCATCTAACATGAGACAGTAAAAAAATAAGCTAAATACTGCCACCTATGAGCAGAATTTAAAACATTGCTATGTAATGCTAAATAAAAAAAAACTTTTATTACATGCAAACACCACACCACCATGCAAATCAATGATACCAACTTTCCTTAGTACTATTCAGTTCTATTTTTTTACTCTCAGTGCTCAGGTACATCTATGACCTGCTAACTAACGCGAAAAACATTATACCAAATAATATTTTCACCATCTGCCAAATATTATATGCATCTTCTGTGATACATACGTGTTTATATTTTTAATAATACTATAGTAAATTAGGTAGGAACACTTTTTCTAACATGCCGTTTTTAGGATTCCTATCGAGATATGGTTGAAAATAAAAAACGAATTTCATTATTTTCGTTTACAAACGGTTACGGTTTTTTAGTTACTAATTTTTTTAAATGGGAAAAGACCGGATATGACGTCATATTAACAATTCTACAAAGAGTATAGATTTAAAATGATTCTATGCTACTCATTAACAACTGATTGAGTGGGAGATTTTTCAAATTAGCACACGTAGAGTAGTTTATTTCTTCTATCATTTTAAAGGAAACTACATATAATTACATGATATAGAATAATAGGAGTTTATATCAAGTATCCTGGGTAATATTGTAACAACCATCCAAATTGTAATGTATGATCTTTGGTAAAAAAGCAATGACTGTCTTGTTTCTTTTTAGTTTCGTTCAATAGAAAAATATTGAGACATTACTAGACAAACTTTTTCCGTAAAAAACCAGTATGTGTACAGTACACGCCACCAATGTTAAAGGCCGCCGGCTGTACATTTCTCTTTTACCCGCATAGCGCTGCCTCTGGCAATTTCGAATTTTGAACTCGCCTCCGATCGTCGAGTGTGTACCATGGAACTAATATGTACTACGTACAACTGGAATGATATCTCTCTAACATTAGCGTGGTCATACGTAAACTAGTGATTAAAAAAAAAAGTGCGAAAGGGAAGTAACCGGGTGCCTATCTCTTTCTACACCACTTCTGTGTGGCTAGCATAAAATATTGTACCACTACACCGGGAAAAGTACTATGGTGAACTTAGATTTTATTATGAGGGAACCGCGGAATATAAAACTATGCGTCATGATAATTACGATACAGGACCTATAATTTTTGCTGACGCATTATTTTTTCGTCTTCATATTTCTCGTTTTTTATTATGGGGTTCATCCATTGCTCGACTGTTCAACATTTTTCTTAGGGTAGGTAATTAGTAGCCTACAAAAGTTAGGTAATGGCATTGCTTCGCAATGCAATGATCTCACGTCGCGTTCTAATATCACTTCTTCTGAAAGTTCTGAATCCATTTTGATGATTTTTGTGTTTGGTCACTATTTTTCAACATAGGGTAGATACAGTGAAAGAATTATCGAAATCTATTGTTTCATGCTTACTCGAAAACGTATGTTTGAATTTATTTTTTACTTATTTATATTACGTTGTTATATATATTGTTATACATATATTATGTTGTTATCTAAATGAAATATAGATTTATTAGATAAATAGCTGATGTATGACTATGTATTTAAAAAATATAGAATATATTAATGGTTGTTGAGTTGACCTGAAAAAATAGTGCTTTTCATTTCAAATCAGTAGGGAGCCTTAATTCATTACCTATTTTTCTTAATATACATATACCACTTTATTTGTCGTTTCATTATAAGTTAGAGGAAAATTGTACATGCTTCATTGTCGTTATTTGCTGGTGGGGTGGGGTGAGCAAATAATGACTGGGGTTAGCCTCCAAGCAAACTATTTCTAACGGTTTAATTGTGTATTGCACGTTTTTGTATTAATAATAAAGCTTAAAGCCTTTATCTTTATAATAATAATTGAAAAATTGGACTACCAAATTGCCACCAGTGGAGAGATTTGGTAGACCATTTCACCCCTAAATCTCACCACCAGTGGTCAGTTGAAACGAAAAATTTCTCAATTCTCCACTGGTGATGAATTGGGAAAAAATTACTCCCAATTGACCACCAATAGTCAGATGGGAAATTTTTTGTCTCAACTGACCACTGGTGGTGAGATTTGGTGGTGAAATGGTCCTAAGTGTAAAGTTCAGGCAAAGACTTAAGACAGGCAAATATAGTGATACAACAATGAGGGATTTTCTGACATCTAATTAAAAAAAACCTAACTCGATAGATGGCGCTGACGAGACACGCTACCATAAAACATTATTCAGTTAAATAGAAGACTCACGCCAAATATTTTTTTTGTCGAGATAACGCTGCCTATGTTAGTTGTCTATCTTTTTCACACAAATGAAGTTAAATTCATGTGTGAATTCCTGTGCTTTTAATCTAGTAGCGTGTTCAATCAGTGTCACCTATCGAGCTATTTGGAACTATTTTAATATGCTAAACAAAAGTACTTCCAATAATGAGTATGGAGTGGATGAGGATTCGGAATGAACTTTATACTTAATTAAAATAAATATAGTGTTTTATTTCATAGCATATTTTTGGCATTAATATCTATATGTTTTAGCATTTTTTAGCACAGGCAACCTTTAGTTTTAGCATATGTCTTGATTAAAGAATGGTCACACTGTTGCTCGTGTTGTCAATCACCAATTGACACAAATCAATTCATTGCAATTCATTTTGAAAAATTAATAACATAATAATAACATAACCAACTAAAAAGCCACATTTTTTTAAATTACTAAAATGTTAGAATGTAAATAACCAATTCTTGAAATTATTGTCGTTTTGTATCTTGCGATCGGAAGATTTGTACAAAATAAAATTTGTGCTGATCATCCCTGATTTCCATGTTGATGTTCTGCTCTGATCCGAACACCGATCCGATTAACAATATATTTCCAATTTTTTTTGTCAAATATTAAAATTGAATATTCTTTTGATTATTTAAATTTGATATAAGTTTTCCACTGCAATAGTTTCACTACTGATGAAACGTGATAAAGCATTGGTTCTTGTCACTAAGACATGATCAAATCAAGTACTGCTTTGTCTAAGAATGCAAGAAAATAATTTTATAATACTCGGATTATGTATTCATTTAGTATTCCTTTTTTCAATATTTGATATTTATTTTAAGTCCCCGGTAGTTAAGGGAGTAAATCCTTATCAGCCAGAACATGATCCTTTAGCAGATCGCTTGGTCCTCTTTATAACGGACGGACTAAGGGCAGAATCCTTTGTCAATCATACTACTATGCCTTACATTCGGTATGTACCTATCACCTTTTGTCAACTTGGCCATAACTTTCGATGCGGTGTGAATTACAGTGCGGTGGCAGGTGGTGTGTTTCATACAATTCTACACATTCCTTTTTTTCACTCCCTGCACCGTGCTAAATTACCACTGAAAGTGGCATGGTCATGGCCAGGCCTTAATATATTTAGTAACTATCACTCTGAGGAAGCAATTTTGATGTTGCAGGTCTATCGCGAAAACTCAAGGTCTTTGGGGTATATCCAACACTCATGTCCCTACAGAATCCCGACCAGGACATGTAGCTATTATTGCAGGGTTTTATGAAGACCCCTCAGCAGTGATGAAAGGATGGAAAGAAAACCCTGTGGATTTTGATTCGGTGTTCAATCACACCACCTACACTTGGTGTTGGGGTACTTATGATATAGTTGAAATATTCACAAGAGGTTCAAAAGCTGGTCACATATTTGTTGATAAATTTGATCCATATGATCAAAGTTTTAGTACTGAGAAAAACACAACTCTGTTGGATGCTTGGGTGTTCGATAAAGTGAAAAAATTTCTAAAAGATGCCAAACATGACAGAGTTTTGTATGAGAAATTGCATGAGAAAAAAATAATTTTCTTTTTGCATTTGCTTGGGACTGACACTGCTGGTCATACTCTTAAGCCAAGGACCCTGTGAGTTTATTAATTATTTTTGATAATAATTATGTTTCTAATACTTTTCACAACAACATTTACAACCACTTTATTTTATACATATATTATCAGTACCGATATTCAACATATCTAAGTATGACAGAATAATATGTATTGTATATGTTGTAAAAATAGTACTTTTAAGCAATATATTATCACATAATTTTTTTTTTCAATATAATGCATTAGTTGTTAGTTTTTTTTTAAATATTTTATATGATAAGTTCTCTAAATATAGGTATTATAACAATAAATGAATTTAAAAAATAAATCATTAACAAAGTTATGAATGTTTAAAATGTCCTGTTAGAGATGAAAATACAGCATGGCGTACCTATATGTGATGTTAGGCCATTTAAAATAATGTTATAAGTATATCATTTTGTAAGAAAGAGACAGAGATAAAATTTTAATGCCTGATAATTTGCATATTCTTCAACCGAATATAATTTTGTTTATAAATTTTGTTAGTTATCGTGTAAATTTTATTTTTATTAGTTAAATACCTAATTCAATTTATAGTTTTTGTTCTAAAACAATTACTCAGATGATATTATACTTAGTGTATTTTAGTAAAAAAAAGATAAACTTGCAAAATATTTAAATCTTGAATCTATTTATCTACGAAAATTGTAATATGTTCTATTTACTACATGGATCAGAAAATCATTATGAATAGGTTAATGTCGGCATTCACAGAAGGCAGTTTTGCTCTCTTGGAAACTACGAAGGCTGTTCAATAAAAAGTGAGAATGAGATAAATACTCCTTAGTAAGAAAAACATAAATACTGGCAAGCATAGCCTAGACAATTGTTTTTGTTAAATTGTTTCTCTTTGTTATAATAATAATTTAAAAAAAAGTTGCAGTAGGTAGTGTTCATACACAATTTTTTAGAGGCTCATGATGATTTTTTTGTAAATGCAATTTAAGTCTTGAAATAAAATAGGTACTTACATCAAGTGTATACAAAATGTGATCATATTGAAAAATAAAATAAGATTTACTAAAAGATAACTGCATCTTAGTCACTCTCACTTTTATTGAACATCCCTCGTACAGCCACCATGAGGTTGCCTTAAGCAAGATATTTTTCTCTAGACTGATTTCTTTGTTTTGCCAATATTAATATGAATAGTATGATACTTATTATGTTCATGTTACCATTTTTCTAAGGTTGGCTATACTATATAGGAATTCACATTTATATTTCTTTTGCAGTAACTATTTAATTAACCTGAAACACACAGATGATGGTATAAAAGAAATAGTGAAACTATTTGAAGATTTTTATGAAAATGATAAAAGAACAACTTTTCTAGTGACATCAGATCATGGGATGACAGATTGGGGTATGGTAATTTTGTTTAAATTGTTAACTATGTAAATAGTAACCCAAACACACTTAATAATGAGGAAATTATACTCCATTATAGGATCTCATGGCACAGGAGATGATCATGAAACACAAACCCCTTATATCTTATGGGGTGCTGGCATCAAGGCTAGTTTGGGGCATGGTAACGAATTCAATGATCTAGTACTAGACTTGCCATTTGATAAAAGACATGATATAAATCAAGCGGATTTAGCCCCATTGATGTCTACGGTTCTCTCTATTCCAGTTCCAGTAAATTCTGTAGTAAGTTCGTTTAGTTATAGAATTTATTCTAATAATAAGTTCAATCACTCAAATCTATTAAGAAAATTGAATTTTGATGTAAAACAACTGATGGCGCGTTTGGATGGTAGTGAAAATGTACCGATGACGCGTTACGACGTGCCATTCGGTCAGCTTCATGCCTTCTCGGCTCGTTTCTACTTTAACCTTACACTCATTGTATACATATTTATCATCTAATCTCACTCATGTATCTCTCTTTTTTGCAATGCGTAAGAGAATTAAGCCATTAATTATTTTAACAAGAACATAAAAGATATTACTACACACTGACATATTGTAAGCAAGTTCCCATACCTACCTAGTCATTCTAGGGTAAATCAGCTACATGTCGCCCTCCAATATAAATACACATTAATTAAATAATAATTTATTTATAAATCTTTACAAGTACAATATTTTTTCCTTTTTATTTAAATATATTATAATATAAACAACAATAATAATATATTGCACATCAGCGCAAGATGTTAGCTTATCAATAATAATAACAAATAAATAAATTTTGATGTGCCATAAGTAACATGCATGCTAACATTTGAACTCACTCACATCTTCGCAAATACTGGTCATAATTTAGAATTTTTTTTAACAACAGACTAACAAATATTTTGTGTTATAGGGGCAGGTGCCTATCAATCTATTGAATATGTCTTTAGGAAATAAGGCCAAAGCGATATATAGTAATAGCAGGCAGTTATCCACACAGTATAATAAGAAACGTTTAGATGTTGAAACAACTGCATTGTCAATGTTATATCAACCATTTGAACCATTTGATAAAAAGAAATATGAAGAAATGATTGAACATACAGAACAATTATTGAATGGGAATTGGTATGATAAATTGGTAAATATTTATTATTTTTAGATTGCACTTGATTAACATGAAAGACATCTACCAATCATTGCATCTATCATTGTTACTGATATAATGTTTTCAAACTTCTTTTATTCTAATGAAAACTCTAACTTTATTCTCATCATGGCGGTCCCGATACAATTGTGTAGTTCACGCGAGCGGAGCCGCAGGCGGAAAACTAGTTTAAAAATATAAAATAGCCCATGTTACTCGCTGATAATGTAGCTTTCTATAAGTGAAAGAATTTTTAAAATCTGTGTACAGCTGTGTAGTCTACGCGAGCTAAGCCGCGGACGGAAAGTTAGTATCTTTATAAATAATGTGTTATTCTGATGTATATGCTATATTATTGTAAAGTTTCATAAAAATCCATTCAGTAGTTTTTGCATGAAAGAGCAACAAACATACATACAAACTTTCGCGTTTATAATATTAGATGTCCATGGTATGCTATGAAAATTACGTAAATAATAGATTCATTAGTAATATAGGATATAATACCATAATCTAAGTTTTACATAGTAGGTAAAGTGACAGAAAATGTTGCTCTTTTTTTCTTGTCTATTGGTCCTATGCTCCTAAAGTTTATAGCATGAATAAGAAACATCTGGTTTATTCAGTCTCAGCAAAGATTTCGCAACATCACACATTTTTGCTATGCATTTACAGTCACTGTCACGAAACTCTTTTAGATTCAATGAAAAAACAAGGCTATCTACCATCACAACCGCAAGCGGAATGAGATGAGTTGGTAGTTGTTACTAAAACTGAGAATTACCAAATATACCCTACTTTATCTTCCTGCATGTTAAAAAGTAGCCTGTCTTAGCCGTCTTTAAAATGCAAGCTATCTCTATCCCATATTTCATCAAAATTGGTTTAGCAGTTTTGTTGTGAAATGGTAGCAAGCAGCTAAACAGACAGTTAAATAATATGTAGCCTATAACATTGCATTAGCTTAGATGAAGCTGGCAATACTGATTGTTGACATATGTTCTCTTTTACTAAGAAAATATACTTCTATAATATTTATGGGAAAATTATTTTTTTCATTACAGATTCTCCTAAGCCAAGAAATCATTCATTTAAGTTTATCGGGACTAACTTATTATCACAATTATTACCAAAGCTCTTTACTAGCTTTAATTACCCTGTCCTTTGTGGGGTGGATTGTGTATCTACTTACAATTATTTTGGACCAAAATATTAATACAAATATTCAATATCATAAAAGAAAAGTGCATCAGAAAAGTAAAACTGGTGGATTAAATAGTAATTTAATTAAATTTATCTGTTTTCTATTTCTTATGGTAACATCCTTATTAATTTGGGGTAAGAAATAAATAGATAGTCAGAAAATTAAAAAAATCATCTCGAAACACTTAACTTTAAATTGTTTTAATCCTTTTATTTCAGTACAACATTTACCAATTCATTATAACATCTATTGTATGCTTCCGATATTTTTGTGGTGTAATATATCCTTATCTTCACATATTTGGAGACACATGTTTTTAGAATTAAAAACGCAGAGAAAAATTACACGACTGAGTGCAGAAGTGTTGTGTTATGTCATCGGATCTATAGTTTTGGTTAGTATTTGACTCTGCATTATTTATGATGTAGGTACCTAAAATCGAATAATTTGATTGATACATGTGCTTCAAAAAGTACATTTCACTAGGTTATAATACAATTTACTATGGTAAGCTTTTCCCATATCTTCATAGTTCTTTATAAGTAATTATTGTTAATAATCTATATTTACTGACTAAAGACAACAAATAAAAAACTACACAGCAAAATAGCACAATTAGTGATAAAGGGTGTCCAGTGGGAAATTTTCAACTTTGAACTGCAACTGCTCAAAAACTAGCGGGGTGAGGTAAGCGGGGGAGACATTTTTCGATGAGTTTGAATAGCGGATTCAATAGTCGCGATGAGTCATTGGTCAGGAGCGCACTGCGCTTTGGCGGTTGAGCAATACCTAAAAACGGGCGAATCGTTAGTTCGTGGACGTCGCAATTTTTGCACGCACTTCAATATTCGCAGACTGAGTAATGGCCCGAGCACGCAACTTATTTGGTCATGGGTGCAAAGGTTTAGGCAAGAAGGGACAGTGGTGAACAGAACTCCGCCAGGTCCATCAACGTCAGCAGCGACACCGGAACGCGTAGCAGAAGTTCGACGCGAAATTTTGCGAAATCCGCGTAAATCCATTGGGAAGATTGCGGCCTCTACAGAAATAAAAAAATCAACAGTGCACATTATTTTGAGCAAAAAGTTAAAGTTGCACCCATACAAAATCCAATTCGTGCAACGTCTCAATGAAAATGACTATCTGTTGCGCGAAACTTTGGCCAGAACAATGCTCGAACGTTTTCGAACAGCACGAACGCTTGGCAACATTTTATTCAGTGATGAAGCACATTTTCATATCGATGGCTACGTAAACAAGCAGAACATGCGTTATTGGTCCGCAAAAAATCCTAGAGAACGCCATCAAAAGCGTTTGCATTGCGCCAAAACGACAGTATGGTGCGCCATTTCTTCTCACGGAATAATTGGCCCTTATTTTTTTAAACAGCGAGAAACGGTCACCGCTGAAGTTTATTGCCGCATGATCGACGAGTTTTTGTTGCCGCAACTGCAAGTTTTTCCCGGCTACAACCGTAGAACGTTATTTCAGCAAGATGGTGCTACTCCACACACAGCTGGGGTCTCGATGGAGAAGCTGAAGGCAATTTTCCCTGACAAATTGATCAGCATGTACGGAGACATATCCTGGCCACCTCGGTCACCGGACCTCACGCCTTGCGACTTTTTCTTATGGGGATATCTCAAGTCAAAAGTTCACGACAACAGCCCTCAGACGATTCAAACCCTACAAGAAAATATTCGCCGCGAAATTGCTGCCATTAATCCAGCTCTTTGTTCGCGCGTTATTGCAAATGTCAGAGTCCGGCTGCAAGAGTGCCTAGAAAAAAACGGACGTCATTTAGACGATATTGTTTTTAAAAATTAAAATCCGCAATTTACCTGTACAATTTGGTAACATAAAATATGAGCTATAATTTTTAAGTTTTGGTTTATTTAATTTTAAAGTTGAAAATTTCCCACTGGACACCCTTTACCTTCTAATCATAACTAGAAGCCATAATTTTTTTTTGTTTTAGGGATGGTCATTTACCCATAGATGGATGTTGAGTATTCCATTATGTGGTATGGCAATATGGCCCTTTTGTTCATATATGGATTTTCCACCAATTATCCTTATAACATGGACCAGCACTTGTATACTTCTAAGTTGCTTCTCTTTTATGCCTGTTGTTGGAAAAGAAGTGAACATTGAATTAGTGTAAGTAGGTATATTTACTATGAGGCTTTTCATCAAAGTATGGTACAGGATTTAAGATAGCTTTTATAATTAGCAGCTTGTTTGGCTATTTTCTTTTTAAACAATATGTGTGTTGTAAGGTAAAAAACCTTTTTAGAAATGTTAGGAGATAGATTCAGTTGAATTGCTCAATTGATTGTTTTTTAAATGACTCGTTCAACGACACCCAATCACATAGAATTTTGAGATCGTATCAAAAAACAAAAAAAAAAACAACTATAATATAGCGATACTCTTTAGAGTGTGTTAGACATTTATATAAATCTGAACTTGCACCTTACTAATTCTGTGTGACCAATTTGGTGATTGGTTACAATCTAGTTATGCTGACTTATGATGCATGTATTTTTCTGTTAAATAAATAAATAGAAAAACAATCACCAGTAAAAGGATTCGTTTCATCGTCTGTAAATGTCTTAGAATGTCAAAGTTGTAAGTATAAAACAATTCCACTGTTTTCTGATTTTCTTTTTCCTTGTAAAGGCAGGATTACAATAACATGCAATGTCGGTAATTAAGTATCACATTAATTGTGAGTTCACAGCTGCAAAATATAAGTGTAGCCACACAATTATATGTAGAGATGACCAAACCTGAAACAAAAGTGCATCACATTACCTTTGAGTGTACAAAATTTGTGAAATAACACAACTTTGTACATCTGACAGACTTCATACATTTTCCAAGAGAGCTTTTCGCTCAGGTCCACTAGACTTAGGCATTTATAGAAGTACTTAAAAGCCAAATTGTATGTCTAAGAAAAATTCTCGTCCATACTCGCCCGTACTCAAGACCATCTGAACTTTAAAGTAGCAAATTATCCAGTAACCAGTGGTACTTACCCCATTCTTATGTTTGACTTGTTTGAAAGAAATAAAAAACTTTTCTAGTTAGTAAAAGTGGCTCCAAAGATTCAACCTAGTCTGTTGATAGCAAAATCTAAGAAAAGCCATCTCAGGTCCTGTACTAAACTTTACTATGTGGCAGAGTACTATTTTGTTTACCTGAATTGTAATGTGACTAAAACCTCCTGACAATTACTTTTGGAACTTTTAGTGTTTTCGCTGGTTCAATATGGTTTGCAGTTTATTGTTTATATGGAACAAAAATTTTGTTACCGTTATATCAAGCAGGCGAAGAAACTAGAAAGGATTTGGTTTTGGCTATTGTACAGTTGATATCTTTGGGTTTGGCATTGCAAAATGTTTATGTACAATCGAAAAGATTTGAAATCGGTACACCAGTCATCTTCGGATACCAATTTGTAGCTTGGTGCATAGCAGGTATCATATTGCATTAATTTTATTTTACGCCTTTCTAGAAAAAGGGCTTTTTTATTTTCATTACACAGAGCAAGATAAATAGATACTCAAACTAAAAAAAAACATAGCGTAATATTAACAAAGTACCAGCTTTTGGGCCGTTTTGTGAGCCAGGTAAAGGAAAGGAAACATGCTAATATAATTTATATATTTTTTTTCAGTGTTATCTATTATATTACCATTGTTAAGTACAGAACATATGGTGTCACGACTGTTCATCATAAATACCTCTATGTTGGTTTTTTATCTTCTGCTATCAGTCGCTCATGAAGGACTCTTTTTTGTTGCATTATGTCTAAATGTTTTGTGCTGGGTATTCATAGAACATAAAATGTCACATTCTGGAGGTACAAAGGTAATTTTATCACTCGCACCACAAACCCTTACACTTTCATTACAATTATCTATTTATCGGATTGCGGTTTGACGACCGCTTAGCCCAGTGGGCAGCGACCCTGCCTTCGAAGCTGGAGGTCCCGGGTTCGAATCACAGGTCGGGTCAGTATTTATATGATGAATATTGATACTGTTACCGGGTCTTGGTTGTTATATGTATGTGGTGTCTTCGCTTGGTACCCAAAATACAAGCTAATGCTTAGTTTGGGACCTAGACATTGTTGTGATTGTATGTGTTATTATTATTATTATTATTATCCACATGGTTCCAACATTTAGGTGATAAAATTAAACAAAAAAACACTCCCAGTTTTTGCACAGGTACAAGTAAATGGATCTCACTTAATATATGAAATTTGGAAATGAAATATTTTTTTGATGTATTAAACAAGGTACTAAGTGTAATAGATTTTTAAAATTCAATTAAAAAGACTTTTTGTTTTAAACGCTTTTATCGCGGGATATGGGTCTCCAAAATGGTTTACAATGTGTCCCTCTATAAGTTTCAGACCGAAGATAGTTTAAATAACAGTACCTACCTACATTAGCGCACAGACTTAATGGAACAGTTGTGTAAGGTGACCTGGGGGAATTCCGAAGTTGGGTATATTTCGAATTTTTGAAAGTTCTACCAAATGCGGCGATATTTGTATAATGGCAACATTCATCTAGAAACCATCATGAAGTTCCCACTGATTTAGCTGATGTAAATAGCTATCAGTGACTGGACGCATGCAGCATCCCCGTACAAAAAAAAAATTTAAAAATTCAATTTTTTTTCGGGGTAATTCCGATTGGAGAGCGGAAAGCGTAGCTATTCTTTGAAGGAATGCAACAGTATTTTAGTGAGAGGGGTAATTGCGATTGAAAAAGAAATGTGAACTTTAAGTTCAGATGTAATAGAACTCCTTTGTGAATATTTTTAATGTTATTCGGAATTACACTAGCATGTTTCGGAATTCCCCTTGTACAAGAAATTAATAAATATACTTTTTTGATACTTGTATTTATGGAACCCAACGATATTACAGAGATTTATTGATACAAAGCACATGTTCGTTTCTTAAATAAACAGAAGTAATATAAAGTTGATAGAAAAATTGATAGGCATTTAGTAATTGACCGAAATAGAAACCCTCTGTCAATCTCATTGAAAATCCTGCCGGAATTCCCCCAGTTCACCTTATAACGATATAGGTACTCAATGCATGCAACATAAGACAGCTCGCCACTGTGTACCGATGATTTTGCCTGTGTGAGGCAAATAATAAATAAAATATTTCTTTAGTATAAAATATTGCATTCACTGCACTTGACTTGTATATCAATTACAGATAATAAAACTCACATTTGTAATGGAAGAAATGGATTTGAAAACCAAAAAGAGAGATCAAAGTTTATTGAATGTTGAACGTGGTTTAGCCCGAGAAGATTTTAGAAGAGCTTTCTTTTTTGTATCCTTTGAATATCAATGTATATTTATTATTTTATTTTATGAATTGGCTTTCAGCCCGCGCCTTCGCCCACGTGAACTATAGTTGTACCGGCACAGCTAAATGGACACAACGCTCCAGAGTATTGTGACACTTTCTAGAAAATTCTGCAACTTTACCATCTAAGAAATCTCTATACCTAATTTCATCAAAATCCATTTAGTCATTTTAGCATGTAAAATAGCTATCCCACAAGTCGGTCCCAAAATCCGTCAACCGTTTTCGAGATAAACCGGAACAGACAGATAGACAAGACGTCTGCAAAGTTTCATTGAAATCGGTTCAGCCGTTTCGGAGATTAGCCGGAACAGACAGACAAACACTTAAATTTTATTATTATAGATAGGTTAATAATCTATATTAAATTTATTAATATAGGTAATACAGATTTAAAAAAATACTTTTCACTCCTGACAACGCCCTCTTTATGTTTTCAAAACTTCAGTAAAACCGGATCTGCCGTTTCGGCGATTAGCCCGAACAGACAAACATACAGACAAAAATAACTTATGTCACTCCTGATAACCTTCTTTTTATGTCTGCGAAGATTCATTGAAATGGTTTTGTAGTTTTGGAGATTAGCCGGAACAAAAAGACAGACAGACAACCACACGGACAAAAAGTTACCTATATCACTCTTGACAACCTATTTTTAATGTCTTCATAGTTTCATTAAATTTAAAAGTTTAGCTCGAACATACAGATAGACAGACAGACAAACAAACAAAAAGCGTATGCCACTTCTTACACCCTTCTTTTCACGTCTGCGAAGTTTCATTAAAATCGGTTTTTCTGTTTTACAGTTTAGCTCGAGCAGAGAGATGAACAGACAAACAAAAAGTATTGTATGTCAGTCCTGACAATCTTTTAATCACATCTGTGAAGTTTCATTGAAATCCCTTTCGGAGATCAGTTCGAACGAACAGACGGACAGACAAACAAAAAATATTGTATGTTACTCTTGACAATCATTTAATTACATCTGTAAAGTTTCATTCATCAAGCCCCCCTCACCCTGGGGGAGGCCTAAGCCCCTGCAGTGGGATAAAAATGGGCTGAAGAAGTGAAATTTCATTGAAATCGGTTCACCGTTTCGGATATTAGCTCGAACAGACAGACAGACCGACAGACAAAAAGTAGCTATGTCACACGCGATAATGCCCTCTGCATGTCTGCAAAGTTTCATTGAAATCGGATAAGCCGTTTCGGCGATGACCCGGAACAGACAGACAGACACTTCAAAATATACTATGAATGAATTATTTTAAATTTGCCTTTGTATTTGTCCACTTTGGCCATTTACCAGTTGTTTCACGAGTAGTGTTCGGTTAAGGATTCACGCGACAATCTCGTAGTGTTTTGTTGAGTTTATGAGTGAACCTAAGTTAACAAATATATATTACATTCATATTGTAATTCTGTATTAGTGTTTTTATTGGTTCCTATATAAAAAAAAGGTAAGTCATAAAAAAATGAAACTTCAAACATGTTTTGCTCGATAACTGTTAGGTAGCGCCATCTGATCACTTCTCTAATTTTTTGTTTAGTTTGGTAAGCTGTACACTCTCCATAAGTTTGGACTACGTTCAGCCAAACACCTGGTATAAAACACAATATAAATTGAATGACTGGGCACCAACTTTGTGAACAATATGCCGTCCATTATTGTTCTTTTCTTTAAGTCAAAATATTATTGTTGTAAATTTATTGTTACAAAATATTTGTTTTTTTTTTTTTAAATTTTGTTTTGTATTTTTTTGTCGTACATAGATAGGAAAGACTTGTAAAATATGTTTTATAATTAAACACCAAACGCAAAGTGACGAAATACTTAAAAAAATAGTGGTGGCTGGGGAAAAAAATCTATGACTAATTCTTTTCCACGTTTTGTCAATTTTCGTCTTTTTACTATGCTTAAAAATGATCACCTAAAATTATACAAAGGTGTGCTCATGCTTTCCCCACTTCAACCATAATTTTAATATTATGACATAGACTGTATGAGTGTTCCTAAACATATCTTAATTAGAATGTTGCATTGTGAATGTAGGTACGTTTTTATAAAGGCTTTCCTTAATTTACTTCACAGCTACTGTATATAATTTTAGCATTTTTTGGAACTGGAAACATTGCCTCATTGAATTCTTTTGAAGTGAGATGGGTCACTTGCTT
This sequence comes from Luffia ferchaultella, assembly GCA_949709985.1. NCBI lineage: Eukaryota > Metazoa > Arthropoda > Insecta > Lepidoptera > Psychidae > Luffia > Luffia ferchaultella. The sequence continues at coordinate 12,441,792 of OX453240.1, read as the reverse complement.
CATGACATCGTTCCAGCCATTTCTAATAACAACTCTGATATTACTCAAAACATTGGCTCCATTTATTGTTGTTGGATGTAGTTTCCGAGCAGTTCAATTAATGACTAAGGTAATAAAATAATTATTTTAGTTCATTTTATTCTATAGAGTAGAATTCTGCAAAGAAATACATTTAGTTGTACAGTACGACGTATGGGTCTTTACTGCTCTAATTTGCCTGCGAATGACTATGCGTCAATTTGACGTCAATTGACGACCGCTTAGCCTAATGGGCAGCGACCCTGCCTGCGAAGCTGGAGGTCCCGGGTTCGAATCCCAGGTCGGGTCAGTATTTATATGATGAATATTAATACTGGCACCGGGTCTTGGTTGTTATATGTATGTGGTGTCTTCGCTTGGTACCCAAAATACAAGCTAATGCTTAGTTTGGGGCCTAGACGTTGTTGTGATTGTGTATGTTATTATTATTATTATTAAAATTGTGTGAGCAATATGTACTGCATATGTTTAAGGTAAACTTTAAAACTTAGCAGATTTGGATCTGGTTATCAGAATACAACTGGACCCAAATCGAGAAACGAGAAAGTTAGTATGAGTTATTATGCCGTCATGTGAAAAAAAAGACGCAATTGACAAAAAGCTGATTTTGAGAAAAAAGATGTATAAAGATTTTTCAACAATTCTTAGGCTTGGCTAATTTTTTTGAAATGGTGCGTGTGGGATGACGTATTTTGAGAAAAACTTCGTGGTAATTGTATAGATCGCGTCAAACTTTATGGCGGATCTGAATACAACGCTTTACGCGGGCTTCTTGCGCAGGTAGAGTCATAGCCTCGCTCCACTGCGTCTCGCTGCACCTAAAACTGGTTATTGCGACGTGACTTTTGCCTACTTTCGGATTCACCACAAAGTTTGTTTGTAACTGTACATTACCTTTTTTGTTCAAAGCAAAATGTGAAGAAACACTAGCATATATTTCATTTGTACTCATATGATTCTAATAAATGTACTTATATGGAGTTTTTCTCAAAATGACGCAAAAATTACGTCACTACACGCGCGCCAATTTGAAAATTCTCCTAACCAAGCAATTCTCAATCATTGGCATGGAATTATTTCAACTGTATACTCTATATGGAATAGGCATGATGACAGATTTTGAAAAACTGTACCAAAGTGTTCGGAAACGTATATTACTTACAATGAATAACATATTTCTACTTATAATAAAGATTTAGAAGGAAAAAATTACATTTTAGTTTCTAGATTTAAAATTCGCGCCAAAACGCTTGTCGGCGTCATGGCGTCGCGTCGCTAATGACGTCACGTTTGAGTAAACTTCGAGTAAACAAAACCAAACAAAACGTATTTGTAAACATTGACGTTCCTTATACCCTCATTGAACAATTTAGTTTATTAAATATGAATTCTAAAGTGTACAGGTGGTGTGCGGTCCCTCAGTGTGATAACATATCAATAAAATCATCTGATAAGTTATTCGTGTTCATAAGTGTCGTGATAGCCCAGAGCGCAACGAACATGTCTCAAATTTATAAGGCCCCATAGGGTCATGGTTCGAATCCGGGCGTGTACCAATGAGTTTTTCTGACTTAAGTACACAATATCACTGACACCGTGCTTCGGAGGGCACGTTAAGCAGTCGGTCCCGGACGCTGTCAATAGATGGCGGTCGTTACAGTTCCCAACCCGCAGTGGAGCAGCGTGGTGGACTTAAGCTCCAAGCCCCCTCCTCACCCTGGGGGAGGCCTAAGCCCCTGCAGTGGGGTAAAAAATGGGCTGATGATGATGATGTTCATTCCACAAAAAAAAACGATACGAGACAAGTGGCTTAAACTGGCAAGGCGAGATCCAACAGCAATGTTGCCTAGTACTCACCTTCATTTTTGTGATCATTTCGACGTATTTCATTTACTTTGAAGATTCTAAAATAGTATATATCTTGTTTGAGGCCTAAAATTAAAATAAAAACAATCTTTTTCGAGGTTAGGTTTAACCTTGCACCACTACTGTTGTCTTAATAGGTAGGTATTTTATTTAAAATTTAAATTATTCGGTATGTTTGTTAAATAATAATGTACATAAAGGTTTTGACGTTTCTAAATTCTGCTGAACAAAAATCTTTATCTGATGCTAAAAATTCTCCCAGTGTTAACACATCAATTTTAGGCAAATTATCACTGTTTGCCTTAGTAAATCCTTGTTGGTAATAAGTTGTCTGGAAGAGATTGCTTTTAGTGATAAGACCGCCCATTGTACCAAACTATAGTTATAAGAGATACCTATGTTATTTATTATTGTTCTAATTTTTGGTGTACAATAAAGAATATTATTATTATAAATCCTTGTTGATCCTTGACTCGCGTTATTTCATTTTTGTTTGGTTTAAATAATACGGACGGAATAAACAAAATTGAATATTAAATGAAAAAAACACAGCGTTCCTTCGAGTTCGTTTATTTATTTACTCAAAAGTGACGTCATTCGCTCTGATTGGTGTTCGACATATCATGGCGGACTTTCGTATTTCGTATTTTATTTCATCAAAATAATTATTAATTTCGCTATTAATAGAAAAATAAATGCGTGTTTCGCATTCCATGACTCAAGTTTCATTAAATAAATATATGATTTCAGTGATTTTCAATTACTGTCATCATGCCTATTGTTAATATGTCGTCATATCTGATCTTGTCAATTACCATTTAGGAAAATTAATAAGTAACTAAGACGCTATATTTTTTTAAATTAAAAAAATGAAATATTTTTTTTATTTTGAATCATATAACTTTGATAGAAAACGGTATGTTAGAAAAAAATGGTCCTACCCAATTATAACCCACAACGCGCCTAAACTAACTTCAAACAAAGAACATATGAAGTGTTTCATTTGTTGGAAAATGGAGGGCTTTTTACTTTATATGAAGCGCGCGGAGATTTCGCGAGATTGAAGACCGGCGCGCGGGGACCTCGCGGCCTGAAACTCACAATTTCGCACCAGCTAGCTAGAGTGTGAGTGGTTAGACGGTAAACGCAGAAGAGGGCTTCTAGACAATTCGTACTTTTATGTACAAAATTTTTGGTTTTAGAAAATTTTCTATTTGTTTTTGAACATTCCTAAGGCGTGGCTACATAACTGACGAACTACAGTCTATGGATGAGGATGGTAAATGAGTAGGAAGTACTTACTATCATTTAAAAAAATCAGTTTTATGACTGTCATGACCAGTGTTGCCAGAATTTTTTTCACACAAATCGGAATTAGTAAGTAAATAAAAAAATGCAGGTTTTCGTTGAAGCACTCAAGACAAAAAATTACGAACCATTATTTGCTTGTTAGTTTTATAATCAATCTAAATTATAAATATGATAATAAATTCTTTGGTAATAAAAAAACACAAACGTAACTATCACATAAATTAAAAAACGAATAATAAACAATATTTTATATTGTTTGATATTTTTCAAATAATATTGTAATATATCTTTCTTGTCTTTCAAAAATTAATAAAAGCCCATACATGACTCGTAATCTGAATTTTCAGTGAATAGGCCAGCTGTAAATTACCAGATTTCTATTAGGTTCCGATCGAACTTTCACGTAAATACGGGACAACTGGCGACCCGTGCGGGACAATTAGATGAGAACCCTAAAATCGGGACTTCTGGGAACACTGGTCATGACCATTTTTGGTCATGGGCTACCAGACTATAACATTACATAACCAGTTAATAAAGTAGCAAGTTTTAGTCAACACTGTATTTGAAGGTACAATCTCTTTAAAATGTTTTCTCTTTATTTCAGGCTCCAACTGGCTATCTGACCATAATTGTTCTCATATTTTCAAATATTATGGGCCTGCAACTGCTCTATTATGTCAAAAATACAGGCAGCTGGCTAGAGATAGGCACATCTATATCTCAATATGTGATTGTTCAAGTTATAACTCTATTTGTTGTTTTGATACACAATTTTGCTAAAATATTAACTCAGGTGAATTTTTGTAAAATGATAAACATTTTTGAAATAAAAAAGAAATATATTTGAATAAAATCTATATTTATAAACTGTTATTAATTACTTAATTATAAAGATTTTTAAGAACCAGAAATACTTGAAGGAACATTTTTTGTGTAAATATATTCCATAAAATAGTGCTTCAACTAGCAACCGCCCGCGGCTCAGCCCGCGTGATCATGTTTGTATATATATTGCAACTAGGTAAGGAGTATATCCATTTCCTTCTGCCCTTTCTTATATTTATCACTTTCTCGTCCTCTCTTTGCTTGTCATTTCAAAACTGAAGTGAGAATCCCGCGATTAATAAGCTCATAGTAAAAAAAAGCCTTTATTTTGAAATCATAGACACTTCTATTTTACTTATTTGTATATAATAGATGAAAAATTTTATGTTAAAAAATAAAATCGGTTTAGCTGTGTTTTCGAGGTTAGCCCCAACAGACGACAGATAAAAATAAAAACATGTCAGAGTTTTGGTAAAGTGCAAATAACCATATGAGTTTAGGAAAAAGTTGTTATTGTGAAATCACAGACTTCTATTTTATTTATATGTATAGAATTGATGAATATTTACGGTATAAAATCAGCCTAGATTACTCTCCGAAAAGTCAAATCTACTAATGAAAATTTCATTGAAATCGGTGCAGCTGTTTCGTAGAGTAGGCTGACAAACAAATAATTAAAAACGCTTGTTTGGATTTTGTTAACATTTGAGCATAAGAACGTCCGAGACTTAAACCGGAATAAAAAGTAGTCTATAATATTCTCAAAAAGTCATCTCCATGCCAGTGAAACTCCTGTCTAAATTGGTTCAGCCGTTTTAGAGATTAGCCTAGGCAAACAGACAGACCGAATTTTAAAAAAACACGTGTTTACAGGTAAATAAACATACCTATGAGCAGAAAAAGTCTTTGTTTCGAAATCACAGACACTTCAATGTTAATTCTATGTATTCATTTAGGGAATCTCGGTTTAGGTAGTTTTTGTCCGACAGTCATTTAAAAAACGCGTTTACGTTTAGTTCCTAAGAAAGAAACCAACCTAACCCAACACTATACCCAAAATTCCAGTAAAAGTCTTATAGATATTTTGAGTAGGTTGGCTATCTATCCATTGGCTGTTTGATTAAATTATACTTTTCGTAAAATTAAAAACATTTGTCGCTTATGATACTTTTTGTAAGTACACAACGTGAATCTTGTCTTGCTTCTACGCGAGGCATATCATATTTTGTGTCAGGCCTTATGGCACGGCCCTTTTACACCCCCAGTACTGCCGATAATTCAAAGTGGGGGCACGTCTTCGCTTGGCTTAACGCAACGAAATATTTTGTTATTTTTAACATTATTATTATTAGCGCGCCATATAAGCCTATCTTTTAATGAATAATATCTAAAGACATACATAATTTTAGAACATATGTATTTACGGAGGTGTGAGGTGCGCGGGAGAAACGGCAATTTCTCTTGCCATGTTTCAGGTTTTTAAAATTACATTAATGCTACTGTTTTATGTATACTATACAATAATATGTATAAATCATAGTAAAAAGAAAACAAAATACTTGTTCTTTCACATGTACAATTCAAAGTCAATTCTATTCGAACTGTAAAACTGGCTGTCTTCACCATGTTTTCTCACCCATACGCCAGTTTTGAAATGCCCCTCGATTGCCCATTTATGCATCTGCTCTGTGGAATGAGGACCTGAAATTTCCGAGTCGTCCTTCTGAATCCATTTAAATTCCCATTTTAGATCTTTTTTGCTGTCTTCATCAGTCATATCTTCCTTGTTTTCACTGGTAGTGGGTTCATCTTTCTTATTTTTATATAAATTAGTTTGTTCCTTTTGATCAAAATCATCTGCATACATATCTAAATCAGCATCATTTTTCTTTATCTTCTTTGCTAGTATTGATGAAATTTTCTCATATGTCTCTTGATAAATATCCATATTACCCGTTTTAGTTAATATTTGATTAGCAAGTTCTGTAAGTTTAGTTACAAGGTTGCTGTTTTCATCAATGATCCCTGCTTTTTTCCTTTTCCAACGTTCTGCACTAGAAATCTTGGAATTAGTACCTAGAAAAGTTTTCAAAATAAATTAAAGTCAACATTAAAGGATACTAAAGACACAAGCTTTTATGGTTTATAATGTTATTGTATATTTTGGGCTATAAATACTAGAAACATCAATAGTTTTTGGCAATCATGTACTATGGTACAACAGTACATGTAATTCTATTATTTAATTTTCTCAAAATTATAATAATATAAGAGGGAATTTACACTATTTTTGGTATTAAAGAATTATGTACGTAATTAAAAAAGATGCCACTAATAGTATGGTAATAGTAATAATATGGTTGTCACTAATAGATGGAGTGATTCAAGAGAAAGGTTTATGACTATAATTCATTAATGTTTTGTGTAAATTGGTTGTAATATTACGATGATTGTTGAAGATGTCGGAAAAACTCAAGCCGACTGAGAACTTTCAACAAAAACGCTACCTAATTCCATTGAGTTATAACAAAACAATGTATGGAGGAATGATTTCTCTTTTATAGGTCTAAAGAAAAGTCCGCGATAGCATATGTCTATCTTCTAAGCTTACTATACCTATTTTAATGTTTAAAAAAATGTTCACATATAATGTGGTGATTGGAAAGCTATTTACATAGACGAAATTAATTCATATCAAATTAAGTATGTTAGTCACCTTAAGCATATCATGCACATTATAATTGCCCTTTACTTACACCATACAAATTAAATTAATATCTTAGGAGTTATTGTATAAATTTAAGCACGACATAATTAGGTTTAACTTATTATGGTTGGTTGTCTACATAGAAATATTTCAGTGTGCTTTCATATATACTTTACTTTTTGAAATATTAGCAGAATTGGAAATAAAATATACAATACATATATGCAACATACATTAAAAATACTCCAAGTAGGATGGACGTGTTACATTTATATCTAATTAAATGTAATCCACATCTTTGACACAACAAGCTGATACATACAACAACACAACAGAAAAAGCACATATGCTCTGCTACCCGTGCGACCCTGGGGCGGGTCGTTAGTTTAACAATAATTAAGATTTAGAATAAGTTTATTCTGAATAACGGTCACCCGTGGCTTTGCCTGCATAGACTACACATTTCTGATAGGGTACTACCAACGTTCAAGGTGGTTTCCATGTACTTTCTGCTGGAATCAGTTTTGTATTTCCATGTGGAAATGAAATATTTCACCCCACAGTAAAAAGTATCCTCTATGTTGATCCAGGTATTAAATTATATTCATACCAAGGTTCATCAAAACCTTTCCAGTAATTTTGCATATGTGCACAGTTAGTTGAAAATTTCTAAAATATATTGTGTTTTTATACGTAAATTGATAACTACACAATCATAGTTTTAAAAAAACATGTAATTTACAGACTCGGTCTTGTTACAGTTTTGTTATATATCCAAAGTAACTAGATATGGTTACTTTGGAGAAAGTTTAGAGATCAGTAGCGGTAGGTATACCTAAACGCTGCAAAGTTTTTGCAATAGTTTCCTTTGGCCTCATATGTTTTAAAATTTCTTGATAATTTTCAATCAAATCAAACTTTGCTTCTGGTTCATCTTCACTACTCGATGAATCATCACCGAGTCCTCTCATGGCATCATCTTTATGTACTTTGTATTTATCTTCAGGACGACCTTTAACTTTGACCCAGTCAATATTATCTAGCCAGCCATCTCTGATTTCTTTTTCTTTCTTCCAGTGATAATGACCTTGAGTATCAAAATGGCCTTCTTCTAGTTCTTCTTTCATATTGAAAGGTGTGATTGTAATCTGCAATAACAATATATTAAAAGTTATAGATGTTTCTAGTTGAAAAAAAAAATAACACAAAGGCATCAAGCTGATCTGATGATGGAGTTGGAAGGTGGATAACAAGAAAATATCAATGGCTCCTAGTAAACTCAATGAGTTTGGGCTTATTAGATTTGTCATCTGGGCACTTTTCACAGCACATGGTGATGAGGGTCTGATTATGATGCTGGGAGGTGGATAACAGAACCCTTCAATGGCTACTAATAAATTTATCAGGGTGCTCTTGGCTGCACTAAGTTAGGGGCATGACATGAAGGAAACTATTACACAAGTAATTAATATCCAAGCTCAAGGTATGGCAGCGATGGTGGGGGTAATAAACATATGAGTGCCACTCACATACTAACACCTGGCACTAGACGTGAACATTTGAATAAGTTTAGGTACAAAGACAAATAACAAAACATTCTAATATTAAAAAATCTAAAATAAAATACACCTATGTCAAAAAGCCTATTTAAAACACATTTTTATTTAAAAAAAAAGGTACTAAAAAGTAAAATCATCAGGCACAATAGTTTAGCTATTACAATATGAAATATATAATCTAAAAGATTAAGGTGCTCATAAGTAATACTATATATATTTAATATTTTAATAGCTATAGATACCTATTCGTGAGTTTTAATGAATGCTCATTATTTTCTACTTTTTAGTGTAATATTTTCAAATAATTGCTGGTGTTAAAAATGTTTGTTTTTTTTATTTTTAGCTGTTTTCATATTAGTTTACCTAACAGATGTTATACATATTTATCAAATGTTTAGTCATTAGAACTTCTACTAATTTCTTGGGTAGTGATTTACAAATCTGCTTGATCAAAATTCAAAATATATATTCAGGCTTAAGCGTGAACGCCCATACAAACGCTCTTAAACGATTACGTCGTTTAGTACGTATTTTAATATTGGTTTGAGTTAGAATTAGGTAGGTATGTATAGAGCCAAAACTTCGATATTTCTATAAACTTCCTAGTTATCAAAATTTCATAATAGACATATAAATATACGAAACACCTGTAACTAAGATGCTTATAGAACTTTCAAAGTTTTGGCTCTATACAAACCTAGTTCTAATTCAAATGAGACTATAATTAAAAAAAAATCAATATTGAAATGCATTTTAACGACATAATCCTTTAAAAGCGTTTGTATAGGCGTTCACCCCTCCTTGCCCCATCTTAAAAGGGAGAGGTGTGGGAACCTCCAACAGTAAAGATATTTTAACAAAAGTATGTTTGAAAAAACTGGCCAAGTGCGAATCGGACTTGCACACGAAGGGTTCCGTACCACCATAAAATATAAAAAAACGAGCATGACGTTAATCGAACTTAACCATTAATCATTATTATTGATTTAAGAATTATTATTATTATATAAATATAATTAATTTTTATTTTGTTAGTTATTTAGAAGGTGCTCGATCCTCTCTGGCTAATCCGAAAAGTCATGAAATTATGAGTAACATGAGTGCACTAATAGCTAGAGACAATTTTTATTACTTATTTTATTACAGTGAACCTTTGACTTTTAGTATCAATTGTGAAGAGAAAAAGGGATGCAAATAACACGCTATCTGTCATTTTCTATGGAATTTTTACAATACTTTTATTTATAAAACTACATTTTATAAGTTAATCTATTATTCGTTAAATAATACAGTCTAGTAAGTTGTGATTGTTTTCCTTTTAACTATGTTATATATACTCCTGTCAAATTTCTTCCACATATCCAAAAAGAACAGTTTAGCTGGTAGAGGGGGGAGGGACACACGACTCTAACAAAAACTAGGACTTTAAGAGTGCATATCTCAACAACTGTTGACTTAAATAAAAAAAAATCGTTTGAAACCTTGATATCAATTTTTAAGACCTATCGTTTGGTACCTCTCACGTTAATATACAATATTTTTTTCGTACTTCAGTTACATGTATGGCGCCCTATCCCAAAAAAATTTTTTTCTTCATTTCTTTACGTTGTTTTGTAGCGGTTCATAGATTACACCTAGCTTACAAATTTCATCTATATATTGCCAATAGTTTCCGAGAAAAATCACAGACAGACAGACGGGCGGACGGATATGGCAAAACTATAAGGTTTTTTTTTGCCATTTGGCTACAGAACCCTAAAAAGGCTTTTTGGTGGCTTGTTTCTCCGCTCCACTGTGTTCCTCCATTGATACAAGCAAAACCCAACTTATCAATTTTATTTTAAATGGTGGCTCATATCTTAGCTAAATTTTCAATTAAGGGTTGGTTCTCTAATGCTGCCTGATGCAAATCATATTCGTAACAATTATCAATTTCTTAAATTAGGCCAAGTTAGGTAGATGGTCTCTCAATCAAAAAAAGTTGGGTTTCAGGTTTAGCTCCTTATAATACGAGGAACGAAGTCGAGCAGAGTGACGAGCCACCAGAAACCCCTATATTTTTTTTTTGCATTTCTGTCAAAAAATATTTACTGCGTGAGGTTACTACACCCTTCCTCTATAAACCTGTGTAAACATTTTTTAAGTTTTCGTCTGGCAACATGTAAAGTGGTACCTTGATCAATAAAATGAACAAGAATCAGGTAAGTTTGGAAAGCTGACCAATTTATCGGAATAAAATAAGCTTCTCACATTGGTTTCCAAGAAACCTCGTCGTATTGACATAGGAGCTCTAGAACAAAGCCATTAGAAATCCACATTTAAAATTTCACGGATAATGTTAAAGAAGTACCTATCAATTAGCGGCAAGGTGTATATTGGTAACAAAAAGCTATCATAATTACTTCATCATCGATTCCAGCAATCCCATCTTCTTCGCCTTCGATGTCGTCAGCATCTAGAATATTTCTCTTTTCTTCCTCAGCCCCACTATCTTCTTCGTCGGAATCTAGCGAATGTTTCTTTCCTTCTTTTTTCACAACTTTTATATCGTCCAAATCTTCAGATTTGAAAGCGACAGAGTGTGATCGTTTAGCCATGTTTTGGATTGCGAATAATGTGCGAAAATCTGAATTTTTCTGAGAGATTTATACGACATTGGTACGGACACTAACAAAGCACAGTTGATCATCCATCACAGTCAGTGCATCCAGATTCCAGATTGCGAAAGTAAAATTACGGTGTTTTAACTAAAAAATACGGTATTTTTCCAAAAAATACAGATCATTCTACCAACAACAAAATATACTGTAGGCTTAAAATTAATGCAATTTTCTGAATTTCTACCAATGAATCAATGGTTGATCTAAGTAACAAAAAAAAAAAAAAGATGTATGGTATTGTTCCTTCGTCAGACAAAAACAACTCATTTTTATTAGTTGCGCTTAATATGCGTGCCGAGATTCTTTGGGAAATGGGAAAGTTTCGGTTTTACGAATTAGATATTGCTGTGAAATAAATACGGTAGACCCTACAAGGTATTTTTACCATTATCTTAAACGGAAGATCAGTCAAAATTACAGTAGATCTACCGTAATCACGTTGAACCGGGAAGCACTGACCACAGTTGATAAAACTTGATTTGTCAAAATTGTCGATACCACAGATTACAATATCAATACAATTCAATGCTGTGCAGGGTGATCAGATTTTTTATTTTGTAGACATGTTGCTTTTGTCTCGCCTCGGTTCAACCCTCAGAACAATTACTAAAGTTATAGAAGGCATTCTTGTGTTTACATATATTTGCTTCATTTTCCACATGGTAAATTTCAGTGTGAGTGAAAAAGATGTAAAGATGTAAGTACATTTGACGGTTTGCTTCAACTTGCTTGTACCCCGTAAATAAATAAATGTAAATAAACTTTTGCGAAATAAATTCGCCACAAAAATGGCTTGCGTTGCAATAAATTCCCAATGACACAGTTCCTCAAAATCAACAGAAATCCTTTATGGGTTCCATTTTTACAAATCGGATGCATGAAATCCTGAAAATTGGAATATACATTGCTTCAATTTTTTGGCTTACGAAATTGTACTTTTATAATTTATTCATCACTAGTTTGTTTCTTTCGTAAATGTTGACCGCTCCAGTTATTAGTAACTCTAGCTTAGGTATTGGTTTCGAAGCTCGGTTTATCATATATCTTTTGAATATTTGTGACGGGTCATAATCAATCAGTGTTTGTGTTGTTGCTGTTTGTACCCATAATACTTATTATTAATATACCGTATCATGATCCTTATTGAAAACGAAAATATTATACAAGTTTAAAGAAATAAACGTACCTGTATATTGTATTACTACAATCAATAGAAATATTTAACTTTAAATATATTGATACTTAACGTTGTTGGCGACGTATTATTTACCTTTATCGTTTAAATAAGCTGAAATGAATTTGGGGGCTACGTTCTGATCATAAGCAGCAATGATTTTGTATCAACTATCTTTCTAATGCTTTATTCTGCATGTTAGAACAAGTTAAACATATCTAAAATTTACATTGCTTCTATAACTTTAGTAATTGTTCTGAGGTTCACCCGTACTCGTCTTGCCTCGCAATCTCTTGTCGCCGCGCTTGCTTGTACACCCTCGCATCAGGCAGAGCGCCGAGATTCTCGAACGAAACTCCGACACAAGAGCGCATCACGTACACACCTCCCTATAATAAGTATGTTATGTGGAGACAACGGAAAATTAACATGCAAGAGGTTGCTCCTGCAAAAAATTTTTACCAGATAATCATCATAACTGGTTTTTCAATCACCATTTTGAAAAATGAATAATTAAGAAACAATCTTTAATAAACAAACTATGTTTGAAATTTTGAACTATATTTTTAATAGAAAATCTAAAAACATTACTTAAAACAAAAATTAGTGTTCGTAGTTATTCATTTTTATATACAAATAATAGTAGTAGCTATATAGTAGCTCATGGTACATAAGCATCACTACACGTTATAAAATAAAGTCCCCGGCCGCGTTTGTCATAAACTACCGAACGAATTTTCATACGGTTGACACCAATGGACGGAGTTATTCACCAAGAGGAAATTTTATGTGTCCAATTCACTAATGCTTTGTGTAAATTGGTTGAAATATATCGATTATTGTTGAAGATGTCGTAAAAAATCAAGCTGACTGGAAGCATTCATGGAAAACACTGCCTAATCCTGAGGAATTTTTCCTCTTTTGTATGACCAAAGAAGAGTCTGCGATGGCATATGTCTATCTTCTATGGTAATTGGAAAACAATTTATTCGAATACAATTTGAAATGTTATTAAACTAAAATTAGGTTATTTATTTACCTTTCATAATTTCATGAACATTATAATTGCCTTTCACACTATGCAATTGAAATTAGTATCTCAGAAGATATCGTGAAATAAAAACTATCGCGCAACAAGCGACCGGACGGCAGCAAACGTACGCGACACGCAATATGTTGAGGCCATTGTCATAAATGGTTGAGGCAAAAGTTATCAATGTTGTCTACAAAGAAATATTTTAAGTAGTTTGTTTTTATGTAGGTATATATTCTATATTTTTCAAATATTTACGGAATGGAAAATAAAATACATTACAAATACTCCAAGTAAGATGAACTTACGTTACATATAAATCTAATTACGTAAATCCAATGCACATGTTCGATGCAACAAGCTGATATGACACTATGACAGAAAGAACCATAGACATATATATACTAGCGTAGGAGACCAACTGACATCTAAACATCGCATGACCGAAACGGAAATGAGTATGTGTGCAAAATTCACATGTGGTTGAGCCAGTTTTAGTGATGTGCATGGGTGTTTTTTATATTATCGATAGCACGTAGTACTTTCATGATAATGTGTCGTTGAAATTACCGCGATATCATAAGTCGAAATCGGCAATCCTATTTATTATTTTGAATCTGCTATACTACATAATTTTTGTTTTGAGTTACTTTTCCTAACTTTTAGTTTTTTAAAATGACAAATCATCAATCAGTCAATTCAAATGCCATTTCCTTTACTCCAATAAATATTTTTTTTTGTTAACAGTTGATAATAAAAAAATTGCAGAAGTAAAGAAAGCATTAACATCATTATGGAAATGTTAATATTTAGTTGAATACAAGCCAAGTAATAAATAAAACAATATAAATAAACGATTTTTATTTTTAATTACAATACGTCACGTTGCAACGCATAACAACAAAATTTTAACTCTTTGTAAACAAAAAAATGAGAATGTACAAAACAAAAACATTTACAATAGAGAAGTTCATGATGTTCAAAATATACAATTTAACTCGATAGAATTGAAAGATAAACCAAAACTAATAAAACAGTGAAAGTTTTTTTTAAATTCGTCAATAAATGACTGAGAAATAAATTATTGATATTTATTAATTTGACGACCGCTTAGCCTAGTGGGTAGCGACCCTGCCTACGAAGCTGGAGGTCCCGGGTTCGAATCCCAGGTCGGGTCAGTATTTATATGATGAATATCGATACTGGTACCGGGTCTTGGTTGTTATATGTATGTGATGTCTTCGCTTGGTACGCAAAACACAAGCTAATGCTTAGTTTGGGGCCACGACGTTGTAATGTGCACGTTATTATTATTATTATGTATTTTCGTGCGGTTTGACTGGTGGATTCTTACTGCCCATGACGTCACATTGTCTACTCGATTGAGTGTCGCGTCATCTCACTGCACCACAAATTATGCCTTGGATGCCTTGGACTAGTCTATAATATCTTTTGTTTCTTTGTGTAATAGGTAATTAAGTTTTATTTGAATATAAAGGAACAAGTTTTTGTAAAAGACAAAGTGATAATTTACCTAAAATTGATATTTTCACTGTGATGGACTTTTCTTCAAATCCATTTTATATTAGTGCTGAAATAAAAGTTTAGGCTCTAAAGTTGAAGGTCCTGGTGATATATCCCGGTAAACGTACGCTGACACCGATCGCTTGGTCTTCAGATTGACCTGTACAGAAATTACAGTTGGCATAAATGCTCTGACTTTAGATATTAAGTATTATTAGTATATTACTTAATATACTTAGTAAGCACATATGAAAAAAAAAGAAACCCCTAACGGCACAAATTCAGTAGGTATAGATCCTTTCTTCAAAAGTCGTCGGTGATTTAGTTAGACAAAACAGTTATCCGTAAAATGTCTACTGCAAACCAAAGAATGTTTTCGAGGAGTCCCACCTGTTCTATTTAACATTTTTTTCCATTGTTCTATGCTAACCGTGTTTACAGGAAACCTGGATATTATGAAATAGTCATCATTATCAGGAAGCATTTTTTAACACCGCAGTTTCTTGGAGGAAAATGAGGTTAAACTATTGTATACAGTAGTTTTGTCATTCAAAGTTAAATTATTTACGACGTTCATAATCAGAGAACAGATAGAACGTCAGACTTTAAATCATAAATAAATAACGATTAAAATTAAATAGAGCATCAGATTTTAAATCTTAAATAAATAACGATTAAAATTAATTGTGTATATATCTTATATTTTCATTTGAAAAAGTCTTGTATTTACATATATACCCTATGTGTAGTATATATGTATAGATGTCATACTTTCCCTTACAATGTGCTGCCAGGCTAAATAAACCTCACAATATGTTTAAAAACAGTTAACGACATCATTCCAGTGGAACAGGTGCAATTAGGTAATATCAAATTTACAAAATATTTATATTTGAAAATATCGACATATCGATACATTTTGTGCAATCCCTATGCTTCATTGTTTGATTGTAATTTTACACAATATTTTTGTATCGTACACATAATTGTTTAAAATAACAAATTATTTACAAAATAAAGTATTTACCGTATACTACTGATGTACAACCAAGTAAATTTAGGATTGCTTTTTATAAAAATAAGCATTAAGATAACAGTATGTTATTGGCAGTACTTACCGGTGAAATGTCTCTTTATTTGGATTATTAACATATGTTACAGTGCAATTTAAAACTGAACACTACACCATTTTTATCACAAGAATTAATTTTTGTAGAATTCAAAACGATTAAAACACAAAATAGAAAACAAAGCTGGACCTTATTTTGACAAGTGAGTAAAGAAGACTAAATGTGTTCAAAGAGGTTTTATGTCAGATTTTCTTGCATTTCTTTCTCGCATGTAGGATTTCCGCAAAGAGCTGGATGTCATTCGCACACTGTGTTCCTCTCTTACGCTAGTATATATACCTTTATGGAAAGAACACTACGCATATACTCTGCTACCCGTGCCGTGCAAAGCCGGGGTGGGTCGCTAGTAAAGCATAAAGCAGCCTCTTGCATGTTTATCTTGCGGTATCTTCACATAAATTGATAAAGCGAGTGTGTAAATGACGTGCTTTTATCTTGGCGAGAAGTCAGGCAAGCACAGATTATGCCGCCTCTACACATAGGCCAGCGCATTCGCCAACGCGCTGGCGGTGCGCTTGCCAACACGCTTGTGAGTAATCCACACATTGGAAGGTCATTCAGTATGGTTTAGTTCGGGCCAATGTGCGGACGGATTCAAAACGGATATTGAGTTGCTAATAGCTGCAGCTGTACCTATATTTATTCACAGCTTATAATTACTTTGTAAATGTGTACAAGAAAAGGATGATAAAAATTTTGAGTTGCACAGGCAGTTTTCACTCTAATACAGCTCAATAAATTTAAATGTTTTCTCGTTATTCATGTTCGCTATTTCGTCAAGTTAGGTGTTAATTCGCCGCAAGAAGAAATCGTGCACTCTTGATCGCTGCTCCGGGCAAATGATCGCGCGGCCAATGTGTGGATGGTGTGCCAAGCTTGCGACAAGTGTCTTTTGATGTTTCCGACACCGCGCCGCAAGCTCGCAAGCGCGCCAGCCAACGTTCAAATACCTACCGCCAATGCGCCAACGCCTGTTCTACACATTGGGCCAGTGACTTGGCCAGTGCACTTGCCAACGCGTTGGCCTATGTGTAGAGCCGCCATTACAGGTGTTACAGGCGACTGTGTACAGTTGCCTGCCGTCATCACTGTCATGTTGCATCCAATGGTTGCAGCTGACGCAGCTATGTTGCAATATTCTGTGTATTCTGTGCTAGTGTTGCCACTTTAGCACTTGCGAAGCTAGAACTAGCCCTTCTTTTTGTGCTTTAGTCCCCAAACACATTTTTTAGTACCTAGCTCAAAAAGCTTTTTCTGTTAATCTTTTAGTTTATACTACAAATTATTGTAGATTTTATACAAAATTTTATTAGAAGTAAACAAATAATAATATTTAGTAAGTTTGCTTTTTAACCCAAAATCTGCTTGTTTTTTGCACTACAAAATTGCCTTAATCTAGCTTTTTTTCAATTTCTTTAGTTTTTAACCAGAAAATAAATGTGGCAACACTGTTCTCTGCTCAGCAATATTCAGCATTCAAATACTCATCATTCTCAGCAAAACGTTACCCCGGCACCACACGTTGATCACAAACTTGGCCAAATGCTACTCGTCTAACGTGCGGTTTTTCGAAGTTTTTTTGTCATTGGAAATGACGGTCATTTCGTTGGAGTATAGGGGTCATTTGGGAGTTTTGTGAGACAGGCAGATTGCACAAAGAGTTTTTGAGATATCGAGATAAACGTGGTGTCAAAAGACGCAGCTCGTCGAGCTCTACAAGATGGCATAAGACAATTTGCAAAAAGTACAAAAACAAAAAAATTATCGGCAAAAAACTAAAAAAATCGCAATTTTTTTTCCCGATTTTCATTTTGGAAGCCCAATATCTCGTGAACTAGGTCGGAATAAGAAAAAAAAAGGCTTGGGGTAATTAGACGGGGGATCGATTGAGACTACAATTGTTAGAATCGGACAACCGGAAGTAGTGGTTAAGGGTGCCCTTAGTTGGAAGTCGGATATGCGTCGGTGTTACATTTCGTACTAATTCGGTTTGTTCAATCAAAATGTCTTACAGAATGTTATATTTCGAAGTTTTAAGTTTATTCAGATACTGTTGTGTTATTTTTTGCAAAAAAAATTTATTTCGAAAAATATTATCCTTATTATATTAACTATGTGTGTTTACTTTATTCCATTAGGTTCATTTTCAATGTGGTAAGAAGTTCGTGCGAAAGCAGGAGATTCGTTGATTTTTTATCTCTATGGGTTTTTTACGTTGGTCTCAACGTTGGCGCCAACATTGGCTATTGGCCATCGCGTGTTGTTTTTTTCAAAGGAATCCGTGTGCCAACGTTGACGATCCGTACACACATTGGCGATTCGCTCAGTCTGGTCGGGTTGCGTAGTTATGACACGCGCTTTGAGTGTGTATGTCTAGTAGGGTCGCGCTATCCGCAATGACAAATGAAAAAAAGTCTTTGAATTTCTAAAGCTTTAGTATAAGAGCTAACGTTGGTTACCAACACTACCAATTATGTGACCAGCGTGTGGTGCCGGCGTTAGCAAATGTTAACTATCAAATCACTGTCAAATCACCTAATCAATCAATTTGTATTTGTTCTGCTCTGTGCTGTCTTCTGTGCATTTTGATTTTTTTTTTGTGAAAGAATTGAAAATAATTGGAAGAATCATGTAGAATTGTCATGAAATGAATTGTGTGTGTGGAATCATGATTGTAAAAATACAGGAAGGAGGTCTTTCAGAATTATTTCATTATTTTCATGTGGATAGAAGTTTCTATGTTATCTTTCAAATGTTGACTTAAGTACGAATTTAAATAAATTTTTAAGACGGCATTAATTAAAAGCATTAGCAGAATACTCCTAAGAATGTCTGCCACACACGATATTGCCTGTGGATTTCAAGGCAATGCAAGGTACCTACTTAATGTGACAAATTTATTGTACTTAAGTTTTGTGAAAATCATACCTACAATAATTGTTAACACTTTAATCTTAGTTTCAGTACTGAGAAGCTGGTTTATCCAGCAGCAAATAGAAATAAAGATCCTATTCTTCACGTTTTAAAAAGATTTGTTATGCCAGAAGCTGAAGAAGGCTCTATAATGTTTTTGGAAGTAGCCTCTGGCTCTGGTCAGCATATTGCACATTTTGCTCCACATTTTCCTGGTGTTACCTTTCAACCGAGTGAAGTTGATGAGACTTTATTTGGCAGTATAAAACATTATGTCGATAACTGCATTACGAAAAATATACTTGAGCCAGTTTTTATCGATATTAGAAACAATTTATCATGTTATGGATTTGATGAAAATAGCATTGATTATATTTATAGTGCAAATATGATACATATTAGTTCCTATGAATGTACTATAGGATTGTTTGAAAATGCTGGAAATTACTTGAAAAGTGAAGGTTTAATGATCACTTATGGACCATATAGCAAAGATGGTGTGATTAGCCCAGAAAGTAATGTAACTTTTCATGCATCGTTAAAGGCTAGAGATCAGAGCTGGGGCATACGTGATATAAATGATCTTGAAAAATTAGCACATAAGAATAATATGGCACTCATTGACACTATTGAAATGCCAGCGAATAATAAAACATTAATTTGGAAAAAGAAATGAATAAGTATATTGTATGCTTCTAAGTTTATCTTTAATTTTCTGGAACAAAAAGAAGTTACATGGTGCGAGGTCTGGTCTGTATGGCGAATTTGTCATTAATTATACATTTGAACCATCAAATACGCTTCTGTTACTTTAGCGGTATGTGAGGACGTATTATCGTGGTGAAGGAAGACTTTGTTTCAAGGACGCTTTTCTTGAACTTAGGACTCTGGACAAGCAAGTGTTGACATACCAATCTGCAGTTACTGTTCCTTGGTCTTCAAGTGACACTGTTGTGTTCAATGTTTTGATTTTTTGAAAAAAGAAGTAACCATTTTCTTGCCAACGATTCGATTTTTCTTAATTTTCATTGGCAAGTCTTCAAAAAGAAAGACCCATTCTGCCAATCGACTTTTTCTTTCCGATTCAAAGCAGCATATGTATCCATGTATATCTAAGAAAAGTGTAATTAATACCTTCACTGCCAACATTTAATTATGTAAAATATTGTATGCATTGATAGTATTGAAGAAATATAAAAGAATCATTTATTATTGTTTAAATTAATGCTAGTTAGAATAGATAATTATTGCTACTTTGCAAATCTGTTAGATTTGTAGCTTTAAGTTTAATTAATTTGCCAATAGGAATATATCTATACTTACTAATATTATAAACGCTGAAGAGTTTGTTTGAATGCGCTAATCTCAGGAACTACTGGTTCGAATTGAACAATTATTTTTGTGTTGGATAGTCCATTTATCGAGAAAGGCTATATATTATTACATTACGCTATGACCAATAGAAGCGGAGCATCAATGAAAAATGTTACAAAAATGGGAAAAATTATTCTTTTTGAGAGCTTCTGTTGTGTGCACTGCTTAAACGGTTGATGTTAAGCAAAATTCATGTATGACGAAATTGTTCCCCTTTAAAAGTTCGTATCTTTTAAGGTTGACGTACTATAACCATTTTTATGGTAATCAAAGGGCAATGTCCATTAAATGCATGACATGAACAGAAAGTATGAATATTCCTATATTCTAAATATAATTAAATATAATAAAATTATTCTCAAGTTTGTAGAGGTCAGGTAAAAATATACAAATTATATTAGTATTTATTTTGCTTTCAGACAGAATCTTTTTGCAATAAAATCTTTTAAACTAGTTTCTCGTACTTTTTAGACAATTATTGTAATTGTAATGAGTTTTTTTGATCAAAAGGTCTATGTGGCGAATAATTTATTTTTGTTCATCTCAGGTATTTTTTGTAGGTATATTTCAGGCATTTTTTGTAGGTATATTTCAGGCATTTTTTGTGTGCCCAATGGTAATTGTCCTTTGTTTTAACATAATGTACTATTTACAAAGATGTTTTTTTAAGTTACGAAATTAAATACATTATTACGTTATCTTATATTTCATCTTCTATCTTTATCTTACAATGTTATAAAGCTGAAGAGTTTATTTGAACGCGCAAATTTCTGAAACTACCAGTCGGATTTGAAAAATTCTTTTTGACTTTGACAGCCTAAATCTAACCGAAGGTTATTTATTTATACAGTAACAAGTTACAATGTGAAACTTAAGTTAGATCTTAAATTCTAATATAGATGTGGAATTTGCAACTCAATTATAACTGTAACTACATGTAATTATAGTAAACTTTATAAGCTAATTAGTGCTAATAAAGAAAAAGAAAAATGAAGACAACAATAAGTACATTAGTAAATAAAAAACACTTCAACCAAACAACAGATTGCCTTTCTTACTAAATAAACACAACAGTACGTATGGCATACATATATTTTATATACATAACCTTAAGCTAAAATATAGGCTATATATATAAAATCCAACTGTCTGTCTATTCGAGTAAATCTCCAAAACGACTAAACCGATTTTGATGAAACTTTACAGATATAGAAAGGAAGTAGTCAAAAGTGACATACACGACTTTTTGTATGTCTGTCTGTATTTCCATCTGTCTATTCGACCTAATCTCCAAAACGGCTGAACCAATTTTAATGAAACTTCAAAGGTATGAAAAGGAGGTGGTCAAAAGTGGCATATGCTACTTTTTGTCCATGTCTGTCTGTACTTGTATAAGAAGAAAGAAGCCCGTGTAGGTTGGTGCCGACAAATGTGATTATGTTTCAACAAATGGCCATAAAGACGTGTTCCTTAAATCATAATCAGTGACGAAACATGGATATATCAGTATGAAATGGAAACCAAGAAATGTTCGTCGGCACAGAATATTGCCAAAAAAAAAATTGTAGCCCGTTTTCTTTCAGAGAGTGGACATCTTGTGACACCAACCCTAGAAGCGGTTATGAGCATTTTCAGAAAAAAAGTATGGGATTCGGGTAGTGTCTCCGAGTTGTATATTTTTTTTCTGAAAATGTATGATCATAGTTAAAACCAAATAAACAAAAAGGAAAGTTGAATTAATACTTACTACAAACAAATTGTCAAGGTTTGTAACCATTTGTTTATACCATTTAAGATCTTAATTGGTAGGTATAATTGGATTCTTATTGCCATAACTTAGGATCCACAGTAAACAGTTCTATTAATTTTATAGCACTGAGTTGTAGTTAATTAAAGAACTTTTCTTTGTTTTTAATAATAAAATGTCGACCATTCGTTGCTTCAGTTTTGTTACTTTTTTGTTGTAAGGTATAGGCTGACCACACGCTGACCATAAAAGAAACAATTATTTTTAGAGTAAATACTTTGTGACTTTTTTCTGAAAATGCTCTTAGGTATAGATCAGTATTAACTCAGAATGGTACTGTAAAGATATTTGGTGGTGGAGCTAAGAAATGATTACTCAGTTAGCTTTAGATGAATATATTGGTACCAATTCCTTTTTATAACTTTTGTACATACACTAGGGGAAGATGTCCCTATCTATTCACGGGCGATCGTCGACTGAATTTTCTTCACAGCTACAACACAACTGTGGCTATGATTAATATATTTAAGTCAAATCGACACACCTACATTATACAGTTACCTCTTGGATGCATGTAGTTGGACATACATAGGTCATAATATGTTCCATTCCATCAGCCCTTTTCTATATCCCACTGCAGGGGTTTAGGCCTCGCATCAAGGTGAGGGGGCTTGGAGCTTAAATTCACCACGCTGCTCCAATGTGGGTTGGCGAATTGTAACGACCGCCATCTATTGACAACAACCAGGACCGACTGCTTGACGTGCTCTTCGAGGCATAGAGTCAGTGATAGTTAATGCTACTTAAGTTAAAAAAACTCATTAGTACACGCCCGGATTCGAACCACGGTCACATGGCCTTATACATTTGAAACAGAGCCGCTGCGCTCGGGCTATCACTACACAATTATATGTACATATATAAAAATCACGCATCTTTTCCGTAAGGGCAGACCTCCGTCACTCCGTGCGGAGGTACAAGTTAAGTAGCTACCAGAGTACCTACCTACCATTTGGCGTACGCAGGGAGTGCAATAGAAGTTGGGTCAGCGGCACCGCGCCGCGCCGCACAGACGTCACATTGACTAATTTGATTGAGCGAAAGTCGTATTGTTTGTACTATTTTTATCATGGATAAATTGAATTTAGGTAAGTATCTTTGTGTTGTATATAGTAGGAATTGCATAGAGTTCTGGTAATATTTTAAAAATTAAGTACAAATTTGTTCATAATATCAATTTTAAGTAAACTTTCATAGACAAGATAACTAAGGATTCATTACGATTGGTCACATTTATTATTTTATTGAATAATATGTGTTCTTAGGTTTGATTTTATCTAGACACGAAGTGCGCGGGAGTGCTCATTTTTTTAATAAGATTTTTTTGTTTAACTTAGTGTTCGGGTTCTTTTATTTTAAAAAAATTGTAGGGAAAAAGCCATCGAAAATATTATGTTCCATATCTTATTAGTTTCTACCGTTCCTATAATAAGTAGCATGAGGGAAAATCCACCAAGAAGAACTCACAGCCTTCTGAAGTTTTAAAAATGATAAAGTTCATTTTATGCGCAGGGATTAAAAAATATTCCAGTATATATTCTTAATTTATATTTTTTAAGCAATATAGGCTCAAACTAAGGATTTTATGTAAAAAAAACTCACTTTCGCTCGGTCAGATTAGTCAATGTGACCACTGTGCGCCGTAGCGTTTTTGCTGGTTCTTGGGATTAGCGCGCGTATTCACGGCTTAGGGCAACATTCTTGCGCTTTCTGATTACTTATGTGTTCGATTTTTTTAATAGTCTTATAAAAGTTCCACCTGTATGTTTGTATGTAATGAAATCTTAGAATGCTAAACTATATAAAATTATCAACATAACCTGATGCTGCAGCCAGGATTGTCTCCTAATGAGGAGACACTTAACCGGTTAATAGCACGAACACGAAACTTTGTATATGTAGGTATATGTTGAATTTTGATAGTTAACCATGATTTTCGCCACAAATTGATGCTGAAGCCAAGGTTGTCTTCTCAAGAGGGCACTTCTCGACGGTTAGTAGTAGGTACGGATACATAACTTTGTATTTAGGTTGGATTTTAATAGTTAACCATGACTTATCACTATGGAGTGATGAAACACTTACGATAGTTTGCTCATGAGGGAACTTCTCAGTGGTTAGTACCTAGTACAGACATGAAACTTTGTATACCTACGAGTTCATCGTTTTAGAAGTAATTATGAGTTCTGCACCTAATACATTTGTAAATTTTGATGGAATGTAGTTTAAAAAATTTTTAAGACCAAAAATGAAAAAAAAAACTAATTTAAAAAAAACTAAAATACTACGCTTTAATGAGAAATTGAACTAAAAAGAAAAAAATAACTTTTTATAGTTAGTTAACTAGAATAAAGTGAGTAAGTAATATTATTATGAAAAACCGTGGGGTGCGCGATATTAATTGTTTTGTTATAAATATTTCTTTACACCTCACGCTTTTTCACAATGACATTAATTTTTCCGTTAATCTATTTATTCATATGCTAAAAATAATATTTTTTTTTGATCGATTTCCCATTAAAGCGTATTTTTTTTAGTTTTTTTTTAAACTATAATTCATTATTTCTAATTTTTAATTCGTAATTTATTATCGCCATAATGAAAAATCAGATTAATTTTGCTGTGTATACGGATATCTAATTACGAAAAGAAATCTAAATTATCCTTTTTTACGTTACGAACTGACTGTGATAGGTAAGTTTTTAATGAAATTCATTTGTTACACTTCGTTATATTATTTATTATTATGTTAGGCAGTTAGCGTGAACTTGAATCAGATACCTACTAGTAAATAATAATACTGTTTAACACTAAAATAAAGCAAAAAAAAACTGAAACTTTCAATAAGAGTTTGTCTTTTTATGGAAGCCTAAAACTTCCACTAGAAATCTTAGTAAGTAACCTATATCAAACAATATAAAAAAAGGAGCGCGACATTAATCGAACTTAACCATTAATCGTTATTATTATGTAGGTAATGTAAGAATTATTGTATAAATATATTTCATTTTAATTTCGTTAGTTATTTAAAAGGCGCTCGATCCTCTCTGGCTAATCCGAAAAGTAATAATATTAGTGAACTGATAGCTACAGACAAGTTTTTATTTAGTATCGATTGTCAAGAGAATAAGCTCTGCAATGGAAAGCGTAAATTTATAGTACCTAGTAATACAATGTAGTTTTCATCTTAAAAAGTTTTTTTTAAATTGTCTTTTACAATAACATCACAAAGATAAAATGCATCTAGTTTTCGCTTATTGGCTAAACGCTATCTGTCATTTTCTGTGGAATTTTTACAAAATTTTTACTTATAAAACTACATTTTATAAGTTAATCTATTACTCGTTAAATAATACAGTCTAGTTAGCTGCGATAGTTTTCCTTTTAACTACGTTATATATACTCCTGTCATAAATTTTTTTCCACATATCCAAAAACAACGGTTTAGCTGGTAGGGGGGAGACATGACTCTAAAAAAAATGATGACTTTAGGAGTGCATATCTCAACAACTGTTGACTTAAATAAAAAATAAAAAACCGGCCATGTGCGAATCGGACTCGCACACGGAGGGTTCCGTACCACCATACAATATAAAAAACGAGCGCGACGTTAATCGAACTTGACCATTAATCGTTATTATTATGTAATTTAAGAATTATTGTACAATAAATTTTTACTTGTGAAAGTACATTTTATGTCATCTATTACTCGTTAAATAGTACACTCTAGTTAGCTGTGATAGTTTTCCTTTTAACTACATTATATATACTCCTGTCATAATTTTTTTTCCACATACCCAAAAGCAACGGTTTAGACGGTAGAGGGGGGGGGGGGGGGAGATGGAGGACCAGACTAACAAAAATTAGGACTTTAGGAGTGTATATCTCAACAACATCCTTTTTTGCCATATGGCTACGGAACCCTAAAAATTGTTTGAAACCTTGATACCATTTTAGAGACCTATCTTTTGGTACCTCTCGCGTTAATATACGATGAATTATTTTTTACATACATCAGTTACATGTATGGCGACCTACCCCAACAATTTTTTTTTGTTAATTTCACTACGTCGTTGTGTAGCGGTTCATAGTTTACACCTACCTTCCAAATTTCATTTATATATTGCCAATAGTTTCCGAGAAAAACCACAGACAGACAGACGGACGGACGGACATGGCTAAACTATAAGGGTTCCTTTTTTGCCATATGGCTACGGAACCCTAAAAATAGTTTGAAACCTTGATACCACTTTTTGAGCCCTATCTTTTGGTACCTCTCGCGTTAATATACGATGAATTTTTTTTCATACATCAGTTACATATATGGCGCCCTATCCCAACAAATTTTTTTGTTAATTTCACTACGTCGTTGTGTAGTTCACTACATCGTCGTTACACCTATCTTCTAAATTTCATCATCTATATATTGCCAATAGTTTCCGAGAAAAACCACAGACCGACAGACAGACAGAAAGACAGACGGACGGACGGACAGACATGGCGAAACTATAAGGGTTCCTTTTTTGCCATTTGGCTACGGAATCCTAAAAATGGAAATACTTTTTTAAATTTCGAAAATACAGTGCTAAAAAAATCGGCCCACAGTGCTAAAAAATCCGGCAAATTCTTTGATCAATTTACTTAAAAATATAATATTTTATTACTCCATGTCCATGCTTCCCGTCAGAATATATTTTAAAATTATTTGTAAGATTTAGACTTTTTGCTGCTATTAAATTTAATAACTTATATTTTAGAGAAGGAATAAAATAGGTCAGATATATTATTAAAGTAAAACATAGCGAGAGCGTTTTCAGGAATGCGATTTTAATTCGTTGCGATATGTCATTACCACATACAGAATTGTGATTCGCTAATGCACACATGAAACGAAAGAGAGGCAGACCTTTTGAGAAATGGGCAGACGAAATTAGGCAGGTTGCGGGAGAAAGTTGGAATTAAATAGCCCAAGACAGTGAGAAGTGGAAAAAGTTGGAGGAGGCTTTTACTCGTTGAAAGGTCCCTAATAACAAAACACAATGCAAAAAAAAAATCAAATTATAAATATTAGAATATAATTTAAATTATGAAATGTATTCATCTGAAGTTTTTATGATTTGAAATATTGGTAAATTTAATGTAGATATATAACAAGTTATTTAAAGTTGTTACTATAATATTTTGAAATCAAAGAATATATATATATATAGAAATGGTGTAAATAGGTAACTAAAAGTGTAATGTTATTAAGGAAAATAAAAGGCTTTAAAAAAAAATGCACACATAGCTTATACGTTATATTACGCTACAATATATACAAGATGAAATTTTAATGTAATAATCTTTGGTAAAAAACCGATGGCTGTCTTGTTTCCTTTTAGTATCGTTCAATAGAATATATTGAGATATGACTACACAAACCATTCCCGAAAAAACCAATAACACTAGTAAATATACTAGTCACCATTGACGACCGCCGCACGCTCCGCCTCGTCTCGGTCTCAAGGTCTCGGGCGCGTCGTCACAAAGAAGGCAACCAAACGTTATAAAATAACATTGTAGATAAAATAATTTATTATGAAAATGCAACCTAAATTTTATTATTTATGGAATGAGGTCTATTGGTGATACCTTACATCTAGATTTTTTTTAGGCGGTTGTTAAAATTTCTTCCCGTATATATACATATCTATTTGGAATTAGCTATGTACTAGCTATTATTGGTACCCATAATATTATAAAACATTCTTTTTATTCCTGTATTTTTTATTTGCAGATGCTATATTTAAATATCATGCTCTATATCACTCCCACAAATTAAGACGAATCTAATGACACCTTACATGTTAAACTCTACCAAGCTGTTTAGGGCAAAGAAATAAACATACACTTGAAAAACATAACCCCCTTCTGGAGCAGTCACTTAAAAAACCTAAATTCAAATGATCTCGAAAACTGTTAGGTATAAAGCATTAAGTATATGGCCAAATCGATTGATGGTGAGCTCGGTTATAACTCCTCGATGGCTTTAGGTTGAATTATCAGTACCTAACTACCCTTGTATTTGTAGTGTACAAAAGAAACCGGTTAAGCGCAAGTCGGCCTCGCGCACCGAAAGTTCCATACAATTATCTAAATAATAAAATATTTTGTTTTATTTCATTGAGTTCAGGATCCTTTACATAATGGGATATTTGAAATTACTAAACTTGTTGTATGTTAGTGTGCCAGGTTTGTACACTATTTTACTACCTACGCTATTTTAATAAAACTTAATACGTAGGGTTTTTCTACTCGGATTAGGTTTTATTATATTTTTAATCCAATGAATTTGTCTATTGTATATACAGTGAACATTATTTGACAGATAATGCTGTGCCTACCTTCATAAATAATATAGCCTTTAACATAGGTACCTTGATACAAAATAAGACACATCATTTGTTTTCAATCCTTTTTATTTGTCATATTAAAAAATCATTAAATTTGAATAAAAAAGCATATTTCATTGATTTCATTGAATTACGATAAAACTGTCTTCTCAACAAGTGTACATTATTATGGGTATAAAATGTCTAACTTTGAAATCAATACACAGAATACCTACAATGAAACATTCATACTTTAAATAGTGAACAGCACTGATGTTTGCTTTTCAACTGATAAAAATAAATTGATGTTTATTAAAAATTAATAAATTTATTCTTATTATATTATAATAACTATATTTTCTATTATAATCTTAATATTTACAAAACAGACAATGTCTGTATAACGCGATATTTTTTCCTTAACGGTGGGAAAATTTACTACCATTGGCAGATCAATAATTATCAGGTGGTTTAAAATATAAAAGTAAAATATAAGCAGTAATTCATCTGTCTACTGTAGATAGTGTTGGGTAAGGTTTTTGATGCATGATAACAGGTATACGTAGCAGTACTAAAGGCATCAGTTATTGCAAATCCAATAATGGTTTTTTCTCGACAATAGCTAAAATTGAGATTTATCATAGTAAAAAAAAATATCAAAGAATACTTTTTTCAATACATTTGCTATTAATACGGCCTTTATGACATCGAAACATAAACTGTAATGTTGTATTTTACAGTACTAGGCCTTTTTACTTTTCACCAATCACAAATGAGCTGTTTGTAAAGCATGCGTAAACCGCGAAAAGCAACCCGCTCGCACCCTAAGCTCCCGCCATTATTACATTTGAAGTATCTAACTATTTTTAATCGCAAATGTATTGAAAAAAAAAACGTTGTATGATGCTCGTATTCAGTAAGCTGGCTATTATAGTCACCGGTTTATTATAAGCACTCTGCTTCGCCTCGTGTCTATAAACACCTCGACTATAATATGCAGCTTCCGTACTTGCATCATAATGTACTATTATGGTATGATTGTGCATAACATGTTTGTAATAACTAAAATTGCTTAAACATAAAATATGTATATTGACTCAAAGTCTATGAATGAACTATTAGAAATAAAATGTTACAACATTCAATACTCTATCTTGTTCCTTTTTAATAGTATTCATATATTAGGCACTAAATTGGCAACCTACAAGGCACTATGCACATAGCACAGCAATGTACAATGTTACAATGTCCACGTAAACCCAAATTATGTCTAGGATATGCCATGCGCTGTTCAATCTTTCTGAACACATGGGCATCTGGAGCTATGAGACATGAGTATGTAGGCGACTACATTTAATGCCCTCATTTCATACATAAATAATATTTAAGTTTTAAAACAATTTTACAATTTGTTATAATAATTCAATTGCTTATCAGTTCCACACATCCACCATACTACGATGGATTCTTCTATATATACACATTACAGTATTTACAGAGTTGTATTAGTTTTATAATTATGTGGAATGTAAAAATGTTGCATATTTTATACTAAAACTGACTATTAATATATACATTTATTTATAGACAGTATGTCTCATGTTTGATTTTATACGCTATTATTAATTTTAACGTACGTACATTGTCAGTTTTAGTATTAAACACCCAAAGAAAGTATAAACATGAAATTATTCGTGTTGACGAGTACGTAATATGTATTTTAAATGCGATTGCTATGTTACACGTAACGTGACGTGTCGCCTCGGGCTACAGCAGCGCAACGACTCTCATTTTCGCAAACAACAGTTCCGCCGCGAGCTAACACTTAGTATATATTTACAGCACATTGTTCACAGTGGAAGGTCAGGAGAGGCAACTCGCAGGAAGACTTGGCACACGCGACGCCTGCCACGGACTGTCACTTTGTTATGGACCCGTAAACCGTCTGTTGCGGTAATTTTCAAATATAAGTCTTTTTGACTTTTTGTAGCGTGCCGCACTTGTGGTCCTTGTCGAGGGATTCCGTGGAGTTGCGCAGGTCGAGGCCGCGGTCTTTGCCCAGCTCGAGGTGCAAGTTGTCCGGCTTAGAAAGTGCACCCACGT
Organism: Luffia ferchaultella; assembly: GCA_949709985.1. NCBI lineage: Eukaryota > Metazoa > Arthropoda > Insecta > Lepidoptera > Psychidae > Luffia > Luffia ferchaultella. The sequence goes on along the minus strand of OX453240.1, from coordinate 12,411,393 downwards.
TGGCAACCATGTTCACGTTCTTGGATCGCGGCGCGAGATATCCCGAGTTTGCGTTCAGCGGCGTTTCCAAAGGACTCAGTCTGTTGGTAGATATAGTATCAGATTAATGTATGTATATCATTATAAATCACTATTGTGAACAATTTCAACAGTACTGGTGTAGATACTGGTGTAAGTACAGTCGCTAGGTATATTTAATTTTCAAAGCGTAGGTGAATATAAGCGACATCGTATTATAGAACAGCTAATAAAACAAATTGATAAATGTCGATCGATCTGTTTGTGTTGATTTAATTCGAGGTTTGCATATTTATAAAGCGTTATTCCGGAAACACAATACCTCATATGAATAAACATTAAATAAAAATAAATAAATGTGATATTGGTAATGAGTGCCGACAACTACAAGTAAACTTACTTCTGGAAATCATAAAAAGTCGCCTGGAAAAAAAACTCTAGCATCAATTCTTAAAAATATCTAATTGCAAATATTTTCTAGTCATGGCAAGTATATGTCTATAATTTTTGTATGATTTAAGCTCAGCTGCATCGTACATACCTATTCAAATGATTATGTTGTTCAGTGAAGGGTGGGGTATCGGTAAAAAATGGGTGTCGAAATCGCCGCGAAAACAAATAGCCGATGACGAAGCCGACCATCAGTGTGACAATGCACGAGGCAAGCACTGCTGTCAGGAGAGCCTGTGCGCTGTAAATGTTGCCGTCCGCAGCCTCCACTGTCAGAGAATCTGTAATTATAATATTTAATTTCAATAAATATGTGCTGGTTTAGTTTTTAATCTATGTATGCAAAAGAAATTGACAGACATAGCCCAAACCGCCAAACCTAGACATTTTAAATTCGGACCACACATTCCTTGTATATGTGTATATATAATTTATTTCAGTTGTCTGGTATCCATAGTACAAGCTTTACTTAGTTTAGAACTAAATGGCGCTGTGTGTAAATGTCCAAAGTATTATTATTATATTATAATTATTAATGTCTGGCTAGCATTAAGGATTTTTAAAAATTCCATTTTTAAGGAACAGAAAAGCGGTGTTAAAGTTTGTATGGAGATGTTAATAAAGCGCGCATTAACTCGAATTTTTGCACAAACCACGTTCTAAACACTGGTTCTAAAGAAATGTTTATTACAATATGTAGGTATAAAAGGAGTAAATTTGATTGTAATTATAGAGGATAATGTAACCATTCGACGTCTTTTCTACATAGAAAAGGAATAACAGTTACAAGCGGAAATTGTACCTATTATTATGTAAATTCTATAATTTTAATTAGAATCGTAGAATTATTCGACACAGTGAAATAATCCCCTGCATCTCATTCCAATGTTCTTTAAAGCTCATATCGGTTTTAAAACATGATTAAAAAGAAAATTGTTTAAATTAAAATTAAATAATTTGGGGAATTCTATACCTAATTATTAGTCTAATAAAGTAGGCATTGTTGATCACTAAAAACTATGTCTGGAAATTTCATAGTACATAATCAGGGTATTGAAGGATACATATTGATAAATATTGGTTGGGTTTTCAAAAGCATATATGAATACTGTTAGTTTATTATACTGTGAAGACTGTAGGTGTAGGCATTAGTGGCTTATTTTAAATTATGGTCCCAGGATAAACAGTTGTTACTTTGAGATTTCCGATTTATCAACTCACCAGGTTCATGTTTGCTCCCAGTGCTTTTCTCTTCCGAAAGCTCGTTGGTTTCTACGACCTCTATTAATATTTCGTTTTGGATGTCATCATTTTTTTGTCTAACGTCTAGTTCTTTTTGAGTGGGTTTCTTCGTGCCGGGGCTCCTGTTGCTATGATGGCGGTCATTCGGCAACAAAGCCGGTATTCTATTACAAATATCAGTCTTTCCAAATTCTATGTTCTGTAGAAATCTCTCAGGGTTGGGGAATTGCCTGTTTCCGACCCAGTCGCACTGCTGTTGTTTTGAGTCCCACGCACAATGCGGGTCTTGAAGAGCGACGCATTCCCTGAAAATAAGAAAAAAATCTTTTTGATAATATTTCAAGTTTATTTACTAGTTAATAGCCGTTGATGGGTTCTATAATTCACTTTCCAGCTCCATCATCAGACCCTCGTCGTCATGTGCTATGAAAAGTGTTCGTGAAGGCAAATCTAATGAGTCCAAACTCAGTAGGTTTGTTAGAATCCATTGATTGGTTCTGTTATCCATCTTGTAGCTCAATCATCAATCTCTCGTTACAATGTGCTCTTAAATATGCTCATAAGGACAAATCTAATAAGCCCAAAGTCGATGGATTTATTACTAGCCATTGATGGGTTCCATTATCAACCTTCCAGCTCCAACATCAGATCAGCTTGATGGTACCATAATTGTCGATTGTCATCCACACTGAAATTAAATCTGCAAAATTTTAACTGCATTTGCTTAACCTTCGTGAAGTTCCTTCGCGAGGAGAGGATCCTAGTTGCATCAACAGGACCTGATTATCAGATTATTGGATTATCATCGGAATGACATACGTGTGCAAAATTTCAATTTCACAGGTTGAGAGGAAGCGCCAGAAAAATCGATTACACACCAAACGTTGCTAGTTAAATAGAATTTCAGTGCTAGAGACACAGAAAACTAAATAATATAAATCGAACGAATTAACGAGATAAAAAAATACTTTAACGTCGTATCATAGCTAAAGTGCATGTACTATATAAGTTGAGCCGTTTTACTAAAACCTAGATAAGCACCGCACCTGATATGGCTCTGTTTATTTGATGATAAAACTGCATTTGACTTTATTACTCTACCTAAATTAAAACTGTGAATTATATCTATTGATTACTGTGCGTCGGCGAAGATTTTAAGCCCTGCGATTTTTACATACTTTAACTCACCTGCAAGATTGTATGCTGCCGCAATGTGACAGTGACACAGCTTTTATAATGTCACTGGATGCAACTATCAGTTTCTCTGTCGTGAGCGCGACGTGCATCTGCTTAATCGGCACACCTTGCGGTAAAACTTGCACTTCAGAAATTACCGCCGTCCTCACTGGGTTCCTATAATATTCATCTATGCTTGCGTCGAAGTCCCCTTCAGTGGAAGCTACGTTAACAGCCTTTATGACTCGTCCATCGTCTGTACCCACATACATAACGTCGTACTTATTCCCGTTCATCGCTTGCACTTGTGGGTGGATTGCGATCGACGAAAATCTGTACTGTAAGCTCACTCTTATCAGAAGGGGCCTAGCTAAGAAGGACGGGACAGCTTTGTCCATCAATGGATGCGTTTTTATGAAATTAACGGCAGAATCTGAAAGTGTCCTGCTATCTTCTGTGCAAGATCCAGGATGTGGTTCGGGCACTTTTTCTTTTTCCAGCGGCAACCAATTCGAGTTCATGGTCTCCTGGCCTTTGAAGGGGCCTTCGAAAGCGTCCACAAGGTCTCTCATAGAAAACGCGCACACCGCAGAGCCGCCTATTGCGTTCTGCGGTGTCGTAAATACGGCGTACACTATGTCGTTTTTACTGCTGCCGCTGCCGTATACGCCGTTTATTAACTCACTACTTGATTCTGAAAAGAATGAAACACTATGAAAATGAATTGTGTTAATGATATATAAATAAGTACTTATACATATGGTGTGTGACTTACGGATCTCATCAAAGTAGAATGGGTACTCTCCGGGAATGGAGCAATTGAGGCGGGCTTTGAGGAAGGACGTCCAGCGGTCGCTGAAAGAGTGCGGCCCTCCCTTGTCGTTGATGCATACTCTCGCCGCTCTTGAATATACAGCCTGTTGCAGAAAAAAATATATGTTAATTTCATTTCTATTAAATTGAAATACTGTTTCAACACCGACTGTAATAACATATTATTCAAAAACATGGATATTCATAAATATACCGCGTTGTTACAAGAAAAATGTAAGCAAAAAATATACACGAAGTCCAAATATACATCGTTTACGTTTTAAAATATTCGCTGTGAAGTTGAATTTTGTGTGAACCACATGTGAAATTCGTATTGGAAAACAAAATAAAGATTCTGACAATGATACTGACATACGGTTTGTCGAATCCACGAGTCTAAAATGTTGCTCACGTTTTCGAGCTTTTCGAAGTATCCTGATTATTATGCTATCTATCTTTTAACAAACTGTTCTTATTACAAGCTTTTCATTTAACTTAACATAACGTAAACTTAATATCATGATAAGTTTAGTCCAAATTTTGTTATAAAAAATTCGAATACTTCCAAAAATACTAAAACTTTGAAATTTTGTATAGATTTTTAAGTCCGGAGACAATACAGTAGATATATGTACGTCTAATATTGTTTTAAATCCAATATGGCGGACGTTCTAAATAAGGAGAATAACCTTTTTTCTTTACTAAAAGGAAACAATACTATAAGTCAAAAAATCCCGATAATATCTTCCAAACACAGACATTATTTTGTTATAGTTTTATAATAGTTGGCCTAGATTCGATTTACATTCAGTTTTTTTTAATGTAGCATAGTAGGTACACGTTATGTACTTACTTTTCCACAATTCATATATTCGACAGCGGTTTCTCTGTAAAAGAAATACACGTGTGATCGCGAGGCCACGGCGCCCACGAACGAAGGGTCGTTGAGGAGACGCAGGTCAGAGCGTTCCGTGCGCACCGGTTCACGGTAAATGAGAGGATCCGTGCCTGAGAAATCCGCTGCTGTTGCTGTATACAGCTGGCCACCTGGTAAGTAAAGTAATGTAAAAAAATTAGGTTCAAAATAAAAATATAACTAGATAAGTAGGTGTAGATAAACACGGTTGTCTTATAAACAAATTAACAAACGAAACAGATATCTCAAAATTAGCGGATAAAGATTTTCATTTACTTGTTAACATACTCATATATTTCGGTTTTTTTAAACGTTTTATAAGCGACTTCGTTAAATTATTTAATTTAATTTTTATAATTTTTTATTATTTATTATACGCGTTAAACTATACAAAATTCTACGAGCACAAAAAAAGTTGTTCTGGGAATTACATCTATTTTGTGGGCCTAGCTCGAAAACGCAACGAGTTTGACACGCCAAGAAAATGCATTATCGGCGTAACAACTGTTACGTGAATGGGAACGCAACGATCAACAGAGGTACATCAAATGCATACGGTTATAGCACTGTACGGTACAGTTAACAAGCGATGCAGCAGGAAGGAGGTTGCACGGACGTGCCGGTGCGCGGTGTCAGGGCGAGCGCGTCTCACGTTCGCGTTTACGTCGCGCCCTCTTACGCAAGCTTTTTCTACTTTATCTACTACGGGTAACGACGTTATACTCGACTGGCAATTAATAACATTATCATTAAATAATTATTTAACCGATTGAAGATAAGGCAAACCTGAAGCAAAATTTTGTTTATTTCAGAAATCGAAGGCAACTATTATCAAACATACAAACATGAAAACCAATCAAATACTAAACTCTCTTTTTGGTTCGGCGCTGACTTATATAGACAATATTAAAAAAAGACAAGCAATTCCTATCTTATTCCTAGTCATGAGAGTACTTGATAAAATTTCCGATCTTGCTTTATCGTGTTCGCCCAGCGTGTTAACTAAGTGATATCGAACGGTCAGTGTACAGGTGAAAGTCCGCTGAATGCAAATTATGTTCTCAAACGCGCGCGCAAATGGCCGACGCTCTCCGTGTGGCCCATAACGCGATTGTAGAGTCGAATAAGAAAACGTGGTGCCTTGTCGACATTAGCGAGATTTTAGTGGACGAAAACCACTTGATCGGTCTTTCCTCCTATACAATCGTAACTGTAAAATTACTTGATAATTATTAGATGTAGTGTTAAAATTTCAATTAGCATCGTTAATCGCGATCATATTCCGTATTATATTTGGCTTAATTTTAAAGCAATCAGTATTATTCACAAGTTATCGGTATTCGAAACTTGTCCATTTCATACTTATTTAACGTTTCAAAGTCTTATTGAAAGTTTACAGAAATCATGATTTAAATTTTAATATGAAAGAAATAATTTATTTTGATTAAAAAAAAAAAACGTTAGGATGCTGTATAGAATACTCTTTTCAGAATAGTATAGTACGCCTCAAACTTTATGGCGGATCGGAATACAACGCTATAAGCGTGCTTGCGCAGGTATACACCCCTCGCTCCACTGCGTCCCGCTACACTTAAAACTGGTTACTGCGACGCGACTTGTACCTATGTTCACATCCGCCATAAAGTTTGATTGGAACTGTACAAGAGCTGAAAACCGACATTGAAATCGCTTTATATATCCTCACACGCCCGCTCATCATATTTTATTTCCGTTGTATTCTCTTTATGACCGGACGTTTCGTTCTATGTTCCGAATGATTGTTTCAGATAAAAGAACATGCATTTAAGCCACTCTCGTGACGGAGTTCAGCGCCACGCAGTGAGGACCCTTAAGGTTAACGTCTAGCCTAAACGAGATAATTACCATTATGAACATCCAAAATCACGTGTCATGGGTTAGAAATAGTCTGTATTATTAGTACACATGTGGCCGCAGCCAGTTTTAAGATGCATCATCATATAGGGTACAGATGAAAAGAATTTAAGACAGTAATATTAAACCTTTATAAGTGAACGGCTGCAATAAATTGACTATCGTGAACATCGTGCTTGACTCAAACTCTCTATAGTGCTAGAGCCGCGACCGTCCGTGCGTCCAACAGTAGAACCTCACCGACATGTAGCTTAGCCAAAATTAGAAAATTATGCATTTACTGTTTAAGTACACTTTATGGTATAAAACTAGCGCTAATTAACGTCGTAACGTACAACGTCGTAAACGAAGGTATTCGGTGAAGTGTTGGAAGGGTGAACAACACGAACACCGACAGTTAGACACGGGAAGGGAAAATAGAGCGTCAGAGTTATTTATCTACTTCGTTTCAGATCATTTTTCCTTATTCAAATTAATATGGTACCGGGCCTCTAACAACCGCTGCTGCCAAACGCGGCGGGTCAACAACACTTAATTTAAGTGTAGTTCTATTAAGGCAGTGTAAGCGTAATGTGTGTTCTAGTGTCAACCTTATATCATTCTTACTTCTATGGGGGACTCACTATTGAGGTCAATGTGAATCTCTCCACTTATAAACTTTTCATCAATTGTAAATGATGGAAGAAATGTGGTACCATTAGTTACATAGGGACAGTCGAATACATAGAAAAGTATACAACCGGTTACAATATGGTATACTATTCTCAGGGTTCTTATGTACACTCTAACACTTATTGTTAACTCGTAAAAGTATTTTAACAAACATTATTCAGTGCTGATATAAAAATAGATGTTCTATCAAAGGACTTACTAATTCAGCTAGATTAGATACATAATTATTTTTAATATTTAGATACATAAAATTTGTTAAATTTCAAGTAGGTAAGACTTAGTTTCGTTCACGTCAAACCGGCTGGCTGAGGATGTAATTTTAAATTTTAATAAGGAATTTACTTACCAACAAACATGGCGGTGGAATTGTGCTGCGGATCATACGGACAGCGACCGGAGCCATCCGTCTCGTCGAGGTGGTGAGACGGTTGGTGCGCATATCTTCGGCATAGAGGCTTGAACGCGTTGGTCCCGCAGACCAATAGGCGGCCATGGGCTCGAGCTGCCACACGAGGGTAGTTTTGGCACTCGTCTGCCGATTTCCCTTTCAACTGACACAATTCACGGTGCGCGTCCGTTGAGTGCCATTCTAATCGCTGCACAAAAAAATTATATTAGGTAATTAATATTTTTGACCATTTAATTAATCTGGACTTTCCTATAAATTAATATTTAATAAAATTTTGGCTATCGCTATATATAGATGTAATGTGAGTATAAAACAGACTCTGAAGAAATATTACAATATCGACATTTGTAGTTTAGTAAATTTATCATCAATTAAATTTAAATCCTTTAACGCTTTTCGGCTTTCCGCCAGTGCGGTTACGCCCGCCTGGACTAATTACACATTTATATAGGGACTGATAAACGGACATTTCCATTTAGCCGTAAAAGAGTAACGAAACAATTTTTCGCTTTGCAAAAGTGTCTAATGTCCTTCATTAGGGTTCAAGTAATATATTATGTCGACCGAGTTACTAAGCTACTTCATACCAAATTTCATCAAAATCCGTCCAGTAGTTTTTGGGTGATGTGTGTACAGACAGACAAAAATTTTAAAAGTTCACCTCTATATCGTTAGTTATGTTCACTAGAATTATATTCTTCAAAACAAATTTCAATGTACGGAGACGACCCCGTAAAAGTTTTATAGATATATATATATATCTATAAGTTTTATAGATATATATATATATATCTATAAAACTTTTACGGGGTACATCGCAAACTATAACGCTTTAATTACTGTTTACTTGTCTGAGAGCAAAGGCAAACATTCAGACGCGTATGGCACTCGTTGTAAATTAGTTAATCCAAGGGGCTCCGGCGAGTATAACGTATCCCAAAAGCAAACGGACAAGCTTTATCTCACGAGAGCAATATCTGACCGGTCCGTCGAGAGTCGAGCTAATCCGGTGCGCAATCCGTGCGGCGATACACGTAACGGCCGACCCAAATATTACGCGTGCGGCGTTCCCTTCTCATCACGATATCCGTGGTCGATAGCCGTGAATAAATGAAATCGCCCTAACTTTATGTCCTTGAAAGCGAATAAACAGAAGGTCCGACAGCTGCATACCTAAATTAGAAATAACGCGCGCAACATGTAAAAAGAATGGGAGCACAAAAGTCACGTAAATATTACACGAATTCAATTTGGAGCCGCGTGGGGCGTCGGCGGGCTACTTCAGGTTAATAAATAATGTATCGACGTAAATGGTTCGTTCATTTACACCATTTACCCGATGGGTGCAGCAGTTGCGCAACCGGGCTCAGCGGTTGCCACGCGACGCGCGAGCCGCGTAAGTTGCCTCGGTCTGTTTGGTGACGACCGGTTCTTAATGCACCCAATATCGACAAACTATTTCGACATTCGTTTTACATTCGCCTTCGCGTGGAGTTGCAAGTTGTCCAAGGGTTGTTGAAAGGACACTTAGAGTTACAATGTCGGGGGCATTGACTTGCAGTGTTGTGCGGTGAGCGGCTTATTTATTGCCCGATTAGAGATAGCGTTTGGCGTTGTCGTCGCCCACAATACGATACCAGCGCCACTAAGTTTAAGCCATGTTTAAACCTAAGCCCTCTAGTATCTAGTAACCCAATGTATGCACAAAGCATTAGAGATGAGTCGGTATTTGGATACGCTGTCCCCTTCAAAGTATACTACCGGTTACGTTGCTATTAGATTGGACGTTTTGGATCTGAGCACTAATTACAGAGTTGGCAAGGTTGCCTTTGTAGAATTACAGACTTTATAGAAAAACAAGACTTGTAATTACATATTTTTAACTTTTATTTTGTGAATGATGACAGTAAAGTGAATAGAGATTTGTCAAAAATACGAATACACATTATTGTTAGAAATCAGAAAAGACAAACATATAAATAAATAACTTAATTTATATTTAAAAAAAATATGTTGGGATACATTTCACAAAATTGTGTAAATACGAAATCACTATTTTCGTTGTGTGAGTAATTATTTTTGAGGCATGTGTCTCCAGACCACCTCCGAGTAGCTTTAATACGAAAGCTCTAATACACTCAATTCCCTATGTTTTTATGTATAAACTCACGTCTATTTCCCGGAAGACGTAAGTAGAAACTATAGTATAGTAGTTCTCTTGGTGCCAAGCTACAAAGTAAGGAGGCGAAAGGCAAAACGTGTGTACTGGAGAGGTCTCGCTCGGTAAATTAACCAAGAGGGACCTTTCAGTCCACGCGTTTTCACCCCGCTTTCGCTGTGTTTCTGTAGTTACAGAAGCAATTCTTAAAAGTTACGGCTGATTTTATTGCAAGACTGCGACAGGTATTTCTTTATTAGTTCGTAAGTTTGCTTAAAGCAATCGAATGTACACAGAGAGCACAATGTGATTTTGTAGGAATCTGTATGAATAATGCAAGTGAAGCAATACAACAAATAGTACCCGACGGGTACTAGAAATTTAAAAGGTAGACTAGGTAAAAAATAGTATCTAGATCGCGAGGCAAGTTGGTATCGGTTGCGTTGGGCTCGGCTGCGTATTTACGACGCCGTTGCCGGGATAAACGAGCCGGCTATCCGTGCACGAGGACAAAAAGTAAAAACTCTACGAGAATAAGTGAGGGTAGGCGGCGAACGCGATTAGTATTCGAGCGCTGCAGGCTGGACGCCGCTAAGCTGCCCGTGAATTATTCAACGCCAACCACCACTGGCTCGCATTAATATGTGATGCGTTATTTAAAATATCATGCTGCGAATTAAAATTTCATAGTCATCGTTAGACAGAAACGATACGTTAAACATTGTGTAGGATATGATCAGAATTAATTTAATTGGATTTAATTATGGAGCTATAACGGTTTTCGCGCCCGCCCTCTGGATGCATAAGTTTACGATCGTGTGACCTCCGTAGGGCGCGGCGCGAAAACATTTATAACTTAAGAGCAGTGTGTAGTGGCAAATTTTCATACAAGCTAAGCGGCCTCAACCGGCGCAAAAAAATTATATGGTATTCAGATCCACAAAAACCATAATACATAATAACAAAAAAAAAAAAACTTAAATGCGTGGGATGTTTTTGATTCGAAATTGTTTCATTTTCTTACATCGTGTTCAACACGAAACTATTGTTCTGAATTCTGAAATTGTTCTGAGTTCTGAAATCTTGCGCTAATCGGTTAAGGTTTAATGAGATGCAACCTTTAACGTCGTTTGAAGGCTATTTGTGAATATGATTTATAATATAATATACTCGTGCGTAAACTAAATCACCTCATAGTTTCTGATATGTGTACCCATTGAAAGTTCATTCCAGTCCAGTAGCAGCGAGAGCGGCGCTTTTGTTTCATATTCTTTCAGGCAGTCGATGTATTGATATATAGTGACGGGTTCGAACTGTGAATCGCGATTTTCGAGAGAAACTTTGGCAATATCGGCGCGCATGGCCGCGCGCCAGCTCGCCCCGCTCCGCGCGCAGTCCCGGTATTTTTATTTCATGCGAGCTTTGTGATGCCATTAATCGCAGCCTCGGTTGAATTATAAATTACGACCGAGGGCAGAGACGAGATTGAAGTGGAACGAGTACAATATAAAACGTAGCTATCCTTGATTAAACTAGAGAAATGAAAATACTCTTCGGGTTTTTTATTATGTCTGTTTACATAAGGGTCAGCAATTTCTTTTGTTTACATGTCACTGAAGAAACAACGCTAATTTAATTGGCTACAGGGTTCGTTCTTGCGTATAATTTTATCTTTTTCATTGCAAGTAGACTCCGATAGTCAATATCAATATACCTATTAAGTATATATGTCGGAGAGTTGGAGAGCAGTCAAGTTGGTCACTTTCATTAGATATTTTGATGCACTCCAATAAAATTATTTTAATTACACAATTGAGTTTTATACACTATAACATTTAAATATGGCAATAATACTAAGTTAACAATTAAGCAAATTCTATGAATCTACAAGTATAATAAATATTATTTCGAACACTCACTATTCTTACTGATTAATAACCTTGCTCTAGTCGTTTTTATCACTACACAGTCATTGTCTCCAAATTATAAATAAAATAAAAATTATTACCTAATAACTAATATGCATGCCTAAGTGAAGTGTGGACTTCGAAAAAGTCTTCGACTGCGTCGAGACTTGGGCTGTTCTGAAATCCTTGCAGCGATTCCGAATCGACTGTCGTTACATTGAGGTGTTGAGGTGTCTATACGAAGCCGCGACAATGACTGTCCAGGTCCAGGACCAGCGAACGGAACCTATCCAATTGCGAAGAGGAGTACGACAGGGGGATGTTATATCCCCGAAACTGTTCACCAACGCATTAGAAGATGTTTTCAAGACGCTCCCACCTCCGTTTTGCTGACGACATAGTCATCATGGCAGAGTCGCTGGAGGAGATCAGCGGAATGGTTAACGGCCTCAATGTAGCCTCTCGGCAGGTGGGGCTCGGGATGAACTTGGACAAGACGAAAGTCATGTTCAACGAACATATTCTCCCGAGACCGGTAACCGTAGAGGGTGCGACTCTAGAAGTTGTGCAAGAGTATGTCTATTTAGGACAGACTATCCAGTTAGGCAAACACAACTTCAACAAAGAGGCCGACGGAAGAATTCAGCTGGGCAGGGCTACTTTCGGGAAGCTTTGTCATCTGTTCTCGTCGCCACTACCACAATGTCTGAAGACCAAGGTCTTCAACCAATGCGTCCTACCTACAATGACGTACGGTGCCGAAACATGGACTTTCACGGCAGGACTGATCCACAAATTTAAAGTCGCTCAGCGTGCTATGGAGCGAGCTATGCTCGGTGATTCTTTGATGGATAAAATCAGAAACACTGAAATCCGTCAAAGAACTAAAGTTGTCGACATAGCCGAAGTGATCAGCAAGCTGAAGTGCAATGGGCCGGTCACATTTGCCGTAGAACTGATAACCGATGGGGTAGACGAGTTCTCGAATGGAGGCTACGTACCGGAAAGCGAAGTGTTGGACGCCCCCCGGCCAGGTGGACAGATGATCTGAAGCACCATACCGGGGGTAGTTGGATGCGAAAGACTGAGGATCGTGTGTGGTGGCGAGTTTTGGGAGAGGCCTATATCCTGCAGTGGAGAGACACGGGCTGATGATGATGATGATACCTAAGTGATGCCGCGATACGACCCGCCGCCTAGCCACGAAGCTCTCTCACTCCTCTGCCCTCTGGCCTCGGGTTCTCTCTTGAAATCTACATACATACGCCTGTGCCCGATTCCACTCGAATATGACAATACATTACAGGGTTGCTACCCAGTCATCGACGCATTGTTTAATAATTTATTTAATAAATTTAAATACTACTGTAAAACAGGTGCGCGGCGACATATACATTCCGCACTAGGTACATAATCTATAACTTCGCAACCTATGCACCTCCACAGTAAATAACGAGCCGTTTCATTTGATGTCACGTGATGCAGTTGCGAAAAGTTTTTTTTTAAGTATCTTATTTTCCCCCAAAATAATTTTGATATATTATAGTCAACAATAATTTGTTTATCGCTTACGTCTATTTTCGTGTGTTTTCTTTAATATTTTTAAATTATGAATTTTTAAGTCATTAACATTTTTTTTGTATTTTCATAAGTGCTTTTATTTGAAGTGTCCCATGATGTACTTATGAAAAGTTTTATTTGAGTATTACCAATGGTAATAAAATCGCTTAAAACTGTTAAATAGTGGAGCTTTATAGGTACACAGGGGCGACAACCATGTCTGTGTGTCGTAAGCGACCGGCGCTAAAGTTTGTGTGCTTTTACGCACGCGTTGCCCTGCGCGGGGAGAGGAGCCAGAACCCCGGGGTCTAGACACGCCCACATTTCAAGCTGTTAGGTACTTGGGTATCTAGAAAGACATGGGTTTTGGTTTTATTCAAATATTCTAAGTAGTATCGATTATATAAAGATTCAAATGTCGATTAAATTTGAATATCCGCGCGAGCGCGCCCTTGTGGTGTGACAACACATGCCCCGGCTCCCGCACTCGCTCTGTATAGAGCCCGTAGGTATCCGTTTATACTAGACTGCTTTTTGTTTATATTAAAATAATACTATAAACAAGTGTTTGGTTCAAGTGTTACAGTGTTGATTTATTGTTAATATGTAACTTACTAGCGACCCGGCCCGAGCTTCGCATGGGTAGATAGATAAATTAGTATTTTAATTTAATTCTTCATTTGTATAAATAGAAGATAACAACAATTCCTTTTTAACAATTCCAATAGAATTGAATTGTCGACTTCGACAGACGAACAGACAGACACCAGAGTGATCCTATAAATAAGGGTTATTTTTCATCGCGGACATACGGAACCCTAAAATTTGCCATAATCGATTATGGTTATTGTCTCCGTTATTGATACTATTTAATCGTCCATATTATACAGTATCACATCTCGATTATTGTTTTGATAATTAATGTATTTATATTATTCTTTTGTTGCAACTCCACGACCATAGAGTAAATAAATTTAACAGCAGATGTTCATAACTAATAATGCAGATAAAATGTATACGTCTATTTAGTAGTTTTTAGAGAAAGAGCAACGATTTGTCCTAGATTAGAATTCAAGATCACTTGAAGCCCAGATTTCCTTTTAGGTTTCAAATTTGTAGGTACTTAAAACATAAAAAGCCAACCACTTCAACGGTCGCTTACACTAACCCAGTTAAAGTGAACCAGATCTGATAGTCAATAAATAAACTAGTGATACGAGGCACTTGAATTGAGCAGGGCGACGACCCACGACCGATTTCAAGTGATAAGATTTCGTACACTGTTGTGAAGTCTATTTAAATGACCTAATCCTCTCATCACTGCCATCGCTGTTAAAGCCCGGTCCCTCCAAAATACACTTCTGGTAACCAGATAATTTAGTAATAAATTGTTTTTAAAAATTCTGATTTAGAGTCACGAAAGCAGTAAATATATTTTTTTAGTATATTATTGTTTTTCTTATTAAACTTTAAAAAATCTTTGTACTAATAATAATGAATAGTTGTTTAATTATTTTGTTTGCCAGAATTTATAAGTGCTACAAAACACGTTAAAAGTTCAACGATAGCAGTGGGGGTCGCGACGTAATCGTGAGATTGAACTGTTTTTTTTATTTACTGCAAAAAGTTTGTATTTCGTACACGATTTAATAAACTGTCACGGCTGCCATAGATTTTCCGCAAGAACAAACCCAAGGCAGAAATTCAAGGTAGGTAGATACCTACGTAATGTGGTAGTCGCAGAGCGTTCATAATGGAGTGTTACTACATAAATAATTTACAGATTTCATTTCCTTTGTGATTGTGCGACGATGTTATTGTCAATGGACAATGGACGGCTTTAAAAACACGATTAATAAACAATAAAATAATCTTGTGATAGGATATACTCGCGGCGATTATGAAGATATCCGAGTGAATATTTATCCTATATCATGACCGTCGAGAGAATGCGTTCCTGACAGGTCGTTATCTGATGGTTGATGTGAATTTGCACCGTCGCGTCGGACAATTCCCGTTTTCGAATATTATTATCGTTTACATGCACGAATGATAAAAAAATAAATTAAAAATTATATTATTATGTCAACTCACAACAAATATGATGTTATTATAGCTATAAATTTCATGTGTCAGAAATGCATTCTCTCCACGGCCATGATGTAGTTGGTGACACTTACATGTTGAACTGTTTATCATTTAATAGCAAAAGTTAAAACGTCATCAAAAGAATGTCATCACTACAAAACATAAAATTATTATTTTGATATTATATTAATAAAATACATATGTGAGAGTGGGTATATACTAAAAGTAGCGTGAGCTGGGTGCATCGGAAATTATCGGAAATAAATACCTTTTCAATTTTATGCCCTCGTGTTTAGTCTTCTTAAAACTATTGTAGCAATAATAATCAGTTTTGACAGTGTTATGACGCCTCTACAAGGCACTAATTATGTAACTATCTCTGTTGGAAACTTTTCCTTTCTAGCCATGATCAAATGTTATTAGGAGTCGGTTCTCCATATTTTTTGAGCCGTTCCACCCTACCCTGTGTCGTATCAGAACCTACTCCCATCGTTTCCACTTCTTTCTTAATCTTCCTAACAGTCTCAATTGGAATAACAGAAACAGTTGGAGACAAATTATCAAGATGGATCCTTTGATTATATAACGTCTGGATAGAGTTGGCATCAAAAAACGTACCTAAAACTATCACCCATCTGTTCGGCTATAATTCACGCACACACAGACGGATTGTAATGGTTAGCATGGCGTAGTTGGCAGTATGTGGTCCATTGAGTCACATACACCACACAAGTACGTTTTGCGACTAGAATTTTTGTTAACCTTGTATTGCGAGGGTCCGCCCACACATTATTATAATCAAAGGATAGATCAATCTATGCACATCAAATTACACTATGAATTTCGACTTTAAAAATAATATTTACCTGATTTGTATTCTCACTTAAGTCGTACAGGCTGAGGTTGTACACGGTGTTCCTGTAATGAATATAATTTATGATAATGCATCGGTTGTGTATTGTGTTTAGGTTGCTAATGCGAAATGAACGCCATAGCGGCCTACTGAAGGCATCTGGTCAATTAACCAAGTGGTTATTACAGTTCCAATCAACCTTTATGGCGGATGTGAATATAGGCACAAGTCGCGTCGCAGTAACCAGTTTTAGATGTAGCGGGACGCAGTGGGGCGAGGGGCATATGACTGAACCTGCGCAAGCACGCATAAAGCGTTGTACTCCGATCCGCCATAAAGTTTGATTGGAACTATGCCTAGAACAGCTTCTATGTAAATCAGGCTAAGTATTGGATGCAAATGTATGTGACACGTGCTGAACGAGTCGATTCTTGGATAAGTAGTTAATCATATGTTATGACATAGGAATAAGTTTTTGTAACCTCTATATCTTTCTTTTTATGGACTACCAAGTTCTCCACAAAGAGAGAGTTTGTTTAATTTAAAAAAAAAACATATGTATAATATCGGACAATAAACGTTTCGTGGTCGCACCATAACTTTGAAAATTAATTTACCTTCCACCGACGATGATCGAGAAGTCATCTTTGTCTAGTATGCGGAAGTGGTCGGGCGCCGTCGCGTTTCCTGTAAACTGCTCTGACGTTTCATCACCTAAAACAAGAATATTTAATAAATTTTTGTTTACTTCAACATCAAATAGTGTATGATTGTACAGAAATTTGCTTTGTCAATATTATAGTACGTGTAAATACGCGATGACAACTGTGCATTAATACATTTTGCTTTGTAGAGAATATTGTCATCGTTTCGTTTGTTAATAAACTAGAGTAGATAAATAGTATATTTCTTCGGAGCATAATATATCACACGCTATAAAAATTTAATAAAGTTAATACTGATCACACTTATTAACCTTTGAACAACCCTTGTTCGTGTTTCTGAGTATTCTAGAAACTTTTATTAACACTTCTTTCTCGATATTTACTTTTACTGGATTCATATGCCAAGACAAGCCCAAATAATTCTAGTGTAAGAACTCGGACGACGCATTTTGCGTATATAAACACAATCTCTGTCAGTTGTGAAAATCTCATGAATTTCGGTGAGCGAAGTGAGCACATGAGTTGGCATGACCTGCGATTTGCGGCTGTCTGCCTTAGCCAAACCATTACCCTGTCAGCGGTGACAGCTCCCCCTATTCCCCTCACCTTTAGGTTACGCCTTTGCGTATGTTCTAGAGAGAACAAAGGGTTGCGGTTAAATTAAGGGGTGAATATGCTATGCGGTCCCTACACGTTCCAAATTAATAAACTAATATAATAACAAATACGTATAAACATACCCCTTCAAACAGTCTTTGTACTTACAAGTATTTAAGATTGAAAACGTTACTTATTTTCTTTAGAAGTGAAGGATTTGCAACATTAAAACCAGTTGGTATTTTTAGGGATGTGTATAAGTAACTGATTCATAATCTCATAATTCAATTTTGATTTGCTTAAACTTAGACGAGCTTTGCGATGGGGTGTAAATACATTAATAGTAAGTACTTTGGGTTAGAGTAAGTGGTGAGGGGTGGTCACGCGTCCCTATGAAGCGATACCCGACCCGAGTCAATAAAGTGTAGCGGCCCACTCCGTATTAATTTACAATTTCGTTATATTTTACTCTCAGGTTCGCAAATTTCCCAAAATACTGTATTAGGCCTTCTAGTTCACGAGAAAATTTAAACTATTACAGTTTAATTATATTTAATAATGTCGGGATTATTTAACAGCACAGACAATTTCCATTATAAAAGATCTTTTGCAAACAATGAATATTTGCGTTTTCACAACAATAGCTGGGAGAATCTCACGAGTTTTTATAAAGCACCTTCACCCACTATCTACTGTGATTAAAATCTGGGTTTTTAGCCCCTTACATCTTAGAAAGTTATTCGATGTCTGTTTTAATTCTTCTAGGACTAGGATTCTTCTAGGATTTAATAACGTATTGATTTATCTTGTTACGTTATTCTGCAGTCGATCCCTAGATTAAGAGATAACCAAGGGGTTCATTTACGGTCTTCATTTTTATTACACCACGTTGGATCTACGAAGTCGGGCTATCTGCTTAATGGTAATTAAATTTAAAAGGGTTTCGGTGTGTTAGATTCTCGATGTATTGTGGGGATTTAATGGTTTGCTATTATGCCTACCTCGGATTTTTTAATTGATTCATACGTAGGCATAGAGGTAGGTATATATATGGGTCAATATTTGATAATGGAGTCTTCTTCTATACATATGGAGGATGACCGTAATTATTTTGTATCAGGTAACAAAATATATGAAGACAGGTCTTGACCCCATTAGCAAATATTGACTCATATAAAACTATGTATCTAATCTTATGAGTAAATGAATAACTGAAGTGAGCACCGAAATTTTACGTATAATTTATCCCGTATTTTTTAATTTTTATATTACAAAATAATTTTCGTGTACGAAAATGACACAAAATATTTCGAGATGTAGAAGTGTAAACTTTCTGCAACCTACAAATATTTAAAGAGGCTACTTAATTTATTCATGAAGACCGAAAAAACAGACAAAATGTAAATAAATGAATGAAAATAAAACAAATACTGTATTTCATCAAAGATCTGTGAGCTGTCCTGCGAAACTTTGTTACAGATGTAATAGGTATGGATTTATTCGACTAGTAGTTTTTATTAAAATAATTTTTATTTGGTAATTAGCTATACGAAATGAAAATCACATAGAAATCTTCTCAGTGTACCTCAACGAACATTGTTGTGCGTACGTATATGGGCTAAGCAATGGTGCTATGCACTTTTTTGCTGTTTAAGGAAAATACTTATTGTTAATCTATATGTTATAAATTTACAAAGTAAAATTTATATTGACAGTATGTTGTGTTGTATAAAATTTCATTTTAACACATTTTGGTTGAAATATTAATGCAATATACCTATTATTAGTTGACTTGCACCAGTTAATTAGTGACCATTGCACCAGTAAAATTACATCATTTAAGTGACCATTAACTAATTGTTCTAATTGCTTAATGACTTCACTTTAGCTGTCGGCTTTGCCAGTTGGTCTGTTCTGTGTGGACTTATGCTCTATGTATTGTTCATCCGGCCATCCACGTTCGCTAACGACCGAGGCAGCGTTTAACCAACAAAAACCCGCCTTAATTGTTGTTTTTCACGATTTTCTGGGTCAAGACGAGATCCAACCATTTGTCAATTTCAAGATCCCTTGCAAGAACTAGATACGTGTGACCAGATATTGTATTATTATATTATATAGAATACCCCATCAAAAACATTCATATAAATAAAAAATTAAACAAATCTGGCAACATTTTCGCGGTAAAAAAGTTTTGAGATCCCAAGAGTCAAGTCATCCATTTTGCACCTGAATTAATTTTATTTAAATTTGTACTTTTGGACTTGGTGATTACGTGGCGTCTTGATGCACTGTGTTAAGAAATTAAATCAATTAAAATATAACAATTTATTTATTTGCTCCACGGTTAAAAACTAATTTCACAGTACAGTATACCCTTATGCATCATGATGTCAAATTCAAAAGCACAAGGTTAAAATAAAATTAAATGGGGAAACAATGAGTAACTTGTCTTTTGGTATTTTAAATTTTTTTATGGGGAAAATATTGTGACACGAATTTTTTTACAGGAATGTTTTTAATGGAGTCTTTAATTTCTTTTTTCAGTTTATTATTTTAATCTCGTTTACTTTCTTTTTTTTTGGGACTATAACGTACCTAAATACAATCAGCGACGGACTCTCCGATTAAAGCGTAAATTATAAATATAATCAGCAATGGGCTTGCAATCTTGTAATTATACATTTTTCTATTGGTTTAAAGCTAGAACGGGAAATATATGAAGAACGAAAGAGTTTCACTTCAAAAAGTATACGATTTTAGAATTTTCCTTTCTTTTTTTCCTAGGTATCACTAACTATATCTCAAATTTTGAAGTTTGTAGGTTCGCTAGACGTAGGTACCTTCGAATTTTGATGATTATGGTGAGTCAGTGTGACAAAATAGCGAAACTTTGATGGTAGAGATATTTTCTAAAGTACATTTATTAGAAACTAGTAATTTGTTTAGTGAGTATATTGGGTACAATCTCTATTACCGTAACTTTTAAGCTTTGGTTGTATTTGATTGTAGAGATATAAAAAGTTTAAAGGTGTTTCAAATTTAAGAAAAGGGTTATCGGTGGCAGCCGTTTGCTCAACTTGGCAGGCCTACGGATGTGATGAGAAGTTCGGACTACGAACACAAATTGTTTGCAGAAGATAAAGAAACTTGATTAATAAAATAAAAACATAAAAGCTACTTATTATAAGTAGAAAGCTCAGCTCGAGTAGTGGTGGAAAAAAATGTAGCTGGATGAACTGGAGCCACTTGTAATAAACGTTCGAAGCGATGATGACAGCGACTGTGTTGAGATGAACGATTATAAAGAGGTTGAGCGTGAGGGAGAATAGAATCAGCGCGAAGTAGAATACGAAGAAGTTGAATTCTTAAACACAGATTTAAGTGATTAAAATACAATACATACCAATCTATCCATAAGCGCTATATCTATAATGCGCTTGAACCTTGTATACACTTTTTAAATGAGTTGATGACTGATTAATTTTGCATTAAAAATATGTATGAGACATTTTTAATTTACTGTGACAAGTTCCATCCCATTCAGATCTGAATGCGCATGTATTAGATAATCCACAAGAAATATCTTGTATAATTATAACTACAAGTAAAAGAAATATTAAAAAAAAAATGAAAACCGACTTCAAAAACATAAACTAAAAAGTTAAAAATAAAATTTTCACTTTAAAGAAAGGAGCATCAACAGGCGGCACATAGTTAATGAAGTCGGTGCCTACTCACTCAGACACTATAAAATGTGTTCTATATTTATTCTAATTATAAATATATAATTGTTGTAATTGTTATTATCCGGTAAGTACCCATTTAAAGTGTCTAAGTTGGCACGGACTTCATTAATTATATGCCGCCTGTTAATGCTCCTTTCTTTAAAGTGAAAGTTTTATTTTTAACTTTTTAGTTTATGTTTTTGAAGTCGGTTTTTATTTTTTTTTTAATTATTTTATTTTTCAATTTTTAGTTGAACGCATCTGTAACTTATTATTTGTATTTAGTATAAATGGGGCTACTTAACGCGCTACTCAAATGAGACAGTACCGCGATGACGCAACGTAAATTCAGTGTCAAATTGACGCATCAGCATGCCTAGTATTCAGTGGTATTCCTATGTAAAACTTCAATCTTACTTATTATTTTTGTGCGAACTGAACATTTTGGCATATTCAACCGTATGAAGGAAGCCCAACAAAAGGTAACTGTTGTAAATCGTTGAGGAATTCCCTCGACTGTTTATCATCAGACCTGTAATGGTACTTATAACCCATATGGGTTCAAAGTTCTCATTAATAGAAATTAATTAAGTCCAAACACCAGGTAATTGCTGTAAATCGTTGAGGAGTTCCCTCAATTGTGTATGGTCTCCATCATCAGATCTGTAATGGTACTTATAACCCATATGGGTGCAAAGTTCTCATTAATAGAAATGAATTAAGTCCAAACATCAGGTAATTGCTGTAAATCGTTAAGGGGTTTTTTCGACTGTGTATGCTCTCCATCATCAGACCTGTAATGGTACTTATAACCGATATGGGTGCAAAGTTCTCATTAATAGAAATGAATTAAGTCCAAACACCAGGTAATTGCTGTAAATCGTTGAGGAGTTCCCTCGATTGTGTATGGTCTCCATCATCAGACCTGGAATGGCACTTATAATCCATATGGGTGCAAAGATCTCATCAATAGAATTGAATCAAGTCCAAACACCAGGTAACTGCTGTAAGTCGTTGAGGAGTTCCCTCGACTGTCTTTCAGCTCCATCATCAGATCGACTCCCGACCTTCATTAAATAGTACTAGTAGTAGTACTTTATCAAAATACTTAAAATACGATACTTTAAAATACGATTTTCGAAGGTTGTCCTCGATTTCTCTGGGATGCCATCATCAGATCCTGGTTTCCTTATCATGGTACCATTCCGGAGATATCTCCCTTTCACAAAAAAAATATCATCCAATTCGGTTCATAAACAACGAAGTTATTCCTGAACACAAACATAAAAAAAAAACATATATACGGTCGAATTGAGTAACCTCCTTCTTTTTTGAAGTCGCTTAAAAATGGAGTTAATTCGGACTGATGGACAGGCATGAGAAACCTATTATGGTTTCATGTGACAAGGGAACTCAAATTATTAGACTGAAAATGTTTGAATTTAGACTGCCTATAAGTCTTTTTCAGCAATTAGGCGTGGTATGCCTGTCCTCAAATACGATCGGGTGTGCCTGTTGCACAGTACCTAGTGTCTATATTATGTGATTACTGAATGTCGTCCTACTTAGATTTAACAACAGTTAAACCTAAAGAGGACAAAAATATATTATTTCATGCCGAAATTCGACCTTATGCAATATGTTACCTTCAAAACCGAAACGTAATTTGAAAATTTATTCAAAGGAAATCGGCTACATTCCTATCCATATAAATGTTTCAACAAACTCGTATGTGTCAGGCAAGTACGGAACCCTTTGGGGGTTCAACATGTACTTCACCAGGTTTTATGAATAAATATAATTCATACCAACCATATTTGATATGTATCCTGGCATTAGGATCGGGCATCCAGGCGTATGCCGCGGACGCCAGCAGCAGCAGGAGCGCGCGGCCCGCACCCATCCTCGCTACTGTCCGCGCACTGCCCAACGCATCGTGCCTCTACAACAAAGGAACACAAAGTTAAGACTGGCTACAAACAAGATCACTAAGTCCAAATTTTTGGTAAAATTTACATGAAAAAAATTATTCCTATTTCATTCTTATTTATTTCAATAATAATAATTATTCTCATATAAATATATTCTTAATTCATATTTATTATAATAATTTCTTGATTTCTATAGATGCACCATTCGAGCATGATTAAGTATTTATAACGGTGTGAACTTTAGGATTTTTCCCGCAGGAATACGCAAAATCCCCATGAGCAAAAACGGATTTGTAAAAATTATCCACTCACCCTATAGCCTAGACTGAGGACTACGATTATTTCTTGTTAAAAGTTTTGAAGAAAGACTGATGGGGACGAAATTTTTAACAGATCAAGAGATTATGGCAGCAGTAGTAAATGAGAATTTTGACAATAAACTGAAGGAATATTTTTAATGGCTTAATGTCTTCGTAAAAAAGAGTACATGGTCGTCTTTGCTTTCATAGTTAAGTAGATTACTTTTGAGCTTCCTTTCATAATGCATGCCTGGTAGTTACACTCCGATATACATGTAATAAGGAAGTAGAACATGGAAACGATTAAATTAGTAAAACTAGATGATATAATTCAAAACGAAGAAATCCGCAGAATAACTGGAATTACTGAGATAGTTCACTGAATTAACAAGTCGATGTGGCAATGAGCAAGGGGTGGCCTATGTCCAGCAGTGGACGTCCAAGGGTTGAAATAATGATGATTTAACTGTTTTAATAGCAGGTTAAAAATCTCCAAATGAAAATTCAGTTACTACTTTTGTAATTTTATTGGGGTCATTTTTTTAATGCAAGGCTTAGCGTTCTATACTTTTAAAATTGTCAATATTTGTTTGTTTAGTTGGCATATATTTGGTATGCCTAGGATCGACTAATACAGGCAATGTTAACTGTGTATTTTTTTTCAAATTCTACCACCATACATATAATTTTGACACTTTTGTACCGTTAGCAATGGTTAGCAATAGCTCAGAAAAATTCAACAAAAAAAGTCATCATCGATCCAACTATTGGAAAAAGATTTAAAAACGTCTAAATAACGATAAAATTTTCGCAAAGAACTCGATGGTGGTCAAATTTTTGAGATAAAGATATCAATTTTAAAACAAAAAGAACTTCCCCGCCTTAAGACATTACAGTTAGAGACACAAAACTTGAAGTCTGAGTGATAGTGTAATGGTAAAAAAAACGTGTATGGCTCCCTAAGTAAACGTCATAGAAGTATGAATTGACTAGAAGTCCTCTTCTGCGCTTATCGTCTAACTACTCATACTCTAGCTAGCTGGTGTGTGCCCTTTGCGATATGACGAGTTTCAGTCCAAGCTTAGCCCGCGAGGTCCCCGTGTGCCGATCATCACCCCCGCAAAATTGCGTGTGACATTTTCGATACTGTGAAGTGATATTTATGATACTTAAGTAAACAATATCACTGACACCGTGCTTCGGAGGGCACGTTAAGCAGTCGGTTCCGTACGCTGTCAATAGATGGCGGTCGTTACAGTTCCCAATCCGCAGTGGAGCAGCGTGGTGGACTTTAAGCTCCAAGCCCCCCTCCTCACCCTGTGTGAGGCCTAAGCCCCTGCAGTGGGGTAAGAGTGGGCTGATGATGATGATGAAGTGATATTTCTGACTATATTAAAACCAAACGCTGCTGTCACATTTATTTATTCTATAGTAAATGTAAACACGTGCGCGTGTAATGGGACGAAATTTAAAAAAGAGCGAGGGAAAAGGAAAAGAGAATAAAGACGTAAAAAACTTTTATATAGGTATAATAAATATGCGCTAAAATGATTCGTGCCAAAGGTGAAAGTCAAAGTGTATATAGGTACACCACGCGAGCATAGCCGTGGGCGGAAAGCAAATCGTCAAAGAAAGTAACCAACGGTAAACATTTACTGGTCACATCGATCTTGTGGTATATTATAGTCTCCAGCAGTCTCCATCGACGGCAATCTCATTTGTAAATATGAAGTTGTATGATAAATAGAGACGGGGAATTCAATGTAGGCTTGCCTGTGACAATATTCGACAATAATAACTGATTGATCAAGTACTTATAGCCAATACTCACAAAATATTATTGTAGTGTAATGTAGATACGTGGTATATACATACACTAAAGTCAGTCTCTTGGCAAAACAAACTGATGAAACCTTATCGCGGCTATATGGACACGAAAACATTACATTGTGAAAACATCCGATGTTTATACTAACGGATTATTCTTACGTCTTTTGTGGTGTCCTTAAACGAATAAGGGATTTAGTTTCGTATAACAAATATGTATATCAAGTACCTTTAATTCAATACCTAATAAGGATATTTTAAGATTATAAAGCAACGGTTGACAAAAAATAGGTAGGTATAATACAACTAAACGTTACGTATTCATACAACGTAATTGATACGCCGATAAAAAGTAATAATGTACCTGCCTATTTGTGAAACTATAATCAGTTGGTTTGTTGTAAGTTCTGTTTTGTAATGTTTTCTTATTATAACTCGTAGCGTAATTAGATAAAAATATTGTAAATAATGTCGAACGCTGTCAAAAGATGGCGGTCGTTACAGTTCCCAACCCGCAGTGGAGCAGCGTGGTGGACTTAAGCTCCAAGCCCCCCTCCTCACCCTGGGGGAGGCCTAAGGCCCTGCAGTGGAGTAAAAATGGGCTGATGATGATGATGATGATGATTGTAAATAATTCAAGTTTCGGCCATTAAGATAGAAACCCCTGTTCCGTGTATTTCCTAATAAGATACGTCGTGAGTCGTGACAAACAGGAATGACGGAAACTACAAGTGCCTATCTGATGTTTTTGTTACTTCGGCAACATGGACAACTCGTATGCAAAATTCGAAATAGAATTTTAAACTTAATGTGTTTCATTTTAACATTTACGTTTATGGGTTAGCTTGAAAAAGTGAAATGTATTCTGTTACCTAGTATCTCCTGCGACTCATCGATATGCGATTATACATATAAAATATTGATGCGCCTTAACGAATCGATGCGGTGCAAGATAAACATTCATTGTATATTTTATCTACATTAGTGGTGCCCGAAATCATACGAACGTGAGATATCACTAATGTTATTAAATAAATAAACAATCTTATTGCTTCGTGGTGAAGTTCACTTTTGAATAAATATAGCAAAAATGCTTCTTCTGTGTAAATAATTAAAGCAAGTAGGCCAATATTAGCACATACTAATTATGGTACAGTTCCAATCAAACTTTATGGCGGATGCGAACATAGGCACAAGTCGCGTCGTAGTGATCAGTTTTAAGTGTAGCGGGACGCAGCGGAGCGAGGGGTATATGACTGTACCTGCGCAAGCACGCATATAGCGTTGTATTCCGATCCGTCATGAAGTTTGAGGCGAACTATATATAAAATTGAATTTTCAAACGTAATCTTTCAAAATAGACATCAGAAAAATCGACCTAGTGCGTGTCGGTCGGACCATGCACAGGTCCCGTAGCTGCGTAGTTAGTACAGCTAATATGCTTGCTTATAAAGCATTTTTTATAGTAGGTCCACGGGTAAAAAAAATCCACCACGAGAGTGAGTCATGGCTTTTCTCGATTATTCTGAAGCTATAAATATTAAAGTTGTAATCAACCTACAAGAGAAACTACGAGTGTATTGCAGACAGACAGACATGCGCGACGTGACGAAACTATAAGGGTTCCGTTTTAGCTTTTGCCTCCGAACTCTAAAAACGGAAAATCTTGAGCACAAATGAAGCATTTAAGATAATGACTATCTTGCGTATCGCAAGGATACACGCAAGGATCTTGCCAAACAGGTCTCCGGTCACATGAACGCGGCAATACGCTTATTTTTACTATTTCATTGCTTTTTTTTCACCGCGATCATCCCACGGGGCTTTCGTGAGAACGAAAACCCGCTAGCTGCTTGTCTGTCGTTCTCGCTCATATCTCTGTGATCTCAATAAGGAATGCAAGCTGCTGCAAATAATTGCTTATTTTCAAGTAGGTACCTGCATTTAATTCAAACCGGTAAATACTGTTTAACACCCGTAAACTTGGTCAATTATTGTACCAACTTCATCATTAAAAAACTATTTGTAGTAATTTCTTTCAAAATACAATTAAAATACAATATTTTATATTTTATTTGAGGTTTGATAATTAATGAATAAATTGGGATAGGTATATCAAACCAAAACATTGTGCATATTTTTTGTTTTGCTATGATGGTACAACGGCAAAACAAATAAATAAATAAAAAAATAAAAAATAATAATAATGGCAAAAGCAACTCGGACATGACGTAGGTAAGAACAAATGTCGGTATTGATTGACCCACACTATTATTTGTTTAAAAATAAAAAGACTTTCCCTTAATAATCAATATCAAACATAAAGTTACGTGAAAATACCTTTAATTTCGATTCTGTGATGTACTATTCAGCGGGGTTTGATAAACCCTGAAATAAAGTATGTAAATTGCGATGGAGTTGATTAAATATACGATACACGTAGCAAAATAAGCTGAAATCGAATTAATTGCAATATTTTACCACAGATGGCGCTATCTAACTAGTTATTGTCGTTTACAACAGATAGTGCAATCACTAGTGGTGGTTGTCTAGAGTAAACCTAAATTATCAAATTATTAACAAAAATATTAACTTTTAAACGTAACATTATTTCGGAAAAATACGTATTGCTTGAAATAAAAACATTCGAATTCAACTGTGTAACATGTAACATATGGTGTAACATGTAACATAACAAGATGGTGCGACATGTACAATGGTGGTCATATAATTAAGAACGATCATTTTAAAGACAAGTTTATTTTTAAACAAACTAGTATAACTTATTGCCAGTATTTTTTTTTAATTTTGTGATAGGTATAGCAAATCTTTTCCAAATTAGCGGTAATGTACCGCTACACACGATTAATTAAAAAATAAACAAATAAATTATATACATTAGATCTGAATCTAGTATTACTACTTATTGGCTGGTCCAATAATTAAGAACGATAGTTTATTTTTAATTCTAATTTTAATTTCGCACACTCTATGGCTAGGTCACTTTTCTTATAATTTAGTTCTGTAAAAGTCTGAACCTTGATTATTTCAAATAACTAAAAACAATATGAAAAAATTACACTTGTGCTAAATCTGCAAGGGAAGGCATAATAAAACTTCACGAGAAGAATTGGTCGTACAAAAAGATAGCTCGTCACCTATTATGTTCGAAAACGATAGTTTTCCATACTGCGAAGCATTTTAACATGTATCAAATGACTTCAAACATTCCGCGCGTACCTAAACGGAGGAAGACACCCCGTCGAGATGATCGTAATTTCGTTCATTTGGCAAAACAAAATCCTTTTAAAGGGTGTAACATGACAAAGAATATTTTGATGAAAACAACCCTTCAGCGATCTCTGCATGCATTATTCGAAGGCATTTGGTAAAAGAGAATTTACATGGAAGGATGGAAAGGAAGGTATAAATGTTGAAACAGCGCCATAGGCAAACCCGGCGTATCGCATTTGCAAGAAGGTATGATTACTGGACAGTCAGACGGTGGAAAATGTTCTTTTTTTCAGACGAGACAAAAATAAATAGAATGTGTGCTAATTGAAAATTATACGTACGACGTCCTCCGAATAAAGCATTCGACTCCAAGTACACAAAAGTGACATTAAAGCATAGCGGTGAAAAGGCGAAAATGTGGGGATGCTTTTATGGTCATAGAGTTGGATCTGTTTTTTTCATACAAAATTCCAATACGAAATACACTGAAAGAAACAATGTTACCTTAGGCTGAAAACTTGCTTCCGGTTATTTCGACATTCCAACACGACAATAGTGTACGCACCAATAAGGAATGCCATAGATCACAATCAGTTTCTATGTTAGACTGGCCAGCTAACAGCCTAGATCCAAACCCAATTGAACATCTTTGCTGCGAAGTCAAGAGAAATGTGTCAAATCGACAGTGTGACAATTTAAGAGAGCAGATGTACGACGTTTTCTTAGAAAAATGTCAAAAATTGGTCATGCTGCTAGCTATTAATTTTAGTTAAAATGTATTAATTTGCCTTTTATAATATGCAATCTTTCACATTAACGTACTCGAACAGTTTATTAATTGTTCATAATCATTTACCCAGCTTCATTAATTTGATACTATTGAAATAAGGAATTTGGAAAATAAAATAGCAATTTTATATCTCTATTCCTAATTCTGTATCCTTTATCCATGTGGCTATTTCATAACACAAATTAATTACGTCTAAGAAGGAAGACAAAACTATACAATCACGATTTTCATCAAAAATTTATGGAATTACAAATCTTTCTTAATTATGTGCCTACCACTGTATAAGTTTTGATATGTATCTCACAAAAACGCCGCTTTCTTGAAAATATCATATTCTATTGACAATTTTGAAAAAGACGATCTTCCCAATGACACCTTGTTTCAATTTGAGGCAACTTATAGTCCCGTAATAATAACTTGGGTCAGTTGTATATAGCGCAATGGGCACTGTCATTTGGGACTTTGGGGTAACGTTTGAAAAAAGTCACAATATCTGTAAACGTTTCTAAATTAAAAGACTGCATTACATCCTTCTTTTATGCAGTTTCTAACCACAGTATTATGCAACAAATTCTTGCTTGCGAATGCCTGTAATTTGTTTTGTAACAAAATTAAAAAAAAAATCAAATAAAATATTTTTTTCAAATACGTTTTGTGTAAAATCGATAAGTATTACATAATTTAATTTTGTGGTGATTATTCTATTTTTATTCACAACAGTAAAAAAAATTATGTTCAAATTATAGAGTTGCTATATACTATATACTTTCTCAATACTTGGCAACTTCACTGAAATTTGTCATAGAATTCGAGTTACAAAAGATCTAAAGACCGTTACAAATATACAGGAAGTCACGTGGCGTTTGCACAACGGTTGTTACTTTGAACGCGCTGTGTCGGGGGACTCGGGGGACGCTTAACGTTACCCCTCTAGCCTACACCCCCGCATTATGGGTAAATCAATTCAAGTTGGACGACCAACATCCGAAAAACATGCGCTCAATTTCCGTTTACTTGTATTAGATAGGTTTGACGTATTCTATTCACTTATGTTTGATTTGAGGTCACCGATGAAAATAAGGTAATTTAGTAAAAGATGTTTGCAACAGACTTTTCTATAATTACAGTCGTATACAGTAAGTATGTAGGTATAGTTGCATATTATGAAGAGGAACATAGCAAGACAAATCGTATTTAATAAACACGTTTCATGGTAGTCCGTACCGTACTATATATAGTCCACAAAATTCGCTTTATTATTTTACATCGTCATTGAAACTGTTTATGAAAATCAATTGTTTACATTTGCGTTGTTGCATGCATTAGACAACATAATGGGATTGTTTTGTTAGTTTGTTAGGCAAAGGGTGAACCCATCACTTTCAATTAGGGGTTGAATATAACGTACAACGACAACTCCTGCGCGTTGCACAGATGGCACGTACCACTTCGACTGGAATTCTTTTTAACACGCGACCGAAGCTCGCTTGATCGAGATTATTCCGAGATCGTTATCGATAATTAAGCCTAACTTCCGTTCGATTGTCGCGTTCAGTCGCTGTGGCGAAGTGCAAGACTCGTTAGTGCGATCGCGCCATAAAATATATTGCGCCCGCGAACCAGTAATTTATCGGTGTTAGATCTCGCGGTACAATTACTGCGCTAAATAAACGAGCGGTTAGCGGGTGGAAAGTACTGGAATCGTTAGTATCGCATCGCCGCGCCGCGTACGCTCGCCTCGTGCACCGGCCGTCAATGATCCGCATCGGGTTCGCCACTAGGCTTCATGGTAGGTACAGGCTAGCGTCACAAACGACGAAATATAACAAATGCGTTATTCAAATATGAAACCCGTCTGGCACGCGAAGCGTAAGGACATAACGAAATAAATATGATAACGTGCACCGACATCGAATATAAAATAGAAATATAAAAATGTAAAAGAGGCACTCGAATGAATATTTTATAGAACGGGTTGTCGTAATCTCTGCACGCAAGTTTCAGGTGCGCGATCGGTTCCCGACCCGAGGATTTTTTTTTTGTTTTTTCTCCGGTGGATGAGTTTTATGATGGAGCGTCGTCGCATAGAACCACATTGCAGAGCGCCGAGCCGTGTAGGGCGTAAAATAAGATAGAAGTGTAATTACGGACGACGATAGCCGCGGGCCGTGTCCGGTCGCACGCGAAGCCCCCGATGGATCTTTTTCTCGGGAGCCCGACCGCGATAAATAATAAATATTTCTCGACGAGGGGTGAGGCACGGGAGCGGCGCGGTCGAGCGCCGAGCCGCTAAGACGATAAACGACAGTTTGTCGCCATTTTTCCATATCAGCATACGATTTATTACCACTTGTGGCGATATCACGCGTAAAATGTACGCTGCACTGAATCTGGAAACTGGTACGGGACCGAAATATGTTCGGCAACGAGAAACGAATCGACAATGAGGATCCTTGAGTGAGCCGTTGAGCTGAGCACGTTTTATTGCGTATGCGATCGCCTTTTGACAGAAAACAACTTTTTGTTGTATCTATTTCTGATACCACATTTCATGAATATAAACGATTCACCGGAGTCACCGGGGTAAGGCGAAGTGTCCGAACGAAGCATAAAATCACGAGATCGAAGAGAACTTAATAAAATGAATAACTACAAATCAAATTACTTTTGACTTTAATAGTTCCTTTAATGTTTTGTTTTGAAGATTTCATTTCCATTTTTATGATCGCTAGGTAGGCACATTCCAATCCAAACCAGGTGAGTATTCATTTTAAAATTGCAGAATAAGAAACCTTTCGTTTATTATTATCCCATACACGTATTACACGTAGTCCATACTTTTTATTAAAAATAGGCCAAGCGCATGTCGAATCACGCATAGTAAATGTGGTACAGGGTCCCGTAGCCAGGATGAACGTGGTTAAAATTCAAATGCTAACAAGTTTAGTTTAAAAATAAATATCTTTAAAACTAGGCAACATTTATTAAAACCAATTTCCGTTGAAAATATTTTTATAAGTTAAATTAACAATTTTTGTCATAATTTACAAAATAAAAGTCATTTTGATTCCTCCTATCATTTTTGAAGATCTACCCTACATTTTAATGAGTTGGATTTTTACTAATTTTTTTTTTTGTAACTTTGCTACACCATTGTATAGCGTTACAAAGATTACCCCTTCCAAATTTCACGGACAGACGGACAGGACGAAATTGTAAGCATTCCGTTTTTCGTTGTTTGGCTACGGAACCCTACAATACCATACTAAACTATCAATATTTTTGTACTGTATATTGACTTCGGTGACATTTTTACATAAATAAAAGACTACTTAAGGTATATGTGCGTTAGTCCACGTGGACTGCAATTTATGTGCATTTATTAAATGTTTACGACAGCCCATCTTTTGCGCTTTAAGGATCCGGAGTCAAAAACACAAACGGAACACGTAAGTATAATGTCAATGTTTGTCACATCCTCGTAGCTTCTGCATTTATAAACATCGGTGAATGAAATGTTGCAATATATTAACCAGGCCGAGTCGACATAGTCGTAAATAGCACCTATATCTTCTGACAAAGGAGGGATGTTTCCAGTAATAGGTAGGTACATTAGTTTCGGATTAATCGAGAAAAATAGTTAAAACGGAAAAAATGCGCTATATGCCATACTGACTACAGAACTCTAGACTGCGCGTAGTTAGGAAGACATTAGATTTATAGATAATTATTATGAAGTTTCAAGAACATGTATACTAAAAATAAAAAAACATCACAAAATCCATTAATAGCGTTAATACGAACTTGTTCCAAAAGTTATCACTACGTTCTAGGCTTCACTAGTTCATGCGTTGTACCCGATTAAAATAAAGACTCTGAAATTGTATTTCACGTGTTTAACAAATTGTGTGTTTAAAACAATGATAATGATGTAGGTATGTTCCGTTGTTTCTCTGGTCTGGGGAAACAATGGGTCTGATTCTGCTCTCGTTTTTGATCATTTCGAAGTTTGAGACACTCTTTCCTGATTATTATACTATCTATGGATTAAACATAGTCAAATATTATTAAGTCTCTGAAAAAAAGACGATAAGGCCAAACTAAGAGTTTCCCCCTTTTTTAATGAAATACTGTAATTTATATAGGTAATTTATATAGGACAGGTATTATATTTTATTAGTATAAATAAATGTTTGGTCAGTTTGACCGATTGTCATGGAATGAATTAGTTTTGTATGTTATATTCGTAAGATGGCGCTACAGTCACGACTCTATTATAAAATTTATGTAAAATTTGTATATTTTGGAATTGTAACTAGATGGCGCTGTGGTGCATAAATGTGCACTGAACAATGTGAAACTAGTTTAATGTCTACTTCTGCACATATGCACACACAAATAATTTCTTTATTTTGCGAACGCAAAGTTGGTGGATAACATAATCTTAATCATTTTTAATCAATTTTATGCATTTTTATCGTATATTCATAGTACATTTTTAAACGGGCAGCAATTATGATCAAAATCATTCGCACTTGTTAAATTGTTGTACATACGTGCTGAGTGTTTCATTTTGGATTATATTGAAAGAGATTGATTATATTCGTTATATTCTAAAAAACATAAATAAATGTTTATAAAATTAAAATTTAAGGAGTACCTATCGACATTTTCACGTAAAAAATACAGCGTATATTGATTGATACAAGTGAGTAATTTTATGAACACTTTAGAAATACACTCCCGTTGATGTCTCAAAAACAATACTCGACGCGACGTTTTGTAAATTATATCCTTTTCACGTCACTTAGCTGACATATTTTTTAAGTTATTAAAACTGATTTACAAATATTTTTAATCATATTTATTACTTAGCTGGTCTCAATCCTATAACTACTTTTTTTATGAGATACCGCCATTTCGTCCAAAATTTATGAATAATTGCAACAAATGAGCTACAAACACTTTAATGTAAATAATACGTTCCTATGAATTTTTCGGCTCATGATTAGGGATATCTCTCCAAAAAGAAAATCTATGTTTTGGTTTCAGATTTTGGAGGGGCTTTATAATATTCTTTTTTACCCCGTGAAATGCCTTTTCATCACTTCCACTTCCAGGGAAAAAGTCGGGTTCAATATTCTGAATTTTTTTCTTTGAACCTTTCAATTGTTCTTTCACCAACTTATTTTTTTTTTGTGCTAGTACTATCATAATTTTTGTACATCTATCGACATAGCTGATCTGACCAATATTAATCTGCATTATTTCAAATAAATTTATTTATTATCCATCTAATAATAAT
The DNA here is from genome assembly GCA_949709985.1 of Luffia ferchaultella. Lineage (NCBI taxonomy): Eukaryota > Metazoa > Arthropoda > Insecta > Lepidoptera > Psychidae > Luffia > Luffia ferchaultella. The sequence goes on along the minus strand of OX453240.1, from coordinate 12,376,862 downwards.
GTCAAACACACTGATTATTTAGATACGTTATATGAGACTTAGGTAACGATTTCTGGGCTTGATCACCCAGACGTCAGACCCAAACCAATTAAAAAGATATCGTTTTCTAATTGTATCTGACCACGAATCGAAACCAAAACCTTTTATGCATCAGGCAGATGTACTAGGTACCATGTGCAATAAACAGGTAGGTATTTTAAGTTTTTTTTTAATTTTGTAAATTGCACAAAAGGCACTAGTTAAAAGGATATAGGTATTTCTCTACTTGAAAATTAATCCTTTTTGGGTATAATTTTTAAGTGTTTTTAGCGTAATATGTCAATATGTAAGGCCACTTGTCTTTAAAATATCTAAATAGGTACCTACCTCTAAATTTTAAAAGTTGAGGAAGCAAATATTTTCGTAGTATCTCCTTTTAAAATGTTCTAATTAAGATAGCTCCATTTTGGTTAGTGTATCTGATGCATAATTGTATAAGCTAACAGAAGCAATAAAAACCTAACAAACGGTTTTTTTCTGAGTTACCGCTTTTTGGCGTACGAGGGCAGGATAGTTTTAGTAAACGATTTTTTTTTTCAATTTTAACAACTTATTACCTCTATTGCCCTTAGAATCTCTACATATTCTGCAGAGTACCTACGTTGTGAATAACATCAACGGTGTGTCTAATTGTTGCGGCCACGTGACGTGACCCCAACTTCAATTAACGTCTGACTTACTCGACCCGCTTGAGTGAGAGCGGACACCATTCACGTACCTATTGTTATCTAGCCAGGGCTCAGTGACGTACCGCAGGATGTTGATAATGTAACATGACGACCTCAGTTATTCAAAGCTAATTACAAGCATAATTATTAAATGTCTCCATTCGAAATCGGTTAATTTATAGATAGGCATGAGTCGTCCGTTCATATCTACTTGTCATAATTATCTGAATGATTCAGCGTAGGTGTTCGTGCGTATAATGTGCTGTTAATTAATATATTAACTGATATAGTATCTAAAGAACATATGTAGGTAGGTACCTATACACAGTCGCGTGCTAAATAATTCATCGTTGTGCCTTTCGTACTGTCGCGCTCACATGTATATAATATACCTATTGCACGTAATGTGGTCAACGTAAACATTAGTACCTATTATTGTGTACATTCATGTATAAATCACATAGTATACATGACATAAACGCGGGAAAATTTGAGATGGGTCGAATTTATCGCCATCGAAGCAGAACATTCGCATAGTTACCGCCAGGATAGAATGGAAGTGAGGTGTTTTAAACACAAAATAGCATTTTGCCTCCTCCGCCTCAAACTACATTCGATACACGGCACGCAAAGTACATACAGCACACAGCGCAGCGTCGGCCCGAGTTGTTGAACTCGCTACCCGTGTGTCAACAATGCAAGCGCCCGCCCGTAGGAGTCGAGCTCTCCCGCTCCCTCGAGCCGACTCCATTTCGACTCTACGGCTTTTTGTTTGCGTCCCGTCGTCGCCGGCGGACCGGCTCCGGTTCTACGCGGACACTCACCGAGATCAATTATTCACCGGTCAATATAATCCAATGGGGCTCAGGCACGTAGGCCGCAAAAGGGTCACATTACAGTGGCCATGGCCGACGTACACAGCAGGCCTCTAGTTATTTAGCATCACTCCACTTCGCACTGTTAATTAACATCACACCCGAAATTCGGCGGGTATTTGTTGTAATCGCGTAAATATCCTAGGATAAACCAAAAACTCGCACTGAAAGCCTTTTTAGATCGATATCCGAGACGTTGCGAACACAGAATAGCACTTTATTGCGGTATAATGTTTACACTGCACGGCGGCGCGTTTGTAAACTCGGTAACAGTAAATTTAATACAACTTAACGTAAGACGAGGTTGGTGGCGCGCGCACCACTGCCACTGGCAAATGGCAATCTATGGCGCTGGCGCGGCGTGGCGTGGCGTACGCGACCGCGGCGCCCCTCGGTCCGCTCGCCCGCGCCGCGGCTGCTCTGCTCCCATGCAGTCGACTTCGACTCGTATAACCGTCTTCTTTCTCTCTGTCGTGCGCGTGCGCTGCCACTACGTTGTCGGCCGTTCTATGAGCGAACGGGCGTTGCCAGTTCTCATGTTTTTTGTGATTTGTTTTGTTAACGCTTTTAAATAGGGGCCATAAAACAAAAAAGAAACGTAGTCGAATAAAAAATTAGGCAGTGGAAATATTATTAGTCATAGCGTAATTTTAACGGGGCAAGGTTTGGCAGCGTTTTAACTTTCTATTCCATTGACCCCAAATTAATGAACTTACGTGCAGCTTACGGGCATATCATTCAATCTTTCAGAAGGTAGCTATTTACTTAGGTATACTGAGGAATGTGAAAATTTTAATTTAAAAAAATCCAGTTACCTTTGGTGTCTTCAACAAAGTTAAATATGACAACGACCTATTACGAAACTTTCTGTCAGTTGTTATTAAAATACGATTTGCGATCGACGACGACGTTACGCGATTCAACGTGACCATAATTTGGTGGCATTATGGGGCACAATTGGGCATAAATAATTTATACTATGTTAAAATTAAATATAATTTATAATATGTCCGCTAATGTTATTAAACAATTTATATTGCACAATGAAATATTATTTAACGATTTCAAAGATAATGAGGACACGATGTATAAGCAGTTCCACTCAAAATGCCGTACATTATGACAGTCTTAATATTATTTCCATCATTTCATATTTTTGAACCTTCAGTTTACTATACGCAGGTAAGTGCACAGCCAAGGTTCTGTGGGAACACGTGTACGTGTCAGGTGCTACCTGAGTTCGTACCTGCCATAATACGTTACGATTATGCAGCCCAAACTTCCATAGCCGGACGTCGCGTCGCGTCGCAAAAAAACACACGAAATCCACAATACTACGGTTTAGTCTCCGTATGTATAGTCACGAAACGTTACACCGTCGACTATGCTATCTGCGACTAGCCTTGTAGACTTTTTGTTGTTTAAAATAGTTTGAAATTGTTTCTCTTCGTCCTGCTAGAGAATCCTTTGATTAATTAAAGCAATAAAGAAGGTAAAGTACTGCGTTATGAAAGTGATAACGAATTATATGTCAGGATTGAAACGACAAAATATTAATTGCGTAAACGAAAAGTGCCCACTTGTCGCAATGCTGAGCTTGCTCTTATTACCCATATTTGTTTTAGTTCTTTTAAGTAAAATTTTTATTTTGTAAGTTTTGTTGTGTGTAATCACAGATCATTGTGTAATAAACCGGTCTGGTTAATCCTAACTATTATAAATGCGAAAGTGAGTTTGTTTTTTATACTTTCACGCCTTAACTACTCAACCGATTATCATGAAATTTTGCATACACGTTGTCATGAGTCAGAAAAAATATAGGGTACCTTTCATTCAGAAAAAATGTACTATTCTCGAGGGATGGAAAAATAAGTTTTAGACGGTCGTCCAGCATAACAACTCGGCCTACTGATAGGGAGAGAAGATGAGAGGTGAAAGCGAAGGAGCGGGGAAAGTGGGAGGGTTAGGGTGGGCGAGGGGAGAGAAAAGGCCCGTACGAAACCGGGCCGTGACGCTATATGTGTGAAATGCATGTGAAATGGTAATGCGAGTAGTAATGAGAGCGAATGAAAATGAAATATATTGATACAATAATTCTTAAATTACATAATGATAATGATTAATGGTAAGATGGATTAACGTCGCGCTCGTTTTTTTATATTGTATGGTTGTACGGAACCCTTCGTGTGCGAGTCCGTTGGCCGGTTTTTATTTTCAAAAATAAAGAAATTGAGGGCTATCAATGTAGTTCGATTTGACCATTATTGTTACGGGATCTATTTAAGTAGTTGGAAATTTCGAATTTATATATACTATATTTAAACAACAAATACAAAAAAACGCTGATTCTTAATGTATACTTTGAAAGCTGTGAGCAAATTACCAAATTTTATTTCACGGTTTGTTACGATGTCTAGCTCAGAAACAAAATATTTCGTAGACCCTAAATTGGGATGTTTTACGTAAAGTGTAAACCCACGTAATAATTAAGTAAAGTACAAACATATTATTCATTTATTTTTTGTTTTTAAAATTAATGAAATGCCGTCAGATTTTTCGGTTTTTTTTTGGGAATGGTCAGTATCTAGGTATGTTTAGGTTTGGGACCTAAATACTTATGTAAATACATAACATAAATATATTGTGTAGTGGTGCAGACCCCTTCGGTGCACGAGTCCTACTTGTACTTGACTAATTTAACATGGAATACTATATTCTGTAAATAAATAAATGTGCCATTTTAATCAATAACGTTTTGCCCTCTTATAGGTAATGTCATGACCTTATTGCTGTAGGAATTCCGGGACTTTTGGCTAGTTGGAATCAGGGCAAAGGCAGGCCTACGCAACGGACGGATCAACACTGACCAACTAATATTTCTAAATTTTTCTTTTTTTTTGTTTTAGCCTTGCGATGGGAAGGCGGATTAAACTCTACAGCTTCCGCGCGCCCGAGCGCGCGGGGTATGTGGGAGTTGCACCCACTAAACAACCGCCTGAAGCAGAATAAGGACGCGTATCGTTAGCCCGAAAGCTCTAACGACTTCATCGGAGCGGCCAGGCGGCACACTAGGGTGTTGCCGGCGCGAAGTTGTCGGATAACCTCTAAGGGTTACTCGAGGCGAAATAAAATTTTTGTTGAATGGCTAGAAATATCTGTGATCTGTTGTTATTTGAGTGGAATGGGTCTATCAGCCCAAGGCGTTTTGTCTTAATTATTTGCTTTTATTTCATCATTTCTTGCAGCAGAGGTCAAAGTCGATGGTATTTCCAGGTAGTAAAAATGAACAAGACGTTTCTAATCCTAAAATACACACATATCACACTGTATCGTATCAAGCGGGGTTTTGTCACTGTTTTGCGGAACGTCCATGCCATGATTATGATATTTTACGCTTTTTATTTTCGCAAACATGGGTCGTAAGTGTTGCATTTATCGTCACCCGTGATCTACATTGTTAAAAATGGTTCGGTTTCGATACTTTTTAAGACAGAATTGCGTAAGGCAATACAGTTTATGATTTTTTTTTGTAAGATTGTGTGGCATTTAAATATCGAGTTTTTTTTGTATTCTGGCTTTTGCAAATGAGACAACACCGTTCTGTAATCAATAATCAGCTCCTCGACCATATCGTAACAACCTGATGAGTAGCGGGCTCCACATTTTCACATATATCATTGATTGTTTATATGGTATGGCATTGAATAATTGATGACTGACCGATTGGTCGAGTGGTTAGAGACTTTACCTGGAGAACCAACTGTCGCCGGTTCGATTCCCGCCCGGGACAAATATTTGTGTGTTCCCTGCCTGGATGTAAAATATCTAGATTTGTATGTATTATAAAATAATATATTTATGTACATCAAGTGTTTTAGCAGAATGTGAGCGTGTCATCTCTTACGGCCTTTAGAAGTTCAGAAAAACGATATGTAAGTGCGTTAGCTTTCCGCGTTGGATTAAGTTTTAAATATCACCAGTGTTATTTATAGCGATGCGATAGTTCAGAATCGCCCCTCAGGAAGAGATGTGTATATTAGTGATGTTAGGGAGCTCCGTAACCGTAACCGAAACTATCGGATATCCGAAATAAAAATATATCCGTAACCGTAACCGAATTTGATATAAAAGTTTCGAATAATTTCGGATAGGAGCGTAGAGTCTAAATGAGACGTGTTATGACAAGTTTTTGTTTTTCCCTGACAGTTGACTTCAGCAGACGCGCGTGACACACCAGTCACGCGCGTCTGCTGAGTAGTTAGTTATAACATATTAATTATATCCGTAACCGAAACAATCCGAAACTAACGGATAATCTGAAATAATTTCATATCCGTAACCGTATCCGAAACCGGTATAATATAATTTTATTATCCATATCCATATCCAGATCCGAAATTACATATCCTTAACATCCCTGGTGTATATTACGCCTCGATAAGCCGTCGTGTCGGGCAGCTCATTAACGGATTCTGCCTACAATCATCAACAATGGGGAAGTCTCATTTCTGTTTTATCGTTTGTCACCTTGAGATTGCCTTCCATGGGCTCGTACACACGTTAAAAATAATCAAGTAATTGTTAATTTTTTTCAAGGAGTAAGCAAACTTCGGAACATAGAGTAAAGAAACTACAATTTACCTACTGTCCTAGCATTGCATCACCATATTGAAACTGATAATGGATTACTGACTAAGAATTAAAGAAAATTGTACACGTATAAATATTTAAAAAACGACGTTTCTATGGTTGTGTATTATTTTCTGAAAATAAGGACTATTTATGGTTGATTCTCTATAAGTCGCTGATGCGGCGGTGAATAGCTAGATGGTCTAAGTCAACAACTGTTACTGATCTCGCTTTACGTACATTCTAATCACAGACGTCCTCTCGAAAAAAAATGAGATTTTATGAAAAATTTCATTCAATTCAAATACTTGTTTAGCCTTTTTTATAAGGTTATTATGGTTTCGTATTAAAAGTGCTCATCATTCATATTAGCATAGGTTAGGCAAATTATGAGTAATACTCAATAATATATGCTAAAACATAACAACTACAAAAACAAGCTAATTATAACTAAACACATGTCAAACGTGACGTCACTACACACAGACCAATGACGAATGAAGAAGGAGGCAGGTGGCGGTTGTATAGCAACAGAAATTGACATGAGGAACTAAACTGGCATGCTGATATATTTTTTTTATTTTTAACTGCAGTAATTTTATTTATTTGAACTCATCTATGTGCTTGCATATTTTATTCAAAACGAGAGGTAGATAATTTCAAAACGGAGACTGCAGGTCACCCGACGATGGTTCGGTTATCGTCTGCCTCATTTATTGTCACACTGAAATCAGGTGACACCGAGAGTTGCGTACTTTTCTCCGGGCGGCAGCGGCAGCGGCGGCGGGCGGTGGCGTGCCATTACGTATAACCACCACTTTGCTATTTAAGACTTCCCTCTCAGCGTTATCTCGTGATTGATGTTTTCAATTATAACTTGTACCAGAAAGTTCATACCCTAAAGTCGACATCCCGCGAACAAAGTCGATCCGTTGATCTGATTCTTTACGAGCGCCGTATAATTTTTTTACGCTGAAACTTCGGTTGCGTTCGAAGATTACGTTTTAGGTGGTGCGCTTTGACTCCGAATCACAGTGTCTGATATTCGAAGTTATACGTTTTGCCCGGAGCCGTTTTGCATATCAGTGGCGCGATACTACAAGGGACAATATATTTTGCGCGCGACACCGTTATCTTCGTCTATTGTAGCGAGCCGTGCCTTGGCGTCTCGCCACCCCACTCGCTTCGTATTTGCGTCTTACATGGACTCATGTACCGGGACGTAACACCCTTCAACGTGCATGCCCAATCACATAAAAAGTTACGCCAGTATAATATACGCCTTTCGTGTTTTTGCTATAAACGTAGGTATTAATTTGGTTTATCTGGCGTTAACTTCAAACACAATACACAGCCACAATATAGGTTTTTTTTTGGATAAGTATAAATACATCGTCATTCGCAAACATTAATTAGGACGTATCCCAACATCAACACTTGGTTATACGTTAATAGTTTATTCAGCGACTAGGGTGGATATTTTTCTATATAAAAATTTCAGCATTTATGTTTTCAGAAATTGTTAATATTTCATAATTTCATTGCTATGGCAGTACTTTATTTTTTACAAAAATCAACATAACCTTATGAAATAGTAAGTAATATGACAACAAAATTTTTTCGTAAAATGTTAATATTTCTTGAATTTTATAATTTTTTATTTTCGAATACACACTAGGGCGTGTTCGGGTTTTCACGGTCATTATGAGAGATTCGTAATATGTTACATTTATGTAATTAGCTTTATTTGAACGAGAAACATGTCAATATGGTATTAATTATAATTATATGAATGGTAACATACATATGGCGTTAGCGAAAGTGTCAATATGTCTAAACTTTGTGTCACGACGAAGGTAATTTAATTTTCAAGTTGGTATATGTGTCCGATGGTACAAACATACTATGTGTAATACATAATTTAAAGCATTCACTGGAGTAAATTATAGAACATTTACCATAGCACAACTTCACCAAGGAAGAAACTCGCGAACAAAAACGTTAAACAAATTATCGAAAAAAGCCTATGAACCAGAAATTGGCTATTTACTATGAGAATATCCAGTCTAATCTTCCACCACTTATCCCATCACTTATCTTTATATCACATAATTGAAACAAGATTAAACTAGATTTTACATTTTCTAGTTCTCGATATGTGGAAAGCTGTTATTTTTCCTCGAGTCAGATATTTCTTAGATGAGCGAGACTGCTAGCGACACGCCCGCCTTGCCGTTAGAAACAGCCGGGTGGCCGATTTACTCGAGAAAACTCGGCTACATCTTTCTCCGGGCTCCCAGATAAGGCGCACTAGCAAGCCATTTGTCATTACCATATCTTTAGTCTTTCTCCGGATCTTTGCTCACAAATTAATGGTTTTCCTCTACACCGAACGGCATCAAGGAAAACCCGTCATCCCCGACATAAATACTATATGAGAATGACAGTGAGTGTAAAACAAAAGTTTAATGGTTTATTATTACATTTATTACACTTTTACGTAATAACGTTTGATAGGGTAACAACTTTAAGTTAATATTTATTGCATTTCTTTATTAAGTGCAAAAAAAAATATTATACGTATAGTGGTTAATGCCTAATTCGTCACGAAGTAACTGACAACAGCGCATTCCTGTCTACATGTGATACAGGGGAAGGTTAATATTTGACAGAGTTCGTTTCTTGCCAATCTTTCCTCATCTTAAATCGACAGAAATAGTAAAAAAAACATGGATTACTTAAAAAAAATCGGACACGAACGAACGTACATAATATATGCTCAACTTTGTAATTAAGTTAAAATAAGTTGATGGCACATTCTTACTATTTAAGTAATTATGCATGTGACAACCCTGAGTGTGAGAGTGCGTTAGGCCAGGGGTCATGGAGTCCGTTTTCCCGAGAGAGGTGGCCGGCCGTCCACACATTCACGTCGACCGCGCACGCCAAAATATCGTTAAAAATTTATTTCATACGTTTACACGCTCGTTCGGGATCAAAATGTTTACTGCAAGACAATCGTATGAAAATAAAATATTAAGGAATTTTTCTTTGCAAATAATTTGATGACATCTGTTAAAGTAATGTTATCTAGAGAAGTAGGGAAAAATAGTAGGTACGTTACGAATATATTACGTACAGTGATGTAACGTATAATGACGTCCAAAAAATAGTATATTTTTACATAAGGGACGAAAGAGACCTATTTAGGCACTCGAAATATTGGCACCCTCGCTACGTTTGTGCGCCAAACCATCCCATGCCTAAATAGATCTTTCACACGATGTTAAAATTCTGCTTTTCATTTCGAATATGAGGAAAGTAAATAAAAACGGGTTAAATCCATATCAGAATCATTTTATACAAATATCTATATACGTAGATAATTACGTTAAATAATTGAAGATCGAATTGTGGCTTTCTCGCCTTTTATACGTTTCTTTTTTGTGGCATTCTTCTATCAGCCAGTATTTTTTATCATAGATGATTTTAAATATTTAGTTCAAGTCTATGTAAATAAATTAAATAATTTAGTTAAAAGTAAATTATAAGTATAAAGTCATGTTTTTTTAATTTTCAATTACGATTTTACGCCGTGATTTAACAAAGTGGCTGTATAAAAAGTTGGGACATGGTTTGCATATAGTTTATAAATTTTTGACAGCAGGGAAACTTGTTTTTTAGGGACGAAAAGTACCGTTTCCATCCCTCTGTTCGGGTAACTAAGCGTACTTGTTGAGTTTGAGGAATGAAAAGGTTTTTTTTATTACAGAATGTGTATTTACGGTGACTATTGGTACTTAATTTTATCAGGTACTTCACTGCGTCACATCACGTCATAATTTCAAACTTGTATAGCTACGGAGTATTAATTTGTGTCGCCTCTGTTTCGTGACCTTACACACAAATACATAATGTACATACACGTCATTCGCTCCTTCGCGTTTCATATACGTTTAATTCGGTTGTGTCAACGTGAGGCTGATTTATGTGTTAATTTCTGTGTTCTTATGAATAAACGTCCAGAAAAATTAATGAATCACTTGAAAGCTCTCGTAAGAATCGACTTCGGACTTACGACTCGTCACAGAGCGATGCTCTGTGGCCATGGCAAATACGGGTCGGGTAAGGATTCTGATACACGGTGACGTATCAAGATGTTAATGAGAGAAAACGTTCAAAATGATACTAACTGTGGCAGCTTTAAGTTGCCCTTTAGCTTTATTTTTATGACGAAGAAGCGTATCATATTAAAGAATCCACTTGACCTGGCACCACGCTTGAAAGTGTCAAAATTGACTACTTCCTTTATTAAGTTCACTAAACTGTTTAAAAAGTTTGTGTTCAAGGCCAACAGTTACAACGTTTATGTACACGTACTACGTAGGCGGGGCGATTCTTTCTACAAACAAGATCATATTGTCGTTGCTGTAACGATAATGGCAGCCATTACTAATACGCCAATTAATTATAGCCTTGTTCGCCTCTGGCAACGCCGCCGCCACTCGACAGAATCAGTTAATTTTGACGCCTGTAAAGCGATAGAATAAGGTATGAAACTTCCGTCTTCCTGATTTTGAGGATATACATTTTATTGTGGAGGCAGTACATATACTTTGTACGTGGTATGTGTTTCACATGTTTTGTCATCACTCTGTTAAGAGCAAAACCCTGGCCGTGGAAAAGTCGATCTCAAGACGACACGAGTACAGAAATAGGGACATGAACTCAGTTCTTTGATGTCTATTGTCCTGTCCGATTTTCCATCGTGCTCCAGAGTATAACTGTTTGAAACCGATCCACGGATGCTGATTGTCCGCAAACCGCACAACGCGATGCCATTGAAGCGATGGCCGCGACAGTTACAGGTGCTACACAAAGCGCCGCATCCGGCGATCTAATTCCAAACAAATGCAAATTGAATGGTCGCGGGAACGACGAGTGGACATCCGCTTAATAGCTGCGTATTGTGCTCGCAGCGCTAATGGCCGAGTAATTGGTACGAGGTCAGCGCGGTCGCATGCCCATGCAGGTGACATGGGCAGAGGTCCTCGTGAATTCCACGCTTTGCCCGCGAGATTAAATTATATCCACAATTAAAAACAATCTAATTCGACACACGACGCTCGATGTTGTTCGGAGTGATGTTTAATTTGTTACGTGTTTCTCAACGCTACGTCTTATTCTTATCTACAACGTTAATTTAATAAGTTTTTTAAACAGCGAAACAAGATTATTGACATACGAAATTTATTTTCATTTTCAGTTGGGTTGCAAGCACTTCGTGTGTCCTTGTAGGCGCACAGGAAGCAGCTAGTTGTCTCGCGTTGACCCGCGGCCGCCGGCTGGGGCTCATCGCACCCACACTTCGCCGTTCATTCGCGAACTCGTTACGCATTCATGCCTCATTTACCGATTCACTTTTTACAAGAACAGCTACATAGATTCACGGAAAGAAACAACGACTAGAAAGAAAATGTTAGCGAAGAAACCAACCGTATCCGGTCGCTAGCATTTGTAGTCTTTGGTCGGCAGGTTGACATTGTTTGTTCCCGTAGCGTCGGCGGCATTGCGCTACGTTCATTTCGGTTCGGCGAAATAAAGCAGGTCGGAAAGGAACATATGTGGGGAAGTAGTAAAAACGCGAGCTCGGCGGAACGAGTAACGCGGTTCAGGTGTTCGCAATAAAAACTCAGCGTGGTGTCGGACGGGTCTTAGTCGAGAAATATTACGTAGGCTTTCGAGTGAGCACGGCAGACCTGCCTTCCGAAATGTCGGCCTCGTGTTTTTCCTTCAATAGAACGAGGACAATATGGACTCTAAAAATTGGTAATCATTATAAAAGCACATTCCTTTTAGTAAATTGATATCGCACGATTTCGTCAGATTTCAAAACGGCTTTTTTTCGTTAATGAGTGCTTCATTCCGTTTAATTAATTCCCATCGGAAATGGATCTACAATATTAAATGTCATACTATTAAAATATAATTGCTTGAATAACATTATTTTATAAGTTCTAGATATATTTAATTTCACACAAAGCGCTTATTCTTAGCGAACGGGAAGTGCACAAGTCGGTTGTAATTGCGGCGAGACGGGTTGTCTGTCTGGCAGGGGTACGACGCGGCTTTATCGCAACAATTAAATCGCACTGACCCTTGGTCGCTGCTGCACTACGCGCTTTGGCGTATCATTCTGAGGGCGTATCTATCACTACTCAGGGATTAATATTTGAAGCGTAGTCGAGTTAAGTTCGTTTTCGTCTTTGAGAAATCTTTATTTAAAATGTTTTATTTAAAAAAAATATTAGAAAAATCAAATTTTCTTTTTTCACAATATTTCTTGTGCCAAAAGTTATCAAACGTTATCCATTCAAAAGACAATTTATAGATTATAATATTTTCCTGTTCAACAAACAGATTTAATATTTTTCTAATCTTCAAAAAGGTTTGAATCCATGACGTCTATATCAGAAAATGCTTTTTAATATAAAAAATATAGCTTCCACATTTATTGCGGGCCGTAATACGTTATTATTGTGCTAAGATAAGGACAAAATATGTATAATATTATTATTAATTACTGTGAGTAAACTCTGTGAGAAAACGCTATGGCCGTGGGACCGCGTCCAACAAAAGTTGTCGCCTTCGCGATTTCCCACAAAATGGCTGCGCGTTCTCGTTGGGAACCGCTTTGTGGTCGCAATAAAAACACACTGCAACTCACTAATCAGCCAGGACGTGCAACTAAGATTGGCACAATGATCGAGTTGCGCTCTAACTACAATAGTGTTAAGCAAGGGAAACTTCGCACGCGTTTACTTATGCGTTGTATGAAAAACGATTCACAAGTTTGTTTCTTTCAAGATTTTACTATGTAAACGGAATCAATATATGCATCACGAACTTGTCTATTTGTTCCGTGTCCGTCCGTGTATGTATATATGTATTATAAAAAATATTTAAGTTTGCGTATCCGTTGTCTGGTACCCATAATACAAGCTTTGTTTAGTTTGGGACTAGATAGCGCTGCGTGGGACATCCTAGATATTGTTATTATTATTATTGCGATGTAAAACTTGGACGATACAAAAGAAAATACAATTTTCAATTTTTATCACAGTTTATACTGCATAGAGAAGTATGGTAACTATGTCGCAAGTACGAGCTTGACTGACTGTTGCGGTTTGGCGCACCTTAGACAAGTGTTTACATACGTTGATTATCACGTACCATATATTACTTACAAGTAAGTGTAAAATTTACACGAAGTGCTCATAAGATATTGTATGTATAAATCCTCGGTAACTTAGTTTATACTAAATTATTTGCCTACAGCGAGTTTACCTACAAGTTTAGTTCAAATCATTATTACGACGACTATTTAGTATTTTCATATATAATCAATAATTTCTATTGTTGCTCATGCATAATATTGTTCATTAATTGTGTGGCAGGTTCGTCTAGGTTCGAGACAGGCTTCGATGACACTTCATTTTGTTCACAACCACGATTATGTTCTTTGTTGTTTGAGTCCCGTTGTGAACTGAAGTTGTCTCACTTTACAATAATCACAATAAGTTCTGAGATTTTAAGCTCTTATTTGAATGATATTTTTAATTGTTTTTTCTTGAGACATTATATTAATTTAGGAAGCTTTCATTCTAAAAACACATCCGTCCTAAGGACGAAGCCTATATTCACAATGTAGCTCGTTCCCCCGAGCATAATATATTTGAGTAAAATCTAGTGTTTGTGCATATTAGTTAGATATACGATATATATTTTAAAATACGTTTTGTTAGCAATCCGCGCCGTGTCCGCCATTAGCAGCGAGCGTTTAGTTGAATTGTGACATACCGTATACTTTTTTGACTGACCGTCGTTACGAAAAATTTAACGAGAAAAATATTGTGGCACATATATGACAGTGTGTTGTCGTGCGTCGTTTTTTGTGAATCAGCGCGTTTCGCGAACGTTGCGTTTGTGTTGTGTTTTTCGAGCGGACGTCCGGCGATGCCACGCCGATAGCCGCGGCCGGCTTTTTAAACGGTTTTCATTCACAATACAGCTCGCACAGCATTTTGTAATGACCGACAATAAAGGACAATGATCATACATATTTTAATCGACTATAATTGTTTTTACATTACATCCGTGTAAGCTTTTAGTCGAAATAATATTTTAAATTATTAGGACATATCTGTTATAAATAGAATAAATATTATTCAGCATATTTAGAATTTTCACATGTAACAATGTATTGAGATCGGTTGGTCATTTGTAAAACGTCTAGTGTTTGCTAGTGAATATTAAAATTTATTTCGTAATCACAGTTAGCTATACTATCTCTCCATTCCATCGCTTCGCGTACCAAGCAATAATTGACCTTATGGGTAATTACCTCATTAGTCGGGAAAGCGGTAATTTTCCACGCTGACCGTGCACACGGTAGCGGTAGGTACATACCACCTGCGTCGACGTTTAAATTGCGGCCCTAGACGATCCTTCCACACGGAAAATATTCGTGAAGAATATTTACCTAAATACGCGTACTTTTACAAATAATTGGGTGATTATATTGTAATTAAAGTATTTCATTTTTCATTTACTATTTTTTGCCATTGCATGTGTTCTGAAAATTTATAGCTAGCAGATCTATTTGGAATTTTTCTTAGCTAGTCCCTGAATATAGTATTTGGTACAGGCAATATCTTTTCAATTAATTTCGTATTGTGTGTAATTTTATACAAAAAAATATCTATTTAAATGCTCTAGCCGTAGTAGTGTAATGAATAATATAAATTCGATTACTATTAATGACTATTAAATTATTCTACCATTAGCTAATCAAGTACAGGTATCTCGAAATTTTCGAAGCATGTAAATGAAGTGTGCCAAGTTGCTTAGATATAGATTGTTTGTTTTTCCGCTTCAATCACTACCTACATATTATAAAATAAAGTCTCTCGCCGCGTCTGTCTGCCTGTCTGTCTGAACGCGATAAACTCAAAAACTACCGACCGGATTGGCATATGCTTGACACCAATGGATGGATGAAATCCAAGCAAAATCACAACAGCTTATGGTTTCTATTCACAGCTTTATTCGAAGAACTATAAATTATCAAAATAAAATTAAAATTTTTCCTCATGGTTCTACCTATAAACATAATATGCTTTTCTGGATTTTTTTGTCCTGTGGCTTCATATAATAGTGTGACATTCAAAAATATATGTTCTTAAAACGCGAATAAAAATTTTAAGGGGATAGTCTTTCAATCCGCTGTTTCGAATTGGCATCGCTATCTACATTTCAATCCCTCTTTCCCGGCCTAGTTTTGAGTGACAGAAATAACAAGAACAAATTCCTAAAATCATTACATATTATTAAATAAAGTCCCCCGCCGCGTTTGTCTGTCTGTCTGAACGCGATAAACTCAAAAACTACCAAATGGATTGGCATATTATTGACACCAATGAACGGAGTAATTCAAGAGGAAGGTTTACGTGTATAATTTATTAATTTTTTGTGGAAATTAGTTGACATATGACAATTGTTGTCGAATAAGTCGGAAAAAAAAAACAATTCGGCTGGGAGCTTTCATCGAAAACGCTGCCTCATCCCTTTGAGATATAACAAAGTAATGTATGGAGGAAACGTGTCCTTTTTATAGAACTAAAGAAAAGTCCGCAATGGCATATGTCTATCTTTTATGGATAGCTTACTATACCTATTTTTTTGATCAAAAATTGTGTCATATGATGAGGTTATTGAAAAGTAATTTATACGGATACAGTATTAATCCTTATCAAATTAAATAAGTTATTTACCTTCAGCATTTCATGCAGATTATGATTGCCCTTTACACCATACAATTTATATTAATATCTTAGGAATTATCGCAAAATAAAAAATATCGCGCGACAGCGGCCGGGCGTGGCGCATAGACACATAGAATTACTAATGGAACAGACAACATGGCGCGAACAGTGCATATGTGTGCAGCAATGAGCTGTCATAGATATACGATGTCATCATCACAGAGGCGACATGCGAAACTTTGTTTATATTCTGCCTATTGAATTGAGTAATGTAAGGGAACTTAGTAAAATAAATTTAAAGAAGCAAGACTGACGGTTTTAATTACAATGTCTATTTTAATTAATACTGTGTATACATGTTTCCCCATGTAAGTAAAACAATTATACATTAAACTGAAATTGGTACTGCATATAGGTACTAGAATATGCGCTTGCACTAACTAGACCCGACACTTCATCTCACTTTGTCTTATCGGTAAAGAAATGAACGAAAAGCAATCAAAATCATAGTTGCAATGTGATATAAAGTTTAATTACACTTAAATGTAATTAGCTTAATAAGTTTCTGACTGAAAAATACACTGTGACAAACAGACAGATAGATGGCATAGGTTGTCTAATAAAGAAATTAACATTTTCCCCCAACATTTTATACCTACGTATCCAAACTGTACGGTTCACTATTCATAATCTATGATTTTCATATAGAAATGGCGGCAAATTTGTTTTGATTGATTTTAGTTGATGGTTTGCTTATCAATTTTGTATATATAGAAACATTTTAGTTTGTTTTTATGTATATATTCTTTACTTTTTCAAATATTTACAGAATTGGAAATAAAATACATTAAAAATGCTCCAAGTAGGATGAGTTTACGTTCTATTTAAATCTAATTAAATCTAATCCACATGTTCGTGGCAACAGGCTGATAAGATACTACGACAGGAAAAAAACACTACGGCTTATATGCTCTGCTACCCGTGCGAAGCAGGGGCGGGTCGCTAGTATTATGTAATTTGGGTTCACCTTCAGGTTCGTATTAGAAGGGCTTCTAAGTACCAAACCGCGTTCACGCCGCTTAACCTAAATTGTATGATTGCCTATCGGACGCTGATCTTGTTACAGTTGGACATCCATCTATGTCTGTGATACGCGTAGTCGTTGCACCATGTCAAATAAAAAACAGTCACCTGAGTTAGTACTTTATGAATTATATATATTTCTTGCTTTACTTATGATTAAAAATATATTCAATGTATAATATTTATTAACAATTTTATTATTGTACCGGCCACGTTAACTTTTAATTAAAAAGACAGAAGAAATATTAGTAATCGATTAGCAGATTTTTGTGACATTTTATAGAGGTTCAGCCAGGAAACATTTATAGCGTGTCCTTATTTTCACGGATGGTTCGCTTTTGGCCGGTTTTTATCTTTATTTAACTTCTAGGAATGGTCCTAAAATCTGTTTGCCTGACGTTGTTGGCTCTCGACCTGTTCAAATACACACAAATCCTAATTTGCATACGCGACTTCGTGGAAGATGCTAAGCCGATATAATAATATAACGCAACACTGGCACGTTTGTTTTGATGTGTTTTTATTCTCGGTTGAGCATGTTTGACAAACCAAGTAATATCATAGTAAAAATATAATAATCATAAGGAAAATTAACAAATATTTTCAATATTGCCAAAGTTTAATGTCTCAAATAGGGACACCAGACGCGCATATTCGTACAGCACGTGTTCGTGGAATATTCTAAATCGGCGTTGCATCCAGACGTTTCCTTATATGCTGGCGGTGGGCGGCCACGGCGCACGCCAGTTTATGCTTCCCGAGACCGAAATAATCCACAATCGCCGGCATCCGGTATCGGACGATGAGTGTAGAGATGAAGCAACATCGGCCCATCTACGAGCACTCGAGTCCAAAATAACAATGGGGAAATCCTATCGAATCCATCACGCGTATAGCTATCGATGTTCACGGATTCTCGATACCCATAGATTGTAGAATAGCATTCTCATATATAGTAAAGCTTTTATTAAATAACACTGGTACTTTATGATTTTGGTATGGTCGTCTGTTTTTTCCAAACTTTGCATAGACGTTCCCTTTAAAATATAGCTTTGCAAGTACAATTTTGGACCAAATTGGATTGTTTTTGGGTCGTTTTTGTAGTATATTTTTATGACTTTTGAAATCACACTAAATAGCGGTATCTTATTAAATTGTTACTTTTGATTTGTATAAAACGTGCGAATGACATTTCGCTAGTGACTTATAGTAACTATCCAATTTTTTTTTTTTGAAAAATCTATAATTCTGTTACTTTTCTCTAAGGTTTTAAAATCCTGTAACGATTTTGCCGTGGTGATTTTCATATACTTCAGATTCTAAATTCAGAACAGGGATATTCTGTACCGAGACGGGAGCAAAGCACTCACTGAACGCGGTATAAAATTTAGTGGCCATTTCCTTCGATGGGAATGTGGTGCGACAATAGCCTCACCCGCGTCTATTTGTCGGCTGTCGTGCGACGCCTGTAGCTGGATTTACGAGTCGACAGTAGCGACCGTGACGTGATAGGTACTCAACGATCGGAACAAGTACCGGCTGGAAGCATTCTTGTCGTGGCCGAGGAATGCCCACGTTTTTCAATAAAACAGAATAGGTATGGTTTATGTATCAAACTGTAACAAGCGGATGGCTGAATAATTTTGTAGTGGTATCGTCAACAATGGAAACTTTTGTAATCGAAACAGATTTTGTAGAATATACCTACTATAAAAAATTGCTGTTTTGTTATAAAGGCTATTTTGGTCTAAATTGGCGTATGTTTTTTAAAACGAATCCCTCAGAAGCTAACCCTAGCTTAGGCAAAATTACTTGCTTTAGGCAAACTTGCCAGATGTCAGATGTGTTGCCAGGCAGACTTACAGTTCACGATACATTTTGTTTACATGCGATTTATGTACATACTCGTATATTATTAGTTGTGATCCAACAATATCTAAATTTTGAAATTATGAATTTTCAAAGTGTTAAGGGGGTAGGTTTTTCATACAAAAAAGAAGGTTCGGCCCATGTCTAATCCTCGCTGTATTTCTGTATCAATATTTACAGAAGAAATATATGTATTAGGAGAAATACAGTTTATACAGTCACAGGGCGGTATGTTCTTGTTTTTTTGATATCTTGTTTAGTTGTTTTAGAATAAATTCCTGAAGAACATTATTTCTGTCAGCTCTTTGTTTTTGAAAATAATGAGCCGTAAATTCGATATTACTGGCATTTAAAAATAAATCCTTTCTTAATGACCCAGCAAATTTTGGTTCCAATTTATACACATTTCACAGGTGAAAACAGTCACGGCCCGCAAACTGTTTCGACGGGTATTTTATAGGTAATTTTGGGAATTTGTTCTTGTTATTTCTGTCACTCAAGAGTAGGCCGGGAAAGAGGGATTTAAATGTAGATAGCGATGCCAATTCGAAACAGCGGATTGAAAGACTATCCCCTTAAAATTTTTATTCGCGTTTTAAGAACATATATATTTGAATGTCACACTATTATATGAAGCCACAGGACAAAAAAATCCAGAAATCATATTATGTTTATAGGTAGTACGATGACGAAAAATGTTAACTTTATTTTCATAATTTACAGTTGCTTCGAATAAAGCTGTGAATAGAAGCCATAAGCTGTTGTAATTTTGCTTGGATTTTTTAAACTGAAACGTCATAGGCGCCAGGAACTATCGGCGCTATAATTGGCATGTGACTGACGAGCTTTGGGCTTAAATGCTTAATTGGTACATAATTTGAGTTACTTTATATACTAATTAATAGTAGTTAACTAATCTGACACCACTAATCGATATTTTCCGATCCAATACTTTCGCTATAGAAGTTTCACTTCAATAAAGTTATTAATAAGAGTGCGTGTGAGGCGAAACGGAATCAATTGAATGCGTGATTACGTTCACTTGATTGTAATCATCATTAACTTGATAGGACCGGAACGGACGGACAAATGAAGAAGTGCGATCTATCACGGTCTATGTAATAAAAATGCGATAATAATATGCGTGATAGAGATACAGTGGTTCATGACCTATCCGTCTTTGTTCCTCTCCGCACGTGACATTTGTGATGACTTGTAAAGTATATATACAAGGTGAGATTTTATTAACCGGCCAAAATTTTTCTAGGTGTTAGGTATCACCAATAAACCTCATTGCGTAAATAAAAAATATGGGTTACATTTTCAAAATAAATTATTTTATCTACAGTTTATTTTATAACGTTTGGTTGCCTTCTTAACGCTATAGTAAACGTACGCGCCCGAGGCCTTTGAAACGGAATGATGCGGCGGGCAAGAATGGTAACTAGAGTTTTTGGTTTTTTCGGGAAAGGTTTATGTAGTCATATCTCAATATTTTTCTATAGAACGATACTAAAAGGAAACAAGACGGCTATAGGTTTTCTACCAAAGATCATAATATTAAAATTTGGCTGGTCATAAAAATCTCACACTGTATAAGTATATATACTTATAATCTAGAAACGTTTCGATGAATTAATTTTACCTTATCTTTAATTTAGGTTTTCTAAATATCACTAGTTCGTAATTTGCGTTCCAAAACTTTATAGAAAACTTCAGATCGCTTACAAATGGGATTGTAATTGACATTTGAAACGTTTACGATGAAAATAGGTAATGTTATTTTGATGCTTGTAAGTAACGAACGCACCGTAACCGCGTTCCGAAAAATTGCCATGGCGTGCCCAGAGACAATGGCGGCGCCTTCAGTCGCGTTTACAAAAAACAGTCTCTATTTAGCGGAGCTGTGCGTAGGCTCGCTTACGCTGGTAAAAATCTCATCGAAACATGCTTGCTTTGTTATATAGTTACGTAACCGGTCGTTTGTGGCAAAAAACAATGAATATACATTTAATTATTTTTTTACGTTGTTATTAGTTGATGACCTGAGCAAATATTTTGTTTACGCTTGAGTGTAAATAACCAGCACCATTTGTTTAGTTCCTATGGACACGGATGTTGCTTTGAAATATCAATTAGAAAAATTAAAATACTTGTAGTTCTCGAATAGTCCCGGTTATATTATTGCGGTACAGATAAATCAGCCGTGATAATCGGTGGTTTGCGATTCATCGCTTCGATATCGTTTAATCCTTTCTCCTTAGTTTCATTAAAATCGCTTCAGCCGTTTCGGAGATCAGCCCAAACAGATAGACACGAGTGTATATATTTATCTATATTAATAAAATTGGAGTGTCTGTCTGTCTGTCTGTCTGTCTGTCTGTTCCAGCTAATCTCCGAAACGGCTGAACCGATTGGAATGAAACTTTGCAGACGTGCAGAGGGCATTACCGCGGGTAACATAGGGTACTTTTTATCTGTCTGTCTGTCCATCTGTTTGTCTGTTTGAGCTGATCTCAAAAACGGCTTAACCGATTTCAATGAAACTTGGCAGACGTGCAGAGGGGATTGTCAGGTGTGACATAGGCTACTTTTTGTTTTTCTGTCTGTCCGTCTGTCTGTCTGTTCGAGCTGATCTCCGAAACGACTGTACCGATTTCAGTGAAACTTGGCAGACGTGTAGAGAGTATTATCGGGGGTGACATAGGCTGTTTTTTGTCAATCTCAGACCTATCGTGTTTGTACTCAAACTTGATGTTTTGACGAGATCTATGTGACCACGTGACCAAATTTTTAAAAGCTTATATTTTCGAAACCATCAATCGCAGACCTATCGTGTTGGTACTCAAACTTGATGTTTTGACGAAATCTATGTGACCACGTGATCAAATTTTTAAATGCTTATATTTTCGAAACCATCAATCGCAGACCTATCATGTTGGTACTCAAACTTGATGTTTTGACGAAATCTATGTGACCGCGTAATCAAATTTTTTAATGCTTATATTTACGAAACTATCAATCGCAGACCTATCGTGTTGGTACTCAAACTTGATGTTTTGACGAAATCTATGTGACTACGTGACTACATTTTGAAATGATTATTTTTTCAAAACCATCATTCGCAGACCTACCGGTGTTGGTACTCAAACTTGATGTTTTGGCGATATCTATGTGACTACGTGACTACATTTTGAATTGCTTATTTTTTCGAAACCATCATTCGCAGACCTATCGTGTTGGAACTCAAACTTGATGTTTTGACGAGATCTATGTGATTACGTGACTACATTTTGAAATGCTTATTTTTTCGAAACCATCAATCGCAGACCTATCGTGTTGGTACTCAAACTTGATGTTTTGACGAGATCTATGTGACTACGTGACTACATTTTGAAATGCTTATTTTTTCGAAACTATCAGTCGCAGACCTATCGTGTTGGTACTCAAACTTGATGTTTTGACGAGATCTATGTGACCACGTGACCACATTTTTAAATGCTTATATTTTCGAAACCATCAATCCCAGACCTATCGTGTTGGTACTCAAACTTGATGTTTTGACGAGATCTATGTGACCACGTAACCACATTTTTAAATGCTTATATTTTTGAAACCATCAATCCTAGACCTATCGTGTTGGTACTCAAACTTGATGTTTTAACGAGATCTATTTGACCATGTGACCACATTTTTAAATGCTTATTTTTTTAAAACCATCAATCGCAGACCAATCGTGTTGGTACTCAAACTTGATGTTTTTAGGAGATCTATGTGACCACATGACCAAATTTTTTTATCTGTCTGTCCGTCTATTTGAGCTAATCTCCGAAACGGCTGAACTAATTTCAATGAAACTTCACAGATATGATAAAAAGATTATCAGGAATGACATACAACACTTTTTGTTTATCTCTGTCTGTTTGTTTTTGTTTGTCGGTCTGTCCGTCTGTTTGTTCGAACTGATCTCCGAAAGCGCTGAACTTATTTCAATGAAACTTTCAAAGATGTGATTAAAAGATTGTCAGGAGTGACATTCAATAATTTTTGTTTGTCTGGCCGTCTGTCTGTCTGTTTGAGCTAAACTCTAAACATTACAATTTTAATGAAACTTTGCAGACGTGAAAAGACGGGTGTGAGAAGTGACATACGCTACTTTTTGTTTGTTTGTCTGTGTGTTTGTCTGTCTGTTTGTTAGGACTAATCGTAGAAACGGCTGATCCGATTTTACTGAAATTTTGCAAATATAGTGAGGGCGTTGTCAAGAGTGAAAAGCAATTTTTTTTATATACATATAGAAAATCGTAGTGTCTGTTAGTCTGTCTGTCTGTTTCAGTTAATCTCCAAAATGTCTGACTGATTTTGGGACCGACTTGTGGGATAGCTATTCTTAATGCTAAATGGATTTTTTTGAAATTAGGTATAGAGATTTCTCAGGCAGTTATGTTTCAGAATGTTCTAGAAAGTGTTATAATGTTCTGAAGCGTCGCGTTCCTTTAACTGTCCCAGTACAACTGTGGTCAACGCGAGCGAAGCCCGCGGGCGGAAAGCTAGTTGTATATAAATATATTTAATTTGTATTGTAGTAAGCAAAGTAATTGTAAGTTTGGCCTTTAAATCAAGTTTCTTCATCGTCTTCATCTAATTGTATCTGATTTTTTTGTAGGTAATTTCTGTATTGATGCTAGCAAACGAAGGCCAAGCACTATACAATAGTGATAATTCATTTGGCATTGAGATGATTTTCTCAAATTAACCGTTGCCGAATAATTTTGTTATGCATGCACCTACTGAACTCCTAAACGAAAAAACAAATAGAGTAAACTTATATGAAACGCTCACATAACACTATTTTGTATTTTGATAGTATCCGTCTTATTAAGACTAGAAATCATCAAATAGTTACAGGGCGAATGCTTTTTGATCAGAAAATAATTAGTTTGTATAACACCTAAACAAAAGTGTTACACGTTTTCGTCCTACTAATGAGACATGATCTGTCTGTGGAATAAGTTTTCGAGCTACCTGCCAACTTATTAAACTATTAACTCGTAACAAACATTGTTTTTTGTAATTATTTACTTGAATGCCTAAAGAACGAAAACGAATGTAT
Source organism: Luffia ferchaultella (assembly GCA_949709985.1). NCBI lineage: Eukaryota > Metazoa > Arthropoda > Insecta > Lepidoptera > Psychidae > Luffia > Luffia ferchaultella. Next base: position 12,352,762 of record OX453240.1, on the reverse strand, counting down.
TCACCTTATACGCCATACTTTGAAAATTTCACAATGCAACATGCTGTGATCATTTTAACTACTTACATAAAATGTTAGGTGTTGCAACTTGATTTATCGCTTAAAGATAGCTAGCTGTTAATGAGCGCCGTCGAAATCTCTATTATTTAATGGTTGGAAACGTTGGAATCGGTAGCGCCGCAGTCGCAAGTGCCAGCACAAACCGTTGATTACAAAAGAGCAGCAATTGAGACGTCAGCGAACGAAGGAAGTGTCTCGATTGAGAATTATGCGCATCTCCTACAGACGGGTGCGGCGGTGCGGTGGCGACGCGCGATGGCGCGGGCGTATGTATGTCTTCACTACGCATATGATTGTGCTATTGATACGTGTAGCGTAATGGTTAGTGGGTTACTACCACTGGTGTTAAACTAAATTGTAACATACATGTTTCTTCACTTTTAAACATTACGCGATACACGACGTAAGTGTATCAATACATATATAAATTAAATTGAAGTATCTGCGATTTCGAAACAAAGACTTTTTCTTATGCTCATGCATATTGTTTATTAAGCAGCTGGACCGATTTTTATATGACTTCCATTGACTTGTCGAAGAGTGATCTAGGCTACCTTTTATTCTTGAAATATTCATCTATTCTATATATATAAATTAATATATTAGCACTGTTTGTGATGTCAAAAGTTTTTCTTGCCGTGAGCTTATTTATCGCACAATTTTCACTGTAGTTTTGAATTGACACACGAAGAGCGGAAAAAAAGGGATAAATATAATAAAGTGCGAAAAGAAATGAATATCTCCCTTACTTTGTTGAGATGTGACTAAAAATTCAATTACGATATATACAAATACGCACTTTATGTGGGCGGAGACGCGGGCTGTCGCTAGTATTTTGATCGAATTGCCGCAATGGGTTGCGAGTTTTGCGTGGTATATATTTGGAATAAAGTAGAAGATGGAATAATAGTGAAGTGAGAGAACGGTATAGTGAATGTAGTTGACTTGAGTGATGGTGGTTTGGGCATATTAGAAAGGATAAATGCTATGCAGAGGGTCGAAAGAAATATATAGAACGGATGTGTGAAGAACGGGCCATTAAGAGGCACCATAGAGAAACGTGTGTCGACCAAATTGACCATTTCTTGAAACAATTGATGAATGTCAACAAAACGAAAATATATCTAAGGATATCAAATGGAGATCCACTCTTCTGGGTAAAGCAAACTTGTAGGTATTTATAAATTCGATCTTATATAACGACAGTCGTCAGATGAAAGATCGATATTGTTACAAAACGAGGAAAATGGAATGTTGGTCATCGTAACTTACAAAACGATCGTCTGTCCGGTTAGGTTGGTGACACACCGCAGTAAAGTAACCTCTGACCGTGGTCGCTTTCACCGTTGCACGCTACACGATCGCCGACGACGACGGTGTCTTAAATTATACGCAATGCTCGCGACTTTTTATCCATATTTAATACTTTAATGTTTGTATTTGAAGCATTGACAATTTTAAAACATTTTAAGGAGTGATAGTTGATAACCGTGTAGTTCATTAGGCAGACGCGACGAACGACGATCGACGAGGCGCACAAATTGCCGGACCAGTCCTCGGCCGGGCGAATCTCATTAACGGGCCAGATTGATAGCCTCTGGAAAATGCTCCAAATTATTTCACGCTACATTAATATTGAATATCACGCCTACGTTGTCGAGAACACGATCGAGTTAATAAACGCCACGGCATGGCGCACCGGCTACGTAATTTGTACATTCGGCTGCGAGCACGTTGGCCAACTAGTACGATTTGCTTTCACTTCATAACCCTGTATTAGATTAGACCAACAAAAATAAAACTGGAGACAGTGAACTAGTGACGGGTGAATGTTCGAACAGCTCGATAGATAGGTACCTACCGGAAGAAATTACCAACGCAAACATGTGTCAATACAGACTTTCTAAGTTGTTAAGTAGATAGGGGATTTTTTACAACGCTTAGAATTTTAAATACTTTTTTTTTAACAAATCAAGTATTACGAGAAGGCTTCCAGCGCGCTAAAAAAACGTACGACGGCAAAAATAGTTACATAACGCGAACAGTTGCCGCGGTGGCACGCACCAGTTTGTAATCTGGTTGCCATTGTGCTCTCGTGTTCCGAGCTCGAGAGGCCGGAGTGCTTGTACGTCAAATTCATCCGAACCGAATTTAAATAGATAGGTAACGGTACGTTGCGCAACGGAGCGTCGACCCGCGTCTCCAGTCCATTTGATCACTTAAGCATCAAACGTGGTCCGACAAGCTGCCCCTCCCTCTCCGCAGTCCCAACGCACTACGTCTGGAGACAGCCCGCCCGAGTGTTCGAGGCCGAATGAACTTGAACTCGAGAATGATGGTCACGTAACTACAAATCAATAAATCATTCTAAAGCTTTTACCTTGGATAAAAGTTGTAAAGTACGTTTGTTATACTGCGGTTCGAAATGATGGAGAGTAACGGTCGTTTTTTCTTAATTTTAACACTATGTCAAAATAACACAAGTACCTATTATATCGATTATTTATATTACCAACGGCTTTTCGAGCACACATATTTCATCTATAAACTTATGAAATTAATCATAATATACGTATACATCCTAAAATTGTATTACGCTTTATACCTCGGTTCATCGGTTTGATATTTACAGTTTTCGAACTTTAGGTAGGTAATAAAGTTCCGATATTAGCGTACGAAGTTCGTAAAGGGACGAGCTTTGCGAGTAGACCTCGGCCTTGATGTAGCCTATTGTCTAACTGTTTAATTGACGATCGAAACTTCGCAGCAACTTTAAATTGAAAAACGTACCTACATCTTTTCATAATAATCAAGTAATCCGAATCCGAGTATTTAGTTTTACTGCGGGCTTCCGATGAAAATACAACGGTTTTCTTTTCTATAAAAGTCAATTTTGCATATTAATTATTAATCAATATTTAAACGTTACGGTGTTCACGAAGCATATCGCCTTCCTGTGGCGACTAGACGGCCGCGGGCCGGCAGCGGTCGGCGAGACGCCACGGCCGAATGCACACTACACCGCGGTACGATGAACTTACCGACTTTTCTAACAATAATTATGCAAGGTAAGATTTTAAGATAACCAAAAAAAAAATGCATAGGTAATTAATTTACATAACAAGAAGAGATTTTAACTTTAACGTTCATTATGTTAATAATAAGGGTTTATTCACTCAAAGTTTTCCTAAGTTTTACACTATAATAAAAAAGAATCGAACAGGAATGAAAATAAAAATGGGGACCTCTGAAATTAAAAGTCTGATATAGCACTGTGCCGTGCTGCTTATTATTAGCAAGCGCTAATGAACGTCGTCGGTTCGATTGTATTGCGACTACCTGATTGTATAACATTTTTACAGTGGAACGAAAAATGTGAGTGTCCTCATTGATTTTTGCGCATTTGGCAATTGCCATTACCTACAACTTATACTATAATATATCAACCAAAGAATGAAAAAAAAATACGATATAATTTATAATAAAAATGTCATACGAAAAACATATTAAATCTTACTTTCAGTTAAATCAAAGTTTTGTCGAAGTTTAACAAAGGATGCCGATGCAATAAAATTCAGAACGGGTAGCGATAACGTCGAGTTCAATCGAGCAGATATCATGAAAGGCGAGGCAATTACTCAGCGAACTCCCTTGGGAAATAATTTTGTGTATAGGGCCAGGCAGTCGCGTTTTCACGCACGTAGCCGCAGCTGTGGCGGGGTGGAAGGGGCAGGCCCAGTGGTCACGCGGCGCACCGCATGATCACGCTGTTTCCTAGCCCCGTGACGTTTTATCCGTAAAAAAGTCATTCATCATTGCCTAACAACGGCACCGAAAGAGAACCAACCGACAATGGCCTCCCCAGAAATATATCACGGGATTATTTTCCAGCCGTCTCGATTTATAGACCATGGTTGGTAATCGCAGGCAAGTTTATTTTATCTTGTTACTTAAAGTTCTGTATTGGATTTAAAAAAAAAAGAAGGAAATGAGGCGATATAAATCCAGAAAATATGAATGAAAACCTGAGAAAGGCGAACAGCTAAAATAAACTGCAATGATTTGACAACTCCATCCATTAAAAAGTTCATCCGATGAAAAGTCGCAGTGAATCAGTAGGTATTTAGTAGTTATAGTTAGCGAGTTGATGACCAACACGAAAACATTCCGTCTGTACTGATACGATACGGTTAGTTGACTTTATTTCAGTAATAGAAATTATTGGCTTTAAAGCAATATATAGGTATATTGGATTTTTTTCGATTAAAAAGTGATGTAACGTGTATGACACCCATACTTAGATGTATTCGAGATTGAATAAGCTTATTAAGTTACGTGACTGTCATTTCGCGACGCGACCGCCTTTATAACTTATGAAACACAGCTAATGCAAATACGTTCACGATTACTATTTTATGCTTACTGCTCGTCAACGTGTTCTGTAACTCTGAATTGTAATTGTAACTGAATTATTCCTTTGCGTGTGTTTTTTCGTACCTAGTTCAAAGAAGATTTAATAAATTTTAATTGCAGGTGTTACTGTTACGTACCTATCTGGTTGACATCTGCGAATTATATGACGCATACATAACTGTATGATATATATATGTCATCATTAAGCTTGCTGGTGAAAGGCTGTTTCTTTTGATTTCGGTTTATTGTACGCCGATGTTAAGTTACGCCATAGCGGCGACTTAATCCTCGAAATAATTTTCATCCATACTGCACATAAATGAAAATAAATACAAAACGGAGCGTAGTGACGAACTACCCAGAAACCTTTTTTTGTTACTTTAAAATTAACTAATCCGTTTTAACAATACACATGATTTCTGAATTAATGTTCTTTTTTCTTAGGAAAAATATTAATTAGATGAAAGTTTGTTGACACATAGCGTCGTGTCTCTCCTATTTCGACTAGTAGTATCCATTACCTACCTACACCATTTTCAACGGTGATGCTCATTTAGTCAAATTACCAAAAAACCTTTAACTCATGTAAAATAATAAAATTGTAGTGTCTGTCTGTCTGTCTGTTCCGGCTAATCTCCGAAACCGTCGAAACGGCTGATCCGATTTTACTGAAATTTTGCAAACATAAAGAGGGCGTTGTCAGGAGTGAAAAGCAATTTTGTTAATGTACATATAAAAAATCGTAGTGTCTGTTAGTCTGTTCAGGTTAATCTCCAAAACAGATGACTGATTTTGGGACCGACTTGTGGGATTGCTATTCTTCATGCTAAAATGGCTAAATGGGTTTTTATGAAATTAGGTATAGATATTTCTTAGTTAGTTAAGTTTCAAAATGTTCTAGAAAGTGTTGCAATGTTCTGGAGCGTCGCGTTCCTCTAACTGTCCCGGTACAATTGTATAGTCTACGCGAGCGAAGCCGCGGGCGGAAAGCTAGTACATAATAATATCTAGTGTAATTATAATGTTACTGAAACTAGTGCGTGATATTGTAAGAAATGGAGGCTATTGACAAAAATCTATGTAATTATTATGTCACTAGCCGTGGTCACTAGTAAGATTATAACATAACGGGTTTGACAATTAATATCTCTGCGACATATATACGAATTGACTAGAAGCCCTCTTCTGCGTTTAATGTCTAACCACTCATACTCTAGCTACTCGCCATCTTGCTACCTGGTGCAAGATGGCGAGTTTCAGTCCGCGAGGCCCCCGCGCGTTGGTCTTCACCCCCGCGATATTTCTTTTGACATTTTCGATACTGTGAAGTGACATTTCTGACTCTATTAAAACCGAACACTGCTGTCAAATTTATTTACTCTATGTTTTTATTCATGTTCATCGTATTCCAAGTCCTAAGCAAACGATACATTGACCGCAAGTTTACTTATATCACGAAGCTGTCACGAGTGTTTAGTTAAACCGACATGTACATTAGATATATTTTTATGGCAATAATTATACGTTTGTCGCAATAAGATTGTAGCAAATTAATGAACTGTCATTTTAATTGATTACATATTTGTTCATTCACATTAGTCAACTTTTAATTAGATATTGGCTACCGATTGCGTATATTCGATAAGTTGATTAAGTTGTTTGTATTGTGACGAATATGATAGAGTTCAGAAGACTTTTGGACTTCCTTTGGAGAGACTCCTTTGCAGGTACTTTCTTTGTGCTCACCAATAAGGAAGTAGGTATAAAAGTATGTACTTTACGAAGCACATTCTTTTTTAGATATTCTCCAATATGCTTTATTTGCAGCTTTCGGTACTATTTTGTATCGATTCTGTTTCGATTTTATGGTGTTAGCCCTTGTCATGAAAAAGTTGGCTAACAGGAGTGTGTACTGGTAACTTTCCATTTCCATATTCGGATCAGCAAAACCTAGGTTCAACCATTGTAATTTTTAATTGTAAGAAAAAAAAACATAAATGCACGGTTTTTTCTGAAACTTTTAATTTGTCACAACATGTTGTAAAAATGCAATGAATTTCATGTTGAACATGTGAAAAATAAAGCAAATTCGAAAAAAAACCCCGCACTAAGTTTTTTTTGCTTACGATGCAAAACGAATGAACCTAGTTCTTGCCGATCTGAAAACCACAGGTATAATTTTTTTTGTACTACTGAGGAATCTAGCGAGAGTCGTGTGCACAAATTACAGAATTATATTATCAATGGGAAATACAAACTAATGTAACAAAAAAAAGGTGCAATGACAATTATAAATTTATTAAAAATTATTGAATAATTTAGAAATCGCTTGGTTACAATGTAAATGCAGCCACTACCGAGACCCACTTTTACAATTTTTTTAAAGAGTTTGTGTGAAGTATTTAGTAAAATAAATTCGAAGGGTCCCAGACTTTTATCCTGTAGATCCGTAAAAAAAACTAAAAGAATTATGTGAACTATAGTTTTTATGAAAAGAAGTGCGGGTTAGACTGTACCAACATAATTTAATATCCTCATTACATATTATAAAAAGAATCCCTCCACCGCATCTATCTGTTTTGTCTATCTGTCTGAACGCGATAAACTTGAAAACTACTGAACGGATTTTCATATGATTGTTAGCAATGGACGGAGTGATTCCAAAGAAAAGTTTATGTGTATAATTCCTTAATGTTTTGTGTAAATTTGTTGAAATATGACAGTAATTGTTGAAGATGTCGGAAAAAATCAAGCAGACTGGAAGTTTTCATCGAAAACCCTGCCTAATCAATCCCTTTGAGACATAACAAAACAATATATGGATAAATTGTTTCTCTTTTATGTCCAAAAAAAGTTCGCGATGGCATATATCTATCTTTTAAGGATAGCTTACTATACCTATGTTAATTAAAAAAAATGTCACATGCAATGTGGTAATTGGAAAGCTATTTATACGGATACGATATTAATCCTTATGAAATGCTTAGGGCAATTAACGTATTATTAATTTCCTTAAGCATTCATGCACATTATAATTTCTCTGCACACCATACAATATAAATTAATTTCTTGGGAGTTATTGCAAAATTGAAACTATGGTCCGAACAACGACGAAGTAAATTCAAGCAGTCCCCGTTTCCATACCGACGCAACACGCGTGATGTAATTAGAAAGAAATACTACCACTACAACACGCAAAAAATGTAGGCATCGATGCGCTGCTCCCGTGCGAAGCCGGGGCGAATCGCTAGTATGTTATATTTATAATGAGACTTTGTCTAGAAAGCTTTAAATGAATGATACCCCAATCGACATAGCTCACGAAAAATATTTTCATTCACTATGGAACTCTACAAATGCTACTGTGTCGGAGCGAACTTTATCAGTTGGATCCAAATGTTTTTGTTCAGTTTGGATTTTGTCTAGAAAATTCTGATAAAGATACTTAATCCCTATTATGTAGCTTAGGATAGATGAGACGAGAATCCCTGACGAATTAAATCGATGATCGTCCGAACCAAAGGGGCCGGAGGCTAGCGCGTCGCGCTCCAGCGGGATACGCGCCATTTGTTATCCTCAGCTCCCCTCCCGCGCCGCGGTTACCCTCCACGTCCCCCTATCTCCTCCCTCTATCCATACTAACCCTGTCAGATCCTTTCGAGCCACTATAATTAATCAACCTGCCAATTTTTGTCATGGTTTATCTGATAAGCATTGATAAGTGTATCGTTTATTATTTATGAGGATTGATTCGAAGAACTATTACTACGAAACTAGAAATAGTGTAGCCAAAAGAAGAATATAGTATAGTGGCTTTACATTCTTTTCTTAGCATAAGTCTTATTTACAATTCACAAAACACCTTTAAACTTTTTAATATCTGTGCTTTCGTCAACCGAGCTCGCTTTTGAATACCATCGGATTATCTGAGTAAATAAGAAGGATATAACAGATAAGCTTACGTAAGTCTGGACATCTAGGAGCTTTGTGTCACGACTCGCCCATAAACTGTTTTATTTTCTGCGACCGACTCGTAATCCTTGCCTTTTGGTTGGTCGCCGTTTTGATATATCTGTTGTCATATTGTAAAAAGCCGTAATGAGTTAGGTTTTATTGTTACGTCCTTAGAATAAAAGAGATACATGTCATACAAATACAATTTGTGCAATATATTAACTAAATTAATTAAATATGTTCAATTAAAAATAATAAATAATATGCAAAGTCCTTGTGTATCTCACAGTTTTCTTTTTTTTATATTTATATACTCACGTTGACAAGATTGATAGAGTTGTTTTTGAGTTTTAATTAATAAAATCGTTACTTGTGTACTAGGATTATAATTGTTATATCTCAAAATTTCTGGTATTCGGTAATAACATTTTGTGGTAAAACGTTATTTGTCGAAATACAGCCAGAGTTTTCACAATGGTGGCTTTTAATTTGATATTTTCACGCTCCAACCGCAACAAACTGAGCAATTGTCCTTGACACTTTCATTCTCCATTGTGAACAGAATGTATATCATGACATCCTTTCCTTTTCTTAATCTGTTAAGCGTTTAATGTTACGCTGTTGTTGCGGTAAAAATACTGGGCGAACAATACCAGTTGTCAACGAATCGAGGTTGTTTGAAGGTAAAAGAATGGACGCGAGTCAATGTTTTTATGAGGTTGTGAGAACCTGTGAAGGGTTTACAAGAAAATGTTATGTTTTTAAAGAAAACGTTTTTTTTTTCAAGATGATAACAGCTTTACTTTTTCAGTCGTACTTATGGAACAAATAGACGCGCTGTATATATGAAAATTTTATGGGAGCCTAAGTCGTTTTCAAGCAATTCGTGTGAATGAAGTTTGTCTCACAATTCTATCTCCTAAAACTTTATGTAAATATTGTACACGACTGTGAATGTAAAGAATTTTGCCTACGCTAAAGTAATATTACCAAGTAATATATTCGACTCGCACTTGACCAGTTTTATTTTTATTTTTTTAATGTAATTTTTAACAAAAATTATGTAAAAAAATATTTTATGAGTAATTTGTACACATATTAAATGGAAATGTGTGACGAATCCCTGAGATGAATATGCTGCGAGCATCTTTACTTGCATCACATTAGTGCTATTTTTGCATAATACTAGCTTTGCTGCGGCGCCTCTGAATGCGGTCGCGGAGGCTGGCGTTGTGTGTTCGTGAATTGCCAATTTGATATTTTAGTTTATTTGTGACAGCGTTACGTACAAACTAATTGCTTCGCTTTTTAAATGAACGCACGTTAAAAAGGTCAATAGAATTAGCATATCTTGTAATATGTTAAGCCATAAATGATATAAAGTGATAACGTGTGTGTAAGACGTAGGTTCGCAAATGGTTCGCAATAATCACATGGAATATGGTTTCTTAGGTAACTAGTGTTCTGTACCCGAATTTGTGTGACTGTGGACTTGTTGGGCTTATGTTTTGTTTATTTAGTAATTTTGATAATAATCTACTAATTGAAAGAACCTGCAATGACTTTTTAACTCCCAACAGTAGGTACTTATAGGTGGTATTTGAGGTGAGAGATAGTTTGTTTGCGCATGTACAATGTACATAATATGTACATATTATGTGCGTTTCTGGTCACGTTTTTTTTCTCTAAACGATTGATCCGCTTTGGATGCGATTTTTGCTAATCCTACTGGATAGCTTCATCACTCTGTCTGGTGTTATTGTTTTTCATGTTTTTCCTGATGTATATCCTCAGCATGACAGTGATTAAACGTGTTTCATTAATGACTTCGTGATTAATATGACGTGACGTATGAAAGCTTTAACCTTTTCGAAAATTTCACCCAGAGTCGAATGTAGAGTCGAACGTAGAGTCGAATGTAGTGTAGAATGTAGAGTCGAATATAGAGTAGAATGTAGAGTAGAATGTAGAGTCGAATGTAGAGTCGAGTGTAGAGTCGAATGTAGAGTCGAGTGTAGAGTCGAATGTAGAGGAGAATGTAGAGTCGAATGTAGAGTCGAATGTAGAGTCGAATGTAGAGTCGAGTGTAGAGTCGAATGTAGAGGAGAATGTAGAGTCGAATGTAGAGTCGAGTGTAGAGTTGAATGTAGAGTCGAGTGTAGAGTCGAATGTAGAGGAGAATGTAGAGTCGAATGTAGAGTCGAGTGTAGAGTCGAGTGTAGAGTAGAATGTAGAGTCGAATGTAGAGTCGAGTGTAGAGTCGAATGTAGAGTCGAGTGTAGAGTCGAATGTAGAGGAGAATGTAGAGTCGAATGTAGAGTCGAGTGTAGAGTCGAATGTAGAGTCGAGTGTAGAGTCGAATGTAGAGGAGAAAATTAGAGTCGAATGTAGAGTCGAGTGTAGAGTCGAATGTAGAGTCGAGTGTAGAGTCGAATGTAGAGTCGAATGTAGAGGAGAATGTAGAGGAGAATGTAGAGTCGAATGTAGAGTCGAGTGTAGAGGAGAATGTAGAGGAGAATGTAGAGGAGAATGTAGAGTCGAATGTAGAGTCGAGTGTAGAGTCGAGTGTAGAGGAGAATGTAGAGTCGAATGTAGAGTCGAGTGTAGAGTCGAATGTAGAGTCGAGTGTAGAGTCGAATGTAGAGTCGAGTGTAGAGTCGAATGTAGAGTCGAGTGTAGAGTCGAATGTAGAGTCGAATGTAGAGTCGAGTGTAGAGTCGAATGTAGAGTCGAGTGTAGAGTCGAGTGTAGAGTCGAATGTAGAGGAGAATGTAGAGTCGAATGTAGAGTCGAGTGTAGAGTCGAATGTAGAGTCGAGTGTAGAGTCGAATGTAGAGTCGAGTGTAGAGTCGAATGTAGAGTCGAGTGTAGAGTCGAATGTAGAGGAGAATGTAGAGTCGAATGTAGAGTCGAATGTAGAGTCGAGTGTAGAGTCGAATGTAGAGTCGAGTGTAGAGTCGAATGTAGAGTCGAGTGTAGAGTCGAATGTAGAGTCGAGTGTAGAGTCGAATGTAGAGTCGAGTGTAGAGTCGAATGTAGAGTCGAGTGTAGAGTCGAATGTAGAGGAGAATGTAGAGTCGAATGTAGAGTCGAATGTAGAGTCGAGTGTAGAGTCGAATGTAGAGTCGAGTGTAGAGTCGAATGTAGAGGAGAATGTAGAGTCGAATGTAGAGTCGAGTGTAGAGTCGAATGTAGAGTCGAATGTAGAGTCGAATGTAGAGTCGAGTGTAGAGTCGAATGTAGAGTCGAGTGTAGAGTCGAGTGTAGAGTCGAATGTAGAGTCGAGTGTAGAGTCGAATGTAGAGTCGAATGTAGAGTCGAGTGTAGAGTCGAATGTAGAGTCGAGTGTAGAGTCGAGTGTAGAGTCGAATGTAGAGGAGAATGTAGAGTCGAATGTAGAGTCCAGTGTAGAGTCGAATGTAGAGTCGAGTGTAGAGTCGAATGTAGAGTCGAGTGTAGAGTCGAATGTAGAGTCGAGTGTAGAGTCGAATGTAGAGGAGAATGTAGAGTCGAATGTAGAGTCGAATGTAGAGTCGAGTGTAGAGTCGAATGTAGAGTCGAGTGTAGAGTCGAATGTAGAGTCGAGTGTAGAGTCGAATGTAGAGTCGAGTGTAGAGTCGAATGTAGAGGAGAATGTAGAGTCGAATGTAGAGTCGAATGTAGAGTCGAGTGTAGAGTCGAATGTAGAGTCGAGTGTAGAGTCGAATGTAGAGGAGAATGTAGAGTCGAATGTAGAGTCGAGTGTAGAGTCGAATGTAGAGTCGAATGTAGAGTCGAATGTAGAGTCGAGTGTAGAGTCGAATGTAGAGTCGAGTGTAGAGTCGAATGTAGAGTCGAATGTAGAGGAGAATGTAGAGTCGAATGTAGAGTCGAGTGTAGAGTCGAATGTAGAGTCGAGTGTAGAGTCGAATGTAGAGTCGAATGTAGAGGAGAATGTAGAGTCGAATGTAGAGTCGAGTGTAGAGTCGAATGTAGAGTCGAGTGTAGAGTCGAATGTAGAGGAGAATGTAGAGTCGAATGTAGAGTCGAGTGTAGAGTCGAATGTAGAGTCGAGTGTAGAGTCGAATGTAGAGTCGAATGTAGAGTCGAGTGTAGAGTCGAATGTAGAGTCGAGTGTAGAGTCGAATGTAGAGTCGAATGTAGAGGAGAATGTAGAGTCGAATGTAGAGTCGAGTGTAGAGTCGAATGTAGAGTCGAGTGTAGAGTCGAATGTAGAGGAGAATGTAGAGTCGAATGTAGAGTCGAGTGTAGAGTCGAATGTAGAGTCGAGTGTAGAGTCGAATGTAGAGGAGAATGTAGAGTCGAATGTAGAGTCGAGTGTAGAGTCGAATGTAGAGTCGAGTGTAGAGTCGAATGTAGAGGAGAATGTAGAGTCGAATGTAGAGTCGAGTGTAGAGTCGAATGTAGAGTAGAGTGTAGAGTCGAATGTAGAGGAGAATGTAGAGTCGAATGTAGAGTCGAGTGTAGAGGAGAATGTAGAGGAGAATGTAGAGTCGAATGTAGAGTCGAGTGTAGAGTCGAATGTAGAGGAGAATGTAGAGTCGAATGTAGAGTCGAGTGTAGAGTCGAATGTAGAGTCGAGTGTAGAGTCGAATGTAGAGGAGAATGTAGAGTCGAATGTAGAGTCGAGTGTAGAGGAGAATGTAGAGTCGAGTGTAGAGTCGAATGTAAAGTCAAACGTATACAATTTTAAACGTGGAGTCAGATATTGTTAAATTTTATAGTATTGACTCTACTCAAAGCGAAACTAATTTCAATTTTTAGCCGATTTTCAGGAAATTTTATTATTAGAACACCAAGCTCTCCCACAAATACTGATTTTAAGCAAATTACACTTAACGGTCCCAATCAAACTAAATTTGACAGCACAAAAGCGAATTTTACTAACTTTTCTGTAACTGATTACGTTTTACTAAAAACTGAGGAGCGTAACCAAACCAAGCTCTATCCCAAAATTAAAAGAGCCGTGTGACAAAAGTAAATGAAATGAAATACCATTTATTTGCTTAAAACGTAGTAAAAAGTACTTGAGGGAGACCATTATATTCTAGAAGCTTTGACTGGAAATCGTACTAACAAACCGTACTCACATGACCGTTTAAGAAAAATGCCAGATGACTCCTATTCTATGTGCGGATAGTGATGCTAGTGACTCTGTCGTGCAATAATTGTTGGGTAATTTAATGAAATTGATATTTGCTGGTTATTGTTCTATTGTCACTTGTGTGTATCCGCCAGACGGAGGCGATGATTTGTGTATCCGCCAGAAATTTCAGCTGGATAAAGGCGATGGTTGTAATCATAGAGCATTTAAAGTGATGTAAACTAATTGAAATGTTAAGAAATTGCTGTATTATTCGTAATGGTTATTTCGTCGTTATTGTAAACATTGTTTGAGTATTTTTTGTTGTGCCACTTGTTAAAATTAAATTAAAGCACACAATTCGATTCGAAACTTAATTTGATCATATTTGGCCAGGACTGACCGAGGCGCCAACTTTTCGGCTGTTTGCTTTTATTTACTTACAGATGACACACACGAGGACGTGATTCATCAGAATGGCCGTGTTGCAGAATGAAAAACGCCACCTGTTGTGAAAACGTGGAATACTCTGGTTTTGCTGGTTCTAATAACCCTGTTTGATATTAAAATCTCAAGTTTATATTTGGGTGGAATCGATTTGTAGGAATGGCAACACTAGCGGTCGCTTGTTATTTTAGTGCATGAACGGTTGAATCGATATAGGGGGCGCCTCGTTCGTATCGGTCACTCGTCGGTCAATCGTTCCGTTCAGGCTGATTGAATCTTTTTACATCCACCTTGTTATCGAACTTATTTACTTAAAAGTATTTGTGGTTGTATTATCGTAACGGCTAAAGTAAATACCGAGAAGCAAGAAAACGAGTTTATTTTCACGCCCAAACCATGGAAGATGAGTCATCCGCGGTTGAACTACTCTTAACTTCGATATACTAAGTAACAGATAAAATATCAGACATAGACAGAAAAAAAGCTAAAACACTATCTAAAAAGCATAAAATAATATTAAGACTAAAGTAGTGAAGATCTATTTTCTGAGCTTTTCATGTGAAACTTTCAATGAGAATTATCTGTGACGCGCAGACCTTCTAGAAGTTATTTTTCGTTGTGTGGATTTTTAAACTAATTTAAGGCTTCCTTTTGGAAAACTTTACAGGATTGTGCAAAAACCTACCCGCCGATGAGAGTTTAATTTGTCACCTGATTGAAATTCTTCACTAAAACATTATTCAGTAAACAATGCCCGATCACGTTCATAAATGACAGGTATTAAAAGCACAAAAAAAACCACTGACTTTTAGGATATTTTTTTTCCAATAAATAATATTTAAGTTTTGGGTAGATTTATTTATTTATTTTGGAAAACAAACAGAAATAGACAAAATACATTTTATAGATAATTGAAAATAATAAAATTAGACAGCTATCTATTTCCTAACGTATCCTTTAGTATCATGGAAAGGAATGCTCAAATATTTAAATAATATAAATATTAATTTAAGGAATTCAAACGTATGAATAATTTCATACAATAAATTTAATAAAAAATCTAAGGAAATATGAAAAGTACCTGAAATTCTCGTACAACAGTCTATATGGGAACGCATAACTAGTTAGATCCGATCATAATCCGACTCGTAGAGTAATTGCGATAGCGACAGTTCGTTTCAAGTTTTCGCTGTTATTGCCGAATATAGTCTTAGTTGCTTTGCTTCATAATATCTAGATATATTTTCATGTCACGGGTCTGTTTTAGTGCATTGAACGTATAGTTCTTAATTGTCGTAGCATACCGATATACTGAAACAACAGCTTTTAGAAGTGTTACCGCACCGCGCAAAAATCGCGCCGCCGCGCCGCCGGCTGCCTAATCACGAATGTTTATAGTTTATAGAGGTACTGTGTGACGACCATAAACATGTGAACAAAAAATATACGCCACAGACTAAATATACGCCACTTTATGTTTTGACATAGCGCTATGAAATCATAATTGATGTGATGAACATGTAAAAATCGTTCTGGAAAAACGAATAATATTCTGAAATTTATTTCATGGGTAATTTAACAAATATGTATAAACAATGATAATGACGCACGATCGTCTAATCTCTGAGTTCGTCATTTTGCTGAAATATTTGGAGTGCATATAGATCGAATTTTTTCTTCAGATCGGTCTCTAGGTTTGTTTAATTAACTAGAAAGATTCTCCAATTTCTTCAAGATTTTTAGAAAAATAAACATACTTCCAGAGGTTCGATGTTAATTATTAGATAATAAATATTTACCGAAGTCATCGTTGGTCATTATGATAACATAAAACTAGATGAACTTTAAATAAATACATTGGTAGTTTTCTATTGTTCTTATAATTGTCCCTTTGGTGGGTGTCGAACTGAAAGCCCTTCGATTAACAAATAAAATGAAAAGCATTCTTTTTTAGTACATAGACACAAGAGCGACATGTAACCTACACCGTCAAAATTAACTGAATCTTCGGAAAATCAGCACTGCTAAGAACAAATACCAAGAAAAACTTTATATTTTTTCAAAATGCAAATAAACAGAGCAGAGAACTTTACAGTTTCAAGTTTACAAATAAGTGTTGCTATAATGAGCTTTTTTTAATGTTGAATATTGTCATCACTCGTCTATATACTTCTTAGCGGGTGAACCATATTTATGTATGGAATGAATCGGTAACGATTCGGCCGCTTCCTGACTGACTCATCTTTGTTACGGCTAAAAGGGTTTACCAAAATTTATGGGTATGAGTAGGATCTAGTTAAATTTGTTCGGATTTCGTTTGAACCCACCTTCGGCGGTCTGACTAAAAGCGATAGAACGTTCTACATAATATCCAATCCAATAGGTACTATTAAGTCGACGTGTTAAAAACCCGTGTTTGAATTTATTGGTGGTATTAAACATTTTTATATTTCCGGATTAAAAAAGCAGTCAAATTATTAAAATATTTTTATTAAAATAATCCAAGTAGGCACATTAGACAAATAATTGTTAAAATTGAACACAAAATAAATAGAAAATTATTCTAATTATAGTTTTTAAATACGCGGAATTATAAAATAATCAACAAAAACTTTTGAAAAGAAATAGGTATCATCAAGAACACAAATTAGCAGTAAGTATCTAGATAAAGTGCCTACTGCATTTTTCCACTCTAGGTTCAGATTACAATGATTTAATACGACATTACAAATAGAAATAATAAGACATGAGTTCCATTTATAAAAGCAAAAAAAGAACTTCATGAGTATCAGTAGACGATCAGACCATGATTCAGTGGCTGAGTCATGAGACGCGACGCGACGGCGCTAACAGATATTCCAAGAATAGTACAAAACTTTGACAATGAGAAAATTTAACATTCTTTTACACTAAAAGGATCAATATACATTTGTCGGCGCAGATATTCTTTCTATAATGATTCATGTTGCTCGAGGACACGTAGGTACTACATACTCTGGAAGATAATGTGTACGCTTCCACGTCTTTCGTACTTACTCGTTACTTATACTTCGTCTCAGGTGCCTAATTTGAACGAAGCCACGATTATACAGGTACGTAATATACACCTAGTCGTTGTGTTCTCGGAAGTCGAAAAATGGCCATGTTCGTATTCAAGAATAAAGTCATTTGCATAATAAATAATATCAGTATATGACGTTTATATAAATAACTGTTACTCGATTAATGCATGAATACTTAAAGAATATAGTTTTTTTCTTGTTCAAATAATGTAAAGGAATTATATAAGATATATCGACGAATTTATAATTTCGTCTATATGTTTTATAGAGGTTATAATATAATAAATATACGACGTATGTGAAGCCGCTTATATCTGATATCGGACATGTCAGAAAACACGACAGCTATCAAATTCTCTAACTGGACGCGCTGGGAAAACTGTCGGTGAGACAGATATGGGTCGTGGAAAAAATCCTAGGTGTACATTAGACAAAAGACTTGCTTCGTGAGTGCTATCTTTTCGACAGCAGCAGAAGATTCTCTTTTGATAAAAGTACATATAGATGCCAATATATTGTCTGTGCTAGCTAGTAGTAGGTATGTACTTAGAGAATATAACGTAATATGATAAGTTTATTTTGAAATCTATTACTGTTGACGATAACAACATTAAGTAGCTATACTAGTGGAATGCACACCTTACAATTCTTACAAGCAGAAAAAGGCTGCCTATCTCGGTTTTTTAATTATAGAGAGCTGTGAGAGGCGAGTGGTTAAACACCTTTGATAAAAAGTCGTGGGTTCGATTCCCTCTACAGGTGAATTGACCAAAATTAATTTATAAAATATGAACTCAAATAACATCGTCACATCTGTGACGGCGGCGGTGGAATAAAATATTATAATATTGAATTAAAATGACTTCAATTTATTGATTCGAAATTCATCTTTTAGTGTATAATATGTATATTCATACTAGGTTTATAATTTGGGATTTTGACTGAAGTCAGTTTTCATAAACATTCTTTGGGCTCATCATGTCCAGCTACACAGGTCGATAGTTATACTTTTTCTAGTAGATGGTGTGATTAAATATTTACATTTATATTATTTATCTTGCCTAATATAACGTAGATGCCCTAATGGCACCCATCGTCACCATAATGGTTCGATATAATTTGCTATTACACAATCGTTTGGACAATACCTACACCCATTACACCCTTGTCAGTCATGCGTATGTACTTAGTGGACACGGGGTCGTATCAGTACTCATCAGAGACCGAGTGCGTCAGGCGCGGGTCGAACACGTCAAATAAAGATAAATGAATCGAGAGGCACGGTGCGGGCGGATCGCCTAATTGGCTGTCAGCGAACAACCCGGATTTAGTTCTAGAGCGACCGATAGATTGACTGACGCTACGGGCTAACTGCCCTTCGATGGCCCACTTCTAATACGTGCTGAGCCGGCGCAATCGTCACGGTGGTAATTTCGTTACTTCACTAGGCCGAGAACTGGGGTCGTGAGACTTGTGAGGAATTTTGCGTAAGTTGCTGTTACGTGGAGTGGAATTTGCTAGGTCAGTTGGGTTCATTCATGATCAAGTTGAATGGCTGATTTGAAGAAATGTAAATATATCGTTATCATAGTCGCTTCTTTTAAAGGTTTTCGAAGTTTTTTCTGGGACCCGGCAAATTTGTCAGTCGTTTTCGCTATGTGTATGATTGAGTAATAAATAGTAATAACAATGATACCATCATCCCACACGGTACCATCTAGTCCTAAAGTAAACAAGTATTATGCTTGTATTATGGGGTACTAAACAACTGGTAAACATACTTAAATATTGTTTTTATTATAATATAATATACATATATATGTACACAATTTTTAACAACCATCTAAATTTTAATACTGTGACAAGAGTATTCAGAATAGTATATTAAGTAATTTATTTGAAACTTATATAAAGTGATGTATGTTGTGCTAGAAATAAAATCATGAATATTCTAAGCTATCAATTAGATACTGACCCCTGAAGTTGCGTCGAAATACGTATTTGACGCAACTTCACAATTTGACAAGTTTCCGAGATCAATAACTCTAGTAAAAAAATCGGCCACAGTGCATGTCGCACTTAACTTATATCGACTTAGGGTTGCGGCTGATGTAGGCACTAGAAGCAAAAACTACAAACACCACACAAAATTAAGTTAGCTGATAACTGAAAATTTCGAGCTTCTCAAGTACCTACTTGTTAACGTAGGTACACTTATTCAAATTATTTTTTTGTTGAAGTCTTTGTTAAACGTTATTATTAATTAACTTTCTTCCGACGTTTTAATCAAACTGTTGTAAAGCTAAAGTGAAAAATATACAATAATAAACAACTTTAGGGGTTCGTATTAATTCGCAAAATTCGCAAATCAGAATTATTTATAAACTTCCACTTTCACCAAGCCCTCAAGTGAGGTATCTAATTCACGCGTTTTTTTTTGAAACATGTTTGTACAATACCGGGTTTATTATTAACGATAACGTACCTATACTCAAGGCTATGCGATATAGTAAAATACTTTTGTATTGACTCATTACTAACGAAACGTGGCTATCAAGGACTCGTAGATTCCATTGTATTTCATTTCAAAAACAAGTTTAGAGGTTGTCTATGTTTAACAAAAACCACTTGACAGATTTACAGCACGGTTCGCGGGCATAATAGATACGAGTTCTCTGGTTCATTGTAAACAAAACGATTTCCGGCGAACATGTACCGGTCAACGGTTTCTTAAGACGACAGACTTTAATCGTGTTATGTATTATAATGTATGCACGGACGGGGCGTTCACGACTAATGTGATCTCCGTCTTGTCTGTGCCTCCGTCCCACGATCGGCCAGGTGTGGGCTTCATTAGCATCGGTCTCTCATTAACGGTATGTACCTGTTTGCTTCTATCTTCTAATAACTTGTATTCGGTCGATTTCTTTCATTAATAAATGAATATGATGGATCAATTCTGTTCTCTTAAAACTAATAATAATTGTGAAACGTTGTTTAGGAGTTTGATTTCATAATTATTATTCGAATATGTAAGTCTATACGCTTTGGGATACTTATCGTTATTTAAATTTATGTATATACTCCAATAAAAAACTCATATTTTCTCTATGTCTGTTTGTCTATGCGTCTTCTGTCTGTAGGTAGGTATGTCATATTACTCTTGGAATATTAGTGCTACAAAGCTAGTCTGTATTAAATGTGTATTTTATTACTTATTATATTACTTAGTATGTATTATTATTATTGTATTTAAAAAAACCTGTTGTACTCGGACCTCCATACGTGTAAAGTGAGAGTAAAATTGTTTTATTTCTTACCTGTTCGAGTGGAATATCCTTGAATAGCTACCTACTTCAGAATAATTAAGAGATTTTTACGAACCCTGTTTACGAAATTTTCGACTATAAAATGGTCTCTTTATGTTAGCTGCATATCCCCATCTATAACTCTTGAACAAAAAATAGATAACAGTAAGAACTTACTAAAAATATTATGATTATTTGTGATCAACTAGTTCACGAGTTATATTAGATCAAGTTATGTGTAGTTAAACTTTGAACAAATTAATGATTTTGGTACCTATGGTACGTTTTTGTTATTGGCATGGCTATAAAATCTTATCTGAGTCGACCACCCACTTGATCGGTTTTTAATATTAGTTCACACGTTCTAAAAGTTTATAAATAAAAGCTTATTTTTTATTTCTTTTTTATATTTACGTACCAAATTTGGAAAAACGGAACACTTTTGGAATCACCTCGGTGCATGTACGTCGCGTCGCGTCGGTCTCCGCCATTATCTGACATACGAATTTGCAATTCGGCCCGAAGATAAGAAATGATGGTCCAAATACAGAAAGGTATTTTTAGCGTTCCGTGTCCAAAGACAAAAAAACGGGACCCTTACATTTACGTCATGTCCTTTTGTCTGTCCGTCTGTCACAGTCATTTTAGTCAGAGACTATTCATACTACATAGACGAATTTTGTGGGATACCTGTATATGTATAGCGTCTTTTAAGTGGTAAAGAGAGAGAGGTTTCAAAAAGACGTTTTTTCTTAATTCAATAGTTGCTGAGACATGCGCGCTCCTACAAAGTTCTAAAAATGTGTAGCGCCTTTAACTTGTAAACTATGAGAGTGTAAATTCTGAAAAAAAAATTGTTAGATAATACAGCTTAAAAACACTTTAAACGAAAATCGTTTTCAATAAGATATACTGAGTAGCGCTTGAGATATTTGTTATTTATTTGAATTTGAACCATGAACGTTCATCCCGACTACAAAACCCTTCGCTGTGCGTGGTCCGGCACACATATGGTCGGGTTTTTAAATTCGATTTTGATTTAGGGAAGTGACCGATATCGAAAAAGGTGTTAGTTTTTCTTCAACTCTTTTTCAAAAAAAAAGCAAATGATAATTGCTGTGCCTTACCTCACCTTCCAAAAGTATTGCTAAAAAAATCTGATTGAAAGAGACTTATCAAGATGGTGTTATTAATTTGATATCAGTATACTTACGCGAAATAGTTTTGTTTTTACATTGATAAAATAAGTCGCGTTTTTAGACAAATTTAGTAAAGGTCTATTATAAAAACTAAGCAGTATAAAATTCTAAAATAATTCAGTAAATAATATTGCACATATATTGTTATCAAACGGCAAATACTCTATCACTGATATCTGTAATTCTTATAAGCGGTTTTCATAAAACTAAATTTCCTTCACCCAATAAGCTAATAGGTGTCCTAATTAGCTGAAGATTGTTAAACTATGTGTCGCTATTATTTATAATTGAAAATTTGTTTTAATTCAAAAGTTTATTTCAATTAATTATATTTTCCAATGGAACGAAATACTTACCAATGCACGAGCCCTTCTCAGTTGGCAACCCATGATCAAGTTTCAGAATAATTGGATGATCAGTTCAGATCGGATCGCGCTCTGGTGGCTGATTCACGTTGCGATCGGTGATATTTCTCACTCGTAAATGAAAGAGAATCGTCAAATTAGCGAGTTAAAACACATAGAGTCTATTCTCAGGACCACCGTTTGTATTATTAGTGACGCGAACACGCGACTGAAACATGAATCAACCTCTAGTCTTTTGAAACCTTAAAATAAACCTCTAGCGATTTATATTTCGTAACATAAATATTTATGTGTCAAACGAAATTTTACCTAAGATATGTAATAATGGTATAAACGACTAGAGGTTTTTTGTGTTTCAGTTAGGGTCCAACGCGAGAATCAGAGGATATGTCTATGAAAACGCAGCTCGTTTTATCTACCGCCTTCATCCAAAAAAGAGTAACTTAAGTAAGATAAAAATCAAATACGTATATTAATCGATTAAATAATAATAATAATACATGGGACTTCCCACTCAGCGTCATCTAGTCCCATAGTAAGCAAGTATTATGCTTGTGTTATGGGATACTAGACAACTGATATACATACTTAAATATTCGTTATAATATATACATACATAAATATTTTTGCGAAGACACCACATACGTATAACAACCAAGACCCGGTACCAGTATCAATATTCATCATATTAATACTTACCCGACCTGGGATTCGAACCCGGGACCTCCAGCTTCGTAGGCAGGGTCGCTACCCACTAGGCTAAGCGGCCGTCGTCGTTAAATATATATTAACATTAAATAAGTTCATATTTAATATAAAAGCTTTAACTTTAATGTACATACTTTTTACACGAAAGCACATAGTTTACGCTCTGATAATGTAGATACGAAGGTCTGGGTTCTAGCAGATAAAAACGCAGACATTTTCCGCTCGGCTACTCAACCTCGGATGCCTCGGGCCGTTTCTTTTAATTAACAAAAAATATTGATCAGAGACATTTTCCTGGCATGGAAATCCTTTCCATGGTTTTCTAAGAGAATTTCATTCAAACTGAAACTAAAGGCGAAGAAATTCTGCATTACAATTCGTAGGTTAAGTTAAAAAAGGCTAATCGTATGCAAATGCAAAATAAAAAATTAAACAATTCGAATCACTAAATTAAACAAAAATACATATACTATAAAATTTCCTACTATATTTCGTTAATATAAATCTGATGATTTTTAGAAGGCCTCATAAAAAGCTTCCGAATTTTCAAAACTGGTTGCTTTATTGAAAACCGACTATTGAAAACGGTCTTTCAAGATCGAAATTTAGATAAATAAAAAATCGTGATGCCATTGAAATGGTTTTAATAACGAGAATGGTAATGATTTTTGCATCGCCACAATAAAAGTTTTACTAACTCGGTAACTGTTAGTGCGATTCAGCTTGGTCGGCCAATTACAGTGTTTATGATTTGGATGAAGAAATAAGGTTATTTTTTAAAAGATTTTAATCGTAACGTTTCGTTTGATGTAACGAGAACACCGATCATAACTGTAATGGTTTTTTATGTTTATTAGAAGCGATCGATAATAAAAATTAACTATGGTCTTCTAATATTATCCTTTGTTAATATAAAAACATTTTTAGATATTTTGTACTCGGTCACGTATATCGGCAAACAAGTACATTTTGTGCAAAGGTCATTTATTAAGTACTAATAAAGATAAAAGCAGAAAGAAAATTTTAGGCTCACAAGCTAACAAGATAAAATATATAACAAAAAATATTTTTTAGTGATAAAAATTAAAAAAAAAACTTACATCTTTTAAGAATCTAGAAGAGTAAAATTCTCATATAGAAAAATATGAGTTGGTCAAAATGGTATGTGACCATCTCATGAAATATTTATTGTTTCAACCAAATAACCGGGCTATTTGTATAATATTATTTGTTTCTCCCCTTACCAGGTACAGACAAAACTGTTTTGTATATGAGTGGAGTCACCTATCCGATAAATAAAATACATAAGTAATGTATTTTATATTTAGTTTTATTTACTTATTTATTTATTTAAGGACAACAACAACAACAACGACAAATTATTTTTATTTTTACATTTATTTATAACAATATTTACACTGAAGATAATTTTTTATAAAAGACTCTAAATGTAAGTGTTTTTTCCAGTGCAAATAATAAACAAAAAAAGGATTTTTTATAATTTCAACTTTTTTCTTATTTGCTATGCACCACCTGTATTAACTTATAAAGCTTTTTTTTTCACTTGTCTAAAAATTTTGAAGAGCAGTATTTTGAGCATATTATTTCTATATATTTCATTGTATTCAGATATTAAATATAATGGGTTTTTGATCAGTAATAAGCCATCTTATTTCGCCCGCCCAACTAATCCATTTGAGCGGAAATAAAGTGACGTCTATAATTTTTTACTAAGACGAGGATGGAGTGGTCGACATGTTGCTTCAAATCGTTGGATTGGGTGGGATCGGTTTCGAAAATAACCACAGGTCATTAAGATAACGTCGCAAACATTTCGAAAATGGACTAGAATCGCATAACGCATATGGGGCGTTACAATATTTTAATACATGGCTCATATGCAAATAATTAGATTTATAATATGTATAGGTGTTTTTGTTTGTGTATGGATAATTATCGATTTTAAAATTCGATTAATGTTTAATAAAATTTTGGAAACTACAAAACTGAATATGTTAATAGTTGGAATTATAGCGCGATTTGCATAAGTAAATTAAAAAACGTTGTTATTCGTTGCAAATTGAACATTCTATTATATTATACTCGTATTGTAGGAATTTTATAATTCCTTCCAATCCCTTTTCGTCAACCGTTATTTTACCGTAAAGTAAGTACAAAGTAGGCAATTTTAAAATTTTTATTATCAGATCTAAAACTTAGTCGGGAGCCACGATTTATGTTATGTATGTAAAATTATGCGTATTCCTTGCTTGGTAACTTCAAAGCTTTGCTCGGAAGTATGCAAAAAGGACTCGAAAGCGTCGTATATAAAAGGCAAATGGCAGAGGAACATGAACTAATTATATTACAGATGGAATAGAACATCGTCTACGATTTATAGCAGAAATATATGAATGCGTGAAGAAAACTTACAAAGAATACTGTTACTTTTTAATTAAATTAAACAACCTATTCTGTGTTTGTATAATTTTATCCGCGATTTTCTGTTATAATTTATTGTTTCCTGTTAATATGACGCGATGACTACAAATAAACATCGGTGTTTAATGCCATTGATGATTTACAACACTTTTTATGTCTACCTCGAGTGCTTAAAGTTATGATGTAATGTAAACACATTATTTTGTAAATTATATATCAGAATTAAGTCCCGTATAGTTTGATAGACTCATTATTTTTAATGAAACGTAGAAAACGTGTCTTACTGTTATTTGATATGTTATGTTAATATACTAATGTATCAGTAAAATCACAAGCGTACTCTTTCGTGACCCAGGGGTACGGTAAACTCGTCTGCCTTCCAACCGCGGACGCCGCACACCGCTCTACCAAGCCTAGGATTAATCTAACGGTGCTAACTGGTCTCGTGGTTGTGTTACAGGGCTACGAAGTACATCAGTTTGTTTGTTTAGAAATGTATTTTCTATACAAATGTAAGTTATTTCACCTATATAGATCTTTGTAAAAACGAGTGACTTATTCAGATGATTGGCTTAGACTGTTATATAAAAACCGATTAAAAGCGAGTCAGACTTGTCTGGAGACGCTTCCGTAATATGAATTATCACATAATATACTATGTTTTTTTTTCTTTTTAAATGTGAATCAAAAAGCTAAAAGTCGAACCCGATTCCTTCAGATAAGTAGACTACGATGGTAACCACTAGACTAATTGAACCAATTTATTTATTTTTTATGTAATTTATTGACATAATAAGGGCACCCGCAGACAAATCGCAGAGCATACCAAGAGACGCCGCAGACTTACAATTTCAAGTTGGCCAACTATCGGCCGACCGTTGTTCGATAGTTGGCCAACTTTTTAATTGTACCTAATCGGAAGGGAACCTCGGTTCTGTTACGATCGGTGCCCAATTAATTAGTTGGACGAATTAGTTGGATAAAATGTGCGGGCTATCATTAACTTACTTGACTATTAGAACACTCGCAGACTTACAATTCCAAGTTGGCCAACTAAATCGCGGAGTATATATTAATAGTCAAGTAAGTTAATGATAGCCCGCACATTTTATCCAACTAAATCGTCCAACTAATTAATTGGACACCGATCGTAAAAGAACCGAGATTCGCTTCCGATTAGGCACAATCAAAAAATTGGCCAACTATCGGCCGACTGTTGTTCCATAGTTGGCCAACTTGCAATTGTAAGCCTGCGGGGTCTCTAATAGTACATTATTCATTGAAGGTGTATCTTAATTCTAAACAGAATTGTCTGTCTGTCAGATCACTCGTCATGTACATTAACAAAGCAAACATTAGCAAAATAATATGTTATAGTCACTGAACTAATACGTTTACACGTGCACAAAGTTAAAAGAGAAAAGAAAAAGAAAGAGACAAAAGAAACATAGGTCATATGCGGTCGAAAGAATTTCACCCAGCAAAAAATAAACATGATGCATGATACTTACTTATTTGAAAATAAAATTAAATGGCAGCTCATTTATAAAATTAGGCAGTTTTATATATTCCCGCAATCTTTAGCCATATAAGATATTGTACGTTGGTATTTTAAGTCTTTTTTCCGTTCGACTCCTAGTCAATGTCGAATGACTTATTGCATTCTGAAAATTTAGATTGAAAAACTGTTGTACCAAGAGAGTGTATTTAATTTTGTTATGTATATTCACCGTTTAGCAGTACCAATAAATTGCGCTATAGTTTTCTTTAAATTTTATTTTTATTTTATATGGGTATTTGTTTTAAGTTTATTTGTAGGTCTTTTATTAAATCCAAGTGTGTTTTAAAGGTGCGTCCATAGCTACTTAACCCATATGAAATTAGTGACTCCCCTAAAGATTTATACAGAAGTAATTTACTTGAGTATGGTACTTTGTTTTTTATTAATGAGAATTTGTCTAGTAATTCCCTAAGTTTATCACATATTTTAATGATATGTGGCCACCAGTTCATGCGATTGTCAATAACCATACCAAGGTATAAATGGCTATCCACTATTTCTATATGAGGACAGGCACAACTAGTCACATTTACAAGTTTATGAAGGCAGGCATGCTCATGTGCATGGTTGTGTGGTTATGTATTGCCTATTTTGACTTGAACTTATGTACATAAGCTTCGTCTTTATGGCATTTAATAGTAGTCCATCACCGTGATTTAGTGAAATTAATTAAGCAACACTTTTTATAGGTATTTTCTCTTCACGACCATTTTCCATCCCCTGGTTTAGTAACTCAGGATTTTCGTTTATGTTTTCTTGTAAACTATAGATGTATATATGTATAGAAATATAGATACTTCTGAGATTATTTAGATAATGGAAATAACAGTATAATATCTCTTAGAAACGTAACATCGATTTGAATCATCAAATTACAAAAAATACGTAATTAATGTGAAAAATACCTCCTTTGCATGTTTTAGATCTGACATGATAATTTAAATGGTGTAAATAGATTCACAATGTTTTGACAATATGTTGGAATGTACAAATCGTATAATTTTTTTTTTCATAATTTGCAACAAAACATAAGCAAATTTGTAATCCAACTAAATGAAAATATTCGGAATAGCTCAGTTTGGTGCATACATGTCGCTTCTACGGCTCTATGGGTAGGTATTAGGACTCTTTAATGACATCAATTTATTAGCTATAATACTGAATCTCATAAAAGCAAAGGACAAGAAGCAAAACTGTCAATAACCTTAACTTCACACTTCTTTACAATTCTATTTATCTTCCATTGATTGAGTATATAAAATATGCGTGAATTCCGATCCCAATAAGCCGTATTTATTTGTAAGTTCACTGACTGAGTAACGAACTTTTACGTTGCCGAAGCTTCGTGAATTACGATGCTAAATATTTTTTGGGCCGTCAAAAATCGTTTTGCGGGGACAGAGATTGAGCGCGTTGCATGAATTACGACTAATGATTTGTTTTTTGACTCTATGGAGCGGACCGTTCGAGCTCGTTTTTTTCTAATCAATTTTATGTTTGTAATTATTCGTAAGTCGTGATACAGACGCGTGAGTTGACCGGCTTCCGTGCCATGGCTACGGCGAGCCGCATACATTCAAGGCACACCACCTTCCTACAACGGGCAAACTTGATTTGTAACCAGTTATTTACTCGAATCTCGTTCTCAATGAGCTGCATATACCGAGCATGTAACGTCTTACCTTTGCAATGAAGGGAAAATAAATATTTAGCGTTGAGATCGCTAAAAAGCTTTAAGACGCCGTTAAAATATTTACAGTGACTGAAATCACGCGAATATAATGTCGGATATGTTTTAGTGGTCATAAAAGATATTTATAAGTTTACGGACTGTATTTTTCCCCTGATCAGAGATGTTTCCAACAGGAAATTGTTTAATATATTGTTTACATGAAAAATTTTGACTTTAATTTGATTATTTTTAAATACTGGAAACAGGAAATGTTTTAATTTTGACATCGTATGTCATAATATATTTTTTGCTTCATGGTCACCTATTTCTGTTTATCGCTGAGTTTCTTAGTGATTTTTATACACATAAATGAAAGTAGTTTGTTCATTTTTATACAAATTTTATTGCTATGGAGTATGGACGACCATCAGGGGGCGCTGCAGCAAATGTGTTTCTTCGAAAAAGATTGACCTGTTTACATAAGTTTTTTGTTTTACACAAGTATTACATTTGAGCATATTCTTAGCCGAGTGTAATATTTATAGACCATTAGGAGCCGCTGCAATAGATATGTTCCCTAAAACGATTCGATACGAATCGTTACGATACGAATCGAACGAACAATTTCGATACGATTTTGCGTTACATGCCTGACGAATATTAATTACTTAAGAGCACGTTTATAAGTTTTGCGGTTATGAACCACCAGGAGATGCACTAAGCCGATTGTGCTGCTGTTTTTTTTTTAAGTTCTTAGACAAGTTTAGCAGTTATAGGCCACCAGAGGACGTCGTAGTACATGTGTTTTTCTTAAACGGCTGGTAAGTGGTCCCTAGAATTCCAGAATTTTTATGAAAATCCCACAATGTCTGGAAAATTGCATCCGCTAAGCGGTTCCGGGACAAGTGTGTAATCCATACGGGCAAAACAGTGGGCGGAAAGCTTATAAATCCTTTGAAATATATTATACAAATTTTTAAGATGCGCTGACCTCTAAAAATATTTGTTTTTTTTTTACTTTGTCAAATATTTATGAAAATTAAATTGACGTTGAAATAATCCTTGCGATGTCATCTGGACAGATGAGCTTATTCCACTGCCTATACAGCACTCAATGTTCCACTACGATACCATATGCTGGGGATTCTGCAAGTACTAATCAGTGTTACTCCTTTAGAGTCCCCTCTAGCCTCCAAATAAAAACCCACTTACAAATTATAACAATATGTAATACAACAATTAAAAATCTGTCTACTGAAGAGAATAAAGAACGATGTACATTAATTTTTCTAAAATAAAAAGAAGTTGAGTGCTGTGTAGTCCTCTAGGGGACTGATCTAGGGGATTTTAGTGGAACGAGCGTAAAAAACAGGCAAAAAGTAAATATAGACTACTGAAGTTAATCACTGTGTCAAATGAAATTATGTTCTTCTTGAATCGATCAAAATATAATGTCTTTATTTAGTCTTAGATATAGCAAATAGAAAATATCTGTCCAAAGGATGTCACAAAAATATTTCATTCATTGAATTGAAAAATAATAACTAAGGCCATATTTTTTTTTTTTATTTGGAGGGGAATGTACAGTTTGACCTATATTTAAAAAAATAATGATAAACAATGACACCATAAAAGTACAAATTGACTAGATAGAAGCCCTCTTCTGCGTTTACCGTCGAACCATTCATACTCTAGCTAGCTGGTGCAAGATGGCGAGTTTCAGTCCGAGTTTCAGTGCGCGAGGTCTCCGCCAAATCGCGTTTGATATTTTAGATACTGTGAAGGGACATTTATGACTCTATTGAACTGAGGTTGCTGTTGTCAAATTTACTCTATGAATGCCACGGTAAACATTTTGTATTCCAAGGTAATTTCCCGGTATTCTGAACTACTTTCTTTTAAAATTTTTCCTATTTCACTTTATTAATAAGACGAAATTCATAATTGACATTTAAATAAAAATTTTAACGTTCTAAATAAGTACAATAAGTAAAATCATAATATAAGAAATGTACTGTATATTTTTTCGCAGTACGCCATCCATTAAGACATCTGAAGAAAAAAAGACGATTCGAAAGAAAAAGTATATTCAGTAGCGGTAAAGTCCTGGGACAAATTGTCGGCGTGGCTTTTGCGGACTGCGGAAGATCCGAGTGGATTGTTATTGATGTACGAGACATTTGCCGGCGCACCCACCGCTATCAAACTCTTATTTTATCTTTAAAGTTGTAAACGTTACAAACAAGGAACCGTTTTACTGAATCCTACGATTAAGTGTCGACGTAAAGTTTCCATTGTCTAGTAAATAGAATTTGAATTTAGGCCATCTTCACACCAAAAAGAGGAAAGAGAACATCAACTAAAAAACTTTTAACATGTAGGTAATTTTTCATTAAAATTGCTCAGTAGCTAGAATGGCTTTAACATATTTTTAACCCTAATAAATGTATTGTCTATTTTCAATTTTCTATTTTCAATTTCAATTTTCTATTTTCTATTTTCAATTTCAATTTTCAATTCTATTTTCAATCAAACTATTTACATAGGTATACAATGGTGTATATCGACTGATTATTATTTATTTCTTCATCAGCCCAGTTTTACTCCTCTGCAGGGGCTTGGGCCTCCCCCGGGGTGAGGGGGGCTTGGAGCTAAAATCCACCACGCTGCTCCACTGGGGGTTGGGGATTGTGACGACCGCCATCTATTGACAGCGTCCGGGACCGACTGCTTAACGTGCTCTCCGTGGCACGGAGTCAGTGATAATTATGCATTTAAGTCAAAAAAAATTCGTTGGTACACGCCCGTATTCGAACCATGGCCCTATGGCCTTATAAATTTGAGACAGGTTCCTTGCGCTTTGGGCTATCACGACACGATATTTATTTATTTTTTATTATTTATGAAGTGTTGTAAATGTCACCGTTTTAATGTCTGAAATGCTGCGTACTTTAAAGTACACTAGTGTATGTTGACATTCACCAAACTTTCTATTAAAAGTTTGTTTCTTTTTCTTAATATCTTTTACACCTGGGTAAGTTTAAGATACATCGCGATAACGCACGGCTTGATTAGGCTTAACATTTTTTTTCATATATTTCTAAATGTATAATGGGTTATAAACTATGTTTGTATATAATGAGAGGCAAGAAAAGTAGCGAAATGACGAAACTTCGTGATCAATTTGAAATTCTATCAAGAAAAGTAGAGCGTTAATTAATTTAAAATTAATCAGTTATTTTTCCCGCTTCTTTGGTGATTGTCCACGTACGCCAATGCACCTTAAAATTCTCCATTAACGGACATTTATGGTAACACATACAGCTGACAAGTTTCATAAATTTAACAACGATAATTTAAATAGAACACGTTTTCGTTATACGATTCAAAAGTTAGATAATGGACAGAGTTCATTATGATTTTACAAACAGGTTTTCTGTTAGCAATTTTTATTATTTATATTGCAGGCATGGACTGGATTTTGGGTTGCGTGTATTTCATCAGGTCTTACGAATCGCACCTGGACTGGTAACTTAGGTAGGTTTGGGTATGGCTCAATGTGGGTATTTTTTTTGATGATGTACATGTTTAAATTTAGATAAAAACTTATATGCTCTGAGATGATACAATCCTTATCTCTGACTAATACCTAAATAAAAAAAAACGATACGGTGGTTTGTTATTAAATTACGCTTAGAAAAAGGTGAACCGAGCTCTTTCTTATCAAATCTCAAAATTTTTTACAATGTATGCAACATAAAATTCTCGCTGTGTAATGTTAAGAGTGATATTGATTAATTTTGAGTATTATATGTATTAACGTATTTAAATTCACAATGTTTCGCGGTTTGATAGTCAAATTTGCACGTAACAATTTTCTACTAAATATAGTTTAATCGACAAAAATTAAAAAAAGAGTGTTGTCATTATTGTTTCTTTTTTAATCGAATTTCATTTCTTTTAACTCGCGAATTTAGCTTCTTCATCAAAACGAGTAGGTACTAAAAAGTTGAAAACTTAATTTTAAAACCTATAACGTAGGTTTTAAAAGGGGTATAATTATACAGTTTTTGTATTAAAGGTCTTTAAAACAGTTTAAGTTTTATTGTAAATATTGTGTCTAGTTATTGTTATGAAATATAATATTGTATTCCACGCTTAGTTTAAATGATAATTACAAGAAAGTAATAATAAATAAAAAATCCATTTTAATATTTTTTTTTATAATCGGGACTTTCCGGGATAATATCCACTTATAATACTATTCACAAATATAAAACTTTAAAGCTCGTGTTAGGAGCTAGTCAGACAGGAGCTATAAACTGTGAAGCATCGTAGTGAACGAATTAATTAAAATAAAAAATGAATAATTAAAAAAAATGTAAATAGTCCTACTTTTCTATTTCTGTACTTAAAATTATTTAAATAGTTAGATGCAACATTGATTATATAGCCGCAGGACATATGTCTGAGTAATCCTAATTAATCAAATTTTCTCCTTAACCCCTTTAATACCAACGTACCGTGTACCAACATGTTTGGCTCGTCCAAAAATCAATAAAGGGGATCGAAATTCAGCAATGATGTCAACCGAAAGATGGTCATCATAGGATGTGGAACGCAGTGAGCGATAGCTGCAGACCGCTTGCGGCTCGCTGCCACTGCCCGGGCCGCTCAATTATTCCGGCGACAATGTCCCGGAATGTCTAATTTGCTCACGTAATTTCGGCTGGAATTCGTCCCCGTGGAGATGTCCCGCCGACTGGCGGTTGTTCTGAACTATTTTTATTGCTTGTTTCCTATTTGCTCCGCTCTTCTGGGAAAAATATATCACGAGACTTGCGAACTCCGGCAAACTTGTGTTCGAAAAGAATGTATTGTAAGTTACACGTACCCCACTTTAGCTTCGGCTCGCAACTAATTCTTTCTAAGTATTCTTAATTTCAGTCGATTTTCGTAGTGAATTATATTCAAGACTAATGGCGTACCGAACAGGTCATTTATATTTTTGTTGTTTCCTCAATTGTTGTTTAACGTTTCATTGCTATGGTAGATTTATGGCAGAAATGGCAACTACAAAGTACTAACTTGAGTATGTATTTCTAGTTGACCGATTGGCCAAGTGGGTAAAGACCCTAACTGCGGAGCCATGGGTCGCGGTTCCCGCCCGGGACAACTATTTGTGTGCATGAACATGTCTAATTATTTCGTGCCTAGGTGTTAAAAATACACTTTATAATATGTATAATATATTATAAAGAATATTTAAGTATATCAGTTACCCATAATACAAGCTTTGCTTTGGGGATAGATGCCGCGCTGTGTAAGATGTCCCAAATATTATTATTTCATTGTCTTTATTAGGCAATTCTTACGTGCATAAATGACGCAGCTGACTGTGCATATTTTTGTATAATTTTTGACGATAAAAGAAAAGACACATACCCAAAATACTGTTTTCTTTATAAATATTAAAATAATTTTATATTTTGAGCGCAAAATATTGGAGTGGCATACCATCCGCTATAAGACGCGGGGGCGGTAGGTCGCAGTCAGGTCGTTTGCGAACCACGACGTCTCAGCACTAATGGAGTTGAGTTCACCTCACCTGGAAATAAAAAAGAATCTTATCCAACATCGCGCCGACGGGGTTTATTGATTTTGTGTGTTCGGCGGAGTAAAGTGGAATGAACAAAGAAAATTGGATCGTTGTAATTCCGGTGTTATAAAAAATGATCCCTGCAAAAAAAAAAAAGTGAAGCCGAACGAATCGTACGTTTGACATTATTTGTGCAAATAAACGAAATGAACAAATCAAAATGTCAAATTGAACGTAACCATAACATATGTACGTAAGCGTTTTTACGTCTGATATTTGTGACGTGCGTTAGAGAGTTACATCACAGGTTCAATGCATTACTTAATTGATTAATTGAAATCAGTAGGTATACAATTGAATACTCATAACGCTGCGTGTAATTAATCGCTTCCAGGATTTGAATTTGATCTCTACAAATCCACACTTAGTAGGTACCTACTACCGAAATGTTCGTCAAAATGATTATTCAAATCTGAACAATAAAATGTTTATGATTTTGCTTACTAGTTGTTTTCTGGAGTAATTTAAATATATATTCATATCATTTTCGATGTCGTGCTTGATGTGGTTCAGAATAGTATGGTCGCTCGAAAATAGTTGTGTTTTTGATCGATCGAAGCCATTTGAAAAGCGTGCTATCTTTTTAGGTGTATCACTAAGGTTTTTAGACTACAAACATGACTATATTTACAACACGTAGGAAACGGAAGGACAATTGATTTTGGAATGACGCCAGCGGCAGGCGACGGTGGTGGCTCCCCCCTCACTTTGCTCTTTACATAACTGGGTGTACCAGTGATCATTAATCTTATAAGCTTCGAGCCAGACTTTAATTTTAATATACAGACCGCAAAGCTATTAATTACGGTACGTGAGTTATACG
Source organism: Luffia ferchaultella (assembly GCA_949709985.1). Classification (NCBI taxonomy): domain Eukaryota; kingdom Metazoa; phylum Arthropoda; class Insecta; order Lepidoptera; family Psychidae; genus Luffia; species Luffia ferchaultella. Next base: position 12,318,006 of record OX453240.1, on the reverse strand, counting down.
GAGCGGGTCTCAGTCCTTTATTTATTTAAGTAAATTAAATTAAATTAATTTAAATGCCTTTTTATTTTACATGACTAATTTTTAAATTACGTTACTGCAAATTGTATAGTTTAAAATATAACTTCTAATAAAGTTAAATAATTAGCATGGGATAATTCGTTATGCACTCTACAGCATTATATAAGAGTTTATTATTTCTTGTGTGTATTTTTCACAATATATTTCAATTTCGAAACGATTGACAACCCGGGCAAGATGACAGATTCAGAGATTAAAGAGATCAGACGTCAATATCATTGCACTGATTTAAATATTTCGATTAAATTACATATGAAATGTAAATGATAATGCCCATTGCGCCATGCCTATGCAATTGACTCAAGTTATTATTACGTGACTACAAGTTGTCTCATATTGAAACATCTCATTAAAAAGATAATCTTTTTTTTATTAAATTAATAATAAATTTAATTTATTATATTAATAATAAATTAAATTTATGTGTTATGTGTTTTCATACAAATTTACCCCTTACCCTATTTTACTCCTTTCGGGGTAGAATTTTGAAAAATTCTTTCTTAGTGATTGCTTTCGTCACAAAACAAACCTGATGTCCAAACTTCGCATTATTTGCTTCAGCGGTTTCGGCTTAGCGTTGATTATGAGTGAGTGGTATTTCCATTATATATATGGAGCTTTATATTTTATAGAAATTAAATTTTATAATAATAATACCTCGGACATTCCACACAGCGCCATATAGTTCCAAACTAAGCAAAGCTTGTACTATAACTGATATAAATACTTAAATGTTCTTTATAATATTTACATACATAGATATTTTTTTACACCCAGATACAGAACAAATAGACATTTTCATGCACACAAATATTTGTTCCTGGTGGGAATAATATTAAGGTCAGTAAAATTAAAAGATTTTCTATGTTGTTATCTATACATATAATAAAATTGTAGACTTGCAGTGTTTGTACATTAACGTTTTTCGCAAAAAAATAACTGGGAGACGCAATAAAATAGTAATAAATAAAAGAAGTAATAAAATTAAAATACAATTATTGAAAATTTCATCTTTTTATCGGTTTGTAAAAGTCACTCATTGGATTCAAAATCTAATTACTGTAAAATATTAAGCTCTGTTTTGAGTAACATTTAATGTTTATTTCATCAAAATCGATCAACAGAATCAGAAGATATTTAATTTTTAAGTTTAGTCAGAAACACTATGCGCTGCGTCGCGTCGTCGTCGTTCGCCGCACCCTGCAGCGTTGCGTCACGTATAAAAGGGCGGTGTGTCGCGGGGGAGCGCGCGTGCCAAGTGAGCGCTGGCAATTCGAGTTGTTTAGATTATATTAGCATTAGTTGCGGCTTCACTAACGTAGGTCATAATAGATTCATAACCTGTCAAGTCTATAATAATCGTGTCAATTATTTAATCAAATACTAACAAACAGGCAGACCGAGTCACGTTGCGTTTTATAACCAGCTGAAATAGATCTAAGTCCACAAGGACCAAGTGGCGGGCACAGCTAATAAAAAATTACCACAAAGACTTTCGAAGTCGTTTTTCTAAGCTACATGACTGCCATCTAAAACCGGGTTTAATCTCGATTTGGCTAAAACCTAATTGCCAGTTAGAAGATACCTAATTATACATTTTACAATCTTACTATCATATTACTAAAATTGCCTTAAGTTTTATTCACAATACAGCGAATGATTATACTTTTCCTAGTACATAATCACAATTTAGCTGATTTTACAATTTTACTGCGACATATATATTAAAAATGTGATATCCCAGTATCCTATGTCAATGTTCGCAGTTAACAGGCTGACTCAGAATGTTATTTAACTGCGTAAGACTTTTCCGTTAATTCCGTCATAACCGTTAAATTGTGTCACAAAATCAGTAAAAGTCGGATTAAGCGAGGGCGAGCTCGTAACACGGCGCCGGCGGACGACCTGATGTGGTCGCCCAGTTATAAAAATATGCCTTCAAATGCTTTCAAGCAAACCGCACACGCTTTCGGGAAACGACGTCCTTTGATATTACTCCATCACTCTCGGTTACAGTACTATAAATATAACATGGAATTAATGTTTTCACATTTTATATTTTTATTGAACTTTTTATTGCTTCGAAGCCAGAAGAATGACTGTCATATAAAAGAGGAAACGTCTTTCATACGTTGAACTTTGGACTTTTTCACAAAAGGAAAATCGTCATTAGAGATCTCAATGTTTACGAATTTACATACATATACAAAAGATAAATAAAAAGCATATTCTTTTGCGTTCCCTTCGGTATTTACTCGTGTAGGGCGTGTTTACAGCCGAGGATTATTCGACGCATTTTACAGACGGGTTATTCCGTATTACCTGCGAAACCGCCCGGCTCCCTTCCACCTGACGTAACTGTGAAACGTGTGATTTAGAAATGTATAGGGAAATATCGCACAGAGAGTTAAAGCCTTATCACGGTCGCTGACTTAAGTTCACAGCTTCTCCAGATCTAAGTATGTTGTTATTGCCACGTCTCGATTAAAGCTTGATTTAAGTCCTAAAGCGATTATATATTGTTATAATAAAATATAGGTAGATATATATGAAGACGAAAAGAAAAAAATTAATGTACGACTATGGAAAATAGTTTAAATGATTTTGATGAAATTAGTAACACCAACCCTGTGAAAATGAATATTAAATATTTCCAGTACTAATTTTTTTTCCATTTTCGTACTTAGTTTTACTCACCTTGTCATAAGTACATTGAACAATTCACGAGACGAAGCATTATAAATACAACAATATACAGCCAATAACAGTAGTGATAGTTAAATATCACAACACAACAGAATAGGTCATAAATTATCATAATTGCCACCGCAGCAGCAGCGTCCACGCGCCATAAATAATCGTCATTTCAAAAAAATCTGGTAAATTTTTTAATTTTTTTTTAATATTTTTATCGTTTCGTGTCTTAAAAAAAAGAACCCTTGTAGAGTCAATTCGTTGACCGTCTCTTTGTCTGTCTGTCTAAACCCAAAACAGAGGGCCATTTATGCCGCATATTTTGACATTGACTTAGAAGCATGAAATTTAGTAAGAAGCGAGGTCTTACAGCATAAGTTAAAGGAAAAAACCGAAAATCGGTAATTTGTAGTTCAAGACATAATTTTTCAATTATCAAGGGATACATTATACGGTGGAAAAATCAGAGGTGCACGTATTTTGTCATGTAGGTACAATAACTACCGCAATCAAACTTTTTGTCCACGGTTTAAGTTTAATATTTTCTTCACGGATCAAAGAGTTATCAATCACCAGACCAGTTTTTGCAGCTCCATGTTACTGAGAAATAACAAAGAAAGTACGCGAGCATTCGAGTTTCAGCGACCATGGAAGGATTTTCTTAAATAATAAAATCATTCAATCACCGTCTCAGATTCAAATGGCAAAGTCGGAACGAGCAGCGCAATAACGCCATGCGAAGTGGCCACACGTTTTATAACTAGTTTATCTGTCTGTATAACAGCGTGTCTGTTATTACTGAATGATAACATTGGTTGTACGAGGAATCTCAAAACATTCATTTAGTTGATTGAACCAAGACATACATTCGATTGTATATTTTTTAGACAATCGTGTTGCTATTATAATTTCCACTTCCCACACCCACGTAAATTATGTGAATTGAAACAAGTTTTCGACTACGGTTTAGGCAAAGTGGTTTCGACGATTCGATTTTTTTTTGTCTAAAGAATTATTGCGATAGATCTGGCCTGTTACAACGATATTCACGACGTTTCGACATAAATTATGTCAATTTATTTTAGAGTGAGTTGTTAAAGTGGCCAAAATAATTATTATACAAAAAGATATATTTTATACCAAAGGTATACTTACTATTCTGGACTTGAAAGCAACGCTCTTAAATTGCATTAAAATGTTAGCTTCAAAACAAAATGTTTCACGATAATACGTAATGCTCAGTCATTATAGTTCGTAATAGTTTAAAGAGAAAGCAAACTTTGATTAAAGTCGTCCACCACAGACTCACTGAACAGCGACACGAAGAGGAGCGAAATAAACGATAAATTTCTCCCAGTGGATGCAGAACGAATAATTAAGGAATCCATTTTCATTAAAACCACTGTGAAATGCTATGTCATTATATAACTAGATTTTTATACATATTCGGTTTATACCTCCAGTCTGAGAGCCCATAACAGTTAGACCGTCTTTTATGAAACATGTTCATACTTTTCGTCACCATCATCATTTCAGCCGCTGCATATCACTGCTGTGTATAAGTTTTCCACTAAGTCTCCATAATACACGGTCTTAGGACACCTGTAACTAACGGCAGCTCGTCACCGCTATTTGATCGTCAGTTTACCCAACCGGCCACACAGTGAGGGGCCGTCACACTCTTCGACGTCTGGTTCGTTGCCATCACTGAAGAACTTTTCTTCTCCAGAGGTTATCGGTTCTGCGTGTGATGTAGTTTGGCCATTGCTATAAATTCTGCCCCGCGGAGAAATCAAAGTAAACAAAAGCTTGTTACGAAGCATAGCTCTTTCCATAGCGACTTTGAGCTTGTTAACGAGGCCAGTATTTCGGAACAACGGCTCATTTCTTTAAGTAAAAGTTCCTATAATATAAAAAAACATTTCGTCTAAGTAATTAAGCTAAGTAAAGGAGCTTTTGAAGCTTTTCACCATGGAACACTGGAATGAAAGTTATCGAGAATATAGATAAAGATAATTACTTTCAAGGAAACTTATTATTCGGCCTGACCTTCACCGTGGCAGAACACCCCGGCTAACGCCTTTAAAAGAGTAGTTTTTTACATACCATTACTGGTACATGACATAAGCCATAAAGTATTTATCTATTAATGTACTTATTTCGAACAAATGAAGTTTCAGTTTAAATATAATGATGATTATAAATTACTACTTTAAAAATGAAAACCTTTATAAAAATAGATTTTTATTAAAAAAGAAACACTGTAATAAAAAGTAATTAATTAACACTGAGTTAATTTGTGTTCAAAGTTCAAAAGCATAGCTATTAAAATATGAAATGGGTATTTTAAAAGCTTGAGGCTTTATTTAAAATAGAAAATTTCAAAGTAATATTTACTTTTGACGTTTACTTGATGCTTCGAAGCTAGTTTAAGAACAGGTTTTTTTACATTTGTTTTATTTTAGACTTTTAAGTATTAAAGTGCTTTGTGTGTGTTTAGCATCCAGAGATTGGTACTTTAGTGACGTGAGTTTGCTTGTTACTCCCGTCATCCAAGTCCTCAGCTCGTATCCCATTATAAGCTTGGATAGTTGATTACATCGGGCATGGAAAGGACAAAGTTAAAGTAGGACGAAAGGAAACGAAATCGATCTGAAACAACTTCAGCGAGCACTAAAAGCGAGCTTGAATCATTTCAAATGTTATATTGAGAGCCGAATAAACTAGAACTAACTAGAGAAAAACGCCTTGTATTTGGTCCATAAACAAGCTGATCACTTGATGTCACATATAGGTGTTATATTCTCCGATTAACCGTTAACTAATTTATGAAAAATCCAAATATGTCTTATTCGACTAATAAATGCTATTAAATTGTTTAAAAATTGGCACTTACACATCCATATACGAACGTTTTAGATTCTATGAATATGATTTATGGAGGATATTTTCACTGCTATGGGCTTTCCGCCTACTCCGTATACAGCTGATTATTATTTACTCCACATATTGTTAATAACTCTAAATATCACATATATTTCTGGTATTCAGTGCTCGTTTTCGAATCTGCAATACAATACTTTGCAACTTTCTAATCACGTTGTCCATGTTTAAAAGATTACAATTTCTCTATTCCGAGAGACAATAGCTTCGTAGTTTTGAAACGTCCCGTCGCGAACGTTTATGGAAAGCAATTTTATTCGATCATAGCACTTTCGCTGTTGTGCGCGACTAACTCACTCTAAATAAGGAACGGCTATGTGTCAAACAGTTTGGTCTGACCTCGCGACCGGGTTATTAGAAAGTGTGCGACAATCAGAAATAAAAGAACTAGCTATTAGTAATTATGTAGATTTATACAATTATTATTCAAAACACTTAGGTTATACGAAAATTTTCTTCGACTTTTCCATACTATGGCCAAAAAAAAATTGGTTAAGGGAACTCGCGGAAGTAGAGTTCGGTTATCATTTCACAAATAAAATTGTACATGCTTATTTCGTGACGTTCCATGTTCTTCTTTGATACTTTAGATGTTGTGTGTAATAATAATTTAAAAAAGACGGATTTAGTCAGTAGTAGGTATTCGTAATATTTATATATCTTGCTTTGGTTTAAAAATTACAGGGGGAACAAACATATTGCAAATGACTTTGAAACCTTAATATTTGGTAAACGAGGACTGAAAACAAAAAGTGATCTAAGAAATCGCAATTTTATTTAAAAAGACCTAGCTATCCAATAGAACACCACTTCATAAGCATGATAAAATTTAAACTGCCCTTTCCATATACGGAACGGCACCCAAAAATTCTATTGCAAGCAAATTTCACGTGGATAGACTTAAATTTGTAAAAACTCAAAGGCTAAAATCCAAGGACGAGTGGATATGTTAAAATTATCATGAAACCTTAAAAAGCATGTAGTATTTAATTTACACTTAATTTAAAGTTCAATTGATACAGAAACAATAGATTGAATACTTTTGGTTACTTAGTACGGTAAATATGTTTTATGAAAATATCTAAAACTACAACCTACTACTAGTAGGTAGTAGGTTGTACTAGTCCTTTAGTAGTAGAACTATTAAAACAGTACACCTAAAGCATTTTTACAATATACATTTTTTTCTACATAACGTAACATAACCCGTAATCTAAATACATTTTATGCCACAAAGACTCGGACACTTCTAACGAAAATGGATATTTTATCGCGACCTGCTAAGGTAAGGGTGACGAAGGTTATTTTACGAAATTAAAACCCATTTTAACAAATGAAATTAAAATGAATTTACGCTTCAGTAATAATTTTATATACCGGCCTTAATATATTCATCTTCAGTAATACTTGTATGCTCCTCAACTGTTTTATAATTACTATTTTTTGACTACTGTTCTTCAAATACATTTTAAAGGGTTTTGTAAATATTAACGAAACAGTACGAAGAAAACGTTAAGCTCTTTTTCAAAAGACAGATCAAAAGGATCAAAAGAAAATTCAAATTTCGTGTGGAAAGTTCTCTACCATTCATGAATGCAATATGGAATTTCCAATATTATGAAAAAACATACTATAAACCCATTTCGAATCTTATGAAAGCGAAAAATATAAAAACGTACATAAGTTTGTATCATCATCATCATCATCAGCCCGTGTCACTCCACTGTATAGCATAAGTTTGTATACCTGTAGCAAATAATAGAATCATAGAGTAAATAAATTTGACAGCAGATGAACAGAACTTATTTTTACCTATACTGATACCTACTCATAAAATATGTATACAAAGAAGTAGTACACTGTATTCATAACTCAGAAATATCGACCAAATAGGTAGTATGTATCATTTAATATTAAAATAAAATATCAACGAGAAAATAATTCTGAGAGGTAATGCAACAACATTCTGTATGTTTTCCTATATACCTACCCTTTTACCTTCAAACCGATTGTTTTACTGAATCCGACTTTTCAATAACGACAACTTGCGTATGTAGTCGTATTCCTCTCAGAGGTCCCATAAATTTTTCCTAACCAATATACGAAAACAAGTGCGAGTCGGACTTGCGCCCTGAACATTCTGTACTATTATGTAACGCATTAGATTAAATGTTAAAAAAATTATAAATATTTATCGCTGCACGTCAATTTAAAAATATTGAAATTTTTTTTTTGTTGTGTTATAAATGGAAATTAATTGTTTTCGGATTTTTTCCTTTACTTTTGTTGTGCGACCTTGCTTCTTATAAAATTTTATGATTCTCTACACCAACGGAAAGTAGCTTATAAGTTTTGATGAATGGGTTTGCGAGCATCAAAATATGTAACAAAAGTGACCGTATCTTTTGATTGCGTTGACTTTGCAGTTTCAATTTTTGGTGTTTTTTACATCTCTGAGGGACCGTAGACGTTAGTATTCCATATTAACTTTAACTTCATACCTCTATTTGTTCGTGAGTAACATGGTCTTGACAGAGAGATGAACGGACAGACTGCCAACAAAGTAATGCTATAAGGATTCCGTTTTTTCCCCTTATGTGCTATAGAACCCTAAAAACAAATTTTTCTGCCAAAATTTAAGTCGAAACTCATAAAAGTAAACAAACTCTATTCAGAGAAATAGATACAAAACAAAACGAAACTGTAATAATATGTTTGCTCTACAAGAAAGGTGCAAAGCACTTTTTTTCAATTGGTAAGATTTCGTGAGCGCATTGTTCCTTTATTGTGTTCGTTTTATTTCATTCGCAGATATGAAAATAGAACCATCTTTATAATAGAATTTGTTTCCTAAGTTTGGTAGAATCATATATGATAGATGACAGAATCATATAACAAGATGTTGTTAGCGCTAACAAGTTTAATTTAACAATGTTGTTGTTAAAGTTTGCATTTGAATAACCTCGGAAAATAGTATTCCATAATACTAAGGTATTCATATATCACATTCAAGATCGTTTTGGGAACGATATCAGCTGAATGCGTACTCAGACTTGAAAACAATTTTAAACATAAGATGATGTCAGCTAACGCGCATAATGAATCGTTTTCAAGTGTTCTCAAAATGGTCTCAAACGTGAATAAGATTTATTAATACGGGCCATACTTTTACCTAATAAAAGCCAGGTTTCTTGGCCGATTCGCACTCGTTCACACCTGAGACGAACCGATATAAGGAAGAGTGGGACGCCGAACGTGGCCTAGGCATGCGACTACAATAAGTAGTTTTTATTTCACAACAAAATATGACTACCGAAAACTGATTTAAAATCCTCAATTACCTTGGGTTAGATTCGAACCGATAAAGTTACTTAAATCATGTTTCCAACATGGATGTACTTAAAGATACCGCGTCGTGATCACAATAATGTGAGACAAAAAACATACGCCACAGGTAAAGACAAATTATGTAGGTTATAGGTACAACAAGGGACATGAAAGTAAATCCTTTGTTCATGCGAATTTATTTGTGTTAATTGCTACAAAGTGTCCCAGCACTGTTCTCCTGTCCAAAGAGTGAGACGTAAGTGCATTTGATCTATTTTATTGTTTTCTTAGTGAACCATGCCGACTTGCGTTCTTCACTGTCGCATATCACCTTCTTTTAAATATAAACTGAAACCAGCGTCAACTTCATTCCGCAAATAAATTCTATTATATGTGAAACACCAAGTTTTTTTTAAGGTACAGAGAGGAAAGTTCTAGAACAAATAACGTCATATTGTAAAACATCATCATATTGTAGTGACTAGAAAGTATATCAATATCTCGCCTGTGAATTACTATGGAAATGCTTCACTGTTACAGTATAGCTAATAAAAACGGCACCTATTTGTGAATACTTGTATTAATTGTTTATATATTTATAAAAGAATTCCGCTACTGCCCAATCGGTGGTATTTGTCACTACGTTTGTTTGTAAAATCTATCTGATGCCCGCTCTTGTAACTTGAAACTCTTTGGCCACAGACTAAACATGCGCGACCTGATATTTCGCTATAGCACTGTGAAAGATACTAAAATTACTTAACATGTGTAATAACAACGATAATGACGTAGTATGATCTGTCTAATCTCTGAGGTTGTCATTTTGTCAATGGGTCGGCTAATTTGAGGTTGTCATTTTGTTAATGGATTGCCAAATTTGAGGTTGTCAATGCCGAAAAACTAATTTAAAAATGAGTATTTTGGAGGCTCTTGGCCAAAATAGATAAGATAATATAATTTTTATGCAATAAAAAATGTGTACGTTTGATAAGTAGATCACGTAGGTAACCTACGTGTACAGTTGTTCTTATGAATAATAATAAGAATGTTTCCTTCTCTCCACATTGTGGGAGATTGGAGCCTAAACTGGGGTGAACCTGTGTGACAGGTCTCTTGGCACCTCATATTAATTTGTAGAATTCTTTTTTAATTTAATTTTTAAATAGTGTTTTTTCCATGCTTATGTGTAGGTATTTGCATTCCTAATAACGCTAACATTAATAATTAATATCAACTTTTAAAAATTAATTACTATACTATATACATGTTTTCAATTTATAAATATGAATGAGACAAAATCAGTTAATAATAACATACTGTGACAGTGTTTTCTCTAAATTGGCATCGTTAGGTACTCTATATAAAGGCTTAATTTAAAAGTTTGCAAAAATTTGCGAATAGATCGCTTCCCCGAACTTTCAATCGAATCGATTACAGCTTTAAGCTGACAGATGTTCTGTTTCGGTCGTCGTGGTAATTTATTTCCACTTCCCGTTCGGTGAAAAAGTATTAGTTTATACAGGACGATCTGTTATAGACTTAACAAAATTTATTTACACTGTTAATACTAAACGCAGTAATCAAATTCAACGTGAATCGTACCATACTTATGATTTAACACTACAAAACGCTTTTATCAAGTTCGCGACATTGTATTTTAAACCATAACTGTGTTACTGCTGTCAATTTTATATCACTATGGTTTCTGAGATATGTATCTAAAGACATGCTGCCCTCGTAACGGAGAGGGCAGTAAGTCAGTGACACATGATATTGAGAAAATCGCGGTTAAAGTTTCGATTAGATTTTTGTTGTTATGAATTAACTATTCAACCGATCTTGATAATTTATGCAATAAAAGAAACATAATTTCGTACAGGTACTCTTAAACTTGTTGTTTTTATAATAAATTGCACAGACATGTGGAATATTTAAGATAATGCTATTTTATTTACCAATTTCTTATTATATTTAAATGCAATACTACGCTGAAGTGTAGAGATCACTATATACTGTTATTTATCCTAGTTTGCCACCTTACTACTACATTATTAACCTGGCAGGTAAATTATTGGGTGTTAATTTTAAGAAATTATAGTACTTATTTTAATAAGTAGCTTTCCTGTCTTCTTTCTTAAAAGAAAACGTAAAGGTAACGTAAAAAGTTGGAACACAGTATGGAACTATATCTATCGCGCTTTACTTTTTGGAAACCAATCACAATATTGATAAATTATTATGTTATAATGCAGTATGGTTAATATATACTGCCCTTTTGTGTAATAATTCTGAAATACAAAGAAAGAGAGCAAAATAGCCAGTGACTTGCTGTCTTTTAATTTAGTAAAACTTGAAATAGTATCAGACATACTGTCTTTAGCGCTTATAAATATCTGACTTCCACTGTGTGTATTTTAATACAACCGAGACAGAGAGAAAGAACTTTTAAAGACGATCACGGTGTTACAAATAACTCAATTTAGTAAAAAAGTGTACTTGCTGTTCTTTTCGTTACGACGGCGGCATGGTAATTGACATATTGTGTCCGCCGCAACTCATTCCAAACCTCTATAAAATTGTTTCCCAAACTTTTTTAGTTTTTGCACGAGTCAAATAGTCAAATGTTCTTTCTCTTTACTAGGTGAGAGTGCGTTCTTCACACTCTCGTACGTTTTGCTTCACCGATAAAGGTCATTGACAGTTTTACTTGTGTTACTTAAAACTTAATGTGAATATTATAAAATTATCTCATGCAAAGCGCTAATCGGCAGCAATTGTATCTTTCTTTAGGCCATTTTAAACAGTATGAGCGACGAGGTTTCCAGCGAGAAGGCTTGCGAGCTAGAATATTTGGAGTGGGTACCTAACTTTAACTAATATGTAAATTGTAACACGTGATATCTGTCCGATTGAGTTGAATTTTCAATTTATTATTTATGCCTTCGTTTGTTATTTTCGAGTTGTATTTTCAAAATTAATTAATTTTAATATACTTAGTTAACGAATTTTTTAAAAAACTTTTGCTCTTAAGTTATAATTTATTTTGAATAGAAATAGTAGTAAGTCTTCAATGTGTGCTAGATAGAATATAGTAGTTTGATGTGACCAATATATATTTTCGAAGTTAAATTAAGAAGTCACTTTACAAATGGTAAAAAATACGAAACAGAGAATTTAGAAATATCTTGTTTGAATATTTTTCAACAACGAAATTCAGACTTTTTCAAGAAAATATTGAATACCATTTGTAGTCACTTTAATTAAAAATGCTAATGTATTGTGATTAAATTCATTTATTAAGCTTTCTGAGAGCGTCGGTTAAACTTCCAAAGCTTTGAGAGCAGTGGGGTGACGTGAGCGTGTGTTCCATTTCCTCGCAACCCAATCTACTTGAGCGGCCGCCGCACGCAAAGCCCCATGACACTGACTCGTAATAAGTACCCCGAATCCGGTTACGATAATTTTACGCTGAAATTTCTGCTTATATACAACATTCAGGCTACGCATTCGAGACGAATATACGTATATACACTGTAGAATGTTAGCGCATCGTGCAAAAGTTAAAATCCTTTTTTTTTCCACTTACTTTATTTCACTTTTTTTTTAAACATTATTTAAGCACAACAATTCAGTTGCGCTCCCTGACTTCCTTTATTGTTATACATAGTTTATCTCACGGTTTGTGCTTCTATATTATAAGCTATTCATTAGTTTCACTTGTTTGTATATGTATACCTGTATGGATCAAATCGTGCAAGCTTAACAAAATCAAATTCTCTTGATCTACAATCTGAAATTTTGTTTAAATACATAGTTCCAAAGTCAGTACAATAATCCGGTGACCAGGTTCTTTTGGTGCAGTCAGAATCGTCTCTTCATGAGGGAACTCTTTAATGGATAATCATTTCGAGTTGAAATTTTCAGACGTGTTTTTTTTTTAAAAACAATCAATAATTATCGTACCATCGAGTTTATCTGGGTATGAAGATGGAAGATGCAGAAACAGCACTCATGACTATTAGTAAAACAATCGAGTTTCAGAAAGAAGAAAAGCTTAATTATTTCAACATAGCTATGTGAATGAAAAGCTTCCGTCACCGAGTGATTAAGCATCCCGTCTTTGATAAGAAGGTCGTGATTTCATTCATGAGTCCAAACTCCGTGAGCTTACTAGTAGCCATCGATGGGTTCTGTTACCCAAATTCCAGCCCCATACCACTGTGAGGTATACATACCCCTGGGGAAGATAAATCTAATCTCATTAATCTAACCTAGACTAGATTAGGTTATATTAGAAAGATTCAATTTGTCTTGACGAGCACTTTTCGTACCTAATAGTGACGAGGGTCTCTTTGTTCACATATTAGCTAACTTAATATAATTAAGCTTTTGTAAAAACAGTTCAATTTATTATTGTGTATTTCATGGAATAATAATAGGTACTTCCTGCATAATATAATGAACCCCCGCAGTTTATAATTATCACATCAATATATGTGGATATGGTCCTATCACGCCATGTATCATGCAGGGGGTGACTTGCGAGGGTAGTCTTGTTGTGAGTCACGGTTAGTCGCCCAGACGGCGCCGGCGGTGCATCGCCGACACGCATTGCAATTTCACGAGCGACCCCTCTTGCAACTTTTACTACCTATTTAAAATAGTTGTGTGATTGCATCATTGTACAGTGAATTAATTTCCGGGAAGTATAAAAACGATAAAATAAAACGATCCAACTAGTACTATTAAATGAATGATTTTGGAATGTAATAATATATGTATCCCAAATTATCCTAGGTTGAATAAAAACGGGTTTCCATGTTTGCAAGGCTTGTGTTGTATGCATGCATGTACATTACGTATGCATGAAAATGTTGATTGACATAGGAAAAAAATTAAATGGCTATTACTAAAAATAAGTATTTGTGTAATCAAAATATTACCTAAAAGAAACATATAATATTCATGATTTAGAATGTTTGATTACTTGGAATTATGTAAAGAATTGTATAATATTTTTTTCAATTTATAATAAAAAACATAATTCCCAATAAAATCAAGAATAAAACTTATGATCACTATAACTTTTGAACTATTTATTACTTATTAATTCTTTTCAAGGGATTTTTATTCTATTTTAACCTAATAATCCTAATATCTTATATATTATTTTCAAAATATCTTCTAACATATTTTTTAATAAATAATATAATAATAATTTTACAAACAATCATGCGAGTCATACTAAAAAAAATGGATGCTGTAATTGATATTGGTTGTTAGTTTGAAACATGCAGATTGTATTCTATTTCTATAAAATAGGGGTAACATAGTATGGTATTTTTTATTATTTTATATATGTTATTATTAAGGAAATAAAAATTAATGATTGAAGGACTATAATAAAAGATGGTATTATTTTCTAAAAATTACTGAATATTTATTTACATATTCGGAGTCGGCTGAATATTGACAACAGTACTTAATGAAAATGAATAATCTTTATTATGTGGTTTTTTTTCTTACATTTTATACCTCTTAGTGAAGGTATGAATATTATGTCCTAGCGGAACTGTATTCATAAACTTAACTCTGGCGGGTACCTGTTAGGCCTCAGTCTCATAATGTAAGCAGGTGTTGAAAGTTTGACACTGCTTGTCATATTGGACACGTACCGTCAGCATCAGTATGCAATATACCTACTTCCACCCAATTAATCACGACAAACATTTAATCATTTTAATAATAATAATTGAACATAAGTTCTACTTAATCCTTTTCTCATATAAAGTTTTACTTGTGACAAGGTTCTATCAAGAAAATGTTTTAGGTACGCCTATAAACATTTATGGCCGTGTAGTAAATTATACATATATTTTTGATAAGAATATAATACAATTGACTACTTATAATATTATGTAAGTAACGAAGAATAAGTATATTGTAGCAAATTCCATAAAATATTACGTAATTAGGTACTAAAATCTTTGGGTAACTTACCCACTTTATACTTTGATTAGCGTTTTTGTGTACAACTCAAGTATGTGTTTAAATTACTAACAATATTTAATTATAAATTTATTAAATTTGTTATGGATTATTTTAAAATTTTCTAGTAATTTAATGCAAATACGATATTTTTTTATAAAAAAATATATATACATATTCGTATTTGATATTTTTAAAGCAATTTGATTTATTTAATTTAATAATAACCAATTTAGGTAAAATATTTTTAAACAAGACTTTTATGACTCTTCTAACGCAGTGTTTCACTTAGTGTGACAAAATCCTTTCCTACCATTAATTGACTCGCATAATAGCCCATCTCATAGAGCCGAGTGCGAATCGTTTATCGACGACGACATAGTGCGTAAAGTTGCTTATGCTACTTCAAAAATTTGTAATTTCGCCATTTTTGAAAATATCAATAATGATATTTCACTAGTAAGCTTTCTTAATAAACTATATCTATATTTAAAAAAAAAAGTAGGAGTGGAGCTCAGTAGAGGTGTTACAAAAGCATATAGATTTTGGATTGCCTCTCTCGTTGCTTTTTTGTATAGAAGCCATTGGAAAAGAATGAAATGTGCATTGTGGAATATGAAAAACTTATTCAATCAATTATTGAAAATAAAGCACTGAAATTCGAATGAAAATTCGATTAGTTGCCGATGTATCTATAAAGTTTCCCACCCGCCGTAACTGTCATGGCCTCTACAATTTCGCAGGGTCATCTCTGCTGTGAAAATAAATTATTTCTGCACTACCATTTCCGAAAGACATTTATAAAAATTAGTTTTTTTACACAAACTTTTAACAATTTTTCACTAAGTGAAAATATTAGCTGTCAAGAAATAAAAAAATTAAAACTCTTATAATATTATATTTTCGGGAAAGCTCCAAGTTTAGTCAATTATTGTATAGTGTAGCCGTCTTATTACAATTCGGTTTGTGTTTCTCGTCGCATGTCTTGCCGCGGTTCTGACTACGTACACATAAACTTAGATATTTCACCGCAGGAGCGGCATGGCGCGACTGCGGCATTACGCCGTACTGCGGTTACTTCCATCAAAATAGCTTTGCGCTTTGGAATCTCTAATACTGTCTAACGTCAGGCATGCCCACGACGCACGATTAAAAACATACGATGCTAACTAACTGTATTGGGGTGATTCGCTTGACTGGCATAAAAAGACTGAAGTGGACAGAAATTAAGGTAAATGACCAAAAACGGTGGTACACTTAAGTAAAATCGAAAGCACATATAATAACATTTGATAAAAACTCACTAACACAACAGTAATAACCGATCGATCAGCTGCTACTAATACTGTACAGGGATTAATCAGCAACCGTGGATCATGTTGGATCAAATTTTTGCCCAAAGGGATAGTTAATATATATTAAAACCTCCAAGGGGTAAAATGAGAATTTTCCCTTCTTAAAGTTTTCTTCAATTATGTACCTACTTAATAGTTTTCTTTACCCTAATGTAAAAACAATTTATTGTGCATTTACGAGTAATATCACATAATTCTAAACTTGATTAGTGAAATCATGCAAATAACTTGTAGTAGGTAGGTACTTTAAGGCTTATAATTAGATTTGGGATAGTGTCACGTTAAGAATAGAATGTAGGAAGACTCAGGGGTTGTGACATAAAAAAAAAGAGATAAAGGAAAAATGAGACGAAATTTAGGTCAGTCATTTACTACAGTAATTTAACGTACATTTAGATACAGACAGACAGAAGATACAGACACTAATTTATACATTAATTACGACCATGATACGACCTCTTAAGACGTAGATTTAGCTTCGTGTCCGAGTTGAATTTCCTCCCTCTTCTCAATTTTCAAGCTCTTCATATATTATACATGATCTAGCTGCTAGATTTCGCTGTGAGACGTCTTTATTACTCCTTGTCTGAAGATACCATCTCGCTCATCCGCTCCCTCAAAGTAACACGATATCCAGGTCTTTCCATAGAACTTACGTAGTTTTTCCTGGTGTAAACACTTATTCCATTTTTGATGCTATGAATCCGTGTCATCAGGTATTTCATTTGGTGAAATCTTCGTTTTACTTCAGACATAAAATTTTTGTGCAGTTTATGTACTTCTTCTAAATAATCGATTTAGTTTTCTTCGTCCCCAGATTCCCCAGAACATTCATGTTCTTCAGTTCCACTCTCGTCTACTCCACCCATATACAGAGGCCAGTTATTTTTAGATGCCAAGAGAAATTTCAACTCCAAATTCATTTTACTCATTAAATATATACTTACTTAAATGTTCTCAAAAAATGTTTTAAATAAATCAAAACATATAAAATTCACCAGTTTCGTCAAAACGTCATCCTAAATTTTTCAATCCTTTTTTTCTCATTTTCCACGACAGCTGTCTAAATCTCTCCAATTTTTTCCACATTCCATATTTAAAATTCCAGACAATAATAAGCTACTCCATAGAGGTCGAACAGCCCGTACATATACAGTAAACAAAGATAACAAAAACAGGAACACGTACAGGAGTAGTGTGACATTATTCCCAAAAACCCCGAAAAAAAAATTGTTTCCTAAAAAGAATTTTTTTTTTTCTAGAGTTCTGCAACCTTCACATTCAGACTTCTAAAATTATCCTTCCTCAAACATTTCAGTCATACATCTCAATTTCAAAGAGTGTCGTATGGTTCACATTCAATGACGCATACTCCTAAGGTTGAGAACGTGTTAAATGATATAGGCTTATTTAACGAGTCATCAACCGCTCGGACAGAAGGCTTATTTTAAGAGTTGTCAGCCGCTCAATTCAGACATCCCTTTCTTACTTCCATATTGCTCTTTCCAGGTTAGCCCAGAGTTCTTAAAAAAAAATACGAAGTAAGAATCTATTCGAGTAAGATCCACTCGCAACCAGTACATCCTTATGTGGCTTAGAGAGAGCCCACACACAGACAAGGCACGTGTCAAGTCACGCCCTTACAAGCATAATATAAGTAACGCGTGCTCAAAGAGAGAGATCCCTTTAGAGAGACTCAGGGGTATATGCTTAGCTACACATACCCAGTAGCAGCGCGCGCCTATATGAAGAGAGAACTCGAGGCTAAAAGCATAGTAGTGCATGCCTGAAAAGAGTAATAAGATATTGAAGTAAGGATTTATAAATAAAATTAGCCAAAAAGAATTTAGAATTAAATTTAGACTCCTCCTGTAAATGTTTAACATGAATAAGTAAAAATGCACAAGAACATATGATCAGAAACAAACAGAGCATCAGAGCATAAGAAATAGAGTAAGAAATAAAGACAATAGTAAAGTAAAAGATAGTAAATGACTGACTTTCACGTTGGGGCGCCATTAAGTCATTTTAAGAATAGAAATATGTCACGTTAAGAATAGAATGTAGGAAGACTCAGGGGTTGTGACATAAAAAAAAAAGAGATAAAGGAAAAATGAGACGAAATTTAGGTCAGTCATTTACTACAGTAATTTAACGTACATTTTTACTTATTCATGTTAAGCATTTACAGGAGGAGTCTAAATTTCATTCTAATTTTTTTTTGGCTAATTTTATTTATAAATTCTTACTTCAATATCTTATTACTCTTTTCAGGCGTGTACTACTATGTTTTTAGCCTCGAGTTCTCTCTTTATATAGGCGCGCGCTGCTGCTGGGTATGTGTAGCTAAGCATATACCCCTGAGTCTCTCTAAAGGGATCTCTTTCTTTGAGCACGCGTTATTTATATTATGCTTGTAAGGGCGTGACTTGACACGTGCCTTGTCTGTGTGGGGGCTTTCTCTAAGCCACATAAGGATGTACTGGTTACGAGGGGATCTTACTCTGATAGATTCTTACTTCGTATTTTTTTTTTTAAAGAACTCTGGGCTAACCTGGAAAGAGCAATATGGAAGTAAGAAAGGGATGTCTGAATTGAGCGGCTGACAACTCTTAAAATAAGCCTTCTGTCCGAGCGGTTGATGACTCGTTAAATAAGCCTATATCATTTTAACACGTTCTCAACCTTAGGAGTATGCGTCATTGAATGTGAACCATACGACAATCTTTGAAAGTGAGATGTATGACTGAAATGTTTGAAGAAGGATAATTTTAGAAGTCTGAATGTGAAGGTTGTAAAACTCTAGAAAAAAAATTCTTTTTAGGAAACAATTTTTTTTTTCGGGGTTTTTGGGAATAATGTCACACTACTCCTGTACGTGTTCCTGTTTTTGTTATCTTTGTTTACTGTATATGTACGGGCTGTTCGACCTCTATGGAGTAGCTTATCGTTGTCTGGAATTTTAAATATGGAATGTTGAAAAATTGGAGAGATTTGGACAGCTGTCGGGAAAAAATTAGGATGACGTTGGACAAAATTGGTGAATTTTATATGTTTTGATTTATTTAAAACATTTTTTAGAGAACATTTAAATAAGTATATATTTAATGAGTAAAATGAATTTGGAGTTGAAATTTCTCTTGGCATCTAAAAATAACTGGCCTCTGTACATGGGTGGAGTAGACGAGAGTGGAACTGAAGAACATGAATGTTCTGGGGAATCTGGGGACGAAGAAAACTAAATCGATTATTTAGAAGAAGTACATAAACTACACAAAAATTTTATGTCTTAAGTCTGAAGCAAGCTTTACACCAGGAAATACTACGTAAGTTCTATGGAAAGACCTGGAAATCTAGCAGCTAGATCATGTATAATATATGAAGAGCTTGAAAATTGAGAAGAGGGAGTAAATTCAACTCGGACGAAGCTAAATCTACGTCTTAAGAGGTCGTATCCTGGTCGTAATTAACATTTTAAATTAGTGTCTGTATCTTCTGTCTGTCTGTAGCTAAATGTGCATTAAATTACTGTAGTAAATGACTGACCTAAATTAAGTCTCATTTTTCCTTTATCTCTTTTTTTTTTATGTCACAACCCCTGAGTCTTCCTATTTCTATTCTTAACGTGACAATAGGGTTTTCAATTTACAAGATGTATTGACTCTACGTGATGCGGGCGTCCTTAAAGTTTCTAACGCCTTTATACATTGAACATTGAAAATAATAGATTAGTTTATAAAGTTTTGGGAACCCAATAAAATAATTAATCGAACTTCAGTTAAGCTTTGCTGTTGATAAAAGGACGATTCAATATACTATATTATATACTGCATTACATTATTTGACTGCTATGAAAAGTCAAAAACCTAAGCATCGGTTTTTTGTCCACTTACAATGATTAGGTTAAACGATTCAGTTAAAACCTATTGTATTTGGTTTAAACGTAGGTCTCCCTGATATTCCTTGGGGTTATGAACCTGAATTCGCTAAAAGCGTTGCATTTCTAAATTTGACAGAATATTAAATCCCGTGTCGATGAACGGTGGCCGTTGAAAGGGAACGACTGTCGAGACAGTGCGGTAGACGCAATCTTTTTATAGGGCGCCGCAAATAAAACATGTACCTACAGCGAGCCGATGCCGACGGGCCGGGCGGGTTAGTCTACCGCTTGCGACAAATTACATAAATACAGCACCGTGCCAACAAATACAAAGTTTATTCATCTCTACTCTACCTCCAACGCGTTCTGTTTGGATTTGACTTGTGATTCAGTAGATGTGAACGCACAAAGTTTCTATTAAAAGATTGGTAAGCTCTATGTACTTATATATTTGTATTACGATTATGTGCTTAAGAGGAGTGTGTAGTGGCAAATTTCCATACAAACGACGTTAACAGTTCCATCTCATTACATCTTAGCCGATTGGCGCAAAAAATACATGTATTCCAAATAACCAAAAACTGGGTTTATACGTTTTAATTTTTTAAATATTTTGATACATCATAAAAAAAACCTGAACGAGCGAGATTTTTTTTTCTACATCTATTCATTTTTCACATGTTCAACATGAAACTAATTGCATTTTTACATGTTGTGAAAAATAGAAAAAAATCTAATAGTTATGAATTTTGATGGGATATGAAAATGCAATTCGTTTCATGTTGAACACGTTGTAAAAAATGAAACGATTTGGAAAAAAAACCCCGCGCATTTAAGTTCTTTTCTCTTATGATTTGTCAAAATATTTTAAAAATTAAAAACGTATGAACCTATTTTTTATTGATCTGAATACCACATAATTTTTTTACGCCTATCGGTTAAGGTTTAATAGGGTGCAACCGTTTATATGGAAATTTGCCACTACACAATCCTATTAAGCACATAATCATAGTAGAAATTGTCGCCGCAAAAATTATAGTCAGCTTAGAAATCTTTTTTTTCATCCTGTCCAAATTTAATACCTGACTATCTCCCAACTTAAAGTTCCGGAACCCAAGACAACTCACACAACCAAAATAAAAACAATATACCCGCGCTACAAAAAAACACTCGCAAAACCGCTAGCGCTTGAAACGCATCTGAAAACCTCCGCTCTAATATATTTTTATGTTATAACATGTGTGATACTGCTGAATATTACTAATTTGAAGATTATAAACTGTTTGTGTGTGGATGAACTTTCATTTTGTATTGTGAAGACGGCTCCAGTACTGGACTGTGAAGAGGCAGCGCTGCTTATCCAAGTAAGTGGGTTGTCGACTTCCCTTCTTTTCCAATTGTCCTGTAATAACTCTCGCCAGGTCCTTCGAAATTAATTTAGGTCGATGTTGACCAAAAAACGTAAATTTATATTCATACCTATGGATTCCGGGTTTATCTAGGTGTAGGGGTCAAACCTCTAAGCGCGCCTACAGAAATATATGACAAACATTATAATTTATGTACCAAGCAAAATGAACTGTCGCATAGGTACTAATAAATACACAATAAATATTAAATAAATGTTATTATTTCCTTTGAATTTAGTTTTTAAATATAACTGTAACTTTGATTGGCAATAAAGATTATTATTATTATAATTCATAGTTTTTTTTTAGATTTATTTTTTCTGAGTTTTACATGTTTGGGTCTGTTGGGAATTTTGCGGTGACTTCTATAGCGTGATTTTCAGGAACAATAAAGATTTCCGGTATGAAAAAAAATGTTTCAGCCATTTCAGAGATTAACCCGAACAAGCCGACAGACGCACAACCAGCAGTCTATGTTACACTTGACAACCTTCTGTATACGTCTGTAAAGTTTCATTAAAATCTGTCCAGCTGTTTTGGAGAATCAGTCTAAATAGACAGACAGACAAAAACGCAAAAAGTAGTCTATGCTACTCCTGATGACTTTCTTCTCGTGTCTGCAAAGTTTCATTAAAATCACTTTAAACGTTTTATGGAATTAGTCCGAACTGACAGGAGGACAGACAAAAGGTAGCCTGTGCGACTACTTACAAACGTCTTTTTCACCTCAGTGAAGTTTAAATAATCAGTTTACCCGTTTGGAGTATAAAATACAAAATAAATAAAAACGAAAAAAATATTCTGTATTTAAATCGAACTAAAAGCGGCCTCGTACCTACCTCGTTCACTCACACTCTAGGATTTCGTTCGTTAACTTTCGTCACATTAATTTTTATCTTTGAAACGCTTTAAGATAACGAGACGAAACAAAGAGGAGATTGTAAACAGAAATTGTCACTACGGTTACTGAAAGTTTCATCGAAACTCATTCAGCTATTTCGGAGCTCCTTCTGGAGAAACATCCAGACAGACAGACAAAATTTTAAAACATTTGTTTACGTTTAGTTAGTCATTCTTTCATATCACATTTCACATAGATGTTGGTATTGTCTACTTTAGAAATTACAGACATTTAAGTTTTATTTATTTGTATTTTTAGTGAAAATTAACTGAAATTTTTAGTAGGTAGGCATAAACTAAGTATAATATAATGAGTTTCTATTTTATTGAAAAGGACTGAATTTATCGAATTACTATTAACTAACGACGTGAAAGCGAGCTTATTAACTGGTCGCAGCTTCATATAAAAATCAACAACGAGTGCTTTAAAATAACCATTTCGGTCGTGAAATTGTTATTAAACTAATGGACATAACGGCGTAGGAACTTTCTAACAAATAAAATACAAAGTAATTCCAATACGTTAACATCCACTCTACCGATAGACGTAGAATGAATATATACTACGTCGTTTTGTTATCACATAGACGTTCGGCTACGTGTCTTGAGTAATAACAGAAAGTGTACGGTAAACGTATAGGTAAATTGAATCGATATATCTTATTTTTTCGAATACTCGATTGACGAAGCCCATATTGGTTTCGTTCCTGGAATTTGGGACAATTAAATAAACGGATTGAAAACCTCGATGCTGCGTGTATATAGTGAGTTTTCCAGTTATATTAGGTATATTTAGAAAATGATCAAAAAATTTGATAAATCAAATTTCAGGTGGATTTTTTGTATCAAATTTTGTATCAAAAGTATTGTGACGTCTATGTATAGAAAGAAGCACGTCGATGTGTTATAGGAAGTACTCGAAAAGATCACGCGGATATTCAAGCACATCGATCGAATACAGAAATATCGAAAAATTTTAAGATAAAAATAAATCACAAAAATTATTAAATTAAATTTTAGAGACAGTGTTTCTCAAAGCGATGGCGCGCTCAAAAATCTGATTTTTGAGGTGCATTTTTCAGATAATACAAAGCTAGCGCCGTCATGGCGTTCTCACAGTAAATGTGATTATAATTTTAAAGTAGAATGTCCGACGAAGTTTCATGTCATTGATACCAACTGTATTTTGAAAAATTTGTACCTGACTAAAGGTAGCTATTAGTGTCTGTCTCAATATCTTAAACGAAGTTTGGTGCAGTCATTGAGATATTGTGTTTGTAATTGTATCTCGATCAAAAGTTCTGACAGGCAGTCATATTGTGCTTCTAATCCTGCAGAAGCCTTGATTTATGTTTTAGTGAATTCACGTTGAGCCAAAAGATAACAGAGAACAACTCTGGCATCTTTCATTTGAAAAAAAAATAATTATAAAATACTGATCCTTTGAAATTAATTAAGGTATAAATTATACCTATTATAGTCATGTATAGTGTTTAAATTTTGTTTTGCAATGCATTTAAGTGTGGGTTTTTTTAAATTTAATATTTGAATTAGGTATTAAAAACTTTGTAAATTTATTGATTATCGACGTGAAAAAGTGTAAATTTGTATTTACCTACTTTCAATAAAGATATATGAATATGATGGAAAACTTCGAGCTGCTGCGTATTTCTGCTGAGATTTCGGCAGCCTTTATAAGGCTGGCGCTACGCCGTGCGTCGGTCAGTTTTATTGATAAGTGAAGTGCGAAAAATTGCAAGCGATAAGTGCGAGAAGAGTAGAATTTGTGATTTATATGAATTGCGACTGAAACAGTTTGTAATTTTATTTCACAATAAAACAAAGTACCTACAACTAAATCGGTGTCTTCGTGCATCCTACGTATCTGCACCGATAGCCCGTACCGTAACAGTATGTATATCAGTTGTTTTGGACTCATAATACAGAATTTGTTAATTTTGGAACTAAGCCGTGTGTGAGATATTCCATATATTAATATTGTCCTTTCTAAATTGTGTGAACCCAGTAGGTGGCGTTCGATACGGCGCATTTGGCTGGCCTTGAGACACTGCATAGTTATTCCTGGCTGTTAGATGACGTATGCGCGCTCCTTCTCCATGCGTTTTCTTACTATTTTTAACTGTAACAAATTTTTTTTGGATAAATTAACAAATGTTTACCAATACGTAGTTTCCGATGCCGTTAGATTAAATAGTTAACATGCGATCAAAGGTGTATTTAGATGTGTAAATGTATAATCATGATTGAATAGCGCTACCTATTGATACTACTTTTTTTTTTAAATTTATTCAGGAAACAAAAACAGACGTTTACATGGATTACACATACAGAAAATAAAGATAAAGTTTAGAATATTGTAACGTCCAACAATAGGCTTCCAAATATTTAAGATCTATAATCGCTACAGTAAAAAGTACTTTAAACATTTATTTATCTCAACCATGCCCAAAAACTATGATTAGATTTAATTTCCATGATTTCCCATCTGCTTTAGAATTCTGTATTAACTAAATAAATTTATTACTATTTATTCAAAATTCATACGCAGCAATGTCTTCACTACCATAATGTTTGAAGACCAAGGTCTTCAACCAATGCGTCCTACCTACAATGACGTACGGTGCCGAAACATGGACTCTCACGGCAGGACTGATCCACAAATTTAAAGTCGCTCAGCGTGCTATGGACCGGGCTATGCTCGGTGTTTCTTTGATGGATAAAATCAGAAACACTAAAATCCGTCAAAGAACTAAAGTTGTTGACATAGCCGAAGCGATCAGCAAGCTGAAGTGACAATGGGCCGGTCACATTTGCCGTAGAACTGATAACCGATGGGGTAGACGAGTTCTCGAATGGAGGCCACGTACCGGAAAGCGAAGTGTTGGACGCTCCCCGACTAGGTGGACAGATGACCTGAAGCACAATACCGGGGGTAGGTAGTTGGATGCGGAAGGCAGAGGACCGTGTGTGGTGGCGAGCCTTGGGAGAGGCCTATATCCTGCAGTGGAGAGACACGGGCTGATGATGATGAATGTCTCCAGCATTTATTGTAGTGCCGTCCTTCCGACCCTATGGCCGTCTCCACTACAGAGTACTTAAATAACATTAGTTAACAAATAAACAGTAGAATTCTTCAAACACTTTACAATAATCTAAAATGATTTTAATTTGTTTCTGTAAAGTGTGTTTAGCTATTCTAAGCACGAGCTGTGGCTAATTGTTATAACGGTGGTCACGTCCTGCCGCATGCCATGCCATGTTGTCTTCTATAAAAAAAAAACTAACGTATACTAATTACAGCGATTACTGGAAATAAATATAGTAGACAAAAAATAGTTTTCTGTCATTAAAATAGCTGTAAACGACAATAAAAAATAGAGAGTGTAATTATGGAATATTTATTTTAACGGTAAGTCAAATTACTGTAATTGTAATCAAAACTAGTAAATATTATATAAGTGTCGTGATAGCCGAATGGTAGCAAGCCTGCTTCTTGTTGAGGAGGCCGGCGTTCGAATCCCAGGGCATGTCACTGACTTTGTGCCTCGGAGAGCATGTTAAGCGTGTTATGCATATTAAGCATGTTAACCGACCCGCACTGAAGCAGCGTGGTGGATCAAGCTCCAAGGGCCCTCCTCCTAAAGGGAGGCCTAAGCCCTACAGTGGGCCATTAATGGGTCGATGGAATGGTATGGTGTATGGTAAGATAAATATTACGTTTTCATAAATATTTCTGCTGACGTAAAGACACATAGTAGGCAATAATAATAATAAACGTTCTGTTAATAAATAATCATCTGCTAGTTATTTCTACACGTCAACGACAACAACTCGTAAGGAAAGGTCAAGTACCATATAAGTAATTAGGTACACCTGTAAGCGCGCTATTACACCTGGCTTTGCACGCGTCTGCAATTAAAATAAGCATTGTATTTTCATAAATAATTTTAAAGCATCTGATATTCGTGGCTTTTAAAATCATTGACTGTTTTTCTTCGTAACAATTTTATTCAGAACATGCTCAGTGAATGATGCTCCACAAAGTGGAATTCACACGTCACTTCAATACTGACAACTTGTTTATTTATTTTCAAAACCTTACTGGTTGTCATCACTCACAACCATAAAACTACATTTTGGTATTTACTTAAAGATTTGAGAAGACGAATATTCCAAATTAAAAATTCGACTTTTTCCCGATTTTCCACAATCCGAGAATACATGTTTCAATTGTTTTCACACGAGTGATGAATCCATCGGTTTTCCAATCCAATCCATCATCTTTAGAATTTGATAAAATACAAATACATTAAAAGAAACCTCAAATACTTGTGATGCAAACAAATCACTCGGCCTTCGCATCACGAAGCAACGTTATCAATAAGGCGATGTATATATATCATACAAATTTATTTGTTAGATTGAACGAATAATGATGAACAATCATGTCGTGTGTGCAACCTTGTAACGTATATATGTTTACTTGAGGCGGCTGCGTCGCTACAATAATTATTATGAGCCACCAAGGTGGCCGAGCGCAAACAACGGCTTATGATAATAAATTCCTTTTAATTAAAGGGCGTTAAATGCCACGTGTGTTATAGATATCGATTAACCTTCCGACGAACGCTCGAGCTCGAAGCTTGACCAATTCACGGTTTTTTTATAAGGCACCCAACGCGGCACGTGCGAGGTAAATTAAATAGCTTCGATGGTACACTGAAAATACCACGACTGATTCTAGTTATTTGGCTTTAATAGTTATTTTAATCTATTATACGTATTAGTAGTCTCAACTGATTTCGTTTAATTGAAACTTCAGTCCCTTTTCTATTAGTCTATGTTTCGACGGCTTTCGTGCTACCTAAATTGATTTTGTATCCTGTCTATCTAACTATCTATATAGGGGTACTATATATGGAGTGCTCACATAACACTGACGCGTACTGTATTGGCTAAGTACTTGTTTTCATTATTAAGATTTATTTTCTAGATCACTTGTTTCATTTACTTTCGTTTTTCGTAATAGTCCTTCTGATGGTTATCGCAACGTTCAAATATTCGTGAAGACGAAAGTATTTTCACATTTTTTCCGACTTTCCACTGTTTTCACGAATGTCTATTGCATATATTTTTCAAAGGGGTGGTAAATTATCCATTCGTGTCAATACACATGAGTTTGTTTTAGATTTCACCCTGTTTTTTAATATTTACTCAGATATTTATCGAATATAATTCAGTAATGGTACAGGCCAGCAGACATTTTGAAGCTGGAGCGCCGTTTACGTGATTTATTATTGTGTAGATTTTCTTAAAGAGCGAGGTAAAGGTAATTATATCACTTGTGTTTCGTAACGGTCCAATGGAAGGCCGAGAAGGGAGCAGTTGTAATTTGTAATTACGTAAAATCAATGTAAAAAATAAATGTACACGATTTCAGTAAGCGTAGCCATTGTGTGCATAATATCAATGCCTTTGTGACTGAATTCAGTGAATGCAACAGCAAACGTCTGCTCAGTGAACTGTGGTAGATAGTGACAATTTACTATTTCAAAATCTGTACATAAACCTAGAAAAGCTATCTATATTTGTTTTGTGATTATTAAGGAAACAATGTTAAACATGCATGCTCTATTATATATTATGTCTATATATTATACATATTTTATTATATTTATATATGTACTAGCGACCCGCCCCGGCTTCGCACAGTAGCAGAGTATATAAGCCGTAATGTTTTTTTCTGTCGTAGTGTCATATCAGTTTGTTGCGTCAAACATGTGGATTAGATTTAATTACCTTTACATGTGACGTAAGTTCATCCTACTTGGAGTATTTTTATAGTATTTTATTTCCAATTCTATAAATATTTGAAAAAGTAAAGAATAAATACATATAACCTAATCTAACCTAACTACACGTGTCGCGTCGTTCCGTATGGCCGCCCGGCTGGTCGCGCGGTATTTATATTTCGCGATAGCTCTTAAGATATTAATTTAAATTGTGTAGTGTAAAGATCAATTATAATGTGCATTAAATGCTGAAAATAAATAACATATTTAATTTGATAAGGATTAATACTGTATCCGTATAAATTGTTTTCTTATTACCCCATCATATGACACCATTATTTTAAACATAAAAATAAGTATAGTAAGCTATCCATAAAAGATAGAGATATGCCATCGCGAACTTTTGTTTAGTACTATATAAGATACACAATTCTTCCATACATTATTTTGTTATATCTCAAAAGGATTAGGCAGCGTTTTCGATGTAAGAACCCAGTCGGCTTGATTTTTTTCTGACTTCTTCAACAATAATCGTCATATTTCAACAAATTTGCACAAAAGATTAATAAATTATACACGTAGTAAACCTTCCTCTTGAAACACTCCGTCCATTGGTGCCAATAATATGCCAACCCGTTCGGTAGTTTTTGAGTGTATCGCGTTCAGACAGACAGACAGATAGACAGACAGACAGACGCGGGACTTTATTTTATAATATGTAGTGATATTTTCCCCCTTATTGTACGTTACAAAAATACATCTCAATAGAGTATGTAGTTAATAAACAGCACGTCATGTTAAGCTCATGACATTAGTATAAAACAATTGTATTTTTGTAATTATTACTATATTGGGATACGCTCTATAGTTCGTGGTAGGTGAAGGATGACTCATCCACACTCTTCAAAAATGAACAACGTAAAATTCATGATAAGAGATGGTTATGTTTATTCGTCGCTTCTCCACGATCTCATAAAAAATCTATTTTTTTTTCATAAGTGCAAAGAAACGTTTAAGAAACTTTGAATTCTAAACTGAGACAATATTGAGACCCGGATCGTAACTGGCGTTACCTATTCCCGCTACACCTTTATTTATATATGTATATTATACACAAGACTGACCGGTTGGCCGAGTGGTTAGGGACACTAACTGCGGAGCCGAAGGTCGCGGGTTCGATTCCCGCCCGGGACAAATATCTGTGTGCGTGAACACGTCTATTTGTTCCGTGTCTGGGTGTCAGTCGGTGTAAAAGTATCTATATATGTATACATTATAAAAAAAAATATTTATGTATATCGGTTGTCTAGTAACATATAATACAAGCATAATACTTGCTTACTTTGGGATTAGATGACGCTGTGTGGGATGTCCCAGAAATTATTATTATTATTTATGCAGATCTCTATATCTAGGTAGGTACCTACTTACTATAGTAAAAAAAAGACTTTTTGTCAGTGACGTAGTAACTCACGAAAATTTATTTGTAAACATTATAGAATTATAGTGACAGCTTCACACACTTATTATGTATTGAAAATTAAAATTAATTTAGAATAGTACAAGAAGGCTAAAAGCCGTTAACATTTTCAAGAACGAAATTGTTTAATTTATATCTAACTTAATTAGACCCTTTTGATATCGCTCTTTATCGCTCCCTCGAAACTCTATTAACATTAATTTAATATAACTTACTAATAAAATTTTAGATCATACACGTGACAGTAAATGTTCGAAATGCTTTATAACTTAATATACACTTGTGCATGTTGACATCACATCTTTTTCTTACATAGAAAATAACATTCTTTTTCAAATGGATAGGTTAGATTAGATTTTTTTCATACCAGTGAGAAAAACGATCGATTTAATATCATATTTAATAATTTGGAATTCAGACAAAATAGATAGGTCCACCATTTCTCATTTGTGTGCATGAACATGTTTATTTGTTCCGTGTCTGGGTGTAAAATATATATACATGTATTTATTATAAAGAATATTTAAGTATGTACATCAGTTGTCTAGTACCCATAATACAAGCTTTGCTTAGTTTGGAGAAACGGGGCGAAGAACCACCAAGCCTTTTCATAAATTTAAAATCAATCATTAGGTTTAATTATTGGAAATCCTACGAATTTCCACCGAGACATCGCGTTGTGATAATAAAAATGTGGACAATAAAAAAAAAATATTTCACGTGTGTTTACACCAGTTGTTGTTAAATATTCGCGCTGCAAAGTAAAATTTTGTGTGACCCACATGTAAAATTCGTTCTCGAAAAAATAAAGATTACATTTCAAGTTTCAATTCATTTCATTACAAAATTCATATTTCATGTATTATATAATAAAATGCTTGTTTAAAACAATGATTAATTACGTATGGTTTATCTCATCACTTAGTCTACCATTTTGCTCGCGTTTTTGATAGTTTCAATGGATTGGATTAGATTTTTTTTAGAATAAGATAAATTTTTTTTTGTTGCGAATAGTGTAATGTCCTACACAAACTAGCAATGTCGGGGAAGGTGTGGTATCCCTATGATCCACTTATACTGGCCACACCAACCTTTCCACCTCTTTTGGAAAAACGATTGTAAGTGTCACAAGTGCGCTCTGTAATAATTGGAAATATAAAGTTTAACGGTCCTTGAGGCGTGGCTTTTAATTAATAACCTTGCCGAAGCTGTTCCGGAGCCATTCAAGCTGTGATTACTGCATACCAAACACTACAAATTGATGGATGGATGGATGAGACGCTCCATTCTCTGACTATTATGCTATCTTAAAAACACAAATTAAAATCATGTGAGTTTAAGATACACGGTATCGTCTTGCTGTGTGTTAATATGCGCTGATGCATATCAACATAATAAAAAAAATATTTAAGGAAATAAGTGATTGTCAATTTACATGGATGTATTTTGACATTATATTATATCGTACATTCACGGTAACATGCAAACTAATATGAAATTGTAAAGTTCGCCATTTAGTGGCAAATTATAAAGCACGATTAAACGTGTAGCTTTTGTTATGGGAATACTACAACAGAACTTAATTATACTTCTGATCAATAGGGTTAGCACGTTTTTTCTTTGAATTTCCAGGCTAAGAAACGTCCTTCTTGGTCAGTATTTGGTGGGTGACCGCCTATTTTTACTAATATATATATATATATATATTTTTCAATGCGTTTGATATGAAAACTTGAATTGGACACTCGCTGAAAGTGCTTGAATATTTAGCAATTATTCAAAGTGAACGAAATAGCTTCGCGTCCAATTTTATTCCTTCATTAAACACTTCTTCGAAAGGATAGCAATTGAAAATTTTCAAAATGGCGGCTATCTACATCCTGTTTCTCATTTTCGTCAAAATTAGTCCCATCAAATGCAGTATGTCGAGAGCTAAGAAGTTTACACAACAAAATCTAATGGAAAAATTTGTTTCATCATCATCTTGTTTCATCGTCTTCCCACTGCAGGATATAAGACTCGCCACCACACACGGTTTCGCGGGAAATTTGTGTACACGGTAATAATTTATAGATTTCATAAATAAAGAAAATTCAAAACTAATTGGAACATTGGAAAACTAATTACTTCGAGGCCACCATGAAATATTTTTTTTGTATCAACTTCGACACCAATCGGCGATAATAAAAAAATAATAAATAAATAAATAATCGGCGAACGTAAATGCATTACAGGCAACCAGAGCTCGATACCAAAGAAATGTCACGTTGACTTTTTATCGCCCTCACGAAAATAGAACGACAACAAAGCGAATGCTAATTCATTGCAGACATTTCGATACCGGCCTCCAATCACTGTTTTCCTTTCGGATTTCTTGATTGAAAAATATTACTGGTTCACGCTTTATTATGTTCACCAATAAGTGATTTCTAAAAAAAGGACTAAGTCATATAAATACCGGTCTATGTTTCTCATGACAATTATAATTTTATTGGTTTTTCAGATTTTGAGAAATCACTTTCTCAATAGTTTTTTTGCAAGTTCTGGTCATTTGGTGACCATGTAAACTTTATTGATGCCTGCCTGTACATTTTACTGACCTCAACTGATTGGATGTGATCGGACAGTAAGCATAAACAGCATCATGCTGTCATCGGAAATTGGAAGGGTCAGAATGTCGTCTTCACTTCGCTTCACTTCATCAGCCCATTTTTACCCCACTGCAGGGGCTTAGGCCTCCCTCAGGGTGAGGAGGGGGGCCTGGAGCTTAAATCCACCACGCTGCTCCACTGCGGGTTGGGGACTGTAACAATTGCCATCTATTGACAGCGTCCGGGACCGACTGCTTAATGTGCCCTCCGAAGCACGGAGTCAGTGATAGTTGTGTACCTCAGAATAACAGAAGGCGCGCTCAATTATGATCACACATACTGCACTGTGTCCAAAAACATTACGTACGTCCCGCGCCTGCCTCACTTCCCGCCCGAGTAATGTTGCTAGATCGGGAGAAATTGTCTACTGTTTTTGGGATAATCATATAAAATCAGAAAAAAGGTGTTTAATAAAAATATTAACAGATAGGTATATTTAGGGTGCGTTTATATAACACAAATTATTTCTTGCGGGGCAGCCCTACCGTCGCCGCGTACTTGTGTTCATTCATAGTAAGTTTTAACTATTTTAGGTACTAGGCCAAAACTCACAACATTCAAATTTCCTTCAGGCGCCAGGTGTTTACTTGAGTTTAATGAGTTTTTTGGTACAATACGAGTATAATTATAGAAAGGAAGTAGCATGACCTTCTGACACAAGTGTTCTTCATTTAATAGAAAGTTACTCACAACAACATGAAATTCATACATACCATTTTAGTTGAATAAAGGAAACAAACATTAATTTTTTTATACTTATTACAATAAATAAAACCCGGCTTCAATAAGGTAAGTTTTTAAAAGTAAGGTTAAGTAAGTAAAGTTTTTATTAGGTACCCCTTTGCTGTGTAAGCTTTTTATAATATTTTCTTTTAGAATTTGAACTGATTTGCAGAATTTTACGTTTAAATAAATAATGTAGGCACCTAATTTTATATTTAAATCTTTTTCAATAACCGCCGTTTCTATGACTTTCACTATTTATGTGGTCATCATTTACCAGGAATATATTATTTTTTTCAATGAATTTCTTGAAAATTGAAAGAACGATTGCTAAACATTCGATATTTGAACTTATAACAAAATCTTCATTTGAAATTTTTCGGGCATGTGCTTCTTGTAAGTAATAATATAATAATACGACATTCATGTAAGTCCATTAATCACGTGAGGCTTGAAAGGGGGGAGGGGGGTGTAGTAAGATATCACTTGTATTTATTTTTTTAAACGCGCAATTTTTAAATCGAAAAGCGGTGTGTAGTGTACATCATTCGTTTATTATTTTTATACCAATCAAAAACAACCTGCAATTTTTCTGTCTACATATTTTTATCATGGTGCTTAATTTCAGAATAAAATAAGATTATACTTTATACCCGTATTTAAGGTGATATTCTAAAAGATTCTAAAAATTTAAGAATTTTTGTAGATACTAATAATACACGTGATGTTGGGTGGGGGTGGGGGGTAGTCTTAAACCTCACCATGTATTACCAAGGGGGTTTAAGCATTTTTTAACCCCCCCTGGGTTAAAAAACCTTATAAAAAGATCACGTGATTAATGGATGGCCCCTAATTAAGATTTTGGGAAGGGAAATAAAATCTGCCTTTATTTTTCAATCCATATCACAATCCATACCACACCTGAGGCCAATTGCTTCTACACAAAACGAACATTTTATTGATTTCGACAGGTAATAAGCAACAGTTCCCGATAATAACCTACGATATATTTTGACAGATAATGAAGCTGAGGCAATTCTAAGACAATAATTTTGCAATGCTACCATTATTTTCACTATTATAAATCATTATTGAGTAGCTTTCTCGTTGTATCACATAGAAAGTCCAAATCAGAAATATGGATATCACCAATTTCTGAGTTTGATCGTGTAGGCGATTGTGGCTGTGTATCCTGAAATGAAAAACTTTAAGTCTATCATAAAATGAAAAAGCAAAATGCTTAATCAAAAACAGAAAATCAAATGTAATCAATTAAACATAAAAATTTTAGGTAGGTAAGTACCTACGCACATTTTTCGAAATCGAAGGTTCAGATGTTTCTATATGTGACTCAGACAATTGTGATGTCAATACCAAATGCCGAAATAGCACGCCATTATTAGATAATTCATATATTACTCCATTCACCAAAATTTAATTTTAATCGGAATGCATAGAAGATTCATTAACACGTATACAATGTATTCATAAAGGTATATCCTTTGTATTTTCTAGGAAAAAATGAAATTTTTGGTATAATAGATACCGAATTTCCAGTCACTAGTTGTGAATGAGTTCCGCATTTATCAGTACGGTATTGGATTACCCACCAACCACCTACCCGCCATCAACCCGCATTGGTTC
Source organism: Luffia ferchaultella (assembly GCA_949709985.1). Taxonomy (NCBI): domain Eukaryota; kingdom Metazoa; phylum Arthropoda; class Insecta; order Lepidoptera; family Psychidae; genus Luffia; species Luffia ferchaultella. The sequence goes on along the minus strand of OX453240.1, from coordinate 12,283,121 downwards.
AGCGTGGTGGATTAAGCTCCAAGCCTCCTCATCCCGAGGGGAGGCCTAAGCCCTTGTAGTGGGGTATTAAAGGGATGATGGAATGAAATGAAATTGGATTATTTCATAATATAATTATGACCTACATAATGAACAGGAAAGGTGCAATATGAATAATATTTAACTAATGTATATTGACTGATTCTACCTTAGTCGGAATAGCTGATTTCTTTAGTTTTTTTAAACCACATTTCGTGTCACAAAAATATTGCTCGTCAAGGTGAATCGAACAAATTACGTTCCGCTTTGATGGTCTCAAAAACTTATTTAGCCGTGCTCTTTGTATGACTTTCATCCAATTCAATTTTCTTTGTTGTTTGTTGTTCACACAGGTGCTTTATTACTCAAACAATAGAGTATTCTAAACAGGTATTAAATAAAAAGTAGATAAAATTTTCGCTGGAACTAGCAACACTCACAAAATGAACGCGCCATTTTTTAAGTCAATCACAATATGTGAAACAAATTCAATAATTAAATAAATCCACTTTTAAATACGTTACTTACAGATGAAATGTGATCCCATCCGATTTCTTCGTAAGCCCAGCAGCATTTTTGCATGTAGGAACGACACAAGACGACATTTTAAAATTAAAATTGACACTTGTACTGTACATTTTAACGCGGTAAGTGCTACGGAGTGACTAATCGCAACAAAGTGAAACCACTCTATTTAAGAGTGGTTTTTGTTTCTTCAGTTTCACGCTTTCAGGCGCCTTCTGGTTATTCTGAGTTGTGTACTTAAGTCAGAAAAACTCATTGGTACACGCCCGGATTCGAACCATGGCCCTATGGGGCCTTATAAATTTGAGACATGTTCGTTGCGCTTTGGGCTATCATGCGGGCAAGAATGTCGTCTACAAGGAGCAAAATGTAGCGACTCCAACAACGTGTGTGTGCATAGTATAGTTCCAATCAAACTTTATGGTGGATCGGAATACAACGCTATAAGCACGCTTGCGCACGTTCAGTCATATGCCCTTCGCTCCACTGCGTCCCGATACACCTAAAACTGGTTACTGCGACGCGACTTGTGCTTATGTTCACATCCGCCATAAAGGTTGATTGGAATTGTAGCGGAAGTTTACTTGCGCGCATGTAGTTAGATCCGAATCACTATCCACTGCACCAGAAAAAGATACACAAGTAACTGAGTCTAATCAATCTACTTCAGACAGTGCGTATAACTTGTACAAGTTTCACTTACGTTACTACAACGCGTTTACTTACACGTGTAGTACAAGTGCCTTGAGGTAGAACGATCTTTGTGTTTGGTATATAAAGTATTACACAAAACACATATATGTGCAATGTATATTACATGCGGATATTTATACATTCCGCACGCAAGCTCGATTCACGTTTGAACATTGTATATTCGATTGTATGACAGTAGGATAAATACAATTTCAATTATTCAAAATAGAACGTGCTTCTTTGAATACATGTTTATTTTATTTAACTTTTTCAACTATTCATATGCAAATATATATCATAAAGCCTGCAAAACACATCTTTTTGGTACAAATACGTTTACGCACCTACGTATGCACCTACTTTGCACGATATTACAAATAACTTCTACAAGCGTTTAATTGCAGTTATGCATAACGCTATTCTTTTTTTATTGAAAACATTGTATTTATTTACTAAGCAATAATTAAGCATTCGGAATAATGCTAAATGCAGTATTCCTTGGCGATGTCAGGGCTGCGAGACAGCGCGGCGTGACTTGCCGCGCGAGTTTTACATGAAACGCAATGGTGTAATGGACATTCCGCGGAAACCTCTGTAATTACACACCTGCGGCAATTACCACATCAATCAAAGACCAACACGTGTCCGATATTTATATCTTATTGTGAGATATCAAGTAATGTTAGTAATCAGACACCAAAAGGTATTATCAAGTAGATATTGAAAACAACATTTGATGTTGATGCAGGTACCTAGTTTTTGACATTTCGTTCCAACCCGGCTATATGTCTGTCCATCGCAACCTCACACTAATCTACATGATTTATTGCATGTAGATACTTCAGATATAGATCTCAATCGCAGTGTAGCAAAATAATAATGGTGTAACATTTATTATATTGTACATCTCCTAATATATACAATAGAAGGAAAACATATTTTTTTAAGGATCTAGTGTACGATATTGGAGTTCAATGGACCCTAGACAATTTTGTCCTTAATGGACCTCGTCTACGTCATTCTAAATTTATTGTATATTACATTACGTAATTTACTTACGTAAATATTGCTTCAAAAATGATACACATAATTTGTTTTTGTGGTTTGAGTAAAAATTACCGCCACGATCTAGTCCCAGAGGAATATGTGTGCATGAAGGGTGCAATATTGTGTAACAATGGTCCGCTAAAAATAGATATTTATTTATAATTTTTGAAGTAATTACCATCTAAAGCAAAAAAAATAGTATAGAAGGACATAGACGGGGTCTTGAAGATTTTGAAGTGGTTAGCAACGTGTCTCTTCTTTTTTATTATTAAATCAATAGAATAATAATAATAATACATGGGACTTCCCACACAGCGCCATCTAATCCCAAAGTAAGCAAATATTATGCTTGTGTCACGGATTACTAGACAACTGATATACATACTTATACAATCTTTTTTATATATATAGAAATATAAAAATTTTACACCCCGACCCAGAAAGAAATAAACATGTTCATGCGCACATGTGTTTGTCCCGGGCGGGAATGGAAGCCGCGACCGTTTGCTCCGCAGTTAGGGTCTCTAACTACTCGGCCAATACGTCGTCGTTATAGAAAGAACTAACAAAATAAAATGCTCAGACGTAGCAGCACGTTCATTTATAACAATGTCGGGCATGCAGAATTTTAATATTTAACGTAAAGTACACATTAAGACAATATCACTCTCATAGCTATGTTATGGGTACGTATAATAGCCTCATTTCAACGTCACGAATTAGGCGATAATACAACACAATCATTTCTTACTCAGTCCCTATTTTCCGTCCACTCGAATACAAAAATATTAAATATTCTTCAGACTATAGGAAGATTCTCAGCTAAAGGATTCATAATTAGATGTCATATAATGATTGGCAAAGTAATATTTAATTTAATATCAGAGGTATATTGGCTATTTATGTACTGTATTCCGTTCAGAGGTAAATTGGCTGTACTATATTCCGTATTTAATTAAAATTCTATAGTGTTGAACAATCACCACTGGAATATAAGTATTTCAAAACGTGAAAGACGTGTCCTCAACCATGTCATGGAATTTTATCATCAAAGAATACGTTCGTCGCATTTCGTAGTCCCTTTGTTCTGTATAGGAGCTGTCAGTTACAAATCTCAGGAGCTCATTAATCCAGTGCCATCGACAAGGAGACGTCTCCGAGATGCGAGATTTAGCGCCCTCCTCCCCTTTAATCTTCTAAGTAACGCAGTTCACTGATACAAACGGGTAATACGTTGAAACATCCTCCGGCTTTTTTCGTTGCTAGTCTTCGAAACGTTTGTATTGTGAAGACTTTTAAAGAATTTGTGTTCTATATGCATTGAATTTATCTTCAGAATTTTTATTAAATATTTACATTTGCGGCCCTTCGTAGCTGTAAAAATATCAATAAATATCAAAACCTACTTCCCTCCTTTGGCCTAGATTTATGAAATTTGACGAGAAGCAAGTAACGGATCTGACGACATCCCGAGAAACGCATCGACATTGTTTTATGAATATGAGTAATTTTATTTCTGATACTCGTGTTTCCGAACGAAACCGTGACATCACATACCTAACTTTTCAACTGTCTGCGGTTACTGCTCATTCTATAGGCTTCTGGTGTACATATAAAATAGTGTACGATAATATTTTTTTTTTTGATTCCGCTATATTACGTACTACGTACATTTATAAATAAAATACACAAAAAAAAACCCGTATAACCCATAGAAGTCTTAAATTACTCCTTGTACCATTTTTTTTCTGTAACATCATGTACAAAGTGATCTTCGTCTTCTTCAATAAGTTTTTTTTACCTGATAGATTTATTCAAACCTACTCAGGTAAATGGTAATAATTACGAACTGTATCAGACCACGCCTCGGTCGTCTATCGTTGTAGAAATTATTTACACAAAACGGTTTGCTTAGCCAAAAACTAACATAGAATACAATACTAGTTGAGCTCTATTCAAGTTTTGTTATTATATTAAACGCTAGAGGGCGTGGGTGGTAGCGTGGTTAAGCGTAGGCGCCCCACTCCCTGTTACCACGCCCGTACTATGAACGAACTAACAGGTGTCACCGCCTACATCGCTGCCACTCGTTTAATTATTATCACCTTTTATCTTTAATGTCCTTTGAAAAGCTTAACACCTTAAACAATCAATTGGAACATGCCAAATTATTACCTTTGTTGACATGACGTCGATACTTTCATAGAACATGTATAATTATATGAAAGCAGCCTCGATCGTACCTGCAAAAAATGTTTTGTATTAATTAGTTATTCATTGTTTGCATAGAAACATGAAAATAGAAATATTTCAAACCAATTTGTATTTAGTATGGAATAAATACATTAATGAAGTATCACCACACGTCCGGTGATAAAACGGAGGCCATTAAAAAGTGCTATGAATCACCGAAACGCTCTAGAGACTACCAGAACTGACTGGCGAGCCATCTGTCAGTGCACTAAATATTTGAACTTACTATTTTACGGGTCGCGTGATAAATTGCGCGCCACTCTATCCTCGTTTCGGGTTCCACGCCCTGTTTTCTCCTCAACCTTTTATGGATCGTTCTGATGTTGTAACTTTATGGAAATGCTTATAAATAACGATGCTATTCCGACGCGTGATATGCATATACGAACGTTAAACTGGGGCCATCATTTTCGATTATTTACATTTTACGTCAAACGCTTGTAAATTTCATATGTATGTATGAAGGAATTTTGTTTAATATATAATATTTGAAATTCGTATACTGCAACGTGGTTCTAAGTTCCAGTGCTTCTAGAGCGCAGCGTTGTGCAATTTGGGTATCTTTTTTTGTTCGAAAGTTTGCAACATGGTCGAAACATTTTTGTATTTGGGTAATTCTCATAATATCCCGAAAGTTTTGTTCCGTTGAGTTTTAACAAAAATCTAAAAATAAAATAAATAAATAAAAATTTGTTTATTCGTAACAGAAAAAGTTTGTTATACAGTCCTTGTTGTTTGGACATACTTTTAAGTATGTAACATACTTGTGCCAGGATATCCAGCGCTTCCATATCGTATTTATAAAAAAAAAACTTAATGTTAGAATAATGTTCTATTTATGAAAAACACTATTTATGAAAAAAAAATAAAAAATAATAAAGGGTTTATTAGACTAATTAGTAAGTAGAAGTAGTTTAATTTATTGTATTTTGAGTGATGAGAGTTTGTATGTGTTGTGTGTGATTGTGTTTGTGTTGTATGTTTGTGTGTTGTGTATGAGGGTGCATGGGTGCGTGTGTCTTGTGTATGTTTGTGTGATATTTTATGTTATTTTATTCATCAGGTCCTCTACCTCAACGTAGCTTTTAGTGTTTAACCATTCAGATACACTTTTTTTTACTTCATAGGTTTGAAACGGATATATCTAATATTTTGTTAAATCTATTATATAAAATCAGTCCACTTATCAACAATATGTTTCATTCTTTCCTTTAATACATTAATATCATAAGGTAATGATTTACGTTTCCTAAGTAGCAACCGAAGCATGTACAGCTTTCTTACTGAAAGTAATTTACATGTGGAGCACAGTTGATCGGTAGAAAATCTCCAACTCTTGAAATACATTAAGTAGGTACTTTAAGAAGAGATCGCTGTATTCTTTCAAGCTCCAGAAATTTTATTTTAGATGCACCACCCCAGATTGGGATGCAATAATTTAGTAGTGATTGGACAAGGGCAACTTAGATTTTACTAATCAGTTTTTTGGAAGAAACACGTCTCAACATTTTAAAAATCTAACAAACATGGAGTGGTCGACGACCATACAAATAATTGTAAAAGCTTTAAATTTTTTACAATCAATTATTCTTTGAAAATCCATACTTGAAAGTAAAGAGGAAATTACCAAAATACTTCAGATTGTATATTTTCATAAAAAAATATTCAAATGTAATGTGGAATTGTTGGTCAATGTCCATACGCCAGACTCTCTAAAACCATGTGAAAGGTGTGGTAGCATGAGCTGAGTAGATCTCAGGTGAAGAAGGTTGCAATGACATTCGTACTAGAAAAAAAATTATAACATGGCGATGCGTAAATTCAAATATTGTTAAAAGTTCAGAGTGTTATACATAGAAAAAATGTAATCAACTTAAGAAACATTGCGAAAATCGCGAATAAGATATATCGCTAAGAAACGAGAGTGTCGGGACAAAAAATTACACTCTATCTCGATTCAATATCCTGTACATAGCGTATACACGATAAAGCATAAATATTAGCAAATTGAATTATATTGAGTATACCTATTTCGAGAATCATTAATAAGTACAAACTGAATACAACCAATTGAGATTCACAAACAAGTATACAGCAATCCTACTTTTTTAATTTTCTATGGTTTATAGAGTTCAAGATATCATCCTTGTTTGAGAGAAGCGGGGTTAATTCAATCAAAGAGATTATATTAGGTAATGCCGAGAGAACTATTGCCAAGCTGACAATATATATATAATTTCGGACCACAGTTTCGGACTGTACTCGAATGTGTTAATTTTTATTGGATATTAAACAGCCAAACAGTGGTTCGCCTTGGTATATATCGTTGACAGCTTTAGGCGGGGCAAGCCTACAATCGTATGTAAAATCCGACTGCGTGGAAATTGGCCTTCGCCACTTTGACAATGACGACGTGACGGTCGTTGGCGGCGCCTTTGATTTCACAATGAGATTTCGAATGACGTGTGTTTATACTTTCTCTTGTAATTGCGTTTGCTAAGAATATCCTTTAAAATCTCAGCTTAAAATACAAACTTAACGGCGCCGGTACGTTTTAAAATTAGATCAATTGTCATCCTGTTCTCCGCATTGCCCTTCACTATACTTTTTACAAAATATTCGTTATTTTATTGATTAACAGTCATCGTTACACAAGTCTAATCGAATCAAAACTAATATTAATTAAAGTTAAATAAGAAAATAGTTAAAACTTGGTTTATAGGGTTCCGGTCAGAAACTGAATATGTGATTGTGTGAAATATCTTGAAAAATTAACTCTTATGGGAGCGTTTGTATAGAACTTTTGTAAATTTTGAGGTTAAATACGTAACGTGCTTCGGAGGGCACGTTAAGCAGTCGGTCCCGGACGCTGTCAATAGATGGCGGTCGTTACAGTTCCCAACCCGCAGTGGAGTAGCGTGGTGGACTTAAGCTCCAAGCCCCCCCCTCCTCACCCTGGGGGAGGCCTAAGCCCCTGCAGTGGGGTAAAAATGGGCTGATGATGATGATGAAATACGTAACGATCCTTACAAACTTTACGGGGAGCTTACCCAACACTCAGACCACACGTTAGAAATTATGTTTTTTACGCGAAAATCGAACCGAGACCTACCGCATTGCAAAAAGTATTTGTTCACTTTGTCACGACACCATCATAGTTTTAAACTATAAAATACAATATTAAATAGTTTTAAAATAATGTTCAGTAAACGACGTTTAACGTTTATCTCTTAAATTGTTGTGGTAACCTTATTAGATAAAAAACCGGTTGCTGCTACGAAACTTTCATTTTTTTTCGATGGTTTGCGATATCGTAATCGAATTTAACGGTTGTTTAACTCGTTAGTGTTCGAAAAAGTGTACAGAGCACCGTACTCGTGAACCGTGAACTCTAACTCCGAAAGAGAACTGGCGGAATTTAATTCGGCCACTTCTCCTTCAACACGCGAAGCACAATAGTGTAAAAGCATATTAACTACATTTGAGTTCTCAGAAATTAATAAAAAACGTAACTAATTTATTGCTGTATACAAGGTGAGATTTTAGTGACAGGCTAAAATATTTCTAGATGTTACGTATCACCAATAGACCTAGTTGCGTAAATAAAAAATATTTGTTACATTTTCATAATAAATTATTTTATCTACAGCGTTATTTTATAACGTTTGGTTGCTTTCCTAACGCTATAGTAAACGTACGCGCCCGAGACCTTGAAACGAAATGGGGCGGCAGGCATGAATGGTGACTAGAGTTATTGGTTTTTTCGAGAAAGGTTTGTGTAGTCATATCTCAATATTTTTCCATAGAACGATACTATAAGGAAATAAGACGGCTATCGGTTTTCTACCAAACATATTAAAATTTGGCTGGTCATTAAAACTTCAGCCTGTATAGGTCATCATACAGAAATCGTTCTTTTGTAACGCACTGGTAATACCAATGTTTTTAAAATAGGTTTAAAAAAGTCAAACATAAGAATTTGGTGAGTATCTCTGGTCGATGAGCAAGAATTTGATACTTTTCAAAACAAATTAGAAAAAACATCCCAAAAACAAATAGCTATGCGTGTAAAAAAGTTAGAGCTTTTTGTTTAGGCTTCAATGTGGCTACATGGAGAATTCCATCGTCATGTTGTTAAAAAGTTTGTTACTTTATCCAGTATTGTGTTATTACTTTAATTTAATTATTGAAGTATAATTTTTTTAGGTGTGACTTATGTAACTCAGATCTTTTTTGGGCGGAAGTAATGTTTTTCTGATGGAAGTAATAATTTTTTTGTAAATATATGCAAGAAGTTACTGTAGTATAATTTTCAGTTATAGATTATGTATTACTAAATAATTAATAATAATAAGCGACGACCGCCTGGCCTAGTGGGTAGCGACCCTGCCTACAAAGCTGGAGGTCCGGGTTCGAATCCCAGGTCGGATCAGTATTTATATGATGAATATTGATACTGGTGAGGTGTCTTGGTTGTTATATGTATGTGGTGTCTTCGCTTGGTACCTAAAACACAAGCTAATGCTTAGTTTAGGGCCTAGACGTTGTTGTGATATATTATTATTAAAAAAATTGAGTCATGCAATATGTTTCTATCAAGGCAGTATTCTCATATATGACAATACATAACAATAGTAATTCGTACTTACACAATACTAAAACTTAATACACATCTTATGACACCCATACATGTGTATAAAAAAGGCGAACAAAAGCCTCTAATGGCGTCTACCTTAGAAGCATCTACTTGAACCTCCGCTTACTATCCGTTTCGTAATATGATTTCGTATAAAACTGAACTGAAGCCATTTAATTCTGTGAAATATATCATAAAGCTGAAGTCTCAAGGTGTCGAGTCGACGCTCCAATTACTTTTGAATAAGCCTCATTTGCACAAAACGGTTGTTTCGCTGCACCAATAAAATTATTTATAATTATTATGAATGTCGAATTTGTGTCGCACTATGTTTTAAAACTTTTTTAGCGGACCTCACATAACTTAGGTCCTGATTTAGGCCACAAACTAGCTTTCCAATAATAAGTGTTCATTTGCCAATCTCCTTTGATATCCGCATCAAGGAGCTTAGTGAACTGGATATACGAAGCGATAATAAATAGATTTATGATGACGTCATATAAGCGATACCTTCTCAGGATTTCCAGCGACCTCTTTGTCACATTTCATGTAAATCAGTGTAGTACGTGTGTTTTAGACGTGCAACAGAAAACAAAATAAGGTTTACCTCTGGCTCCTCTGCCCAACTGCCGAAATCGATCTCCTTATTTAAATTTTAACAGTGGCTAAAAGTTGGCTACCACTGTCTGAAATTGTACCGAACCTTTGTGTCAATAAAAAAAGAAGTCAATGAAATAATGCTTCTGACAGACAGACGGAGAATTACAAAGTGTACGGTTTTGACCCTGAAGACGAAATATTTTTTTTTTTAAATACTTTATATACAATAATTAATATTGAACGTCGGGAACGATGATTACTTAACGGTAGTATCGTTCTAATATGGCTCAGTAACTAAAAGCCTTCATCAAGGTATGTCATATACAAATAGAAACGCATTAACTATAGCAAAGCCTCGATTAACTAAGAAGTGAGAGTGGGATAGATCACAGAGCATATGAAAAGTGCGTGTAATGATCGCTCCGGGAAACGCACTAATGGCCGGATTAATGACCGGTCACAGGAAAATCTCGGTATAATCAACATTAATCATTTCTATATCTAAAGCTTGAACACTCATTGTCTATGCTAGAGCAGAATTTTGGTGAATTTTTGTTCGAGCATTTGCTTTGAATAATTTTTTCAGACTCTTATTTAATGTTTCACAATAAAATAAATATTATATTGTTATTTTATGTACATTTACACATATTGCACTGGTATTAAACTGGAATCCCCAGTATTATGAATTTCAGTGCATTTAGACCCACGAACAATAGTCCGGAAGAAAGTGAACAAAACTTTCATTTTTTTCTAAAATCTGAAATTTTGACAGATGGTACACATAGTACTTACAGAGCTCATTTAGGTAATGCAATCAGTCGACTCGGCATAATGGGTCGATGTAGCATTTTCTATGCTACTATTTTTTACCTATATAGGCAAAGAGTGTGGTACCAGTCATTCAACCATATCTTAGTGTTTCGCACGTCAGCCGTGACGCAAGAGTAAATAACAATAAAACACAGGGCTTTAAACAATTCACTAAAAGCTGTTAAAACTGTTGGTTCGCTTATTGTTTGTGCAACAACTAACACTAAGCAACAAATTAGATTTTAGGAATGTGATTTTAAGTGCTGTAACTGCTAAAAATTTACATTACAGAAACGTGTGACTGTTTTTGGTCAAGGTCTCCCCGACTATAATAGAACGATTTCCGACATCCAGTCTCAGACACGTCGAAATAGACATTTCCAACATCTTCCAATACGGGAATCGGTTTTTTTTTACCTTTTAAGTTGAAAACGTATTAGTAAATTAAACAAGTTCATTTTAACGTGTTCTAATAATTATTATGTTCATTTACGACCTACGATTAGCGAAGGTCATGAATTTCGAATTTTTGTGTTTACGAATAAAAATAAAATCATGTTAATGTAAAAACATTTATTTTTGTCTTAATTAAGGCATTTAAAAATCTATCAAGCGTATTTATTTGATGTGAAATGTCAGCTGAGCCGAAATCGTTACACGAGAGACGTTTATTTATGACTCAGTATAAACTTCTAATAAATAATTTATATCGATATGCTTAAACTTCTGATCGGGGAGATGATTCTCATTTCACACAACACAGAGTTTCATAAGACGATTTCCATTGATGACAAGAAAGGTCGATAGCAACTTTACTTAGTTTCAATGTCAATCACTTGACAATGGGCTTCCGAACGCAAAGCGTAGTATAGATGGCGTCAGTGGCGACCCGGCTGCTATCATGTCAAGCGACTAACTGCCAATGATTTCGTTAGTGCTTTTTGTAGTTTTTTTAGTCCTCACTGTTAAATTCTGCTAATTCACGGACTACACAATGTATTCAACATGGAATTTAAAAGATTTGAAAGCTGAATTAAAAAGAAGGGTTTGCAATTCAGCATGGAAAAAAAGGGACCTTGTTGACACGTATGGACTGTTGCAGACAAAACTACATAACATTCTTTGAAAGCAGTAGAGCAGGTGGATTAATGTAGTATACACCTTTGTTTAGTAAATAATAAATTTAAATAATGTAAATACAACATAGGTTAGAAATTATATGCGTGTGACATACATCAATGGTCATGTCAACGATTCGCTCTGTAAGGAAAAATTGGCAGTTGGGATTCCCATTGACAAACAAATGTTCTTCGACATGCATCATATGGTCTGTACCCTACAACTTCAAACGTTACATGTATGATAACAGTCAACTATTATATTAATTATATAGGAAACTCTAGGTCTATATTAAGTTATTTTTGTATGAACATAGATGTAAATGACTGTTTGTTTCTAAAAAAAAAAACACTACATCTTGAAATTGAAGTACGTTGGATTTTGAAATCATTCCATTCCACCAGCCCATTATGCCCCATTAAAGAAGCATAGGCCTCCCCTCAGGGCGAGGGGGCTTGGAGCTTAATCCACCACTTTGCTCCAGTGCGGGTTGATAGATTTTGATGACTGTCATCTGTTTACGGCACCCGAGACTGACAGCTTAACGTGCTCTCAACAGTGCTCTCCGAGCCTGGATTTTAAAACAATTTTCCTGTATTCTGGAAAATATAATAGCTAATTTTGATGATCAGATATTCGACTTCCATTGGTGTCGTAAAAAAGTAGAAAATCGAATAATACTGAGAAGGCGAAAAAATTCATTGATTATCGATTATTTCATAAACTGAACGAACATGGTTTTCATAATTATATAATAATTCAAATGCAATAAACAAACACAATAACACAATAATTCAAATGCAATTCACAAAACTGCAACAATCACTTTTCACAAATGTGCTTCAGAACAGAGGTAAACGAAAATAATCTGTGTCAGAATTATTCAACACCCCCATAAACGAATTAATATAACTTTGTGAATAAATTGCTTATAACGGTTAATTTGCTTTGTAATAAATCAAGAAAATAATAACGTGTTATTCATAATTACTAGGAACCGAAAGGCAAAAGAAGTTGTTTTTTTAATTACTATATCGTTTATTTTTAAACGGAACATTAGCCGAGAAACCCTGCTATTTACTAAACACGTGCTTAATTCTGATTCAATCACGTTTAGTACCTAGGACATTCAATTTTTATGTGACAATATTTTCCTTTATTCCTCCGAGATATTTTCATTGAGTGTCGAGAATACAAAATTTACAGCTCACACAACAATTTTCACCATATTTCGTTTGACAAATTCTCGTTTAACAAATTTTCACATTATCAAACAAAAACGTTCAAATACTGTATTGGTAGCATTAAGAAAGATAATGCAGAGTTTTTTTTTTAAATTTATCCCTTTTTTCGCAGCGGCTTCTTTTGTGAAAATAATAAATAATAATTCCATTCCATCAGCCCATTATACCCCACTGCAGGGGCTTAGGCCTGCACCCAGGATGAGGGGGTTTTAAGCTTAAATCCACCACACTGCTCCAATTTGGGTTGGCGAATTGTAACGACCGCCATCTATTGACAGCAACCGGGACCGATTGCTTGACGTGCTGTCTGAGGCACGGGGTCAGTGATAGTAATGTACTCATCGGTGCACGCCCAGATTCGAACTGTTATTCGAATTCGAGTTACCGATTCGAATTGTTAATATAAATGAAATCAGTGAAAATTACACTACCAAGTCTATCACTAGAGTACTATAGTACTACGCAGACGGGATAAAAGCAGTTTTATTTTAAATACCTTTTTTTTACTTAAAAATGATTTTGATTATTCATGGGTGCATCTGCCGATGCACCCAATTCAATCAATAAAACCCAACAAATATGAGGCAATAAATAAAACAAAGGGTACGAAAAAACTGACTTAGCCTGGAAACATGTTAGAAAGGGTTTTTGCAAACTTTGACTTCTAAGTGGGCGAATTGTATGTAATATATTTTAATATAATTTAATTATTGTACTATAAAAATATAAATTTAAAAAATGTTAACGTAAAGCATTTCAACATAAACTTGAGAAAAAGTATAAATTTCACATAAACGACATTTTTACATTCAAAAGGTTATAGTATAAGCATGACTTAGGAATACAAACATATCTCGTGTATCTCTTCACAATACTGAACCCACATTACGCGGACAAAGTTGCAAGAGGAATTATTTTTATGAAAAAATAAAAAACGGTAAAAATCCACATGTAGATATTTTAGTATGCGGTGATTAGCTTAGTTTTTAGTATAAAAACGGTATAAAAAAGTATAAAAACAGTTTAGTATAAAAGCACATTTCAAAAGTTATAAGAACCGTTCGCGTGAGGTACGTAAACAAAAATGTTGTTAATATTCTTTCTGTTTTTACATCAGTTGAAATGTTTTACTTGATTTTTTTTAAATAATAATTCTTCTTTTTATATACTTATATTATAATTATATATTGTTTAGGAGACGTGAATAATATATTATATTGTCAAAATATGACAGAAGACGTATCTATATATATGAACACGATATCAACCGAGTGCTCCATCGATCCATCTATTACACCGCAGCAAAATAATACATTATTTGCGTTTATAGCATATGCGAACTTGTTACACAGACGATCTTCTATTAAGGATATGACGGTTTCTCATATCGTAGTAGCAAGAAATTTTTTTAAATATTCGACCTTTTGTGTCTTTTGAAAAAACTTTGTACGTGGATGGTAGCTGTCCACTAAAATGATGATTTACCTATCGGTTTAAACGGCAGACTAACTCATACAACTGTAGGGTTGTGTTTGACTCGTGAGTATCTCTATGAAGGTTAGCTTATCTGGATTCCCCACATAAATGAATAATAATAATAATAATAACAGACACAATCACAACAACGCCTAAGTCCCAAACTAAGCATTAGCTTGTATTTTGGGTACCAAGCGAAGACACCACATACATATAACAACCAAGACCCGGTGCCAGTATTAATATTCATCATATAAATACTGACCCGACCTGGGATTCGAACCCGGGACCTCCAGCTTCACAGGCAGGGTCGCTGCCCACTAGGCTAAGCGGTCGTCCTTCGTGAATCTAGACAGATTGAGTTGAATATTGTTGTATTATCACCACGTTTTATTACAGCAGTAGAAACTAAATCTCGGTACATTTTTTATGTAGCTTATTAGAATTGCAAGCAATCTGAAGTGGCAATGGGCCGGTCACATTTGCCGTAGAACCGACAACCGATGAGGTAGACGAGTTCTCGAGTGGAGGTCACGTATTGGGAAGTGAAGCGTTGGACGCCCCCCTGGCCAGGTGGAATGATGACCTAAAGCACCATACCGGGGGTAATTGGATGCGGAAGGAGGATCGTGTGTCGTGGCGAACCTTGGGAGAGGTCTATATCCTGCAGTGGAGAGACAAGGGCTGATGATGATGATGATTAAAATTACATATATTCTAGTATGCTAGATAAATACGTTATAAATACATAACTGTTAAGTGAGCGAGTTAAGCGATAGAGCGTGAGACATAAACGAAGTGTTACTCAGTCGAGCGATATACATGTACGAACTCCTAGATTTCGAACCGAAATACTTTTATAAGACACAAGTCGTGAGAATTGAGCGGTGTCTCAAAGAAATGATGAATTTTCTGTAGAAATTCATAATTGCGTTTGTTCTTCGCTTATCGCTAGTTTCCCACGTCATAAAACCTTAAACTTACAAAGGATGTTGTTATAACTACAACCTAAAACAATTGTGAAGATAGAAACAAGATGTCTTAACAATAACATACTATTATAGTTATTAGTAAAAGGAATTAGGTGGGTAAAGGGTATAGAGACAGGTGCCGACGAAAGACAATAGCGTTAGCTTGGGTTCAACATTAAAATGTTTAAATGCTATTTGTATGTACATTTTGTAACTAAATATTGAAGAACTTGTGTATACTGTGCCGCCACACAACATACAAATGGTCCCTTCATAATGTACCAGAAGTAAATATCCAACATACCGTGCGTCTAAAACCACGCCCCTAGAAGTGCCCAATTAACTAACTTCAATAGAAGAAGAAGTTAAAATGTCTTCCACCACGCGTTTTGAATGAACGGCGAACCGAACTAAACATCAATGGATTCACAACTTGTTTGCAAGAGTTAACGAGTCAGAGCAGTTTATCAACACAGGTTTATCGACAACATCGACTTTTTAGTATCGTCACAGCAATAAATTCGACTCTCTCATATATTAACAATTATTAGTTGTTGGACATAAACGAGCATATAATGGGACGATAAGGACATTAACTATTTTTTACATCCTAAATTCCTGGCCCGTCTCTAATGTCGTTCCATGTTATCTGGCGCAATAAGGCTTGAGGGGTGCGAGAGGCCCGAGGGGAAGATGTCGTCACGCAGAGTTGTGCCAGGCTCGGCCCTCGCGGCGACACCGCGTGTCTTCTGTTCCCAGTCACGCCATACTGTGAGCCGAAGTCGACGACGCGGAAATTGAATTACCGACGCCGATAACTTTGAATATACTCAGATTTATTATCTCACTACTTGAAATATAACTGAATGACCTAGGACACTTACAAGGGGACTTTCGCCAGAAGGTATTTAAATGCCTTTTGTGATAGGAATTGTCGTAGGATGGGTTTTATGTGGACTACAATTTAAAATTAGTAGAAACGCGTATTTAAATTACAAATGGCTTTTTCAGTCAAATAAGTCCATAATATAGGCATATGTAATATTATTTTCTATACATCTCGGGAAGTATATTTTTACTGTCACCCATGTAGCAGATAAAGTTATATAAACCATTCACTTCTTGCTGTGTCACTCATATTATTATAGATTATGATACATTGTTTTCTTACCGCTCGATATAGTTTACTCTGTGTGCTTCTGCAGGTTTACATGGCTAAATATATGAAAATATATTATATCTTGCTAAAATATATACTTTTAAAGTATTTGCACCATCCCTGATGGCCTTTATTAGTGTATCCATTTCTCATCTACAATGTGAGCAAGTGCCTATATAAGATGATGAAATCTACAATTATTTATTAAATAATATTCAACTAATTTAGTATTCAATGCCGAACCATCTCAATTCGGTAATAAACATTTTATAAGCTTTCCGAATATAAAATTTTATATCGAAGAGAAGGGCGCCCGGGCGTTATAACATTTTAATAGGATGATCGCGTATTAGGTTTTTACGTTGACAGTATCCCGAAGAGCAATGGATTAGCTACCTGCATCGTAGCAGCTGCAGCCACGTCGGGTGTTTCGACGTAATTTATAAATCAACGCCTGCGCAAGCACATCAGCCAATGGGATCTCAGCGTACCCGTGACGTCACTCGCACCTGCCGTTGAAGCGATCCTAATCTATGTATCTTTGGGGATACGGCGGATGTAGTTTCAAAGATTGTACTGAACTTAAAATACTACTTTCGGATACAATAACTAGAAAATACTCAAGTTGTTCCAAAATTACCTACTTTAAGAGTTACCTATGCGCATACATTAGTGTCAGGTCGTCGGTGTCAACCCAGAATATAAATACGGGTAAACGATTTAAATTCAAAAGTCGTAGAAACATAATTACTTTTCCGCGTGGAACGAGTCCCGACGACTTTTATTCGCTGTAATTAAGTTGAACACTTATTTTAAGCACTGCATAGACGGTCGTCGGTCAGAACTTTGCAGGCAGCTGAAACCGGGTGGGCAATCAACTCAACGAGCATAATTCCCAGTAAAATTAATTCGGTTTCTGCAATTTCTTTGCTTGGTTCTTTATATTGCAAATTATAGTAGTTTAATAGTTAAAATGATTAATAGAAATAATAGTTTCTTAAAGTAGAATGCAAAAACATTTGATATGACAATATCAGGGGTCACGCTAGAGGCGTTGCAAGTTGAGCAACGGCCTGGTCACCAAGGATCCCTTTTTAGAGGATACAACTCGAGGCACTTTCAAACTTTCTATATCCCTGTTACAAATGCAAAAGCATTGTGGCGACCGAAGCCTAAAAGTTACAATAGTAGGTATAGACCGTAATCTGACGTACTTTTTTAAATCCGCAAAATACTAATACTAATAAACGTACTTTAGAAAACACCTAAAATCAAAGTTCCGCTGATTTGTCACAATCAATGGTTGTCATATGTGTTCGTGGATATTCGCTTGTTTTTAATAAAATATGTTAAAATAAAAATTAATTATAAAGTAGTAACTGATGATTGGTGAAATAGTGATAAAATCTAAACATTGAAACAATGAAAATGTTGAAATAAATTCACTCGTCGCGGCAAATGGGTTGTTGTTTGTTTAAAAACTTTACGATCATTCTGCATATCATCTTTTTTAATAAAGCACTTCTGTACCATAAAGCTTGATGTAATGAAAACCTAGATTCTTCATTTGGCTACACTTTTATGACGCGACTCACGGTGTTAATAGCTCATAATCGGCTTATTGTTTGAAAATACTGAAATGTTGTTTTTCTTATGCTTGTATGGAACAACGTTTCATTATATTTCCAATTTCAACGAGCAGTAGAATGGCTCCGAGCCCAGGTGTACCGGCAAAATAATCTGCACTTAAAATTAATGAATACGTATGAATAAAATCATACCAAAAGCCGTTGTTCGAAAGCTCGCTACGATGCCGATGCGACGACGAGACGCGAAGGCGTCATTCGACTTGAAAATTTTGATTTTACGTTTTCGTTATAACTGGGGTCTCATTACAAAAAAGATCTGGGTAAAATAAAAATGTAAAAAATAATTTAAAAAAATATTATGCTGTGAAGTTATACACGGCAGCCATTGCAATGCTTCATTAGTTGTTCAGTGACAGGGAGTTTAGAGTTGTTATTGCTTCTGGGATTACAATATTATTTTTTTTCAAAGTAAGTGCATTTCAAAATAAAAGTTTTCCAGTGATATAATTTCATATTTAACTTATTCACTATTTGAACCATATCGTGATAGCCCGAACGCAGCGAATCAGTTTCAAATCTATTAGGCCATGTGGCCATGGTTCGAATCCGAGCGTGTAACAATGAGTTTTTCTGACTTAAGTTCATTAACTATCACTGACTCCGTGCCTCGGAGAACACGTTAAGCAGTCGATCCCGGTTGCTGTCAATAGATGGCGATCGATAAAATGCGTCAACCCGTATTGGAGCAGCGTGGTGGATTTAAGCTCCAAGTCCCCTCATCTTGAGGGGAGGCCTAAGCCCCTACATTGGGGTATAAAAAGGGCTGACGGGACTATTTGAATCGTTAAACGTTTTAACTAATGAAAATGCTTGCAATTAATGTTGGGTCATGTCCTTTGTGTCGGGCAGCTGTTTTCATTCAACAGCAGTGAATTCAACATAAAATTCCTTTTCTAGTTAAAAATTACCAACAACCTCTGATGCTAAAAATTATACCTATGGAAAAGCTCTTTGAGAGAAATCTGAGGCACATATATTCCCCATATATTTTTTGATTCATTTCTATGGTAACTTTCGAAAGTATTACATAATATGGTCCAAAGTGATAATCAAAAATGTTAAGTAATCTACACAAATAAAATGTTAACTTATTTCGTTTCTGAGCACGAATCGCGCAAAAACTACTGAAGGTATCGAGATGCGGCATTTTTACCTGACTAAGCTAAAAGGAATAATTATGTTTTGCGAGTATGTAGGTATATATGTATCTAAATACATGGGATGTTCGGATGAACCTAATCCACACTTACGTATAGAGCGGATTGACCTTACCGAACTACACAAAAAATTAAAAAAAATAAAAAAGTGTTAAAAAGATTAAACTTTAAATTGTCATTGAAATTTGTTGAAATTGGAAAAGTCATCAAAAAAATCAACGGATCTCCTGCTTTCGCACGAACTTTTTACGACATTGGAAATGAACCTAACGGAATAAAGTAAAACACACATATTTTGGATAATATTTTTCGAAATAATTTTTTTTTGCAAAGAACACAACTGTATCTGAATAAGCTTAAAAATTTAACATTCTCTACGACATTTCGATCGAACAAACCGAATTAGTACGAAATGTAACACCGACGCATATCCGACTTCCAACTAAGGGCACCCTTAACCACTACTTCCGGTTGTCCGATTCTAACAATTTTAGTCTCAATCGATCCCCTGTCTAATTACCCCAAGCCGTTTTTTTTTTTTTTTCTTATTCGGACCTAGTTCTCGAGATATCGAGCTCCCAAAATGAAATCGGGGAAAAAATTGCGATTTTTTTCGTTTTTTGCCGATAATTTTATTTGTTTTTAAACTTTTTCCAAATTGTCTTATGCCATCTTGTAGAGCTCGCCAAGCTGCGGCTTTTGACATCACGTTCATCCCGATATCTAGAAAACTCTTTGTGCAATCTGCCTGTCTCACAAAACTCCCAAATGACCCCCTATACTCCAACGAAATGAAAGTCATTTCCAATGACAACATTTCCAATGACAAAATCATCTGTATGAATTTCTGAATGAAGTGTAATGTGTTCGTGCGTATATAAAATAATGATAATAACGTATACATCACAACAACGTCTAGGCACCAAACTAAGCATTAGCTTGTGTGGGTACCAAGCGAAGACACCACATACATATAACAAACGAGACATGGTACCAGTATCAACATTCATTACATAAATACTGACCCGACCTGGGATTCGAACCCGGAACCCCCAGCTTTGTAGGCAGGGTCGCTACCCACTAGGCCAAGCGGTCGTCAGCGTATATAAGTATGTATGGATGCGTATGTATGTGTTACCTCCTACAGCCTTTAATACAGATTTTATTAGATAAGGTGCCGATAGATTTGTATTAAGGATAAAAGTACGAATTGACTAGAATTTCTCTACTGCGTATACCGTCTAACCACTCATACTAGTTAGCTGGTGCAAGATGGCGAGTTTCAGTCCACGAGGTCCCCGCGTGCCGGTCTTCACCCCCGCGAAATTGCGTTTGACTTTTTCGATACTGTGAAGTGACATTTATGACTCAATTAAAACTAAACGTGACACATTTACTGAGTTATGAGTTTTTCAGGCCAGTGTAAGTTTGCAACTTTTAATTAAATTCTAATTAATTAATTTCTTTTTTAAGTTTTTATTGTTTCATATTATATATATATATATATATATATACATATATATTTATTGTTAGCTCTGGTATTGTGAAACATATCGTTCTTAACTAATTATCTAAGAGTTACTTTTATTAAGATGCGTTTATGCTTCTTGGCTTAGTATAATTACTGTATTTCTACCTGTGAGAACCTGTTGTTTGTTACTTGCTTTTGTTAACATAACTATGTGAAATTATGAACTGATGGTTTTCCTAATTAATAATAATAATATATTTTTGTAAAGTTGTTGGAACAGAAACTAAAATGGCCACGTATTATAGTATAGCAACTCAATTCAAGATAAAAAAAGCTAAATTAGCTTTTACGAAAACAAATTGTTTATTCGACAGATGTATGTGGTTATAAATCAAGTGTTATTAAATATAGCTTTGTTTTCATTTCTCGTTTAAAATTCGTCGAAATTCGGCAAAGTTTTAATCCCATCAAAAACAATACTTGTCAAAAAAACCAAGTCTCGCAACTCAGTTGTTCTGCGGTAAAAAGTTGTGAGATCCATGTAATACCAAGTCGGTTATTAATTTATTCGGTTATAAATATATTGAGACTTGGCCATCGCCTGAAAACACGTGTAAATTCAATCGCCTGAAAACACATGTAAATTCAATTATTTAGTGCGATGGCCAAGTCTCAATATATTTATAACCGAATAAATTAGTAACCGACTTGGTATTACATGGATCTCACAACTTTTTACCGCAGAACAACTGAGTTGCGAGACTTGGTTTTTTTGACAAGTATTGTTTTTGATGGGATCTCATTTCTTTTTGTATTTTGTAGACAGTTCTATTTTTTTCCTTTTCGGTACCTTCTACTTATTGTATATATGTATATCTATATGTATATAGTTTTTCTAAGATATATTATACAACCTTACGCACTCGTAATAAGTACGAATACGCACGTAGGTACGTTTTTTGCATTAATAAATAATTTAATACACGTGTTTTCATGACGGGAATACCCATTTTTTGCTCGATTTGGCAGGGGCACGACCATGCGCCTATATTTATATGGGACTAGCTTAAACCCGCGGCTTCGCACGCAATATAATAATAACTGCCGTAATAAAACATCGTTACGAATAAAGCCAATATTGAAAAATGTAACTGAAGACTTGGCTGTATGGGCTTAATTTTTTTTTTGCCGTCTTTTCTAGATTTTTTAGTTTTTCCTTGATTCATACACCAAACACTACTTATATTCCAAATTTGAAGCTTCTAGGTCTGCTAGAAGTGCCTTAGAATTTTGATGATCGGTGAGTCAGTGAGTGACAAAATTAAGAAATTTGACCCGTTATAATTTCTTAAAAATACTGGTTCAAATTGAATGAAATATTTCAATATGCTTATATAATATGCCTGCATGGTTACTGAAAATTTCAGTCTTCTAGTTTTATCCACAACGAAGTTACAGGGGGTCGAAAATGGTCTGAATTGCTTCGAGAAAAGGATGGTACGGCCGTGACGCTTTTTCGCTCGACTTGGTGGGGGCACGGCCGTGCCCCCAGATGAAAATAGCTTTGGATTTAAATGTAGGAGGTTCAACATCACATTCGCAATAATTGCTGTTCTTCATTTGAGTACAAAACAACTAAATTATTATAACCATAATTTTTTTCTTTTCTTTAAAAGCAAAAATTTTGCAATTCTACCTAAATCAAAACATTTATGAAACAGGTTTTTGCATTTGGCGTTTGGTTTTAATAGAGTCAGAAATCTCACTTCACAGTATCGACAATATCACACCCAATTTCGCGGGAGTGAAGGCTGGCACGCGGGGACCTCGAGGACTAAACTCGGGCTGACACCCCCATCTCGCAACGGGTACACACCAGCTAGCTGGAGTATCAATGGTTAGACGGTAAGCGCAGAAGAGGGCTTCTAGTCAATCGTACTTTTATGGGTTGTTGTTCAAGAAAACTGTAAAATAACTATGAATGAGCTGTCCCTTCTGAATGAGAACAATTTGGTAAAAAAATTTTAACATCTAGAATAATGTCGGAAGCTTCATGTTACAATTATTTTAATCTAGACTAGAACTTGTGTAGAAGTGTCGTGATAGCCCAAAGCGCAACGAACCTGTCTTAAATTTATAAGGCCTCATAGGGCCATGGTTCGAATCCGGGCGTGTACCAATGAGTTTTTTTTAAGTTCATAACTATCACTGACTCCGTGCTTAGAAGAGCACGTTAAGCAGTCGGTCCCGGACAGTAGATGGCGGTCGTTACAGTCCCCAACCCGCAGTGGAACAGCGTGGTGGAGTTAAGCTCCAAGCCCCCCTCCTCGCCCTGGGGGAGGCCTAAGCCCCTGCAGTGGGGTAAAAATGGGCTGATGAAGTGAAGAAGTGAAGACTAGAACTTATAGTTTTTTAAAAATTTGAAGTAATACTACAATACAATTGGTAAAGAGCCCTTTTAACGCGCCACCTAACTCGCACTTGACCGTTTTTTATTATAATTATTCTCATGGTCTAGCAAGACTTAAATTGACGCGTGATTAATTGATATAAAGAACGTCCAGTGGTCGTGCAGGTGCGGCGTTGCGTCACACATTCCGACGAACAGACAACCGACCGTAAGTAGGTTATAGAGGAATTCACTCTTTTTTTTTTTTGTTGTTATACATTTGATCAATACATTTAAGGGCTTAGTAAATAAATGCACAGTCAGCCACAAATTGTTAATGTTTTTTAATGGATTGAAAAAAAGAACTTTGTGGATGATTTGATTAGTTAAATATTTATTAAATACTTGTTAAAAACGGAAATAGATATAAAAAAATTTTTATTTAATAATTTGTTTTAACAATACAATCATAAAATTTTATAAGTACTTGTAAATTCTATATAAATTAAAATCTAATTTTAAAAAAAAACTAATAAATTAAAAGTACTATCTAAATAATGATAAATGAGAAAATTTTAAAGAGACGCCAGGTTCAGGGTGCCAAGGATACTTGCCCCGTTGCCACGCTGTATTGCGTTGCGACACTGATCCTTCGAACAAGGTATTCCTTGCTCAAAGGATCACGTGTCAACAGACGCAGCGCGACACTCAAATCGTGAGCAAATAATTCAGCATCCTTGGACCAGGGACCCATCGTCTCGACAGCGAATGGTATGAATTGGTAACGATTTAAAAGTTCTACTTGCTTGGCTATTTTCCTACGAGCTGCTGACGCAGCAGCTGCTCTAGTTTTTTTTTTGGTTTGGTTTTTATATAAAATTTGTATTTTACAATCACGATAAACGTGTTTTGGAAAAAAGTGTCGTAATAAATGTCGTAGAAGATATTTTTCTTGGTAATTCTATTTACATATTCTTTATGTGTTGTAGAAACGAGGACTTTAATGTTCGTTGCGCGTGTTAGCCTTGAGCGCCAGACAGCCTGCCTCCGAACAAGTAACATTATAATATAAAATCATCCGTATACCAATCAAGTTTTTCTAATGATGCCGTAATCGTAATCGAAAAACTAAAAAAAAAACTTTAAGTGTTCATAATTAATTACCCGATAAGCCCAATGATCGAATCGATGAAGCCATTAATTAACGTATGTAGATTTCCGCGATTAATTTGAACTTTACGATGAAGTGAAGTCTATACATAATTAAAATTACTTGAAAATGGAAACATTTCATCTTGATTTTTTTACTTTAAACACTGCATTGACTGGCTACCTATAAATTATTTTTTCGATCATCCAATGGCATCCAACTAAACAGAATTCAATATGTAAACCCGGTGGCAGGACTGACTTGACGAAATATGAGTTACTGAATGTTTTTGAGAACTATGATTACTTTCTAAATATTTTTATTTTCCGTAAGAACGAGCAGCCTTAAAGTTTCTATTAAATGTTAAAACACTGATCCATATGCATTTTAAACACTCTAATCTAACCTAACCAAAACCACTAAATAGAAATATTTGAATTGAATTTTTATAAAGCCTTTTGAATCCTATTCCTTATAAGGAATATTGAAAAGTTTATCCAGTACAGTTCGTCACTTTATATTAAATAACTAGCGACGACCCGCGGCTTGGCCTGCGTGGACTACATAATAATACCCGGGACATCCCACATAGAGCTATCTAGTCCCAAAGTAAGCAAGTATTATGCTTGTACTAGGTATATAAGACAACTGATACATAGCTACATACTGTTTATAATACATACATAAATAAATATTTTACAGCCAGACACGGAACAAATAGACAAGTTTATGCACACAAATATTTGTTCCGGGCGGGAATCGAACCCGTGACCTTTGGTTCCGCAGTTAGGGTCTCTCGGCCAATCGACCAGTCTTGGTCAGTCGGTCAGTCGAAGATTTCAAAGCGGATATTGAAAATTAGATATAATTGTAATCCATTACGATAATTTCGACGTTCAGTCGATTCCTATCGTTTTCTTTTTTACGATTACACTAGGCGATTCAAGTGTCTTGAGCCGGTAATACAAAAATGTATTTCGAAACCATAATGAGTTTTTCGCACTTCAATGGTCTCAGAGTGTCACAACTAAAGCCGGGATCAAAAAATTTAAACGCTCTTCTTGTTTTGTTTGAGACAAAAAAGTTTTCACTTTTATATCAGAATAATAGTGTTACAAGGCTCACACAGTCTCATCAACCTTTTTTAGTTATTTGAGACGACTGACATCGTGCCCGCAGCATCTTCGCTGTGGTTCAAAAGATCGAGGTCACGCGAAGACATTACTTTTACCTCGTTAGGTTGGCATCTCGGTTAGATTCAACGACACGATAGAGTAGGAGATTTAATTTTAACTTAAATTGCTTTTTTTGTTACATTACACTTGAATAAAGAAAATTGCGCCCCGAAAGCATGCGACTTGATAGATATACATAATAAGTAAGAAAAGAGAATGAATTGAATGAAAATTTTAGTAATCACACAACAACCAAAGTTCATACTCGTTGAAATAATACTAGACAAAACTATTCGGTGATTACATGTCGTAAATAACAAAAACTGCATGTTTGAGAGGGCATTCTGTTGAAAAGTTTTCGTACAAAAGTACAAAATAGGCGAGCTAATTTAAGTTCCAAAATTACACATACGTTCACGATTTTCTTTTTTGAATAAATATTTGCCACATCTCTGTACGTATGAGTATCTTATAAACAGCGAGAGATGTTAGCTAATCCCCTGTTTTGATTTAAAATTTTTGTTTAGGGCTTTAGTTGTCTCTTGCACACACTCTAGGTTTAGGGACACAGAGAGGGACACACAATGTCGCTCTTCGCCTATCAAAATCCGCAGAGGATATCTTTGTAAGGGTAGACGACTTCGCCTATTCTATTCCATATTAAAATCGTTGCACAAATACAACTTTATTAGGAACTTTATCTAAGTAATAAATCCTTTCAAAATCACGACATAGTATAAAACAAGGTCACTTCCTGTCTGTTCTTATGTATGCTTAGATCTTTAAAACTACGCAACGGATTTAGATGCGGGTTTTTTAAATAGATAGAGTAATTCAAGAGGAAGGTTTATATGTATATAACATGCATAATATAGTAGAGACTTCTATTTCTAATGTGATTTCGTAAATAAACACATTTTTTTGCGCTTACATTGCAAACCTTGGCTGAACCCTACGAGATAGATCAAAATAATGTACTACAGTACTGTACACCTTAAAAAGGTCTACAAAAAAGTCCGGGGTGGTATATGTCTATCTCTTATGGATAACCCACAATAACCATTTTATACCTATTTATACTAAAAATTCGAGCACAGAAAAGATTTTCGCGGTATGCACATTATTGTTGCTGTTGCATTTCTTTTTCTATAAGCAGAAATAATATAAAAATATAGTCCACGCGGGCGAAGCCGGGGGCGGTCGCTAGTTATGAATAAAATACAACTGTAATATAAACCTTTACGCATTCGTACGTATATTGTATAACGCTAAAATATGAATGGCACGGTTATAAATATACCTATTGTTAATCTATTACTATGCGCTTTATACATAATTTCACATAATAATTAAAAGATGCATTTTCATTCAAACCACTAAAAATACATTACTAATTATAACTTTCAAAGCTATCATTATCTACATAAATGCCATAAATAGAAGCCTATGTACGGTAGTAGATCAATGTCGATGTATGTGTTTCGCTTTGAAAAAATCAATAATACTAATTCCTTTAGAAATCTCTTATCTCACGATCATAATTTTCGAAATTTTGAACATGAAATATTTACGACTCGAAATAAATATATTTTCAAATTAAATACTCTCAGGCACTGATTTACATCCGCACGAAGTTTAAACATCTTTGAACGCAGTAAATTATGAAATTGTAAAGCGACTTTAAAAATTGACATTGACCGGTTTTGTGATGAAGCATCTTGCCTCATAAAGATAGAGCCCAGTTAATGAGTTCAAATGAACTCCCGGCAAGGACGCGAGTGCGGCTAACACAGAGGCCGCAGTCTCGGGGGAATCGTTAACGACGTAACGGCTCTTACGCAATGCAAGGCTTGATTAAATTAGAACATCGTGAATCCTTCGTTGCATAATTTTGTACAAACACAGATCTCATTTAAGTATAAAATATTATAATAATAAGACTGTTTGTCTGTAATCTGTAATAATAAGACAAACAGACAATTATATCTCACGTTTATAATTTCGTTTTTTAACATCTTAAATACAGCGAAACAAATCCACTAACTAAACTTGCCGTTCATTCTCATAAAATGTACACGTCTATCTGATATTGACAACCCGTTTATTTATTTCCTAGGCTTGACCTTCACTTTGCTGTCATCAGTAGACTGCTATAAATCTATCTGACAATCGTTTAAAAAAAAATTGTTTTTATTGAAGGGTTAAACGTTCTAGAGATTTACAGAAAAACCAGTTTTGTTGGTTATAGTTTGTGTTTCATGGAATATATGGTTTGTTTTCAATGGAACCACCATAGTGTGGCATAAAGATCATTTTATATAAATTACCTTTTGTACGTGTTAACTAATCCAAAATAAATGAATGATTAACTGTATAATTGAATCGTTATAATAAGTTGCAAATTAAGGACTCAAGGTATGATAGAAAGAATCAATATCGAGGACATCAATCCTATGTAACCATGAAGTTACCGTGGAGTAAAAGTTATATCATATATAAGAGAATATTATAGACGCGGGTCTCGAGCGACAGCTAGTCAATAAAACGGTAATATTACTTTGCAGAAAATGTTTTAGAAAATTCAATATTTTTCCTTTTATTATAAAACTTTTACCACAATTACAAAAATATTTCCATTATTCTTCTATTTGACAAAGGATTGTCGTTGTTTGTGTCTGTGAACTCTATTATAAATAATAAAGTATTAAAGGCTAACTAACATACAAAACCTACCAACGGATCAGATCGAGTTCAATTAAAATTTTATATCGAATAGCTATCCTGACATTTCACGTTACGATGACGTGATGTAACGAGCATTCCCCGTCTAAATAATGTTGAGAAACAGGTTGCTCTTATTACAAATTTTACTCCCAATCATACCTATTATTACCTATTATTAGTACCAAGATTACAAAGCAGCGTTATTATTCTTTTCTACCATCGATACTGGTTTGAAGCTGTCTCGAATACATTGTACCTACATTTGAACCACTTATCTCAAAGAATTTATAATTCGACCACTTGCTTTATTTAGAAAAGCACAGGTCTTGTCTTCATTTCCTGGACATTGGAAACATTGCAGAGGGGTGAAAAAGAAAATAGGGAACACGAAATAATAATATAATTGTTATAATTGACCCTAACTACATCTAGCTTGCATATGGATTAACCTGAGCCTGTTCTGTAAAATAATATACTCTCATAAATGGTTTGAATAAATTTGTGAAATAATGGAAATATCTCAATCAAAGCAGAGACGAGCATAGCTTGAAAATGAGATGTCTCGTTTTAGCTTAGCTTAGTGGGTAGCGACCTTGCCTACGGAGCTGGAGGTCCCGGGTTCGAATCCCAGGTCGGGTCAGTATTTATATGATGAATATTGATACTGGTACCGGGTCTTGGTTGTTATATGTATGTGGTGTCTTCGCTTGGTACCCAAAACACAAGCTAATGCTTAGTTTGGGGCCTAGACGTTGTTGTCATGTGTACGTTATTATTATTAATATTACTCCTTACCCAACGTGTCATTAGATATTTCACATCAAAAAACCTTTAATATCTTTTTTAAATATTTTTACATTGATATAGACTTAAAAGATAATTTCTTTTCCATGCTCCTGAAAACCTTCTATGTCAAAAAGGGTACATTGCACCCTTTTTGTATGACAAGCTGACAGTTTCGTGACACGACATTTCTCGACGTATTTTAACGCTGATAGGGGTGATGCCTTGTATCTCTCATGCATTTTTATCACATTTTTTTTTAGTCACAACAAAACAATAATTACTGTAGCGTCTGTTGGAACAAGGTGAGTTAAATGAACGGGCCTCGAAGGGAAAGTATCTTAAATATTAAACATAGCACATTTTACTTAAAGGAAACTCCTAACACAAAGGAAGTAGTCCGTATAGTTCTACTGTTCAGTTCTACTAGTAGGACTAAACGGAGAAAAAAGATCTTTTAGTCCTATTAATTTCTATACGATATTCAATAGGACTAAACGGATATAAAGTCCTGCTATTTGCAGAGTACGAATATTTTTAGACTACATGAAATATAGTATTGGACTTAAATTTGATATTTTTACAATGATAAATGAACGAAAGAGCCACCATATATGTGTGGAAAGAGCAGTTAAGTTAACTCTTAACTAAACAAGTACGAATACAAATATGATAAATATGACTTATGTTATTTCTAGGATCCTAAAAACAGTGGAGTGGATAATTGGCCATTGACCAGCATCATTTGCTGGTACAAAATACTTATATTTAATAATAATAATAATAATAATAATAATAATAATAATAATAATAATAATAATAATAATAATAATAATAATAATAATAATAATAATAATAACGTATACATGACAACAACGTCTAGGCCTCAAACTAAGCATTAGCTTGTGTTTTGGGTATCAAGCGAAGACACCACATACATATAACAACCAACATATAATAACAAGTTAGAAATAAGTAAATCCAAATTATAAGTTTCGTTTAGATTTGCCTTTAATAATTCTGAATTGTGAGGGACATGTATGTTAAGTATTCATTCATTTTCCTTTATAATAACTGTTAGTAAAACTGAATGGTAGAACTATACGGACTGCTTAATTTTTTTGTCCGTTGATTTCTACCAGTAGGTCAAAACGGATAAATAAATCCGTTCTATCCTACTAGTAGAAATAAAAGGATTTTTTTTCTCCGTTTAGTCCTACTAGTAGAACTTAACGGTAGAACTATATGGACTACTTCACACAAAGAAGTCTGTTTTAAAAGTCTAAAATCATACCTGTTTACTAATTTTCAAACAATTTTTGATCTTTATAGGCGTCCGGGACTGCTAAGCGAACTTGTATCTAAGTACCTACATTTTGTGGTGGTGTAATAACAAAAATTAGAAAGTAAGGTAGTAAGTAAAACTTAAAACATGTATTATTTTTTTACTTTTTAAGAGTTTTAAGATCAAGAGCTTTTCCGCATTGTTGTAAAAAATACCAAGTTTAACCATATCGGGTTCAATTTTAAAAATATATTAGGAATTATTTTTTAATTATGTGGGTTCGATTGCCGGTTTAGACAAGTGACTTTTCGAATTTCTATGAATGCATTGTTTTTCATTTATAAAAATACAGTTATCATAAAGTAAAATTTCCTCTCTTTAATGTTTACGGGACTATTTCTCCAGGGCCCATTCATTGGACACGCCCTATACAGTTGCAGTTTCAGCAATATCACTTTTTCGTTTTTGTAATAATCTTGATGTCTTTAATTATTAGTAATACTTTCTTGAAAGCCATTACTTATACGAAGGACAACTGAACAATGACAAAAATGAATTGAGCCATTTATTATTTGTGCGGCCAACAAAAGACGCATGGAGGTGGACAAATATTTGACTGGACGTAAGTAATTCATCATTTTTACTACGACAATACAATCACGGAGAGACAACATAAAAAAGGAAAAAAAAAAACCTTTTTTGGAGTAATATAGTTTAGATCATTTTGTAGTAAATTCATATATTACAGAAAGCACAAAATAATAAATGGCTACCAGTTGTGCTATCAGCCACGAACATTAAAGAGTATTTTGACATCAAAGTAACATGACTCAGAGGGTAAAAGGAGAAGGGTAGACGGATCCGTCTTTTCACAAAGTTTAATTATAACGCTCGTGATATTAAAGACACGAGGCAGACAATGCTCGCGGGATGACACCTATGCCGGTCAGAACAATGGCTTCGTTTATACAACAATAACAGAGGACGTAGCACGAGCCCGCACCGGCTATCCGTTCATTAAAAATATTTAAATGCCGATATTTCAATTATCGATTCAATATACTGACGTGAGCGGTCATTGTTGATGCGGCATAATAGCGTTCGTAACAATAAACAACACACCGGTTGTACGTTAAAATTGTTTAATACCTACTACATTTTAAGAATCTGCATAACTATGTCTATGGCACTAATATGAAATGTATGCGTATCAGAGCTTAATAAATATGAATAATTACCCGCAACGGAGCGGAGACGGTATATGCGTTTGAGGTAAAAGTTTGTGCGTTTTTTATAATGTATCAAAATCAAAAAGTTTTTATTCAATATAAGACGTTTACACACACTTATTGAAAGTCAAAATGAATTGATTGGGTACCGTATATGTTTGATACCATTTTCCTCAAAAATAACTAGATCGATTTCAATTCGATTTTTGACATTACATAGGTATAACGTTAGAGTAGTATTTTAGATATTTAGGTATTATTTGCCGTTTTAAGCTAACGGGGGCACTACAGTAAATGTGTTTCTCTAAACACCTTTAGTCGCCTTTGATGTAGTTTTTAGAGCAATGAAAACCCTATTACTAAGGCCCCGCTGTCAGTCCGTCCGTCCGTCTGTCACAGGTTTAAAAATAATACATAGGACTTCCCACACAGCGCCATCTAGTCCCAAAGTAAGCAAGTATTATGCTTGTGTTATGGGTTACTAGACAGCTGATATACATACTTCAATATACTTTATAATATATGTTTACATATATAAATATTTTTTTTACAAAGACACCACATACATATAACAACCAAGACCCGGTACCAGTATCAATATTCATTATATAAATACTGACCCAACCTGGGATTCGAACCCGGGACCTCCAGCTTCGTAGGCAGGGTCGCTACCCACTAGGCTAAGCGGTCGTCAGGTTTGGATCGTCTGAACCGTAATAGGGAGACATTTGTAATTTTCATAAAGAATATACTACTATGACCAGTAGGTATAACAACAAACAATAAAAATAAAATAAAGTTAAAAATTAAAGTGGGTCCCCATCATATAAGAAACGTGTTTTTTTTTCGACACTTTTGGTGATTGGTAATTAATTGTGAGATGATTACTTAAACTTGAAATTCTCATGGAGTGTGTTCGGCTATAGCCATTATAACAAATAATAAAAATAAAATTAAGTTGAAATTAAAGGGGGTCCCCATACAAGAAACGTGTTTTTTTATATTGTACGGTGGTACGGAACCCTCCGTGTGCGAATCCAAGTCGCACTTGGCTGGGACTGAACTCCTTAAGGGATGAAACTTTCCTTTCGCGCACCCAATCATGTGAGGTATCGTCGGATTGATCTTGGAAATAACGGTTCTTACGTGGTTTTTACTCAAGTGAATTTTTCTTCAGATATGAACAGATAAAGTCGTCAACAATGTATCCCCTCCTTCAATTTTTCAACCGTGTGACTAAAAACTAAAAAAAATATACATATTAGTATTAATTTCCCAAACATTTTTAACGAAAATTGTTTCGAACAAGTAAATGTTTGCAAGTTCTTTATGTAATCCGCCATTTTCAATTGCATACAAGTTGAAAAAAAATTTAGTGAGTAATAGAAAAATGCTACGGAACTCTAAGTTGAATCTTGCCCGACTTGCACTTGGCCGGTTTTATATGTCTTGGCTCGTGGTTACTCTATATACAATTTTTTATAGAAAATCCATTTCAGTCGAAATAAAATTACCGTCAGAAGTGATTTCTTTTTGTGCACGAAAGTACGAATTGACTAGAAGCCCTCTTCTGCCCTTACCGTGTTACCACTAATACTCTAGCTAGCTGGTGTGTACCCGTTACGAGATAGCGAGTTTCAGTCCGAGTTTAGTCCGTGAGGCCCCTGCGCGCCGGCCTTCACCCCCGCAAAATTGCATTTTGACATTTCTGAATATATTATCCATGTTTTTGTGTCATTAATATAATTGAAATAGGAATATTTAGTGAACATTTGGGACGCATTATATTTTGTTGTTTTAACCTCAAAATTTACCCCATATACAAACGTTTAGTGCGTTCAGATAACAGGCTGTGCTGCGGCCATTTGCAATTTTATTACTTGGCGCCGTTCCACATTAGAGCGTTGAATCCATGCAAGCCTTCCACCCGTTTATTTACATTGCTGTGTCGACGCCTTTGCTTTGTAGTACTGTCCGAGCGAATGTACCTAACTGATAGTTATACATACGGAACAAGCTTGGGATTTAAATACGCATCAAATTAAATTTCACATAAAATAAAGTTTTGTATTACTGTATTAGTACCAATTGCAAAAAAAGCGTTTTTAAAACATATGCTTCTATGTATTTTTTGTTATGGTTTTAAAGAAACGAAGATTTCATTATGTGGTCCTTCGAGCCGGATTATTAGATCAACTATTACAAAACAATGTACATGGTTCGTCGACTCCGTTTATTTCTTCTGCGATTCGAATAACAAGTACTCATAGTAGATCTATGTAGTGTTGTAAACTTAACGGCCTTTTATGTGTCGCAGACGCGATGCATCAGTATGCGCGGCGGGCGTTCATCCAACGAACCGGCCTATAGAGCCACCATCAATATGTACAACCACACAATGCAAACTTACTGCCCGGCTGTTCGTTCGGCACTGATCCAATGTTCACGACCAAAACACATTCGCTTTAATGGCGTATCCATTGTCGCCAAATACCCGTCACGTGATCAACCTCACCTATTCTGAAGTATAACTAATCTTGGTTAATGTCATGAACAACCTAAACTGGACTGAGATAGGACGTGCCAGTCAAAGAGGAAAACGAAATAAAACACTCTTTCATATATTATTACACGGATGCGGCATCACCACAGTTGCGCATGGTCTGCAAACGTTTGTGACGAATTGTCACATAATTCCGTAGTCTCAAGATGGTCTTTATCGTAGCCTTTTCTTGTTTTTGTTTGTATTAAATTTGACCAATGCCTATCTATGATGACAACATGGTGGCCGACCTATACGTAGTGATGTAAATTTACGGTAAACTCTAATATAAAATTAAATTGTTTCCCCAACAATTCAGAATAAAGGAGTCAAACGAGTCCTGATATTTTTACATACTGTCGGACGGTTCAAAGTGCGGGGCACGACCTTCGACGGTGGCGATTCGTGGAACAATTACTATGGGCAGTGGCTTGTTTCATACTGATTCTTCTGTACGTTTACTACCTCGCTCGTAGCAGCAAGGTCGTGGCCAGGCCGTTAGGATTAATTAAAATACGCCAGACAAAGGCTATAACTTACTTTCGGGTTTTAACAAATGCGGTTGTGCGATCTGCGGATTTACTAGTTATTCTCAAAAGCAACCGCCCTCAAGATTTTAATCTATTGAACTAGCATGCTAACAACGATATAGTTACAAGTCGAGTCACTATAATATTTTTTTCTATTGAAATAGTGATTTTGTGTCACTTGGTTTATATTATAGGTTCTATATGCTGTGTGTCTGAATTCTACTTTTGAAAATGACGTGGTTGTCTTATACGAAGTCTTCTGTTTTATGGCTGATTGTTTTATTAGAAAATTGAGAAACACATTAAATGTTAATTTGCGTGCATATGTAAATGTAGTTTTTACGAAAATAAACGAGAAGTACCTTATAAAGTCAATTTTATTAACAATTTCAATAAATAAAACCTGGTAGATTATCATTTACAATATATTTAAAAACGTTATTATAAAAAACCCGACTGCAGAAATACTTAATTGAAAAGAATGAAATATTTAAAAAAAAGAGAAAACAATCTATATTCTATAAATTTAGTAGAAAACAACGTAGACTAATCATGCAATATTTTTTTGTCCGATAGAATCTCAAGCAGATATTAAAATGTACTGTCATGATTTGAATATGGTATTGCATTCTAAGATATTCATACCGTTTTGTTAGTTTATGTGAAAATGGTAGTATAAAAATTTTATAATAGATACACATTTGGTATGGACTATTCACTATAGCTTTAATTTGATACCTATATTGTTGTGATAACAATTTTTTTTATACACCTACTCTTTTTTGATTCGTTGACGCCATATTGAAATATACCAGCTATAATGTATACATATTTAATGTCAATTTCAAATAGATTTGACGCAAAATGTAAGAAATTAATTAAGGAAAAGTTTATGTAAAATATCCTGAATCGCATAAGTACAGATTCAACTTCACTTTGAGATAGAACATAGATGAAAGTATCTAGGACTATTCGTATGTGCTTACTATACAATCGCAATAACTACAAAGCAATAGAAATGCAAGTCTTGTGCTGATCACACAGCCTGATTTCGAAACTAGGGTTGCCCACGGGAGGTCTTGTAATTCAGGGGTCTAATTCTTGACACGTTCTATCTTCCTTCTTTCCGTTGACTTATTTGTTTGGAATACGAACTTCTTATATTGTCACTTTGAATATGATATAAACAACATTACAGTATATTGTTAAACACTTGAACGACTTGAACGCAACCCGTTAACCGATGTGCTTCATATTGTTTGACAACCACACTTTTTTAGTACAAAGAGTTATTATGTACTTTATAATATTGTAATATTTCAAGTCTACAATATTTATTGTGTAAGGTCAAAATGACGAAGCATTTCTATTGCCTAGATATGTCAGCTGTTTCTCGCACGCCCGGCTACGTGTATTTGAAAAAGTCACGAATAAGTGGTTGAACCGAATGACCGGATGTGATACCTCTGTAGAACATTATCTTATCTGATATTCAAACTTCTCATTTATTCACCTCAAATATGTGTTTCATTTAAATATCAATAGTCAATAGTTCGCGCATTGAAGGGGATATCCTACATTATTTGAGTACGTCTGTGTCTGTAAAATTTTTGGAAGATTTTTGTATAGGTTTGAATGTTTTTGAAAGGTGGATAGATGACCTGAAGTACCATACCGGGGGTAGTTGGTTGCGAAAAGCGGAGGACCGTGTGTGGTGGCGAGCCTTGGGAGAGGCCTATATCCTGCAGTGGAGAGACACGAGCTGAAGATAATTGAAAGTTTTTATGTTACATAGTTAAAATTCTATGATTTGGCAACACAATAAACGGATTTCATACGTCGTAACTATGACGGTCTCTTTATATTGTATTATAATAAGAAAGGAGCAGATTAGAGGTTTCAAAGTCTGCGTTGTGTATGCACAAAATATTGAATATTTTATAACATTTAGAGTTTTATTTGTCAGCTGTATCAACTCTATATGGGAATAGGGTCTCGAATAATCGTGAGAATTAAACCCCTGACGCTCTAACCTCCATTAGGGTCTACCTACTAACTGCGTATTCCGGCAACACGCTCTGAATACAAACTATGAGATATCGTTGTTTTGTTATTGTGCTGATGTAAGTTATCGGAATTCAATATTAGCATAAATAATACTGTATTCATTGACTCTATATCAAAATATGATTGTTTAATGCAAACGTTACTCTTTTCGTTTGAACGCACATATTTATCACTTTAATCAGCGCAGTATGCAGTCTTGATAAGCTTCCGTTCTCCTAGGGCCAACTAGTTCACAAGTTATAGCGTAATTATATAAGTTCATGAATGTGGTTCATTCATGATAATAAGTTTTTGTTGTTACCAAGGCTGTTGCTTATGCGTGACCCGACACTGATTGACAGTTTGATACTAAAATGAATGCATCCAAAATGCAATGCTGTGCTAAATTTATTATGTCCTGGTGTTAATAATTATTAACGGACATAAACTAGATATGTAGGTACTATAAAGCTAAATTCATGTGTGATAATATTGTAATGTTTTAAAATCTACTTCTGTGATTTTCCCATTACTTGCAAAGTTATTGAGGGTAACAATTAAATTAGCAAATTCGGCAGTTGAGAACTTAGAAGTTCATCAAATTTTAGTACGTAAAACGTTATTTATTTTCAATTTATTACCATTTCATTGTCATTAAAATATTTTTTGTTAATTAATTAGTTTGGTAAGCCTTGCGCTTTTCTCGTTTCTCAAAGGGCATTCCACTTTAATATATCAAATCAAGGTACGGATTAATTCGTTGTAAGGAAATCTTACAATACGAGGATCACCTGCAACGAGATGAAATTGAGGACGGTCTGTCCGGCCTCAAGAGAACGTTAGAATGATTATGATCATCTGATTATACTAAAACGGAAGTTTATGTACTTTTTTCCATATATGTTCGTTCCATAAAATTCTAAATTAACTATCTATAGTTTGACCGAAACCGCTGTACCGTGCCTTAGGTATGTGCGTGGCGAGGAGGCAGGCAGATCTGCTCTGTCAGTCCGTCGTCAACGCTGCCTTCCCTCTTCGCCGCGCACATACCTAAGGCGCGGTACAGCGGTTTCGGTCAAACTATAGAGAAAAAGCAAAACAACA
This sequence comes from Luffia ferchaultella, assembly GCA_949709985.1. Taxonomy (NCBI): domain Eukaryota; kingdom Metazoa; phylum Arthropoda; class Insecta; order Lepidoptera; family Psychidae; genus Luffia; species Luffia ferchaultella. The sequence continues at coordinate 12,245,333 of OX453240.1, read as the reverse complement.
TTCACGCTACTTGTAGTAACCTAATAACTTATTTCAGTGGACAAGATTTTATTAAGATTGTTTCCCGATGTATGGCATATTTTTGATGAACGATTAGCCAATTCATATGATGAGACGTCACTTAAAATATACGATACTAAAATTATCTTCACTTGCGGATTTTCATTCACAATTTGGCAAAAAACATTTCCTAAATACGTGATAGGTACATGTCTCAATCTTAAAGCAAAAGGTATTTTTACAAGAATCTTTAATCGATTTCTTAACAGTTACAGTTCTTTACCATTACAGTAATCGACCTGGAATTCAGACTACAGAAAGAAAAATAAGTTTTTTTGCTCTTTTTTAAAATGTAACGAAAGCGTTCACCTACGTGTAAATGACATTTATTGATACTTTTACAATTAGTGTGGGTATCCCTTTCACCTATAGAAGTTCCTGAAAAGGAAATAATAAAAATGGCCACGTCAATGTACTTCTATGGGTTTTAAAACAGACAGTGTTGCGAACTAAAAATAATTGCACATTGGCATTCGTTGCGCACCGACGAAGCGACGGGCGCTCGGCCCCGACAACGCCGCGTGCATCCAAATACCCTGCACCATCTAATAATGTGTGTCAAGTGTTACGAAAATTTTCGTTTTGAACAACACACGCATCGCAAATAGCTACCTACTAATCGGTATTGATATCAATGCCATATTGTTTTCAAGGCAAAACCAACCACGATTATATATAAAACTATTGTTCAACCTGAACGCGTGAAAACCGTTCACGAGATTTACTTCCAATTTTGCAGATTAAGACTGCTTCCTATATCGCGCTGTCGGTGACATATGTGACGTCACAACATACCAGTTTGACAACCTCTCCCATATGCAATCGTATGTTTGCGAATGGGACAGAGGCATGTATAATGTCATAATAACATAATTATATCCTGGTGGGGACCCGCATTGTACAACCAAAGGTTGCGGATTCTATTTCCGCCCGGGATAAATATTTGTGTGCATGAACATGTTTATTTCTTCCTTAAGGTGAATAATGTCTATATATGGACAGCGTTCGGGAAACCCAGAAACGTCTTCTCGTCCAAAATACCTCAGTGCCTTAAGACAAAAGTTTTCAACCAGGGTGTGTTACCAGTGATAACATATGGAATTGACACATGGCCTCTTACTGTGAGCTTCATAAGTAAGCTTAAGGTCACTCAACGAGCTATGGAGGGGGATATAATCGAAATCTTTCTTCGAGATCGAATCAGACATGAGGAGATCCGCAGACTAACGAAAGTCACCGAGATAGCCCAGCGGATTAGCAAATTGAAGTGGCAGTGGGCAGGTCACATAGCACGCAGAACTGATGGCCGATGGGGCCGAAAAGTTCTGGAGTGGAGACCACGCCAAGGCAAACGCAGCGTAGGACGTCCAGCCACAAGGTGGAAAGACGCGCCGGCGGGGGGACTCTACATGCAGGCCACTACCAGTATTGGAAAACAATGGGGGAGGCTTATGTCCAGCAGTAGATTTCCTATGGCTGAGATGATGATGATATGATCTATATTTGTATATATTATAAAATTTAAGTATGTATATGAGTTGTCTCGTACATATAATACAAGCATAATACTTGATTCCTTTGTGAGTAGATGGCGCTGCGTGCGATGTACCAGGTATTAATTTATTTATTTATTCATCTATTTTACATAGGTGCGGGGCGGCATCACCATCGTTGCACATGGTTCGTTAATTTTCGTGACGAAGCGTCACATAACTTCGTAGTCCTTAGTGTTTCTCAAAGCTTTCTTTGTTTTTGTTTGAATGTATGGCCCACCTAGCTATGGTGCCAACCGATTTATACGTAGTGAAATATATATCTATGATTGTAATATAAATATATTCATTAAGGTTGCAAAGTACAAGCAGAAAAATCTTCGGGTTTGGAAAAACCTTACTAGCATATAAAATTATTTTACTTTATTCTTAAAAGGTCTAAAAAAGAAGATCAATATGACGAAGAATCTTAAAGGCGATCGTCATTATTCCAAAATTTACAACTCTTAATTTAAATTAATTCCAATATAAAAAATTACTCGGTTCACCTTGATCTTTCATACTATAAAAGAAAAAAGAGGATAAAATCGTCCGGGTATTTCAAAAGTAAACACCCAATTGCGATTTGCTGACTGTTAAATCATTAATTACTTGATAGCAACAAAGGTCAAAACCATGAAATACCTATTGATCAATGCTACAAAAGCTCAAAATAATAAAAAAATTATTACATATGATTTGCAACTTTATCCTATAGTTAATTCATTCACTTACGTTACTCGGCATTTCCGCATGTTTTTTTTTTAGAAATAATAAGCTGATCTTGCGAAAGGACCTTTATGCATACATCCATATTAATATTGTACAAGTGAAATTATTCCATCTTTTACGTTTTCATAGCTAAACCACAAACCAATTATGTCGAATTTGGTATGAAAATAGCCTGAACTCTGAAAAAGGACATAGGCTGCTTTTTACCGCGGAAATGTGTTTGTATGTTTGTTACCTTTCACGGCTAAACCGCTGCTGAACTGATCCTAATAAAATTTTGCAGAGAGAAAGCTTTTAACCTGAGTATATGCTACTGATATGATTTGTGTGAAAGCTGAAATAATGTAAACGTTTAGTCCACGCAGGCTGCTGCTAATTTAAAACAACATATTATTGTAATGTATAGTCGTGTTCTAATGAAGCTTACTGTAATTGATGCATTAATGTGTAATTTATAATTAATTGACAAAACAATTACACATATTAATCTATGTATTGAAATGGGAATGGGCATGACGACACTACACCGTTTTGGAGTATAGCCGCTTAAATAATCGATGATGACGAGCGACACACTGCCGTATTCCGTTCCCATCTTCTACCTGATTTGCATTCACCGAGCTCACGCGCCCCCGCTATTTACGTGCAAAGTGTATGAAAATTATTAGTACTATGACAAGAAAAGCTAATTTCCGCGTCTATGAAAATTAGCGAAGGTATCCATTATTTGTGTCATACCTGGCTTCTAGCCGGAAATTAAAAAAGAATATACTTACACATTTTCTTTTTTCTTTTATAAATAACTAGCGTTCGCTTGCGGTTCGACCACGGTTTGACCCGCGTGAACATATATACGTACATATATAACTATTTTATCGTGTTCCCGTTTCCGCGGCCTTATTACCACTTATTTTTGTACTTCACTTCTTCAGTTTCACTCTCATTACCATCCCACAACTCGAAGCTTCTTTTTTCATTTTGAATCTCGATTGTTTTGGATCCCATTGGAAACTTTGCCCAGGATATATTTATGTGTATGATTTAAGTTACTCAAAACTACTACTATTTCAAAAACAGAGACGCTGGGTTTATAAATAATGTAAGTGTGCCAATTAGAGGATGCAGAACCGGCACTTATTCAAGAACCGGGTTTTCGGTTCCGGAACCGAAAAGAACCGGGTAGAACCGGGTACCCGGTTCTTTTCGGTTTTTCACGTAGAATCGGGAAATATTAGTTAAAAGTATTTTTATTTGTATTGCGTAACTATACCGGGTATTCGGCTGTACGTAGTTCAAACTTATAGAGCGTATAGAGCTTACCGAAAATAACAAAAAGTTAAAAAATAGTGATTTAAGAAAATGAAACTTTAAACATGTTTCTCTCGGTGACTGTTTGCGCCATATACTCACTTGATACTTTTTGTTTAGTTCCGTAAGCTCTACACGCTCAATAAATTTGGACTGCGTTCAGTCGAACACGCGGTATATTATATACGGGTTGTTCGGCTGAACGTATTCCAGTGTTAAACGGTTTTTCTCATGGTTGATACAGGTGCCGGCATTGCTAATCTTTTAGCTGAATATTTCTCGTCAGTATATGCCTCATCAACGAGTTCACATTTCATCCCTTTATTTCCACCGTTCAATTCACTTTATTCGGGGTACTCATCATAAAAAATTGTAAATAAAGAAAGGAGCTGGTCCTGATGGTATTCCACCTGTGTTTGTCCGTATTTGTACGTCTGCCTTGGCAAAACCACTGTCGCTGGTCTTCAATAAATCCTTACCCGAAAGTGTTTTTGCCAATTTATGGAAATTAGCCCAAATTACCCCAATACATAAAACAGGTGACAAGGGCGACGTATCTAATTATAAACCTTTAAGTATTCTAAACTGCTTTGTGTTAATATTTTATTTGAGGGCTTGATGTATGAACACCTATTTAACCATTTCAGCCATATACTGAATATTCACCAGCAGGGTTTTCATCTATAGTAAATATCTGTGTTGCGTATTCAATGATAAAATTCAAGTTGATTCAGTGTACATAAATTTTGCCAAAGCATTCGATTGTGTCAATCACGAAATTTTACAGGCGAAAATGCAGCATCTTGGAATTCATGGATCCTTGCATTGTTGGCTCAGATCTTATCTACTGTATCGATCGCAGTTGGTGTGTGCGTACGGATATGACTCCTACCCACAGCTCCTACCCTTTCATGGCAACCTCTGGGATTCCACAGTGTTAGGACTATTACTGTTCTAAGTGTTTATTAGTGACCTTCTGACTTGCAACTGCTTATCTTATGCTGATGATCTCAAACTTTTCTTATTCATTCATCAGATTGTCTTCTAATACAGTACTATTTGAATCTGTTGCACTCTTGGTGCAAGAATAATCTAATGTCCATGAATATCACGAAGTGCCACTATATATCTTTCACCAAGAATGAGAAAATAATTTACTATCCGTACAATATAAACGGGTCTCCATTGAAGCGCGCCAACGTGGTTCGTGATTTGGGGGTGTTGTTTGATAGTGTGCTCAGACCTAATTATATGTGGATGGTGGGCAGGGATTGCTAGATGCTGGGGTTCATTTGCCGAGTCACTAAGGCCTTCAGAAGAAAGGAGTCCTTCTTAATACTTTACACATCAATGGTCCGTAGCCTTCTGAATATTGTTCCTCTGTGTGGTGTCCGATTTGTCAAGTTCATATTAATCGAGTCGAGTCAGTTCTAGCACGTTTCCTGCGCTGTCTCAGCGTTAAGCTGGACCTAAGGAAAAGACTTCTAAAGTATAATGATTACCTGAAATACTTTCATCAACATTTCAAACATTTGGGTCAGACGTAAAACTATGGACTTGGGCCTTCTTCACAAGACAACTAACGGTGTGAGAGACAACAAACATCGTTTGCGTAATATGCGATTGTTTAGAGTGCCAATTACTAATAATAACGTCTCTTAAAACAGTACAAATGCATAGGTTTAGTAGTCTATATAACGCCTTGAACGATGAATTCGATATACATCACTACAGTTATGTCTCACTTAAAAGAGCTTTATCCAAATTATAAATGTTTTCCTTTCTTTATCATATGGTCGTTTTTGTTAGATTATTGCTATGCACTAATTTGCAATGCCGTCTATAGCTACACAGATTCACATCCATTGCATTTTGTACATTTTCTATATTTACCTATTTCTAAGTTTGTTAACTGTTGCTGTGTCTATGTAATAAATAAATAAATAAATAAAGCGTTAGTATGCGCCATCTGCTCACTTGAAACTTTTAATTTAGTTTTTTATTAGTTTGGAGTACGTTCAGCCGAGCAACCAGTATATAGGTATTCTAATCACAAATTTGTATCTCTTGAATTTCTAATAATTGTGCTCTTTGGACTGCGGTTCAAAGATTTATAGACATTTATTAGACTGCTAATGTGAGCGCAAGGAGAGTACGTTTAAGCTTTTATCAAGAAACAGATGGAGGAATTGGTGGAATAGTGAGTCCGCGCGCCTTCTCGCCGCTCGTGGCTTGTCTCTTAACTTAGTTAGCTCCCGTATCGTTTTTTTCAACATTCCGCGCTTTACTTTTGCACATGGTTGTTTTATTGTAATGCCAGTAAGTAAGTAATGTAATATCTTTATTCAATTGAATAAAATACTTGAAGAACCGGGTAGTCCCGGGTATTACAATTTAGGAACCGGTTCTCCGGATTAGGTAAGAACCGGGTAGAACCGGGTGCATGCTCTAGTGCCAATCTAGGTGAAGGCCCGTTTTTTGGTAAGAGAACCTGGCTCAGTATACGCTGCGCAAGTAATTCGCACAGCACTGGTTTATATCAGATTCCCTTCCAGAATAAAAGTAATTTTACCATTGAAATTGTTTATCAGATCCTTTTCTTGTGGGAGTGTAATTCGGCTATATTTCCGAAATTTATGATGGTAAACGAAAGGCAGTGGTGTTAAAAGATGCAAGGACTTGTGATCGTATCGTATGATACTAAACTTTCTAAAATTGATAGTCAACTTTTTTAGGAAAATCGAAAATGATGAAAAAAAGACAAAATTTTCTCATTTTTCGAACAAAAAGTGACTATTTTCAAAACGAAAGCCAATATCGATAAAAAATTATAAAAAAAGCTCCCGAGGCAGATGAATTGTCTCCCATTTGGAAACAGAAATTTTGGAACCAATCGAAAACGGTGGGCTGGGTAAGCGCCCTTTTTATTGAATTATTATCAGATCAGTTGCTCCGGAGAGTGAGATTCGGCTATATTTATTATCATTATATGATAATCTGTATTATATTATATAACTTTCTGAAATATAGCCCTATATATACGTATATATATATATATATATATATGGCTATAGTTCAGAAAGTAATAAAGGTAGACGAAAGGCAGTAGTGTCAAAGATGCATGAGCTCGCACGGCATCGTATAGTATAAATTGTTATAAATTGGTCAATAACTTTTTAAGAAAATGTAATGAAATTGTTTAACAAAAATATGTTATAAGTTGTTATTTTTGATGTTCGGTAGATACGAGAAGCGCGAAATCTTTTTTGCTAACGTATGTATATAAGTAAAAGAACATAGAAATATATTGGTATTATAAAAATAAACTAATATTAACAATTTCTACTAATTATCTAAAATATTTCCTACAATTGCTTGCATTGTGGCACGCTCGTCGAAAGATAGCCCGATCCGTATAAGAAAAGGCACACTATAATCAAAACGACTCGTAAATATCAATATACTATCAAATATTCTCTCATCGTACGTAACTTTCAGGAAACACGATATTCGGGTCTGTGTTTCGCATATTTTATTATCAATGTTATCTGTATTATGTTATTGAATTATCACTATTTTTTGTGAACATTATTTTCATTAATAATTGTATGATCTTTTATACCTACCTACATGTTTTCATATGTTGAAACTTTACTCTTTACTCTTGCGGTGGGAAGGCGGATTAAACTCTACAGCTTCCACGTGCCTAAGCGCGCGGAGTATGTGGGAGTTGCACCCACTAAACAGCCACCTGAAGCAGAATAAGGACGCGTGTCGTTAGCCCGAAAGCTAACCTACGACTTCATCGGAGCGGCCAGGCGGCACACTAGGGTGTCGCCGGCGCGAAGTTATCGGGTGCCGGAGGTGCAAGTAATGCCGGAGGCGCGGGCCCCCGGTTAAGATTCTCGTTATTATTACAACGTGGAATGACTTTAACTGGGACAGACCCAACAGCTGGATAGGTGATGAAGGGGTAATGACGATTCCGGTTCAGAAGGGAGGTAATCCCTGAAGTGACTAAATATTATTATTATTGTAACAAATTGTAATTCACAATTAAGTAGCTGTAAATGAATGAATAAGAGTTACGGAGTTACTGAGATGCCAAAAACCCGGAGTACGGGACTTGGAGCGACTCCACGTGCCCCCACACCTGGTTAACTGTCGACTGCGGGGCTCCCGCTGCACAGGAATCTTGGTGCGGTTGTGTGAGTTTAACTCACGAAATGGGGAGCGCGATCAGCTTGTAAAGGCGTGAGTTGCCATGGAGCACACCAGTGGGCCTAACATGCACGCCGCGACAAAATTTTGTCGACGGCAATTCTCGTCCCGAAACGAGATATCTCTATATGTCTACTGGTGCTAACATGCAACGCTTTTATCTCGTCGCGCTCCGTCACAATTGGAAAAATTACTCGTCTACGGTAGTTTTGTCTACAAACCCTAACATGCGAACCATATTTTATCGAATTTTGTCGTTTTTAAGCGGTATATTTCTCGTCGGCAATTTTTGTTGACGACAACGGTGAGAAAAATATTTTTATATAGAAAGTAATTTTTAAATTTTTTATTTCGTTTGTATTCGCTTGAATCGATTGTATTTTATGCATAAAAAAAAGTTTAGTTACCGATTCAGCTCAGAAAAGATTTTTTTTTACTTAATTTATTTTATTTTATTTAAATATTATTTACGTTACAGTAACGCAAAACTCTGGCCGAGTGGTCATAGACCCTAATTGCGGAGCCAGTGGTCACGGGTTCGATTCCCGCCCGGGACAAATATTTGTGCACGTGACTGTTTGTTTTAGTTCTGGGTGTAAAATATAAATATGTAAGTATATAAATATAATCTAAATCCACCACGCTGCTCCAATGCGGATTAGCGGATTGTAATGACCGCCATCTATTGACAGCAACCGGGACCGACTGCTTAACGTGCTTTCCGAGGCATGGTGTCAGTGATAGTTAACATATTTAAGTCAAAAACTCATTGGAACACGGTCCGGCCCGGATGCTAACCACGGCTACATGGCCTTATAGATTTGAAACAGGTTCGCTACGCTCGTGCTATCACAACACATTATTATTATTATTATGAATACTTATTATTATTACCTATTAATATTAATACTTATTATTATTATTAATATTAATACTTATTATTATTATCATTATTAATATTTATTATTATTATCATTATTAATATTTATTATTATTATTCTTAATATTAATACTTATTATTATTATTATTAATAATATTTTTACTTATTATCATTCTTAATATTAATACTTATTATTTTTATTATTTTTACTTATTATTATTATTTACATTATTATTATTATTATTAAAATAATAATAATGTGTTGTGATAGCCCGAGCGCAGCGAACCAGTTTCTATATTATTATTATTAATAATATCATTATTTAGTATTATTATTAATATTCATATTATTATTATTACTATTATTATTAATGTTAATAATAATAAAAAAATAACAGTAATGTGTTGTGATAGCCCGAGCGCAGCGAACCTGTTTCAATATTATTATTATTATCATTATTATTAATATTGTTAATATTATTATTATTGCTTAAAAAAACTAACTTAAAAACATTTTTAACCATGGGTAACACAAAAGCTGAAAATTCTAGTTGCAGGAACGGTCGATGGCCAGTTAAAATAAATTATTAAATATATTCTATGGTCAATCACACTATTTAGACTACAAATTACTATAAATTGAACGAATAAAAAAGAACGAATAAAGTGTTGCTATATTAGAATATGGCTTCTTTTCATTGTAGGGTAACATTTGTTTGTCACGTCGACAAAGCGAAGTCACGGTGACATATTTTCTCGAGTGACTCGTGCATGTTAGAGAAAACGACAGACAAGTCGAGATCGACAATTTTTCTCGTCTCGTGTGGCAGTTTTGTCGTGCGTCGCATGTTAGCCCAGCAGGGTGCAGAAAACCCAGAAAGGACCACGAAACGCAAAATGCGCATAGGCTGGAGCTGGAATGCCGGAACGACGTCACGAAGGCTAACTGCCGCTGCGCGAAAACCTCTACGACAAACACTACACACATACGCAACTACTACGTAGCCGTCTCTGGGATCTCGGCAATGGGCCGCTACACATGGGCCACGCGGGGCGGAAAGGCGTTCGGAGGACCGAACACGACTGATCGCGGCGGACACAAGAACCGGAATGATGTTGAAACTAATCTATGGAACGTTTGAGGAATGTTTTTTCAAAAGGGACGTCTAATGTTTATCTTATTTTTTTACAAAATGGGAAAACTTTATAATGGATATGTTTAAAAAAATACTATATAAAAGTAAATATCCCGTTTTAAAAAGGCTAATCGGCACAAACGCCGTTTCTATATGAAATCAATTAGGCGTGAACGTACCTAATATTTGATCCTTTTTTGAAATGAACACTTTCGAAGCTACTTTACTTGGAGACTATCCCGTTTTGATTAAGATCCAAGTGACGAAATTGTGTATTTTATCACTAAGAATGAGACTGCATGCTCAGTAAAAACATAATACAAATGTAAATATCCCCTTTTGGAAAGACACTCTTCATTTATAGCAAAAGATTCTGAATTCAATTCTTACCTGTAAATATTGTTACGTTACAACACCTATTAAAACTTACGGTGAGTCCTTCTAAGTTTATTTTGCCAAAAATTACAACTTACAACAAATCACCCTTTTACATCAGTCTGACAACTCAGCAACGAATTTTCTGTTGTAAATGTAATGATACGCACCATTTCCTATTTATCGGAATGTTCTGTGTTTATTTTGTAGCATTATGAAATCACTAACGCCCTGAATGAAACACTTTAAGCATAATGCAATTTATTAAAGTACGTGCTTTAAAACAGCATTTCCGTGAGTAAGGATTGCTGCAATAGAGGAAAGGAAAAGAGAGAGTCATGACCTTTTCCGACACTGTACTTGTGAAAAAGGAAAATTAAGCAGAAGACAATTACAGAAACGCTGGAAGCATTCCAGAACGAGCTCGCTCCTAATTGGATGAGCCGACTTTCACCGAGCGGCGTCCCTACCGTTCACTAGTTCAATATCTAATACTAGGTTTGAAGTTCTTTTAATGTACATGCAAATTATAGCATTGCATAAAAAACAAGGAGACAAGTCGTAAAGAATAGCAGTCCAATGGTTTTAAATTTTATTGTTCTTAAAGAAATTTGAAGTCATTTCTCCCCAATGGAACTAAAATGATTGACACTATAATACAAAGCTCAAAATAGGGTATAAGCTTTCTCATACGGTTACAATCTAAGTAAAACCTAATGACTAAATATTAAAGGTAAAAATCTGTCGTTTAAAACACCAATAGATATTTCATAAGTTGTCGAAATGACAAAAGCACTATTACACTAGTTTCCCGCTGTTGTAAATATAATTATCTCTTTTCATAAAAATAACGGATATTTAGTATTCGAAGAGAAAAATCAGAACACTTGTGCAAACAGATTTTTTTCGAAGCATTCAGATTAGCGTGTCGTTTGAATTAATTCAAAAAATAACACAAAACTGAAATGAGATATTGTGGTTTCATGGAGTGAATAAGATTGGCGCGTGTTGTGCAAAGCGGACGTACAAACGCCCGAACAGAACAGAAGCGTGTGCAATTGTGGCAACCACTTCGTATTTTATTTAAGTAAATCGAAATCTACGGCCTCGAATTGAAATGTGTTATAAGTAAAGTTTCATCAATGTACTTCTGATGTATCCGTACCTAATTTCATCCTTAAATCTCAGTAAATTTTGGTGTTTACTCTTCAAATGACATCATATAAAATGAAATATTTACCTGATACCTAACATTTATGAAAACTTTCACTTAATAGTTTCTTGTATGCTGGATCATCTGTACCATGGCAAAAAGTAAACTTTATCAGATATGACTACAAAACTATTAATACAATCAAAGTAAATATTGAAGTTTTGGAAATAAGTGTCAGATTTATTAAAGAAATGCAAAACCCTGTTAGAATTTTAAGGGTTAAGGCAGGAAGTTAAATTGTATTACAAAATCAGAACGATTTCAACTAACAAACCCTATGAACATCACCAGCGGATATTACCTCACGTGATCATTAAACCAGACACGGCGTAAGAGGTGAGATCACATTAACAATCTGCCATAAGTACGTACCTACTCAGGCTACAGTATTACGTTACGAAATATGAGTGTGAAATAATCATATGAACAATCGCAATACCATTCTAAGTAAATATATGATTTTTATATTATACTCAAACGTACAAGTAATATCAAATTTTGCCGTGGTTTATTTTGTACGTAAATTGATATAATGAAGAACAATAAGAAGGTATACACTTATCTAAATTAATTTTATAATAAACATAAACATACGTATACATCACAACAACGTCTTGGCCCCAAACTAAGTATTAGCTTGTGTTTTGGGTATCAAGCGAAGACACCACATACATATAACAACTAAGACCAATATTAATATTCATCATATAAATACTGACCCGACTTGGGATTCGAACCCGGGGCCTCCAGCTTCGTAGCGGTCGCTACCCACTAGGCTAAGCGGTCGTCCGCATAATATAATAATAATAATATTACCTATATGTAAAAGTTGAATAGTTATTGTTTGTGGCTTCAATAAATTAGCGCGCTTTGCTTCAATCACGTACAAAGAAATGAATTGTTAAAGTATTATAGCGTATAATTATTGTAATTTATTATTATCAGTTTTCACAGTTACATTTTTTTTTGATCTGTTACTTCACAAACGTAAGTTGCGATTCAAATGCTGAACGGGCAATCTAGATTAAATATGACGTGACGTTCGGTTCACGTGTACAAACTGTAGAGTTAGAAAAAAAATTTTGCAATATATGTTTCATGAAATATTTATATTATTACAAATTATAATAATTATTACAATGACAAGATGTTATAGCTTTGGATGAACAAGTATACTTATTTATTTAGGAGTACTGCATCTATCTTCCGTTTCCGGCTTTCGAACTGTAAACATTAACGTTCTATTGGTCGACAATAAATCACTTTAAAAAATAGTAAGAAGTCGCAGTCACATACGAAAATCACTTTGGAAGAAAAACAAAAGTGTTATGTACAGTTCTGAATATTCACTTTTAGAAATCACAGAATTAAGATAAAATTTGAAGAACATCGACATAATGAGGTTAGATAATAAAGAATAATATTGTTCAAGTTACTTGTCATTATCAGTGGTTAGAAAACGGCATTACCGTTCAATATCAGCAGTATTGTCACATAATATTACTTTATTGATACATATTAATAATTACTGACAATCGACTAAAGAAACCAAAAAAACTCAGGATTTTACGTCTACACAAAAGCAAATGCATTTGGTATAATGAAATACAGGACATACTCTCTACCAACGATTAACTCGTGAAAAAAAAATTGCAATTACTGAAAAGGAACTTAAAAAAAATATAAATAAACTATTCTAAGCCAAGCTGATTAGTTATCGTGTGGGAAAACCTCGATCTTCTAAATTTAATACATAAATCACACAATAAAGTTACGTATTTCAATCTAGTTATATTTAACGCAAGATCTTTAAGAACATCAGAAAAACTTAGTGGACTAGAACTCACCATCAATGAATTAGAATGGAACGTCATAGGAATATGTGAAATGGAAAGACTGAGTGAAACTAGTATATAGGATTATGGAGAGTATAAAGGAAAGTCGTTATAAAGGAAAAACACGGGGCCAGTATGGCGTCTGATTTTTAGTTAAAAATATTTTTGCTGAAAAAATTGAATTAATTTTTTTTCGAGAAAATAGCAAATATTGCACACATTCAGAGTATTTATACAGACTTACAGAAACTATCTGCTGCTACTGTATACCTCCGAGTTATTTTTGGAGTAGTACAACTCTGTCAGTATGATAGCAGAGTACAGTTAACATATTGACAAAGGCTATTAAAGTTGCGCCCAAATTGAGTTCGACGGCGCCCAATACGGCGTACAACACAAACGTATTTTGTTTTGACATAGGTATGCCATATTGGTTCATGCGTTTATATGAGAGTTTATGGTTTTAATTCATAACTTTTGATTCCACAATCGAAGTTGTTGACGAATACATTTACTGCTCGAAATACGACAATTTTACGTTGTGTCAGCGTCTATAAATAAACATTAAAAATAACCAAAAGAAAACAATAATGAGATCAACAATGACAGCGTAGTCATTTTAGGTATAAATTTCGAAATAGGTGTCAATTAAATGAATTTTGGATTACACCTTCATAATCGCATCTCAGTCGAAAATAAAATTGTTACAATTTGTTAAAAAATATTTATAATAAAATTTAATTAAGTTCAAAATATTAATAAAAATATCACGTCGATGTTGTGGCTTTGCTATCGGTACAAAATTATGTCCTCTAAATCCTTAGCACCACAAAGTTATTTCCCTTCAGTATTTGAATCGAATAGTACAACGAAGTCCTTGAACAAAGTATAGTCAAGAGAAGTTATATCTTATTTTTTTGACAATTATGATTTATGATTGTGATTGACAGTAGCTCTTTGAACATTCATTTTTGTGCGTTATGGGAAGGTTTTTATGAAGATGACGTCACGTAAAGTCAAATAACACTCATACTTCATAATATAATAATAACAACAATAACGTTACATAGGCATGCCTTATTTATTTATTATTATTTAAGGGTCATAAAGACAATTAAAGATAACGAAGGATTCATCCTTATATATTATGCATATTCCAGGTTCACATGTAGGGTTACTGTTCACATTGTACATTGTAACAAAAAAATTAATAAAAAATAAACAGTACCTATCTTAGATTGATTATATTGTTCGCGTACACACGTATTCGATTGCAACTACAAAAATGAATCTCTATGACAAAGAGGCACTGTTTTCTGAACTGTAAAGTCTCAGCTAGCCGTAGAGTGGTCCATAATAATGGTGGTAGATTATAATTTTATGAAACGTGAAAAGAACGCTATTATTGAAGTTGTTCCTTTTTAACTCTCTCAGTTTAAAAATATTACGTTCATAGTGCAATTAATTGTTGGAATATAAATATGTTAAATATTCCAAATCTACTTGTTTTATCTGTTTAAATCTATTTCGAAAATCTAATTCAGTGATCATTTTATTATCATTAGAGTTTACCAAAGACAGCAACGAATCGCATCTAATGGATGTGGTCTAAACGGCGACACATATGCTACCAATGAATGACAAACATTGAAAGCAATTGAAACACTCAAGCACTTAGCTTGTTAAAGATTGATTTTAGCTACCGAATTTCTGTATTTATAGAGTTAATATATTCCTTGTTTGATGTTGGCTTAGAGGCTGAAAATCTAATATTAAATTAATATTATTATCTAATATTATTCTATTATTATTATTAAATCTAAAAATAAAATCTAATATTTTGACGTAAGTATAACTTTACTTAAACCCGAATTTAAGTTCACAGTTTCTATAATTTTGGACTTGTATTCATATATTATTTTTCATGTAGATGCTTCAGGAAAGATCTTCATTGTAGCGAAGTAATTAAAAACATTCCCAGCATGTCCACCAGCATGAAAAACAAACCGAAACCATTTTTGGTAGTTTCAAATGATTTAAATCCATATTAATCTATACGTAATATTATAAATACGAAAGTGTCTCTGTCTGTCTATCTGTTATGCTTTTACGGCTAAACCCCTGAAAGTATTTTGATTTTGGATAAGAAATAGCTTGAACGCTGAGAAAATACATAACCTACTTTGAAGCGCAGAAAATGTGTTTGTGAGTTTGTTGCTCTTTTACGGCTAAACCCGAATGTCCCTTTAGTAGTCTCGGTACAAACATGAGGTCTACGCGTACGAAGTCGCATGAAGAAAGCCAGTTTAATATGATTATTTTTTGTACTACGCTTTATCGCCATTGATATTTTATTACACGGTTGCGTATGACCTAAGTTGCACATGATCCATTTTTGTGACGAATCGTCACTTAACTCAATAGTCTCTTAATAGTCTTTTCAGAATGAAATTTAGCTCATACCTACCTAGGGTGACAAGCGATCTACGAGTATACGTAGTGATGTATATCTATGTTTTTAACCAATACGAACCATATCTTATTTCCAAGTTATCGCGCACATGACCGTCAAAGAGTGCGTGCAGGTATCTATATAATACCTCCACGTACCTAGTCTATACAAAACCACGAAGTGATGGTATTTTGACACATATGCTAAATACCTTACGGCTATGAAGCGTGTTTATAGTTAAATCTGCAAAGGTTCAATGAGCTGCCAGCTCCGAGTCCAAGTAAAACCTGTGGATCCAATAGAGCGCGAGCACTTGCGCGGCCTCCTAATATCATTCGGGGCATTTAGACTTGTTAAATTCATTATAACAATACCGTCCGTTCGTTTGTACGCTATTATGATCGGTAATAGCTACACGAATAGTCGTTATAACCTGGAAACTATTGTTTGAGTATTTTCCCACATTTATACGCGTTTTCATTTAATTATTTACGTACTCTGTTGCAACATAGTTAATTATTTAGAATTGTTTTTGGGTACTATAAAGTAAATTATAGGTTGGACTCGGATAATACATTTGACCTATCATTAAAAAACAATCGCCGCAAGTCTGTGTTCATGGTACAAAATAGATCATTTTTTTTTTTATAAATAGCAACTAAACTTTAAACATAACAGTATAATATGAAGGTCATATGAAAAATGAGATAACGTAATATGAGTTAGGTGATTTCGCGAATATGTCCACGCGTGGGCGTTAGTCCTAAATCTCTTGTATCCAAAGGAGCCGAATCGAGACGAGGGCTATAAAATAAAAATATAGTACGTTGACACATGAGTCCTATTAGGTGCATATGCGAACTCGGAACACATCAGAAATCTTTATTACACGTTCGCTATATTATTATGTCGTTTCTTTTTTTTTTTGTTGATCATCATTCCTTTTTTTATGTCGATGCGAAGAACAAAATGGATAGGAGTGACGACCCATCCAGAAATCTCTTTGCTCAGTTTTAAATTCGGCTAAGGTACCTATCTTCCAACATTCTTAATTTTGTGTGTTAGGTTATGTTTGTTTACACTAGTATGAGGGTCGAAGCGTAGAGGAACGACAACCCAGCCATGTAGAGACTATTTGATTTTAAAATTAATCAACTAGTTTAAATGAATTGATTAATTGAATGATAGCTTTATGTTATTATTTTAATTATTGCCCTTTCCGGATTAGCTCTGGAGATGATAACATTAGAATAGTGTCGAAGATCACGGAATCGTCTTGGTGTGTATTAGCATGCACCGGTAAAAATAAAACATTTCGGTCTTATACCAACGAAATTGGTGATTGTCGGTGGTCACATCGGTGTATCTAAACATTCTCCAACATCGGAGATTCATGGGAACATATCACGTGTATAATATACATTACATATCATATGTATACTTAATTTGACGACCGCTTAGCCTAGTGGGTAGTGACTCAGCCTATGGGGCTGGAGGTCCCGGTTCGAATCCCAGGTCGGGTCAGTATTTATATGATGAATATTAATATTGGTACCGGGTCTTGGTTGTTGTATGTATGTGATGTCTTCGCTTGGTACCCAAAACATAAGCTAACGATTAGTTTGGGGCCTAGACCTTGTTGTGATGTATACGTATGTTATGTTATGTTATGATATTTGTTACTTAATCACTTAATTGAATTTTTTATCACAGTCTCAAGTGGAAGTCAATAAGATTTTTAATTCAAGTATATCCTTATTAAAAATATATAGAATATGATACTACGTACGGAACTCAACTTTATAAGTCCGATTAGAACTTAATCGTTTTTTTACTGTTATTTCGCCCTCCTTCACAGCTTACCTATTATTCTTTTATCAATTATATATCTCTCAAGTGTAGAAAGTCATTACAATATGTTTTGAGAACAGATTAAAACTATATGTACATGTTATCGCACGTTATCTTTCCAGACTATCTTTTATATATAGTTCATTGCCGATATACGAGTATGTCTGCGTCAGTAGGCCATTCATCGACACTGGCGACCATTGATTAACCCTCGTAACTCCGATAACCCACTGAATATGCCACTATTGACCCTGACGTGATATTGATACAATGCTGCATACAAGGTTTATTGAGATAATATCAGTAGTCATTTTTTTTAATTACACTGTTGTTGGTTTTACAATATGAGAGCTAGATAATTAAAAAATTGTTTTCGAACGGCTTTATTTATATATAAAACGAAAACAATTGAATGTTTTTTTAGAATACTTTCAAATGACTCCGATCATGACCTACTTTGACACACATGTTACCGGTAAAGTTTATTTTATCCATGTTTATTACTTGAATTAAATATTAAAATTTATATTACGTATATTAGTCCGGTCGTGGGACATTAAATTTCATAAAGAAGTTATCACAATTCTAAAATTGTTCGTTTTTGCTGAGTGGATAGATAAAGTGCATGGTGAGCTACTGTCAAAAAGTTAGAAGGTTTAGGGTTGTGCTAAGGGAATGGCTTAGGTTTTTCTTAATATTTCGTGCAACAAGGTGTACATAGAATTAAAGTTTGAAATTTTAATCCTACTACTAATATAAACGCGAAAGTTTGTATGTATAGATGTATGTGTGGATGTTTGTTGCTCTTTCACGCAAAAACTACCAAATGGATTTTAATGAAACTTTACAATAATATAGCTTATACACCATAATAACACATAGGCTATAATTTATAAAGATATTAGCTTTCTGCCAGCGGCTTTGCTCGCGTGGACTAAACAGTTGTACACTGATTTCGAAAATTCTTTCACCTATAGAAAGCTACTTTATCAGCGAGTAACATGGGCGAAAAGAAGAAGGGGTGGTGGAGGGAATGGCTAGGAGAACGTTTCTGTAGTCCACCCGTACGGAGCTGGGTACGACCGCTAGTTGGTTCATAATTAAAACTATCTTAACCTCATGTTGTAAATTTTTTTAAATAAAAACATATGTGATACTTCGAAAATATAAAAATTAATACGACAAAATCTTTCAACAAAATTTTAAAACTTCTGAAATAATATATTGAGACTTTCGGTAGTTACTCAAATCTGTTGGATTAAGTTTAGAAAGTCAAGTGGTATGCTTCTACTACAATGTCATTTTTCTTTCGTAAGATAGACAATAATGACTATGAAATTGATAATTTCACCGGGCGCAGGCTGGTGTGAAAAAAATACCATGCTGATAGAAGAATTAGTGTAGGTATATCAAGCCAGAAAACTAGACACTCAAGAGACCATACTAAAGGTTGCTGAAACTCGTAAAAATAATTCTAGCGAACGAGTCAGTTGATATATTATTTGCCTTATGTACAGTACAGTCACGCGAAGAAGTGCCTTGAAATTATAAGATAAAAGATTAAGTATCTACTTTTTTACGTCGTGTTGTAAATTTTTTAGAAACATAACACACGTGTCACTACGAAAATCTATCATTCAAGTCATTCAACAAAATTTCTAAAATTACATTTTAAGACTTTCGGTGGTTACTCAAATCTGTTAGGTAAAGTTTCGAAAGTCAAGTAGTGTGCTTATATTATAATTTCATTTTTTTCCCATAACATATGAAATAATATACAAATAATAAAATAAATAATAACGAATAAAAGTTGATAAGTCGCTCTTATATGGCCTTATCAAAGCACTTGATTATCACACGAAAAATTAAAAACATATAGATTGTGGGTTTTGTTTAAATTACGGATAAATTTGATTAGTGTGGCTGCGAGCGAGACAGAGTATGTAGGGACTTATCATGTCATTGTGCCTACATTACGGCACACGCGTGGCGCCGTAATTATTATTTTTTTATGATTCGGTACGATTCGTGGTCTGACAAAAAATCTATTTGAAGTTCTAGTATAGAGGCAATGGTATTTCTAAATAAAACAACATATACGCACTTTAATAAATCATCATCATCATCAGCCCATTTTACCCCACTGCAGGGGCTTAGGCCTCCCCCACGGTGAGGAGCGGGGTTAGGAGCTTAAATCCACCACGCTATACCACTGCGGGTTGGGGATTGTAACGACCGCCATCTATTGACAGCGTCCGGGACGGACTGCTTAACGTGCTCTCCGGGGCACGGAGTCAGTGATAGTTAATGTACTTAAGTCAGGAAAACTCATTGGTACACGCCCGGATTCGAACCATGGCCCTATGGCCTTATAAATTTGAGACAGGTTCGTTGCGCTCTGGGCTATCACGACACTTAAATCAATATCAGTCTATATATTTTTATGAATTACTTAATGTTTAATTTATTCTGTTTATTCGTGCAACCCAGCACGTACAAAAAAATGATATAAACATGCTGTAGCACCTATCATTGATAACCAACCGTAGATACATAAAACAATTATTTTTCATGTTAAAGAGCTATGAGGTATTCTGTAGTTATGGCTTCTTATGACACAGTATACCTAAAACTGAAATAGATAAATTACACTAGTGAGCAAATAATAATCATAAGCAAATATAAAAATACCACTGTAAAAAAGCAACTAGGCCTTTGTGTTTATTACTGTATAAGAATGTTCATTATTTTTGTAAACACTCATATAGAAAACATACACCCTTTTTAATTTTATAATACAAAGGAATAATAATAATAACCAAACCATAGTCAATGCTGTCAAATTTATTTACTCTATGGTCAATTAAGACTTTGAACCGCAACTTTTCGCTTGTAGGAAAAATACAGTCATCTGCAAAAGTGCTAAAAGTACTTATTAAGATAAAATTATTTATTTTGCATCCCGTTTGTACAATCAGGCATTGCTTTGCAAGGTGTACCTTACAAATGAGTAACACCAATATATCGCTACAAATAATTAATTATGGATATTACACAATAATATTTTATTTATGTTAAAAGTTAGCTACATTGGGCATAATATTAAACTTAGAAATACGAATAATATAATAATAAGACTAGCCCGAGCGCTATTCAACTGAACCATTACAACGTCGTAAATCGCAAACGCGGGGGAAGGAACTACGGGAAGGTTCAACACGAACAGTGACAGTAAGTCACAGAAAGGGGAAATATAGCGTTAGCGTTATTGACATCGTTTTAGATCATTTTTACTTATTTTATATTAGTATTATACCGAACCTCTAACAAGCGCTGTTGCCGAATGCGGCACATCAACTAAACTCAAATTAAGTGTAGTACCGGTAAGACAGCGTAAGCGTAGTGCGTGCTCTAGTGTCTACCTTATGTTATTCCTACTTCTATGATATTAAAATATACAATGGACACCAGTGAGCAATTATAATTTATAACTAACCACTGAAATGTTTTACCTACACACTGGGGCACAATAATTTATTAAGTCAAATGTACCAAATAATGCGAGTTTAAAACTTCTTAAAAATACACTACACAATATTGTCACAGAGGATCACCTAGATAATATTATATGAAAAATCATTATTTAGCTGATTTGTTGAAATAGCAGCTGCCAGCTATCTTAGTAGTGTTTGAAGACTTCAAGATTACAAGAATAACTTTTTCATATTTTTAAAAAACTTTTAGTTGAACAAGCATATATTAAGCGCCGGCGCGACACTTGGAGGAGCGCGCAATGTCCACACACTAACCCGCACCCCGCATCATTCGTGTGTTCGTGAAATTTAAACAAAATCCACAAACTGTATGTTTCAAATTTTTCGTGTGATAATCAAGTGCTTTGTAAGTGCCACATAACAGGAAATCAACTATTATTCATTATTGTGAATCTTACGAAAGAAAAATGGAATTGTAGTAGAAGCATACTACTTGACTTTCGAAACTTTACCTAACAGATTTGAGTAACCACCGAAAGTCTTAAAATGTAATTTTAGAAATTTTGTTGAATGACAAAAGAGTAATTTTTAGATTTTCGTAGTAACACGTGTGTTATGTTTCTAAAAAATTTACAACACGACGTAAAAAAGTAGATACTTAATCTTTTATCTTATAATTTCAAGGCACTTCTTCGCGTGACTGTACTGTACATAAGGCAAATAATATATCAACTGACTCGTTCGCTAGAATTATTTTTACGAGTTTCAGCAACCTTTAGTATGGTCTCTTGAGTGTCTAGTTTTCTGTCTTGATATACACCAATTCTTCTATTAGCATGGTATTTTTGCACACCAGCCTGCGCCCGGCGAACTTATCAATTTTATATTCATTATTGTGTATCTTACGAAAGAAAAATGAAATTGTAGTAGAAGCATGCCACTTGACTTTCTGAACTTAATCCAACAGATTTGAGTAACTAGGTACCGAAAGTCTCAAAATATAACATCAGATGTTATAAAAATTTTTTGAAAATTTTTAAATTTTCGTAGTATCCCTTATGTTATCCTTCTAAAAATTTTACAACATGAGGTTAAGATAGTTTTAATTATGAACCCATAAAAATTTCAAATTTAAATCTTATATACAGGGTGTTACACGAAATATTAAGAAATACCTAGCCATGCCCTTAGCACAGCCCTAAAACTTCTAACTTTTTGACAATAGCTCACAATACACTTTATCTATCCACTTACTAAAAACGAACAACTTTAGAATTGTCAAAACTTTTTTATGAAATATAATGTCCCACGACCAGACTTATTTTCTGAAATTTCCGTAGTATTCCTTATGTTATCTTTCTAAAAATTTTACAATATGAGGATAAGATAGTTCTAAATAAGAACCAATCAAAATTTCAAATTTTTATTCTATATACAGCGTGTTACACGAAATATTAAGAAATACCTAGTTACACCCTTAGCACAGCCCTAAAACTTCTAACTTTTTGACATTAGCTCACAATGCACTTTATCTATCCATTCATAAAAAACGAACAGCCTTAGAAGTATCAAAACTGTTTTATGACATTTAATGTTCCACAACCAGACTGTTATTTTTTTCAAATTTTCGTAGTATCCCTTATGTTATCTTTCTAAAAATTTTACAATATGAGGATTAGATAGTTCTTAATAAGAACCAATCAATATTTCAAATTTTTATTCTATATACAGCGTGTTACACGAAATATTAAGAAATACCTAGCCATGCCCTTAGCACAGCCCTAAAACTTCTAACTTTTTGACAATAGCTCACAATGCACTTTATCCATCCACTCACCAAAAACGAAGATCCTTGGAATTATGGTAAGTAATTTTTTTCTGGCTACGCGACTATATCTGAAATTTTACTTTTATTTTAGGTAAATTAGATATTGTTGTTCGTATATTTATTCATAGATCTATGTTTATAAAACGAAAAAACAAAATAGTATTCGATATCGGTACCGATGTTGGGGAGTAAATAATTAGTTTTTTTCTTTATTTACATCATAAAACCCTCACCTAAAGTTCAAGCCTTGGTTTTTATTTGAAAGCACCGAAGAGCTGACGACCGCTAAGAAGAGGTGCACTTTCTCAGTCAAGGTTGAAGCTATCTTATGTAGATGGGCGATACAGCTACTGGCGGTAAATCGTATTGTCTGATGAGTCTTGGATAAGCCAGCTGACTTATGCTAACTGTGAGCAGTGTGCCTGTCTAATGTCGAGTCATCAATTCCATGGTTCGCAGGCCCGTTTCTCCCGTTCTGCAGGTATGCGGTTGCTTATATGCACTGGTCGTTTATTTATAGTAAACGCAGACAAGTACGGGCTAACTTCGTAAAAGAAAATTATTTCACATTTGAATTAAACTATTTTCAATAGTTTCGAAGTAACGTTCAAAATGTACCTATACGTTTGGATACCAACCGTCCCGAGTCCCATTATATTTAAAATCTGCTGGTATTCAATAACAATTTCGCCGAAGAAACTATATTTTTATTTGTAGCCGTTTTCGAGAAAATCAACTTTTAATATTACTTGTTTTTCAAATAACGACGAAACCCTGATTCGTGAGCGTGGCGGCGCAAACACGCCGACAAGTGACGACAAGCCGGCAACAGCCTTGAAATCTTTTGAAATTAGCCATCAGCAGCGGGGCGGGGTAGTGTAAAGAGTATATACGCGGGGTGGCGCGCGCGGCGATGAATTATTCGCATTTTGACCGTGACCCTGAAACTAAGTAACATCAGCTGTTTGCAGTTTATCGTGTTCTTCCTTGATGCAGTTTATTGTTTATAATTTATTGTGGCACGTGCTTCATGGGGAGATAATTAATGGAATAGTATATCAAATGGAATACACCAATATGCGTTCCCACATAACACAAGCCCTTGAAAAATTGCGTTTGCGTAAAGAGAATAGTGACGGAAGTACAATGGACAATGGACATCACGTAGGTGGAAAATTCAAGAGCCATTCTTTACTTCACGTGGCATATTAAAAAAATGATTTGTGTTATCGTGTAACTAATACTTTTTTAATTGGAAATGTTCACCACATCAACAAATTAGATCGCTAATCTGCTGTAAAAATAAACTTTTTTCCATTTTCATTAAAGAATAGTAAGTAGATATCCAAAAAGTTAATACGAACGACGACGTTGATAACTGTGAATAAAAACTATGTTAATAGTGTGTCCTGTGGATTATTATGACTTCTTGGTACCTACACCATCATGAATGAATCATCCATCGTTCCTGGTGTGATTTACAAAACCGAGGATTTTTCGTAAGTTTAATGAACATTATTTACAAATAAGCATGTAAGCGGTCGCTACTTGTCAGCATGCGCGCGTCATACCTAATAGGTATTAGGTAATAGCCGCCGTGTGTTTACGTTTCCATGGTTTGCGTTACGTTACGCGTGCGCTGTATAAAGTCGACGGGAATGGAAATTAATTGCTTTTTCATGTTTTTCATGTATGACATTTTTCTTGCACTTGTTGTCTAAAGGTAAAGAAAACAATTTGATAATTTTGGGAAAAACAAATGATGGTATCCATACTATACGAACTTCAAATTTAACTTTAGTTTATGTCGTTGCAAACCACTTCCCATGCCCGGTGTTGCTAAAATTCTATATAAATGGATAATTTCTGAATAAAACCTGACTTTTTAAAGAACCGGATAAATTTTTGAATAAAATACTACTAATATGATTAGGTATACATATAATATGTTATATTATAGTATATTATACATGTAATGTTCCTATGAATCTTCTCTCTCTCATGTTACCACAGACAATCATCAATTTCGTTGGTATAAGACCGAAATGTTTTTATATTAACTTTATATTTGTCATATAACGTAGAACGTGTTTAAGTTTAGTAGTGCGCCAAATATTTATCGATACACACGATTATTAAATGTTGTAAGTGCCAATAAATCGTCGAACAATGTCATTGCTTTGAATTAAATGACTTTGAACAGGTAATGCACTTGTATACCAAATAAGACAAAGTAGGCAGGCGAGGTGGGGTTGAAGACAGACCGGTAAATTTAACGCAATAATGGTTACACTTGCAGTTTGCAGGTGTACGGACACAATCAAAAAGGGTCCCGCCTAGGACTACAATGTGGATTGCCCATTTCTTTAGAATTTTAAAGAAAAATGGTTTTAAGGGATCGATACCCTAACACTTTATCAGTATTAGATTAGCAAAAATATATCTATTTGTAAATATATTTAAACAAATAGTAATCTTTTTCATTTGTTTATATTTAACATGCATTTTTGTTTAAAGAACATTTTGCCTAACGTTGCCTTAAATAAATAAAAATTTAGAAATATCCAATATCAAAAACGCATACATTTCGATACTATGATATTGAAAAATGATATATTATGATCCTTATCATTTAGTATATTATTGATTGAACCTCATGAAAGCTATATGCCGACTAGCAAAAGTTTTTCTAAATGAAGCCCATAGACTGTCATCAAAAAACCAATTAGTGTTAGAGAATGGTCGTTGAGAAGGCCAAAGAAAATTTAAAAACCCTGAAAGTGGCCCATATGCATTGCCAAACGGTGACATAGTACGTATATAACGGCTTCAGGCATGACGATTTTTCTTGTAAGATTGATATACCAGTGAGCAGATCATCTAAAGCGGATTTATTTATTTTATTGGAGAATAAACAGACATATCCCTTTACAGCATCCACTTATATTATATACCTATAGAAACATACATATTACAAAATATGGCCTATATCCTTAAACATTCTCACTAGGACATTGAGATTTTTATTTATAAACTGAGTAGCTTCACGACAAACTTCGAACCGCTTCAGAATTAAATAATGTGCTAAAGTTCAATAACTAAACATTTACAGAAAACAGAAAAAAATACCCAAAAACATTCAATTCATTCAGACAGTCACAAAGGAAAAGAATGACTTATTTGTTGTTGTCAAATATCTATCCCATCAAAAACAATACTTGTCAAAAAAACCAAGTCTCGCAACTCAGTTGTTCTGCGGTAAAAAGTTGTGAGATCCATGTAATACCAAGTCATCATACCATGTAATACCATGTAATACTTATAGTGACGCATATCAATATTAAAATTCTTTAATGTTTTATATAAATATATTGAGACTTGGCCATCTGACGCTTTTTTGCTCGACTTGGTGGGGGCACGGCCGTGCCCCCAGATAGTGCGTTCAGAAATTTATATTGGGACTAAACTTAGAAAGATATATCAACTTAAATAAAAAAATGTCTGTCTTGATAATAAAATATAAACGTTTATGTATGTAAATTGAGTATTGTAATAAAATATATACAGAAATAAAATAAAGGACTACAGAAATTGATTTCTGAATTTATCTTTATAAGTTTAGTCAGTTTATTCTCATTGTTTTCCCTTGCAATTTCTTCATGTTATCTCATCTTTTTTTTTGAAATGAAATGAAATTTATTTTCAGAAATCCTCATGGTAATGAGGATTACATATAAAGAAGTCCATACGAAAATGATAGACTTGCAAACACAATTTTGTTGATAAGCTAAGTCTGGATTAGTGGTAAATTTTTGATGTCTTTCTTGAGTTATTCAGTTTTACTTAATTTAGTTTTCTTCAAATGACAAATATTAATTACTTATAGAGAATGAAATCGCTGTATACTAGTTCTATTAAAGTTTGTAATCGCACTTGACTATAACAGTTGTATAAAATAGCGATTAAACGTTTAGATCACTGGCTTATGGGACATTATTGCTGTATAAGACAAAACATAAAAATATTTTGAACAAACGTTTTTGTAGAATAACCGTCACCACAAACACTTTTAAGCAGCCTTTACAGAACTTTTTGACATATAAGCTGTTGCTATAAAACCCTTTTGCGTTTTAGGATTGACATCAACTTTTTTGAAAAGCTTTAGTTGACAAGCTGTTTTATTTAGACGTGCCTTTACGGTATATGATTTAAAAAACGCCTTCAAAAATAAAGCATACCTGAGAGATCTCATACATGGTTATTTAGTATCTTATTTTGGGTGCTAGACAATTGATATAAATATTCTATAGTTAAGTTTTAATAATATATTATACATATATAGATATTTAACACCCCCGCCAAGGACCAAATAGACATGTTCATGAAACACAAACATTTGATCAGGGTGGGAAACGAACCGCGACCAAGTGCTTTGTGATTAGGGTTTCTGACTACTTGAAATGTTGCCTGTATAATATTAGCTGCAGCAGTATACATATACTTAAGAGATGAGCTATGATTGGAGATAAGACTGAAAATAAGAGCCACAGTGTCAACACTATGGACTATGCACGAGCATGGTTAACTTAGGCGAGGACAGTGAAAACGAACTTAGTACGTAAATTATCAAGTGCCCACGAAAGCGGAGTTGGGCATCTATTATTTTTATTACGAATAAAACAATGAACTGTCATCAGTAGGTACCTACTTCTGAAATGGCCATAGTTTAGGCACAGTATATTGAAATTTTTCAGGCAGTAACTTAATAATAGTTTTATGTCTATGCATAGTTTCGAAAAACACTCAGTGGACAAACATTCACTTCTTCACTTCATCAGCCCATTTTTTTACCCCACTGCAGGGGCTTAGGCCTCCCCCAGGGTGAGGAGGGGGGGCTTGGAGCTTAAATCCACCACGCTGCTCCACTGCGGGTTGGGGACTGTAACGTCCGCCATCTATTGACAGATCCGGGACCGACTGCTTAACGTGCCCTCCGAAGCACGGAGTCAGTGATAGTTATGTACTTAAGTCAGAAAAACTCATTGGTACAGCAATGGACAAACATGCAATGACGAAAAAAGATTTTGCATATGGTTGGTTTTTCTTTTGATAATTACAATTCAATCAACAGTTTATTAATTACAGAGCTCCGTGTTCTTTGTTCACAGTTCGTAATACTACGTATAGTGAAGGCGAAATCGTTCTTTCGTATAGAACACGAGACGTTATACAATTAACTTGATTGGAACTTACCTTCGTATTCAATGTTAAAACCTTGCTCGCCGGTGAGCAGTGGCGCGCAAAGCTCTACACGCGTGCTCTGACAGTCACCTACTTTCAATAATACTCACGAAACCGGCTCGGACAAAGAGTTCACTTTTTACATATCATATTTTCTTGATGTTTAGTCGGCGAACTGATTTTGGGTCAACAAAGTTGCCTTGATTTGCATTCAAATTTCGTGAATAGAATGGAAGTCACAGAGGACAGAAGCTTTCAGTGTATCTCTTTAAACTTTGAAGAGCAACAAGAAAACTCTGATTAAAAGCAATTTAATCGAAACGGGGTATGTATGTACCAAGAAAATACAGTGTACCTACCTATTAAATTAAATTTATTTACTTTCGTCTTTTAATTTGATTGCATCGGTCCTATATAGCACATCCAATTGACACATGAAAGTATTAAAAGTTAGCTAGGCATGTACACTAATCAACAAATAATCAATGAATTCACGTCATAGAACAAAACGTCACGACAACACAACACAACACTAGACAGCCGACGCGTACGCATCGGAGGTTTTCGTTAAACTTCGCCATCTTCCGTAACGGCTGAGGACAGAGTGGTAGATCGTACTATCCCATTCGCACTCGCAGGAATAAAGGAGACGTCATTAATCACTGATTTAAAAGGAACAGAACTTCTGTCTATCTCGTTCGGTTGCGTACGAGTGGTACAAGTCTCGTTTAACCGGTTACGTCGTGGTTTTTCAGATTGTGTGCGTGTTGTTGGTTACCTCTATGCAGTCGAGCTTAAAAGCTTTTTACATTGTCGCAGCCAGCGAATGTATTCGAATTGAAAGGAAATTGTTATTGAAAGGAAATGAGTTGTGAACCAGGCGTTATAAAAAAAAAATAAGCAAATCATCATGAGTTAATATTGATATTAATTGATTGTAATTATTGAAAGAAATGCCATTTCTTTTCAAACTGAGTGAACAAATGTAATTTATATTAAATGACCAATATAGTTATTATGAAAGTACTAGGAACCTTTACGATTCTAAACTTACTATAACATTCGTTTAAATACATATATATCATATATAGTAGGTAGATAACACATTTTCTAGTTATCCATGTTAATTTATATATTTGACCTTGATAAGAGTAATTACTAATGCTAAGCACGTTATCATCTGATAAGCGACGGCTGCTAAAGGAGACGGGCGTACGGATTCGTTTACCAGGACGGATTGCTCTGATTCCAATGTCGGAATATTTAATTTAAATAAAATTGATTAATACATGATTTTTTAATAAACTATATAAAAATGTCACGATTCATTTGTAGTAATTAGTGGTCGAAATGATCAGTCACAAAAATGAAAAAAAAACTGTAAGCTACTTATACAACTTATACGGTATATTGAGTGTCTTAGAGATCAGTATCAAGCTGCTGTGATAACTATACGCATAAATATAGTTTAATGAATTTTTACGTTTTTCCCAAGAATTCAAAAAGATCGATTACTTGCGGAGTGATTGGGAAGATAGAAATGGAACAATTCTGCGAATCGATTTGAAGAATTTGCAGAAAGAGCACGGCTTAGTAAAACAATACAATCATCCAAGACTATTTCAGTTATGATGAATATCAAGTTTATTGAAATTTCCTCCTTTTAACCATTTCTAGAGAATAATCCAGATCACGTTTCATTTTATGTATATGCACATTGTGTATTCGAAGATTCGAAATTTTATCAGACAATCGGCAAACTAAACTAGGACTTTCGATAGCTCGTAGTGGCGCGGACCGGACGGTTCGTAACATAAAAGTTTATTTTGATTATTCACGTCATAACAAGCTGCGCTCTTCAGACTACGGTATGGGCATGGAGTTATTTTTATCTTAAAGGCCTTCGGGATTTAAGAGAAGTTTTAATCTGATCTGCGAAGTAAGCCTATGATTTAGTACAGTGGATTGCGAGCTTTCCGCCTAATTAGCGGTATGAATTATTTAGCTCGCACGCGGCCCGAGCGCCGGCCGCTCGTTATCACTACTGCAGATAATTGCTTTATTCCGGCCAGAAATACGTAATTTACTTAAATGAAAGTAAGTTAATCGTAGTTTAACGTAAGGGTTATAATTATAGAATAAAACCTAATTACAACGTTCGACTTAAATTTGTAATTTTTTTTAGTACTTTTACGTATATAAGAGTGAAAGCTTTTTCATTTCTTTTTAATGCGTTTAATTTGAAAAGTTGTAATAGTACTTGTAAGATAAACGCACAACTTTAAGCGAGTCAAAGAGTCCCTAAAGACTTTTATTTCGTAGCGCTTCGTGGACTCGCCAGGTCGCCACTGCATTGTTTGAATGTCTGTGTAACAAGTTTTCCAAGTTAGCGGGACGAAGGTTTGTCATAGTCTCGTTGAGTCCCGACTGCCACTAGCTCGTTAGACGACAGGATTGTTTGTTTTCCCACGACACTTTACAACTACGACAAAAGTAACACTTTGTAACCAAAATAACTGCTCGTATAAAAAAAATTTTTTGGTTGCATCTTAATTTCTTGAACGTTGGTAATCGTTATAACTTTTAAGATGTAGCAAGTAGATGAATAATCTATACAAACAGATATTAGAAAATTGGATCGTAATAACAGTTTTGAAAATGTCAAATTGAGGTATATAAATGAAATTATTCCAACCTTATGCTCGAAACTGGATAGACAACTTCTCATCAAAATATTTTACTCGTAAACTATAAACTCTGAATCAACTTTAAGGTTCTTATTCCGTTTAGAAAGTACTTGTTTATCACTGAAGTCCACTTTTACGTACGATATATCGTAGTAACGAGCAAACGAAATTAGGTTTATCAGCAGCGAAATTGCGACGCGTCGCCATCACGCGGCGGACGTCGCGGCACTGGGCGGGCGGCCAGAGTCTCGCCGCCCGCCCGCGAAGTTCACGGTGAGACGCCGCCGCCCTAGCGCATATATGAGTAATCTCTGTATTTTACTCAAGTACGTCATAAACATCAGTGGTTTAGTTATTGCTGATTTCATCATAGTTATTTTTATCAGAACAACCGAAACTTAAAAAAATCCATTGTTCTCGTCAGCCTGTCTATTCGTCCGTGTGTTCACTTTTACAGAACCGAAATTTCAAACTTGACAACAGCAGATAGGTGGGGCAAACTGAATGTTTCTATATTTGGCCACTTACAATAAAAAAATTGAAAGCCATTTATGAAATTTGAAAATGGATCAAAAGCTCGGATATTGTAAGTTGTAAATATTTGAGACATTTATTGTTAAGTTTTCTGGGGGCGGGAGCCTGGTGATTCAGTAATACAGGTTTTTAACCTAGTACTGACACCTGCTCTCTTGCATCTTCTTATTTGACATTTGTTCTATGTTTAACATTAATGTATCATATTATGATGTTATGTGAGAGAGAAATAAAGGAATATCTTTCTGGGAACACGTTACTTTTTAAATAGTGAGATAGTAATTTGTTTCTTGCTTGGCTATCAGATGTATCACTGTATTCTTAAGTGATGTTAATTCAGTTTCTTAAGAGCTGTGGTTTTTGTTATTAAATAACAAATAAATTAATAAATTAGGGCGTCGGCGGTTTTAAAATTGCGTTTTGGAATTACAATGACCTTAACTAGAGAAAATTTTCACGCTATGACTTTTTATGATTTTCGCTGTGGCTCAAGTCAGTTAAGGAGTTGTTAGAGACTTCAATCGGCATTTGGTAATAAAACTCCATCTCGTAGCTCTGTGTATACGTGGTTCAGTGATTTTAGACGTTGACGTAATTATCTCCATGCAATGTGCATGAAGGTCGACCAGCTACTGCGGTTACCGAATTTAATATTGATACCGTACGTCAATTAGTTGAGACTAATAAAAAAATTACATGTCAGTAAATTCGTACTGTATTACGCATTGGAATGAATCAAGTACAAAAGATTTTCAGATGCATCTGAAGGTACGGAAGGTTTACACTCGATGGATACCGCATGATTTGACGGAAGATCAGAAACGACTGAGTGTAGAGTGGTTACGCAAAATGATAGCGAAGTTTAATGGAGGGCAATCATTGGCTGGCTATGATATCCTAACAAGTGACGAAACCTGGGTGTACTGCTTTGAACCGGAAAGAAAAAGTTAATCGGTAGAATGGGCCTTTCCTTTTGAAGATTTGCTAACGAAAATTAAGAAAAGTTGAACCGTTGGTAAGAAAATGGTTGCTTCTTTTTTCGGCAAATCAGGACATTACAAAACAGTGTCACTTGAAGACCAAAGAACAGTAACTGAAGATTGTCAACACTTGCTTGCTTTAGAGTCTTAGAAAAAGTTCGGGAAAAGCGTTCTCGAAGCAAAGTCGTCCTTCACCACGATAATGAGCCTTCACATACCGCTAAGGTAACAGAAGCGTATTTGAAGGGTTCAAATGTAAAACTCATGACGCATCCGCCATACAGTTCAGACCTCGCACCATGCGACTTCTTTTTGTTCCCGAAAATCAAAGATAAACTTAGAGACATACGTTTTACGAACCCTGAATCGGCTACGAGTGCATTCCATGAACCTATTGAAGAAGTCCCTAAAGAAGATTGGTTCAACTGCTTTTTACAAGGGTTCCACCGAAGGCAAAAATGTGTCAATTATGGCGGCATATATTTTGAAAAAACAATAATGTATCAGAAGTAAAATATCAGATTTTATTTATAGGAATCCAGAAACTTTCAGGATGGCCTACCTATATCTTTAGTTGAACTGTATTATGAATGATTTGAAAGAAAATGTTCGCGTAACTTTTAGGACGTAATAAGATCTAGTTTACAGTGAGCCGCTCACTGTCAGCTATGTTAAAACATTTGAATGTATATGAAAATATTGTTCTCGTTGTTTTTATTCCTACATGAGTTTTAACGCCCGCGCCGCCAGACGGTAAATATCCCTAGGTCTGAATGATTTATTTTATATGTCAAGTTTTAGACAATGAGATTATTTCATCTCAAAGGTTATTTTAAAAGTTAACATTGGTTGGAACATAGTAGGATGGCAACAGATACCTGTAGTTAAATTTAAAAGTTTTGGAGCTTGATTTAAACACGACGGAATTTTTTATCAAAAGGAATTCAGAATTCCGACGTTTTTAATGAACAAAAGGCACAAAAAACTCAGTTTAAAGATTCGTTTATCTACGCACTCTATTAAAATCCTTAGTATGTACTGCATGTACCCGTATAAGCTTATATAAAATCAGACAGAGCACCTTGTTTGGCGTTGATTACTTTTGGTTTATAAAATACAATATTATCTACTTAAGGTTACAAGAATGCGTTTTATACCATTAAATAGAAAATATACACCTAAATAAAAAAAACACTGCTGCTATTTTCAATTCTGATGTTATTTGATTACACAAACTAATTTTTCATAACTTTCAAATTTTAATATTATGATCTCTAATGAAAATAATAAAACATAATAACACCTGTCCATGCCATAATACCATACCATACCATACCAAACCATAATAAAGTCGATCGGCGGCCGCAGGCAGGATGCCCCTCCTCCCTAAATCCGTGCTAACCTGTTTATTTTACATATATTTGAGGTCAGACAGTCTCATTGTAGCCCTAAAAAATTTCATAGAAAAAACGGCCATATAAAAACGGACCATTCGTGATGTGTAGGTATTTGAATATCTGCCTAGTTATATTTCACGTTGTAACGTTAGCAACTCGTTACCGCTGGTAACCCCGGTACATGCGAATAAGCGTCCATTCCCAACGGAAACTGGGTACCTAGCGGAACAACGGACCGTATATAAATGGGTACAATATTTCAGGTATTCAGAAGGAATCGACGTTCGGTCCCTGGCAGGAATTCAGTGACAATACCGCCCGTTAAATGCGGGTTTCTCACACGTCGCCGCACATTGAGGATTATGGGATGCATTATAGATATTAAAATAAGTTTTCAGTGAAAAGGTCTGTTGTTATATGTTTTTTACGGATTTGTAACAATTAGGGTATCTTATAGAATATAAATATACTGCTAGGTACTACTAGCATTCGTTTGTGGTGACATATATATCGTCTATTCACGTCTACTCATAACGCGGACATCGTTCAACAACTTACCTAGTTTACCTTCTTGCGCCGATTTCAATTTCGAATCTTGATTGGTTTAGACAGACATTTTTTCATTTTCATACAATTTTCCTTCTGGGTGAATTATTCTTTTGGCCAATAAAAGATTTTAATTGCTGTACTTTAGTCACTTGACTAAGGTAATGTTACAAGTTACACGAATGTAAATGTTTTGGCCCATTATTGGGGGGTGGGACACGTCATTTATGTGACGCGGAACGGTTACAATTAAAGACAATTTAACATAACCGAAATAGATATACGTCTGATTTTTGACATTAGCTTTAGCACTTTTTCGAAATGCACTCTGAATCGTGACATACACCTAGATATTTGACATTGCATTCATATATGTTACAAATAAGGCAAGGATAAAATATATTAAAGTTTACATTATCTACGTATTAATATCAAAGTATGTATGTAGGAAAGCAAACTGTCAATTTTTGAGAAATCTATATATTATTATGTTTTACAAGTATTTTTTTGTTATAAATTCTCGTTATACACTAATAAACTTATGATTCGATCGTCCAAATCTGCCCGAAATTAGGTGTCCATCGTGAATATAAATATTTTTTGTAACTCTAAGTGCGGTTTACGGTTGAGTTTATTTTCGTTTATATTCGCTACTAACACGTGCCGTATTCCGTCGTTATATATCGTCCCAGGGACGAATGTCTGTCGATAACATTTGGATTTATGATCACGAATCAAATAAAAAAATACATAGGTAATATAACCTATGTTTACGCAAAATTAGGAAATATATTTTTAGTGCCGAATACGCTTTGAAGGATCTCGTCACGTTACGTTTTGTTCTGTTACAACTACCGTTCTGAAGTTTATGCTTAATAAACTTCATCGTAGGCGGACGCAGCGTATATTTATGCGGGCGTATATTTTTGATAGATTACGACGATAATAACGATAATAACACTGAAATATCTTTTGAAAAATATCT
This sequence comes from Luffia ferchaultella, assembly GCA_949709985.1. NCBI lineage: Eukaryota > Metazoa > Arthropoda > Insecta > Lepidoptera > Psychidae > Luffia > Luffia ferchaultella. Next base: position 12,210,045 of record OX453240.1, on the reverse strand, counting down.
GTACGTATATTTCCCAAGGGTGCTTTTTTATACGCACGACGTATCTATCTTCATAATTCAGCAAAACCAGTGATTGAGCCATCATTTCAAATAATATATTTACCGCTTGTGACAAAAATTAAACGACCTGAAAAAAGAACCGGAAATTATAAAAAAAAATCAATGCAACGTTAGTTTTTTAAGGAGGTAACGGATAACATTGGCCGTTTCTATTCGTATTAATTTTCAAATGTGTGTTTTGATCACTTTAAAGATTCCTAATGAATAGCACTGGGAACTGAACTAGGAAAGAACTACCGGAAATTGATTTTTTCAAATTAAAGTTTTAAAGCAACTTCAGTGTCCTTAAAAACCAGCAAATGGCGCTGGTTATTTAAATTTCAGCGTGCAAAATATTTGCACGAGTCATTTAGTACATTTAGTATGTTTAAATAGCGATAAAATAGTAATGGGAGAACAAGACGTTTTCTCAAACAAAGTGTTAAAATCGAAATTCGAATAAGGAATTTTCAGATTCTCGGTTCTTCGAGAATGAACTCTCGTTTTACCGAAGCGCGTATGAATGGGTTGCGTATGCATGCATGTCTATAAGTTTTTAAAGAGATAATACTACCGAGTGATCTTAATGTGGAACGAAGAAAATAGTAAATAAATAAATAGTACAGACAGACAATGTTGACGTGTTACGTATAAAAATGAAGACAATGCTGAGTCTATGCCCGCCGTGAAGTAATGTAAACTTTATCATACGTATACTGTCTGTCTACTAGGACAGTATTTTTTGTCTCAAACTACTTTAGTACTCTGTCTTACATACACGTTAACATAATATTTAAAAATATACAGTGGCACAAGTTAAATATCAAAACATAGCTCTTGACGACTTCTCAGACACAGATCTGGCAAAATAGGTTAAGATTCTATAAGTAGAACATCTTTGCGATAAATAGGCGACACAAATGGAAGAAGCGGTGCGGTGGGGCAGAGGATGCTTCCCGGCCATCACTACCGCGAGCGTCGTTACAGCAGCCAATAAAGATTAGTTAATTTAAAAAGAAATGTATTAAAATGTCACAGAAGTTAACGTGTGTCTAATAGATTTTATACATATGCGAAGCTACGAACAGAAAAGATATTTGTTCGTAGCTATGCAAAGTCGACATCCCTACACTTGTGACTCGGGCTAAGTATTAGTAAACAGGCGATGTACCGAAGATGACTTACTTACTCGGGGCGCGCGTTCCAAGTACTTTATAGCTGGTATGAATTTCATTAGCACAGTGAACATTCATGTACCTGCAAAAGCGAAACAATACAATTAACTATTTTTTAACACAGAACTTATTAGTTGTAAACAATTGAACGAGTTCGAGGCCGTTTTTCACAAATATCTGTTGTTATACGTGTACAGTCAAATGTCTACTATAGTATTAATTATTAAAACAAATTGATTTTAAAATTCCTGAATTTTACGATACTAGGCATTTGCAATGGCAAGATAACGTAGTGAAAATCGGTTTGGTTGGTGTTATCAATACTAATTATATTATTTTTTTTGAGAATGATATTGATATTTGGTGAAATTTATTATCTGGTGCATAATAACGCTTTTCAAATTTACATTTGATACGCAAATGTAAATTTGAAAATTCTAGACCTCTCCATGTCAGTACATTTGCGAAAATATTATGTATGTACATAAAAAGATTAAAGCTTTCTCTAAGGTGAGAGACACAATATCAATACTAAAGTTAAATATATACGCAACTGTGTTCGTTTTAATAATAGACTTTTAATGGAAGTGTTACAGTTCAAGAGCAAACAGTTTAAGAAATGTGTATAAGAACGGTTCACTAAAAAAGCTTACTATTTTTTCAGGAAATATTTAAATGAAGTATTCTACACTGAAAGAATATTATAAAAATACCAGTTTCTTCCCGGGTCTTCTCCTTCTAGTATTTTGGACTGGCGGTAAATGCATCTTGACTTTAAGTGTATGTAACACGTTCTTACATTGAACAATTTTTTTTATTTTAGTTTTATTCTTTACGGGGATCTTCTACGAATAAATGGACCGCTAATAAACAATGACCTTCTTTGCGAATGGCGAGTCCTAGTAATCTCAAGACAAATCTGTCGCAGAATTAGACCGTTCTCGTGTAACTTGAAATTTAAAATTCGCTCCACATTACAAAATCTAGATAGCATTTCATGTATAAAATTATGGTAAAATATAATATTTTATTAGGGTTTTGGCTTTAAAATGGCCGATATATTACTGTCGCAGTAAGTCTGTCTGGCCCTTTGTCAAAAGCTTTCAAAAGCTCGTAAACGGATTAGGATAGAAAATTAAATATTATTCCGATTATTATTTTATCCTCGACAAAACCCAGTTTATTATCAAATTAAAATTCATATTCTATTTTATTCTCAAAGCGTACGTGCTAGTGTAGCTGTGTGGGTTATGTATTACTATATAGGTAACTCTAAGGGCCTCGTATTTGTGATTGTGTGTTTTATTCGTGTACTGAGGTCTCGAGTGGAAATGGATTTACTAACAATACAACAATAGTTTTAATATAATATATAACTATTGTTTTAATTAAAACTATTAAAACAATAGTTTTATTTATTGATTGCACATCTGCTGAATTTTAGTATTCCGGTGTGAAAATCTCTTTGAAAGATTCCAAAACCAAATGCCGCCACAATTGGGGTTGAAACGCTTTGGTTGTCCGTGAATATATTATTATACCTCAAAGTCCAAGGATTGCAGAACCGAGGAGCTTATATATGGTTGAAGTTGTTTGTCGTAACACCATTGTTTTTTAAGCAAACTTCTGTTTTTACATAATCGAGGTACAGGGATCCGAAATTCACGGCCTAAAAATCAGTAGGTGCATGATATTAACTCCGTAATGAAAAGGGATGACAATTTATTTGTATATTGTCGTGTACATCTTGAGATAGGTACTCTATAAAGGAATCATTTTAAAATCATAGACTGAAAATGTGCTGGATACAAAACTGAAAAACGTAAAAGAAATGATTGTTTCAGATAACGCCGCCCTAGTACTAGAGCAAGAAGAGCTAGGCGAGGCGGAAAAGTGTTCGATCACGCAGAGTGCTTCTACCAATTCGCATAAGCGTAAGAAATTGTCTGTAGAACGCGTAAGATGAATTTGGGAGCGCCGTCGCCGCCGCGCCCCGCTCCGTATAGATGAAACGGCGGGCGTCGTCGTTGGGCCACCGGGCGGGTCGACCAGTTTCAACGAACACAGTAAATGCTTACATGAAAACATGTTTTTCATTTAATTCTGCATCAATTATTTCCAGGGTCCAACGAAAGGCGCTTTGTTCTTTAATCTTGTGAGGAAAAATCGTACCTCTTCACATTTTATTTTATCGAAATAAATGTTCTTAAAAAACGGCATTATAGTAAAGGTGACATAATCAAATTAGCATGTCAGATTAATAAAAACAAGTCGGGCGTGGGTCACACTCGTCTCGTGCACCGAAGATTCCGTACAAATATATTAAAATTATGAATTTACCAAATAAATGTGTCTTCTTTCATTGGTTTGGAATGTTTAGCGGCCCGACACGCATTTCACTAATCTTTGTTACTCATTGTTTTGTGAAAGAGTTTGTACTAACAGAACATAAAGTTTGACGCTTGTATATTTTACCATTTTTACGATAGAGCAAAAACCTAAAAAACACGTTTCTTAAATGGGAACCCCTTTATTTTATTACTTATTTTTTAAATAATTATTTGTTAGAATATCCGCCATGATCTACCACAACATACTGCCCTTTAAAACTAGGACAGACCGACGGACAGACAGGGTAGGTTTAATATAATAAATTTTTGTTGGTAGCCTAAACGTCTTGTACCATAATTTACGTATTAAATAAAAACTAGTACGTATATAGTACGTGTATAGTAATATGGATTTAATTTATATATATATACGTAAACGTTTAACGTAAAGACAGTACGTTAATACATTGTTGGGTTGTACTTAAACGTCCACAATTAAGCACCACACTGTCATTGTGAATCTTTAATCACATAGGCATCTTTGAATGGGTCAGACATATATTACAGTTTCATTCATCTGCTTTTTTTTACAACAAATATGCACCAACTATTTGTTTCATCATCATCAGCTCATTTTACCCCACTGCAGGGGCTTAGTCCTCCCCCAGGGTGAGTAGGGAGTTTTGAGCTTAAATCCACCACGCTACTCCACTGCGGGTTGGGGATTGTAACGACCGCCATTTATTGACAGCGTCCGGGACCGACTGCTTAACGTGCTCTCCGAGGCACGAAGTCAGTGATAGTCAAGGTACTTAAGTCAGAAAACTCATTGGTACATGCCCGGATTCGAACCATGGCCCTATGGCCTTATAAATTTGAGACAGATTCGTTGCGCTCTGGGCTATCACGACACACTGTTTGTTTGTAACTATTTGTTTATTGTCTGTATACTTCTGAAATAAAGTATAAGTATTACTTTTCCTCACGAAAAAAATTTGAATTCCTAAAGTGTTCCTTGATATTCAATATGTAAACAGCGTAGCTCGTATAGATAATAGGTACAAAGTTATTATTCTGTCAGGTGGCGCGTGCTCCAAGATATCTCCACTGCGATCTGTCCCCGCTCGTCGATTTGCATATCACTTCACCTTGCCGCGAGAAGAAAACATTTTGTTATCGCTCGATGCGACGCTCTGGCCGCATAGATAGGAAACACGAGGTACTCACAAATTTCTTTCGGTAGATACGTTCTAAATCCTAGTCTTCTGTGGGTTCTGTGGGCATCGTATACTCAATAAGCCTTTTGTCACATAAAAATTACCTAGTACGCCGTGTGAAGAAAATCCTCAAAGTAGTCGTTTTATTCGCATGGCAAAATACAAAAAGACATCTTTTTCTTGTACTAAATTTACCGTAATACGTTAATAAACATAGAGACAATGAGACTTTGCGGCACATAATTACAATGTGTGTGATTACGCGTGCATTGCATGTAGGGTGCTCGCCACACGGCATGGGTACTTTGCTAATGAAGCACTTTCACGGAACATTAGCCGGGAGATTACCGCGACGGCGCAATCAGACTTGGCCACGAATATCTAAGCCTAGACAATTAAAGCGACACTCCGTTCGTGTAAACGTGTGAGTGTATGCGTACTCACTCATACGATAACACAGTTTTAGGGGTAAGGTTTGGGACACTCCGACTTTAGTGTCGTACGTTTTGCCAGGATCAAGAATAACGAATACCTTCTTATGAAACCACCTCGTGCATGAAAACGGTTTATTTTATCCAAATAATAATAATAATAATAATAATAATAATAATAATACATGGGACTTCCCACACAGAGCCATCTAGTCCCAAAGTAAGCAAGTATTATGCTTGTGTTATGGGTTACTAGACAACTGATATACATACTTAAATATTCTTTATTATATATACATATATAAATATATATTTTTTTTTTTATATATATAACAACCAAGACCCGGTACCAGTATCAATATTCATCATATTAATACTGACCCGACCTGGGATTCGAACCCGGGACCTCTAGCTTCGTAGGCAGGATCGCTACCCACTAGGCTAAGCGGTCGTCAAACAAATAACCGCTTATCTGGTCATTTGAAGACTTTGAGCGTAAATTATTTGGTACAGATTGTATATCTATACCAACAAACGATCGAACTTCTTGTGGTTTGATCGAGTTATTAAGTAAACATATTAACATTATTGCAACATCTTATCCATGGACAAATAATACAAAAAACTTGCAATACTCGGCAAAGCGGACCACACATATAGAGAGCTCAAGTTTTTCCAAGAGCTATTAACCAAATTCTTAACTCCGACCGAGAACTTGGAATGTACTAGAAATCCTATAAGAAGACGTCGCGAGATGTTTGTAACGACCACCGGATGCCTGAGCGAGGAAAAAATATAATTACTTCTAAGAGGAACCTGGTTCTGGGCACTGGAAGAAATGCTGTTCCACTTTATAAATCTACTGTTATATTCTGTAACATGTAACCCATCAAAATTGATACTAAATTGACAGTTTGCGCCAAAAAAATTGTGATCCAATATTATTTTAAAGAATCGTATCTGCGTATAAAATATACACCATCGATGTATAAATGAGGGAAGACGTACAGTTACTAGTAAAAATCGTCACTGAAACTGTACAAGGGGATGTATACAGATAATCCTATTTCTATTTAGTCACACTGCTATGAAAGAATAAAAGAAAAAATTCTATATATTCCTAGTAATTTCAACCGTATCGTTTTAAATACAAGACTCAAATTTAAATATATAATAAGCAAAGATGTAAAACAGCACTGTAATTTTGCGTTACGGACTGTGCATCTTTCCTAATTTATAAATCGATAATTTACCCGATCCGATCGACGCGACCTCGTATACTACCCGTTTCACCACTGAACAATTGAATGAATTACAGAAAGTTTGGTATGACCTTAATAACTTCGAACACGTTAAACTTTTATTTTGTTTTGATAAATATGTGAAAGTTAGTAATCATTTCATAATTGCCCGCACAGGAGAAGCTTATTTTCTCGACAACTCGCTGAATGCCAAATCACTTCAACTTGTTCGTTAACCATTGTCTATTCAAGTATAGGTACGTACTGTCGTCGATACGGTTGGAAGTTGTCGAGGCGTCTTCGTCAGCAGGTTCGCGGGCAATAGAGCCAGGTGGCAGTTTAGGAATCACAAAGGACCACAAGACATGCAAATCAAGCTCCTATTATCTGCCGTCGGATGCGGTACCACCGATTTACATAGAAATGGAGAGACGTCGCCAGTTAGGCGCTTCCATGCACCGCGAGGTGGCGCGTCGAGCTGCAAAACGGCCTTTGCTGCTGCAGATATGATTACTGAGGCAAATCCGGCGCGCAATTTATAGAGCTGCGAAATGCTACAGTACTCATGAAAATTTAAATATGAGTTAACAACTAAGTCTTTACATTCACAAACGTTAAATCGGCGAGAATGAAATAAGCGACGTACTTTGAATATAATTTGTAAACATTTGCATTTAAATGGTTTAAGTAAGTTTGTATGGACTGAGGACCTCGCTTTTTTTCTGTTTCCAAGCGGCCACTGAAATATAAAATTATAATTTCACAGTGCTTCTTTAATTAAACTAACTTATTCGCTTTGGAACAAAGACATTAGAGTATCAAATCCTATATTTATATCAATGGAATGCACCTAAGATTTTCAGGAGGTTTTTTTCAGCAACGTACATGTGAGGGTTTATATTACGCAGAGCGCAACGAACCTGTCTCAAATTTATAAGGCCATAGGGCCATGGTTTGAATCTGGACGTGTACCAATGAGTTTTTCTGACTTAAGTACATTAACTATTATTGACTCCGTGCCTCGGAGAGCACGTTAAGCAGTCGGTTCCGGACGCTGTCAATAGATGGCGGTCGTTACAATCCCCAACCCGCAGTGGAGTAGGGTAGTGGATTTAAACTCCAAACCCCCTCCTCACCCTGGGGGAGGCCTAAGCCCCTGCAGTGGGGTAAAATGGGCTGATGATGATGACATTATTACGCCTTCTACTCGAAAGGTAATTTATTTTATAGATATTTATTTTATAGAGTCCGAGGACGACCGCTTAGCCTAGTGGACAGCGACCCTGCCTGCGAAGCTGGAGGTCCCGGGTTCGAATCCCAGGTCGGGTCAGTATTTATATGATATTAATACTGGCACCGGGTCTTGGTTGTTATATGTATGTGGTGTCTTCGCTTGGTACCCAAAATACAAGCTAATGCTTAGTTTGGGACCTAGACGTTGTTGTGATTGTAAATGTTAAAAAAAAAAATAAAAAAAAAAATAAAAAAAAAAATTTAGAGCAAACTTCTATTAGGGGCCGTCACACTACGAAAGACGCCATTTTCACTCTTTTGCACTGTATATTGAGAAATTTTAAGGTATATTAACGAGTACATTTTTTAAAGTCAGCGATATCGGTGACAGTAATTTATCAATGCCGTATTAGAAATTTTTATGCCAGAAATGTTACCCAATATTGTTTCTTTGCGAGACAGAGAGTATCGTTAATTAATTAATTTGTACGTGGTGTTGGGCAACGAGGAGCAGGGAGGGGGTATAGTTGTGCAACTGAGCGAGGGGGGCTACCGCGTGCCGCTCCGAGTCCGTAATAACCTTGCATGGAGTGACCCGCCCGACCCGACTACCCGTCACTTATCTACTTATGCAATCAATCCAAAGTAAACTTCGTTATAACTGACTTAAGCAATTGACGACAAAAAAAAAAAAGAAATAATATAATTGCGAAGTCAAAAACAACTACAATTATTAAATAGTTAAAATATATTTACATCGACAACATTCATTATTGGAAAAACAATTATTTAATACGATTTGTGAAGGGTAATAGTAATGACCTATGATAAAGCAACGTGTAGAATAATATCATCTTTGACAGGTAAAAGCCCAATTTATACTAAAAGTTATTTCTCTGCGACTATAAAGCTAAATTCTACCGTTAATAATATTTATTCATTTGTCGCATTTTAGTCTTACTCAATTTTAGTAAAATTTTTAGTTATGTAACAGTATCAAAATTTCCCCAACCTCTCAGGAAACATTATTTTTGTACTGACTATTAAATGTAGCTATTGATACAATTTAGGTCTTGTATTTATTTTAAAGTATCTAGCTTTGAAAGATTAATTTCTTTTCTGTGACAAAAATAAATAATATTCTCAAGTGATATAAGAAAACTTTTATACAATCGTACCTACTAAGCATAGAGCTTTATTAGGAAATATTGGAAAACGTCATATGATTAGTTTTCCGTTATCAGTGTTAGGTAGTTGTCTAATGCGATATCGAGATCAATAAACAGAACTTAATTTCAATTTATATAATGGACATTATGGTATGTCGCGGAAAAAATCGATTTCCACTAAAGCGGGCCAGAGACGGTCGACGACTGTATAATTTTCGCGTCAATTAACACGAAAACGTGTTTGTTTATTTACTAGAGGTGAATAAACCTTGAGGTCTCCAAGTTGTAATCGATATTTGGTAACGGTAATTTTTTTGTGTTAATGTATTTGTATCGTTTCACGGTGCGAACTTGTGCGACGTGCATGAACAGTGATTGTGACAATTCGTTTTAATATTGAGATTCTGCGATTGATCGATTCTGATTTGTAGCGTAATTAATGCGGTTTAAAAGAGTTCGTTTAATTTAGAAGTTAAAGTTATATTTATTGACTATTCATCCGTACGCAGTGGCGTGCTTTCTATCAATTCAAATTAACTTTTTTATTTGTACTCATGAATTACAGAGCTAAAAATTAAAATAATTTAAATTGACTGCCCAAAGGTACCTAATAGATAATAAGCGGAAACACAATGTCTAATTCAAAAAGCAAATTCAATGAATAGTTCTCTATTCAATGCTTACTCTAACCGGAGGTCCTTTAATGCCTCCATTACGAAAGGGCCTCCGACTGCACTGAACATCATAACATTTTTATATACCAATTTTGCATTTCGAAAATCTATCAGATGCACTCATTACCTCTAGTGTGAAGAATATAATATCCAATAATTGAACTATATCGATATATAGTGTTAACTATACAGTAAAGTTATGTTATAACCACTTATAATTGATTTGATTGTAGAAGCTAAGGTTGAAAAACAGGTTTAAGAATTTGTATGACATACGTTCAAATCTCGGGCAAAATTGAAAACATAAGCCATATTTCTCCAGTCTTCAAGAAGTCTTAACAGACTTCTTTTAATTAATTTAATTTTTCCTGTTGCGTTTCATTAAATTCTACATTTCAAATAGACTTTTCAAATCTAGGGTGCGTCATGAGGTATAATTGTTTAGCTGTTGAGGTTCTATCACGGTCGCGTCCACTGCCGCGGTCACGCGCAGCGCCATGCTTAATGATGCCTTTGAGCGTGGAGAAACGGTCGACGGATTTTTTTACTAGATCAATTATTTGTTGATACAATAAATCATGCGTCAAAGTAAAGTGTACTGGCCACAAATTAAACAGTACATCTACCATAAAATTAACATATAACTAAGTTTCATGGTTAGATTAGTAGGTAAGAGGTAGGTAGCAAGATCTTAGCGATCGTTTTGATATTACAATTTACAACAGCGAGTACTTAACAAAATTTTCACACAACATCATACATATTTATTTATTGTCATATCAGTGAAAACTTCTATAAATGTAGGTAATTAATTTTGTGCTATTATCACAACTTGATTTGAAGCAAATGAATAATCATTTATGTAGAACTTTGCTATGATCGAAAATATTAAATTCTATTGAACGATTGAGCGTAAAAAGACTGCCGAGTTCACATTGCCCCGAGTTTTTGAAGTGTATCCAATATTCTTCAATATAATATTAATAAATGACGCGACATGATGGCATGACACTATACTAAAAATTCAAACGAGAAAACATTTTTTTTACGTATGGTTAATCCGTTTAATTTTTTTTCCATGGAAATTATTCATTACTGACATTGGCGTTTCCAGGAATTTGTTTGTTAGAATATAAAGTTGGAACTTTCAGCATCCAAATCAGACTCATATACTACTCATCAAATTTTTCGGAAAAACATGAATGGAATTCGGCCATTTTCATTACGGTCCGGTCGAATTTTGTAATAAAATATATTGTGAATTCTCGAAGTGAATATTGAAATACCGATCTCAGCTCTGAAATAATTCGGAAGGCCGTCGACTGGACCCTCAGATAAAAACGTATCGGCGCGATTACAAAAGGAGCAAATTGATACGTGAAAAAAACACGCTTGTTATCTTCAATTAGTTTCCGAAGAGAGTAGTTGGGTGGAATCATAAAGGCGGCAATAACGTCGAGCGACCGGAGCCGGTTTTGAAAAACAACCTACTTGGAACCGGTGGCTGTCATGACGCGGCGTCCGTCTATTGAAAGAGTTGATGTTCGAATATTGTATGTATTTTATGTTGTGTACCTACTATTAAACGCATATTTATGTAGTATAAATTGATTTTTTTTTCTGTCAAAACGTTACTAACTAACTTCAACTACCTCGATTTTTTTTCCCTAAACTGTCACAATTCGCACTGTCGAAATTCGGGCCTGGCCTTAAACGACGCGAAGAACAGCAAGCTTTCCACAATTTTTTATACGATACGTTTGGTCGGTTAGAACGATTTATTCACCAGATACGTTGAAGCGCATTTAGTAATCGTATATATATGGTAAATATTGTCAAATATGTCAAAATACTGGATATGGATAGATGACCTAACGAATGTGATACTTTGACCGAGATACCTTAAATAGGCTGGTACAATGAACAGTGCACTAAGCAATCCATGGTGAAAAGTTCACGAAATCCCCTAGTTTCAGAGATAAGAATTTTCAAAACAAAGATAATTTAAGTAGGTAAGTAAAATAGTTTAAGATTATTATGAATTAAATCCAAACGTGATCTCGACCAATCGGCCACATAAGAGGTCAATCTACATTTTAAGTGACTATCGTTTCACATTCGTTTGAATTTTTGAATGACACGAAAGAAAACATCTAAAAAAAAGTTAACATTTGTATAATTTATGTAAATTATGGAAATTTATTGAGATGTAAAATGAGTTCATAACAAGTTTTACGTCGTCTATTACTGCCAATTATATATTTTCGATTTCTTGTAAGAATATTAATTTAATTTTGGGCTCATATAGTGCTATAATTCCTAAGTTATTATTGTAGTTTCGGCGACTTCAAGATAATGCTACAGAATATAATGCTTGGAAACATAAAAGTTTTTCTTGCCTCGAAACTCGAAAGCTACTTTCATATCATTTTCTATAAGTTTTATAGTTCTTCAATCATACGAATATACCGCAGATGTTTATGAATGTTGCAGTTAGGTATCTCCTTTAAAAAAAATAAACACACACAGGTGAACATAGTCAATTAGCCGAACATTAATTTGGCCTCGATCGAATAGAAAAATATTGCATATTTGTTTTATTTAATAGCTATGAATATGTATCAGGCTTTTTATATACATTTGTCCGACAGAACAACATTATAATATTTAGTTTATAAAATATAAATTATTGCAAAAAGAATAACACATTATTAATATTTTCTATTTTGCTGTTAGTTCGAGTTCATAACTTTTTATCTAAACAGAAATAGCTCGGAATATAAAAAAACACGTTGCTTTCTAATATTGATGATATCGACTCAAACCAGATGGTATTAATAATCGATTTAATTTGAATATTTTGAAATATAAAATAAAATAAAATTGTATATCCTGTACGTCAAAAAACATTATTTAAATTTATTAATGGCAAAATTTCCTTCTATTTTATCATTTCACTTGTAAATGACTGCATTTAGATGGGGTATATTTAGATCTTCCAAGAAACATTTTGCGATGCAATATTTCATATCTCGAATTCTCGAGATGGAAAAGGTGTTAGAGTTAGTAGTAAAACTTACAATGTATACATATTATGTTTACATATAAATGTTACTAGCAAACTTAAACTTAATATAACGGAACAATTAAAGTTAAGGCTAGTAAACGTGCCAGAATCGTGATCAGTATTTAATAGTAGCGGATGTAAGATTTCTTAACGAGGGGCGAAACTAAATTTTTGGCCATCGCCAATCTTTCGTTAAGATTCTTAAGAATTTTTTTTTTTTTTCAAATCGAGTTTATTTAGGTAGAGTGTAAGATAACATATAAAATTTACTTTAAACTAAGAATTTCTTTGTCTGTTTGTAAACTTTGGCTTAACTATGTCTATTACATTACTTGCGTATCCTTTTCCTACGTTGCAGTATTTCTTTATATTTCGGGAAATAGTAAATGAGCAAATATAATGGTGGAAATACCGCAGTGTAGAGGAGGGATGGGCTAGTCAAATTCGTCCTAAGTTTAACTTCTTCAAAAGTTTCGGTTTTTACTATATAACGTAGTTTGATTAAAAAGAAGAAAGTGATTTTAATTAATTTCAAACCTCAAAATATGTAAAAAAATACCATAATCAAAACTAACGTTATTGAAATGAACACACAATTAAATTTTTCTATACTTATTTAAATTTTATAATTTAATTAACCTAGTAAATGTTATATCGTGTCTGCTTAATAATATCTTAAACCCCCGCTCCTCTAGATCCCTAATTTTCGAAAATTCCATAAATTTTCTCAAAAAGATTTATCAAAAGAATAACTTCAATTCACATCTACATGTCGTATTAAGAAATTTATTTCGATTAGATTAATACCAGTTCGTGCATAGTTCTGACCGGCGAGATGGATTATTGTTGTGTGTGTGTATATCTATTCTTATATGAAGACTGAAATCCAATTGGCCACACTGAAAATAAAAATATTTTTGCATGCATATCCTTGATATCGACAAGTGTCGATTATCAATATTAGTTCACTAGATTAGTCACAGAAAGTACGATAAGAAACAAGAGAAGATTAATTTAATTGGATGGGAGTGTTTTGAAAGGCGTTAGAAAGCCTGCAGTTTCAAACATAAATACCTACGCACTAGACAATTAAAATGCAAACAAATGAAAGTTAGATTTTAGAATAAAAATAAATGAATTGTTACGTTTGGATTAGTGAATTTATTTTCATGTAAATTCGACTTGCTCAACGAAATAAAGTGTAAAGGACTTGCCACTTGCCATACATTTTCGACAATGTAATTTTATTTAACATCGCACTTTACTTTGTCAATTTTTGTCTACTGTGAAGTTCTTAATAAACCTAAACTTATAAAAGCGTTTATCCTGACTAACTGACAGATAGATCTATCAACACACAGTCAAAAATACAAAGTCTAGAAAGCTGAAATATTGAACATTATTTTATAATATAATGTAAACATCCGCAAAAAAAGGATTTTTAAAAATCGATATGAGTGTATTTTAAAAAGGAACCTTGAAAAAGGTATTCTTTTCACATATCATATTTTTTGTATTAGACAGTGACTATTTGGGTTATTCAACGCAAATATGAATGGCTTATAGCCTATAAATCTACTGGTTAAACAAACGGGTTCGACAAATAATCGAATTATTCTGACTAACGTTTAACCATATCAATGGTTAAAAAAGACCTAACCAAATTCGTTCTAGAACACTAAAACTCTGACAAGGTCAAGGCAGCACTCCTAAAAAATACAATAAAAGCAGCACAAACCCCAACGAAACAAAGGAAGAAAAAACGAAACGTATAGGTGGAAAACAATTCACTAACGTTCAGGGGGGGGGGGGGCGAAGACATACTAATTGCGCCTTCAGAATACTATGCTTAGGCGAGATACGGGCTACTACAATTGAGACCACTGGGGCCCGAAGCAAAACAGAAATGAAAAAGGCTACCGACCAAGTAAACGAGCTTCTCGAAAAAAAAAAAACAGAAAGACTGCATTAAGTGAAGAAAGCGAATAACCAATTAAGAAACGACAATGCTCACAATAAGAACCTGACAAAACAACTTATGTTCCCTACTGTGATTTGTCAACACACTGCAATGTCTATTACCTTTCCTAGCTCCCTTTTCTGGCTAAAGGTTGCACGAATACAGGCTAACTCTCACTCTTATCACTCCCAATCCAGACTATAAGCTACAACTACACGTGCTTTATCTACGTTCTCTTCGGTGTGTCGAGACTTGTCCCTTTCAGACATTGCGTCTGGCTGAAGGTTGGACAAATTGATTGATTGATAAAGCCAAAAAACCTATATAAAATACAACTTAATAAATGCTTGTAATCCATGCGAGCGAAGCTGCGGGCGGTAGTTAGTTGTGTAATATATTAACTCCAGTATAGTAAAGAAATCTGAATAACAAATTACAAAACTCAGCGAACGTGTAGTTTTATCGATATGACGCACAGAACATTCGTCCAAAACATTTTATGACTGACGCCGTCTGATTTTACTTAGATGAATTTTTACATGATAGATACTACCTACTACGTCTTTGAAAAGACTCCTAAAGCCGGATAATACCTCACGCTGGCGCTGCTGTAAAAGCATTTACGTTGCCTGTGTATTTCCAATATATATATTTATATATATTTCCGTAATATTTGTTCATTCGGACAGTTGGATTTCTTTCGGTGTTGCTTCAAAGCTGCTTCAGAGCATGGTACAATAAAATCAGGTATTGGGCACCGAGACACCTGTTTTGAGTTACATCATTCCTGAGTTGCCATCTTTTGCCACCATTGCAAAACTAACAAAGGAATGTAGATAGTTAGTTTTACGTCGTTGCCCATTTCAACCGATTTCAACATACACATCTGCGATCAAATGTTTTATATATGAAAATTTTTCAAGCGTTGTGTGTTATTAAAACATTACTTGCATGTCTATTTACTTGCCTTACATGCACCTATCTATAATCGACTGCTTGATTACCTATATAAAAGGCAAAATAAAAAATTGTTTACGTAATCTCAAATTAAACATCAAACAAAATCTATTCCAACCTGTCAAAATCTTACCTTCGTCTGTTTAAATTAAAATTAAATTAATACAAATTTCGAATAACATTCTACAAATAGAACTTTTAAAGTTCGTATACAGACTACAAAATAGGTAACAAAATTATTCAAGAAATATCTACCCTGTTGTAATCAAGTGATCATTGAGAGAAACCTTCAGTTCAAGACCAGTTTAACCGTGAGTCAGTGGCCTAACTTCCGCCGATCGTGTCACAGCCGCAGGCGTTGCGGGCTGAGGGGTACGGGGAGGGGCAGTTCTGGGAAACTGGCCTCACAACTAGACCTACTCCGCAAGCTTTTTGTTCGCTTTGATTCACGACCCCTTGACGTGACTCAACTGCGACTCAGCTATGACATTTCGTCTTTTCATTATTACTGCTCGTTATGAATATGACGATGTCGATTAATTATTGCTGGGAAACACAACTTCTATGCGAAACACAAGGTTATCAAACAGCTGTTGAATAATCTAAAAAATGGTGAAGATATAATCATAAAACATATATTCATCATAAAATTTTGCTTAGAAATAAAATGGATTGATAAAGCTTAGAGATTTATAATAGTATCGATACGTTCAATTCATTCCAGCAGCTCTTTTTATACCCGACTGCAGAGGCTTAGGCCTCCCATCAAGATGAGGGGGCTTGAAGCTTAAATCCACAACGCTGCTTCAATCCGGGTTGGCGGGTTGTGACGACCGCCATCTATTGACAGCAACGGGACCGACTGCTTAACGTGCTCTCAGAGGTACGGAGTCAGTGATATTTAAAGTACTTTAGTCAGAAAAAATTCATTGGTACACGCCCGGATTCGAAGCACGACCCATGTGGTTACGACCCTTATAGATTTTAAACAGGTTCGCTGCGTTCGGACTATCACGACTCACGTAGATATCGATACACACATAGATATGTTAATATTTTAATATACAGTTGTGTTTGTTACAAGAGAAAATATGGAATTGATAAATATACACGTGTCTCAATTAATTATTAGCATTTAAACGATGGAAAATTAAATACATTGAACCACTGTATCGTTAACTGCCTATATTCACATATCGACCAGACACCCACGGACCGCCCACGCGCGCCCACGCTCACTCGTCTTCTTGTTTGCTTGCTTTCTTCGGTCGCCCGTTCGGTGACAATTGTAACTGAGCAAATATTAGCATATACATTTTAGGACTAACTGTTACGCTACAGTGAGGCCCTAATAATAACGCTCGCTATGCTTATATATCCAATGTCAACAAAGTATATTCAAGCTTGCACGGACTCAATCAACTCAACCTTACCTCATGTGACCTTACGCAAAAACTGCCACTACACGCACTACCTTTATTACGTAGGTAAATAGTAAATTAACCTCCTTTTTAAGAAGGTTTCTTAAGTTCGCGTAAAGTTTTGCTTAAGGCAATACCGAAATCACTTTATTGAGAGTATTGAAACGTCGCAAAATATTGAGTTTTTTTCTATGTTATCTGACTGGGATCCTATATTGAGCCATGCTTCGAAATGAAAACAACGTCAACCCTCGTCAACCTTCGACAGCCTGATTAAACGCTGAAAGCAAACAAGTTGATGAAAAAACTGAATGGGCGTATTCATATTAAATGTTCCGCGATATGATTTTATAAACGCCAATGGACGATAGAACCCTAACGTGTAAATTAATAAATTATTAAGTATGATGATCACCTCTAAATTATCATAGTTGATATTGACGACCGCTTAGCCTAGTGGGCAGCGACCCTTCCTGCGAAGCTGGAGGTCCCGGGTTCGAATCCCAGGTCGGGTCAGTATAAATATAATGAATATTGATATTGGTACCGGGTCTTGGTTGTTATATGTGTGTGGTGTCTTTGCGAAAATATTTATATATGTATATATTATAAAGAATATTTAAGTATGTATATCAGTTGTCTAGTAACCTATAACACAAGCATAATACTTGCTTACTTTGGGACTAGATGACGCTGTGTGGGAAGTCCCATGTATTATTATTATTATTATTCATTAATTAAGTCACAATAAAACTGAGATCTCAGTCCCATTTCAGTTTGTATTTGATTGTATGAAGTTTATGATAGTACAACTTAATGAGAATAAATACAGACGCATCCTAATTATACGACCTCTTTTTTTATAAATTAAGCATGTGGCCAAATCCGATTTTCTGACAGTTTAAACTACAATAAATCCCAACAGTTTCGCTCACTTTTTTATTATTAGAAGAATAAAAAATATATATGTATATAAATAACATTGCAAAGTCACGAACAAAAATAAAACTTAATTTACGCTAACGAATGCACAGTCCATTTGTTGATTGGCGGAACATCGCTAGTCGGGGCCATAATAGAGACGTTTCTGGAAAAGCTGGATTTAGCTGTGCAGTCAATTAGTCGAGATGTAGGAGCTTGAGCACTCTTGTTTATCAGTCGCATGGCTAAATAGCATCGGCGTTCAGCGAACTGAAAGGCCCCCGGAGACTGGTGAACTCTGACCCGAATCTCGTTAGCGTCTCTGTAAACAAGTAGCGTCAGAATCTTGTTTCATACTAGGATATAATAAATAGTAGAACAACCTATTATTTGAACTACAACCTAGTATGTGGTCACGTATAAGAAGGGTCCTGTATATCGACATAAACCAAGCCATTTGAATCACAAATATACCTACAACTACATATCACGTTGGTTTATCTATAGAGTTAATTAATTTTACAGCAGTGTTTGGTTCTAATAGAGTCATAAATGTCAATTCACAGTATCGAAGAGTCATTACGCAATGTTGCGGGGTTGAAGACTGGCGCGCAGGGATTTCACGAGGGTGTAGATCGGCGCGCACTGAAACTCGGCCTAAAACTCGTCATCTTGTACCAGCTAGCTAGAGTATGAGTGGTTAGACGGTAAACGCAGAAGAGGAGTCAATTCGTACTTTTATGGTTATAACTAATTTTTTATCAAACTTTCACGCTTCATTGCTGGAGTACAGTTTTTCATCAGTATTGAAAATATATATGAAAGAAAAATATGTTATCTTCACTTTGCGTGTATGGGAGGTATCTGAAAAAATCTATCAATATTTTAATATACACCTATCCTATATGTAAAACGATTACAAATATATAATAATACCAGGGACATCCCACACAGCGCCATCTAGTCCCAAACAAAGCAAAGTTTGTATTATGGATACTAGACAACTGATATAAATACTTAAGTAAATATTCTTTTCAATACATTTGCTATTAATACGGTCTTTATGACATCGAAACTTGTGCCGTACTGTTGTATTTTAAAGTACTAGGCCTTTTTACTTTACACCAGTCACAAACGAGCATTCTGTTTGTGACGCATGCGTAAACCGCGAAACTCGACCCGCTCGCGCCCTTAGCTCCCGCCATTATTACATTTGAAATATATACCAAATTTTAATCGAAAATGTATTGAAAAACGTCGTATGATGCTCGTACTCAGTAAACTTGGTATTATAGTCAACGGTTTATTATAAGCACTCGGCTTCGTCTCGTGCCTAAACACCTCGCCTGTAATATACAGCTTACCGTACTTGCATCATAATGTACTATTATAATATATACATATATTTTAATATTTGCCGTCCATATGTATAACTATTCACAGCTTTAAAACTCTAATTTTCTGTGAGTATAATGGTAATATATGGAGAAATTACAAGGTTTCCTAAAAAAGAACCCTAAAACAGAAATATTTTTGTTTGTAGACATTTGTATTACTCTTTATTTTCTATTAAATATTAATGTACCTGAGTATTGTGATTGACTTTACTTTGTTTCGTTCATTGAACTTCTTTGAGGCAAATAAAAAATTCATTTTTTTTTTAAATCTCTATAAAGAATATCTTTGCTGACAGGAATAGAGTTTGCAAATCTGTTTGTTCCAGGTAAACCCTGAAATTCTGTAGCAACTGTTCTATTATTATACGTACGGCGCTTTTATATGACTAAATTATGATGATAGTGACAATTAAGTTTTTCAGTTTGGCAAATGTTTCCAACGGAAATTAGAAAAATGGAAAAACTAAACACTGAAGAAGTGTTTTTATTTTATTATGTTTAATATATTAATATATGAAAGCATAGAGATTAAGTCTATCAGGAGAGCAGAAGGGTAAATAGACGTAGTGAAAAAAAAAAATATAATTGAAGCCGATGCCACTCCATGCGCATCAGGTGCAATCCTGTAAAGTGACATATTAATGTTGAAATTCGTGTGGCGATTCGCTCACAAGTTCAACCATCTAGGTCAGTCAAACGTAGGTAGCCGGTAATGTTTTTTAAGTACCATCAATTGAAGCGAATCAACACAACTGGGACACTATCACAAGATGAGAGCATCGTCGTCGTCCGGGCATTCCACACTTTTATGGACCGTTAGACTAATGTAAAAATAACACCTTCGAAGCCAACGGTCACCGTAAGAGTACCTAAGTGCCTGTGACCATATACGAGAAAGTGTTACTTTAATTTTCAGAGTGTGGCCGGTTTCGTTATTACTTTATTATCACGAGACAAATAATACCGTAGCGATAACAACTTCCACTCCGTGTGTTTTCTAAATTTAAATGTCATTATAGTTCCGACGCATGTGATAATATGTTTTTATGGCTTTGGGAACAAATTTAAGCTTAGTTCTTAATATAACACGTGATTAGCTCAAAAGGGTGAAATATTAAAAAAAATATTTGACATTGAATTATGTATTAGACCTTGTTTTTATTAATTGCCAAATCAATTTATGTTCTTATATTAAATAAATATTACTAATTTTCGAAGTAATTTTATGAGGGTTTTTGATATGGTTTATGATTTGAAATGGCGAGTATAGCTAGACAGACACGTCATAAAAGCTCTATTATTTTGAAAAATTGTTAAAAGTTTCTTTTCTACATAAACATATCCAAAGATGATATTGACATGAAAATAAAAATAACATGATTTATTTCACTAATTACACTCCCTTCACTTTGTTCACCTTCGATGAATCGCATTCAAACGTTTTATTAACGTAATAAAAGGTGGTTTCAAAATGTAAGAGCATCCACTCAGGGTCAATTGACGTTCCGAAGTGTTGTACACAAATTAAGTTACTAAAATATAGCTTCGATACCTGTCGAATGTCTCCTCGAAATAATCGTCACGACTTACGGACGGGCAAGCAATAAACATTAATATTTTCTAAGTATGAAAATATTACGACTCGACGCAACAATAAATGTGCGACCACTTTTCTCAATAATACTATTACAGCAACGGGTTCTGATTAACACTTCGTATAACACACGACCAGTTCTTTCTCTGTATATTTCGCTCCCGTACAATTCACAGCGTACATTAATTTGATAAACCCCGGAAACGGACAATTCGTTTATTTCAACTTGGCATTCATTTTAAGTCACTACTCACTTTGACGCTTCGCCTGTCGAATCGATTCGTCTGACTGACTTGTCGAGTACGTCTAATAGGAATAATAATAATGAAGAAATAAAGATATTTGTAGCGAAGTGTGTAGACGATAGCTTGATTCTAATCAATGGAAGATGGGGTCATGCTGTTGCTCGTAACAACTGTGTGTTTGTTTTATAAATTCTCATTGCTTTTTACAGTAAAGATCGATTAAAATGCAGTTTTTATTGCAAAGCATTCGTACTTACTAGATAACAACAAAATAAAAAAAACCTTCCAGACGTTGACCATGACCATAGGATTATGCATGAAGCCGAAAATGGGAAGCTATTCGATCATGTGACATTGATGAATATGTAAGTATATTGCCGTATTGATTTTATATCGTGAAGTAGTATCGACGTATTCAAAAGTGTTTTGTGTATCTTAGGAAGCTAATGATGTCTTCACTGAAGGCTTAGGGCCGGTAATTCAATACGACCTTAAGGTTGTCTTTAGATTTAAGGCAGCCTTAAACAAAAAAAAAGTGTAATTCATTACATCCTTAGAATAAATGTCAACTTAAGTCGTCACTTAAGGCAGTGAATTTTAAGGGAAGTCGTGAGCTACCTAAGGCCTACCTTAAGTTCGGAACAAACTTCAGAACTAGAGAGACTAGTAATCTGTGGTCAGAACGTGGTGAAAACCAGTCAAAACCACAAAATACGTCAAAACGTAAACGTCAAATTAAAATAGGTATTGTTTTTAAAAAAACACAAAAAAATTGCTGCTTTTATTAACTTTTTGCTATATAAAACTGCATTATCAATTTTTAAACAAGGCAAATAATTGGTACCTCGAGAGAATTTCGGAGGTGAGTCCTTTTTTTTTTTTTGTACATAGTAGGTACCTACGTACTTTTCATTTACTGTGAAGTGGACGCGGCTGTGTTATGCACAGGTGCGGGGCCCACTCAGCTCAGCGTGTCAATTTTGTTACCAGATAGAATAAACGTAAATATCATTATATAACATTTTGGTGGATATTAATTTAACAAATGTTCACTTTAGTCAATCTCAGAAGTATTATTTGCATTTCCTTTTATTATTTGATAATTTTTATTTCATTATTATTTTCATTAAACGTTAAAACAAGGATTTATGTTATGTTAGATAAAAATATCTCTAAGTCAGGGTGTCACTTGGCACATGGTAACCCCAAATGCGGAAAGTTGGTTGTATTGTTTCCTCAGTTAAGAGCAAAAAAAAATTGTATTGAAATACACATGCACTAATGCACTACGTAAGGCTAATTTCTAAGGCCAAAATGAATTACCGGCCCTTAGTTCTTAGTTTTGCCTCAGTTTTACGCCTCGAATTATTATCTGTTTTCGATATTATCTACATTGTATTAAAAAAAATGAAAATATGTTTACAATAGATCATAGAGAATAGACAAATAAACTCGAAAAATAAGAATAGGTAATTTAAATATCGATAAAATCATTTATTATATCTTTTATTGTTATTTCGACTATAATTTCACTACATATTATTTAGCGAAAAATAAATGACACTTAAGATATGCAGCAAAATTATCTAGCAACTGATAGTTTCCATTATCATTTTAATTCCAAGTTAATCAATATTTATTACAAAAAAATCCTAATTTGAATGTAGCAAGCGACAAATATTCCACAATGCTACTGTTATTTTTCTTTCCTTTGGGTGCCGCCGCGTTTAGGGTCTAGTCTGTTTCTCGAATTTTATCGAGAAACGGGCCTTAAATATACACGAACTTTTAGCTCCAATTGGCATACCTACTATCAACGAGTAATTCTGGTATTGAATTTGGACAAAAACATATCAAAATTATTAAAAGTAGCTACCAAATGGTACTAAAACATCGAAACAAATGCATTTGCATTTGTTCAATTATTATTTATACCGTGTTATTACACAAATGGCATGCATACATTGTCCTGCTGACCTTATAAACCCAAATTAGTGTAGGAAGTGCGCGCTATTCCCAAATAGCGTGCGGCACCTGAC
This sequence comes from Luffia ferchaultella, assembly GCA_949709985.1. NCBI lineage: Eukaryota > Metazoa > Arthropoda > Insecta > Lepidoptera > Psychidae > Luffia > Luffia ferchaultella. Next base: position 12,186,935 of record OX453240.1, on the reverse strand, counting down.
CGTACATATTAAAATCGTAATTAATTAACATTTACATCTTTATGTTAAACATTCAAAAATTACAATATATTACAAGCATTGAATAAGATTTGGAAATTATTATTCTAATTTGAAGCATCAAAGGGAAATTAAATTAACATTTTTGTATTAAACAACCTATTGTTATTACAGTAAAATTCTCATACTGGACGTTGCAAAGAAGAGTAGCAATTAATTAATTTCACTCGCTGAATAAGCACATAAAATGTGTGTTGTTTTTCTATTTTAAATGTATGCTGTCTGTATATCATAATTTTATTTAAATTTATACTTTAACATTCGCTCTTAGTGTTTCATTCTGAAAATCGCAGTTTCGGTATCCATTCTTTAGGTAAACTCGAAGCGGCTAGCAGATTTGGATGGCCTATTTTAATGTTCGGAGTTGTTAATCCAAATTGAACTGCTCAGTGCAATAACGGCCCAACCCACAAAATCACAATAATATAGTTAAATACATAATGTATTGATATTTAAACATATATTAAAATCACAAAGGCCCAAGTACAATTTCTAATAATTAGGTAATTGCAATCCTTTAATACGGTACGGCACAACACGTCTTTAGTATTTTTGTCGACGAAGGAAGTGCTGGCTGGAGCGTTAACAATGCTATTAGGTATTTCCGTCCGAGAAGCAAACGGCCAAAGATTTATAAGACTTTCATTAATAAGCGATATCAACGAAGCCGACAGTTCAATCGACCAACAAAGAATAGGAAGATGGATGAACCCGTCACCCGTGGCCTACTGATGGATTGTCTTTTTTCAATGGTCCCATAATTTTGTCGCCAAGAATTTTTTCGCGTTTAAAGTATTTATTGGCACGGTTTTTTTACAACGCATAAAAAGTTTTAGAACAGTTCTTGTGTTTATAACTTCGTACTGGCTGCGTTGGAACCATTTCTTAAGAATAATAACGAAGCGGTCGAATTTGAAGCTATAGCTACTTTCATTTACAAGTTAAAGGTCAAAATTAATTTTTAAAACGTGACAATTATAAATTTTAATGATCTATACCGTACAATTGCATTTCGATACGCGTATAATTAACCTATAATTGGAAGCCTTTTTAATTTTTGTGGGTAGGTATGTACCTGCTAGCAAATTTGCGACACAAATCCTGTTCCATTTACGAAAGTAATACACGTAAATAGATTCGACAGCTTATATCTTCGGAACAGTGTGTAATGAACTGCATTCAAGTCGGCGGCTCGTTCAAGAATGATCACAAGACATCTTAGTTCTAAGACTCGGCATTAGGGAAATCTTCCCTCGCACCTGCTAACTGAATAAAATAATGTTCTTAGGATGTATAAAGAATTTACGATCATGAAAGTTGCCAGAAAATTTCGTGTGCTATTAACTTGAATTAATTAATTTGTAATTAAATTTTATGTTCATATAAACAGAAGAGCTGGCTCTAAAATTTAGAATATACAGAGAACATTCAGAATTTCAATAGAATTTTAACAAATAATCTATAAGATATAGGTAAATATACGTAAAGAGAAAACTTTGTCCCAATTTTTAAGCATATTGCGCGCACGGAGGAGTGTGAGATTGACATAGTTAAAGTTTATTTGGAGAAGGAGTGATGAAAGCTAAAATCTGTATATACGTTGCAAGTACTGTCGATGTCAAACATATAACCATTTATTACAGCGGCAAAAGCGCCAAAAGCGCAATTCTGAACGTAGCTTAATATTTCATTATCGTTCAAACTTAAAAATATAATGAATCACTGTTTAGTAAGAAGTCCTTCTCTGTCATAAGATTAATTCATCAGTTTCAAAAAATAGTTCTTGGCGTTAGGTATTTATTATCTAAAGACTAGGTATATAAAAAAATTACAGATCAAATTATCACACAAAGTTTTTTTCCGATAGATTTATTGATACAACGTGATTACTGAGTTCAACATAAATACTGCTCACGAGAAATAGGCCATCTAGGGTGTAACAGGAAGTAGTATACCGCGGCGGCCGCCGCCCAACACAATCAATTCTGGGGCGGGAGACTGGTGACTCAGTACTACAGGTCTCAAGGTGATGTGATTCATTGTTCAGGCCGTTTTTATCAATTTTCAATCTAGGTTATAAGGTAAAATCTTTATTTAACAGCGATAAAAAAAATATTATGAGGAAATATCTATCTTTGTTTAACCATTTCGAAAACGAGATACAATTAATTTCGCTCGATAGAAAAAAATCACCAAAAAACCCTTAATAAAACACTTTATCTTGTGTTATATTAAATATCATGCATCTTTAACGTTAAAAAAAAATTCAAATAGAGGTTTTACTTATACCTATCCATTGGCTTTTTATTTTTGTCTATATAACTATTATTTTATTCGTAATAAAATATATAAGAATTGTCGCTTGCGTTTTTATTTACAAGCAGTATTGAAGTCTTGCATTTCGTTTGCATTTTTATTGCAATTTGATATTAGTTTCAATGTTTAATCTTATTGTAACATATTATGTGAGAGGGAAACAAAACAATATTATTATTATTAAATCATTAGTCGCCCCCACATTTTCACGCAAAGATAACTTTGTGGCGCAATATCTAAATATTTAAGTTTTGGGGGATACTAAAAAATACATATTTATTTTATTAATTTCACTAAAGATATAATAATATCAAACTTATAATAAGATCTATAAATATGTTTCTAACGTACAGGTTATTATAATAACCGGTATATTAGACATGTGTATAACGCGGGCAGAGCCGCTGGCGGAAGCTTGATACGACACAACTTGCTAATTAAAAGAAATGTATTCACATATTCGAATTAGTAACTTTTTTTAAAAAGTAAGCAAACTTAAGATGTAAGTTCATTTCAAACGAAATTCGATTAATGTAAAATAACAAATCAATTACTTACATCTCGTCCTAATAACATAAAACACATCATTTTGTTATAATCACATCACTTAACAGCCACGTAGCTTCATAACTGAACGTTTCCAATATCGATGTTTTTTTGACTTTTTCTGGGATGTTCATTGTAATGTAAGGTAAGATGTCTTATGTAAGGAATAATAGTACTTATATAAACTTATCGTTTTACTGTTCTACCTTCCGTAACATCTTAACGAAATCATTGACTTTGATTTTCATTATGGTCAATGAGTTTTGTATATACACCGTAATGTAGTAGTGATAAAGGATATGTAGAAACATAAAAACAAAATAAACGAAGAAATTTATCAAAAATCTATTTGAAATACATAAAGAAATTCAAACGACTCTTTCATCGCAGACCTATCCTATTGCTAGCGTTTTGTGAATGTAATTCAACTCAAGCTTGTCTATTCAACACCTATTTACTCGAAGATTGCTAGACATGTATACATAGCGTTATCTGTCGTTTTAGTAGAGGAGAAAGCTCGGGTCGGCCTAACTACAGCCAATCGAACGTGGTGTCGGCCTCGAATTCACTCCATCAAGCCGAATGACCCATCGAATGGCAGGTGCCAGTTCCGCTGCGAATTACGGACATTTAACCTCATAGAAAAATTGTTTTTCTTGTCATTGTCTCTGCGTGAAATGATCACTTGCCAAATCTGAGCTATCAAAATTTCCCATTAGGAAAAATTGTATTGTATATTATGTCTAATGAATACGCAACTAGAACTAGATTACATAATTATATTTTGCCAATAGTACAAATAAGAAACATCAAGCGATTCATTATACAACGACTGTTATGTCTGTGATCAGTTTGTAAAGTAGGTTGACGCAGTTTAGATAACAAATTAAATTAAAAAATACGCGACGCGGCGTAAAAAAGATGTCCTACTTCTCTATCTGATCCCACCACCCGCGAGTACACTCTAAAATACTTCATACTGAAATCATGTAGTCGGAATAATTTTCTTAAGTTTTACAGGACTGAGTATTATAGTTGCGTGCGTACACGACATAAAGATGAAGAATACGGCTATTCGTGACCAAGCGATGTCCTTTGGCAGGATTAGTCATTAGTACCTAAGGATGTATTTAAGAAGGGGAGCCAGTATTCAATGAAAGGGCTTCACGAGCTGATTCCAGATATATACTACATCATTAACTTGTGGCTACTTTTTTGAAATAAAACCGAAATATATTTTCAAAACATACCAAGTTTGGGCTCCTGCAGGTAGAAAGCGGCTGAATGATTTTTTATAAAACATATCCCACATAACTCGTAATATATTCATATCTAACGTCACGGAAGCAATTCCGGAAATATTAACATTTTGTAATTTTTTTAAATTTTTATTCAAAGTAACGTGATTACGAATAATGGTTGATCTTTGAATGAGTGAAGTTTTTTTTAAATGGACAAAGTACTTGTTTTATTAGTAGCTCTAAGTCTTTAATAATAAGCATTTGACAATTTTTATTTCAAATTTCTCCCTATATAAATCAAACAGCCTATTTTTATCAACCATTCTAATCACTATCACTACATAGTATGATACAAAACAAAGTCACTTCCTGCTGACTGTCTGTCCCAATGTATACTTAGATCTTTAAAACTACGCTACGATAGGATAGGCAGCGTGATTTACGAGGAAGGTTTATGTAGTAGCACATAAAGCATGAATTAATAATTTTTTTATGTGGGAATAATAAAAATTTAAAAAAAAATAGTAAATGTTAATATTTCCGGAATTGCTTCCGTGACGTTAGATATAAATATATTAGGAGTTATGTGGCATATGTTTTATAAAAAATCATTCAGCCGCTTTCTACCTGCAGGAGCCCAAACTTGGTATGTTTTGAAAATATATTTCGGTTTTATTTCAAAAAAGTAGCCACAATTTAATGATGTACTATATATTTGGAATCAGCTTATGGAGCCCTTTCAATTTGGTAAAAAGATGCCGTTATAACACCCCCCTCCCCTCCCAGACAAAATTTTGAGATGGCTCCCCTTCTTAAATACATCATTAGGTACTAATGACTAATTCTGCGAAAGGAAATATCCGAATTTTTTCACCTACACAATGCCTCCAACCGATTTTTTTAATTTTTGTAATTTTCTTTTTTACTTTGCATTATTTACTTATAGTGAAAAGGTAAATTCGTCTATTTATTTGTTATGTTATTTTATGTATTTTATTAAATTGCAAGTATTAATTTATAAAAAAAAAATTATGTGAGAACAGTGGCCAACCAACTTTAAATCTTTAAAGATCCTAAACGGTAATTCAAAAAGAAAAGTAAAATTTGAGAAACCTCAAGATGGTTTTTGAAGACCATTTCAGTGATACCCCACTTGAAATTGTTCGTTGACTGTAAATTTTTTCTTTGTCACAATATATCTGATTGACGCCGTATCGACCATATTGAGGCAATTCGACTGTCGTAAGAATCATCGAAATCGGCCCACGAGTTTCGTCTAGACGGCCGTAAAAGAACAAACATCCCATAGTGATACATACCTAACTGATTGATGACGAACTGATGTACGCATTACCCTCTTTGCGTCACGCCAGTCTGTTAAGAATAACATAGTTTGCCTATAGTACATTTATACTCAAAAAGCACAAGTTTAAATATTAACTGAAACTCTATTATTACGAAACGATTCGAGTTATGTTAATACGATGATGACTATTGACGGAGAGAAAATTTATTTTCAGTCAGATTTGTATTACTCTACCGACATGAAAATTGCCAAGTAAAATTATTACGATATTTAATATTAGAGAATATTACTACTAGCAGAGGAATTCTTATCTCGAGTTGTCGCATCAAATCATTTCGATCGTCAGACCCGAGCCAGTTCCCGCAAACGGACACTTCCGGACCCTCCCTCGCTTCGGTAGGTATACCTCGTTTCGTTCCTAGCGTTCGTTTAATTTAAAAAGATAAGAAACTTCAGAAGCACGTTGAAAAGAAAATTTATTTTATCTAAAAAAATACAACCATTTAATCTATCTGTGGAAAATTCAAAGGAATATCTGTTACAGACCGATAAATATTTGTGACCACGAAAAAAAAAACACATTTTTAACATAGCAAGAATACTTGACTTAACACATTTTTTCGATTTGATTATAAATTGACTTTGTATGAAAAAATTTTAAATAAAAATCATTAATCTGAAAATACTGAATATTGGCATTTCCTTTAAAAATTAAATGTTACGGTTTTTCAGGCACAGATTATTCTCAATGAACAACGAAAAGGGCACTTCACATCGTGTTTGCGAAGTTCTATGACATACTAGGTACTATTCGTATGTTTTAAATTAGCTACTTAAAAAGTAGCTTTGTGAACCATTAAAGAAAGGAGAAAACTTATTGTCCTTCCGAAGAAAGCTCACAATAATTTATATTTCGATACAGTAAGGTGCGACTACGACTATGTGGCTGAATTTTTGTCAGTCAGAACATCAAGAGGTTTATGGTAGCTTGCTTTCTTATTTTTAGTGAAGGCAATGGTAAATAATAGTGTCATTATAACCCTATTTTTTATAAATTATTTTACATATAAATTGTAGAAACATTTACGAACGTTTGGTTAGAAGGCGAATTTAGTCCGTGGGCTTATCATATTTATTATTTACGGTGTCTGAATGACAGTACGTTATTCTTCATGAGCGTATATTAGCCACACATTTTTCACTTCAAAATCAATTCAACAATATGTCAGTCAAAAGTTTATTAAAAAATATTCAAGCGATTTCTAGAAAAATTAAAAGTACTTTTTCATTGATTTTTATTCATTTTCATCGGTTGAATTTTAATATAGATTCCCTAATTAAATATAATACGTTGAATAAATAATAAATAACTGGCCAAATACAAGGCGAACTATACATATAACATTATAATAGCAAAACAATATTTCTTATGTGATATAATTACAGATTATCGATTTTCAGATTTTATCATTTACATGTTTTTTTTTTTTCATTTATTTGGTCAACGGGAAGTAAGTATAGCTTACCTTTAGTTTTTAATTTACTCGTACATGCGAGTGACAAAATATGCCTCATAAAATATAGTATATGTATTCATAATATGTATATAGATTTTAGCTTTCTGCGCTCCTACTCCACTCTAACTATGCCAAATCTCACACTCCTCTGTGTGCGCAGTGTGCTTAAAAAGGGATCGAAAGCTTTTCCTTCACGTATTTATATATCTATAGAAGATTATTAAATAAATTGGTTATATTCCCTGTCAAAGTAAACGATTTTTTCAAAAATATGAATACACAGTTATGTTTTCTCAAAAATCGAGATCATGATCCTTTTGAACACTTTTCACTATTTGTCATAGTTTAGGATTTGTCCATACAAACCCATCTCAAAAACTCATATAGATTTGTGTATAGATTTTAGCTTTCTCCACTTCTACTCTACATAAACTTTTACAATGCCAAATCTTACACTCCTCCGTGCGCGGAGTATGCTTAAAAAGGGGTCTAAAGCTTTTCCTACACGTATTTATTTATGAATAATAATATCTCTATGTCTGAGTCTGAGAGTATAATGTCTCATGTCTGATATCTCAGACATGCCACACAGCGCCATCTAGTCCCAAACTAAGCAAAGATTGTATCATGAGTACCAGACAACTGGTATACATACTTAAATATTCTTGTTTTTATAATATATACCTATATATCTGTCGGTCGGTCAGTCACTAACTAATATATGTGTTGTCTTCGCTTGGTACCGAAAACACAAGCTAATCTTAGTTTGGGGCCTAGACGTTATTGTGATGTATATGTTATAAAAAAAATCAGTGATTCGATCACGCATTCATTATATTACATTAACCTATGTTTTTTTAATAGTAACCACTAGACCAAGTTTACCTTATTAGTTCAGTAATCAGTAAATCAGCAACACAAACGTTTTTGTCTTCGCGAATATTTTCCGTTATCCATGGGAATTCAAAGACAATTTCTTCGTTTAGGTTTTCCTGTAAGCCCTATATGCTATATTATTTTTCCAAAATTTTAGAGTCAGTGGTTTGGTAGATAAGAAAGAGAATGCTCGATTTTCGTAAAATATAATATATTTTTTAAAACTACGAGTTAAATATTTTGTTTCATATTTTTCTCTATATTTTAAACTTATAGATAAGGGCGATGGTCGATTTCCCTTAATAGGTCTTTAATTGTGTAATATATTCATATATAAATTTATTATAAAAATTATAATATAAATATATATAATAAAATATAATATAAAAAATATATTTGTATTTTCATAACGCGCTCTCTTTTTTTCATATGTCTGATGATGTAGTTCAAAATCAGAATTTGGTTATTTACTCTTTAAGTTTGTGATTGGATTACATAACTCTGCAGACATACACCAGAGTGATTTATAAGCTTTTTGGGTATACAAGAGTTTCGTTTTTTCACCTTGATGTATGGGAACCCTAAAACAATTGGAAACATATCATTCCAGTAAAATGGCAAACACTCAAATAAAAAGAAATTCAGTACAATACTTCTTATTACGTATATTCTTAAACTCATAAAAAGTCTCGCCACTTTGAATCGAGTTTATATTTAAAGCAGATCTTATTCAAAAGTTAATGGCCATTTTATGTTGAACAACAATGTAAGGAAAGAATGAGTGAAATTTAATACAAACTCTACGATATTAGCATCGTGGACAAAGGACTGTCGCTGTTAAGTTGGCCGATTCAAAGCCAACAGCCCGAAGCGGAACCACGTTGCGCAGCAATGCGGCCACCCTCACAACATTCTCGTCGTTAATAACTTTAGGGATTTTACACATTTCCTTGTATTTTTTGCAATCATAAAGCTTACGACATAAAATCGGACAGTGACGAGGCATGTTGTTAAATATTTTTAGGTTACCCAATATTATCGATAAATGGAACCGTTGTGATATGTCGCTCGTTTTTTCGTAGGTGTACGTACTGTACGTACATGTCAAAATATTTTCCATGAATTTTCCGGAAGCCAACATTTAGGGGTTGTAAAAAAATGTATTGATCATGTGGGATCATTTCAAAGGACTTTCCTTAAGAATCAGAAAATATTTTGTTCAGAATTTTATATTACGTCGCTATTTTAAAATTTTCTGAAAATAGAAAACAAACGTTGATTCCGCCCTATAACTTCCGACATTGGTAATGCAAATATTTCGAAAAATCTTATGGCCCCACGATTGAAATGTCTAATGTAAATTAAAGAAAAACTGTTACGACGTTTTATCCGACTCCAATTATGCATAACATTTACGAGAAATTAGTAAATGACAAACAAAATTATTTATGCGTTTTTTTTAAATTAGTGCTTACGTGTTTTTATGGTATAACATAATTTGTGACGTGTATTTTTTGTACTAATCAGTTCAAAAGGAGTTCATATGGTTTATATCTTAGATAATTTCTCGTATATACTACTGAATCGTCTGCGTGAGTTGATACGTATATCATTTTTAGGGTTCTGTGTCCAATGGCCAAAACGAATACACTATTTTGTCTGTCTGTCTGTCCGTCCACCCGCCCGTCCGTGTGTCCGTACTGTCCGTATGTCATGGGTTTCTAGCTCATAAACGGAACGAGTTACGCGAATACAGAAAAAATCTTGTGTGTAAAATGTTGACCGCAAACCGAATATTGGATGAGAAATTAAATTTAATTATTTATCATGAAGTTCCTATACACGAAAAAGCGGCCAAAATTGAAAAAAAAATGTTACCCTGAAATATGGAGCAAATCTAGAAGTGATTGAGTATAAATTATTTTTTAACCTTTTTATTATCAAAGTGGTCAGTTTCAGACCAATTTTTGTTAGGGGTTTATTCTTTGTATATTACTCTATATAAATACTGTATTTAAACAATAAATATTGAAAACGCCGATTCTTAAAAGTATGGTTCTGAGGCGTATAATAGGTACGTATACAAGTAAAAAGACATGAAATATTTTTTTCCCAACATGTGAAGTGTCGGTGTCTAGAGCACATTAAGTGGAGTATAAATATGTATATGTCGGGTGTCCCAGAAATTAACATCAAGTCGAAAACAGGCGATGGGGTAAGTGGCGACAGTTATCAGAAAAATATTTAAAAAAATTTAGTCATGCATTTTAAAATTATAGGCATTAAAAAAAACGAGAAAACTGACACTTTGTAATTATTTTTCAAGTACTGTACTTAGCTGCAAATCTGTACTTTTCTTCGATTTTTTTTTGCGATGTAACCATGAATAACCCTTCAGCAAATTACAGTCTAAAATTAAAACATAACTGCCTCAAATCATCACAGAGTGTCAGTTTTCTAGATTTTTTTTATGCCTTTAATTTTAAAAGTGCATGAATAAGTTTTTTTTTTAATATTTTTCTGTTATCTATCAATATTTTCTTCATCACTCGTTTCCGGCTTGACGTTGATTTCTGGAACATCCTCTATACATATTCATAATTTTAAAGAATAATGGGGGACTGTCAAATGTTTAGGTTTTATTTAGGAGTGTAAGTAGTGCGGTGTGCAAATCCCGCACCAAAAACCCATGTTTTTTTAGAATTTTATTTCTTTATCCCACATGTCTGCTTCATCTCCTTTGCAACCGTTTGCAATGAGATAAAATTAAATTATAGTACATCTGTCACAAAGCGAGAACAACAAAGTTCAACAACTAATAGTAACTAGAGCAGACACGTGGCCGCGCAAACACTGAAGTTGGCGCGAATCAAAGTTGCAACGAGCAACTCATTACAACGGCGACAATGCAATAGGTCGAGATTGTAGGCGGCCTCAGGGAGCGAGCAAATGCGAAAAGTTGCTGGAAGTTGGCGCGGCGGGCTGCTTATCTGTTGCCTCGACGCGACGCGACGTTTCCCCTTAACTACTCTAAACGAAAGCTGAACGAAATAAGTTTTTTGGCAACTGATGAAATTATCCTGGAAAATGTTGTAAAATCTATCGATCGTTATTGAGATATCACAATTTCACGTGAATATCTTCTAATACAAATATCTCAGCATAAGTGTTGCAACAATTGGAAAAAATCCAACTATCTTCAATAAAGGTCGACGTTTTATTCATTCAAATTTCAACGACTAATTCCAACATTCAACTGTTTCCAAAATTTACGATTTTTTTTTAAATTATTATATCAATAGATTCATTATTTAACGTACTTTACAACGATATCTCATTTATAAATGTAGCATAATATTTAATAAACTTATCTGCCTTTGAAATTTTTTCACAACGAATTTTTGTCTAAAAAGTCACTTGTATGCCAGACTAATAACTTGTGACGTCACTATCGTACGTTGCCGACAGGGAACAACTCATCCAGTCTCATTGCCTATGCGTCGCGACTGCGTGCCAAAAACATGAATAAACAACAATTCAAAAATGCCATCGTGGGTGGTAAAAATATGTAAAAATCAATCAACTGCGAAGAAAGAAGATATTGGCATAACTTATCGTCGATAATTAAACTAAAACCATCCAAAACTAATTTTTGTACCTGTATTATTTTCTACAGTTGCCGCCATATTTGCCGCCGTACTTGTTTCAACTGCAAGTAATGTCACGACATGTATAATTCCTACTAAATACTTGTATACTACTAGCAGATCTGTGTATTCTAGTGGAAACGAACCAAGCATAACACGTATATGTATAATACAGCGTATTATACTTGGTAGAAAAATCAATGTGGTCGAAACAAGGTGATAATGCCGCGTGTAGATTATGTTCGTGCTCAACTAGTATATATTCAGTGAATGACAGCAGATTATTTATTTTTATTATTTATTTATACATCACTGTGTGTAGGTATGCCACTAAACTTATAAAGCAGTGGATAATAACATATTGACAAATTTGAGGTTGTTGTCTCCATAGAGTAGTTGTCTCGAGCCGCGGCACTCTAATAAGGGGTTGGCTTTCCAAAACTACCACCCTAAGGGTATTAATAATAAGAAAGAAGGAAGCAAGGTGAAAAGAATAAACCCAGTTTTAGAATTTTTACAAACGCGGAAATACGAAAAAAGGCGGAATTGAAAATGAGTAATACATACCTACTACTAAGATATTTTTGATAACCTTCAAACTCAAAACACTTGATACTAACACAAAATGACCAGCCACTCTTCTAATAAGTCTCAAGCATTTAGATTTAGTACATAAAAGAACGTTTAAAAGAAATTCGGTTAAGGTAGGTTGCTTTCCCGCCATTTCTCAATCAATAGGTAGGTTAGGTTAGTTTAAAAAAATATACAATAAATCCGAATATATGGGCACTCCTACTACTGTTCCAACAATTGATGGTTCCAATCCACTAGGAACATAAAAAACGCGCGAGGCGAGCCGCGTCAGCGTCCGCCGAGCGCCATGTAAATTAAATTTTCAATTGTTACTAAGGTATGTTAGGAAATTCTAAACGTATTTCCTGTTTTCAATTTATTTTAATGTTGAAGTCTATTCCCTCCTTCAATAGTCGATCCTTTGATTATGTCAATACAAAGAGAAAATTCATGTCTGTAGTAACGGGTATGTAGTTTTCAGTTTTTATTTTTGGTTTTTTTTTCACATTTCCGCATTCCTGAAAATTCTGAAAGTTGGTTTTCTGTCCTCGTCCTTCCATTCCCTAAATTATTATTAACACGTCTAGGGTGGTAGTTTTGGAAAGCCGTACCCTAATAAGTACTCAGATTGTAAATTGGAACAAGACTTTAATATGACTGATTAAGGTATGAAAATAAAATGTACTTACCTCAACCTTTAACCAATTAATTAAAACAGCTCGTAATTGTGGCTGGAGGGCAAAAACATAGCCAAAAACATTGTTTTGGATGCGTTGATTGAAAGCACAATGTAGTTAACACACCGTAACATTTTGGTGTCCAGAAAATATATCTAAATAAAAGTAGGTACGCAATAACAAAATGAGACACCAAATTGCAACCAGAAGACGGGATTCTAAATAAACGTCTAAAAAAATCTTTATATTTAAAACAACAAAAACAAGATATACACAGTACAGAAAATAACAATGAGCACAGACTAGACGTGAGTTATAAATCGAATGACTCGAATCGATTGAGGAACAAATTCGAGAATTGATTAGAAAAAATTAAACGTCGATTTTTCGATGAATGAAAAAACATTACTTTTGTTCAATTTAATTCCATTTTAATTAAGGTCGTTTTAGGTGATTGTTATTGATTATCTGAAACACACCGCGTTGCCGATACTTCTAATTAATCCGTATTACAACCGATTTTTGGAACATTCACTGCAAAGTCGTAGTACCATAAATAACCTAAACATAAATCAATGGTATTTTGCACACATCACTATAGATAAACTCATATGAATTTATCATTGACCATAAACAAAATGAAAACAAGTTAGTAGGTATTTGGTTAAGAACACCGACTTATATGTATCTACGGTACAAGACTCGAAGATCCCTTGCAATGTACGGCGCACGGAAGGTAAACGAGAATGGTGTCCGAAGATAGTCGATTGCAATGTTATTGTTGTTCACCAGGGTCGTATTGTAACAGTCATTTAAATTAATGTTTCTTTTTTTTTGTTGGATAGTAAAATAGTTTATTATTACAATATCGATTCTTCTTTAAGTTACAAGAAAAGTCCAATCACTGTTAGTTTAAAATTATTTCTATATATAATTCTATACTCGGAAATTGTTAATGTGTCATCATGTACGGTCTGGTCAATCATCATTTTGAAAAATTAATAACTAAAAAACCGTATATTTTTAAATGAAAAATCCAATTTAGTTGTTTATTTTAAATCATGTTTCCGATAGAAAACATAAGAAACGTATGTTATAATAAAATATCTTTCTGAATTACAGTCCACCATACGCGCATAAAAGCGATAAAAATCACAAATCTATATTAACGATGATTCCATTTGGATTTGCCGTAGTCGGGTAAACAAAAAAAAAAAAAAAAGAAGTTTTAGGTAAATTCACTGACAGTTATTACAAAATATATTATATACATATTACTTACAGCTACTTTTTTAAATGTACGGCAACACTCCGTACGAAGCGACATAGGTAGTGCAATACAGGGACACACGTGAACAAAAATATGGTTCCTAATATCGTAATAGGTTATCATGATATATCGATCTTTTTTTATTATAGCCACGCGCACACTAATTAACAATATTGATAGTGTTCGACAAGAAAAATGAACACTGCGAAAGAGTGACTCAGCCACCTAAGTCCATATTATAGAGTATGACAATTGTTTTGTCATAAATAACGCCGCACACAATAATCATTTAAAAATAGTTACGGCACAGCGGATCATAGGGACCACCCCAATTTTGTGTTTGTTTGTTAAGAAAATCTTTTTTCGAATTCGATCTAATGTGTTATGCTCTAACTGGTAGTCCACCGCCAGTGCATAAAATCGAAAGGTAATAAAATACAGAATTGATAATTAGGGATAATCGATTCGCCGAGCGATCGATTTGAGCATGCAGGTCAAACGAAAATCGAAGTAATCAGGTTATCAAATGAAAACTTTTCAGTAAATAATTTATTTCCACTGCTTTATTTGTAATAATGTAATTATTATAATGATTTGTTAATTGCTTAATGATTTTTTGTAACCTCATTTCTGAATTGTCTAGTATTGATTGTACCTACTGTGTATTGGTACAGGTTGGCATTGTCTTTTAAACAACGGTGTTACCCTAAGGTGTTACGACATCATAGCTATCTAGCATGAATTAATATTCCATCCATATATTCATTCCGTATTACCGTTCTAAATAACAACGAGCGCCATCTACCGTTACTCTCAATAAAAAACTGCGACGACGCCCGTTGCGTCCTCGCAATGCGGACGCATCAGAACAACAAAAATGGCTCCCGTACAATGAGCCTTCTCAATTCAAAATACTTAAACCCATCGAATCAAAACTAAAGAAAGAAGAGAAGCAGGGCGCGCCCACAGCATAAAGTGAGACCTGACAGCTTCCTCACGTGGTAAGTCCTTTCTCTTTTTCCTTTTTTTCCGCTATTATGTTCTAGCATTTTCCCTATCGCTTTCGTATACAATTTTTGTCCTTCCTCAGTTACTTGTGAGTTACCACAAAAAAAAAAAATTATAACTTCACTACACCATTGTATAGCTGTAGTTCATAAATTACACCTGCCTTCCAAATTTTATCTATATAGTGCAGACTATTGGGTCTTCGAGTAAAACGGCTGTGACAGATGGACAGACAGAGACCGACAGGACGAAATTTTAAATGTTCTGTTTTCTGTCATCTGGATACGGAACTCTAAAAATAAAAGCCCAATATAGGCTGCGCGAAAATACCAACTTAAAAAACTTATAAAAACTAACTCACAATCGTATGTGAAGGCACAGTAGGAATCGTGCCGTACCAATTCGGATTGCGTTTCTATAACAGGTCCTCGAATGAATTTAATTGTAAATAGTTACATTTACTTTGCGCAACATTGTCAATATCTATAACAAGAGACTGCTGCGCGGGCGAACCAGACGAGTTGTTTGGTCCCACGCCAGACTCCCCACTGCTCGATTACTAGTGTATAATTATTCTATATTTCCATTTCAGGACTCTATGCGTATTTCCCTTATAAGATCAAACCATAAAAATCGATCCAGCGAAGCAATTCCTCTGCCTTTAAATTTGGTTAAAACAAATATGGTTAAAGTATCTTGAACATCGCAATATAGGAACGATACCATTTTAGTAGCATTCACGTGAAATATATATTAAAAGAAAAGTGGAACACATCATGAAATGATACATTCTACGATATGGCCAATCGTTACGACGTTTTATCCGACTCCAATTATGCATAACATTTACGAGAAATTAGTAAATGACAAACAAAATTATTTATGCGTTTTTTTTAAATTAGTGCTTACGTGTTTTTATGGTATAACATAATTTGTGACGTGTATTTTTTGTACTAATCAGTTCAAAAGGAGTTCATATGGTTTATATCTTAGATAATTTCTCGTATATACTACTGAATCGTCTGCGTGAGTTGATACGTATATCATTTTTAGGGTTCTGTGTCCAATGGCCAAAACGAATACACTATTTTGTCTGTCTGTCTGTCCGTCCACCCGCCCGTCCGTGTGTCCGTACTGTCCGTATGTCATGGGTTTCTAGCTCATAAACGGAACGAGTTACGCGAATACAGAAAAAATCTTGTGTGTAAAATGTTGACCGCAAACCGAATATTGGATGAGAAATTAAATTTAATTATTTATCATGAAGTTCCTATACACGAAAAAGCGGCCAAAATTGAAAAAAAAATGTTACCCTGAAATATGGAGCAAATCTAGAAGTGATTGAGTATAAATTATTTTTTAACCTTTTTATTATCAAAGTGGTCAGTTTCAGACCAATTTTTGTTAGGGGTTTATTCTTTGTATATTACTCTATATAAATACTGTATTTAAACAATAAATATTGAAAACGCCGATTCTTAAAAGTATGGTTCTGAGGCGTATAATAGGAACGTATACAAGTAAAAAGACATGAAATATTTTTTTCCCAACATGTGAAGTGTCGGTGTCTAGAGCACATTAAGTGGAGTATAAATATGTATATATCGGGTGTCCCAGAAATTAACATCAAGTCGAAAACAGGCGATGGGGTAAGTGGCGACAGTTATCAGAAAAATATTTAAAAAAATTTAGTCATGCATTTTAAAATTATAGGCATTAAAAAAAAACGAGAAAACTGACACTTTGTAATTATTTTTCAAGTACTGTACTTAGCTGCAAATCTGTACTTTTCTTCGATTTTTTTTTGCGATGTAACCATGAATAACCCTTCAGCAAATTACAGTCTAAAATTAAAACATAACTGCCTCAAATCATCACAGAGTGTCAGTTTTCTAGATTTTTTTTATGCCTTTAATTTTAAAAGTGCATGAATAAGTTTTTTTTTTAATATTTTTCTGTTATCTATCAATATTTTCTTCATCACTCGTTTCCGGCTTGACGTTGATTTCTGGAACATCCTCTATACATATTCATAATTTTAAAGAATAATGGGGGACTGTCAAATGTTTAGGTTTTATTTAGGAGTGTAAGTAGTGCGGTGTGCAAATCCCGCACCAAAAACCCATGTTTTTTTAGAATTTTATTTCTTTATCCCACATGTCTGCTTCATCTCCTTTGCAACCGTTTGCAATGAGATAAAATTAAATTATAGTACATCTGTCACAAAGCGAGAACAACAAAGTTCAACAACTAATAGTAACTAGAGCAGACACGTGGCCGCGCAAACACTGAAGTTGGCGCGAATCAAAGTTGCAACGAGCAACTCATTACAACGGCGACAATGCAATAGGTCGAGATTGTAGGCGGCCTCAGGGAGCGAGCAAATGCGAAAAGTTGCTGGAAGTTGGCGCGGCGGGCTGCTTATCTGTTGCCTCGACGCGACGCGACGTTTCCCCTTAACTACTCTAAACGAAAGCTGAACGAAATAAGTTTTTTGGCAACTGATGAAATTATCCTGGAAAATGTTGTAAAATCTATCGATCGTTATTGAGATATCACAATTTCATGTGAATATCTTCTAATACAAATATCTCAGCATAAGTGTTGCAACAATTGGAAAAAATCCAACTATCTTCAATAAAGGTCGACGTTTTATTCATTCAAATTTCAACGACTAATTCCAACATTCAACTGTTTCCAAAATTTACGATTTTTTTTTAAATTATTATATCAATAGATTCATTATTTAACGTACTTTACAACGATATCTCATTTATAAATGTAGCATAATTTTTAATAAACTTATCTGCCTTTGAAATTTTTTCACAACGAATTTTTGTCTAAAAAGTCACTTGTATGCCAGACTAATAACTTGTGACGTCACTATCGTACGTTGCCGACAGGGAACAACTCATCCAGTCTCATTGCCTATGCGTCGCGACTGCGTGCCAAAAACATGAATAAACAACAATTCAAAAATGCCATCGTGGGTGGTAAAAATATGTAAAAATCAATCAACTGCGAAGAAAGAAGATATTGGCATAACTTATCGTCGATAATTAAACTAAAACCATCCAAAACTAATTTTTGTACCTGTATTATTTTCTACAGTTGCCGCCGTACTTGTTTCAACTGCAAGTAATGTCACGACATGTATAATTCCTACTAAATACTTGTATACTACTAGCAGATCTGTGTATTCTAGTGGAAACGAACCAAGCATAACACGTATATGTATAATACAGCGTATTATACTTGGTAGAAAAATCAATGTGGTCGAAACAAGGTGATAATGCCGCGTGTAGATTATGTTCGTGCTCAACTAGTATATATTCAGTGAATGACAGCAGATTATTTATTTTTATTATTTATTTATACATCACTGTGTGTAGGTATGCCACTAAACTTATAAAGCAGTGGATAATAACATATTGACAAATTTGAGGTTGTTGTCTCCATAGAGTAGTTGTCTCGAGCCGCGGCACTCTAATAAGGGGTTGGCTTTCCAAAACTACCACCCTAAGGGTATTAATAATAAGAAAGAAGGAAGCAAGGTGAAAAGAATAAACCCAGTTTTAGAATTTTTACAAACGCGGAAATACGAAAAAAGGCGGAATTGAAAATGAGTAATACATACCTACTACTAAGATATTTTTGATAACCTTCAAACTCAAAACACTTGATACTAACACAAAATGACCAGCCACTCTTCTAATAAGTCTCAAGCATTTAGATTTAGTACATAAAAGAACGTTTAAAAGAAATTCGGTTAAGGTAGGTTGCTTTCCCGCCATTTCTCAATCAATAGGTAGGTTAGGTTAGTTTAAAAAAATATACAATAAATCCGAATATATGGGCACTCCTACTACTGTTCCAACAATTGATGGTTCCAATCCACTAGGAACATAAAAAACGCGCGAGGCGAGCCGCGTCAGCGTCCGCCGAGCGCCATGTAAATTAAATTTTCAATTGTTACTAAGGTATGTTAGGAAATTCTAAACGTATTTCCTGTTTTCAATTTATTTTAATGTTGAAGTCTATTCCCTCCTTCAATAGTCGATCCTTTGATTATGTCAATACAAAGAGAAAATTCATGTCTGTAGTAACGGGTATGTAGTTTTCAGTTTTTATTTTTGGTTTTTTTTTCACATTTCCGCATTCCTGAAAATTCTGAAAGTTGGTTTTCTGTCCTCGTCCTTCCATTCCCTAAATTATTATTAACACGTCTAGGGTGGTAGTTTTGGAAAGCCGTACCCTAATAAGTACTCAGATTGTAAATTGGAACAAGACTTTAATATGACTGATTAAGGTATGAAAATAAAATGTACTTACCTCAACCTTTAACCAATTAATTAAAACAGCTCGTAATTGTGGCTGGAGGGCAAAAACATAGCCAAAAACATTGTTTTGGATGCGTTGATTGAACGCACAATGTAGTTAACACACCGTAACATTTTGGTGTCCAGAAAATATATCTAAATAAAAGTAGGTACGCAATAACAAAATGAGACACCAAATTGCAACCAGAAGACGGGATTCTAAATAAACGTCTAAAAAAATCTTTATATTTAAAACAACAAAAACAAGATATACACAGTACAGAAAATAACAATGAGCACAGACTAGACGTGAGTTATAAATCGAATGACTCGAATCGATTGAGGAACAAATTCGAGAATTGATTAGAAAAAATTAAACGTCGATTTTTCGATGAATGAAAAAACATTACTTTTGTTCAATTTAATTCCATTTTAATTAAGGTCGTTTTAGGTGATTGTTATTGATTATCTGAAACACACCGCGTTGCCGATACTTCTAATTAATCCGTATTACAACCGATTTTTGGAACATTCACTGCAAAGTCGTAGTACCATAAATAACCTAAACATAAATCAATGGTATTTTGCACACATCACTATAGATAAACTCATATGAATTTATCATTGACCATAAACAAAATGAAAACAAGTTAGTAGGTATTTGGTTAAGAACACCGACTTATATGTATCTACGGTACAAGACTCGAAGATCCCTTGCAATGTACGGCGCACGGAAGGTAAACGAGAATGGCCGAATGGGTCCGAAGATAGTCGATTGCAATGTTATTGTTGTTCACCAGGGTCGTATTGTAACAGTCATTTAAATTAATGTTTCTTTTTTTTTGTTGGATAGTAAAATAGTTTATTATTACAATATCGATTCTTCTTTAAGTTACAAGAAAAGTCCAATCACTGTTAGTTTAAAATTATTTCTATATATAATTCTATACTCGGAAATTGTTAATGTGTCATCATGTACGGTCTGGTCAATCATCATTTTGAAAAATTAATAACTAAAAAACCGTATATTTTTAAATGAAAAATCCAATTTAGTTGTTTATTTTAAATCATGTTTCCGATAGAAAACATAAGAAACGTATGTTATAATAAAATATCTTTCTGAATTACAGTCCACCATACGCGCATAAAAGCGATAAAAATCACAAATCTATATTAACGATGATTCCATTTGGATTTGCCGTAGTCGGGTAAACAAAAAAAAAAAAAAAAAAGAAGTTTTAGGTAAATTCACTGACAGTTATTACAAAATATATTATATACATATTACTTACAGCTACTTTTTTAAATGTACGGCAACACTCCGTACGAAGCGACATAGGTAGTGCAATACAGGGACACACGTGAACAAAAATATGGTTCCTAATATCGTAATAGGTTATCATGATATATCGATCTTTTTTTATTATAGCCACGCGCACACTAATTAACAATATTGATAGTGTTCGACAAGAAAAATGAACACTGCGAAAGAGTGACTCAGCCACCTAAGTCCATATTATAGAGTATGACAATTGTTTTGTCATAAATAACGCCGCACACAATAATCATTTAAAAATAGTTACGGCACAGCGGATCATAGGGACCACCCCAATTTTGTGTTTGTTTGTTAAGAAAATCTTTTTTCGAATTCGATCTAATGTGTTATGCTCTAACTGGTAGTCCACCGCCAGTGCATAAAATCGAAAGGTAATAAAATACAGAATTGATAATTAGGGATAATCGATTCGCCGAGCGATCGATTTGAGCATGCAGGTCAAACGAAAATCGAAGTAATCAGGTTATCAAATGAAAACTTTTCAGTAAATAATTTATTTCCACTGCTTTATTTGTAATAATGTAATTATTATAATGATTTGTTAATTGCTTAATGATTTTTTGTAACCTCATTTCTGAATTGTCTAGTATTGATTGTACCTACTGTGTATTGGTACAGGTTGGCATTGTCTTTTAAACAACGGTGTTACCCTAAGGTGTTACGACATCATAGCTATCTAGCATGAATTAATATTCCATCCATATATTCATTCCGTATTACCGTTCTAAATAACAACGAGCGCCATCTACCGTTACTCTCAATAAAAAACTGCGACGACGCCCGTTGCGTCCTCGCAATGCGGACGCATCAGAACAACAAAAATGGCTCCCGTACAATGAGCCTTCTCAATTCAAAATACTTAAACCCATCGAATCAAAACTAAAGAAAGAAGAGAAGCAGGGCGCGCCCACAGCATAAAGTGAGACCTGACAGCTTCCTCACGTGGTAAGTCCTTTCTCTTTTTCCTTTTTTTCCGCTATTATGTTCTAGCATTTTCCCTATCGCTTTCGTATACAATTTTTGTCCTTCCTCAGTTACTTGTGAGTTACCACAAAAAAAAAAAATTATAACTTCACTACACCATTGTATAGCTGTAGTTCATAAATTACACCTGCCTTCCAAATTTTATCTATATAGTGCAGACTATTGGGTCTTCGAGTAAAACGGCTGTGACAGATGGACAGACAGAGACCGACAGGACGAAATTTTAAATGTTCTGTTTTCTGTCATCTGGATACGGAACTCTAAAAATAAAAGCCCAATATAGGCTGCGCGAAAATACCAACTTAAAAAACTTATAAAAACTAACTCACAATCGTATGTGAAGGCACAGTAGGAATCGTGCCGTACCAATTCGGATTGCGTTTCTATAACAGGTCCTCGAATGAATTTAATTGTAAATAGTTACATTTACTTTGCGCAACATTGTCAATATCTATAACAAGAGACTGCTGCGCGGGCGAACCAGACGAGTTGTTTGGTCCCACGCCAGACTCCCCACTGCTCGATTACTAGTGTATAATTATTCTATATTTCCATTTCAGGACTCTATGCGTATTTCCCTTATAAGATCAAACCATAAAAATCGATCCAGCGAAGCAATTCCTCTGCCTTTAAATTTGGTTAAAACAAATATGGTTAAAGTATCTTGAACATCGCAATATAGGAACGATACCATTTTAGTAGCATTCACGTGAAATATATATTAAAAGAAAAGTGGAACACATCATGAAATGATACATTCTACGATATGGCCAATCGTTACGACGTTTTATCCGACTCCAATTATGCATAACATTTACGAGAAATTAGTAAATGACAAACAAAATTATTTATGCGTTTTTTTTAAATTAGTGCTTACGTGTTTTTATGGTATAACATAATTTGTGACGTGTATTTTTTGTACTAATCAGTTCAAAAGGAGTTCATATGGTTTATATCTTAGATAATTTCTCGTATATACTACTGAATCGTCTGCGTGAGTTGATACGTATATCATTTTTAGGGTTCTGTGTCCAATGGCCAAAACGAATACACTATTTTGTCTGTCTGTCTGTCCGTCCACCCGCCCGTCCGTGTGTCCGTACTGTCCGTATGTCATGGGTTTCTAGCTCATAAACGGAACGAGTTACGCGAATACAGAAAAAATCTTGTGTGTAAAATGTTGACCGCAAACCGAATATTGGATGAGAAATTAAATTTAATTATTTATCATGAAGTTCCTATACACGAAAAAGCGGCCAAAATTGAAAAAAAAAATGTTACCCTGAAATATGGAGCAAATCTAGAAGTGATTGAGTATAAATTATTTTTTAACCTTTTTATTATCAAAGTGGTCAGTTTCAGACCAATTTTTGTTAGGGGTTTATTCTTTGTATATTACTCTATATAAATACTGTATTTAAACAATAAATATTGAAAACGCCGATTCTTAAAAGTATGGTTCTGAGGCGTATAATAGGAACGTATACAAGTAAAAAGACATGAAATATTTTTTTCCCAACATGTGAAGTGTCGGTGTCTAGAGCACATTAAGTGGAGTATAAATATGTATATGTCGGGTGTCCCAGAAATTAACATCAAGTCGAAAACAGGCGATGGGGTAAGTGGCGACAGTTATCAGAAAAATATTTAAAAAAATTTAGTCATGCATTTTAAAATTATAGGCATTAAAAAAAACGAGAAAACTGACACTTTGTAATTATTTTTCAAGTACTGTACTTAGCTGCAAATCTGTACTTTTCTTCGATTTTTTTTTGCGATGTAACCATGAATAACCCTTCAGCAAATTACAGTCTAAAATTAAAACATAACTGCCTCAAATCATCACAGAGTGTCAGTTTTCTAGATTTTTTTTATGCCTTTAATTTTAAAAGTGCATGAATAAGTTTTTTTTTTAATATTTTTCTGTTATCTATCAATATTTTCTTCATCACTCGTTTCCGGCTTGACGTTGATTTCTGGAACATCCTCTATACATATTCATAATTTTAAAGAATAATGGGGGACTGTCAAATGTTTAGGTTTTATTTAGGAGTGTAAGTAGTGCGGTGTGCAAATCCCGCACCAAAAACCCATGTTTTTTTTAGAATTTTATTTCTTTATCCCACATGTCTGCTTCATCTCCTTTGCAACCGTTTGCAATGAGATAAAATTAAATTATAGTACATCTGTCACAAAGCGAGAACAACAAAGTTCAACAACTAATAGTAACTAGAGCAGACACGTGGCCGCGCAAACACTGAAGTTGGCGCGAATCAAAGTTGCAACGAGCAACTCATTACAACGGCGACAATGCAATAGGTCGAGATTGTAGGCGGCCTCAGGGAGCGAGCAAATGCGAAAAGTTGCTGGAAGTTGGCGCGGCGGGCTGCTTATCTGTTGCCTCGACGCGACGCGACGTTTCCCCTTAACTACTCTAAACGAAAGCTGAACGAAATAAGTTTTTTGGCAACTGATGAAATTATCCTGGAAAATGTTGTAAAATCTATCGATCGTTATTGAGATATCACAATTTCATGTGAATATCTTCTAATACAAATATCTCAGCATAAGTGTTGCAACAATTGGAAAAAATCCAACTATCTTCAATAAAGGTCGACGTTTTATTCATTCAAATTTCAACGACTAATTCCAACATTCAACTGTTTCCAAAATTTACGATTTTTTTTAAAATTATTATATCAATAGATTCATTATTTAACGTACTTTACAACGATATCTCATTTATAAATGTAGCATAATTTTTAATAAACTTATCTGCCTTTGAAATTTTTTCACAACGAATTTTTGTCTAAAAAGTCACTTGTATGCCAGACTAATAACTTGTGACGTCACTATCGTACGTTGCCGACAGGGAACAACTCATCCAGTCTCATTGCCTATGCGTCGCGACTGCGTGCCAAAAACATGAATAAACAACAATTCAAAAATGCCATCGTGGGTGGTAAAAATATGTAAAAATCAATCAACTGCGAAGAAAGAAGATATTGGCATAACTTATCGTCGATAATTAAACTAAAACCATCCAAAACTAATTTTTGTACCTGTATTATTTTCTACAGTTGCCGCCATATTTGCCGCCGTACTTGTTTCAACTGCAAGTAATGTCACGACATGTATAATTCCTACTAAATACTTGTATACTACTAGCAGATCTGTGTATTCTAGTGGAAACGAACCAAGCATAACACGTATATGTATAATACAGCGTATTATACTTGGTAGAAAAATCAATGTGGTCGAAACAAGGTGATAATGCCGCGTGTAGATTATGTTCGTGCTCAACTAGTATATATTCAGTGAATGACAGCAGATTATTTATTTTTATTATTTATTTATACATCACTGTGTGTAGGTATGCCACTAAACTTATAAAGCAGTGGATAATAACATATTGACAAATTTGAGGTTGTTGTCTCCATAGAGTAGTTGTCTCGAGCCGCGGCACTCTAATAAGGGGTTGGCTTTCCAAAACTACCACCCTAAGGGTATTAATAATAAGAAAGAAGGAAGCAAGGTGAAAAGAATAAACCCAGTTTTAGAATTTTTACAAACGCGGAAATACGAAAAAAGGCGGAATTGAAAATGAGTAATACATACCTACTACTAAGATATTTTTGATAACCTTCAAACTCAAAACACTTGATACTAACACAAAATGACCAGCCACTCTTCTAATAAGTCTCAAGCATTTAGATTTAGTACATAAAAGAACGTTTAAAAGAAATTCGGTTAAGGTAGGTTGCTTTCCCGCCATTTCTCAATCAATAGGTAGGTTAGGTTAGTTTAAAAAAATATACAATAAATCCGAATATATGGGCACTCCTACTACTGTTCCAACAATTGATGGTTCCAATCCACTAGGAACATAAAAAACGCGCGAGGCGAGCCGCGTCAGCGTCCGCCGAGCGCCATGTAAATTAAATTTTCAATTGTTACTAAGGTATGTTAGGAAATTCTAAACGTATTTCCTGTTTTCAATTTATTTTAATGTTGAAGTCTATTCCCTCCTTCAATAGTCGATCCTTTGATTATGTCAATACAAAGAGAAAATTCATGTCTGTAGTAACGGGTATGTAGTTTTCAGTTTTTATTTTTGGTTTTTTTTTCACATTTCCGCATTCCTGAAAATTCTGAAAGTTGGTTTTCTGTCCTCGTCCTTCCATTCCCTAAATTATTATTAACACGTCTAGGGTGGTAGTTTTGGAAAGCCGTACCCTAATAAGTACTCAGATTGTAAATTGGAACAAGACTTTAATATGACTGATTAAGGTATGAAAATAAAATGTACTTACCTCAACCTTTAACCAATTAATTAAAACAGCTCGTAATTGTGGCTGGAGGGCAAAAACATAGCCAAAAACATTGTTTTGGATGCGTTGATTGAACGCACAATGTAGTTAACACACCGTAACATTTTGGTGTCCAGAAAATATATCTAAATAAAAGTAGGTACGCAATAACAAAATGAGACACCAAATTGCAACCAGAAGACGGGATTCTAAATAAACGTCTAAAAAAATCTTTATATTTAAAACAACAAAAACAAGATATACACAGTACAGAAAATAACAATGAGCACAGACTAGACGTGAGTTATAAATCGAATGACTCGAATCGATTGAGGAACAAATTCGAGAATTGATTAGAAAAAATTAAACGTCGATTTTTCGATGAATGAAAAAACATTACTTTTGTTCAATTTAATTCCATTTTAATTAAGGTCGTTTTAGGTGATTGTTATTGATTATCTGAAACACACCGCGTTGCCGATACTTCTAATTAATCCGTATTACAACCGATTTTTGGAACATTCACTGCAAAGTCGTAGTACCATAAATAACCTAAACATAAATCAATGGTATTTTGCACACATCACTATAGATAAACTCATATGAATTTATCATTGACCATAAACAAAATGAAAACAAGTTAGTAGGTATTTGGTTAAGAACACCGACTTATATGTATCTACGGTACAAGACTCGAAGATCCCTTGCAATGTACGGCGCACGGAAGGTAAACGAGAATGGCCGAATGGGTCCGAAGATAGTCGATTGCAATGTTATTGTTGTTCACCAGGGTCGTATTGTAACAGTCATTTAAATTAATGTTTCTTTTTTTTTGTTGGATAGTAAAATAGTTTATTATTACAATATCGATTCTTCTTTAAGTTACAAGAAAAGTCCAATCACTGTTAGTTTAAAATTATTTCTATATATAATTCTATACTCGGAAATTGTTAATGTGTCATCATGTACGGTCTGGTCAATCATCATTTTGAAAAATTAATAACTAAAAAACCGTATATTTTTAAATGAAAAATCCAATTTAGTTGTTTATTTTAAATCATGTTTCCGATAGAAAACATAAGAAACGTATGTTATAATAAAATATCTTTCTGAATTACAGTCCACCATACGCGCATAAAAGCGATAAAAATCACAAATCTATATTAACGATGATTCCATTTGGATTTGCCGTAGTCGGGTAAACAAAAAAAAAAAAAAAAAAGAAGTTTTAGGTAAATTCACTGACAGTTATTACAAAATATATTATATACATATTACTTACAGCTACTTTTTTAAATGTACGGCAACACTCCGTACGAAGCGACATAGGTAGTGCAATACAGGGACACACGTGAACAAAAATATGGTTCCTAATATCGTAATAGGTTATCATGATATATCGATCTTTTTTTATTATAGCCACGCGCACACTAATTAACAATATTGATAGTGTTCGACAAGAAAAATGAACACTGCGAAAGAGTGACTCAGCCACCTAAGTCCATATTATAGAGTATGACAATTGTTTTGTCATAAATAACGCCGCACACAATAATCATTTAAAAATAGTTACGGCACAGCGGATCATAGGGACCACCCCAATTTTGTGTTTGTTTGTTAAGAAAATCTTTTTTCGAATTCGATCTAATGTGTTATGCTCTAACTGGTAGTCCACCGCCAGTGCATAAAATCGAAAGGTAATAAAATACAGAATTGATAATTAGGGATAATCGATTCGCCGAGCGATCGATTTGAGCATGCAGGTCAAACGAAAATCGAAGTAATCAGGTTATCAAATGAAAACTTTTCAGTAAATAATTTATTTCCACTGCTTTATTTGTAATAATGTAATTATTATAATGATTTGTTAATTGCTTAATGATTTTTTGTAACCTCATTTCTGAATTGTCTAGTATTGATTGTACCTACTGTGTATTGGTACAGGTTGGCATTGTCTTTTAAACAACGGTGTTACCCTAAGGTGTTACGACATCATAGCTATCTAGCATGAATTAATATTCCATCCATATATTCATTCCGTATTACCGTTCTAAATAACAACGAGCGCCATCTACCGTTACTCTCAATAAAAAACTGCGACGACGCCCGTTGCGTCCTCGCAATGCGGACGCATCAGAACAACAAAAATGGCTCCCGTACAATGAGCCTTCTCAATTCAAAATACTTAAACCCATCGAATCAAAACTAAAGAAAGAAGAGAAGCAGGGCGCGCCCACAGCATAAAGTGAGACCTGACAGCTTCCTCACGTGGTAAGTCCTTTCTCTTTTTCCTTTTTTTCCGCTATTATGTTCTAGCATTTTCCCTATCGCTTTCGTATACAATTTTTGTCCTTCCTCAGTTACTTGTGAGTTACCACAAAAAAAAAAAATTATAACTTCACTACACCATTGTATAGCTGTAGTTCATAAATTACACCTGCCTTCCAAATTTTATCTATATAGTGCAGACTATTGGGTCTTCGAGTAAAACGGCTGTGACAGATGGACAGACAGAGACCGACAGGACGAAATTTTAAATGTTCTGTTTTCTGTCATCTGGATACGGAACTCTAAAAATAAAAGCCCAATATAGGCTGCGCGAAAATACCAACTTAAAAAACTTATAAAAACTAACTCACAATCGTATGTGAAGGCACAGTAGGAATCGTGCCGTACCAATTCGGATTGCGTTTCTATAACAGGTCCTCGAATGAATTTAATTGTAAATAGTTACATTTACTTTGCGCAACATTGTCAATATCTATAACAAGAGACTGCTGCGCGGGCGAACCAGACGAGTTGTTTGGTCCCACGCCAGACTCCCCACTGCTCGATTACTAGTGTATAATTATTCTATATTTCCATTTCAGGACTCTATGCGTATTTCCCTTATAAGATCAAACCATAAAAATCGATCCAGCGAAGCAATTCCTCTGCCTTTAAATTTGGTTAAAACAAATATGGTTAAAGTATCTTGAACATCGCAATATAGGAACGATACCATTTTAGTAGCATTCACGTGAAATATATATTAAAAGAAAAGTGGAACACATCATGAAATGATACATTCTACGATATGGCCAATCGTTACGACGTTTTATCCGACTCCAATTATGCATAACATTTACGAGAAATTAGTAAATGACAAACAAAATTATTTATGCGTTTTTTTTAAATTAGTGCTTACGTGTTTTTATGGTATAACATAATTTGTGACGTGTATTTTTTGTACTAATCAGTTCAAAAGGAGTTCATATGGTTTATATCTTAGATAATTTCTCGTATATACTACTGAATCGTCTGCGTGAGTTGATACGTATATCATTTTTAGGGTTCTGTGTCCAATGGCCAAAACGAATACACTATTTTGTCTGTCTGTCTGTCCGTCCACCCGCCCGTCCGTGTGTCCGTACTGTCCGTATGTCATGGGTTTCTAGCTCATAAACGGAACGAGTTACGCGAATACAGAAAAAATCTTGTGTGTAAAATGTTGACCGCAAACCGAATATTGGATGAGAAATTAAATTTAATTATTTATCATGAAGTTCCTATACACGAAAAAGCGGCCAAAATTGAAAAAAAAAATGTTACCCTGAAATATGGAGCAAATCTAGAAGTGATTGAGTATAAATTATTTTTTAACCTTTTTATTATCAAAGTGGTCAGTTTCAGACCAATTTTTGTTAGGGGTTTATTCTTTGTATATTACTCTATATAAATACTGTATTTAAACAATAAATATTGAAAACGCCGATTCTTAAAAGTATGGTTCTGAGGCGTATAATAGGAACGTATACAAGTAAAAAGACATGAAATATTTTTTTCCCAACATGTGAAGTGTCGGTGTCTAGAGCACATTAAGTGGAGTATAAATATGTATATGTCGGGTGTCCCAGAAATTAACATCAAGTCGAAAACAGGCGATGGGGTAAGTGGCGACAGTTATCAGAAAAATATTTAAAAAAATTTAGTCATGCATTTTAAAATTATAGGCATTAAAAAAAACGAGAAAACTGACACTTTGTAATTATTTTTCAAGTACTGTACTTAGCTGCAAATCTGTACTTTTCTTCGATTTTTTTTTGCGATGTAACCATGAATAACCCTTCAGCAAATTACAGTCTAAAATTAAAACATAACTGCCTCAAATCATCACAGAGTGTCAGTTTTCTAGATTTTTTTTATGCCTTTAATTTTAAAAGTGCATGAATAAGTTTTTTTTTTAATATTTTTCTGTTATCTATCAATATTTTCTTCATCACTCGTTTCCGGCTTGACGTTGATTTCTGGAACATCCTCTATACATATTCATAATTTTAAAGAATAATGGGGGACTGTCAAATGTTTAGGTTTTATTTAGGAGTGTAAGTAGTGCGGTGTGCAAATCCCGCACCAAAAACCCATGTTTTTTTTAGAATTTTATTTCTTTATCCCACATGTCTGCTTCATCTCCTTTGCAACCGTTTGCAATGAGATAAAATTAAATTATAGTACATCTGTCACAAAGCGAGAACAACAAAGTTCAACAACTAATAGTAACTAGAGCAGACACGTGGCCGCGCAAACACTGAAGTTGGCGCGAATCAAAGTTGCAACGAGCAACTCATTACAACGGCGACAATGCAATAGGTCGAGATTGTAGGCGGCCTCAGGGAGCGAGCAAATGCGAAAAGTTGCTGGAAGTTGGCGCGGCGGGCTGCTTATCTGTTGCCTCGACGCGACGCGACGTTTCCCCTTAACTACTCTAAACGAAAGCTGAACGAAATAAGTTTTTTGGCAACTGATGAAATTATCCTGGAAAATGTTGTAAAATCTATCGATCGTTATTGAGATATCACAATTTCATGTGAATATCTTCTAATACAAATATCTCAGCATAAGTGTTGCAACAATTGGAAAAAATCCAACTATCTTCAATAAAGGTCGACGTTTTATTCATTCAAATTTCAACGACTAATTCCAACATTCAACTGTTTCCAAAATTTACGATTTTTTTTAAAATTATTATATCAATAGATTCATTATTTAACGTACTTTACAACGATATCTCATTTATAAATGTAGCATAATTTTTAATAAACTTATCTGCCTTTGAAATTTTTTCACAACGAATTTTTGTCTAAAAAGTCACTTGTATGCCAGACTAATAACTTGTGACGTCACTATCGTACGTTGCCGACAGGGAACAACTCATCCAGTCTCATTGCCTATGCGTCGCGACTGCGTGCCAAAAACATGAATAAACAACAATTCAAAAATGCCATCGTGGGTGGTAAAAATATGTAAAAATCAATCAACTGCGAAGAAAGAAGATATTGGCATAACTTATCGTCGATAATTAAACTAAAACCATCCAAAACTAATTTTTGTACCTGTATTATTTTCTACAGTTGCCGCCATATTTGCCGCCGTACTTGTTTCAACTGCAAGTAATGTCACGACATGTATAATTCCTACTAAATACTTGTATACTACTAGCAGATCTGTGTATTCTAGTGGAAACGAACCAAGCATAACACGTATATGTATAATACAGCGTATTATACTTGGTAGAAAAATCAATGTGGTCGAAACAAGGTGATAATGCCGCGTGTAGATTATGTTCGTGCTCAACTAGTATATATTCAGTGAATGACAGCAGATTATTTATTTTTATTATTTATTTATACATCACTGTGTGTAGGTATGCCACTAAACTTATAAAGCAGTGGATAATAACATATTGACAAATTTGAGGTTGTTGTCTCCATAGAGTAGTTGTCTCGAGCCGCGGCACTCTAATAAGGGGTTGGCTTTCCAAAACTACCACCCTAAGGGTATTAATAATAAGAAAGAAGGAAGCAAGGTGAAAAGAATAAACCCAGTTTTAGAATTTTTACAAACGCGGAAATACGAAAAAAGGCGGAATTGAAAATGAGTAATACATACCTACTACTAAGATATTTTTGATAACCTTCAAACTCAAAACACTTGATACTAACACAAAATGACCAGCCACTCTTCTAATAAGTCTCAAGCATTTAGATTTAGTACATAAAAGAACGTTTAAAAGAAATTCGGTTAAGGTAGGTTGCTTTCCCGCCATTTCTCAATCAATAGGTAGGTTAGGTTAGTTTAAAAAAATATACAATAAATCCGAATATATGGGCACTCCTACTACTGTTCCAACAATTGATGGTTCCAATCCACTAGGAACATAAAAAACGCGCGAGGCGAGCCGCGTCAGCGTCCGCCGAGCGCCATGTAAATTAAATTTTCAATTGTTACTAAGGTATGTTAGGAAATTCTAAACGTATTTCCTGTTTTCAATTTATTTTAATGTTGAAGTCTATTCCCTCCTTCAATAGTCGATCCTTTGATTATGTCAATACAAAGAGAAAATTCATGTCTGTAGTAACGGGTATGTAGTTTTCAGTTTTTATTTTTGGTTTTTTTTTCACATTTCCGCATTCCTGAAAATTCTGAAAGTTGGTTTTCTGTCCTCGTCCTTCCATTCCCTAAATTATTATTAACACGTCTAGGGTGGTAGTTTTGGAAAGCCGTACCCTAATAAGTACTCAGATTGTAAATTGGAACAAGACTTTAATATGACTGATTAAGGTATGAAAATAAAATGTACTTACCTCAACCTTTAACCAATTAATTAAAACAGCTCGTAATTGTGGCTGGAGGGCAAAAACATAGCCAAAAACATTGTTTTGGATGCGTTGATTGAACGCACAATGTAGTTAACACACCGTAACATTTTGGTGTCCAGAAAATATATCTAAATAAAAGTAGGTACGCAATAACAAAATGAGACACCAAATTGCAACCAGAAGACGGGATTCTAAATAAACGTCTAAAAAAATCTTTATATTTAAAACAACAAAAACAAGATATACACAGTACAGAAAATAACAATGAGCACAGACTAGACGTGAGTTATAAATCGAATGACTCGAATCGATTGAGGAACAAATTCGAGAATTGATTAGAAAAAATTAAACGTCGATTTTTCGATGAATGAAAAAACATTACTTTTGTTCAATTTAATTCCATTTTAATTAAGGTCGTTTTAGGTGATTGTTATTGATTATCTGAAACACACCGCGTTGCCGATACTTCTAATTAATCCGTATTACAACCGATTTTTGGAACATTCACTGCAAAGTCGTAGTACCATAAATAACCTAAACATAAATCAATGGTATTTTGCACACATCACTATAGATAAACTCATATGAATTTATCATTGACCATAAACAAAATGAAAACAAGTTAGTAGGTATTTGGTTAAGAACACCGACTTATATGTATCTACGGTACAAGACTCGAAGATCCCTTGCAATGTACGGCGCACGGAAGGTAAACGAGAATGGCCGAATGGGTCCGAAGATAGTCGATTGCAATGTTATTGTTGTTCACCAGGGTCGTATTGTAACAGTCATTTAAATTAATGTTTCTTTTTTTTTGTTGGATAGTAAAATAGTTTATTATTACAATATCGATTCTTCTTTAAGTTACAAGAAAAGTCCAATCACTGTTAGTTTAAAATTATTTCTATATATAATTCTATACTCGGAAATTGTTAATGTGTCATCATGTACGGTCTGGTCAATCATCATTTTGAAAAATTAATAACTAAAAAACCGTATATTTTTAAATGAAAAATCCAATTTAGTTGTTTATTTTAAATCATGTTTCCGATAGAAAACATAAGAAACGTATGTTATAATAAAATATCTTTCTGAATTACAGTCCACCATACGCGCATAAAAGCGATAAAAATCACAAATCTATATTAACGATGATTCCATTTGGATTTGCCGTAGTCGGGTAAACAAAAAAAAAAAAAAAAAAGAAGTTTTAGGTAAATTCACTGACAGTTATTACAAAATATATTATATACATATTACTTACAGCTACTTTTTTAAATGTACGGCAACACTCCGTACGAAGCGACATAGGTAGTGCAATACAGGGACACACGTGAACAAAAATATGGTTCCTAATATCGTAATAGGTTATCATGATATATCGATCTTTTTTTATTATAGCCACGCGCACACTAATTAACAATATTGATAGTGTTCGACAAGAAAAATGAACACTGCGAAAGAGTGACTCAGCCACCTAAGTCCATATTATAGAGTATGACAATTGTTTTGTCATAAATAACGCCGCACACAATAATCATTTAAAAATAGTTACGGCACAGCGGATCATAGGGACCACCCCAATTTTGTGTTTGTTTGTTAAGAAAATCTTTTTTCGAATTCGATCTAATGTGTTATGCTCTAACTGGTAGTCCACCGCCAGTGCATAAAATCGAAAGGTAATAAAATACAGAATTGATAATTAGGGATAATCGATTCGCCGAGCGATCGATTTGAGCATGCAGGTCAAACGAAAATCGAAGTAATCAGGTTATCAAATGAAAACTTTTCAGTAAATAATTTATTTCCACTGCTTTATTTGTAATAATGTAATTATTATAATGATTTGTTAATTGCTTAATGATTTTTTGTAACCTCATTTCTGAATTGTCTAGTATTGATTGTACCTACTGTGTATTGGTACAGGTTGGCATTGTCTTTTAAACAACGGTGTTACCCTAAGGTGTTACGACATCATAGCTATCTAGCATGAATTAATATTCCATCCATATATTCATTCCGTATTACCGTTCTAAATAACAACGAGCGCCATCTACCGTTACTCTCAATAAAAAACTGCGACGACGCCCGTTGCGTCCTCGCAATGCGGACGCATCAGAACAACAAAAATGGCTCCCGTACAATGAGCCTTCTCAATTCAAAATACTTAAACCCATCGAATCAAAACTAAAGAAAGAAGAGAAGCAGGGCGCGCCCACAGCATAAAGTGAGACCTGACAGCTTCCTCACGTGGTAAGTCCTTTCTCTTTTTCCTTTTTTTCCGCTATTATGTTCTAGCATTTTCCCTATCGCTTTCGTATACAATTTTTGTCCTTCCTCAGTTACTTGTGAGTTACCACAAAAAAAAAAAAATTATAACTTCACTACACCATTGTATAGCTGTAGTTCATAAATTACACCTGCCTTCCAAATTTTATCTATATAGTGCAGACTATTGGGTCTTCGAGTAAAACGGCTGTGACAGATGGACAGACAGAGACCGACAGGACGAAATTTTAAATGTTCTGTTTTCTGTCATCTGGATACGGAACTCTAAAAATAAAAGCCCAATATAGGCTGCGCGAAAATACCAACTTAAAAAACTTATAAAAACTAACTCACAATCGTATGTGAAGGCACAGTAGGAATCGTGCCGTACCAATTCGGATTGCGTTTCTATAACAGGTCCTCGAATGAATTTAATTGTAAATAGTTACATTTACTTTGCGCAACATTGTCAATATCTATAACAAGAGACTGCTGCGCGGGCGAACCAGACGAGTTGTTTGGTCCCACGCCAGACTCCCCACTGCTCGATTACTAGTGTATAATTATTCTATATTTCCATTTCAGGACTCTATGCGTATTTCCCTTATAAGATCAAACCATAAAAATCGATCCAGCGAAGCAATTCCTCTGCCTTTAAATTTGGTTAAAACAAATATGGTTAAAGTATCTTGAACATCGCAATATAGGAACGATACCATTTTAGTAGCATTCACGTGAAATATATATTAAAAGAAAAGTGGAACACATCATGAAATGATAAATTCTACGATATGGCCAATCGTGTATGACAAAATCGTGAAACGTTGACGATTTAATGATCTGGTCAAATTTAATTGCCCACATCATGAAAAACTACCATTTCATGAAATTCACGAGCATTTAATGAAATGATCAATTCTACGATATAGCCACGAAATATTTACAGGCAAGTGAAACAAATTCAGGTATTTTTATTAGATGGATGATGTTTTTTGTTTACTGATTGCAATTAGTTTGCAATTGGTTTCATGTTGGACATGTTGTGAAAATGAAACAATTTCGAAAAAAATTAATGTAAAACACAATCAAAAAATTTGGCACACATGTGTAGAAGCTGGTATAGACTAACATATACAAAAACTGTGCAGTTCTGACAATATTACATATATATTATTACAAATCTAAGTGATAACTTGTTTTTTTTTTTAAATCAGTTAAAAATATTGATGTCTTAAATTTGTCTTCAAACTTTCTTCAAAACCTATTCATTACATTGCTTCGGAATCACAACGACAAAGCAAAAAGATTTATCCTTATTTATGTTGCCAGTAACAATAACCAAAAATATATAACATGTGCGGCAATTTTTTTATTTAGCGATTTTTTATTCGAGCTTACAATTAATAGTTAATTGTAAGCTCGAAATCACTTCTATTACACAACAGGTGCACTCGTTTCTAATTGGTTGAATATATAAAACATATAAATCGTCGAGCGTAAAGCTTGCTTGTGAAAAATAAAAGCGTTTTTCAAGTACGGTCCGCTGTAATAGGGTGAAATGTTTTTCCGGCCTCGGCGTCGTTAACTTAACTTAAGCCCGAGCTTCAGATTTCTTTGTTAAAATAATTTCTTATTAAAGCATATTATCGTCTAATAGAATGGCTTGATATTAAAGAATTATGCATGAGCGAAACAGACTTAGTTAGAATCAAATTTAAAATAACATCGTGGCATATTCGGAGTTGAATGAAATTGTAGAATCACAGACATACAAAGAAAATAAATTATATTTTAGATTAGGACCTGGGTTCTAATCTGTATCTAATGTAATCTAATCTGATCAGGGGTAGGTACATAAAATAGTAGTAATTGTAACGTTATGTACAGGACATAAATTATTTCTCCAAAACAATAATTGTTAGATAATGGGTTAATGTCCCACTGCAGAGACTTAGGCCTCCCCTCGGGATGAGGTTGCTCGGGATGGCACCACGCTGTTTCAGTGAAGGTTGATGAATTTTAACGACTGCCATCCGCCGATGACCGACGGACCGAGGGACCGACGGCTTAACGTGCTCTCCGAGACACAACGTCCGTGAGACTTACGTACATAAGTTACAAAAAACTCATTGGTATATGCCCTGGGATTCGAACTACGATACTAAACTAAAAACAAAGATTTTTGAAATTTTTGCCTGTTTGTTTGCATGTAAACAATAAACTCAAAAAGTACTGAACCAATTTTTATTTATTAATCCTAATAACCCAGGGACTAATCTAAGATACAATTAATCACGCTTTCTTACCTGGCCTGGGGCAGGCAATGATTTCCTCAATGATTTTGTACAATTTTATGAAAATTCAGATCTTCGAGCCATTTTAAAGTGTCAATGAGCGCGTCTTGTCACTTTTGGTTTTGAAAGAAATATGTTATATTTATTAAAAAAACTAATCAGTGAAAGAATTTTATTGATTACAAAAATGCCGAAGATAAAAAATTTCAAAGTAAATCGTGCTATGACGTCACTCGGTTACATTACTATGGGCTAACGTGGATAATTTATACGGCACCGAGTGACGTTACGAGCGGGTCGTAAAACACAAACTTTGATTTGTTATATCTCCGGTAATAATCGGTATTTTCCCGAAATTCAAAAAGTATAGTCATCAATTTGTTATACTCTAGCGTATGAAATAGCGTATGACACATAATTTTGTTGAAGAGGACGTGCTTATTCTGTGAACTGTACTACATTTAAGTTTCACGAAGCTGTGAAGATTATCAACGACAAAAACTGGTGGAATATTTTTTACGATAAAGAATACGTATATAAACTTCGTTTACCATGAAATCGGCGTCGCTCATTTTTGTATAACGGGGTTATTATTTATTCACAACCCTTTATACAGCGAACTATGGAGCGTGACGTAACCTTAAGTTATTAAGAAATAATTGCTATTCCCAGTTGTAACTTTACAATATCACATAGCATATGATTAATTAATACAAATATATTTCATAAGCTATAGGGTACTTGACCACTCTTGGAAATATTATATTTATCAAGAAAATATAAAAATAAACTTTATGAGATAACGACACTTAAAGACAAAATTATATTCGGTTGAAGAGTATGGAATTTAAAATTATTAAAAAATTATCTTACTCTTTACTTTCTCTTTCTCTTGCATCTTTGAATTTTCTCATGCATTAAATAAACTATTCGTAAATTAGTATGTTTATTTTAGAAGTCGTCCTACCATTTCTGTGCTTGTGTTAAACTGGAAAAAAATTTCAGAAATTAAAAATATTTATTACTGACCATAAACTACCACTTGATTTTTATTTTTTCCTGCACAAATTGTACAAAAGAGTTGCCATAGTAAATAAACGAGAACGTAGAAAGAGAAATCCGATCTATATTACTATCAATTAATTTAAAAATAAAAATATGTAACATTTCTGCTAGTATAACGCCATTATCATCTATACTAATAAAATTGTAGTGTCTATCTGCCTGTCTATTCTGGCTAATCTCCGAAGCGGCTAAACCGATTTCAATCAAACTTTGCAGACCTGCAAAGGGCATTATCGCGGTAACATACGCTACTTTTTGTCTGTCTGTTTATCTGTCTGTCTGTCTATCTATCTGTCCGTCTGTTTGTATGTTCGAGCGGATCTCCGAAACGGCTGAACCGATTTCAATGAAACTTCACAGATATGATAGAAAGATTATCAGTAGTGACATTCGATATTTTTATCTGTCTGTCCGTCTCTCCGTCTGTTCGAGCTAATCTCCGAAACGACAGAACCGATTTCAATGAAACTTCACAGATATGATAAAAAGATTATCTGGAGTGACATACAACACTTTTTGTTTATCTGTCTGTCTGTCCGTTTGTCTGTTTGTTCGAACTGATTTCCGAAAGGGCTGAACTTATTTCAATGAAACTTTTAAAGATGTGATTAAAAAATTTTCAGGAATGACATGCAACACTTTTTGTTTGTCAGTCTGGCCGTCTCTCTATCTGTTCAAGCTAAACTCTAATAAGTAATTTGAACCAATTTTAATGAAACTTCGCAGACGTGAAAAGATGGGTATGAGGAGTGACATACGCTACTTTTTGTTTGTGTGTCTGTCTGTTTGTCTGTCTATATGTATGTTCGAGCTAAACTTTTAAAGATTTTAATGAAACTTAAATGTTTAAGTTTCATTTAATTTTATTTAATGTATGTATGAACATTAAAAATAAGTTTTCAGGAGTGATATAGGTAACTTTTTGTCCGTGTGGTTGTCTGTCTGTCTTTTTGTTCCGTCTAATCTCCAAAATGACTAAACCATTTCTATAAATCTTCGCAGAAATAAAAAGGAGGTTATCAGGAGTGACATAAGTTGGTTTTTGTCTGTCTGTTTGTAAGAGCTAATCGTCGAAACGGCTGTTCCAATTTTACTGAAATTTTGCAAACATAAAGAGTGCATTGTGAGGAGTGAAAAAAAATATTTTTTTATATGCATATAAAAATCGTAGTGTCTGTTAGTCTGTCTGTCGGTTCCGGTTAATCTCCAAAACAGCTGACTGAATTTGGGACCGACTTGTAGGATAGCTGTTCTTAATGCTAAAATAGCTAAATGGATTTTTATGAAATTAGGCGTAGAGATTTCTTGGGTAGTTAAGTTTCAAAATGTTGTAGAAAGTGTTACAATGTTCTGAAGCGTCGCGTTCCTTTAACTGTCCCGGTACAACTGTGTAGTCCACGCGAGCGAAGCCGCGGGCGGAAAGCTAGTCGTCAATGAAAACGTAAGCATTTGATTTCTTTAATTCTTCGTTAAAACTTAAAAACTCCGGTTTTAATTCCCCTAATTACTAATGTTGATAATAAATTTGTGTTTTATTTAAAACAACCTTGGAATTGATGCAACATAAGTACCGTGGACTATACATCGATGAACATAACCCTTTGACATTATATTAAATGGCCTGACGTCACAGGCCAGTACACGTGCGATATTTCCTTCTCTGTTTAACAGGAAATTTCAAACATTTATACTTTGTTAATATTTCTTTTTTAAATTATTTCTCTGTTATTATACATTTAGAAAAATCGTTTACAACTACTCTATTCATATATATGTGATTTAATTTTGTGCAAGTATTTTGGATATGATAATGCGCTGATTAGTTACTGTATGTATTCTTTATTTTAAAATAATATGTTTATGCTCGATGGCGCAGAGTGATGGATCACTATGGGTTAACTTTATTACCTAGAATTTTCAATATCTTTATCAATTTCTTGGCTACCAAACGTTTATATTGCCACAAAAGACGATCAAGTCTGAATGGACAATGCTATAACATACAAAATCGAAACTTATCATTACGTAGCATGTCAATCATGGCATTTGATATGGTCAAACGGTCAATTTGCATTAATTATTCAGCAACGTAATAATATTGCGCCAAGTGTCGACGTAATA
The DNA here is from genome assembly GCA_949709985.1 of Luffia ferchaultella. Lineage (NCBI taxonomy): Eukaryota > Metazoa > Arthropoda > Insecta > Lepidoptera > Psychidae > Luffia > Luffia ferchaultella. The sequence continues at coordinate 12,146,566 of OX453240.1, read as the reverse complement.
ATTTTATATACGAATTGTTGCGTGCGCGCGCTCCGGTGACTGGACATAGTGACAGTTTTTGCACTGAAATGCAATGATAATCATTAATGATTTTTATTTTTATCACGGTTACACTTAATTGACTGGATTGTGATTAAATAACTGTTGTTTGCGCATTTGATAATAATATTAATGGCTGAGCAATGACGACAAAAACATTAATGAAGACAAATGGGAAAAAAATTATTCAGGTTCGTTAACATGTGTTCATGAATGTGTCATAAGGTGGTAAGTGAATATGTTGTATGACACTAGTATCACATACACACGATCTGTATCGTCAATTAAAATTTTACTGTAATATATTGCAAATTTTTATTTTGGTACCTATGTTTCTTTGTGATGACACAGTTCTAGAGGCACTTGTCCATTTTTTGTTATTATAGAATCTAGTAGCATTATTTTGGATGGAAGCGAGGTGTATGGTACACATACACACGTACAGGTCAAGCTATAAAAAATCTCAAGCAAGTCAATTGTATTTATTTATTGTTATAATTTGTTAATATTTTATTTTATTGTACTGTTTAGTTTTAGTACTTGATATGTAAATATTGTGTAAATATGTAAAATTACTATGGGGCTAGCACCTGAAAATAAATGATTATTATTATTATTATTTCGTTTAAACGTTACTGTACAATAACTTTGCGTTTAGCTTTACGTAACCCAAAATGAAAATAACATAGGCTAACGTCATGGATAATTTTCAAGCGCTACCAACAACCGACCAGTTAAAAGACTACCGTTTCTCATTGATAATTCAATTTTATTTGCTTCCATGCAAATAAAACCGTGTAACATTAAACTAGATCATTGTCTTTGAGCGCCGATAGCTCGTGACGAAAGTTACAAAACGGCCGCCACGCTATATAGATATAGATAACTGCCGAATCACGACGCCAGCAGCCAAATTTCTGTAAACAAGCCAATTTCGGAGTTAATGCTTATCAACGGGTATTGTGCCCGCGTAAAGGTCAGACTAGGGCGTGGGAGTTTACAAATAGCGATACCATTATGAACTTTGACAATATTTTTGTTTACATTGAATTTGGTGATGTGAAATAATTTGGTAAATATATTAAGTAGGTATTAAAAAAGTACCTATTCGTATAATGGGCCCTTCAGAATTTTATCAGACGTAGCTGTTCAATCATTACACCTCCAGCCTTTTGCTTACTGTAATCCTGGTTCAATACCATAATTATGAATACACGAGTTATGAAAGTTAGATTACAAAGGTCCCGTGTGCTCACCGTGCTGACAGGATGGATATAAGTATCACTTTCAGTCGAACTTTATTGAAATTCTGCTAACACAAAAGCATTTTTAGGAATTTTCTATAGTTTATATTATACCTACTTTCATTAATAAACAATTATTTCTCCGCTCTTGGACAGCGTCATCCACGTATGCTATCATTATGGTGAACTCAAGTGCTATCATATCATTATGGGTGATTTTTATACCTCTCTCTCTCTCTTTCTCTTTTTTATGTAATTTTTAGAAGATTAAGTACATCCTGGGTGACTATGTCAGTCTCATTGGGAAGTTCCAACACCTGTTTTTTGGAAATTTATTCTCGCTCTCACACTCAATTATTTTACAATATATGATAATATTATTATGATAATATACAAGGAGGAAGGACAAACGGCCATCTAGCTCCAAAAACTAGGAAGTGTCTGTATTATGGGTACCTTCTAGATTGCACTGATATACATACTCAGATGTTTTGTTATAATACACACATAATATATATACTTGCACACTTTGCACCTAGACACGTAAGAAATGCACAATAATATTTGTCCCGGGCGGAAATAATACCTGTGACCATTGGTTCGGCAGTTAGGGTCTATAATAACAAGAATATCTTTAATTCGGATTTTATATCCATACAAGAGAATAAAAACAACTAAAGTAGGTAAAACAAATATCAACTATTTTGCCAAATAAAATTCTAATCTTTCATTCCGCGATTTCATGATTGTATATTCATTCGACCATTATTTCACGTTTGGCCAGAGCCGTACATGATGCCTTCTCTCGAATGCTTCTCAATAATAAAGTGTATGTATTTAATTGTATCTCAACTTATATATCAGAATATATTTTTTATAATAGATTTTGTATGTATTTATATTTGCATTATTTTAATGTACACTGTTTAGATCATTCTTTTTTTATTTAACACTCTTCTACCTAAATATTGCCTTGAAGAAATCCCTCAGCGACAAAGCCACCCACGTGTACGTCCTATTCTTATCGTAAGTTAATTTATAAATATTCATTTGGTATACAATAAAGAATGTTTGTTGTTGTTGTTATGCTTGTTAGAAATAAAAAAAAAATGAAAATATCTGTATTATAGTGATTATTAGCGTCATATGAATCATATACTGTATCTATTGATTCCCAAGACGCATCGCATGTCTAAAGGACGTTTAGAATCATATCGATTTTTTTTTCACGTGTCAGTTTCGTCAACAGTTTTGTGCTCCGAGGCGTAAAAATTCTATGACAAACCTTAATGCCCCATTTATTGGGTTAATGTTTGAAAAACCTTTCCTTAAGGAACTTGTGTACAATATTTTAAGTACTTCACACAGCCGTTTGGACAGAGCGATGATCGGTCAGTCAGTCGGTTATTCAATTAGTTTTTTTCTTTTATAATGTGGTATAAAAAATCCCTATTATCAATCCCTAACGTATTTCCTAAAATAAGATAGATTTTTGGAGATAACAGAGATAGGTGTACTGACACTTACATACATATCAAAAACTAAATTGGTTTTTAAACGTTTGTATTCACAACAAAACGTTTAAGTACAAACCTAGAAAGAGAGAGTGCATGAATGTCTCATCGTGTAATTAGATTGGCGACAATTATTGTGATACCGACTTTCACTTTGATGTCTATATCATACCTTTCTATGTAGATAGTTACGTCTAGCACTTTATTTTGTTGAAATAACACTAAACAACACGTGAAAAATTTAGAGTGTAATTAAGTGGGAAGTCTCGCGGTTCATAAGTAGAACTAATATTTTAAACTACAAATTAAATGAAATATGCCTATTTATATAGGTCGATGACAGTTCAACATACTAATCTGTGGTAACAGCAAATGGTAATTTTTCTTTTCGGATATATCTAAAATTTATAATTTTCGGATAATTACGAGCTAGCCTCAAAACGAGTACGAGCTCTGTCAGACTTGGTTTTCGAAGCTGTGGAGTTGCAACCCGATACCTGTGGGATATGTATATGTTGGTTTCCGGCTTACTCTAAATATATTTAGTTGTTTTATTTATTTAATTTATAAGCTATTTATATTTACCTAGTTGTTTAATTTTGTATTATAGATATTTTCTTATATATTTTTAGTTACTAGATACTATTTAGTTCTAGAGCAAAGTTGGATTTTTTCAATAACAACAAATTTAAAATATTGTTTTTATAAAGTGTGAATTTTAATGATGTATAATGTATATTAACTGCTAAGTTATGAGCGTTTCCCTTTTGTCGGCGTCCCAATGCTCATATTGTACGAGATCATTTTCCGGAGCTCACGGTCTAAGTATCCACATAGGTCGCATGCACAAAAATGTTTCTGTGGTTAACACAGTGCCCCCTGTTGATGTTGCATCTTCCCAGTGCCCGCAACCTACTATCTGTCTCGAGAGTCTTCCAAAATTAAAAAAATCGATCCGAATTCTCCGTCACATTCCTAAGGGAGCCAGAAATTTAGCTGCGGGTAAACTGTGCGAAATTATCGAAAAATGCCTGGAAACTAATCACACCGATGACTGGATTTCCCTTTTATCCTTTTCGTACTTGGCACTAAGGGTCCCAGAAAACAACACCACGGGTAACCTTACAAACAAAGTTAAAAGGAACATAACTTCCGCACGTAATGATATCAATTTCAACCCATCACCTTTTAAGCTGTTGTCTGTCGTAAAAAGTATTGAGGGTAAGGTACACGAGGGGGACTTGAAAGGTGCTGTTCGCCTGCTAATATCCGATGACACGATTGCCCTACCTAGTTCGGATACTTTGACTTCCTTGCTTTCTAAACATCCTTCGCCTTCTCGTCCCCTCTCAATCCCGCCGGCACCTGATTTTTCAACCCCAGCCCTCACAGTTATGACTAAAGACGTCGTGCAGGCGTTGAATTCGTTCCCTAGCGGTTCAGCGTCAGGCCTGGATGGCATCAGACCTGACCATCTAAAGGAGCTTACGTCCTTGTCGGCGGGAGAAAATGGTCTTCGATTAGTAGGGTGCCTGACTAAATTATGCAATTTTCTTTTAAGTGGTCTTCTGAACTCGGAGGTATGTCCTTTCATGTATGGCGCTTCTCTCTGTGCATTAAGAAAAAAGGACGGAGGCATTCGTCCAATTGCTATCGGGAATGCCTTCCGTCGCCTGACCGCTAAAGTGGGTTGTCGTGCTGTTAGAGAAGAGATGTCCACCTACTTATACCCGAACCAGTTAGGCTTTGGGGTCCGTTTGGGTTGTGAGGCTGCCATACATGCGGTACGTACTTTTGCTGTTGACCCGACCAATGAGGACTGCATAATTATTAAGCTTGACATAAAAAATGCATTTAATAGTTTGGAAAGGGACATTCTTCTGAGTCAGGCCAAAGATAAAATCCCATCTCTTTACCCGTTTCTTTTTCAGGCTTATCACTCCCATAGTAACCTGTATTATAATAACAACCTAATTATGTCTCAAGTTGGCGCGCAACAGGGTGACCCTCTTGGGCCTCTTATTTTTAGCTTCGCTATCCAAGATGCTATTTCTAAGTTGGAGTCACCTTTAAATTTGTGGTATCTCGATGACGGCACCATTGGTGGCAGGCCTGATTCGGTGGAGCGGGACATCCGTGATCTGTTTCCGCGCTTACGCCAGTTGGGGCTCGAAATCAATACAGCGAAATGCGAAATCTACCCCTGCAGTTCTTCGTCGAAATCCTGTCTAACGAACTTTCAGGATTTAATCCCAGGTCTAGTTCAACTGGATAGATACTCTTTCAGTCTCCTGGGTTCGCCCATATTCCTGGAGGCCATCCCGTTGGCTCTAGAGCATAGAAAACAGCTTTTACTTTCGACCCAAAAGCGCCTACTGGACCTTTCTGCCCATGTTGCCCTCACACTATTGCGCGTATGTTTTGCGATTCCAAAAGTTACATACCTTCTTAGAACATCACCCACTTGGTTGTTTCCTCAGGATATTTCTAATTTTGATGAGGCTCTAAAAGACACTGTTCAGAGCATCCTGAATGTGGATCTATCCGAAAACCAGTGGTGCCAAGCTACATTACCCATCCGCCACGGGGGCTTGGGAGTTCGGAGAATGCGGGACTTGAGTTTACCGGCTTTCCTAGCTTTGACACACGGGGTTATGGAACTTGTCACTAACATACTTCATTATAACGGTGGCAAAGTTTACATTCCTTTCATGTCCGAGGCAATCAAAGCTTGGTCAGACATTTATCCGTCCTCAGAACTGCCGAATACCCCAGAATGCCAACATCTGTGGGACGAGGCGAGTGCGAAACGCTCATATGAGCGTCTCCTAGGTGAGGCTTCTGGTGTAAATTTAGCCAGACTTAGAGCGGTGGCTCGGCTGGAATCTGGGGCATGGTTGCATGCTCTGCCCTCTCCACACGTGGGTACTCTGCTCGATGATGAGTCTCTTCGTATAGCAGTGGCATTGCGATTGGGTTGCAAGGTGTGTGAACCTCACCAGTGCTCGTGTGGTGCCATGGTGGAAGGCAACGGTCACCACGCCCTGAGCTGTAATAGATGCTCGGGCAGGTTTCCACGTCACCACACACTTAATGATATCATTCGTCGCGCCCTCATTTCGGCCAATGTGCCCTGTGTTACCGAACCACGGGGTCTTAGTCACACGGACGGAAAGAGGCCTGATGGTTTGACCCTGGTGCCTTGGGAAAAAGGGAGGTGCTTATTATGGGACGCAACTTGCGTCAGCACTTTCGCTCTCTCCCACCTCAACTCAACAATGCGTGTGGCAGGGGCGGCCGCTGAGTCCGCGGCCCGTCTGAAACACCATAAATACTCAAACTTAGAAATATCCTATATCTTTGTTCCTTTTGCTGTGGAGACCACGGGCTGTTGGAGCCTCGAGGTGAGAAATTTAATTAAGAGCATCGGTCGCCGACTTAAGGAGAGGGGGTTTGACTCTCGCTCGGGGTCGTTTCTGATGCAGAGGCTCGCCATAGCGATCCAGCGCGGTAATGCCGCGAGCGTTATGGGTACCTTTGCATCAGGTTCGCCAGGCACGGGTTATTTTTAGCTTACATTATTGTATATATATTGAAAAATTAAATATTAAAACTTTACCCTGCTTAACGGGTCATATGAGATATAAATAATTATATTATATGTTATAAATATGTATGTGGTGTCTTCGCTTGGTACCCAAAATACAAGCTAATGCTTAGTTTGGGGCCTAGACGTTAATGTGATGTATACATTACGAGTAGTTACATTAATATTCAAGGTAATCATCACTTTTTAAGTGCTATTTCTTAACAACAGAGAGTAAGTTGGTAAGAATATTCACTCCTTAAACAGTATGAAATCTGCAGAATTAGGAAGTTATTCTTCGTTACTTATATTTTAAGCTATGACAAAACTGCTTCTGTCATCTGCATGTTTGAAGATCTTTTTTAATCGAGCCACCGACTCGGTTGCATGTTATTCCTGCTGTGGAACTCTAAAAACGTGAGATGAATGTTTAATTGGTGCTGTTATATTTAAAACTCATTCGAGAACATTCTATTTGAATGATGTACAAAAAATACAAAAAGCCGTCACGAGACGGCTAATGGAAGGGAAACATTAAAATTGTAAGTTATTGGAGGAATGTAGGATACATTTTCCAGGTAGTAGTACCACCAGGGTTCAGGATAAGAAAAGGGGGCTCGGCCAGCGCCAAAGTTTTAATTGTTTTAAATAATCGTTCAATGCAGTCCGCAGGATTTTGCGACCGCGGCGTTCTCAGTACAGACCACAACATTGATACTAACTACGCAAATCATCTTAATGATTGATTGACGTTTTATCGTGATGTTTGATAAGCATCAGTCAACATGGCTACGCCAATGGCCTCAAACACATCTAAATCAATTTTCATTTGATCTCATTTTTTTACAGACAAATTCGTGATTTTCCTCAAAATACTCATGAACTTGTGGATTTGTGATTCGTAAATAATCCTATCAAATAAAAATTGTCGCATTATAGTTCCATTTACAATACATGATGCGATCATTATATTTTGGTAAAATTACGAATCCGTTTGCAAAAAATTAATTGAGAAGTGATTGATGACATTCGCATAGCCATACTGATCGCCAAAGTAAAATAACAGTATTTTCAGCTAAAAAATACGGTAGGTACTTTCCAAAAAAAGACAGTATGTACAGCAAATGTGGAAATTCAAACACCCCGAAACTCGTCAGTATTTATTTATGATGAGTAGCTATTATTCCAATTTTCAAGTTCCTACCTTTAAGAAAACGATACTCCTATAATACAAATTTTCACCCCCGTTTCCCACACTTGAATTTTAGAAATCCAAATATCCTGGATGCGTCATTATTTATTTATAATATATAGCTACAATTCAAATTTTCAAGTTCTTACCTTAAAAAAACCGATACTCTCGTACAAATTCTAACCTCCGTTCCTCCCCGTAAAAAGTGAAAATAAAAAAAATATGTAAAACTCGTCATTATTTATTTATGATGATTCGAGTAGCTGTAAAATGAATTTTCAAGTTCTTATTTAAAAAAAAAACACATAGGTCCCACTAAAATTTTTACTTCTCGTTCCCCCTTTACACGTATAGAAATCCAAAAACCCTGAAAGCCCTCCTAATCCAAATTAATTTTCTAACTTCAAAGGGCAAAGACTGCCATACTACGTTCCCACCTTCATCGCCCCCTTAAAGTCCTAGGTATATGATTTATCATTTGCGCAATCACGTCATGTTCTTACTATATACCATTTTTTTATCAAAACTGGTCAGGCTTTTCTTAAGTTATAAAAAAAACATACAGACAGACAGACAGACAAAAAGTAGCGCATGCCACTCCTGACCACGTTCTTTTTATGAATGTGAAGTTTGATTAAAATAGGTTTAGCTTTGGAGATTACCTGGAACAGATAAACACTATGATTTTATACTCGAGGTGTATCAAACTTAAACTTAAATTTTGAAAATGTTTGAATTGTCGGATATTCGGCGTCAACTTAACCCCGTCAGATTAAAGAAAAAGTGTCTCACAAACGCCTATTCAAGGAATGATGGTTTAATTAAAAACACGAGCCTTTTCTTGGTGTTAGCCATTGATGTTAGGCAGAACATTTGATATTTCACACGACTTATCCACATCTCGAAATTCTGAATCCTTGTTATGCTCAGGGTTCTACTCCACAATTCTTCGCTTACTCTGGATTCGAAATAAGTTCTTGTTAGAAAGATCAGCTATCAACACAAACTTATTGTCATAGTGGTTAATTGAAATTTTCCCAAAGTTAGGTGGGGTGGGCCCCGCAATGTTTTACACGCGGGGCCCGATCTGCCTCTCGCCGGGCCTGGTTATTTAACAAAGTTTTGAATACTAGTATATATGTAGTTGTATGAAAATGTACAACCGTAAACGTTTTTGTAACGTAGAAATCATTAAAAACGACATACAAAAATCTCTAGCAAAATCTTGAGTGCAAAGTCAGTCGATATGTCAGAAATAGCTTCTGCAGACGGTCCTTATCAGAGATCGTTTCCTAGGTAATTCAGTGCCATCCCACGAGGCGATCGCATGTATCAAAGCTCTGCAGCGGAAAGCTGGGGCGAAGCTACGCTAACGTAAAATCACTGCTTTATGATTTACATGATCTTAAGTTTCAACTTAAATTGTTTAAGCTGTGAAAGTTGTGGAAGAGAATGTAATTTTAAATAGAAATAATCAAGGTCCTCCCAATATTTAAAATATAATTTAAAATATCTGGTTAAGCTGGTTACATTTAATTTAATTCAAAATTTATATAAATGAAAATTACAAGTAAAATTTAAAAAAAATTGACGACAGTATAATGCGAATATTGTATCAATCGATTTGGTTTCGATTTATTCACACTTGAAACAACAAAGTATTCAAAATAGATGGGTTCTATTATAAAAATAAGTTAACTACAATATTCAAATTAATAATTTCTTGACATCTTCAACCAACGGCGTCAAACGTATATATTTGTATTCTACACGTCTGTACCTACCTCTACCTCTAATTCTTATACCTATATTTATATGGGTAATTAGAATTATTATGTTTTTAGTTATTATTGATTTGAAAATTTTCCATAAAAATTCTGCTTTCAGCTCATGACTATCAAAGGCCTTCTACGAATGACATGCACTTTACACGTAAAGTAAAGCAATGAACATGTCCACAAGAGATGACGATCCCATCAAACTTTGTCGATGTGTACCGGGCTTTATCATACGACCTATTTTCATGCCGCTGACGACGGTTTCACACTTCATCTGATTCGGCGTTTATAGCGAGGGATAGTGGGAGGAGCTATAAAAGAGTCGATAAAGCCATATCGTAAGCTTCCCGTTCCTAAACGATTACGCGTCTTTTGGAGCACGTCACATACCTCCTCACTTTTCCTGATTTGACGTTAAACACGAACAAGTGATATGATATATATAGGATGTGATAGTTTCGCTTTATTTGAATACTGGTAATGCGAGTCTAGTGGTTCTATTTTGTCTTTTAAATATCTATAGCAAATAGCATTATTTTCTATTTGGTATTTGTGTCTCAATTGTAAAATTCTTACAATGGTCAACACCATACCAATTGGAGTTAGTTAGTTAATAAGTAATTTCAATGTAAAACGAAGTATTAATAATGATAATAATATAATAATAATACATGGGACATCCCACACAACGCCATCTAGTCCCACAGTAAATAAGTATTATGCTTGTATTATAGGTTACTAGACAACTGATAGACGTACTTAAATATCCTTTATAATATATACATATATAAATATTTTACATCCAGTCTAGTTTTGATTTGATTTTGTCTTGTACAAAAATAATTTCAACAGATTCAAGTTGTTAGTATATGAAATTGATATAAGATAGCATAATCATGTTATTATTTCTATCTCTGTTGTCACCTTGTTCCAATTATAGTTAACACCAAAATAAATAGAGTAATTTTAGGTTTTTTTTATCATTAGTGAACCATTAGTAAAGTAAAACTATCGAAATTGACTTAGAAAACAAATCAAAACATAAATGGAACAGGTGTGAGGTAAGATTGTAATTTGTAATCGATGAATATAAAGTATCACATCTCAATTTTGCTTATGAAGAAACGCTGCCGTAATAACTGCTAATCATATGTTTAAAATCAACTGCATGTACATTCCCGGCGTAGGTCTATTACAAAAAACGTATTACGTATTCCCGTTGATTAAACATAATAAAATTCGAATATAAATAAAATTGACCGTCACAAAAAAATATTTATCGCGACACACGGTGGCCATCATCAGAAAACCAAACTCTGAATGTGTGCTATAGATATTCAAATGTAACTTGGGATAGACAAACCAGATGTACACACACAAACATGATAGTGTCGTCCCTAATATGAATAGGCATATATATTAGTCAGCGAAACTGGTTTAATACGATTCATTGCACACTAGATTTAATAGTGAATGACTAAACCAATAATTTGCTGCCTTCAGCTCCCGGGGCGGATGGGCTGACTCGTTTTGCCGGAGGGAAACAAACCTCATTACTCAAATATAGACACCGGCAGAAGAACTCGACTTTACTAATCACTCCTTCGTATTACCGAGACGGTTTTTTAATGTAATAGGTACGGCCCATTTTGAATATGTTTAGGTGGTCATTAATAGAACTTTCTACACGTTCTAATTAACGCCTGACTTGCGATTATTCTAGCTATATGTCATAAAATTCCATAAAAGTACGAACTCACTAGAAGCCCTCTTCTGCGTTTACCGTCTAACCACTCATACCCTGACTAGCTCGTGTAAGATTGCAAATTTCAGTCCGAGTTGCAATGCGTGAGGTCTCCGCGCCAGTCTTCACGTCCGCGAAATCCCCGCGAGCCGGTCTTCAACCCCGCAAAATTGTGTAATGTCACTTTGATACTGTGAAGTGACATTTACGACTCTATCACAACCAAACGCTGCTGTCGAATTGATTTAGTCTATGTAAAAATCACATTCATTGCTCCCGAAACATTTGTCAAACGTCCAGCATTCAAATAAAGACTAGTAAAGCTCTTTGTAAAGGAGTAGGTAGTAATTTCCGTTTTACAAAATTCCGTTGGATTTTCTAAGGAATAAGCGGGCAGGCGACTTACGAGCGATCGTATTTCCATCAAGTCACAGCAGTATAAATTTCGAAGGCGCGTTCACGCTAACACAGCGGTTGTCAGAAGGAATGAAAAATGAATTCGCGCGTCCCCGGCGGTCGACGGCCGAGACTGGTACAAGTGGAATCGTTTTTGCACTGTGCTCGCACTGCAAACGATCCCGGACTAGTTTTAAAATAAGCATGACAAAAACTCGTAAATAATGCACAACAACCTTATTTTCTTTTACCTAGCCTACACTAAAGGCAGTGAACGATAAAATATTTTCGAATGCTGCAAAACTTTGTTTCCAAGTTATACGAAAACTAGTCAAAGTTAATAAACTATTTGAGCTATGTTCCCGAGAACAGTGGTTTGTGTGTAGATGACAAATACGAGTAGGTATAGATCCATCTAGTATAGTCTGACTTACCATTGTTGACTTCGAACTTAGTGTGTGATATATAAATTAAACTATAACAATTTATTTTATTTTACGAGTACGTACTAAATAAAATAAACCAAAATGAATAAAAATGTATTTTGGTTTGCTATTTGGGCGGAGACCAATCTTGCAAGCTGATTTGATAATCATAGTACATGGTGATTAGGGTCAAATGTTGGAGCTGGAAGGTGGAAAACGAAACCCACCGAGTTTGAGCTCATTAGATTTGTCTTCCATAGCACATTTCGTAACACATGCATGGTGACGAGGATCGTATGAGGGAGCTGGAAGGTGTATAACAAAACTCTTTAATGGCTACTAATAAACCTTAAAATTAATTTATTTGGGCTCGTTTGATATGTCTTCACGAGTACTTTGCTAGCCTACGGTGACAAGACTCTGATGATGGAGTTGGGAGGCGGATAAGCGAACCCTTCAATGGCTAGTAGGAAACCAACCCAGTTTGGGTTCAAGATTGTGTTAACGAGCACTTTTTATAGCACATGGTGACGAAGGTCAGATAAGGGAGCTGGAAGGTGGATAACAGAACCCTTCAATAACTATTTGTAAGCCCATCGAATTTGGACTCATTAGATTAGTACATTAATACCGATAACTTTAGATATTATCATACTAAAGAATCTAAAATAAAATAACCTTTTTAAAAACATTGAAGCTAAAATAATATTTTTTTTAAAAACATACTTTTATCAGAAAAATTAAAAAGTAGTATATTGTATATTGAGCATATTGTTTTTCTCAGAGCTACGTGTATATAACTTTAAGTAAAATACACTAAAATATTTAAGATATATCAAAAATGCAAAATAAATCATTAATAACATATGTATAACAAGCATAGCAATTATTTTTTGATAAATACGCGAATCTGAGCGTCCTAATCTTTATTTGAAGTGATATAATTACCTACGGCTCAAAAAAAATTGCCGCATAGTTCATCTGATAAAAGCATGTTTTTTTTAAATTTTTAATTCTGTGTTTTTTCAATAAAAGCTTGTTTTTAATATCTTTTAATTTTAAGTTAACTATAACCGCCCAATAACTGAAACTGGTATTCTGCTACTCACTACATTATAACGTATGGGAAACAATTTACCATTGAAAAAAATATAGAAGAAAATTACAATAGAAATTTTTTGAGCCTACCGAAATATTAACTTCCAAAAATCTTTATCTATCTTTCAGTGTACTCGTGTAAAGAATCTCTCAAAAGGACATTTCCCGTTACGTGTTTACAATACGTTTGAAGAGTGTAATAAACGCAAAAGGAAGTCGTTGGCTTGAACCAGGCCTTCGCCATAGACACAATGTATGTTGTTTGCACGCGGCATTACGCACGGCTTAGCCGACCGTGTCGAGAGGGTTTAATTCGCTTTTAACCCGCTATTGGCATAGGCGTATTGACTCACTTTGTTATTGCGTTGCTACCTCCTTCACGTGGGACACAAATGTCGAGTGAATGTACACATGTCCCTTTCACGGACTGCCCTATTTTCTCTGCGACTCTGGCACATGAACTCTGACGTTCATCCAGCATCGAGAATCCTATGGAACAGTTTCGTGTAGTATAGTTTCGTGTAGTTATGACATATCTGACGTACATGCATATCTAGGACGTTCAGACCCAAGGGCATTTTTTTATCTATTCTAAGGTTTAACATGGACGTAGAAGTATCATCGCTTTTGGTGATTAATTGATGACCGAAACCGAATTTTAGTTTGGTACGTAACGATGTGACTTGATCTTCTATACTACAGGGTACGGCTATTGAAGTGTAGCTAAATATGGAAATTTACACGGATATATGAAGATGAATAACATCTTACGTAGGTGGCGTGATCTTCAATGGACAAAGCGGTTTCATTTTGATTGAACATGAAGAAAAAACTGTAAAAAGCGCTATTTCATATGAGTGTTCGTTAAGTTGTGATTTTTTTTCTTTCGATTAACATAAACTCCATGAAAGTGATCTACAATAGATCACTTTCAGTGAGAATCATATTCTTATAACTTTGGAAGCAAACGAATTTGTATAGTTTTGAGAAATAGTATAATTTTATAATGTAACATCAAAATGATCGATGGTTTGTAATGGTATATAAATATATATACCATTATATATTTCAAAACGATTTTAGATCATAAAATATGCATTGACTCCTTGTATACGTTCAATATAGAGAATCTATTAAAAGAAAATTTCATTTTAGTAGGGGAGACCGGGTACAAACGTAACACTTTGTATTTTGACACTGGTTTCTAACCAATTATCATATCTTTGATGAAATGAATATAGTCACGTATAAATTTCGTTTATACTCCACAAATTTGTATTTAAGTTTACTTCTTTACTTGATGTTTATTATGAATTGGAGAGACTTAAAAATAAATTGCCGATTGTTACTTTCGACCCCGAGGTCAGGGCAAAAGTAACACAGCGTGGGTCGAAAGTAACATGATAAAGGTTTATGTAATAATTATGAAATGCAGTATCAAATTAAGTTATTATTTATTAGAAAAATATGTTTTATTAAAGGAAATGTTTATTTGTACTTTTAACATTTAAACAGTACCTACTTATTTAATGAATGAACAATATAAACAAAAGTAAACAAAACAATTATTGACTTCTCATCGGGAATTATTCTTAATCACAATACTTAATAATCTGAACAACTTTTATGAAATTCATTCTCTGTTCAGACTCGCAATTATGGCACACATAGTATGCATCATCGTTGATGCATGTAGCATGTGACCAATGTTTACATTCAATACACTGTATCCACTGTTCGTTTTGTCGATTATTACTAAAAGGCTCTAAACAAACGAAACAGCAGCAATTTTATTTATCGGATGAATTTTAATTTTCACTGTTTTCCTCTCGTTTATTTGCCTTCTTTGTCTTTTTACTTTTTCCTTCTTTTTTGTAGATATGTATCAGTATTACGTTGTAAAAATTTTTCTTCGCATTCTTTCTTTGCATTTTTCATCAATCCAATTTTTTCGGGCGTGTCAGTGAAAATAGCGATTTCACATTTCTTACGCCCTTTATTTGTTAAATTTCTCGTACCTGCTCGCTGAATAGGTCTACAATACTGAGGTGAGAAAAGAATTGGCTGAGAAGAACCCACTTGGGCACTCCTGTCTCGTCCATGTTCCCAATATTTCTTGGCTCAATTATACCTATCTATAATGTGATTTTTTTATAGCTTTACAATGTTCCATGGCAAACATTATATTTTTTTACCAGGGCTCTAATTGTTCCGATATCATTTAAATATTTGTCAGCAGCTAATCTGTAGATTTTCATGTCAGTGGTCTTTCGTGCCGTCTTTCTTACCCGTTGTCGTGGCATTCTGTTGATATAAAAAAAACATATTATGAAAATAAACCGTAAGTAAATCATACTCATCACATTACATAGCACTCCGGAGACAAAAGTAACATGTTACTTTTGTCCCCGTAGCGCATGTTACTTTCGTACTCACCCACGTTTTTGACAAATAATGAATGCCTACCTAAAAAAGAAACTTGCTACGCAAAAATAAATAACAACACTGTGTAACCAATGTAATCAAGAATGACTATACAAATAGGCACACTGATATCATCATTTTAATACTACTTAATCACTAAATGAATAAATGTCAAAAAACTTACTTTTGGTTCGCAAAATCACATGACATCCTCTAAACATCCTTACAACGCAGTGCGTGCGCGGCGACTAAGTGAAAGCCGGGGAAAGTATTGTTGGCTATCTCCTGACAGTAGCGGGGCCGCGTTTCGACTATTGGATAAACCTACAGAGCATTTGTTACTTTCAACCCGCCGTTACTTTTGTCCCCGGTCTCTCCTACATTATTTTAAAGTCAAACCGTCTAATCACAGAACTGGAATGAGGTGATTGAGATATTGAGTATATGAGGTTATTCAAACCAATCACGTCTTGATAGGATGAAACACAATAAAATAAATCTCTAATTTACCGAAGTGATCAAACCAACACATAGGTTTTAAACTAGGATGGTCTCTGTGTTAAACAGTTGAGGGCTAAGGTTTTATGTCTTATGTTTTGAATTCGTTTAAATAAAAATACAACGTCAAGATCAAATCTTAATCAATTTAATGTAATAGCGTGTTATTGCAACGTGCATTGTTAGTATAGGAATGATTGCAGTGATTGTTGGTAGTTGATACAAAGGCGGGCCGCAATCAGGCAACTTTCTAGTGCGGCCCGCAACAAATCGATTCAAGCGGGTACAGTAGCGCCGGCGATACAACCGATTGTCCGTCCGATGCTATCGGCGTTCTAGAATAAATTACCGACAATCGGCCGCCGCGATTGATACCGCATTTTATAAAATCCATTATATGATCGACGTGCTGGTATTTCGGTTTATCGCTTTCGACAAGAGCTTTTTTTTATATTGCGTGGACTGATTAAAAAGTAATCACTTGCGTCTACCAACGGTTATTATATCATTTAGATATATGAGGTTAATTAATACGCCCGAAAGACTATTGTCTCTTTTAACAAATGACAGATTGATAAATATGATCTCGACGTCTGTGAATGCGGCATAATCTTAGGTGTAGCAAATGTAGGAAGATGATAAATGAGCAAAGTATTTATAGTATTCATTAAGATTCGATTATTACGCAGCTCGATAACGTTACCAAAGTGAAATCGAGGATAAGGAATATGAATAAGTGAAAGTTGTAACAATGAGTAAAAGTTAGCACATGTACCGGCTAGTCGATAATAGCCGTATGTTTCCAACACAAACACATGTTGCAATAGAAGCTTTATTCAATTCATTGTAGTTGTAATATACAAGAGATACCTCCTGACTCACTGAAATCAAAGGTTAGAATGGGCGATGTTCAAATGCAAAATGGTTCAAAACTTATGTTTTTTATAGAATTAGGTCCCCGTATTGAACAGAAAAATGTGGGATTTTTAGAATTAAATTACTTGAAGGAACAGAAGTTTCAAAAGACTGTAAATTCATATGACGTCATTACTACGAGCGACGGTTACCGGCCATACAAACAAGTATAATGCGTAAAACTATAGATTAAAAATAAAGAACTAAAGTTGGAACATCCTTGGAAGGAGCGGGAGTAGGGAAAATTATTGTATGCCCACCATTTTATTGCACCTATTCTTATTGTTTTGATTTCTCTTAAGTAAAGGTTATTGCTTTTTTTGTCTTGTTACTTGTTATGTTATGTTTATGCCTGCTTACTTATTGTTTGTGTAATGTACTGCTATAATGCGTGTGCATGAGTTCGTTCGTTATCAGCCCATTTTTACCCCACTGCAGGGGCTTAGGCCTCCCCCAGGGTGAAGAGGGGGGCTTGGAGCTTAAGTCCACCACGCTGCTCCACTGCGGGTTGGGAACTGTAACGACCGCCATCTATTGACAGCGTCCGGGACCGACTGCTTAACGTGCCCTCCGAAGCACGGTGTCAGTGATATTGTGTACTTAAGTCAGAAAAACTCATTGGTACACGCCCGGATTCGAACCATGGCCTTATAAATTTGAGACAGGTTCGTTGCGCTCTGGGCTATCACGACACTTTTATGTGTGCAAGTGTGCATGAGTGCGTCAGGCTATTGCTGAAAAACAGCGCCCACACCATTTGTGTGTCGGCAAATGCTGAGCTCCAGCCTTTTTGTTCATAAACTGCATTGTTGTATCAATCACCTTTTGTTTCATATGTTTCATTTTTTTTTATTTAAGGATGTACATATGTTTTTGTAATAATAATAATAATAATAATACATGGGACTTCCCACACAGCGCCATCTAGTCCCAAAGTAAGCAAGTATTATGCTTGTGTTATGGGTTACTAGACAACTGATATATACATACTTAAATATTCTTTATAATATATACATATATAAATATTTTTTTTTATATATATAACAACCAAGACCCGGTACCAGTATCAATATTCATCATATTAATACTGACCCGACCTGGGATTCGAACCCGGGACCTCTAGCTTCGTAGGCAGGGTCGCTACCCACTACGCTAAGCGGTCGCTAAGCGGTTGTAGCAAATAAATATATTATTATTATTATTAAAACATCGTAAACATAATTAATAATAGTGATATCATCAGCTTTTAATTTTAATAATTGATTACTTTTTGAAAACTTAATTTATAAGATAAAATAATACTCGAAAACCCCACTTTGTTTGCATTTTGATAAAAAGTATTAAAATGAAATGTGAAAATTTTCGGCCAATGCTCATTCATGCGTCGCTTAAATGCGATTATATGCATCTATAGCACAGTGCTTAGTTGCCATCATTGTTAACCATTTAGATTTGACCACTGAGTTTTGAATTCGTTAAATAGAGGTGTAATGCTGGCCATTTAGTTCGAGAACCAAAGTTATCACATTTGAGCCATAGAATGAGGAAGGGTATGACGGACAGCGAGACGCGCGTATAGTCCACACGATTGGATACCTAGATGAGCCTAGATGTTTGTGTCTAGGTATTTGTGTATAACCCGTCACAACTAGTTACGTACAATTCAATAGGAGGCAGATACCAAATAAAAATGTTTTAAAGTAAATTAAATTGACAAAATTTATCGGCTTTGAATTGTTGAGTTATAGGCAGTTATGACCCTCTAAACAATTTATTCCATAGCAATATCAAACATTACAAACAATACTTCATTGGACAATAGTTACATTCAATGCAAGATAATATGCAAACATTTATAAGTAAATCAATCCAAAGAGGATCTACAACATTCGTATCCATAAAAATATGTTAATGTTTGTTAAATCATATAAATACTTGTCCCTGATGGGAATCGAATTCGCTACCTTTGCTTATGCAGTTTGGGTCTCTGATCGATCGGCCAGTCAACTCTAAAATTCTAAAATCATTGCCACGCTGGCGCTGATTGCTTCAAAAGTTCAAAAGTATTATCGAGCTCAATCTCCCGCTGCCAATTATTTTTCAAGTTTAAGTTCCAAGTTCGTTCAAATTCTTTATAGTATATTTATTATATTTTATATCTTTAACATCGATTATATATGAAGTAATAATCAAGCGATCCAAAGTAAGTACTGCAGTTTCGACTTTCTCCATAAATTTTTTTTACAAATAACTGTAATAGGTACGTTAAGAAATAAATAACTAATTTACTTTTGGGCTCGAGTTGTAAGAAGCTTTTGAATTGTAAAGTGTTGTCTTTTCACGGATATGTTCCAAAGTGGTTTTCATGTAGAAACAGTTTTTGACGAATCTGGCAACTGTCAGTTTAATCAAAAACAGTTTTTTGTTAGAAAGCATCGAAATTCATTCAAACCATTACAATTAAAATCGACACGGGCTTCTCTTCGCCACCGCGGTCTGACAAAGATGGCAGTAGCGGACGGTCAAGGTCACGTGACTTTGATGAAAGTTTTATTTCGTGAGCTGCACTTTATTGAAGAATCCTAAAATAAATCTGTAACTATTAACTATCAATAGAACATCCTGTATCTTAATTTGCAGTGTTTTTGAGCACGTTCTTCCTATAGTAACACATAATTGATTTGTCCTTGTGGCCACTAAAAACATTTTTGAGGGCAGCAAATGGTTGTTTTCATCTTTGACTCTCGATTATGAAGGTAATGACAGTTGGTCATTTTGTCGCACTCAAAATACTTCATACTGTTTTGCATTGAGTAAATTAATTTGACATCAGCGTTTGGTTTTATTAGAGTCATAAATGTCAATTCACAGTATCGAAGTGACGTCACGCAATTTTGCGGGATTGAAAAATGAAGCGCGGGGATTTCACGGAGGAGTAGACAGGCGCGCGGGGACCTTGCGCACTGAAACTTGGACTAAAATTGTCATCTTGCACCAGCTAGCTATAGTATGAGTGGTTAGACGGTAAACGCAGATGAGGGCTTCTCGTCAATTCGTACATTTATGGCCTATAGCTATCGTGACAACCGATCTGTAGGTAGTGATGTATAATATATCTGAATTACTTACGTAAAAAAATTGTGCCTAACCTATAAGTAAGTATACAAAATATATTAATGAATACATTTCAATAAAAAAATCAACGGAACTCCTGCTTTCGCACGAACTTCTTACGACATTGGAAATGAACCTAACGGAATAAAGTAAAACACACATATTTTGGATAATATTTTTCGAAATAAATTTTTTTCGCAAAAAAAAAAATAACACAACTGTATCTGAATAAGCTTAAAACTTCGAAATATAACATTCTATACAACATTTCGATTGAACAAACCGAATTAGTACGAAATGTAACACCGACACATATCGGACTCCCAACTAAGGGCCCTCTTAACCACTACTTTCGGTTATCCGATTCTAACAATTTTAGTCACAATCGATCCCCCGTCTAATTACCCCGAGCCGTTTTTTTATTTTTTTCTTATTCAGACCTAGTTCTCAAGATATCGGGCTCCTAAAATGAAAATCGGGGAAAAAATGCGATTTTTTCGTTTTTTGCCAATAATTTTTCTGTTTTTGAACTTTTTCCAAATTGTCTTATGCCATCTTGTAGAGATCACCGAGCTGCGTATTTTTACATCACGTTCATCCCGATATCTCGAAAACTCTTTGTGCAATCTGCCTGTCTCACAAAACTCCCAAATGACCCCCTATACTCCAACGAAATGAAAGTCATTTCCAATGACAAGAATATTGTATCTGGACAATTTGTGCCATACCTAATTAAATAATGCTAATAATGCTTTAATCCTGTTAACGCTTTTATACCTTACATCAATAGCAACATTTAATACACACGTGAATATCATCAATAAAATTGGAACACGTGAATCGACATTTTCAGCACGTTCGTAATTAAGCTCATAAAGTATCCGACGTCAGCGGTATATTATGAAAATGAAATAAACACGACACGGATCACATTCAATATCGCTTATGTTCGGGTTTATGATATCCAAAGTTACGACTTGTTCGATTTATCGTAAGAGAAATTGCACGAGTCGCTTTTCGGACATTTTCGCTTCGGACTCGTAAACTGATAATAAACTTGATCTCGGAAGCTAGCGTCGCTATCGTGAAAAATTGGAAACATTGTGGAAAGTCGGAGTTCTAAATACATATTCTGATTCTGATTACGAATCAGTAGTATTCGTCGAACATTCAAAAGGAGATGTGAAGAAACTGCTCCCTTTTGCTGACAGGCTTTCGGAAAATGGAATGCGAAAAGTGAATCCAAAGTGAACCAAATGAGACCAAGTTGTTTGGTACCTAATCACAAGTAATCCACGTAATAATTTATGAATTTTTTTTACACTGTCACAAATTGTTGTAAAATTTATTAAATATTAGACTGTGTCGTAAGGCAAGGTGATAATGATCGCCCAGTTCGTCGTTTTTAAGTTTGTGTGTTGAATTTTGAACTTCGGTTAAATCGAAGATAAGTAGTTCAATGATATTATTTAATATTTATTAATGATATTTATTAACTTTAACAAGAAAAAATGAACGAAAACGATGTCGATAACTCTAACGCTATATTTCCCCTTCCTGTGAAACTTACTGTCGCTCTTCATGTTGATCCCTCCCTCCGCACTTCACCGCATTCCTGCCCCTGCGTTTGTGGTTTACTACGTTGTAATAAATAGTTCAGTTGTATTACGTTTGTTCTAGTCTTACTATTATATTTTTCTTACTCTATGGTCTAATTAAATGGTTAAAAATAAGCTGTCTTTATTTTTAATAATTTCATTACACACAATATACTTAGGTACTGCCCGCACGTGTGTATGTACCCGCATTTTATTTCACTAGGCATAGGACAGTTAAAACCAAGTAAAATGTGATTAAAAAAATAAAATTTGATTAAAATCCATAAAATAACAATTTTGTTGCCAAAAATTTTAATAGTGGGTTTAAGGTAATAAATAGCCTAGGATTCCACCGTATTAAATGTTACATCATTAGCTAATAATATTTTGAGCCTATAGACGGTTTCAATTTTGGGGAATGTTTTCGAGAGTGGAATGCATAGAAAGTTTGCATCCTGCACTTTTATTTATCTCGACATTATCAATAATATATTAATTAATCTACAACATGCTGGAAATGATAAGTTTACCCTATCGAACATATATGAACCGAGGCCGTTACAGATGAAAAAAACTTTCATTCAGTTTCCGAGTTTGGATCAATTGCTATTTCGGTTCGATCTTGGAATTGGGAACCTCGAGAATGATAAACAACAGAAAAGAAATCTTTACATCTATGACCGACCTCTGTTCATACAAGAAATATATGACGACGTGACTTTATCACGCAACTCACGACACAGTCACCAGTCAAAGTTACGGCCGGCAGAATATGTTTTTTAAATCGTGATTTTGGTTAAATGCCAGGTCCTTTACATATTTAGTACAGGAATAGAGTTGGTGCAAAAGTTTATGAAGTTTAAGAGAAGAGAATAGAGCAGAATACGTATTATCATAGATCGATAAAAGTTATTCAGTAATGAAATATATGAATGCATATAAAATTATTTTAAAGATAATCAATGCATACACCTTAAGTAATAAGCATTTAAGCTAAAGCCTTAGAAAAGCTCTAACCCAAAGACGGAGTCTAATTTACTAACTTTTCAATAAAACTTGCATTTTCTTCTCTTAGTTACCTTCGTTAACCAACATACGTACATAATTATCGCACATATCCAAATGACCCCGCAACATGTAACATATCTACTTCGTGAAGTTACTAAAGCAAAAAGAACGTTTTTGGAAGCAGGTACACATTATTTGAATTTCGTCACAGCAAATTGCTAGATCACAAAATGTGTTATAATTATGTAATTCCGTAATCAACGGTTAGTGGTTCATGCATCCTTCAAGGTACTGGCACATTTCATTCGTCACGAGGAACATAATGTCAGGTTATGTAAAACGTCGGAAATGTCAGAGTGTGGCGTGTAATGTTCATTGCTCTATGGCTGTTCCGATCCGGTACATAGGATTGCGTAATGTTATGGCGCATATACAGGACGGTTTGTTGTTTAGATTTTATTTTGTTTTATATTAAATAAAATAGTTGTAGTAGTACCTTTTGTTGCTCTGCATGTATTCGATAATATACACAGCAATAAACATAAAACCGTTAAACTACGATATTAAAATAAGACTTAGGGCCGGTATTTCAGTTTTCACTTATCCTAGGAATAACGTTAAGTGAAGCTTAATTGTATTGGATTTTGAAAATTAAGCTTCACTTAACGTTTAAGTGAAAACTTAAATACCAACCCTTACTCTTCACATAGGGGTGACGCTTAAGTCACCTGTGTGGCTGTAGTTCAAGGCGGCACATTACAGTCGAGGTGTCTATAGGCACGAGGCGAACCCGAGTCCTTATAATAAACTGATGACTATAATGGCCAGCTTACTGAGTATGTGCATCATACGACGTTTTTCAATACATTTGCGATTAGAATTAAGTAGATACTTCAAATGTAATAATGGAGGGAACTAGGGGCGCGAGCGGGTTGGTTCGTGCGGTTTACGCATGCGTTACAAACAGAATGCTCATTTGTGATTAGTGTAAATTAAATAAGCCTAGTACTGTAAAATACAACATTACGGTACAAGTTTCGATGTCATAAAGACCGTATTAATAACAAAAATATTGAAATTCTTTTTATTCGTGTATGTATGTTCTTTCTTAAGGTTACTTAGAGGAGTTAGGTGTATTTATTCTTTGTTTGAGAATCGTCATAAAAGGGTATTTTTTTATTTTTCTGTACATGTGACGAAGTGGAAATTTCATATTTCAATTCACATATAAATAATGATTGATTGAGCATTTAAATCAATATATTACTAGCTAACAAATACTAAAGTTTGATAGCAAAAATGTAAGTATTTCTTAAGAAAATTAAGTATTTGTTTACACTAGGTGAAGTAATACATTCCAATTCGTCACTTTTGTTAATATGACTTAAAATAAAAAAATCACAGTTAAATCAAAGATAATTTTTATTACTAATAAAAAAAACAAAATCCTTCTTGGCACAGGTATCAACTTTACAAAACTCAGTCTACACAATTTCTTAAAGCAAAGTGATTTTCTTTTTCGTCACATTTTTGTACACAAGGAAGTAATATGTTTTTGTTTTATGTAATTATAAATCATGCAACACAAAATTTTAATAAAGACAAGAATTACTTTTTCCGTGTATTTTTATTTTAAAGTACAACGAGCAAACTGCATTTATATTTTATGAGATATTAAACAATTTTATATTTATTGTCCCTTGGACATGATGAAATGGAAAACCACCGTGACTAATATGAATAAATTAGGCAGTGTTCACATTATACTAAAAAACAATCAATAGATATAAATGTAATAATCAACAATATTTGTATAACTTTTTGGTTTGTTGTTGAATAATTATACGAATTTAAGCACTTGACAGATACATTTACGTTCAAAAGTATTAAGTTCTGCAATATATTTTAAATAAAAATTATTATATGAAAACAAATTTCTACATTTCATTTTTTACTAAGAAAAAATAAACGAAATGAGTATAATAGCGAATTAGTCAAAAAAAAAAATTCTTTCAAAACACAATAAATAAAATAAATAAATTCTTTCAAATAATATAAAAAATACGAAATGTCATATTCATACTTTTCAAGATCCTGTTTTAATTTTTCTCTGTACTTTCTAGCCCGTTTTGTAGCTGTCAGTGCCATAATATCAACTAAAATAGAAAATATAATACTATAAAAAAAATGGCGAACTACGAGTTGGACTAGCACACAAAACATACAAAATATGCTAGTCATGTTGATACTCACCAAGTGTTTGAGGTATTACATTAATTTAAAACAACACGCTTACGGCGCGAATGAAATCTTGGAGTCCTGCGATAGACAGATGCAAGGACGGATAGACACATTTTTAACATCTCCCAGAATTCATACCATAAAACACAGTTTGTTGAAATGTAATTTTTATGGAACCTTGTGACAATCAGATGAGTGGATATACGAATATTTTTTTATCATTCTCTACATATGTAAATGACATATATAGTGAAATGTTTTAACTAACTAACTACACTTCTGTTTCGTGTAACAGATAGACATCGTACATTATAAAAAACATGCTATATTAGCTTTTATTTATCAAAATCCGACATAACAACTATCATGACAAATACCTACAAACAAAATCATCACTGTGTAATTGGAAAAAAAATCAGTATGGATGCAGGTTTTGCAGATCCATTTCGTCACGAAATTTTCCGCTTATATATCACGTAACGAAATGGATGTGACGCTGGCAACCGCGAATATTCGTAAATAATATCAACACTTGTTTGATTACAGTTTCGGCCTGAAGAACTATTTTCGTTATTGCTAATTAACCAATTGCTTATTTACAATATACAATACAATGAAACAATTCACCTAAATTTAGTAATTTCCTGATGTTGATGGAATATTTATTCTAGCTTCTCGGTGTCCGTGACGCAATTTCTTTGTACATCGATCACGTTCTCACTAACGGTTTCAGACAAAAGAAATGGTGGTTGCCATTTTACTAAATATGTTGCCAAGAATATAATTTAATCCCGGTTTGGTAGTTTTTCGTACGAAGAAGACCGAAAATAAGCGTGACTAAGTAGGAATTTCCACTTTTATTGTTTTCGTAGGACAACATTTCGAAAACATTTTCTTTAATTTAATATGATTTATTGAATGGTTTTGCCTATTTTTTTAATAATATAACAGTTTGTGATATAAAAAATATTATAAAAATAGAATTCTAATACCACAAATACCTTAATTTTTAACACTAAATTTGTAAATGTTGCGTGGGACATGGCAAAAATGAGGGACTGTATCGATTGTTTTACGTCTATAATTTTTTATGTGAATATTTTACTGAATGTAACACGTGATATTATATCTTAAGGAGATTTTACGTTTAAAAAAAATATCAGTTAATAAAAGTAACATACATAACTAAAAAAACTATGACGCTTCCCATGGAACAGTATCATTTTGAAATGTACAAAGAAAAATAAAAACGCCCAAAAAATAAATAAATAGGAACTCCTTTGTCGTCCAAAGATTTAGTCATCTTGACAAAAGTCAATTACAAAATACTCACTAAGTATCACTTGATTGCGATGCGACTGAGAATTTTGTATAAACATGAGTTGCAAATACCTACCTTTTATTAATTGTATGTATGTATATGTATACTGCCTTAACATTCCGAATGTTAAAAATAAAAATATTTATATTTCTACATCATATTAAAAAAATAACTCAAAATATATCATGCACTTCTATGGTATACTGACCCATTGCCATTATTATTTCAGTTTTAAACACTTTAACAAATTAGTAATTAAAACGATGAGGTATCGGTCGAGTTTGCATTAACATAGTGTATTATATAGGTAGGTACTATGTTCTAATAAAAATACGAATTGACTAGAAGCCCTCTTCTGCGTTTACCGTCTAACCAAGCATACTCTAGCTAGCTGGTGCAAGATGGTGCACGAGTCCGCTGGTTCCCGCGCGCTGGTCTTCACCTCCGCGCTATTTCTTTTGACATTTTCGATACTATGAAGTGACATTTATGATTCTATTAAAACCAAACGTTGCTGTCAAATTTATTTATTCTATGGCCGCAATACAGAAATTTTTAACTAGTGCGGAAAGTTGGCATTGCCTACCTGTTACATTTAAACAATAATATACGACAGTGATTGTATTTTAGTAACTTAATTGTAATTTAGTAACTTACAAACAATATGTTATAGTACCATTACATTGTTATAATGCCAAATAAAGTTTTTATTATTAAATTATTAATATTTTTCTGAAAATTTAACGTTTTACTTTAAAATAAAAAATTCATAGGTATAGGAATATGAAAATTTTAAGTCGGTACAACGAAAAGCCTGAGGAGACAGACACTCTTAAATCTTGTAAGACTTTTGTGCAATTCAAAATGTCTTCTTGTGCTCTATATAGGCATGACTTTGGCACATAAATTAAAAATAAAAAGTCGAATTTCAACTTCATAATAAATTTAACTAACTCTCAAGCAAAAATGCGTTCGACAGTTTTATGATTCCCTTGAGAAAATTTATTTCACGCATATGTTTTTTATGAATTGCTTTCTTTCTAATATTTGCTGTTTCATTTGTTTTTCCTGACTGTGCTACTAGGTGCTACGGAGGGTAATGTTATTGAAGCATACTTATATATCTATTTCTTTGGTACATTCTGTGGTCTAAATGGCTTGTTGGATTTTAACATATTAGGTGGCGGTAAATTCGTCTATTTTGGGATTGAAATAGGGTATATAATATTTAAATGTGGTGTCTATAAATCGAGAGAGGAAATATTTTATAAATAAAATAACTTGAAATATATTATAGGAGGGGGAATATTATGATTTTTTTTTTTGTTATTACAGCGATCTGGGTACATAGTAAGGTTAAACATTGAAGCATGTTAAATAGACAAACATCAATCAGACAAAGTTCCATTTAATTTTTACTTATTAGTATTGCTTGTTCAGAACACAGATATTGTTCTAGTGTATCAAGTACTACGGGTATCAATATATACTACCTACTATAACTAACATTTCATGTTTACACAATAAAATAGAGTCAATTCCTCATTCGAACGTAGCAACTGGTTCAACCATGTTAATATCATGAAAGTGTTCTCAATCAGTGAAATTTTAGGTATGGTTTGTGTTATGCTTACCGCACGCGTCCGTGAACACTCCTCATGAACCGATTCGACTGTTCCAAATACTTCAAAGGCGGGCCGCGTGTTTAAAGTAAGCGAGACGGCCAGTGTGTTAACGTTAGTTTTACACTTAGCATTTTAGCGTGAAAACCACGACTGACCCTCTAAGCACTGGACATACACCGATGATCGATAAACTTAAAAAAACCGGCTAAGTGCGAATCGGACTCACGCTCTGAGGGTTCTATACAGAAATAAACGTATAATGACGAGTTTCTCCACTCGAACACATTTTTCAGTTTTAAAATATTGAAATAATTTTCTCTATATAAAATAATTACAAATTAACGAATTTCGGATCTTTTCCTGTACTTGTGCTGTAAGACCTTGCTTCTTGTTAAATTTCGTGATTTTGGGTCAACGGGAAAAATCCTATAGGTTTTTATTTATTTGCGAGTGTCAAAATATTTGGTGATTGATGAATATTTGAATATTTGATGACCGAATGCTTAGATACCCTAATTGCGGAGCCAAGGGTCGCGGGTTCGATTTCCGCCCGGGACAAATATTTGTGTGCGTGAACATGTTTATTTGTTCCGTGTGTGGGTGTAAAAAAATTATCTATATACTTATGTAAATTATAAAGAGTATTTAAGTATTTATATCAGTTGTCTGGTATCCATAGTACAAGCATTGCTTAGTTTGGAACTAGATGGCGCTGTGTGGGTTGCCTGAGGTATTATTATTATTTTAAAATATGCGGTATTAATGGCCGGATTTTTTGATTGCTTTAATTTAGAAGCAATACTAGATATGCATTTATAATTGCAACCTTCACTCGTTCTTGAGGAAAAGGTTTTTGACAGACAGACAGACGGACAAAAAAGTGATCGTATAGGGGTTTCTTTATTCATTTTGAGAAACGGAATTCTAAAAATCAATATGGGCCGACAAAGCGAACCGCTCGTTCTTTGCGCTACTTTAGTCAGGGGACCACTAATTTTAACATATTAAGTGTACAATAAACAGTACTCGAACTGTATTTAGCGCGACTTATTTGTCAATACTGTAGTTAGTTTGTTGGTAGTTAAATTAGTGTTAAGTTACATGGTTACTATGGCTCATAAAACAAATGGTTTTTTTTTTGTGATTCCCACGTAATTGCACCTGTAATTATACTTTTAATGTGCGTTGCCGTATATGCATGGAAAGATTTGAGCGATATTTGTTGTCATACCGAAATCCTGTAAAATTTGCCAGAACTCCGTGTTAATTGCTCCCTAAGCCGAGTATGATGAAGTAGATTAAACGCTTAGAAACCCATTTCGTGTAAGTTTACGTTCGGGTTTGCGTTCGAGAACAAATTAGCGAATTATTACTTTTACGACTTGCGGTTGGAGGTTCTCAACGGTGACATTTTCAGGTTACCCTATTTTCTGTATTGGCAATGTAGGCAATTGAGGTTAGTGCGATTAGAGTAGAGTTGACGTGCACACGGAATTCGAGCACTCGGTATATAAAATATCACAAGAAATCACGAAAACTTAAGTCCTAAAATAGAGCTACGTGTACACGAAGCACTGATAGTTTATCAACATGGAAAACCTCCAAATTGCGGCTTTAGTATCAAATTGTTTAAATTCGGTTCAACGGTTTTCCTTTAGACACGAAAGTGCTGTATAATTTTCTCTACACATTTTAATACTATATGATTATATTTTAGTATAATTATTATTATTCAAAAGTAAAGCTTATTAAGAGAATTAAAGATCATAGACAACGTGGTATAATGGAGAAAAAAAAGCTTTATTTAGTACTATAGTTTCATTTTCAAACTAATTACTCGACTACAGTGGTTATAAAAAAGTAAAACACAAAAAATAATTCATAAGAAATCACTAAATAAAGAGCTGAAACTGTTACACGAACAAACTTCTTTATTCGGAAACATTTTTCGTAATGTTTGTGTAAGTGATTGCCTATAACTACTTCCGCATAACTGATTGAGTTAACAGAGTTATTCGTTTATTTGCTATACCTATTTCAGCATGTTGTTGGTTATATAGAATAGGAAACAAGCTCTTTCAAATGTATCATCCGAATGGTATCTAACCTAAAGCTCAAGAAAGGAAGTAGAGTCTGCACCATTCGTACAGCTAAAATTTTGAAACTTTTAACAAAAAGTTTGTACCATTTGTAACAACAAATGCAACAGAAAATTATCACAGGCGGTGGTTACGATTGTGAATTTAGTCTATGAACAAGAAAAAAACATAACATGAAAGTTAGAAATTCTGTATCAACTTGCTCTTGGGTGCACCTTTAAGTTTATGCCTCTAAGATACCATATAAAAATCTACTAGCTATTGCCCGTGGTTTCGCCTGCAAGTTTTGACGATTCACGTCATTTAGTTTTATAACAACTTATCGCTCGTTCGTTCGCTCATTTCAGTAGCCAGAAATCCACTGCTCGACATAGACAGCTCCCCTAAATCTCCACGATGAACGCTTCTGGGTTCTCGAAGTCAACCGCAGCTTAAGACCTTTTTCAGGTAGTCAGTCCAATTAGCATCCTTTTAAATCATTATTGCATATATTTAAATAAATGTAAAACTTTGATCAACATAGGTTTAGATGTTATAGAGTTTAAAAATTTATTTTTTGCGTGCCGAAGTGACTATTAAGTCATTATCTTCCATTACAGACATCACTACTTTAAAGTTTTATATTGTTATTATATAGATAATAATAATACATAGGACATTCCATACAGCGCCATCTAGTCCCAAAGTAAGCAAGTATTATGTTTGTGTTACGGGTTACTAGACAACTAATATTCATAACTAAATTTTTTTTATAATATGTACATATACATACATATACATATTTTACACCCAGATCCGGAACGAAATAAATATGTTCATGCACACAAATATTTGTCCCGGGTGGGAATCGAACCCGCGACCCTTGGCTCCACAGTTAAGGTATCTGACCACTCGGCCAATCGGTCAGTCGATCGTAGATCACAAATGAATTTTTGTCAGCGGTAATAGCGAAATCATAGTTTGTGGCCTAAGTTTTGAGATCACTCTTTTTATGAGCGAATATTATTTTGGTTGTAGTAAGTGAAGGTTTGTTATAGCAAAAAATTAATTAATTAAAAAGAAAGGAGTTAAACACGCGGTGTTCGGTCGCGTGCAGAATTCTGCAAATTGCTAGTTCGCATGAGTAGCTATAATAATTTAGGTCATATTCATTGTCACCTGACCGCCTTAACAAGGTTTAGACCGGAGCAAAACTAAACATACAACTATTTCTAGTTAATACATGGTCACACATGTATTGTATATTATAACATACCTTTGCATTTCACTTGCTTCTTGTTCATTTATTATAATCATGGTTTTTAGGGTTCTGCACCCAAAAGGTACCAACGGAAACCCTATTACTAAGGCTTGCACTGTCAGTCCGTCCGTCTGTCACAGAGTTGTATTGTTTGAACCCCACTTAAAATTTTCAGTGTGTATTACTATAGCCGCTATACCAAGAAATAATAAAAATAAAATAAAGTTAAAAACTAAAGGGAGTTCTAATTTATTGCAAGAAACTTGTTTTTTAGCGTTTTGGTGATTGGTTGTTGAGAGATAGTTGCTTAAGCTTGAAATTTTCATGGAGTGTGTACCTACTAATGGCCGCTATAATAAAATAGATGGCGTGCGACGGTAGATATGTCTATCCGTCGATAGGTTATTGAGACGACAAAACTATACGATGGATAAAATTTCTTACCCTAGTATGGTTAGACCGTCGATAGATAGGTAATTAGGTTTGGCTGTTAGAGATTTTTAAAAAACTTTGCACTTTAAAATATTTTTTTTATAACTGTTGAATTTTTATTCACTTTGTTATTCACAAGTGATCCGTTTGAAAATTTGGAAATAAATAATCCTAATTGATTATGATATTTGCCACTAGCTGGCGTATAAGTCAAGAAGCGTGGAGTATATGACATATACTTACGACCAATCCAAATTATTATTTTTTAAATTGCAACGTTTAATCGTTAATCGTTAAAAAATTAAATTAGTCTGGTAAACACATTATTGGTATAAATAACTCACAATATTGTTTCACTAGATAACGCTGCTATCAATACTCTGCATCACGCTAGTACAATATCTCACAGAATTATTTATCAATTACATTCAAAGTGGTAATAGACGATTAGTTCCGATACTTAATAATAGATAGCAATGTTTTGAGTTTTGTACATCACGCCATTAAAATGTTTGTAACTAGCATATAAGGTTAGAAAAATGAACAACGTATTCAGATATCCGTCGGTTATGGTTTCATTACCCCCATTCCGAAAAAAACAAACGTATACTAAAAAGTATGCGTACTCCCGTCAGAAATAAATCTGAGTTACTCTCTAGTCGCGCTTAAAGAAGTTTTACTTCAAAAATATAAAAATAATAATACATGGGATGGGACTTCCCACACAGCGCCATCTAGTCCCAAAGTAAGCAAGTATTATGCTTGTGTTATTTAAATATTCTTTTTTTTATAATATATACTTATAGTTATAAACATTTTCGCGAAGACACCACATACATATAACAACCAAGACCCGGTACCAGTATCAATATCATCATATAAATACTGACCCGACCTGGGATTGGAACCCGGGACCTCCAGCTTCTTAGGCAGGGTCGCTACCCACTAGGCTAAGCGGTCGACAAATAAAATAAAATAATGTAAATTACAAGATTACAATTAAATTACAAGTCCCCGTACAAGAAATATGGTTCTTTTTATATTGAACGGTGGTACTGGACCCATTGTGTCGTCTTGTGTCGTACGACTCGTATTTGGCCGGTTTTTTTTAATTTATAGGTAAGTACCTACTGCTTTAGGCGTAATCTGAGGGTATTTAAGGCGATATTTTAGGATGAAATTTTTGTAGGAAATTAATACACAGGATGCAACGAATAGTTTACAGTATGAGGTAAGCCGTCAGAGAGACTTAAGTGTGTATGAGTAGATATGTACCAGTCGCTTAAGTGGTCATATAAATCACGCGAAAACATGAAGTTTTAGTACCAACACTGTACGTTTGTGGCTAATTTTGATGTATAACATGTCTAATGATGTGTTGAGTAGGAGGTAAAAAGGAGATAGATGTCTTAGCTGTAAGCATTAAGAGGTTTTCATTTTTAGGCTATGTTCTATTTGTAATTGATTTTTCGTCCATTTCCTCTTAACACACGAAGTTCAAATTTCGTTACGCTGTAACGGAAACAATTAATTTTTATCACTCTTTTAATTATCAATAATTTATTTCCTAAATTTTTCCAATATCGTACGATTTTAAAGTTTCACGTTTAACAGGCGTCCCGTGACATATTGTATATTTTGTCTCACTTTTGTTGCGCAAGCGCCATACACTTCTGCACTAGCATAGAAACAAATAAACATTGTACTTTATTTTTGTTTATTGTATATACTATCGAGGACTTTGCAGCTGGATTACTGTTGCTCATTTGACCTTTGATCATACCGCCACGCCACGTTCGGGACAAGAGAAAAGACAAAAACCGCTTAGAGGTGGTCAGTATATACATGACCACGATATTACAATGTAGTCAGTTAATCATTAAAGAAATAATAATATAATTTATATATTATGAAATATTATTTTCCCCTTATTATCTTCATTCGTCGCAAAAAAATTAAATAAATAGACGTTATAACTAATACATTAAGATAGAGGATATCGCGTTTTGTTGTCAACTGCGAGTGCATGATAGGACCCGTTTCACGTTCGACCTTACGACAACTACTTGATTCGCGTGGACACGTATTGCGATAATTCTGTTGTGCTTGCTGATAGCATGGCGAATCTGGTTACCTAAATAGAAGCGAATTGTAACAAAAAAGAAGCTGAGGCCATGATAAGAAGATGAAAACAATAAGATGCACCGATACGCTGGATTTTCACAATCATATCAATTTGCTTAATGCAAGACTGATATATTTTAGTTTGCACACACAGAAACAGCAAATCAGAAATCATGTAAATGAAAACATTCTCCAGTGTCATTTTATGTGTTGTACTTTCTCACAAATTTTTTTTAAATAAGAATAAACAACAATTTAAGAACTTAAATAAATTATGGTGTGATCTTAATACTTAAAACAATAAAGTTACGTTGGAAAGAACTTTTAAAATTTATCATTAAAAAATTTAAGTCGGTTTGACAAATCATGGAAACGTTTTTTGTTTTTGGAATATATTTCCGAATTTAATAAGCTATTGCTCATATTTTATGAACACTTGGAATTATTTTCGTAGAAAACTCACTTCTCGACTAAACTAAAGGCTATTATTTAATAAATAGCCTGATTAAAATTATTTTTCTTTAAATTAATAAAAAGACTTCTGGGTAGATCGTCGCTCCGCTCCGTTTTGGTCCTAACATTCACATGAAACAAATATGACTTAATCTAATATAGAAATAAAAAATCGGTTGACCCCGCAGGCCATCTCTGAAACTTCCCGTTATTATCGAGTTCAAAGCGCTCGGAAATTAGAGGGCTATTTAGCTCTTCGAACTCAAAATATAGATTTTCGTGGTTTTTGAGCACTTCAAGCTCATAATATTCATTTTCCGAGCTCTCCAAGCCAAAAAACAGAATGTTTATATATTTAGAGTTTTTCAAGCTCAGAAACCTAGGACATATCAAAGAAAATGTTATTTTGGAAAAATTTGAACTGCGATATCTTTTGATCAGTTTACGGTATTCTATGCAATTTTGTAAGCACAAAACTTTTGTGTGAAGTCAAAATCTCAAATCTCAAAATCTCAAATTTATTTAAAAAACGTTAAATTTTTTTAAATATTTTTGTAACAGCTCGACCGATTGACTTCAAAATCTAATCAAATCTAAGAACTCTTTCAAACTCCGTATCGCGGGTCTTAATCGGTCAATCCGTTATCAAGATATCGTATGACAAAAAAAAGTTATACACACACATATGGACGCCCAGCCAAGAATGGTCAGAATGGCTTCCCAGGACTTCAAAACGTGGAGATCTGATGAAAACTCGATTGTCGAAAATCGAACCCAAATCATTAACTTCCTTGGATAGCGGCAAGTTAAAAAATGTTAGACTATCAATCTGTCTAGAACGAATTTCAAATTGACAATTTTGATGATGATGATTTCCAAATGGATAGATTAGCGAAATAGTCTGGAATGATGAGCCATACCAAGCCAAGGTTTAATTAGAATTTTCTACAAGTCTTACTAAGAAACTAAATTTCTTGATATAAAATTACCTGTTAACAGGCCCTGGACTCTTACAAGCAATAAACATGCCGTGCCGAACAATATCGGTGCGTATTTCTCATTTAATTTACAATCACTGTTGTTACTAGAATATTCGTATCTAATATTAGCAATGGAAGCGTCTACAGGAAACTAGGATTCAAGTTTTTCTGGACGGGGAATGCAGTCGTCGGCGCACCTGCACAAGTTGCAACGACTCGTTTGCTTGTACGGATCGAATACTAATGCAACTGTCCTCTTTAAGTTAGAGCTTAGAGCTGGTTAGAGGAACTCGCTCAGTTGAGTTAATCATATATTTCTGATTTTAACGACAAAGAAATGTTAGTTTTAGTAAAACAATGTAAAAAAAATAATTTTTCTAGTACAGCAGACAGATAATCTAGTCTTCTATACAATACAAGGCTAGTTTAAAAGATAGGAGTATGACAAAGTTGCAATTCATCACATAAGAACTGTGAATGAAATTGTATCTATTGTAACTATAGGTAATCATAACTATAGACACGTAATATGAAATCACAATTTCTTGGCCTGGCGGACTAAAGATTGAGTTCAGTTTTGGCGTGGGATGAAAATGGAATACAAATGCAAATGGCCAGAAAAGATCGCCAATAAAAATATGATTAAAATACAGAGTAAATTAATTTGAGAGCAGCGTTTGGTTTTAATAGTTTAATAGTTTTAATAGTGGTAATTTTAATAAAAGTCACTTCACAATATCGAAAATATTGAAAGACCGACGCGCGGAGACTTCACGCACTGAAGCTCGGACTGAAAATCGTCATCTTACTCTAGTATGAGTGGTTAGACGGTAAACGTAGAAGATGGCTTCTAGTCTGAATGCACCGACTGCTGAAAAATACAAAAATTGAAGAAAATTAAAAATTAAAAAAATTTCGTTTTTACATAGTTTTAGTCTAGTTAGATAATGTGTTACAAGTAAACAATTAAATTAATTGATTCAGATAAATCATCTACTTTAGTATTACAAGTCCGCATTTAAACTTTATTATTTATTAAAACAGTTTACAGGGTATTATTGCTTACGCGAGTAAAATTTGTATGGTACCTAGTGAAAATAGCAAACTAAGTGTATTCAGGGTGAAAAGCTACCGTTATAACTAAGTACAAGAAAACTTTTTCAAAACGCATTACATACCGTTTCGTTTATAGGTTAAATTAAATTCACAAAACTCAAGAAAATAAGGACAGTTACTACTGCGAAAAATCTTTATAAGAATGTTTCTATTTCTTGTCATAAACAAAATACTCTATGGCTATGGAGCCAGGCTACTAATGTTAGAAAACCTACAAGGAAACAACTAATTATCAATAGAAGGTTGATGAGACGGAATTCCTTTCAAATAATAATGTACAGGAACAGTTTTCGCACTTTTCGCCATTTCTGATTTTCCTAGTACTCTAACCTCATGCAGTTGTCTAAAGTTTTGT
Source organism: Luffia ferchaultella (assembly GCA_949709985.1). Taxonomy (NCBI): domain Eukaryota; kingdom Metazoa; phylum Arthropoda; class Insecta; order Lepidoptera; family Psychidae; genus Luffia; species Luffia ferchaultella. Next base: position 12,110,007 of record OX453240.1, on the reverse strand, counting down.
ATTCCTGGTAGAACATTTAATATAATAACTTGAAAAAAAAATCAAATAGTTAAATGTGTTATTTTTTTGATGAGTGTCTATTTAAAAAATCTGTGATTGCAAATTTACCACCAAAAATTATAGGGCGTTTGTAAAAACACTTTTCTTTCTACTTATAACAATTTCGATTTCATACCACTCTGTACACATAGTTATTCGTTCACAACCATATTTGTCGTTCGACATAACATTCGGCGCCTACATTTAATTATTAATTCGTGGGCGCACTACGCACCCATGAACCAATTTCCGGGCCGAAACCTATTGAGTTATACGGAAGGATCTAAAGTACCGCACCAATTAATTACTATGCAAATAGAGGAAACGAATAAATGGTTCATTGTGTGGATTCGTAGCCCACGTGCTCCGACAATGTACGCCCACGGGTCATGGCCGCGATTCGCGCGTTATAGGGTACGTCATCTTGTCAGAGACAAAATTTTCTTAATGTGGGTAACTCTGAAACGGAACATTACGATATACACGGCGCTCGTCGTCTGTCTGTTACGACCTTCTAACAACTTGACGTAGAAAGTTAAAAGGGTCGAGCACTTTGTAAAGAAATTCGTAAGGTTAATATAATACGTCGTAACACAAAAAGCGGTATAATATATATTATTTCTGTAATTATGAATGAGATAAAACTATAAAAACCTCAACTGTTTCTTTTAAAATTGAAAATACCTGCTAGGGTGTGAAAGGGAGACTGCGAGATTACTCGAGAAAAGATAGCTAAAAAAATAGCTAAAAAGTATACAAAAGGTAACAAAGGATTTGCATTGAAGAGATTTATTTAATTGAGAAGAAACAAGTAAAAAAATGTATATAATAACGATATATTTAGAAAAATCTCTATATAAAGGTACATCAATCTGTTACTGTGTGAGTTTAAGATTGTTTTTTTTGCACTAATAAATTCTTGAGATATACTAGAACCGATTTTCCCGAATTTTCTGATTTCTGTATAGGTTATTCAAACCAAACGTGTGGTGACTTGAAGCGTGATATTTACTTTGAGAACATTTTAAAACCTGTTGTATTAGGGAACGGACGCTGTGTTTATTACTGCAATCGAAATCTCTTTTTACTTCAAAATGGATCAAAAACAATTAAAAATTTCAACCGACTTCTATCAACAGAGGATTTTTATCAAGCTTGCTGTGTACTCACTAAGCTCTTTCATTTGATACCTTACACGCGACTAATTAAAAATATCTGAACTGGACACTGTGGCAGCTTCGGTTTTTTTTAAAATTATTTTAAATATATAAGGATCAACATTATGTATAACTATGCCGAATTTCAAGTTTCTGTATATGCCCAATGAATTCTGAAATAAATGCCTGTGATACACAAATGAACGGCAAACAGACAAACATCTTGAAAGGGTTCTTTCTTTGCATTTGAGGTCCGGAACCCTAAAAAGGACAGATATATACTATGACATTTGGTGGTATACTGTACTATTTCAAATGAAAAAAATAAGTAATTGTTTCCACTGTTTTCATAAGTTGAAAATTAATACGCAGCGTGTTTACTGATAACTTTTTAACATTTGGACTCACAGGTTCTCATTATGCTAACCACCATGTAAAATAACAAAAGAATATGCAAATACAACATTTTGATATGACGGATAGTAGCAAACGATATCTTGTAAGATAGACGCTCATTACATTGAAATTTTTGATTGTAGATATACATCTCCAGATGGTGATTCAGCATCCAAAAACGTAGATAAATACAGCCGTAAACAATTTTACGTGGATACGTTTATGTATTTGCTTGTCCTTTCACTAGGCAATTGCATTTTGTCGTCTCTTTTATAAAAAAACTACTCAAGCTCTAGGCTTGAAACTTATTACAATCTTTTATTTGAGAGTATACGTTTATGTTATTTATCATAAAAAAACATTTAGCGACATCTGTTCAAACTTTATATACTTTTACTTACCAACAGCTGGCGCTTTACAATATGAAATATTGTAAAAAAAAGCTACCAACGCTCTAGGCCTGAAATTAATTACAGTCTTTTATTTAAAAAGCCTTGATGTGTTATCTGTAATTAGTTAAAAAAATTCATAACAGTAAAATTATAAATTATTTAAACATTATATAAAAAAACATTTAGCGACATCTGTTCAAACTTTGTGAAAACTCTCAATAGGTCTCTATTAAGTGCAAACTTGACTAATCGATTATTCGAGAAACAATTTTTGTTTTGAACCTTTGAGATAATTCTAGGATTTCATATCACACCGATCGGGGGCGGGTGAAGCAGAATTCTCGTATAAATATTAATGCAAGTATGAGGTGGCGTGGTGGCGTGTTTATTAAATATATCAAATAGTGAAATGCAGTGACGCTTTTCTATAGTAATTCATAATCAACATATTGATGATATAAGTACGATACTTTCTACTCTATATACTTTCTATTCTGTGAGTTTCTACTTACCAACAGATGACGCTATAAAATGTAAAAAAAAAAATATATACGTTACGCAGAGATTTGATCTCGTGCTTATGGAATTCGTGAATAAGATATTAACAAATTAGCTGTTGATACATGTGATCAGTGGCGTATTCAGGGGGGGGGGCACGTGGGGGCCGGGCCCCCCCCAAACGCAATGACATAAATTCAGTTAAAAACATTCTGCAAGGAGATCTACACTGCAATTAGAAACTTATGCATTTCTATTTAATACTCAATATATGTAATAGTAAATTATTTACACCACCAAAGTACCTAATACAATTAAATATTATTGAATGCTGACCACATTTTACTTAATAAAATCTGTTCAAACATGGCATTTTTAGAGTGACGAATTTCACGGCGTCAACGGCTGCACCCCATCAAACCTTAACCGAACAGCGCAAAAAATAATATATGGTATTCAGATCAGCAAAAACTAGGTTTACATGTTTTACCATTGGAAATGGTTATCAGATCCTTTTTCTGTGAGACGTAAATTTGGCTATATCTTCGAGGATAACGGAGGGATTGCAGTCCTAAGGGTTTCAAAAGTTGCAAATTTATCGGGTATATCCGTTGGAAATTTTGAAAATCGGTTGGTAATTTTTTTTTAAATTGAAATTATGTCTGTAAAAATGGGGATTTTCGGGTGTCGTTTTATACAAAAATATGAATATTTTTGAAAATATTTGAGTTATCGAAAATTAGCCAAAAATCCATCTAAGCAACTAAATTGTCTAACGAATGGTGAATACGGTTTGAAAATCGGTTAATAATTGCGGCCTGTAGGTGAGCCCTGAAAATTGACAAATTTCAAAAAACTTGTATTTATGGATATGGGCATGGTATATGTGGAAATGTATAATTGCTGGTTGGTTTAAGTTTTGAGTTGTTTAGTTTTCATATTACATGATTTCAAAATAAATAAATTAACACTATAGGTACGTAAATTTTTATTTTTTTCTAAAACTTCTCAAGTCATATTCAATGCCTACGATTGTAGTGGGAACTGCAAAATCTGTAAATTTTTGAATTTCCTAAATATATCGTAAGAAAAAAAAAACTTAATGCGTGGGATTTTTCTCGAAATTGTTTCACCTTTCACAACATTTTCAACATGAAAGTAATTTTGACATCTCATCAAAATTCATTATAGACCTGTTGTCTCTCCTCGACGATGGAAGAAATACTATATGTTAGTTTCGGATCCTCTGCTCGCTGGCGCCACATAAGTTAGAAAAAACTTAAAAACGGAACGCACCCATGGTTTGGCACATCAATTCTGCGCTCCTGTATCTGTCATTCGTTTCTTAAGTCAACGTTGGCGCTACTACGCAATATTGTTTAACAAACTATAATTATTGTAAAACAAGCAAGCTAAAGTGTATTTTCGCGCTTTTCTCCATATTAATAATTAGTATAAAATGGGCAAGAAACGTAAACACGAAAAGAAACTAAGAAAATTAGTGAAAAAAATGAGAAAACTCATAGACCCCGGGAGTGACACCTCGGGCAGTGACCGTAAGTATTTCGTTAATTTATCACATATTGACGATTTTAATCGTTGCTGTACTTTTAGAGTGCCGAACGATGATAACTTGGGCAGGTAGATACCGTCTATTTAGTACGAATTGTACTCGTTGCTGTGCTTTTAGAGTACCGAACGATACTATAGACAAATTACACATTGTTGCTGTGTTTTTAGAGCACCGAACATGATAGCCTGAGCACATACTGTCTATTTAATACAGACAAATTACACCGTCGTTGCTGTGCTTTTAGAGTACCGAACGATATATTAAAGTTGTTGTTGTACTTTTATAGTGCCGAACAACTAATGTATTGACCAAATTCTTGGCACTTTACCACTTAACAGGTGTATTTAATAATCGTCATTTTCACATAACAATATGTCCCAACAGATCAAAACGCAAATAAGTATCCGAATTCACCCCTCCGTGACTCAGAGAGTGTGATAAGTAGACACAGCCCATCAGACAGTGTTCCGGGTATATCTGTGGATAACAATGATGCTGAGTCACACATTGAGCAAATTGATTTTGAACCCACCAACCAGAACGCCAATGACGATATAGACTCAGAGACCTTGTCAGCTATGGGAATTTTACCTACAGAAACAGAAAAAGGCCCTTCTGTCCATACAGAAATAGCAAATAGATGGACACCCATACTCAGAAAAGGAATCAAGAAAGAGGAAAAACAAGATCTGTTAAAGAAATATCTCCCATTTGAAAATGTTCCGATGATGGTACCTCCCAAACTAAACTTAGAATTACGGGCTGCTATGTCAGAAGCGGTTAAGAAGCGGGACTTTGTTATAGAGGATCGTCAAAAACATGTTAGTGCTGCCTTGTCTGCACTGGGCACAGCGCTACAGGTTTTTTTGACTAAGGGCAATAGAGTAGACGCCATAAAAAGCATAAATGATGCTTCAAAATTGCTGTGCGACTACATATTCTTTGAGACTAGAGAACGTCGGTCCCTGATATCAAAGGCAGTGAATAAGGATTTAAAGGAATCCCTACAAGGTGAACCAGATACCTTATTATTTGGAAATAACTTATCAGAGCGTATAAAGAGCACAAAAGCAGTACAAAAATCAGGTCAGGACTTGAAAATGACCTTGCCGAAGCCCCTTAATCCCAATACTTACAAGACAAAGACTTTAAACTGGCGGGCCCCTCCTCGTCCGAGTGTCAGCAACCAGGGCGTAGGAGGGAAGAACATACAGTCCAGGAGGCTACCTCGGAAGGACCAGACCGAAAAAAGAACCAGGCAACCTCCTCGCAGAAAACATTAGACTTACAGGTAGGCAGATTACCTTTCTTCCTACCTAACTGGAAGTCATTGACAAATGATTGCACTATTTTGAGCTGGGTCTCTGGATACCAAATTCCCTTTGATGAGAACCCAAATCAAAACATGGTCCCATTAAATAATAATTTTTCAAAGACAGAAGTATATCAGTTAGAGATAGAAGTCAAAAAGCTTTTAGACTTAAAAGCCATTGAAATTTGCCAATTCGAACAAGGCCAGTTTTGCTCACCTATATTTCTTACTAAAAAGAGCAACGGAGATTATAGATTTATATTAAACCTTAAAGGACTTAATAAATTTATAAAAGTCGAACACTTTAAGTTAGAAGATTATCGTACTGTGTGTAAAATTCTGTGCAAAGATTACTATCTAGCATTAATTGACCTTAAAGATGCCTACTACTCAATCTCTATTGATGAAAAGTACAGAAAATACCTAAGATTTTATTTTGGGGGTAAATTGTACCAATTTTCTGTTCTCCCTTTTGGATTAAGTATCGCCCCATATTTGTTCACTAAAATACTAAAACCTATCATTGCCAAACTTAGGGAACAAGGTTTTTGTTCAGTGCAGTACCTCGATGACTGTCTTTTGATTTCTACTTCATATCAACATTGCTTAGAGAACATTAAAGAGACAATAAAATTATTTACTCAGTTGGGATTCCTTATAAACAAAGAAAAATGTAACCTTGTACCATCACAGCAATGTAAATACTTAGGCCTTGTATTCAATTCTAAAGATATGACTATCTCCATAACCCAAGAAAAAAGACAAAATTGTTTGAAATTAGTACAAAAATTACTTAATAAAGATAAATTTTCTATTAGATTTTTAGCACAAGTTTTGGGAAAACTCGTGTCTATTTGCCCAGCTATAGCCTACGGTATGTTGTATACAAAAATATTAGAAAGACATAAATACTTGTCACTTCTAAAAAACCATAACAACTTTGATTCAACCATTTCATTACCTCATTATTGCCATCCCGATTTGAAATGGTGGATAGCACATATTCCAAATTCCATTTGCCCAATAAGAAAACATAACTTTGTGCTTGAGATACATACAGATGCATCCATGTCAGGTTGGGGTGCAGCATGTAACAATATGACAGCCAATGGTTCATGGACTGAGAAGGAAGCAAGATTCCACATCAATACCTTAGAATTAATGGCTGCCCTCTTTGGATTAAAGAGTTTTACGAAAGGGTTACACAACTGCGAAATATTGTTGCGGATTGACAACACCACAGCCATCGCTTATATAAACCGATTAGGTGGTGTACAATATTCCCATCTACACAATATTGCTAAAGAAATTTGGCATTGGTGTGAAGTCCGCAACATTTGGATATTCGCATCTTACATTAATACAAAAGACAATATAAAAGCAGATTTTCAATCAAGAAAGGATATTGATAACACAGAATGGGAATTAGGAGATCAATATTACAAACATATTCTTCGCCTATTTGGTGAGCCAGAGATTGATTTGTTTGCTTCACGAACCAACACTAAATGCAAAAAATATGTATCTTGGCATCCAGACCCCGATGCTTTTAAAGTGGATGCATTCACATTCTGTTGGTCTAATCTATCTTTCTATGCCTTCCCCCCCTTTTCAATGATACTCAAGACCATCGAGAAAATAATTTCTGACAGAGCCATAGGAATACTTGTTGTCCCTTATTGGTTGACACAACCCTGGTTTCCACTTTTTAAGAGATATTTAGTGGGTGAACCTATAATTTTTAAGCCAAGTAAAGATCTTCTTACTTTATGCAATTCCAGATTACCACATCCATTACATCAGAATCTGACATTGATGGCAGGGCTGCTATCCGGCAAGCGTTCCTAGACACTGGTATCTGCCCAGATGCAGCTGATATAATGATGAGCTCCATATCAAGTAACACTAGAAAACAATACTTACCTTATATCACGGGATGGCTTGCATATCGCAAATCCAACAATGTAAATCCCAAGAATGTAACTATAACAGAAGTAATAACTTACCTCACAGTAAAGTTTCATGAAGGAATGTCTTACGGAAGCTTAAACTCGCTAAGATCAGCCCTGTCATTACTGATAGGTTCTCATATAGGGTCTAATGAACAAATAAAGAGGTTATTTAAAGGTTTCTATCGCTTAAGGCCAAGCAGACCAAAGTACCAATATATATGGGATGTATCCGCTGTACTGAATTATATCGAAAATAATTATACTGATTCAAATAACTTAGAAATGTGTTCTAAAAAGATTGCCACTTTATTAGCTTTGGCTACAGGACAAAGAATACAAACACTATGTTCAATTAGAACTAATAAGATTGTAATACAGAGAAACATGATTTACATAATGATTTCAGAATTAGTAAAGACTTCCGGCCCTACCAGACAACAACCTTTTATAAAACTACCCTTTTTCACTGACAGACCAAATGTCTGTCCTGCTAAGGCCCTAATTAACTACTTAAAGATTACAGAGTCAATCAGAAATAATGTCAGCAATCTGTTTATTTCTTATAAGAAACCTCATAAGGAGGTGACTGTAAGTACAATCAGCCGTTGGGTTAAAAAAGTGCTAACAGAAAGTGGAATAGATGTAAGCATATTCACATCTCACAGCACTAGACATGCTTCAACATCTGCTGCATTCCAACGCGGTGTTTCCATAGATGAAATAAGAAGGACGGCTGGTTGGACAGGCAGTTCTAACTGTTTTGGAAAATTTTATAATCGCCCTGTAATTAACGATGATAACAAGATAATATTTGCAGAAGCAGTGTTCAGCAGTAATAACAACACCAATAATTAAACTGTATAATTATCTCTATTTGTACATGATTCTATTATAAGACTTAGTGCATATGATTCTATCATAAGACTGGTTGTGCCTAAAATTCTATAATAAGACTATTTGTGCATATGATTCTATATAAGATTCAACTATAATTCCCTTTGGTAACTAGTTTTTAGGTGTACCTATCTATAACTTTTCACCAATAAATCAGCTGATTCTACAACCTGACTTTAAACATCTAACATATAGTATTTCTTCCATCGTCGAGGAGAGACAACAGGTCTATAATTATGCAATCAAACAAGCTTACCTGTAAGTGATGTTCGATTGTAATTATGAGCCTGTTGTCTCTCCGAAGACGATGGAACCCACCCTCCCCTCATTGAAAGGTGAAACACCTTACGCCCTCATTTAAATTGTAGAATCAGACAACTTTGAACTTAATGACAGATACAGGAGCGCAGAATTGATGTGCCAAACCATGGGTGCGTTCCGTTTTTAAGTTTTTTCTAACTTATGTGGCGCCAGCGAGCAGAGGATCCGAAACTAACATATAGTATTTCTTCCATCGTCTTCGGAGAGACAACAGGCTCATAATTACAATCGAACATCACTTACAGGTAAGCTTGTTTGATTGCATAATTATTTTTTTATATTTTTCACAGCATGTGAAAATACAATTAGTTTCTATTGAACATGTAAAAAAAGACAAAAAAAAATAGAAATAAAATCTCGCTCATTCAAGTTATCATAAGAAAGTTTTTTTTTCTTATGATGTATCAAAATATTTTAAAAAATTAAAAAGGTATAAAAACCTATTTTTTGCTGATCTGAGTACCATATATTTCTTTGCGCTAATCGGTTAAGGTTTAGTGGGGCGCAACCGTTATCACCGTTTGTATGGGAATTCGCAACACATTTTATATCTATGCATTTTCTCTCCTTGAATAGGTATTTCGCGTTTCCTGCGGGAATGAGAAAACTTTCGTAGATATTACGAATTTTTGATTTAATTTTAGGCGTAGGAATTTCTGAGATAAAGGGGGCAATGGGAGATTATCATATAATTTCTTAAATGTCTATTAAACTACGCATTTTAAAATTGTAATAAACATTATGAAATATATATATATATATATATATATCATAACGAGCACTTTCATTTGATATGAACCATGACATCATCATCATCAGCCTGTGTCTCTCCACTGCAGGATATAGGCCTCTCCCAAGGCTCGCCACCACACACGGTCCTCCGCCTTTCGCATCCAACTACCCCCGGTATGGTGCTTCAGGTCATCTGTCCACCTGGCCGGGGGGCGTCCTAAGCTTCGCTTTCCGGTACGTGGCCTCCCTTCGAGAACTCTTCTACCCCATCGGTTATCAGTTCTACGGCAAATGTGACCGGCTCATTGCCACTTCAGCTTGCTGATTGCTTCGGCTATGTCCACAAATTTGGTTCTTTGACGGATTTCAGTGTTTCTGATTTTATCCATCAAAGAAACACCGAGCATAACCCGCTCCATAGCACGCTGAGCGACCATGACATAGGGACTTGAGAATTGTTTTTAATAGTATAATTTTCCCCCAAAATGATATTATTTGTTTATCGTTTAGTTTTTCCTGTAAAATATAAATGAAGCTCTATTTTCCGTATTTTTTTTTCCAAATGTTATTCACTACAGTTTCGGGGTTAAGGGGGGATATTAAATTTTCTTTAATTTTGAAACCATGGATATTAAAATTAAAAATAAAATATGCTTGTACTTTTTATAATAAGCACTTTCATTTGACACATCACTAGGAGCACTTAAAAAGTTTTTTTTTTATTTTCTACTTTGCTCTCTAAAGTGGAAATATTTCATTTACGCTATACGTTCGTTATTGGGCCACCAAACACTGTATATATATCGAATTTCAACTTTTGCATCTAGTAGATTCGGAGAATGAGGGTGTGACAGACGGACACCAGAATGACCGTATACGGGTTCCTTTTTTCATCTTTGACGTACGGGATCCTAAAAAGGAACCCTCATAGATTCACTTCGTTGTCCGTCCGTAAGTCTGTCTAGACCTTTTTTCTCTCCAGAACGCGTGGAGGTATGAAGCAGTATCAAATACTTAGGTTAATTTATTTATTATATGATATGTCTTCATGAATTAACGAAAATTCCCTAGCTTCCGTATTAAGATCGTAGAACGTGTCTTGCATGTATATAGCACTAATATAGGCTTTAAGTTTAATGAAAAATATGGGCCCCCCCAAGCTTGAATCCTGGATACGCCACTGCATGTGATAACATTTGCATAATATTGTATCACTTCTTAAATTGTTGATTGTAATAAAAATACCATTATTTTTCAAAATTTAAAAATTAGTCACTTTTCTACATGAATAATTAATTTTGTGTATTCCAGAAAATATTATTATATATATTTATTACTTTTATTAATCAATGATATAATTATACTTTCAATATTATAATGAATTGTTATTCGCTAGATGACGCTATACATTCTTACGTAGCGCTAATAAAGTTTCGCATTTTGTTAAAATATGTATATTAATTTTGTAGATGAATAATTACATTTGCTTCGATAATACACAATATTAAAATTGGAACATATGGAGAAGTTTATATGAACATACATCAACATACATCATGATGGTCCCGATACGAAAGCGACATACAATTTGTACGAACAAGAATTTCGAAATAACGCCATATGTGAACGAAGTGGTAAATATGATATTTTCTAACTGAGTTTATTCACTTACACCCCACCAGATGACCGATATTTCCTGTTCACGAAATGACAAAATTATTATTTATTTATTGTAAGAAACAAACAGTCTTTTACAGGCATTATTGCTAAATAAGAAATTTTTTACAGACTAGACCTATAGTTTCCTTAATTATTACTTACAAATTTTTAGTCTTAGCCTCACTTATAATAATTACATCTGTGAGACTTCTGGCACGCCAACATTATAGTTATCAAAACCTTATCACTATCCAACAATCAATGCACATTGCATTAATTTTGTACAAGACAAACTAATCAGCAAACGGATTGCAACATATTTTTTTTTGATAGTTTTTTGAAAACAGGAAGGGTGCAGGAAAACATATTTATTTCAAAGTTGTTGTGTAACTTATTATAAGACCTGCAAGCACATCAAATAAAACTATTATTTACATAACATTTTGAACTACTTGCTATAGCAAATAAGTACTTCCTATATATAACGACATTTCCTTTCACGTTTACGAGGGACTCTTAAATTAATGTGTTGTAACAATTCTGGACAGTCAATAATATTATTTATAATTTTGAAAACAAAAACAATGTCAACATAGATACGCCTTTTGTAAAAATGCTCAAAATTATGTCTATTCAACGATATTTCATAACCTGTTCTATAATCTAACGCTTTTACAAATTTCTTTTGCAGCCGTTCGATCCTATCAATATGTACCTTATAAAAAGGATTCCATACATTACGTACATACATTATTATAATATTACAAACGAAAACTAGAGACGTATACACGTCAAAATGTCACTTAACTATTCATTCGGTTATGATTCGCTCACACAGAGACAGTTGTACCTACAGTTAGTACTGACATGGCGTGGCCGAGATATGTGGTCAGTTTAATCGTACATATGATCATATGAAATCATGATATTAATTTTTTTATAACATAAGTCACATATAGCAAGAGTATGTATAATTAGATCTTAACATCAGCTTATTTTATACAAAATATTTAAGCGAGGAATTCACTTTACAACTTTCACAGGTAGTTAGTTTTAACCGACATTTCTTCGCTCAGTAAAGCTAAAATGAACTCTGGAGGGCAGATGGAAGAAAAGGGTATATAATAAAATAAATGTTATTTTTAGTAATTTTATTAAATTACCTAATTAGGTAATTATTTTATTTTATTATAAAGTTTTTTCTTATGTAAATTGTACACTATTCTTAAAGGTCTTGCTGACCTGACGAATATAGCATAGGGATCTCTTTGTACAGTATGACGCTACTACAAACACTTTCGATCCCAGCAAAGCGTTAAAACTTTTCAGGAGCGTGACATTCATATTACACGAGTTGCGGCCGCATGAAATATGCCCCAACTTCGGTTTTTACTAAGCACTTCCAGTTTCCCCTGACTGCCTGCACGCCCGCTCCAAATAAAAGCATTCTTTCGTTCCTCTCACACAAGATTAATGTGGAATTTAATGAATTAGTAACGTAAAAATTTTCCCTTGAAAACTATTTCTACTCACTAAACTACATATATGTAATATTATATGGATAGTTTGCTTTTTTTTTATTTCATCGTGACGTTGTAAATAAATATAACTATTTGATATAATGTAAATAAATAACATTCCAAGATCTCCCGATGTTTCATACCTAATTTACTTTATGTCTGAGTTATGCCAACCGTATCATAGATAAAGTAGAGAACGGTCAAGTGACGACATACCTAATTAAAAAAAAATAATATAATATATAAATAATATACAAAACCGACCAAGTGCGAGTCGGGATCACGCATCGAGGGTTCCGTACCACCAATGCAAAAAAAAATGTATATAATAATAAGATTATTAATTAATAATTGACGCTTTTCGGATTTTTTCCTTTATTTACGCTGTGAGATTTTGCTTCTTGCAGAATTTCATAATTCTAGGTCAACGGGAAAACTCGTAAATATAGGTTTTGATTTACTTTGCGAATTTTAAAATATGCGCCAAAATGACCGTATTTTTTAGTACGTGAACTTGGAAGCTCGATTTTTGACAAGGTTTCAAAAGTTTATTTCAAGTTTTACAGGAAGCATTTAAGTATGTGACATAAATTTCAACTTGATACCTCTATGCGTTCCTGAAAAAAAGGGTCTTGACAAACAAACAGACAGACGGACAACCGAGTGATCCTATAAGGGTTTCTTTTTTCTTTTTGAGGTACAGAACCCTACAAAGCACCCATTCGCGTCTCTCTGAGTCCACTTAGTTTTTCTAAATAATTGGATCTTCTTGGATACAATCTTATATCCACACTCATGGCATTGTATCCTGATCTAGAAGAACCAGATGTTCCGAGATGTGACTTTCTTTCAACATACTGCGGCTCCATCTCATTGGTGTCAGCGGCGCTTATTTTACGCCGTCTACCTCCTGAAGTTGTTGGTAAAGTTGAAAAAGAATTCATTAAGTCAGTCAAGACACGTTCTTTTAATATACATTTTAACGTATATTATAGATTAAACCCGACGTAAAAGATCCCGGCGTTAGGCGATTCTTTATTTTCCGAACAAATATTTAAAAAAAAAAATATGGACAGACGAGTTCGTTAAATTTTATAAAGCCATCGACATCGAGGAAATTTCGTTTTACGCAACTCATTTATTTTCACGCCATTTCGCATTAATGTGTAATCAAAAAGTACAATTTCCATTGAATATATTTTTTTTGCCTTTGGTCCTGTTTACACTAAAATATTTATACATGAATATGCGACGTTTTAACTCGACTTACGCACACGACTTATCATATACACCTAACCTATCCCATAACTGCGAGATATTGCTGTAGTTCTATGTATAAATCTTACAATATAAAGCTTATGAATATAGTTTTAAATCTCAAGTACTAGCCGAACATCTGGAGTTCTCCCGCGAATAGCACACCCGCATGTCACGCCTAAATCGGGTGAAACAAAAATAAAACTACATTAGTATCAAACCTTGCTGTTTTTTGCACAGTGAGTAGGCATGCGGCTTTCAGAAAATCACATTTCTTTTATCGTTTCTCAGTCAACTTTGAACGTGACCGAATGCTAAGAAAATTCCCGCCCTTGACAATTTAAATTGAACTTCATTGAAAAATTCTGAATTCGTAGTATGTACATGTTATAGTACTCGGGTCGGAATTTACAAGATTTGGGACTTTGGGACTACTGAGATTTAGGGCTAAGAAACGCTCCAGGAGATAGTGGAACTTATTACAAAATTATGCAATTAATTAATATATTTCCTCTTATGCAAAAAGGAGATATATTAATTAATTTACAGTATTTTTATCTTATTGTCGTAATGACGTGGAAAGAATGACTGCCGTCGACTGATCGTGGTGCTTTTCTATCTCACTTTATTACTCAGTAGTGTCTATTTCTCTGTAAGGCAGTTGGAATATTTTTTGAATTGCGTCATTTTAATTAGGGCGAAAAGATGAGGTGATGCCGACATGATGTGATGTCGTCTCCGTAAAACGACGTGATATCTTTAGGTACGTATGACACGGTGTCGTGTCCTAGAAATGTAGAATATTACACTACATTGTCTATGTAGTCACGCGATAAAAATTTCAAAGCTAATATTTTTGAAATTATCAGTCACAGACCCAACGTTTTGGTTCTAAAACTTAGTTTTTTATGAGATCTGTGTGACTATGTGATCAAATTTTTGAAATTAATATTTCTTGTACCTATAGTTTCGAATGGAAATGACCAACTGATTATTTCGTAACAAATAAAGGATTTTAAAAAAATCAAACTGATATTGCTACTAGATGACCTTTTGCTAAAAAGGGTATTTATACCTAAAAAAAAAATACTTAACCAAAAATACCAAAGAAGCCTGAAATTTTTTCCTTTCCTTATAAGAAGTCGATGGCTTCTTATAAGGTTTTCTGCGAATATGGTCACCTTCAAGTAATTTTTGAACCGGACGGGCGTTAATTTTTGAAGAATTTTAAAATCCTTGTTTCCTCTTCTTTTAAATAAACGTCTTCAGAAGTCTTCTTTTTCGGGCTTTCGAATGGCGTTAAAAAAAAAATCAGTTTTGTTTTGGTATTCTAGTAGCAATATCAGTTTGATTTTTTGAAATATCTTTATTAAATACATAATAATCGGCTGGTCACACTTCTCTCTTCCACACTGTATATCGCTAGAACATTAAAGGTGATCGACATGAAGGTCTCTGATTCGTAGTTCCGGAACTATTAACTTTAATAATTTGATCATCTAGTTACATAAATCTGCTTGAAACATGAAGCTTGAGTACCGAACCTCCAACATGAAACTTTGTGATTCGAAAATATTATTCATTATTTATTAATTTGATCACGTGATCACATAGATTTCGCTACATGATGTTCGTGATCTCTTAGATCTTGCTATAACATGTAGTTTGACTACCAACAGGTTTGTGACTGATACTGTCATTTCAAAATATATATATTATTTTAAGTTCTTTTTTTAAATTTATTTGCTTATAACTGTTATAATGATATCCACGTGCATTTATCATTTAAATATTCGGTAATACTTTAGTAAGCTTTCTTCATGAGTTGGACTTTCACTCGCTTTATAAATTGGTTTGAATTTAAGTCTAACATTCTTATGGAATTTTATTATAAAAACGGACACAATTTCCCATGAAAGAATTATTAACCTTTGAAAGTATGTTTAATATACTTTATAACTTAGTACTTTTTCTTAGCGATTTTTATGTTTTCCATTATTTAGTTGAATATTAACAGATGTTTCTCAAATCTTATGAAAAAATATTTTCAGACATTCGGCAATCTATAAAACGAATACAATTAAAAGTTTTGTAATATTGTCCTTCAATTGAAGGTTCCTCAAAGCCGTCTAGAATTGTAGTTTAAAAGAAATAATTGGAATTCCTCGGGTAGTGCAGTGTGCTTTAATTAAAACTATCTTCTAGTGTCCATTGCAGCCAACGCTAAGTTCCGCTGAATTAGTTTCATACTGAATGCTTTAAAAATTACTTCAAATCAAACTTACATTTATTTTCAAGAAATGATTATGTAGATATTTCTCTACTTTCAGTATAACTAATGATAAAAAATTGAATCCAAATACTAATAATTGTAGTGCAGTTTCGTTGAAAGTTTTGGTTACAGAGATGAGTTGTGTGTGTTCTATTTCGACGCACCGTTTCCGTATCTTCTGTTTAAATCTCAAGTTTATATCAGAAAAATGAGATGTAAACGTAAAACGTCTCATGTGTAAATGTAAATAGTTGGTGGAATTGGCCAAACACTAGGCGATAATTAATTAAACGGTACATCGTTAACTGCATATTATTAGGGGTAAGGCGGTCATTAGGGCGTTATCAAGTCCCGCACGTCTTGCCGCAGACGTTACGCGTCGCTAATACCGCCATATGTATTCCTTGCCACGCGCCACTATGCGTTCATTTCGATATATGGGAGTACAACAGGCCTTAATGATGTTAAGCACTCTTTAAGCTTTGCATAGAATCCGTAATATAGTGACTGTGGCATAAATCGAAGTGAATTAGTAGGAGTTCAAGATCGACAGTAAGAAATTAGATTGTATGGATCGTAAGGAGCAATACCGTAATGCTATGTAAAGTGTGTCGTGTTGTAAGTTTGCGAATTTCGTGACGTGCAGTGTTGCCAGATTAAAAAGTTAGGATTATAAAGAGACAATAGCGTTTAGATTAATAATACTGTATTTTAAATGATCATGAAGTTGTACAATTCAATTTATTTTACTGTAAATCAACAAATTGTTCACATTCATTTGTATCATTTTCTGTGACGAACGTGCGGAAACGACACAGCGTGCTACCAGAGGTGTTAATGTTGCAAGACTCTTTCTGATTGTCATACATATCTTTTTCTTTGTTGATTGAATATATTTAAAAAATACTCTGTAGCTAAGGGACGATTACGATATTAGACGATAACTTGGGTTTACTTCCCTGAAATTCTGTCGTGATAAAAAATTTCATTTAGGCATACAATATTAACCATAAAAACTAGCTTTCAGATACTTAAAATCAGTTTAAGAAACTAAAGATAAACTACAGGAAACCTGTTCAGCAATAAAAAGAGGCTCTAAGTGCGTTACGAGTAATTAGTTTATTTTTATTCTGTTCCTCTTATAACCACGAAACAATTTTCATTTTCGAGACATTTACGTTCGAAACCTGTACATGTTAGAATAGTTATTTTTAAAATTTATATTATATTCGTGTCTAAACTAGTGAGAAAGTTCCTGCCGTTTCTTGCAAACATATGCCACAATATTTTTGTTAGTTGTAATTACATACTCGTAAGGAAATAATCTTCGGGTAACATTATCTTATTATAATTCTAATAGAATCAGTGAGCATTATTAAATTCTCAAAAAAAATAAATGTAAAATAATTTTTAGCTCTATATAAAAACTCATACAAATGCTAGATACGGTCAATGAATGTAAATAATAAATGCTGGTTTTCGTGTAAATGAAGTAAGTAGGCCAAACAATTGTACTGTGACACCTGTGAGTGGCATAGCAACGCTTTCATAAATAAAAAGGATAAAAAGGTTCGATTCTCGCCGTATTAACCGATGAGTTTTAATTTATAAAAACTTAAGTAAAATAAATATCATGATCCCTGCCGTTATCGTCACTTCTGTGAAGGTATAGGTTAACAACTTCCGAACCCATTATGGTCCAAGGAAAGGTACAGCTTTTAGAGGCTCTAGTCTAGAGGCTCTCTAGCAATTAAGGCACAAAAGCCGTAACATAAAATATTTAAAATTAAGTTCTATGTCCTAGGAACAATATAATTACACAATGTCTTTGTATAATATTGCATAGAATTTAGTATTTTATTTCACTTCAAGGTGGCTGCTAGCTTTATAATTAACCAGTTGCCACATTATTCGGCGCACACGCTGGGTTTTTCTCATCTAAGTTTTGCGCGCTTGTCGTGATCTCACCTATATTCAGCAAACTTTCCCAGTTCTGTGTTCTACTTGAGCACCATTCTTGAAAAGCACATTTTCTGACCAAAAACGGTCAATTTTTGAGCCAAAAGTTGGATACCTACATTAAATATTTCTTGTCTAATCTGGAATATTACAAGTTGCGTTATTATTTAATAAATTCGATATTTCAAATGGCAGGAACTCAAATATATCAAAAGTGCATTATAAATTCAAAGATTGGAAAAAAATTACCAAGCAGAATCATCCAGAACTTATTGAAGTGAACTGAAACATATATCTATATGCAACAACTTCACTAGAACCTGGTGAACGTACCGTGTTCTAAAAAAGTAGGAAAATTTAAATTTATTTCATATGTAAACATTGATTACGTATATTATGAAGAAATAGTCTTGATAATTCCTTTACTTTGACTTTTTGTCACCATGAGTTTTATTTGTGCTATCGTACGAAATTAATTTTTATAGAGAGAGAAAATATTGGACAAAATAGAATAGATAATAAACACCTCACCTATCTACATAAATACACTCACAGCCTTATTCCTAAAATGGCAAGTGGGAGAACGGTGTATAAATTGTTGTGTAAATGTAAATGTAAGAAAATAATAATAAAATAACTTTTCCCTGTTGATTACTACAAGGGAAAACTGGATGACAAAGTGTACAATTTAGAAAGTCTTATGCAGCGAAGTTGATACAGTATATTATATAATATACGGCGTGTTCGGCTGAACGTAGTCCAAACTTATAGATCGTATAGAACTTACATATCTAAACAAAAAGTTTCACTTGAGCAGGTGGAGCAAACTAACGGTTATCGAGAAAAACGTTTTCAAAGTTAAATTTTTATAATTTAGGCATCTTATTTTTTTAAAATATTTAGTTTACTTCGGTAGGCTCTACACGCTCTATAAGTTTGGACTACGTTCAGTTATTGTAGCAAAATGTTTCACTTGGACTATTTTGAGATAATACATTGATTTTGATCTAACAATTCTAAAATGTTGCTTTGATAAATATGTGATAACAATTCTGATTATAAATAATAATAATATTATAAATAATATTATTGCCCGTCCAGAATTGTTACAACACACAAATTTAAGAATCCCTCGTAAACGTGAAAGGAAATGTCGTAGGAAGGACTTATTCTCTATAGCAAGTAGTTCAAAATGTAATGTAAATAATAGTTTTATTCGGCGTGCTTGCAGGTCTTAAAATAAATTACACAACAGTTTCGAAATATATGTGTTTTCCTGCACCCTTCCTGTTTTCAAAAAACAATCAAAAAAGTTTGTGTTGCAATCCGTTTGCTAATTAGTTTATCTTGTATAAAATTAATGCAATGTGCATTGATTGTTGGATAGGTTTTGATAACTGTAATGTTGGCTTGCCAGAATACTCGTATTTGTAGTGTACCTATGTATGAGTTTAGTGTAAATGTTGGGATGTTTTTTAAGTCTCACAGATGCAATTATTATAAGTGAGGCTAAGACATAAAATTTGTAAGTAATAATTAAGGAAACTATAGGTCTAGTCTGTAAAAAATTCTTATGTAACAATAATGCCTGTAGAAGACTGTTTGTTTCTTACAATAAATAAATAAATAAATTCTGGTACACGTTTCGTTGACATGAGTCTATCTATGTTATAAAAGCAGTTAGTATATGTTGCACACAACTAGAATGATGTGTAAACATACATGATCATTTTGTTAATCTCTGAGATTTCTATCGATGTGTGAATATGCGAAGATGTGCCTTACGAACCAGCAGAGAATAACCATCCATAGTAGAAGTTTTGTAAGTGCTAAGTTTAGTACTGCGTCGGAATGCCACAATGTTGAAAACTAAAACGCTAGATGTAGTTACAAGTATCAAATTAATATCTGAATCACCGTATTTAATTTTTCGAACTCGCCTCACGAATAACGCCTACGTTGCTTTGTAAATAGAGCGAGTACCTACGTACGCCAATCTAGTGCAAAAATCCACAGATCTTGCAGTCCCCGCAACCATCGGTTTCATTGAAAATGAAACTACTCAAATCCGATTTTCACAGATTATTTTATTTTATTTTTACGAAATCGTAGAATTTCCACGATTTAAACTGCAGCCTCTGATGTCCTTAAACGTTTTGAACTCGATAATGAAGCATTCGAACGAATACAGGCTGAAAGGCGATGACCGTAATGTTAACAAGTTCCCGATCGTCCATAAAATCTAACATGTGATGTCAAATTTCTTGTTCGATTTCCAACCAATTTCCAAAATTTTGGTCTCAAACTGTAGCTACCAACGCCCTCTAATCTTCTTTACAACACTTTGAAGCAATCCGACGAATACCCTCTGAAATATTGTAACTTATATCCGCAAAACCCAACGATCGACTAAAAAATCTCATCTTTCGGAAATAATTTCTCTTACAATTACCAACTGATTTCCAAAAACTTGGTCTTAAACCGTGGCTACGTTAATGGCCAAGATACGATTTTTTTTTGATTTTCGATATCGGTCCCCGTTCTTGAAATATTATGAACTTAGTAAAAAAAATATCCGAAAAAATCCCGATTTTTTTTACATTTTCCGATTTTTTTCGAATACTACTAAACCGATTTCCAAAATTTGAACGCAAAAAAAAACGCACAACTAAATTATTGATCTTTTAAGATCTTAAAATTTTGGCTAGACCCTATACCCTCGGAGTTATGGCTAAAAATGCGTCTCCCGTGAAATGGATTTGATAGTCATTTTCAATGACAAAACTTTATCCAATAATCACATAAAGTAATTTGTTAGCAGCGTTTGGTTTTTAACCCCCGACGCAAAAAGAGGGGTGTTTAAAGTTTGACGTGTTTGTGTATCTGTCCGTGGCATCGTAGCTCCCGAACGGATGAACCGATTTGGATGCGGATTATAATTTAATTTTTAAATGTCAATTCACAGTATCGAAGTAACATTACGTAATTTTGCGGGATTGGTGGGGATTTCTCAGGAGGGAAGAGCGGCGTGCGAGGACCTTGCGCACTGAAACTCAGATTTGAACTGGCCATCTTACACGAGCTAGCTAGAGCAGAGTGTGAGTGGGTAGACGGTAAACGCAGAAGAGGACTTCTAGTCGATTCGTACTTTTATGAATAATCATAATACAAATGGCTGCTTTAGTTCTACTTCCATTTTACTCTAAGGAGAAACGGAAATATGATGAAATTCAACTAAAGGAGATTTTAACCAATCAGAGAACATTGGCATTAGCTTTATTTAAAACTCCTTTTACCTTCAGTTACGATTTCAATATACAGCCTTTAAACTGTCTAAGAGCGATATTAATAAAACGTCTGCATGAATCGAAACTGTACACTTTGTGAGAAACTTGAATCTCATTCGTCACCAGCCCACGGTCCAGTTAAACAAACGCCTGCGAGTGCAGCGTGACCTCACAAATCATATTAACGCCTTCACGCCGCAATGCCGGCAATAACTAACGATGCATGTCGTGTTGGTCGTTTTGTCGTCTCACGCAAGATTTATTCGCGGTTCTCTTTGAAAGAAAATCATTATCTCAATTTGAAAAAGCGGTCAATGAAAAATTACGATTTTGTAACTTTTCTCCGAAACAAAATCATTCTACCAATTTTGATACTCTCATGTCGCGTCTACTCGTGTTAATCTTGATATTAGGTCTTACTATAAAGTTGCCGTGTTGTATGGAATAAGTTTAAGATTATTTCTTTCAAATATCTTTATTTCTGTTATTCAAAGTAATCACCCGTGCAATCGATGCATCTTCGCCAACGCAGTGGCAGTTTATTGATGCCCTTCTTGTAAAAATCAACTGGACGAGAGGCAACAAACTCTTCAAAGGCATTTTGTACTGTCTCTCGGGATTTGAATTTTTTTCCCATCAAAAAGTTATCCTAATTTTGAAAAGAGTAATAGTCGGTAGGTACAAGGTCTGGCGAGTATGGCGGATAAGAGAGAACTTCCAACCCCAACTCTAGCAGCTTGGAGACTGTTTCTTGTGCAGTACGGGGTTGCGTATTGTCGTGAAGGAGCAGTGGGGACGACCAATTGACCAAACCTGGTCGCAGAGGTGCGAGCTTCACCATCATTGTCTTCAGTTCTTCATAGTACCCATCTGCAGTAATGCTCATGCCATTTTGTAAAATGCTGTGATGAATCGCACCGGCACTAGACCACCAAACAGTGACCATCACCTTTTTAGGCACCGACTTATATGTACCTAGGTACTTGACGCGAAAATCACTTTGTATTGTACGGCGCACATAACGTAAACGAGAATGGCCGAACGCGTCCGAAGATAGTCGATTGCAATTTTGTGGGGGTGATTCTCGTACCGCTTGAATTTTAGTCTCATGAGAAAATTTCAATGAAACATATTTTGTTTCTTGTCAAAACGTTATTTTGTATCATGAAAGTTGGTATGTCTCATATGATTCTCAAAAATTTTAAATATAGCTTTTAAATATAGCTCGCTAGAAAAATAATGAATTTCATCGACAATGTCGCATTAGACATAAAGTCAAGCGGTCCGAGAATTACCCCCCTGCTTTCTTTGAACTTTCAAAATTTGTGTCTAAACCGTTGCGCTGAACGAGATAACGGAAAGGGTAGACAGCAATGTAATAGATTGAAAAGATATGAAATGAGTATTATCTTTATGCTTACCAACTAATTCAATTGTGCAACCGTCGAATTTGTAGTTGTCAAAAATTTAATTAGTAAAAAATTAATAAAATATTATGAAGCTACGTATGATAAGTAATCCCATCCGCCTTTTTAAAGTTCCGGGTGTTATTTATACACTTTTTAAAGGCACAGCAAGGCATTTTTCTGAAATATTTTTCCAAAATACACAATAATGTCAATCGATTACACTGACAAGCGGTCCACAAGAGACTATTTCAAAGTCGTTCAGAGCACCGCGATCTGAACGATTTTCGTGCGGAGTTTCATACTGTGGTACGTACATGTTTTTAGGGGTTATTTTCGTTTAACATATTGCTTTTGTGCTGAACCAGGATCTAACCTACTTGCTTAGCGCTTTCGATTGTCGAACAGAATCCATTTTTCATCACAGGTAACAATCCTCCAGTTCAAAATTTCTTCATTTCTGTGCCTGTTGAGCAACGCGAGGCAGGTCTCGACGCGTAGGTTGCGCTGGCGATCGTTAAGTTCGTGGGGTACTCATCTATGAAGCTTTTTTACTTTGATAATTTGTCGCAAATAGTCCAATATTGTTTGGATGCTAACATCAAAAGCTGCTGCTAGTTCAGCTGTAGTTTGAGTATAATCAGCTTCCACAATCGTCTTCAATTCATCATTGTTGACCAAAGTGTCCGGATGACCACGAGGTTCATTATTCAAGTCATATTTTCCAGAACGGAAGCGGGCATACCAATAACGGGTTGTGTGTTCATTTGTTAAGTTCTCTCGTAAACGTTGTTGACGTTACGTACCGTTTGTGCCGCTTCCATGCCACGACGGAACTCATATTCCATAATTACACGAATTTTGAAAGTGTCCATTATGACTAAAATGTTCAAATGTAATGAAAACACAACACTAATCAATAAACAAAAGACTGACTTTGTAAAAAGAACGTCATGTTTCCATAACAAAATTAATTTAAACTTTGAATTCACAGCCAATCAATTTTTCACTAATTTTTTTTTTGTTTGAAATGGCCAGTACTGAAGAACGGCAACTTCATAGGTAAAGACCTAATATGCGGCTAAAGCCTTCTAAAACAAAATTAGTTAATTAATTAGTTAGTTAATAAAAATAGTTAATTAGTTAGACAGTACTGAAGAACGGCAACTTCATAAGTTAAGATCTAATACTTAGTTAATTTTTCCAAAATGATAAACGGAACCATCAACTTTTGATAAATCCAGACGAGGATGTTATTTTTTCCCAACTACAGAGGGAATGTTTTTCGAATACGTGTATGCGTAAGGCACGCATGAGGTGTTGTTAGATTCGTCTTATTTGTGGCAGTGACATAGGATATACAATATAAAAGGATAATAACACTTTTATATTACCATTTTGACACAAATTACAAAACAAATGACCACACGGGAACGATCCGTTATGGATAGTAGCTTAACGTACATTTTAAATAATCAGGCTTTAGTAGTCCCAAACCAAGCGTACAATTTTAGTTAATGGAAAAAATAACAGTTATATTAAAAAATTCTAAAAACCCATCTGCCTAAAAAAATAACTAACTGAAAAAATAAAACAAACTCTATAATCTATAGGTGGTCGGGCCGACCAGCAGTGTGGTCAAGCGTATACGACATTTGTAAAAGACTATTGGGTCGAAGAATGTTGAATCAAAACGTCAATATAGGTTCAGTGCTTCAGTGCTCGTTCCTATTCCGCCTAGTACTTGCTCTTGCTGCTATGTTGATTATCTGAACAATTACTGAGGAAGGAAAATGAAAAAAGTAGATTGGAATTAATATCGTAACCATAACATGAATGTAATAAAGTTATGAAGTTTAAAAAAGTAATTTATTTGAATTCGTTGGCTCTTTCAAACTGTAAAAAATTATATATTATGTAGTTAATCCCCGCGTTTTCTATTCAATTTCCCGCGCCTTTTCTGTTGACCAATCAGATCCTTCCGAGAAAGTAGGGCACGTGGCAGTAGTAATAATGAAAGCCTATTAATTTTCAGTAACATCTCGAAAACAATACTATTGCGAAAGCCGTTTTTACTCTTGAGCCATGTCTCGGCGGCATTACTTTATCGAGAGCCTATTTATACAAAAGAGTGATGAATCTGTTATGGTAAATGGTTTGTGCCCGTCGCGTCGGCAATACCTTACAATGTTTAAATCATATTTATATGATAGTGTATTTTATTTACTTTCTAGAGTTATAATGAATTCATCTAGTTTTGGTGTATTTATAGATTGGTTATTTATCTCTTTTACGCAGTTCATTGTTTTTTACGCAATAAGGTTTTTTAATTTTTTGATACATAATACAATTGTTGTGTGATTAAAGTACCTAAATCTATATTCTAATAGTTAAATTATACGTTCTAATTAATATTAGTGACAACTGTGACAATTAATAATTCATACAGCGAACTTCCATACATAATACAGCGAAACGCTATAATTCACGCCTCCTCCCACGCACAGTGCGGTCGTTGAATAAACGGCGCTGACAACACCTGGAAATTAAGACACAAAAAAATTATGTCAACCTAAAAGCTGATGCGGAACGAAAAAAAAACAGTCCAGCACATTTCATGTTCACGTGCTGAAGGTTTTTGTTTACTGAAATTATACTCGTAATATTTTTAAGCTAATAACAGTAAATTTTCACCGAAAGGTTTTTACTTACTGGCTATGAAACCCTAAAAAATTTCTAACCCGGAGAAACTTTGCCAAGTTTGGGTGTGGTGGTACCGAGTTAGATACGTATTTTATGGTAATTATTTAGAATAGTTCAGACGTAAATCTATTCGAAGTAGAAATTAGTGTTAAGAGTATGTTTTCGCGTCGACGACGTCGCATTATAGACATATAAAATCTGACTAACGAAAACGTACACGAAAGTAATTTTACATCAGTTCTTGTTAATACCTGAACGCGTTACCAAACCGAGTGACTATTGTAAGAAATCTAATAAAATAGCACCCGCTTTGATCGTCAGGCGAGTGTTTTAATAGTGTAGTAATCTTACTGTTGCCGTCTTGCATAGTTGTGAACCCACGACGATGGATTCATACACCTACATCGAACGCGAAAAACTTCACAAGAAACCGGTTCGGTGAGTTCTAAACTACCTTATATCAGAATCGTAGACTTTGTGTTGCCTATTTGTGGGTCGTAAACCGTTCGTATATAAATAATTTAATATTAATTTACAAAGGCTGCTTAATTTGTTCGCGTGAGTCTGAGAAAACAGTTTATCCTCAATCCTTCCGAGAAATCTCGACCGCCAGGCCACGCGTCAAAGTGTGCGTGAATGTAGGTGTATTGGAAATGTATCAAATACGGCATTATATGTAATTTCTAGGAAATGTACGTAATTTCTAAAATCGTCAGGAAATGTGTAATTTTACTTCTACTTTGTATATTCCACCGGAGCGGAAAGTAGGCCACGATCACGCGGTTTGTGTACAGTGCTTTAGAGTACGTAATGAAGTCGTTACAAATTCAAAGGGTACTTTTTGGGAAATACGCTCGACCCGGTCAAATTTTATTGATCTTTGCACATGTAATTAAATAGAATTAATACATACTGGATTATTCGTGTACCAGGTAGGTATGTCATCGATGTTTTTTTTAACGACAACCCAGCGAAGATACGACGACCCCATATATTTGTTACGGTATTTGAAGAGTATATTTTTTTATGCGTAAAGATAATTAAAAGTATAGGTTATACAAAAAAAAACAAAGAATAAAGATTTTGCTTTTTTAAAATTGTTATGTCAATGATATATTAAAAAAAAAACAACTAAATTAAATGTTCAACTTATGAACCGCTGGCCAGCTAACAGTAGCCAAGACGAAAAACATATTCTTGATTAGTTCATGCGTTTAAATTTGTAAATTCTGCGGCCCATTAACGTTCACTTAACTTTATAAGTATCCCCACACACGGTAATCTAGGAGTGAAAAATCTGGTGATCTGGCTGGCCGCAAATGGTCCTTTTCTCTCTATCCAACGATTCGGGAAATTTCAGCTAAATAAGCGCGGAAAGACGTTGCATAACGATGTAGTGCACCATCTTGTTGAAAGAAAAGGTCACACCTAGGAATATCTGATTCTTCTAGATCAGAATAATTTTCAAATTTTAAGGTGGGAAGATGAGAGTTGAAAATTTGTATCAGATTAACCAAAATTAGTTCCAGCAAAAAGTACGCAGAAACCATCTCAAAAGTTAATAGTAACTTTAACAGGAATGTGTAGCCTATATACCTACGCAGACGAAGGTGCGGGCGGCCGTTAATAAATAATATGAATGCTATAAAACAAATAAATACTAAAAGGACAATTTAGTTAGCTCTCAGTCCATTCCACATTTATACGAAGATATCCAACATCTCAGCAGCCGGACGAATACCGTCAATCATTAAAAATACAAGGTAAGTGAAAAATATACTAAATACATAACATGAATAGTGTTCAACACAGTTCAACAAGACTAAGCGTAATCAACTCAACATACACGTAATATACTGTCTAAAAGCCGATGGTATAAGCCAGGAAATATGCATATAATTATGTGTGTTCTGTAGGGAATCTATATAATTCTTGAATAATTTATAAACATTTCCGGTAACGTATACACTGAAAAATATCGAATTTTGATTGTTAAATAGTTTCTGTTATTGTTGTATAATAAATCAAGAAGAACGACGTATGAGTTTTACTGTTTGCTACCATGTTGTACTAGGAATGCATACGAAATCTAAATGCAATTAGTGGCGTTAAATTAATCGACGTTGAATTTAATTATAGCGACTGCAGTGTGCCGTGTCTACGCCGCTCGTAAATCAGACGGCGGCAGGCAGTGCTACGCCAGCGCAAACCCTACAATACGTCCATGCTCCATACAATTTGTAAATGCACTGTAGTTATTAGGTACTTCGATTTTTTGAAAGCCAAACAATTTTCGGTACTAGAAACGAATGTTAAAATTCATAATTATCTTAAATTCCTATGCCTTGAACCAAAATTTAAAATAACAATTGAATCAGTAAACTGTCATCGGTTTATTCGGCTTCACCTCGTGCCTATAAACACCTCGACTGTAATATACAGCTTATCGTACTTGCATCCTAATATCATAAAGTACGGCTTTACTCCTTAATGTACAGCTTTGCATATCTAGACGTGGAGTCTTGGCCTACTTGATTGACAAGCAAATTCATAGATTTTGGAAACCCACCCCCTGATAAAGTTCATCACCATCTCTGGTGGTCAAGACGCACCCCTCAAAGCAGAATCGTGTAGCAAGATGGTGTGTCTATGTGTGCACAAGAAAGAATCTGGGAGAACAACTCAGACTGCCTGAAGACGGGGATCTCTAAACCTGGGTGAAATTTGAAAGAAAAGACCAGAGAAGTGCCTATCGCAAAGAATTGCATGTAAGTGACTATTGACTAATCTATGAGGGACACCGTCGAACACGAATAAATGGACCCAGTACATGATTTTAAAAGCTACAAACATCATTGTTAACCTTGTTCGGTAGCAGAGCCTTGTTTGATCTACAACACACTTTCATAGTTCTTTCTTATTTGAGACAGAACATATTTATTATTTTCATTTCAGTAATGAGCTATGACCAAGTTATAACATAATTCGTAAAATAAAAAACTCAAACGAAGCAAAATAAATTTTAACAATATATAATCTAATTGATAAACTGCGATTTTTTATTAAAATATATTTTTCCCTTTAAACATACATAAAGCACTATAATTTTTGATTATTCTATTGGCATAACGTGTACACATACGATTATATTACTTCTTCCACGAGCTTTAAGTGCGGCTCGGACAGCAGTTGAATCCGCGGTCCGTTTGAAACACAGCAACTACCATAGCGGTAATATAACTAGAGTGGGCAAGCTCCATAAAGCCCTGTATGTAACGGTTGGGCATGGGAGAAAAAAAGGATGGAAAATTACTGTACTATACGTGTACCACAGTACAAATCAAGATGTTCCTATTCCCTGTCTCTTTCAAATACACAATCTTTGTAAAATCCTATATTTTCATTTCCTTTGCTGCGGAGACGACGGACGGTTGGTTGGAGCTTTGAAGCCAACATTTGATTAGGAGCATCGGTTACCGATGTAGGATGGTTGCGACGCCCGCTCTGGGTCGTTCCTAGTGCAAATTCTAACGCGTTAATGCCGCAAGTTTTATGGGGACCTTTACGCCGAGATTGACAGGAAAATATTATTTTTAGTCATTAAAATTATATATATAGATTGATGTGTGTATTAATAAAATGTAATTAGGTACTATGTTTCTATTTAAGGCGAGTACTTATTTCCTTAACCTACGCATCCGGGTTTTCTCATTGTCTAGCACTATAGCTATTATTACTACATACGTACTGTTATTTTCGTAAAACAAAAGCAAAACGAAACAAAATTAATTTATTCATATTTAATATTATACTTACATAAAGTTCTAGTATTTTATAAACGCTAGACTTCAAACGGCATTCATTAGTTCTAATTTAAAAATGCTTTTTTTAATTATATCAGTGAACTAATTAGGTAGGTATTTTATATTCAGAATTATATAGTGACATATCGCGACATCTCTCATTCAATTTCCGTATTATATCTATTAACAGATGCCTAACGTCTACACCTTTTCAGTATTTCACTTAGACTAACAAAACGCCAATAGATGGCACTACTAATAACTTTTAAAACAAAATTATTTATTTTTTATTAGTATTTCGTATTTGAGCTTAATTGAATTGAATTCACGAAGTGCTGTTTATGCTTTTTACATAATATATTTGTATATGAACACAAAGACTTCGCTATTGTTCCTAATCGATGTCAGTGACCCTTCGACTGACTTAACCCTAACGTTAATTGGAGCTCTATCCGGCATCAAGGAACAGTTGACTTCTGGGTTAAGCCTATGTATTATCTTGGTGAATAGAATTATTCAATTTGCTAATCTATGCCAAAAGTCAAAGGCGATGTCATTGAGATAGGACGTTTCTAGCCTTTGTAGCTACTTATACTTATACAAATTCCAATTAGTCACGTGTTTAACTAGGTATATTTATTTTTTACTAAATTTCAACTCGGGTAAACGTGTGTAAATATTGCATTTGTATAATGAAGCACAATTCAAGAAACTTAAAATTTTGCTTAAGGATCTCTTATTTATCGTAGATATCCACAAAGATTTTTTAAGAATTGAATCACTATATCAATAAACATGAAAAAAAGGCGTAGCTTCTACAGAATATTTCATAAATACAACATAATTTTAATATTTTTGGACAAATAATCTATTAAAGAAATGATAGACTTGTTTTACAGCATGTGATCGAGTTAAAAAGGCGTTTTCAAATTTGTAAATCACCGCACATTTCAACTCTATAGATCTAGAAACTTAAGTCTTGCACAGAATAGAAGTTCCGTATACAACGTAAGGCGTCTACTTAGAAAGATTTTTTCGAAATTCAACCTTCAATGGGGTGAAAGGACAATAAAAGTTATAGGTCTTATTAATTAACCTAAAACGATCTTATTTATACACCGTCGTCTTCATCAACACACTCCATCTTTAACTTAACATATCTCATATATTCATAATCGTGACACTAAAACACACAATTATCTCGTAATACTACGCGGACAAAGACACGGGCAGAAGCTAGATCATTAAAAGTTTCAACATGGTCCAACCAACAATCTAAAGGTGCTCCATATGCAGTAGTGTCAGCAACCAAATCCGAAATTACAATAGGTACATTGGAAATTGATGATTTAGATGAATTAGTAAACACATGCACATTTTTTTTCTTAATGTTATAAGTGTAATCCGGCGGGAAAGAATCCCCGCACACCTCCTCGTGTAGAAGTTCCGAAATTATTAAGCGAACATGTAAAAAAAGAGGCATCGCGAGTCGCAAATTAATCTATGATCTTAAACAATCAACAAACATAAATATTTAATTTTTCGTAAAATTCACGAACTATAATGATTTAGCGATGTGCAAACGATTCAGATTCCCTAAATACTTGCAATTTTTGAAGCGATATGTTAATGTCCTCGCTCAAAAACAGCCATTTCAAATATCACTCACTTTAATTTTCTAATAGTATTATCCGTTCAAGATTACTCCATACAACCTGTTCTCAGCACACTTACAAAATCATCTCGGTATACGAGTAAATAATATGTAATAAAATCCGGAGAACGTGGTGGCGAAAGAATGGGCCAAGATGTCCGATTCACCTTCTTAAGTAGTTCTTATTTAAGTATTCTCGTACTCGTACTACGTGAAGTATAGGCATAGACACCGTTATTTTTGAACCGCATTGTCATAAAACGGGTGCTTAATTTCGTAAAAACTCATTAATATCACCTTGACACTCACACCAATTGCACAGGACTTAAACTAAAATTCATTGTATTTGAGTCCATTCCAGTATGTGTGAATGTGGAAGCATTATTATTATTAGGTTTTTTTGTTTTCTGTCTTACATGGTAAGAGCCCATAACAGTCAGAACCTCCCATAAAATACTATCACAATTTTAGGTAGATATACCTAAATTGAAAGCCTGTTCTAATGAAATTTCGTATACCTACCTAATTATTATGTAGAACTTATAATTATTATGTGTAACTTAGGCGTCGACAGACTCGCACTTGGCTATTTTTTTACATCCTAGTTTCAATGAGGTTTCCCTACGGTAACAGTAGAAAGAGCTCTGGTCGAGGGCAGTGAGCCGGCAACCACATGTAATTCGATATGCACGGAAGTTGTCTTCGTCAACTGCGGTCGATATCATGTTAATCAGCTGTTGTGAACTGTGTGCTAATAAGTAGTCCACAATCGTCCACTGCCTCTTATGTTGTCATTGTTTAACTGTATTTTCAAACCTGATTTCACTACCAAGAAGCAGTAGGTACCTATTTCGAACATGATTAACGGGTAATTTGAGAACTTCGGCAACGTTACATCAATGACTGACCTAAATGTGCGTTCAGGAGTGTGGACGAAACGCAGTGGTTGCGTTGGTGTACATATCTAAGTTTATTTCACGAATTATACGCATGAGACCCAGAAAAATATTGTAAAAACTGCAACAATATCAATATTTTTAGTTCTACTGGGATTTGTGTTTGTAGGTAGTAGGTATTTATTTCTGCTTGGTCACTTCATAAAATCCATGTATGCATTACATTAGATGTAACGAATCTAAATTACTGCATCCGTGTCATATGTCAGGTTTATTGTGTCTGCCTGCGTTGCCAAGAAGACCCACGTTGACGAACCGAAACTCTCTCTCAGTGAGTCAAATGAATTCGAGTGGTGAACAATCTCTATAAAGTTCCGCTTGTCGCTGGAAGCGCTAGCGTAGGTACTTACTTATAGAATTGTTAATTAAAACTAACTGTGCTGTTGAAAATATTATAATAAAAGTACACGCTAATAGCTTGTATGCAGTAATATAAACGTAATATAGTTTTATTATTGGTAATCAATGTAGTGCTGCCATCTATATTGGCGTGTGGCATTCTGTCAAAGTCATAGTGGATGTTGATAAATTAATTCATAGGCCTCGCGGCCTCTAAAGAATGTTGTCTTGCTTCGAGATACTGTGACATTATAATATTTATGTGTTTATGAAAAGCGCGTTATTTGTATCGATTATATTACTTTGACTTAAAAAAAAAAGAATTACCGACAGTGAGAAGCTTTTAGAACAAGAACGATATTTATAAGTGCATTGTGCGTGTGGTACAAAAAGCCACTGTGATGTTAAAATAGCTTAATAAGTAATTATTATCGCAATAGTCTGGACCTACGTTAAATTCCAGTTCAAACAAAAAATGAATAGCTCTAATTATGGTGCAACTAAAGTATTAGAAAATAAAAACGACGGACAAAATGAAGATGCCGGGAACGTGCCCAACGTCAATTTAAGGTAATATCGGAAGATCTGCATTAACCAATTGAGAACTTGAGAAAATTTTGTTAAAGTGAACACGCAACAGTAAAGTACATATTTATTATTCATTCAATTCTGTAGATATGTCCAATATTTATGGCGTAACATTATTGATACAAAACATATCTAATAGATAGAAAATAATAATAATATACTGTCGATTTATAAAGATTTATTTTTAGAGTTCTGTACCTCAAAAAGAAAGAGAAGCCCTTCACTTGATTATCAGTCTGCCTGTCTGTCTGTCAAGACCCTTTTTCTGAGGAATGCGTAGAGGTATCAAGGTGTAATTATTATCTAGTACTTAAGTGAACCCAATAAAAAATAGGGACATTTATGCCGCAAATTGACTGACCGATTGGTTAGTGGTTAGAGACCCTAACTGCGAAGTCAAGGGTCACGGGTTCGATTCCCAACCGGAACAAATATTTGTGCACATGAACATGTCTATTTGTTCTGTGCCTTAGTGTAAAATATCTATTTATGTAAGTATATATTATAAAGAATATTTAAGTATGTATATCAGTTGTCGGGTACCCATAATACAAGCTTTGCTTAGTTTGGGACTAAATGGCGCTGTGTGGGATGTCCAAAGTATCATTATTATATTTTAACCCTGGCAAGTAAATCAATACCTATAGGGTATTTGCCGTGAGCAAAGTGGAAGAATGGACTACCTTGCATGGCTGAATAAAAACAAAATAGCGAAAGAATTTTATTGACATTTTGATTTTAATAATTAGAAGAAATCCCCACGCGGCACTTCTCATTTATACATAAGTATAGGTATAGCCCGTATCGAGTGACATCACCATGGGTCGTAAATATACAAACTTTAATTGTATTAGGTTTATTTGCCTATCAACAACTCTTCCTTCCTTACGTGGGACTTCCGCTTTGAAATGTCATAATCATATAATCAATAACTATAAAAGCAGGTCATTTAAATATTAGGTTTAGGATTAAGGAACTAAAACATCCTATAATCTCCTTGCTGTCGTTGCCGATGTACAGCTTCCTCCCAAACATTACGTTGATTGGATTGAAAAATTATAGTTGTGCTAGATAGTCCATTTATCGAGGAAGGCTATAGGCTATACTACATCACGCTACGATCAATAGGAGTGGAGCATCAATGAAAAATGTTGCAAAAACGGGAAAAATTATTCCTTTTGAGAGCTTCCGTCGCGCGCGCTGCGTAAACGGTTGATGTTAACCAAAAATCATGTACTACGGAATTGTTCCCCTTTAAAAGTTCTAACCAAAAGTCCGCGACAGCATATGTGTATCTTTTAAGGTTAACTTACTATAACCTTTTTTATGACAATCAAATTTGTTCTAACATAATGTACTATTCGCGAAGATGTTTTTTAAACGTGATATTAATCCTTATCAAATTAAATACGTTAGTTGTCTTAAGCATTTCATGCATATAATAGTTGCCCTTAACACCACACAATTTCAATTAATACCTTAGCAGTTTTTAACGAAATATGAAAACTATAGCGGGAGAAAATAAATTCGCTGTCTGCCTCTGTTCGTTAACTTTTTACTTTCAAACCACGCAATAGACTTTGATACGGTTTTCAGTATTATCTTATTTTCTTATTATCTTATAATCTATTAATCTATATAACAGAAATACTTCTTTTATAATAAATAATATTTATAATTTATTTTATTTCAAGCTTTATAGCTGAAGAGTTTGTTTGTTTGTTTGTTCGAATGCGCTAATCTCTGAAACTACCAGTCGGATTCGAAATATTTTTTTTGCCTTTGATAGCCTGAATCTAGCTAAGGGTTATAGGCTATATATATGAAAACGAACTGTCTGTCTATTCGAGCAAATAGGTTTCGGCCAAAACAGCTTAACCGATTTTGATGAAACTTTACACATATGGAAAGGATGTAGTCAAAAGTGACATACAGAACTTTTTGTATGTCTGTCTGTACGCCCATCTGTCTAAACCGATTTTAATGAAACATCACAAGTATGAAAAGAAGGTGGTCAAAACCAACCTACGTTACTTTTTGTCCGTCTGTCTGTCTGTACGTGTATCTGTTGTCTATTTGAGCTAATCTCCAAAACGGCTAAACAAATTTTAAGGAAACTTTGCAGATGGGAAAGAAGGTTGTCAAAAGATTTGACATTAGCTACTTTTTGTCCGTCTGTTTGTCTGTACGTCTATGTATCCATTCAATTCAATTTTATCTATTCAAGTTAATTTCCAATACGGCTGAACAGATTTTAATGAAACTTTGCAGACGTGAAAGAAGGTTGTCAAGAGTGTCATAAGCAACTTTTTGTGTTTGTTTGTCTGTCTATCTGTCTGTCGTTTGTCCACACTGATCGATCAACTACTACAGCCAAAACTACTAAGTCTTGGAAGCTTAAATTTGGAACATAGGTTTATTTCATAACGTGAGCATTAAGTTGTGAAAGGCTTTTTTAGAAATTTCAAACTTAAGGATGGGAATGGAGGGCCTCAAATAATGACGTGTTTCAGAGTTTTTTTAAAGGGTGAAAGGGGAATGAAGATTGAAAGTTTGAATGGGTGTAACCAAAATTGGTTCCAGCAAAAAGTACGTATAAACATAAACCATCTCGAACATTAATAGTACCTATAACAGGAATTCGTTGTCTACGCAAGCGAAGCTGCGGGCGGTCGCTAGTATTGAAATAAACTACTTACGTGTTTTTCGAATTGTCTTATTTTTCGGTTGAAATCATATAGTAAATTAATTTGACAGCGTTTGGTTTAATAGTCATAAATGTCACTTCACAGTGCCGAAGTGACATTACGCAATTTTGCGGGGTTAAAAACCGGCGCGCAGGGATTTCGCGGGGGTGAAGACCGGCGCGCTGGAACCTCGCGCACTGAAACTCGCTATCTTACACGAGCTAGCCAGAGTATTAGCGATTAGACGGTAAACGCAGAAGAGGGCTTCCATATAGTCAATTCGTATTTTTATGGTTCAAAGTATGTTTGTAATTAATCAATCCAAACTGACGCAGCAAAATTACCTAACAATTCCCTATTGTTTTGCAATGGGAATTATCAAACAAGAACTAAACTTTCTAAAAATTTAACAATCACATTTAATAATCATCGCAGTAGAAACGTAGGTAGATTTTAAGAGAACACGGTCAAAATTCACAGAGCTAAAAACAGCTCTATAAATTACGTAAATTTCCACAATATAACAAATTGTGTCGGTAACTAGTGTTCGTAGCGATTTTAAACATGATACATACTTACCCACAATGATCAGATTTCAAATAAATACATCTAAGTTCCATTTAGATATACAAAAATAAGGAGTACCTAGGTAGGTACTCATATTTCAAAATTTTCGTTTTTGAATAATGAACAGCTTCCGATACAGACTAGTAGTGTGCGCGGCGGACGCAGTGATGGATTCACATATATTTTTGAGTCATACAGAAAGTAAACAATATATTTGTAAATACAGAAAGTAAATATATTTACTTAATTTATATATTTTTTCAAAATATTCCCCATAAATCTCTATGCAAATTTCCATTCGGTTAAACCAGCTTTGGAAACATTTATTCCCGTTTTCTTTTGATAGGTCAGAAATGGCTGATTCAAACGCGTCCACAGCTTCTTCAGCACTTAAGAAAACTTTCCTTTTATTTTATCCTTGACAATTGAGAATAAAAAGAAATAGGGTTTCATTACCAGATTCTTGAATAAACGCCTTTGTTCTGAGGGAAGTGTGTGAGACGCGTTGTCGTGGTTCATCATGATTTCCCTAAGCCCGGTGTTCGATCGTTTCTCCTGCTCAAATTTGAAAAGTTTTGACGATTTTGGCAGTGCGAGTGTCGGGTACCATTCTGAGTTTCTGAGTTGACTGTTCTACAATTTTCTAGCATTATTTTCGTAAGATGTCTACACCGTGAAACAAAAATCTGACCATTTTGTTAGCAGCGGACCATCTGGAAACATCCATACCTACGAACGCTTTTTGCTTCTTGGATCATAATGATATACCCATGTTTCGTCACCAGTGATGATTTCCAGAGACACGCCTTGATGTCCAATTTTCGACACGTAGTCTCATTTCTCGTGTCGTGATAGCCCAAAGCGCAACGAACCTGTCTCAAATTTATAAGGCCTCATAGGGCTATGGTTCGAATCCGGGCGTGTACCAATGAGTTTTTCTGACTTAAGTACACTACTATCACTGACTCCGTGCTTCGGAGGGCACGTTAAGCAGTCGGTCCCGGACACTGTCAATAGATGGCGGTCGTTACAGTCCCCAACCCGCAGTGGAGCTGCGTGGTGGATTTAAGCTCCAAGCCCCCCTCCTCACCCTGGGGGAGGCCTAAGCCCCTGCAGTGGGGTAAAAATAGGCTGATGAAGTGAAGAAGTGAAGAAGTCTCATTTCTCACGCCAAGCTGTTCATCTAATACTGTATATACAGTTATACACTAACCGACTTAATGTCTAAGATTATCGCTATGTCCTTTATGTGGTTCGTGGATCTTCTCGCATCATTATTGCAGTAGTTACACTTTTCTGCAGTGACTACCATTGACGGGCGTCCACCTCTGCCGTCATTTTCATGCCTAGTTTTGCCTTTTTAAATTCGTTAACCCAAAAATCGATGCCCGAAAATGACCAGATTCGCCTAAAGCTGCTTTTAAACGTTCAAAACTGAACACATTAGATAAATTAAATTAAAATCACAATAGATCATAGCACGCAAATGTTCTCGTTTGGGCTCCATATAGTAGAAAAGGAAAAGGCGAGAAATTATGACGTAATAAATATCAAAAAAATTGTGGTCATTTTTTTATTGTTGTAAATGGCCTTTTTCGTTCGTTATTTAAATCTGCTATTTAAAAACAACTTTTATATAGTGAGTAGTGACTATGTAGCATTACTGACCTGTGCCGTAGTGTTAACACGTATTACAGTATTTTTTTATAATGTAATGAATATATCACACTTTGTACTTAGTTTGGACTTTCAATTCAAGTGTAGTTAATAATTGAACATTATACTAAACTAAGTAGGTAACTATTGTATTAATTTTCATTATAAAAAGTCTTAATATTTTCGTCGGTTACAAGCACGAGATTAGCTGTTTTCAATAAATCCATTATTTATCCCGTATCTAGTCAGAAGTGTCGGAACTACAAATATTTAACCAAGTTATCAGTCGGAGAGACTTTTTTACGATATTAATAATCTATTATGAGATACAGCAAGAAGAATATAAAGATAATTTTAGTTAAATATATTAAATAATTTTCAGCGGTGGCAAGATACGATGGTGGCGCGTTGGGCAGCACTTTTGGTATGGTTTAGGCCACGTGTACAACGACCTATGCGCCGCTATGTGGTTCTCCTACATGATGTTGTTCTTTCAAGCGGTGCTGGAAATGCGTGCTGCGGTAGCTGGTGCCATGTTACTCTTAGGTACGTCTTTCGTTGAAGACACACATCGACAATTTTTTTGCGTTTATTTACACTAAATTTTTTATTGGATACATAGACTCTAAAAGGGTACTTCAATTCGTTAAAATCTGCCGACGACGCTTTAGACAATGCACACTGTTTGAAAATCAGCGGCAATAACTCAATAATCATATTTTTTCAAATACAAATTACCAACAGATATTTGTACATAAGCATTAACTTAGGGACATTCATAAGGAAAGAGAAAAGATTGCGATTTCTAGTTTACAATTAGCCTGTAAGTGCTAAATCCGAGCTGTTCACCCAGTCAAATAACCCAAACGCAGTAATAATAATAATTTATTTTTCAACAAATTTCAAATTAAGTACAATTTAAATTATTTTGATCACAGATTTAATGACAAATCATAATTTCATGGATATCCACAAATGTCTATAATAAAACTTGGTAGCGGTTCTACAAAGAACTGGTAAAAGAATGGCACGCATTCCTTTCAATGTAAAGCCATCTACTTCTTTTTGAGATCTCATATATTGTGACTAATTTTTTTAAATTTCTAGGTCAGGTCGTAGACGCTCTGGCTACACCGGTCGTGGGTGTGTTAGCTGACAAATACAACACTAAAAAGAATTGGCATCTAACTGGTGAGATTTTTAAACATGTATTCTAACTGTATTTAAAATGTTTGATGGTACTGTTTTTTTATAATATCGTTATTATGTAATACAATTCCTGGACATAGTTTGTGACAAACCAAGATATATCTAGATGTATGGCAAACCTAATTTACAATACTTACCTCGTCTATATTACAAATAAATACATACATACATACATACGTATACATGACAACAACGTCTAGGCCCCAAACTAAGCATTAGCTTGTGTTTTGGCTACCAAGCGAAGACACCACATACATATAACAACCAAGACCCGGTACCAGCAGTAATAGTCATCATATAAATACTGACCCGACCTGGGATTCGAACCCGGGACCTCCAGCTTCGTAAGCAGGGTCGCTACCCACTAGGCTAAGCGGTCGTCGTAAAATACTGTAAGTACAAAAATATTGAACTATCAGTTTGTTTCTGACTGCATCGAATATCATTTATATGACTTCGGCTAACTCAGCACGGGGAGTAATCTAAATTCTATGGACACAAGCTACAATAGCGGCTTTCCAAGTGTGATAATAAATATTTTGTCTAAAAATATTTTTCATTACACCTATTATTGTAAAATAAAAGCTTAAGAATAAATGAAGATCAATTCGCTTGCCTCATACTCGCAAAACCGCCCCTGACAAGCTGCTTTAAAATTTTCAGGGACTGTGTTAGTGACGTGTACGTTTCCATTGCTTTTCGTGCGGTGCTGGGGCTGTCACACGAGCGACGAGAAGACGTCGTACCTCTCTTGGTGGATGCCGCTCTATTACGCATCGCTGATAGCAGTGTTCCAAATAGGATGGGCCATCGTACAGATATCCCATCTAGCAATGATCCCAGCTATCACTGACGTGTTGCAGAAACGGTCCGAACTTACGTCTATAAGGTAAACACATATTTACCTATTACATACGCTACAATTTAGTTTGTCTTATTTAGTACCTACCTATTAGTACCTACCTAAGTTAATGTATTGTAATTTCATAACCAAAGAAAAAGTTGTAAATAAACACAGTTAAAATTAAGAAAATAATAATGGATAGAAAAGAGAAAGGATTTTCGTATTTTGTAAGTCTGAAGTTACACGATTAAATTACTTTGCTTTTACATCTTGTATCAGCCTATTTTTAGTACCATTAAAAGTAGACATTCTCAAGAAACATAAAGAATAACAATCTATAAAACTGAAATAATTAATAAATACTAAATTAACTATCTAGATTTTATATTTTTTTTACAAAATTAACTAAATACAAGCTGAAAAAAAAATTGGTGCTGTTTATGGATAATAAGAAAATTAGTTCTAGTGTTTTCATCAAAAAAATTTTAACGTGAAAGTTGCGACTTGCTCTCGACGCTTAGTAACTTAAAATTCAATCAATTTCATTTTATAATTTTAAATTTTTAAATGCTTTAACAATAATTACAATTTTATTGTTATGTCTGGATACTATGCCTAGGATATATTAAAATGGGCTTGTCTTCAAAATGGCAAACAGTACGATTTCGTCGTTATTTACTTTAGAGTTATATTTTACACTAGCATCTTGTAGCGACTTCGTTTGCGTGTTATAAATGGATTTTATGACATGATAGCGATCGGTCTCGCTCCCGTCCCACCACGTTTTCGTTTCCACTCTCATCAAGCAAATTGGGTGGAGATGAAAGCTTACAAAACCAATTATATGATGTTCGTGTATCATATTAGATACACATTTAAATAGATCCTATTAAAATTCGACAAATATTACAAAATCTACACACAGCCGAAATTTTTGAAGATTCTATTTAAAAAAAACTGGTATTCCTATACAAATTTTCATCCCTCATTTCTTCCCCTTAAAATATCAAAATGCGAAAACCCTGAAACTCGTCATTATTTATTTGTGATGAGTAGCCACAATTCCAACTTACAAGTTCCTGTCTTTAAAACACCTATAGACACTCCCATACCAATTTTCACCTCCTGTTTTCCCCTTTCAAATGTGAAAATCCGAAAACCCTGAAACTCGTCATTATTTACGCCTACTTACGCTCAGAAGCTGTAATTCAAATTTTCATGTTTGTAACTCCAAAGATACGAAGTCCCGTCCCCCCCGTTTCCCCCTTTGAAGTCATTATGACCTATCATTTGCGCAATCATACGTTTTTACTGTATACAAATTTTCATCAAGATTGATCAAGCTATTCTTGAGTTATAAAAGAACACAGGTACAGAAAGATAGACAAACAGACAATTTAAAAAATGATAGATTTGAAGTCAAGTGAGTCATGAAATGAATATTTATAACAAAATTTGGAATTCGGTGATTTGGTAGTCCAATTTTTAGAGCATGTTCAGTATCCTGAACTAAACAAAAGTTTCAAGTGAACAGATGGCGCAAACTAACGGTTACCGAGAAAAAGAAAGGTCGGTATTTAAGCTCTCCCCGCTCTATAAGTTTGGACTACGTTTAGCCGATCATCAGGTATAGTAGTAGGTAGGTACAGATTTACAGATTGAGCGAGTGGTACGACGGACTACAATCGATGTCGTGCCATATTGGTGTATTTTCGCCCTGAAACAAATAATAATCCCTCAGACATCCCACACAGCGCCACCTAGTTCCAAACTAAGCAAAGCTTGTACTATGGATACCGGACAACTGATATAAATACTTAAATAACTTATACATAGGTATATAGATTTTTTTTACATCCAGACACGGGACAAATATACATGTTCATGGATACAAATAAAATGGTAGACTATGTAAATAGGAAAATATATATGTCATGGTTAAATTATGTTTTATTAAACTTTATATTCATAGTGCTACGCATGATTAAAATAAAAGGAAAACAAATTAATTTTTAGTTAGTTAATTCGTAACAAAACAACCAAATTATAAATACGCGATTGAGATGCTCAAAGAAAAGCTTAAAAACTGAAGTTTGTCCCAATGTCTTGCAGATACATGGCTTCAGTATCATCGAGTATTGCGGTGTATCTAATAACTTGGGTTGTGTTGAGGGCTACAAACTATAGCACCTTCATTAGCCCTACGGATGACTATAAATTTCGGGTAAGCTGGTAGAGATTTGAAATATTAAAAAAAAAACAACAATAATAATATTTTGGACAGCGTAACGTTTATACATTTTGTGTTTGTTTCAGGACGTTTCATTAATAATATCTGGATTGGGAATAATTTCTGCTGCATTGTTTCATATATTCTTTCGTTTAAAGAACAGTACGCAAGATGAAAAGCATAACAGTCATTTACAACATAATGGAGTGGACATAGCGAACACAGTTCCAGAAATAAATCACGTACCGACAAGAACGAAGATTAAATACTTCTTAAAAATGCCGTTGCTGTACCAAACGAGTCTCCTGTAATTATATATTTTCATTGTAGTACCTTCTACTTAGAGGACAGGGAATATTATTTATTATTTACGATTAACTAATAAAGTGAAAGTATGGTTAACTAAATAACAAATATACTCCTTTTTGGGGTTTTGGAGTCAAAGCAAAAACCGGAACCCATTACCACCCTTACGGTCTAGCCACGACCTTAGCGCTATGGGCGGTGCTGGATAGGTGGGAAACGGCAAGCTGTGAAAGCAAATGTAATAACATAAATATCATACCAAGAGCTAGGTCACAAAATCAAGTTCGTCCGTCTTGTATGTCTGAATAAAATTTTCATATATATTAAACAAGCAGAGGCGGCATTTTTGGGTTCTCAAAAAACTTTAAATTTAAAATAAGATAGACCTAAATCAATTATTTTAGGATTACATGCGGACTACGAAGTGATCCGATAAGGATTCCGGTTTTTCTTCTCCGATACGATACCCCTAAAAATATGCCAATGAAGTTTTAATTTGTGTAAAATAACATTTTGTTTAACGTTCAGATTTCATTTCATATTTGTATGTAACGCAGTTGCCTTTGTTTTGATCCTAGCAAATACAATAAAATTTATTAAAATCCTTTTTTCACAACTGCCTTTTTTAAATGCAGAGATAAAAATTTATTTCCTACATATAGTACCTACACGAAAATTCTTCTTTCGGACATTTTGCGAATGATTCACGGAACTTAAAATTCAGATACCAGTACCTAAATTAACAGATAAATGACATTATGTATTACAATCATTTTGATCGCTGGTTATATATACTTTTCCAAACCAACTAACTAGTTAGTTGTCGCGTTAGTCTGTACGGAAGTACGGTTTTGTGCCTACACAGAATCATAAAAAATACAATGCAATACAAAATGTACTCCTTCAAGTCGTTTTCTCGAATTTTGAAGCTCGTATTTTTTTGGGCTTTAACTCTAATATTCACAGAAAACAGTGAATACAGAATCCTTATCGGATCACAAAATAAAAGACAACGCTAAAACAGATGAAACACTCTTAAGAGGTAATTTTTCTTCAGATACGTGTTCTCTCGGTTGTATTGGGCACTGAGTCTAGTCTACGTACCTTTATTCTTGGAGGAGAGACTGGCCGTGAACCCTAGCGCTGGCTCCGAGTTGGTCGCGAGCGTACCTCTGGTGTTGTATATATCTTCATTCTTTTCATCGCTAGCACTGAAGAGTAAAATTGGATCTTGTGGAGATCAGGTAATTATTCTCATGAAATTGTTAAAATCTTATGTATTTGCCTGTTTAGTGCGTAATTTCCTCTATAGTACCTACACATATAAAATAGACTGAATATTGAGCAATTGAAGACAACTGGTGTACATTCACGTTTGGGTCTGCGCCCCGAACAAATACCCCCATTTTTGTTATTAAAATATTTCAATCTTATCAGAGTCAGACCAAAATGTAGAATGAGAGCCTATGTATAAGTACCTACAATACGTTTTTGAACGTAGGAAAAATGATGACGAACGTAACATGATGATGATACATAGTTCAAAAAATAAGTTTTCAATATTTTCCCTGATGTTTGCCTGGAATTTGTGGAAAATTAGGTTTTTCGTCAAACGATTCGAAATTGTTGAAACAATCAATTAAGTATGTCAGTTTAAGGAGAAATATTTTTTATAGTCACATGTTATGTTTTATCAACTATAACGTAGAAATATGAATATGAAAAAATA
Organism: Luffia ferchaultella; assembly: GCA_949709985.1. Taxonomy (NCBI): domain Eukaryota; kingdom Metazoa; phylum Arthropoda; class Insecta; order Lepidoptera; family Psychidae; genus Luffia; species Luffia ferchaultella. The sequence continues at coordinate 12,066,110 of OX453240.1, read as the reverse complement.
AAAATAATTTCTTTGTATGGTTGTTCCACTATTATTAAATAGCCGTACTAAAAAAAACCAATGATTATTAGTCTAAGTTAATACTTGGCATTGAGTATGGAACAAACACTTTTTGCTCCCCTTAAGGAGTCTCAGTATTTTTATGAGGCTATCAGTGAAGTTTACTACCATTACGTTTTAAATTGAACACCGGCAAAACCGGAACCAAAAGAAAAATTTTAAATCAAACATTTATCTGATTGCAGGTGTCCTACCTCTTGGGAAGTTCTTTGAGCTTGATCAGCTGCCTGTGGATAGCGATAGCCATCGATGAAGAAGCCAGTATAGTACAAATCTACTTTGTCGCTGCGTTAATAGGTAAGGAAATGGGAATTGCCGTTTTCATAAGATATAAAAAAAAACGGCTCAAAGAACAGCACCCCCTTTGGCACTTAAAGGACCTCTATTGCACTTACAGTAGCAATTACATTTTAATATACTCGTAAGTAGTTGAGAATTATTAGCAGGTGTAATGTCACGTCCGTATCACCGTCGCGCCGCGCCGGGGAAGTCAGAAGGTTTTTGTTCCTGGTAAATTAAAAGAAGTAAATAGATATACAATTATTTATTAAAACTATATATACCTTCAAATAATAATAATATTTATTTTGTAACTTATAAATTATTGCACAGATAAGGTTGACTTCCCAGTAAGTATGAAAATACTTGTGACAAGAAGTATCACTCTCCCATAACTAATAATTTATGTTTTAATTTAAAAATTAAACTTTCGTTACTTATTTTTAGGGTTTCATACCCAAAGGGTACCAACAAGAACCCTAGGGTTGCCAGGAATTTAACCTGTGACAGACGGACGGACGTGCAGACAGACAGCGGAGCCTTAGTAGTAGGATTAAGTCATAAGTTGATACTCGTACACTCGTCATTTAAAGTTTTTTCCATTGCATTTCCATTTTCCATTCCAACCATTAGAAAGAGTTTCAGAGAAGTTGCAGATGACCCCAGAAGGCAATGACAATAACACATGTCTATTATTAAGAATCATTGGTGATGAATTAGGAAATATTGCTCCCAATTGACATCCAATAATCGTAAACCTAACTCATCACCAGTGGTGAAATGGGACAATTTACACCACTGGATAGTGATATGGGAGTACCATTGTGTTATTTGGCCACTGGCAGGTAGTCGAGAAATTGGAATACCAACTGACCACCAGTGGTGACTTTTGGTGGTCAGATGGTCCGCAGCGGGCTTGCTCTGTGTGAGGTTTCCAATTGAGGCTGCATTATATTTATAGATTTGTCAGGCAAACTTAATCATCCCTTTCCACCCTTAATTGATTTAGTTGTTGGTGTTTTAGCTATTTTGTGCACACCTATATGGCCCAAGCCCTTATGTCAATGTTTCCCTATACTTACTTTTGCACTTTGCCATCTCTGATAATTTTGATAACTCGCGCACGAAGGGTTCCGTACCAGCATACAATATATAAAAAAAACACGTTTCTCGTATGGGGATCTCCTTTGATTTTTAACTTTATTTTATATTTCTATTTACGGTAACGGCCATAGTGACACACCCTCACTGAAAATTTCACCTAATTCGGTTCAGACGATACAGCCCTGTGACAGACGAACGGACGGAGTTGGACGGACAGCGGAGGCTTAGCGATAAGGTTCCCGTTGGTACCCTCCGGGTACGGAACCCTGAACACGCTTCCAGGTTTAATATTGTTTTTAAATAGAAAAAGTAACAGAGTTAAGGGTGAGATTTGATAGTAGCGTCCATTATTTTCTTATTACAGGTGCAGGCAGCTCAATAACTTTGGTGTCGAGCCTGTGCGTGACGGCAAACTTAATAGGCCCCCATTCCCACCAGGGAGCGGCTATATACTCCATTGTCACTTTTGCTGACAAACTCATCACAGGCGTTGCTGTCGTGGCCATCGAGAATTAGTAAGATTTGAAATTCGTCACAACTTTTGCTTAGAGTCTAGGTATAATTGTAGAGTTTGTACTTGGACAGAGCCATAGAAATCATGCAAAAGAATATTTTAAAATACACAGATGGGAATAAATTAGTTCAAAGCAGTTTTTTCTTGTAATATTAGGCAACTACTAAAGATGGTTTATCACATAACAGGTCGACTGCCGAATTTAAAAATGTGACGTACCTATACTGGGACGCCGAAATTTTCTATGAGAATTTTCAAATTATGATGCCAAAATATAACATAAAACTTTTGATACGATTTTTTTATCGTGCTTCGAAACGCAGCGCGTGAGGCCGATCTGATATTTTATTGAACTGTTTGGGTTTAAAAAGTACGTGGCGAAAATCTCTTGATCGAACTTAATTTTGTGAACAAATTCTGTACAAACGTAAAGGGCCTAAGTCTGTATCTTCTATTATTGCTATACCCAATAAAATTGTATAGGAGTCATATCTGTACATGTAAGATAATTTCGAAAAACATATTGGGATTTGACTAATTAGACATCCTTGAACCCAAGAATATTTTGAAACTTGTCTGTTTGCTTGTACCTCAATAACTCGAGGACCACTGAACCGATATTGATGAAAATATCTTTATATGAATAAAATTGTGGTCCAATATATGAGGTATGCATTTTGATGAGCATAGTAATAATACAAAGATACCAAGTAATTTTTACGCTTTAAGGAAAGAAACGTTACATTTTATAAGACACTAGTTACTTACTACGTTTACAGGCAAATATGATGCAAAAAATAACGAAATTCAAATCAAATATCTTTATTTCGTAGTTATGCAACATAATCTTGAAATACGTCACAAAAGTGAATTTATTAGTTTGTGGGAGAACGGCGTATAAAAAATTTAACACCTGACACCATCTCTTCCTCACCATTTAGGGTACTAAAAATTGGATTAGAAGTTGAAGTAGGTATAAAATTAAAATTTGATCTTGTTAGGAAAAATCGAAATGAAAATAGAAATTACTATGTACAAAGTATTTATTTAATCAAATTGATTTCCATATTCTCTACACATTTGCTATCTAATGGGGATATCATGAATACCTTTGCGATAGAACTTTGGAGAGCAGGACATGTTCGTGAAAATTCGTATAACACAATATTTTGACATCGTTTTATTTTATTTAAAAAGAACTATTATAAGAGTAGTAAAATTGTATTTCGGGCAAGATAACAGGGCTCCTATAGTAATATTTGACAAAAACAAGCCAAATTTAAGAATTTGGTAAGTAGGTAGGTATTGCTAGTTTTATTTTCATATGACGTTCAAGTTCAAAATTCTCAAATACCTCCAACTGGCTCTAAAATGTTTACTTGCAAAACTAGAGGTTAAAGGATACCTTTGTGCTAAATAAAAAAAAATCTGTTGTAACATAACCGAAATAATGGACAAACGGATGTTATTTTATTTAGCCAACTCTCCGGAACTCTATCGCGCGTGGTCCTACATGCACTTGACCGGTTATGTATTTCCTTTCGCTAAATATGCCAATGTGTTAAGATTGCCAAGAGATCTTTTTACATTTATGGTTGATATATTAACGTAATATTACATTTTATTTACAGTAAATGCGACGATGTGTCCGACTGTCCACAGTATTACAGAGGAGTACTGACCTACGCCTGCGGTGGTAGTTCGGCACTTGGTCTCTTATCTCTCGCGTTAACCAAGTTTACACAAAAACAGAAAGTAACACAGTGATCATATTATATTAAATAAATTATACATTGGAAATGTATTTATTAATTAAAACTATGCCAACATTACATTATTCACCCCCAAAACTATACCCACCACTGTGATAACTTATCAGTGGCGGCCTTGTAGTGAAGCATCATAGAGCGCCAACAATAATTTTTTTTTTTTGGTTGTCTAGAAAATAACAAATAAAAGGTACCTACATATTCTATGTCTTTACAATTTAGGTATAATACCGTAAAATAATAATAATGATACCTGGGACAAGGTAGAAATAACTTAATAACTATGTAATTAGTTAATTTAAGAGAGGCACAGCCTCACTTTCTTTTCAAAGTTAGTTATTAGGTACCTACTTAGTATGATTAAATTTTAAACATAACCAAAAAGTTTTATGACCAGCATTATTGTGTTTAATTTATGAAATACCATGTTCCCGCCCTGCGGCTTCGCTTGCGTGCACTAAATATTGTACCGAACGTGGATACCTAATGTTCTGTGTGTGCACCGAAACCGTTAAAGGAACGCGACGTTACAGAACATTTGGAAATTTCTTGAAAATTATGAAACTTTAGCCACCAATTTTTAAATATATTTTACAGAACTTTTTAGTCGTCAGTCTATTTTTTTAATTTACCATTTCATTTGTTAGTTTTAAAAGATCATTAGTTTTTTAAATAGGTAAATGTCCACCATAAGTAGGGGACAATGAAAAAACCGCCCCGCTGCGCCCCCTGACAGCTTAAAACGGCTAACTATTAGAATACCCAGGTCTGAAGTGATATCCCTACTAATATATTGACGACCGCTTAGCCTAGTGGGTAGCGACCCTGCCTACGAAGCTGCAGGTCCCAGGTTCGAATCCCAGGTCGGGTTAGTATTGGTATGATGAATATTGATACTGGTACTGGGTGTTGGTTGTTATATGTATGTGCTGTCTTCACTTAGCACCGAAAAACACAAGCTAATGCTTAGTTTGGGGCCAAGACGTTTGTTGTGATGTGAACGTATGTTATGTTTTGTTATAATATATAACTAAATACGAAAGTAATTCTGTCTGTCTGTCTGTTACACTTTCATGCCTAAACCGCTGGAAGGTTGGAAAAAGACATAAACTACCTTTTGTCTCTCTCTTTGTCCGTCTAGGCTGATCTCCGAAACGACTGAACCGATTTCAATGAAACTTTGCAAACATGTAAAAAGTGGTTGTCAGGAGTACCTATGGGTTTTTTTTCTATATGTAGAAAATTGTAATGTCGGTTTGTCTGTTCTGGCTGAATCTCCAAAACGACTGAACCACGATCTATGAAACTGAACTACGAAAAATTACCACGATCATTTTGGGTCAACTACTGCGCCGGTTTTAATTATAACTTATGATTTCGGTTTATGCTAAGTTTTTGTTGTTGTTATGGCTATGGAACGCTACCTTATTCATGACCCAACATGCAGTTGAGTGGTTTTCCATTATTATTATTGTTTAGGGATCCCAACACTCAGGTTTTCCTCTGGAGGCTCCATATAATTTACCTTTTCTACAATCGCAAGCACAGCAGCATGAAATGGCTGTCATATGGCAGGTAATCATGTAAAAAAAATTTGGCACAGCTGCGCTATTGGAAAGGTATTCCAAATACATTAATACAAGGTTTGTAATGTGCACAATCCCCTCGTCTGATATGATGTTTACACACATGTATTTCTAGGTTTAAGTAATGTTTGTTTAATTTTTGTTTGAATTTTTTCAATACTTTAGACATTTTGGTCCTTGTAGTTTCATCCATTTTAAGTTGAATGTACAAACTATACAATTTGTCACAATTTTGCATCAATTTTTTAATGCTATTTATCATATCTTGACAGTCTTCCAATTTTGACCCTGTAACAGTGATATGAACGTTTTCCAAACTTTTACACTGTGCTAGCGATACAAATATATTATAAGGAATGTCATTATCAAGCAACATAAAATTTTTCAAAGTTTTTGCAAATGAAAGGACATTTATCAAATTTCTACTGTTTCTTGTAGAATTTGTAAAATCAACAACAAGTGTTTCAAGGTTCGTACAAGACTCAAATAATGTTTTGAAAAAATTGTCATTATACAATGCATATCCACTTAAATCCAAAAGTTTGATTTTTTTTAAATATCTACTATCAGGAGCTAATTTGACTACTGGTATTTTATGTGATGATTTAAATATAATTCCTAATCTAATATAATTGTTTTTTTCAAACAAAGTGTTAAAGTCCAAAACCACTTCAGGAACAACAGATCTTCGGCGCTTTACATCTGGCTCTTCCAATCGGTTAGAAGATTCAATAAGACATTCCATTTGGAAGTAGTCACTATAACGATTTAATTTCATATCTACATCATTTTGTGTGTAGTTATTGATTACATGTATCCTATAATCAATATAATTTGGAAGGAAGGTGTTGATGTCTTTTACTAAATCATCAAATGTTATTTTATTACTGATCACATTATCTTTGTTCCACAAAAATGTTGCAGCATTAAAAGTTGCATTCTCTATAGTTGAATGTTCTGGGGCCGTGTAAATGTTGCCAGTATAATACTCTTTAAAAATGTCACTTAATCCAGGTGATACCCAAAGAGTCTGTCCGATTGTCACTACAAATTGTACATTAAAATTTAAATTTAGTAGTTCAAATAGCTTTGATTTATGAAAATCTTGATAAAAAACACATTCTGATGCACTCACAAACAAACAAAATTTTGTTAGTTGAAATGGTAGTACCTGAATATTATCACAATGGTATAATATGTTATTGACAACACTTTCCAATAAAGTAAATTTTAAAATTTTCAACAATGTTGACTTAAGTAATATAACGAGGGAAAATGCAGACATAATTAAATTTTCATTTGATCCAACAAAATGAATATTTTCCATATCCTTGAAAAAATCTTGACTTTGCGCTATAATATTGTTAGGTATTCTATATAATGTATTTTTCACTTTAAAAGTAAAATTTATAGAAATAGCCTTCAAAGGACACTTGGAACGTATATCAAATAAATCTGGTATGCTAATATTTGTATAAGACACATTTAAAGAATTAAGATTAGGCATTTTTTTCAAACATGGTACTAAAGTACTTTTAGACAGACCTAATACTCCAGACAAATTAAGTTCTTGTATGTGTCTTGAGACATCCTTAAAAAAATTTAGTTGTAATGTTCTAACTGTAGCAATAGTACTTAATGACAAATCATATGATTTACATACACTACATGTAAGAATAATATTTCTTAACTTTCTACAGGTATAATATATGTTGTATTTGGAATGTGAATTTAACTTCTTGAATATTATTATAAGAATGTCTTCAGGGAGATCCAACAAATTCATTTTATTTTTATGGTGTCACTTCAGAGTTCTGAAAAAAATATATGAATAAAAGTGAGAGGTAACCAAATAGTTCGTTTCCTATTGGGAATGTTTGTATGGACAGGTTTCCAATTTTGAGTACAGCAATGCCACGTACAGTACGGATGTCATTTTATATTAGTTTTCGTATTATTTCAATCACCCTACGGAGGAGATTATGACAGAGCGAACCCTGATATTAAAAAATTTGTGATTTCCATGTATATGTAAGAAAACAATATTTAAAACATACTTTTTTCCAGAACTGGCACTGTTTTTTATAAGTACTCGTTTTTCAGATCATGCCCGTAAGTGACAATAAATGAGTGTTGCAAACATTTGTTTACGAAAAGGACAGGGCAATAGAGAATTTACCTCCTACTTATGCCGTCCTTATACAACATACCTTGAGAGCAGTTTTTCAAGGTGTTCATGTTTGGGGCCAATGTCTAATTAGGATGCAAAATATTCTGTCTGTATAGATAGGGTTGGCAGAAAGAGGAAGAATTCGGGTGCCACTGTGGAAAGCCAAATTCCTATGGCTGCTCAAGTACGCTTCGAATTGATAAGATGTCAATGCTTGAAATCTTGTAGTACAAAATGCCAATTGCTTCAAATGCCAGCTCAAATGTATTAATGAGTTATGTCATTGTGAATGTGTGATTGTAAATAAAATTGAAATTCAGAAAAGTAGGTACTAAGTATCGTAATTTGTCTTTATCTTCAAGAAGATATTACTTTTATATTAAAATTATAAAATACAATATTAAAAAGAAGGTCAGACAAAAAAATTTAATAAAAATAAATTAATTGGTATTATTTGAGAATTAAAAGAGTATGTTGTACATATTTAAATCAATATAAATAAATGAATAAAGAAAATGATTGATTTTTTTGACATTCAATCTATTTTATAATTTCTTAATTATGGACAACCTTAGTCCTTTCGGCCGAATCTATGTTATTGCAATATATGCGCTATGGCTATAAGCATTAAGCATGTTACTAATATTTCCATAATCGGTACTACTCGGTACAGCGGCATAACACATACCGCACATACCTAGTTAGTGTATAGAGTCGAGAGCTGTTCATATCATAGACATACATATACTAGCGTAGGAGACCAACTGACATCTAAACATTGCATGACCAAAACGGAAATGAGTATGTGTGCGAAATTCACATGAGTTTGAGCCAGTTTTAGTGATGTGCATGTATGTTTTTTATATCATCAATAGCACATAGTACTTTCATGATAATGTGTCGTTGAAATTACCACGTTATTATAAGTTGAAATCAACAATCCTATTTATTATTTTGAATCTGCTATACTACTAAATTTTAATTTTGAGTTACTTTTCCTAACTTTTAGTTTTTTAAAATGACAAATCAATCAATCAATTCAAATACCATTTCCTTTACACCAATAAACATTTTTTTTGTTAACAGTTGATAATTAAAAATTTGCAGAAAAAAGTAAAGAAAGCGTTACCATCATTATGGAATTTTTTATATTTAGTTTAACACTTTTTACACTTTTTAGCACTTTTTGTAAACAAAAAAAATAAATGAGAATGTACAAAACAAAAACATTTACAATGGAGAAGTTTCATGATGAATATCATATTTAACTCAATAGAATTGAAAATTACACCAAAACTAATAAAATAGTTAAAGTTTTTTTTTTAATTCGTCAATAAATGACTGAGAAATAAATTATTGATATTTATGTATTTTCATGCGGTTTTACTGGTGGCCTCTTACTGCCCGTTACGTCCCATTGCCTACTCGATCGAGTGTCGCATCGTCTCACTGCACCACAAATTATGCCTTGGATGAAATTCCTATATTTTATCCAAGTCTATATATAATATCTTTTGTTTCTTTATGTAATAGGTAGTTAAGTTTTATTTGATAAAAAAGGAACAAGTTTTTGTAAAAGACAAAGTGATAATTTGCCTAAAATTTATATTTTCACTGTGATAGACTTTTTTATTTATAAAATAGAGTATCTACCTTATACTATTGATGTATAACCAAGTAAATTTAGGATTGCTTTTTATAAAAATAAGCATTAAGATAACAGTATGTTATTGGCAGTACTTACATGTGAAATCTTTCTTTATTTGGATTATTATCATATGTTACAGTGCAATCTAAAACAGCACACCACACCATTGTAATTCACAAGATTTAATTTAAGTAGTTCAGAATGATTATAGCACAAAATAGAAAGCAAAGCTGGACCTTATTTTGACAAGTCGCTAATGGAAACTAAATGTGTTCAAAGAGGTTTTATGACAGATTTATTGCGTTTCTTTCTCGCATGTAGGATTTCCGCAAAGAGCTGGATGTCATTCGCACAATGTGTTCCTCTCTTACGCTAGTATATATACCTTTATGGTTCATATAGAGACCATTGATGTTCGGTGTTCCTAGGTTATGGATAGCTCACCATGATTTTCTAAGTTTCTAGTTATCTCGTGGAGAGCTCACTAAGTTTGAAAATACATAGCAACGTGATGTTTGCTTCACGCAATAAAGATTTAGAATAATTTATAATTAGAAGAATAAGATAAGAAATATTTGTACTTGCAAGATTTTAAACATTGAAATCTATTTCAAACTTAAAGGCCTAAAATAGATTTAAAGTGCAATTAACTTTTAATCGATGTGGTGCAAGGTGGGTGCAAGTGATACATTAAAAAACCAACCAACTGCAACCAACACAACTAACCACTACCTACCAATAAGTGGTTAAGGTCACAGTCAGAGATTAGTTATGGTTAGCGCTAAAAGATGTCCAGGAGATGGCGTTGCAGATCAATAGTTGTCATTGTCGATTGATTAGATTGAAATCTACTTTCGCGTTGGTCTGCTTGTCAAAGTTTTTTAACATTAAAATTCCCTCAAATCTGAGCTTCAAATAGAAAGCGACCATATTATGGACGGTCCGTTTGAGCGCAGCATAGCAAGCGTCCATATTAAAGACGATTGATTGTCGTCCCATTTACAATACGAATGTATTAACTTGACACCTGGCTCGAAACACGATCTTCCTCCCGCTACTCCACGCCGAGCCCCGCTGTCGCCTTACAGGGGCAGTAGTAGCTTAACTGTTAAGCCAGGTATCCATTGCGTGAGGCTGCCGCGCATGCACGTGCATGCGAAGCCACTACGTACTGTTTTATGGGGCGTGATTTTGTTTCAGGATTGTACTTCGGCTCCGATTATATTAAGCTATGTTCCAAACGCATTCAATAACAGCAACGAACGTCACCGCCACGAACGCTACAACACTTGGTTTCTTACGCTTTAATCTGTTAAGGACGATTAATTCACTAACAAAACCATAAACACATAAATTGTCTGCAACGGTATTAAATGTCAAATGTCAAAATGCCACATAAAATGTAAAAACACTAAATGAACACGAACGACCCACCTAACGAGGTGGTTCTAACGTAACAGTTACAAACGCCACAAATGCCCAAAACGAAACGTCTTAAACCAGTGCTAAAACGCATGACACTGACAGCTAAATCGCCACTCGTGAAAGATTTTGGCCATATTTTTTTGTCTGGAACGCAAGAAACTGGCAAAAGCATGGCAAAAGTGTCATTTGTGGCTGTTAACTGATGCTATCTGATGCGATTAGAACGCAACCCTATGTGGCGTTATTTCGCTTTGAGAGGGGCCATACCCTGCATAAACAGGTGTCAACTTTCGTATCATGTTACATGCCACTAGGCCACTATCCTAGCTACAAAATTTTTAACACATACTTTTAATATTTTTTTCCGAACATATGGACCAATTTATACCTTCCCTTCAAAATAAGAAAAATATTTAGTATTTAATTATCCAAAAAAATATTAATAAATTATCCTTGTGACGTCAACTGGACAGATGATTACCAAATTAATTTATCCAGGAAACAAACAGTGATAAAATAGAGCATGAAAGAAAACATATAAATAGAACATACATAAAATAGTTTACACGATTAAAGTATACATGACTATAATACAATAGCATTATCTTAAAGATATTTTGTTAAACTGTTGTGTTTCTCTTAACAAACGATTTCATTTTGTTTTATTTTCATTAGAAATGAATTGTTCAATTTATTTAACATTAGCGGTCGTACCCGGCTCTGCCCGGGTGGACTACAAAAACGTTTCCCTTCCCATTTCCTCCACCACCCCTCCTCCTATCCACGCACTTACTCTCACCTGCCCTCCTATTACCTCACCCTATCTCCCCTTATCAACCCTCATACTCCCTATAAAGTCCTTTTTTTTACTATACCTATCGTATCGTCACGCAAAACTCAAACCGTTTCTTTATTCACGGTAATATTTTGGACTGTTATGAACGTTTTTGGAGTGATGGAGTTACCTATCATGAATGGGCTGGCTAAAGGGATGCTTGCGGGTCCGTGGTTTTTGAGATGCCATTGTCATTGTACCATGGTTTAAATTAGAAGGTAGGTTAAAATACTTGCCATTTAAAAAAAAAAATTTTTTTAATTGAGTTTTTTTAGGAGGACCGTTGACATTTTATGTGCGTATTTTGCGATTCCTTTTTTTTGTTTTCTTGCAAAAAATTGTAGGGAATCTTTCAATTTTATGTTTTTAAATGTAAAGACATAGCTAAAACTACAGATAAAACCCACTTCCGCGACAGTAAAATAGTTTTTTTTTTTTTGCGTTTTTCGCTTATTCTTTTTTATCTAACAGCGGTGTAATTGTTTCAAGCCAAATGATTTAAAATGTAGATAAATTTTTAGCAAATTTAATCTAGTTTTTAACAATACAAAACAATAAAGTTTCAAATATTAAAGTGTAGAAAATGATACGATGCACGCGCAGGTGGCGGCCACCACTCTGCGAGGTCCCACACGAAAATCGCTTGCTACTTGATGGTTTTGCGGATTTCGCATTAGCTTTATCCAAAATGCGCAACTCTCTAAAATTAACAACATTCATAACCGCGTTTGATAACCAAACAGTACCGTACGCCAATGCCATCTATCAACGTCATGTATAATTTTTTTTAAAGAAAATTTATTGCAGATGATTCAGATTTTGTTTAGTATGCCAGCTTTGTTCATCGACAGTGATCCACATTCTGTTGCAGTTGACGGTTAAATGAGGGTGAAGTCCGTGTGGGGACTGCAAAGAATACAATTCCCCACCGCCATCGGGAAGCGTGTCGTAAGAGGCGACTAACGCAGGTTAGCAGAAGGTGGGCAGCAGCATCTCTCTGTGAAACTACATACTGCGATCACCATTCCGGTTCCTGGTCCGCCGCGATCAGTCGTGTTCGGTCCTCCGAACGCCTTTTCGCCCCGCGTGGCCCATGTGTAGCGGCCCGTTGCCGAGATCCCAATGACAACTACGTAGTAGCTGCGTGTGTGTGTGTAGCGTTTGTCGTAGAGGTTGTCGCGCAGCGGCAGTTAGCTTTCGTGTCCTTTCTGTGTTTTCTGCGCCCTGGTGTGCTCTATGGCAGCTCACGCCTTTACAAGCCGATCGCGCTCCCCATTTCATGAGTTAAACTCACATAACCGCACTAAGATTCCTGTGCAGCGGGAGCCGCGCAATCGACAGTTAGCCACGTGTGGGGGCACGGGGAGTCGCTCCGAGTTCCGTGATCCGGGTTTTTGACGTGCATTCACTCAGTAACTCCAAAACTTCTATTCATTTACAGCCACTTAATCATGAATAAAAATTTGTTATTATAATAATTACGTTTAGTCACTTCAGGGATTACTTCCCTTCTGAACCGGAATCGTCATTACTCCTTCATCACCTATTTAGGTGTTAAGTTTGTCCCAATTAAAGCCATTCCACGTTATATTAATAACGATAATCTTTACCGGGGGCCCGCGCCTCCGGCATTATTTCGCCTCGAGTAACCCTTAGGGGTTACCCGACAACTTTACGCCGGTGACACCCTAGTGTGCCACCTGGTCGCTCCGATGAAGTCGTAAGAGCTTTCGGGCTAACGCCATGCGTCCTTATCCACGTACCCCGCGCGCTCGGGCGCGAGAAAGCTGTAGGGTTTAATACGCTTTCCCATCGCAAGGGTAAAACAAAAAAAAAATAAGGGTGAATATAATTTCCTGCAACTTCGGAATGTTCGGAACAAAAACAAAGTACCTAGGGCAGACTGGGCACGATTGAAATAATTTTACTTTGATTGCGTATAGTGAAGTATCTATTTTACTCAACGAGTAAATATTTTGTTCATATCAAGTACTGTAATCTGGCTTGTGACTAAAATGTAGTCTGTACCTCTATCACAATCAACTATGTCGCTATTACTTAATGAAGAGGATTTGAGAAAGTGGTTCAATTGACCCCAGGTTTAAATACAGTTTACAGTTTGCAACAGTACGTAGTATTAATTGAAATACTTCAGATATATTTTAAATAATTGAATTTTTAAATAGGTAGGTTTTAATGGTTTTCTAAACTACACAACTACCTATCTATTCAATGAGATCATGAAAAGTGGGAACGTAACTATAAATATTCTGGTGCAAAGAATTACCATTGCAATTCAGCGCGGCAATGCGATGAGCGTCATGGGCACATTTGCGTCGGGGGCAACTATTGGTGGATTATTACATTAGTTTTATTTGATCACCATTTTTAAGAATTAGTTAAAGTATTTTTTTTTAATTTTTAGTTTATGATTAACATGCTGTCAAATTTATTTATTCTGTACTTGTAGTATTTGTATCGTGTATGAAAAAACTAAACATTAAAACAAGGTAGCTCAGTGTTTTATAAGATGGGTTTAAATTCATCAGTTTACTTACTTCTTTTATAAATATTTTTATAATCATTTCTGAAACAAGTATTTTGTATTTTGGAAGTATTTAGGTAGTCAACTTCTTTTTTTAAATGCATCGATAACAGATGAAACTTGGATTAATAATTAACATTTCACATAATCAACATAGATTTAATATATTACTACGCTATAACGGCATGATAGGAGCATAAAAAAGAAATTATAATGACTCATACAAACAGAAATGTTTCAATTAGGTATATCCATGTTTTATCCAAGATTTATAATTGTAAGTACCAAATTATTCACAGTTTTTTATTTCATTTTCAGAGATAAATTAAGGTCTTTGAATATCGTTCGGTGACATCCTTTCTTTTTCTGGGCATTTGGAAACGAAAAAAGTAGGTACCTAAGTAGTTATTGTCAAAGCAAAAATTTGTAGATATGTTTTGAGTTCGTGGTGGGGGACTGTTGGAACAACAAAACGAAAAACATTTCAAAAGTCCACAGGCAAATTTTATTGTTTCAACCCTTTCAAAAGTTTAGTCTACAATACAACTTTAGCGTTTACCTCATCTTACCCCTAGCGTTTACCAATATGGATAGTATCTATAAGTACCTACTTATTATTCTGCTAAGTATAAATATAATCTCAAACAAGTGTACAAGTACTTACAATACATTAAAATTGAAACCCATGTTTCATACATTGAGACGAAAAAAAACGGGAGTGAAATGTCAAACGTGTCAGACTTAGTTATTAGACTGACCTTACGTAAAATTATCATTGTTTTAAACAAACATTTAGTTAAATTATACATGAAATGTAATTTAACAAATTTTTTTCCAATTAGAATTTTACATGTGGGTCACCCAAAAATTTTATTTCGCAGCGAATATTTCAAAATATCGACTGGTGTTTGGTGTTTCTAGCTCACATTTTTATTGTTACCACGTTAACACGTCGAATCTCTATGAACACACTGATATAGTATGAACATCCGTGATTTCACTTAATCATAATATCTATTAGGAACTTCAGTGTTATTAATATGAACCATGTTGTTATGATTCAATTTGTAGAAATTCCATAATAGTTATATTTTTTAGTTCAACTCAAAGAGTACAATATATTCAAGTTATCAGGCAAAATTGTGGTAAATAATAGAGGTAAAGTTTTTATTATTACGCGCATCAATCATTTTGGAAAAAATATTTAACGGAAATTACGTAATTTCAAAGCTGGCTACATTGTCTTTTTTTGTTAGAATAATTTTTGCCAGAAAATGCCAGTGCGCCAAGCAATATGGCTGTAACTTGGCTGTAACTTGTGAGTTTAGCTGATAGTGCGTGGTGGTTACTTCATATATAGAGTAGATCGAAGCGTCTCCTGACGACTAGAGTTTAGATTTCTGTTTCAAGTGTTTGTTTCCGCGATTTATTATATTTTTAATAGTATTACTAGATCAAATTGTTAATTTTTTCTTTCTGTCGTCACCAGAAATCTCGCGACGACAAAATGGCGTCGCTTAGCAAGATTTTCTTGCAAATTACTTTTTCATTTTTTGTCAGAATATAATAAAAATATGTGTTATAAATTGCAAATAGTGGTTATCCGCGTTATTTTCTTAATGATTCCAATTTCTTTCTTGAGTTTCAACCTTTAATAGTTCATACGGCTGTGAATATCTTCTATTTTCTTCAAAATGCATCAGGTAAAAGATTTTTAACTAAATTTTATATATTTGTAGCTCAATATGTATTGTAAATGTTTTGCCGTAGTTTTATACGTGTAATGGTGCTCAAGATTTGATGGGTGTGGCCCTAAACCGTTCCAAAATTTTAAGACGTAATTCACGATTTCAAGTCTCACAGGATTGTTTACAATGGAATATAAAGATTTTATGTATGAAAATATTATTGTCCCATCGAAACACGTTTCCTAGACGAATCTTCATTACGTAAGCTTTCAGTTAAGAGCTATAAAAAGATTTTTTGAGATGGACCCTTTTTCGCAATTTGCCTTTGAAATTGGGTCTCTACACAGATGATACTTAAATCAGACTACATTGAGGTTATGTTAACATATTTTGAAAAATATATGTAACATTGAATCACTTTTACTTAATTTTAACTATGAAATCAATGCAATTCCTGAAGAATGTATTATTTTCAATATTTTTCTTCTTAAAACTATCGTATTTATAGGTTATAGTCCTTTTATGTTGTTGCCGTCAATGGCAGTGTAAGGAATATAATGATATCAAATTATATTACCAATACAGTTAGTTGCAGCTACAGCGTTTCCACATTGGTATGCTGGGTATGTCCAGTGATATTCGTGTAGACCAAAATTTTGGGTTGTGTTTCCAAACCACCACGCTTTTAATAACTGTTTAAGTATCTATTGTTTAGGGTTGATAATAAAACAAATATGTCAAACCACTTAGAAGCTTTTTGATCCATCAGAAATTCGGCCAAGATAGTTTGATGAGCCACCCTTTTTGAATTGATAAATTAGGTTAGGGTTGGTTTGTATTGACTTTTTTGAAAATTTCTACAACTGCATGGAACCATGTGCAGACAATATTACCTGTGAAAATGCATAGAACATATTTCTAGAAATTCAATGTGTAGGAGTCGTACACGCAATCATAATAGTATACTGCGAGCAATGGAGACAAGTTCTTATGTCAGTCATTGTCTACTCCATGAGTATCTTTTGAGTCATTCTGCTACTCAAGCAGCACAAAGTATATGTAGTGTGTGAGGAAAAGACAGTGTCTATAATGTAATTCAAAGGTGGTTTAAAAGGTTTCAGAGAAATTTTTCCTTTGAGATTTATCAAGGTCGGGTAGGCTAGTAGAAATTTATGTGAAATATTTTAGAGAAGGATTAATTGATGAAGACCCTCGATTTCATGCTGTTCAGGATAAGAGCTTGGTTGTGATCACATCACTATATTAAATCATTTACGTAAAATGGGAAAGGTGTCCTAATTGAGTGTATGGATGCTGAATAATTTGATGGACCATTACGGAAATGCTGAGTAAAAATTTGTTCAAGTTTGATTTCATCACTTTAAACCCAAGCTTGCCTGAATGATCTTATTACAGGTGATGAAAAGCGGATACTTTATGTCAACCATACCCGAATATGTAAGTCCGTACTAAAGACTAAAACGTAAAATGGGACTGTATCCGATGTAGGTATTGTTCTGTATGGTGGGACATAATGGGTGTACTTTTTGGGAATTGTTACCAACAGATACTATTGTGATGAGTGACCTTTATTGTAACCAATTATAGTAACTATCAACTGAAATATGCACAAAATGTTCAGAGACGAATCAAATGAATGAAATGTTTTTCTTCCACGACAATGTCCATCATTTCAGAAAAGGTGCATACAAAATTACTGGTACTCCATTGGACATTGTTACCACATCCAGTACACTCAATGGATCTGGCACCTACAGACTACCATTTAATTCGGTCTTTGAGCCACAATATACAGGATAAAAAATTCTGCAGTCAAGATCACCTTCATGGTTGCCCATGGGATTTTTTAAATACGGGATTACGGGACTCTTACCCATGCGCCATTCTGTGTATACTAGAATGTTGGCGAGATGTTGTGGAGTCCAAGGGTGCTTATATCATGAAAAAACAGTGTATCATAAATGTAACAAAAATAATATAGTCAATCAGGGTAAATAAATGGAAACAGGGGTAGGAAACGGTACTGTGGTATGGTGATTTTGATCGCGTGTTCCGAATATATTTTAATGCAAAAATCACCATACCATAAGAAATATTAGTACCGTTTCCAATTATCCCTGCTTCCATTTACCCTGATTAACCCTATATAAATAAGCCCCATGAAAACATCAATACTTTCTCACCTACTACATAGTATTATATCAATGCGAGGAGCAAATCGGAGCAGAGTTTAATTCATTTTTAGTTTTAAGTGTTTTAATGACAGTAACACCTTTGTAACAGGTACATCATTTTTGGTTTTTAAGCATTTCTAAAAATTTTAAATCTGGTTTGGTGCCTCGTTCTCTCGTAAATTATGATTAATAATTTTAGCGTGATAGTTTTGGAAACCCGTACCAAAATTGTCATTAGTTTAGAGTGTTCACATTAAGTAAAAGTGTTTTAGAATTAGACCATTGCGTCTCAAAAGATTTTGTATCAATTCTCATTTTATGCACTATTAATATATTCTTCTAAGTCATCACATTATGAACATTTGTCAATGTACTCTGGTTTTGGTACAATATCAGCACAATGTTGGCACTTTGCTAATACATCTTAAGAGTCATGATATATTTACAATTGTGAGTGTGTCCTTAGTTTTTTCTCTACTAGCATATGACATACACAAATTATCATTTAGGTACTGTATTGGAATTTGGAACAGGTGTCACTTTTTAAATATCATTGTCTTCAAACTATTTTATATTAATTGTATTTGCAGACCAGCTTGATTTGGTCAGTTAAACATTTTAAGTATAGTTAATGCTAATGTACTTAATATACACACTCTGTCGACATCATTTTTGAGATAGTGATGAGTAACAGTCTCCAATTTGCACTGGCCACACATGATTGGGTTATGGCTCAAATCCCATAACTCAATCTTATGCTAGAGTTGTACACCAATTGTTGAGAGAGGCTTAGAAGCTTGGTGATTATAATATGGTGTTTATTATTACCTATTATTGATAAGCTAACAACTTCCACTGGTACACTTATTTTTCCCTCCTCACTTGCTGCTCAAGTACTTATTCAGTTTTTATTCAGTTAGTCATAATTTTTGAATTGGTTCAAGTTGTTCGCATTCACAAATTTTGTAGGCATTCCGTTAAGCACTATACAATTAGAATGAAGTCCTCGGAAATTACTGAGGAGAGGAAAAAGTTCTGGAAATCCATTTAAAGAGAGTCCATTTTAAAAGGAAAGGAATGTAATCTTAAATATTTATGATATTATATAAAAGTCAATCGGCCACATTATATGAAAAATTATCTTGATGAAGAACTTAGTTTTAGTGTTTATAGGTATATTGAATTTATTTTTTTCAGAAGGGGTATATGAATGAATCTGGCAGTGAGTCTGTCAGTGAAAAGGGTGATAGTAGAAGTGAATCAAGTGGTTCAGGTTCAGGAAGCGAGAGGTTAGAACTTTTTATATTATTGAATATTACCTGAATTTATTGTTATATTTTGTGTAATTAGGACAGTTGACATTTTACAGTGATAGTGGGTCAAGTTCGTCAGGGTCACAGTCGGGTGATAGATCAAATTCTGACAGAACTTCTGGTGGTGAAGCATCACATCATAGTAATGAAACAAAATCATCACCTAAAAACAGCAATCCTAATTCATCAAAGTCTGATCAACATTCAGACAAGGCTTCATCAAGTGAAGACATATTTTCAAAATCTAAGTCAAGAAGTAATCATGAAAAATTACAGTCTGATTTATGGGAAGAAAATCCAGATATCTACGGGATTAGACGTTCAGCGAGATCAAGAAAAGAACCTGATAGACTTAAAATTGTCGACAGTGATTCAAGTGAGCGAGGAAGAAATCATAATAGAAAAACTCGAAAGAAAAGGTTTTTTAATTTTTAATTTTTCACGATAACATGTTTAGTTTAATGAAAAGTATTTAACAAAAGTATCATACTACATTTTATCTAGTAATTATTTTATTATAGTGACTCATGGAACTCAGACTCATCAGATAGTGACAGTGATATAAAAGGTTCCCCTCCTCCACCTTCAAAAAGACCAGGCCAAAGAAATGTACCTTTAAGAAAAAAGAAACCAGCAAGAAGAAGAAACCAGTTTTCTAGTGAAGATGATGAAAGCTCAGAAGCATCCGATGAAGACACAAAAAGGTAAGTATTGTGATTATTGGACTTTTGCGGTATTACTACTTCATGTTTCTAATATTATATAAACAGGTAACGCGCCATGGTTTATGAAAACAAAGGAGATTCACGAAATTCTTAACCTGCCAATGGTTAAAGAAGTAATCAACTGTTATGATGCCAATTACAAGCTACAACCACATAAACACCCAAATCAGCTGGCAGGACAGCTTACCATTCTTGAAAGCACTTGGTTGAAGAAGAGGCGAGATATCTTCGACTAAAGTACTCACTTAGAAAGCTGACTGTACAAAAGCTAGGGCAGACTCTGTTGGCAGTAGCTCCCATCAACTATCCAGACTTCATCACATTTGCTTATAGACCTGTGACTTGCATGATATTGGATAATTTAAAAAAATATAAACAGAATTGTTTGAGCAAAATTAGATATATGGGTTGGTTGCTTTTGTTTAGATTACATAATTTTATATATAAAGTGTTTATTATTCTGTCAGAATGGCCTCCAGACGTACTGGTGCTTCAGCTGTCAGTTATAAAGAGGCGAGCGATGAACAGACAGACTCATCAGACCTATTGGAAGGTGGTGATGGGGACGTGGAAGGTGAGCCTGAACAGGAGGACCATAGTGAAACCATTGAGAGAGTTCTTGGTCATCGCCGGGGCAAGAAAGGAGGTACCGCTCATACACAATCATTACTTGTATTTATCTCCAATACCAGTTGCTACTAATATTTAATTTAGTTTCTGTGTTTGCACAATGATATTTTACTTTTAGATGCAACTACCCATGTTTATTACAGAATATTATTTAATTTACTTCTTATTGTACAGTCACTGGGAATGTGACTACAATTTATTATGTAGACGAACACGGGGATCCCAATGAAGGTTGCAATCCGGATGATGAAGAAACAACTGAACCTCAATACCTTATCAAGTGGAAAGGATGGTCTCATATACATAATACTTGGGAATCTGAACAAACACTCAGTGAACAAAAAGTTAAAGGTTTGAAGAAATTAGAAAATTACATAAAAAAGGAAGCTGACTTGTCTTGGTGGAGACAATCTGCAGGTCCAGAGGATATTGACTATTTTGAATGTCAATCAGAATTACAACAAGAATTAGTAAAAACATATTACTATGTTGAAAGGGTTTTTGGTAATTAATTAATTTTTTATGTTTTTAATTTGTTTGTTTTTTTTTTTATTGTGAAAATCAATTATATTTTATGCTTTTTAACAGCTGAACAAACGCGAGAATTAGAAGGTGGTGGAACTGCTCATGAATACTTCTGTAAATGGGAATCATTACCTTATGCTGATGCAACATGGGAGGATGCTGTGCTTATAGAGAAAAGGTGGCCCGAGCAAGTAGAACATTTTAAGTACAGAGAGGCTGCAAAAACTACACCTTCAAAACACTGTCCTGTTCTAAGAAAAAGACCTAAATTTCATCAAGTTAAAGAGCAGCCAGATTACATAGGAAGGGACAAGGTACTTGCATTAAACATTATTTTTTATTATTACAAGTTTTTTACAAGATTCTATTTATGAAGTTAAATAAAATTTTGTATATATTGTGTATTTTTAGGTTAAATCTTTCAAGTTAATTTAGAGTCACTTCCTCTTCACAATCGAAGTTGAAATTTTTTACACATGTGGTTTCCATAACAATGCAATAATCTAGTGACGAGGTCCTGTTGGTCTAGCCAGGATCGTCTCATCAATAGGGAACTCCTCAGCGGTTAATTGTATCTAGTTGAAATCTTACAGATTTTTATGATTTGGATAATAATCAATGATTATGGTACCATTGGGCTGATCTGACGATGTAGTTGGAAGTTATATAACAGAATTGTTCAATAGCTACTAGTAAACCCACCAAGTTTAAGTTTAATAGATGTCTTCATGAACATTTTTAATTGCACAATGATGAAAGTCTGATGATGGAGCTGGAAGGTGGACAATATAAGCCTTTGAATTAGGGTTTATTATATTTGTCTTCACAAGCACTTTGGGATGAGGGTCAGGTGATAAAACTGAGAGACAAACCCATCAATCGCTACTCGTAAACCTCTAAACTAGTCCCCTCAGAGGCTGAGTAAGGTAGAGAGAGATATGGTATGGGGAAATTGTGTCGCGAGTAATCAACTACCCAAGCTCACAGTATAGTACATGTTGAGGAGCTGAATGGCGAGAGGTAGCAAACATACGTCTGTCACTTCTGTACCAATTGCTAGGTACTAAACACATAGATATAGGTCAGTTTAGGTATTCTCATTTGAAATATATAAAATATATTTGAGCTTGAAGGTTTTAAAAAAATAAAAATACTAGAGCTTGAGGCATTAAATACCGTAAGTAATAAATACTATTAGCACAGTCTAGTTATCCATATAGTCAGTCATCGAAGGCGTCTAAACAGAGCAATCATGCGGTATGGTGGGGGGTGCATAGCCCCTAAACGACCATACTGTGACGATGTTAGTTGTGTGGGTGCTATCCGACGGTGCTTACGCTTTCGACTGATTTGAAAATATTAAAAATAGTACATTAGTAAATGTGCAGTGTTGAACAACATTCATGTCTGTCAATCATTGATTACGCATCATGTACATGAACCTAGTGCTAAAATATTTGTATCTTATACTATGATAATCTGATAACATAATTTGTATTTTGTAATATGAGCAATTCTTGTGTATTTATATGCTCTATTTCACATATCTCGGAAATGGCTCTTACGATTTGGATAAAATTTTGTATTTATATAGTTGAAAAGAGCAGCTGCCATTTGACCTTTTTAGTTACTGGACGGACCACAAATTCGTGACCAGAGTTCACGCGGACCCATAAATGTTGATTTTGAAAGCAATCAGTCCAGTAAATAAAAAGTTCAAAATGGCGATCACTTTTTTAAATTTCGACCACAGATTCGTGACCGGAGTCCACGCAGACCCATAGATAATTTATCGATTGTAAAAGCAATTGATCTAGTAGATCGATAGACTGAGAAAAATGAAATATATTTATACAATAATTCTTAAATTACGTCATAATAACGATTACACGTTAAGTTCGAGTAACATCGCGCTCGTTTTTCATATTGTATGGTGGTACGGAACCCTCTGTGTGCGAGTTTAATTCGCACTTGGCCGGTTTTCAAATGTTGTTATTACTGTTTACATATTTTTTTTGTAAGTGGCCAGTTTCAGATTCATAAATAGCAGCATATCTATTTGTATAAATATTACTTCACGATAAAAATCTTGTATGTAGTACTCTTCAAGGATTATGTTTACCTGTAGTATAATAGACCACCCTCTTCGATTTATTTATCTAATAATAGGGAATAAGAAAATAATAGTCCCTACATTATGATGCAAGTATGGTAAGTTGGATATTATAGTCAAGATGTTTATAGGCATGAGGCGAATCTGAGTGCTTATGATAAACGGATGACTATAACATCCAGCTTACTGAGTATGACCATCACATGACGTTTTTCAATACATTTGCGATTATCATAAAATAAAAGACAAGAATGAAATTTAGCAGATAAGGAATTTATTAAAGTTAAGAATTAAAGCAGTTTGTAAATTAACAATAATTTACAGTAATTGGGTACATTTATTTTGGTTTGTTTTATTAAACTCAATGATCTCATGTTCAGCATGAAAAAGGCTAAATTGTGCATCTGTGCCATTGGGCTAATGAATAATTGTGATTGGTACCAAGAAAAGGGCCTAGGTAAAATACAACATTACGATCCAAGTTTTGATGTCTTAAGGACCAAGGACCATGAGGATCAAATGTATTGAAAAATAAAATGAATTGGTAGACATGTTCTATTTCGTGATAGCCTGAGCATAGCGAACCTGTTTCAAATCTAGAAGGCCGTGCTGCCGTGGTTCGAATCCGGGCGTGTAACAATGAGTTTTTTCTGACTTGAGTACATAACTATCACTGATTCCGTGCCTCGGAGAGTATGTTTAGCCGTCGGTCCTGCCCGCTGTCAATAGATGGCCGTCGTTACATTCCGCCAACCCGCACTGGGGCAGCGTAGTGGATTAAGCTCCAAGAGGGGGCCTTCACCATGGAGGGAGGCCTAAGCCCCTGCAGTGGTGGATAATGGGCTGATGGAATGGAAAATGTTATATTAAAGTTTCCTTTTTACTTTTATAGGCCTGCATACTTAGGGATTATCAGATGGATGGATTGAATTGGCTCATACATTCCTGGTGTAAAGATAATTCTGTAATCCTTGCTGATGAAATGGGATTAGGTAAAACAATCCAGGTAAGATTTATCAATTGTTATACAGTAGACTCTCGCTAATAAGGCCCTTCAATAGTCCGACACGTCCAACAATCCGGCAATCTCCACCTACGCCTCCCTCACCTCTCTATACTCGTGCTCCGCGCTTGCGCTCTGGTCTCCGTGTAACCTCAAAACTTATTATAATAGCACGTACATATTTACCCCTCTTCTCACGTTCTAGTTTATATTCTACCACTGTTTTCAAGTTATTTGTTATGAATTTTTCTATTTAATCCATTGAACTGAACCCTAGTTTTTAATAGTGCCGGATTAGTGAATGTCTATTCTACTATTTATTTCTGATAACAAAAAATATGCTTTTATGTGTATACTTTTTTAACATTTAAGTAGATTAAAATTAACACTTAAACTACGTTTTCTTTTTTTCAGACGATCTGTTTTCTTTATTACCTCTTTCAAACACAGTCCTTGTATGGACCCTTTCTTTGTGTCGTACCTCTTAGTACCATGACTGCTTGGCAAAGGGAGTTTCAACAGTGGGCACCTGAGATCAATGTTGTCACTTATATAGGTGATCTCGTGAGTAGGGATATCGTAAGTTATTTTAAGATCTAAAAAACATTTTATTATTCAGTCATATAAAGAATTTAAATATAATAATATCAATTTCATTTATATTTTTTTCAACAGATAAGGCAATATGAGTGGAGTTTTGCTAGCTCTAAAAGGCTCAAGTTCAATGCAATTTTGACTACATACGAGATTTTACTTAAAGATAGACAGTTTTTAAAGTCGTTCACTTGGGCATGTTTATTGGTCGATGAGGCCCATAGATTAAAGAACGATGACTCGTTACTGTATAAAGCCCTAAAAGAATTTGATACTAACCATAGATTGTTGGTGACCGGTACCCCACTGCAAAATTCTTTAAAAGAACTGTGGGCCTTGCTGCATTTTATAATGCCTTACAAGTGAGTAAATTAATAGATTTTTTAAATTTTTTTAATAATTAGGTCATGTAATAATTTACATTGTTGTTACCTAGATTTGAGTCATGGGAGGAATTTGAAAAGGACCATGAAGACGCTGCTACGAAGGGTTATGAGAAATTGCACAAACAGTTGGAGCCATTTATATTGAGGAGACAGAAGAAAGATGTAGAAAAATCACTACCAGCTAAGGTCGAACAAATATTGCGAGTAGAGATGACTTCAATACAAAAACAATACTACAAATGGATACTTACAAAAAATTACAGTGCACTTAGGAAAGGTGTAAAAGGCTCAATCAACACATTTATCAATATTGTTATAGAACTCAAGAAATGTTGCAATCATGCACTTTTAACAAAACCTGAGGATTTTGAATCTCGAGCATCACTTGCAACTACAGATGCTGTAGAGGTAATTTGTTGACACGATGTAGCTAAACTAACTCTGTATTTCATGCACTAAGTGACTGGTATAACAATCCGTTCTGGCGGAAATGTTTTTTTGTTTTTTACTTCTACATATCTGCAGTTTATCATAATTTACCGTAATCAGATGTTAGCACTTCTGTGAGTCGTTAGGTTAATTATAGTGGGAATTATATGGATCATTCAGGTTCTCTGTTATCCTTTTAGCCGTTTGATGTCGCCATTGACGTTAATTAGCTCTCTGGCTAGTGTTGTGCAGTGGGGAGTGTTTTTTAATTGCTCTTTGTATTTTTTATTGAACCGATCCACTTCTTCTTTGATCGTTGGTATCACTAGGTGATACACTTGAAATTTTCATGAAGTATTACTAGTACTATTATGGCTGCTATAACAATAAATAATAAAAATAAAATAAAGTTAAAAATTAAAGGGGGTCCCCATACAAAAAAGGTGGTTTTTTTTTGACGTTTTGAGTGATTGGTGGTCGTGAGATCATTGCTTCCACTTGAAATTTTCATGGAGTGTGTACTACTATGGCAGCTATAACAACAAATAATAAAAAAGCTAAAAATTGAAGGGGGTCCTCACATATTAAACATGTTTTTTGGTGTGCGAGTCCAACTCGCACTTTGCCGGTATATTAAGTTTTTGGTTTGGTTCTATGTGATAGAGTAAATAAATTTGACGGAAGCGTTTCGTTTTAATGGAGTCAGAAATGTAATTTCACAGTATCGACACTATCAAACGCAATTTCGCGGGGGTGAAGGCTGGCGCGCGGGTACCCCGCGGACTGAATTTGCCGCGCAGAAGAGTGCTTCTAGTCAATTTGTACTTTTATGATCTATGTGTTTGGTTCTGTTACATCTACAATCGAGTCTCAAGTAAGAAGGTTCAGTAGGTGTGGTGAATTTCTCACATTCATTCTGTTTTTATTGAAAGCTTCCTCTCTCGTATTATTTATTCTTTCTCAATAGTTTTCTAAGAATTTGTTGATGTTTGCGGATTTTTTTTGGTAGGCTCATGGACTATAACTATGGAAATCTGCCATGGACTTGTTTCTTCTTTATATTGTAGCCTACCGGCGCAATTGATTTTAAAAATAAACGTCAGGCCTACATGTCATAACTCTATCCCTGTACAAAATTAAAACATTTTGAAATCCAGTAAAATGGATTATTTTATAAAATTAAGGGAAATCTAAACAGGTTCTGACATTCTGTGGAGAAGTTGATAATGGGTTTCTTTCTAAGTGATAGGTATGGACTTAAGTGTGCTAGTCTGGTTCACAATTGACTGCTCTTTTTTCCTTTGCCATTTTATATATGTGCGATTTTAATTGTGTTTAATAGATGGCTTGATGAGATTTGCTGATTTCTCAGCTAGTATATCTTTTTTCAAAACCTTAAGTCTTACATACCTTGTCATGAACAACCTAATTTTAATTATATTTGATTCCGCAGGCGTTATTGATGGATTATGTAATATTTATTTTAGAAACTGTTGCGTGGATCTGGCAAACTTCTTCTCTTAGATAAACTCTTGTGTCGATTGAAAGAGACCGGGCATAGAGTTCTTATATTTTCTCAAATGGTACGTATGTTGGATATATTGGCTGAGT
The DNA here is from genome assembly GCA_949709985.1 of Luffia ferchaultella. Classification (NCBI taxonomy): domain Eukaryota; kingdom Metazoa; phylum Arthropoda; class Insecta; order Lepidoptera; family Psychidae; genus Luffia; species Luffia ferchaultella. Next base: position 12,038,963 of record OX453240.1, on the reverse strand, counting down.
ACTTACAAAGGAGGCATTTCCCATTTCAACGACTCGATGGGAGTATTAAAGGAGAGTTGAGAAAGCAGGCTCTGGACCATTTTAACGCAGAAGGCTCTCAAGTATGTTTTTGAAGTATTAGAAATCTGTTATTACAATGTGTACTCGTAAATTACATGATTCTTGTAATTTCAGGACTTCTGTTTTTTGCTATCAACTCGTGCAGGTGGGTTGGGAATTAACCTGGCCACAGCTGATACTGTCATTATATTTGATTCCGACTGGAATCCACAGAATGACCTTCAAGCTCAAGCGCGTGCTCACCGTATTGGGCAGAAGAATCAGGTACATTAATAAGATATGTTATAAATTTTAATTTCAATTCACATTTGTTGGTTGACTTTTTTTGTTGGCTGACTTTTAAATATATTCTCTGTGCTTAATTCAACATAAATTCACACTATAATATCATTAAAGACATGAAACGTCTGCAGGTCAACATTTATCGATTGGTTACTGCTAGATCTGTGGAAGAAGACATTGTTGAACGAGCTAAAAGAAAAATGGTTTTAGATCATTTGGTGATACAGCGTATGGACACCACAGGTCGTACTGTACTGAACAAAAGAGATGGCTCTGGGACCACTGCTAATAATCCCTTTAATAAGGAAGATTTGAACGCCATACTGAAATTTGGCGCTGAGGAGTTGTTTAAAGATGATGACGAGAATGACGAGGATCCAGTCGTTAGTACTTGTACTAATATATGAAAGTACACAATTGAAAAGTTTTAGCAAATATTTCATATATTAATTTTTATTACAGTGTGACATAGACGAAATCCTACAGAGAGCTGAGACTCGTGACGATGCGCCCGCAATGGTCGGAGATGAATTGCTATCTGCTTTTAAAGTGGCAAGTTTTGCTTTCGATGAAGAAAAGGCAGTTATGGATGTGAAAAAAGAAGGACCTGAGGAGGAAAGCAAAGATTGGGTGAGTCTTCATTTCTGTTATCGTAAAACTAAAATTATTTAATACTAGTGAACCGCCCTGGCTTCGCACGGGTAGCAGAGCATTTGTGCCTACATTTTTTTTTCTGTCGTAGCGTAGTGTCAGTTTGTTGCGTCGAAAATGTGGATTCGATTTAATTAGATATAAAATCATTTCATGATACTTGGAGTATTTTTAATGTATTTTATTTCTAATTCTGCAAATATTTGAAAAAGTAGTAAATATATATATAAAAACAAACTAATAGTAGATTGTGGCACAAGGGGTGAAGCCAAATAGTTCGAGTGCCTAAATAGGTCTTTCACCGGAGGTAAACATTCTGCTTTTCATTACGAATAAGAGGAAAGTATAATAAAAAAATCGATAATCGATATCTGAATCTGATAAACTCATTTTACACTAATATCTGTATATGTAAATAATCAGCACTCGCCAAAACAACTGAAGATCGAATTGCCGCTTTCTTGTATTTTTAAGGTTCCGTAGCCAAATGGCAGAAAAGGAACCCTTATAGTTTCGCCATGTCCGTCCGACCATCCGTTTGTCCATCTGTCTGTCTGTGGTTTTTCTTTTAAACTACTGGCAATATATAGATGAAATTTGGTAGGTAGGTGTAATCTATGAACCGCTACACAACGACGTAGTGAAATTAAGAAAAAAAATTTTTTTGGGGTAAGTCGCCATACATGTAACTGAAATACGAAAAAAATAATTCATCGTATATTAACACGAAAGGTACCAAACGATAGGTCTTAAAAAATGATATCAAGGTTTCAACCAATTTTGTTATTAATAATAATCCTTTTAATTAAACAGTTCAAGATTCATAAAAAAATCCGTCAAAAATGGTATTAGATATAAAGGGTATTAGATACCCGAGACAGGTTGATGTACATATATTTCGGCCAGTGTCCCACGCCACACTGCGGTCACGCCACTATCTCCTCTCACACGCCCCTGCCTTCAGCTACTGAGCGCGCTAGAGTTGCCCAGCGAAGATTTAAAAAATACGCAGATTTCAAATTCTACCAGGGTATGACACACTCTAGTTCGCCGGGTTAAATTCTCGACTTAAAAAAAAAAAAAAAACTGATACTCCCATACAAATTTTTATCCCCCATTTCCCATCTTTAAAATATGGAAATCCAATAGCCCTGAAACATAATTATTTATTTATGATGAGTAGCTATAATTATAGTTTTCAAGGTCCTACTTTTATAAAAAAACTGACATGCCATACAAACTTTCGCTCCCCGTTTCAGCACATTCTTTATGCTCAGTAGCTGTAATTACAATTTTATGTTTCTAACTTTAAAGGCTAAAGACTGTCATACATAGTCTCCCCCCCCTTAAATTTAAAATTTCCAAAAGATCTTTCTTAACAAACAACGCTCATTCATGTTATAAAATAAACCTATGTTCGAAATTTCAACTTCTTAAACATAGTAATTTTGGCTGTGCGTTGATAGGTCAGTGAGCGCAATTAACCACAACCAGACATACAACATCTGCAAAGATTCATTAAAATCGGTCCAGCCGTTTTTAACTTGATCAGACAGAGTGATTGATATACAGATAGACACAAAAAGTAGCTTATGTTATTTCTGACAAGAATCTCTTTATGTCTGCAAAGTTTCATTAAAATCAGTTCAACCATTTTGGAGATTTGCTGGAACAGACAGACAGACACACACTACGATTCCATATATTATACCCAAACTCTTCAGTTTTAGATATTAGCATATACATATATGCAATGTAATATATGTTCTTACTATATACCAATTTTTATCAAAATAAGTCAGGCCATTCTTAAGTTATAAAAAGACAGACAGACAGACAGACACACAAAAAGTAACATATGCCAATTTTGACCACCTCCTTTTCATATCTGGGAAGTCTAATTATAATTGGTTCAGCCCTTTTGGAGATTAGCTTGAATAGACAGATAAACGTACAGACAAAAAGTAGCGTATATGTTTTTTGATCACCTTCTCTTCATATCTTTGAAGTTTTATCAAAATCGGTTCAGCCGTTTTGGAGATTAGTTCAAACAAAGAAACAAACTCTTCAGCTTTAACTATATATCAGTATATATATTACGTGTTTTGTTTAGGATGATATAATTCCTGAAAACGTGAGGAAAACAATAGCAGAGGAAGAGAAAAATAAAGAAATGGAGGATTTATATTTGCCACCTCGAAGGAAGAATTTACAACAAACCAATGATGAAGGCAGTGTGTATAATGGTTGTTTATTATGCTTTTTATTTTTTTGTTTATAATTGACTGTTTTTTAATTGGTAATCTAACATATTTTAATTTGCACAATTCTAAAAGTGAAGTTTAAGTTTGTTTAACTAATGATTTTAGAAATTTTGTTTCAATAAAAAACTTGCACCAATTAATAGAATTAACCTCTAGCAAAATAATAAATAATTTGTTTTTATATACTAGAGCGTGGTCGTAAGCGCGGCCGCGGTCGTGGCTCCGGGGATGGCGAGGCAGAGGGCATGGATGGCGACGGCGAGAGTGACGCTTCCGAGGCCGAGGCAAGTGCCGACGACGAGCGGCCGAGAAAGCGCGGACGGCCGCCCGCCTCACACCGCGAGAAAATCAAGGGATTCACTGACCAAGAGGTAACGTAAAAAATTAAATGAATGAAATGACAAGGAACGCGGTACACTGTAACTTCGATAAAGTGGAATTCCTTGATGATTTTATTTAATATTTTAATCCACAAATAGTATACTAATATCGTTGATAACCTGTTAATCAAGTTATTTTTATTCGTCTAGATTCGACGGTTTGTTAAGAGTTATAAAAAATTCTCCGCTCCATTGAAACATTTAGACAGCATCGCCTGCGATGCAGAGTTACAAGAGAAACCTCTCGCTGAACTCAAGAAACTAGGCGAGATCCTACAAGAGCGTTGTCGTGCTGTCCTCAATGAAAAGACTGATGCCAGTGAGTTAAGATGTTGATTAAAAATTTCACTGTTACAATAATAAAATCAAAAATAGTACTAAATAAAAAAAAATTCAGTTACTTCAAGTTTAATATTTTTAAAATTTTCACAGATATCGAACCTGGCGAAGGTCGTAAGAACGTCCGTAAAACTTTCAAATTAGGAGGCGTGCCTGTTAACGCGAAAACCCTAGCGGCGTGCGAAGCGGAGCTCGCACCTCTCGACGAATTCCTACCGCAGACTAAAGAAGAACGACTAAAATGGCAACTAGATTTCAGGTGCGTCAAAAAAATTGCTTCCATTTTTGCCTTTTGGCATCCGCTTTGATCCATCAGAAGTTTAAAAACAAAAATTATCATTTTTCAAATTAGATACACTCCAGAATATTTCCTAGAACCTGATCTCACTATTGAGCGAGTGATGTTGTTTTTTAGTAAATTATAAACATCCAAAATGTAATTGATTCACATTGTTTCAGTTTTGAATTCAGCTATCACTGATTAAATTGATTATCGTTCCAGAGATTAGTCCAGACAAACAGACTGACAGCCAAACATACAATAAATAGTACCCTATGTCACTCTGGACAACACCCTTTTCATGTCTGAAAAATTTATTAAAATTGATTCATCCGTTTCGGAGATTAGCCGAAACAGATAGACACTACAATTTTATGGTTCAAAATAATTGGTTTGTCCCCAAAAGTGATGTCCAAATCATATAAAAACAAACATTTCAAATTTCAAATATCTGTATGAATCTTGAAAATTTAATTTATTATCTGTTATATATGAATACCTAGTCTGGCCATAAATACTGTTACAATTAAAAATAAAAAAATATTACATGTGAATTTGGAATCTGGCATTTTTATATGATTGTTCATTGTGTTTTCTCATTTTGGCGCCAATACATTGTACAATATTTTGCGATATTAAAATAGAGTGGGGTGATAAAGAGAACCGAATTGCTGTGATTGCATTACACAAAGTAGGTATGGAGCCAAATACAATTTTTAAAACTCCATACGCTTGGTATTAGTGGAATACATGTATACCGGGCTATTAATAGGTACAATGAGACCTCTTCTGTTTGTGACAGAAAAAGATCTGGTCGTCCACGTAGTATTCGTACGAAAAAGGTGGTTAAAGCAGTAAGGGAAAGAATTCGAAGAAATCCTGTCCGAAAGCAAAAGATTTTATCTTGAGAGATGAAAATAGCACCTAGACCCAGAAAATTGTTTATAATATGTTTTTATGACCAGTGTTCTCTAACGATTGTACAAGTTTCAATTAGCGAAATATATTTAAGTAATAAAATCATTGCAACATCATTCAATTACTTCATCTCATCTCTAACATGAAATATTATGATTACGTTTTAGAGAAAAGAGTATATTTTAAAAGATAATTGATAATATAAAATTTTGGTTATGAAAAATGTAGTTTCCATTCTTTCCATAGGACAAGACCGGCCAATTTCGACGTCACTTGGAGTGTGGTTGAAGATTCCAAATTGCTTGCTGGAATTTATCAATACGGAATGGGTTCGTGGGAAGCGATCAAAATGGATTCTAACTTTGAAATTGGAGATAAAATACTCACAAATGAAGATAAAAAGCCGCAAGCTAAGCATTTACAGTCTAGAGCGGAATATCTATTGAAACTTATCAAAAAACTATTGGATCAGAAAAACGGGAAACAAAAACAGAGAAAGCCTAGAGGAAAGCGCGGTAACAAAGAACCGGTTACAAAAGATATTGTTGAAGACGACATCAGCTCAGCCGAGGACAATAAAAAGAACAACAAGAATGTTAAAACTGAAAAACCAGATAAGGTTTGTATCAAAACATATTTTGACATCACACATATAACTGCCATGAAAACTATTACAATGATTTCTTTACTAAAATACGAAATTGTGTATGTAGACCAAAACTAAAATGGAAGAAGTGTTGACCCATGACGATACTTCAAACGATCGCAAGGACCGCGACAAGAAGAAGAAGAAAGATAGCAAGGATCGTGGTAAAAGCGACAAGGTGAAAAGCAGCCGTAAGAAACCCGTCGGCCCTATGCATTTCACAGCTAACAACGAGCCGCGCGCATTAGAGGTTTTAGGAGACCTCGATCCGTCTGTTTTTGAGGAGGTACATATTTTATTTACATAGAATATTGCCAAGTTGTTCATGCTCTTAATTATCCTAGTACCTATAGTTATTGTCTCTATTTGGTGTTTGAAGTTGATTAAAATGAGCTTTTGTTTTTATTGTGTGAATAAAATGATTATAACACTGTTTATACTTTAAATTTTTTTTTAGTGTAAGGAGAAAATGCGGCCCGTGAAGAAGGCGCTCCGAGCACTCGATAACCCTGATCAGACTTTGTCAGAGTCTGAACAAGTCTCCCGGACGCGCGCTTGCCTTACACAAATCGGCACGCAGATAGACATCTGTCTAGAAGCCTATCAAGATCAAGACAAGAAGGCTGAATGGAGAAGTAATCTCTGGTACTTTGTCTCGAAATTCACCAATTTCGATGCTAAACAACTGTACAAATTGTACAAGTATGGATTAAAGAAAAATGAAGAATCTTCAAAGCAAAATAACACAAAATCTGGAAAACACAAAGAAAATAATAAGGTAAGATCATAATAGGTTATTTGGCTCTTGTTTTTAATAGTATTAGACCACCTGAAATTGTTTTATGTTTACATGAAATAGCTTTGTACTTAGTTTGATTTAGTATTCATAATTTCCACTGTTTAAATAGGCTTCAAAACAATAGTCGCTTTTTTAACGTGTAATGTAACATCACACATTTAGAAGTAACCAAGCCAGTATTGTGCAGAATTGTTTTTTTTTCTATACACTATTTTTAAATAAAATAATGAGTTGTCATTGCTAAGTGTTTGGTGATTTATTACTTAAAAATATTTTAATGATCTTAAATTTAATAGAAAACTTACGACCTGCACGGGCTTCGCACGGGTAGCGGAGCATATAAGCCGTAATATTACCTCATATGACACCATTTTTTTAAACATGAAAATAGATATAGTAAGCTATCCATAAAAGATAGACATATCCCATCGCGGACTTTTCTTTAGTCCTATATAAAATACACAATTCCTCCATACATTATTTTGTTATATCTCAAAAGGATTAGGCAGCGTTTTCAATGAAAGATCCCAGCTGGCTTAATTTTTTTCCGACTTCAACAATAATCGTCATATTTCAACAAATTTCCACAAAACATTAATAAATTATACACATAAGTCTTCCTCTAGAATCACTCTGACCGTTAGTGTCAACAATATGCCAATCCGTTAGGTAGTTTTGAAGTTTATCGCGTTCAGACAGATAGACAGACAGACAGACAGACGCGGCGGGGGACTTAATTTTATAATATGTAGTGATAATGGATTTAATGAATATGTCCGTGTGTTTTTGCGTGAACGTTTCTGTGTTAATTTTTACTCTTCTCTGTTACATGTAAACTTGAAATAAATACCACAAAACAAGTCCAAATATCTACAAAGTGTTCACGATCATATTCTCAGTTAAGTAAAAAGTTAGGACAGGTTTCTGAGGTCCATACACAGATTGTAATTTACTTTAAATTACTCCTAAATTTTTCTTAAAAAACCTTTAGGTTTATACACTCAATTTAACTGAAATAAGTAATAATTGGGTTAATGGGAATAAGTTTACCCATATTTTTTATTATCACAAGCGAGTTTACCAGGACTTACCTGTTAAACTAACCTCACATAAATCGTAGACAGTGTTTAAAACATTTAGTTCATGATTTAAAATATTAATTTTAACATTGAAATGACTCAATCTTGTGTTTTTGTGAATGAAAACTGATAATTTCTTATTTAGTATTTTACAAATCCTATTTACATCATTTAATAGCTTATTTATAATAGCGTCAAACACCCTATTCTGGTATCCGTGTAATATTGACCTATATGTGTATGGAGTCATAAAAAGTATTATTATTTTGCAGACAAACAACAAAAATAGTCATGAATCGAATAATCACATTAAATCAAATAAGAAACAAAATAAGATTGAAGATGCTTCAAGAAAAGAAAAAAGGCCTAAAATCGACAAGGAAAAGAAGGAACCGACAAAATCTGAGAAACATCAGAAACCAAAAGAGAAGAGTCCACACTCAGCATCAGGAATTAAAAGAAAACTGGAAGAAGGAGAATGTGATCCGGAACCGAATGACAATAAGCGTCATGAAAGGTGATATAGTCGTGTATTTAAATATTCTTATAATCTTATGGCCATTAATGTTTGTCTCTTACCATAACTCGTTAACCCTTTTTTGTTTTTCTTTCATTTCCGTTGCTAACCTCACACCTACACGCTCATCAACACTATCTGTCGCTTCTTCAATATCAGACACAAGCATAAGCATTCGCACAAGGATCATGGGGAAAGAGATGGAAGTTTGAAGCGGGACGGTTTGGTATACAGAGAGCGAGGTCGGCCGGAGCGGGAACGTGATCGCGAACGTGACCGCGACCGGGACCGCGAGCGAGACGGGCGAGAACGCGTGGAGCGTCGTACTCGGCACGACAGCGGCGGAGGTGCGAGTTCCCGACGACCGCCTTATCCGCCGACGCACGGCCATGACCATACTACTGCGGCGCACCCGCCTTGGGCGCCCGCTTATCCCGGCCCTCGTACTTACCGCTGCGACCGCAACCCCCGACCGCACGACAAGAGGCGGTATGTACTTACACCAAGTATTAAATAAATATGGTAAAGTTCATTTAGTTACTCATAAGATCAAGGCCATTCATTTCTTTAGTAAGAACTCTTGTTTATCAAGATTAATTTGCAGAAATATGAGCACATTCTATTTTTTTCGTCTCCCTTTGTTTTATGAACTTTCAAAGATTATGTATAATAAATAACAAGTATGATAGATTATTGGCGAATATACTCACATGGCACATGGTGTTATCCCCATTGTAATAGATATGGCAGCTATGGTGGCATGCCGGCACACTATGGCGGTTACTACGAAGGCGCTACGATGGCAAATGCCATGGGCTTTCCACCGATGCGCGCTTATCCCGAGGACTGGCGGTACGCGCAGCCACCTGCCGACTACCCCTACGACGAACGCGATTACGAACGCGAGGTCTATCGCCGTGACTATGATCGTCGTGCGCCCCCTACTTGAACTCGTTTTCTTAGTGAAACAAAGTGCGCCTTCTAGGACATTTAATGCGTTCTATCTAGTGAGAAAACCTTTCCAAATTTACGTTTAACGTGTACATAATGGAGTAAATATGATGAGCGCAAGCTGCAACTAGCTCAGCTCTATGTGCTGATATATTGGCATCAACCTCTCGCCTCGGGAGAATGTCAATTGTACATAATTTGAATAGTCTCCTGTAAATATATTTGCTGTGTAAATATAGTTAACGGACTTGCTTCTTCTTAAATACTGATAATCACAAGAGAAGTGACTAAATAGTTCTGTGGTTTTACATGTGATAAGAGAATCACATTAACTCAACCATTGACAACATAGTTTTATGAGGTGAATGTGTTATAAGTGAGATTGTATAGCAAATTAATTTATTGATAATGCTGATTAATTGTTAATGTACATAACTTAAGTACCATTCTTTTGTACATTATTCCAGTTTTTGGCGACCATGTAAGGTTAAAAAGACTAGAATAATTTTTTATTCATAATATTAATTGTATTTATTTGATACTTCTTTGCACTTCTTTTTTTGATGATACGGAATACAGGTGATATAGTTAATAGAAAATGTACAAAATTTTATTAGTGACTGAATAGGTGGTGCATACTCCTAAATCATGTGCAATTTGGATCATTTGATGCTTTGTGTATTGATTTACAGGACTGCTGTATGTCATTGCATTTTAGCAATGGTCATAGTAATGCAATGTTAATTTGTGCATTGATTTCTCATTCTATGTGCATTTTGAACCATTAGCGGTTCAGACAGTCCTATTTTTATACACTGTAAAGTCTAATTCTGTAATAAAATATGTAATGAGAGTTGATGCATCAAAAATGGTGAATTATACCATAATATAAAACGTATTAAAGTTAACATGAGATTTTTAAATTCATTTCAATAATCCCCTGCAGATGACTATGACGAAAAAAAAGTTTGATATTGCCACCGTTTGCGTCGGGTTTTTAATAGAATAGCGAAAAAATCTTTAAAGTGCTATCAATTTCATCTATCAGTAAAAAATACGTTCATTTATATTTCGGGATCAGTTGCAAGAAATAGCAAAGTTTGTTGTTCGACATAATTGCACTTAAAGGATGGATTTAGATTCTAAACAATCACAACAGAAATCAGGCGTTATGTCCACCCCATACCCATACCACGGTCTTTGATGTAGTTGCCGGTGTGAGTAGGCACCTACAATAGAAAAAATAGATAGCCATTTAAGAAATTTAAAAATGGAATTCTCTGGGAACACGTTAATTTTTAAATTGCGAGATAGTCATTTGTTTTTTGATTGTGGCGACGTCCGTTTGAAAATTGTGTATCGGAACTACAATGAACGTAACTAGAGAAAACTTTCGCACTACGATTTTTTATGATTTTCGCTACGGCTTAAGTCACTTAGAGAGTTGTCAGAGACTTCATTCGGCATTTGGTAATAAAACTCCATCTCCTAGCTCTATGTATACGTGGTTCAGTGATTTTATACTTGGACGTAATTATCTCCATGACGATGGACGTGAAGGTCGACCAGCGACTGCGGTTATAGTTCGCCTCAAACTTTATAGCGGATCGGAATACAACGCTTTAAGTGTTCTTGCACAGGTACAGTAATATACCCCTCGCTCCACTGCGTCTTGCTACACCTAAAACTGGTTACTGCGACGCGACTTGTGCGTATGTTCACATCCACCATAAAGCTTGATTGGAACTATACCGATTTTAATATTGATACCGCACGTCAATTAGTTGAACTGATAAATAAAAACTACTAGTCAGCAAATTCGTACTGTATTAGGCATTGGAATGAGTCAAGGGCAAAAGATTTTACATTTGCATCTGAAGGTAAGGAAGTTTTACACTCGATGGATACCGCATGATTTGACGGAAGACCAGAAACGACTGCGTGTAGAGTGGTGTCGCAAAATGATGCAAAGTTTAATGAAGGGCAATCATTGGCTGTCTATGATATCGTGATAGGTGACGAAACCTGGGTGTACCACTTTGAACCGGAAAGAAAAAGTCAATCGGCAGAATGGGTCTTTCCTTTTGAAGAATTCCCAACGAAAGCTAAGAATAGTCTAACCGTTGGCAAGAAAATGGTTGGTCCTTGTTTCGGAAAATCAAAATATTACACAACAGTGCCGCTTGAAGACCAAAGAACAGTAACTGCAGATTGGTATGTCAACACTTGCTTGCCCAGAGTCTTAGAAAAAGTTCGGGAAAAGCGTCCTCGAAGCAAAGTCGTCCTTCACCGTGGTGAAGGACGACTTTGCTTCTTGCTTACCTTAGCAGTATGTGAGGAAGCCTTATCGTGATAATGCTTCCTCACATACTGCTAAGGTAACAGAAGCGTATTTGAAGAGTTCAAATGTATAACTGATGACGTATCCGCCATACCGTCCAGACCTCGCACCATGCGACTACTTTTTGTACTCGAAAATGAAAGATAAGCTTAGGGGCATACGTTTTATGAGCCCTGAATCGGCGCCGAGTGCATTCCATGAAGCTATTGAAGAGGTCCCTAAAGAAGATTGGTCCAACTGCTTTTTACAATGGTTCCACCGAATGCCAAAATGGGTCAATTATGGCGGCATATACTTTGAAAAACAATAAATGTATCATACGTAAAATATCAGGTACTATTCATAGGAATCCAGAAATTTTCAGTGTAGCCCACGTAAATATGTCCAGAAAACTCAGCCTGCAGCGTTCAGGCCGTTCGGACGTGAGATGAATATTTCCCTCTGCAAGTTCTAGTGAGCAAATGAATATTATTGACCGTCGGAACTAGTTACTGTTACGCCCTATTTTGACTTAATCATGACTTAATTATTATAATTATTAATTACGAATCTAAAAATACACTAAATTCATGCTTTTAAAAATGAATATGTTTTTGTTTTAACTATTCCTTTAGTTATACTTATGCCAAAGTATGTAGAAACAAAGAAATACGTTTATTCACAGTCACGCATACAAAGTAAATGACAAACAAGCACAAAAACAGAAACACAAGGTGTCTGCAGCCATGACGAGTTGACTCAGCACCTGCTATAGATGTGTGTGATCACGTCAACAGCACAGATTTTCAGTCGGCCTCTGTACAGAATCACAGTCACAACAACTCGTCCGCATAGTATACTGCAATCATTTCATAAATTTCATAATATACAATGAATATTTTAGATAAAATAAGATAAACTACTTAAGGGTATACAGAAATAATACATTATGATGCAACTATGGTAAGTTGGATATTATAGTCGAGGTGTTTATAGGCATGAGGCGAAGTAGAGTGCTTATAATAAACCAAGACCGAGAATTATTAAGAATTTATTAGAAACCGAGAGTATTAATAGCAAATGTATTGAAAAAGAAATTCAAAAAATGAGATAGTCATAAATATATAGTACATCAATTAACTCTCGACTTAAACAGTAATAAAGACACATTTTAAATGTTTTATTCATTTAAATGTACTGTTTAATATATATTTATGTTTTGGGGAATGGAAAGGAAAAATATCAGTTTATTATGCTCCCCACTGCAGCGATTGAAGTCCTATAGTAAAGTAAGTGTTTAATTCATGTGGTAACACCTATCAAAGTAAAAAAGGACATAAAATAATGGAAATCTAAGTTAGCATGACATAGGGCATAATCGGGGAAGGGATTAGATATATACCTACAGTTCAGGTCACGATGGAGACTTTTTTCAGCATTAACAAGTGCGCATTTTAAACTCGTGTTAAAAGAACCTGCCAGCCACATTGCGGTTGGGGGGAAGTAGATCATTCATTCCACTTGAATGCCGCAAACTTAAAACTTGAATCGCCGCACTCCGATGCGCAGGGAGGAAAGTCTTGACTCCATCCCGCCCGTGCTGTGACCACGCGAGTTTCTCGTGCAGGTAGTGGGGGTCTGCATTCGCACAATATCAAACAGTTTTGCGAAGGGCTGTTGCCTGCGTGCCCGCATGTTCACTAGGCTTGCCTCGTCTAGGCATAGTAATTAACATTGACTAGCACGGTTACCATGAGTTTGAATTATTACAGCGCCGTGTCGACACTCGATACCGACGCGTAAGAGGTTTCTAAGTGAATTTCAGATCTCCGCGGTGCCGCTACAGGCGCTTTCCATACAAATCTGGTGAGTTGTCGCTAGTGAGTGGGCACGTTACCCAATTCAAACGCTTGGTAGCCGTGCAGAAGGGAATCTTCGATAACTGTGTGCGCAGCATTCATACGAACGGTGCGAGTACACAATCTTTCATGTATGAATTACACCATTGGTTAGAAGCAGTGTATAGCACAGCACAAGTAGTAGGGACCGCTTATAATACCCAATAATTAGCGGTTCCAGACGCCTTTAAGGATCAGAAATCATTTCACAATGAACAAACTTGTATTATTTGACACTTTTTATAGTTTAGTTTTTTTTGTCAGGGGTTTTTTAAATTTTCAATTTAATTTTTGTTTACAGTGACGAAAATTGTCGGTTTCAGCCAGTCACGACGGCGCTCACGCACGTATCATTTGGTACTAATATATAATAATTTATTACAAATACCTAATATCTAAATAAAACACAAAAAAAGTTTTTAGATTCAGTGATTTCTTATCAGTGTACTTAGGTTATACTTCAAAAAACAAGTCACCATCAAGCAGCACTTCTTAACGGTTAGAAGTTACAGAACAATACTGCGATTTGTCCACAGTTTTCTCCAAACGACCCTGTCTCATTTTCTATCAAATCACTATGCCTCGCTGTAGGGGCATAGGCCTCCCCTCGGGGTAAAAGGTGCTTGGAGTTTAATCCACTACGCTGCTCCAGTGCGGGTTGATGGATTTTAACGAAACGTTCTTTGAGGCACGAAGTGTCACTCTTATGTCAGAAAAAACTGGTACATACACTGGAATTTGAACCAAGACCTAAAATAAAAGCGGGTTTGCCACCACACGGCTATTCATACTAAATATAGCCGGGCAAATCCCCAGAGCGGCAAAATTGAGGGCGGTTGCACGGAGAGAAAAATCTTATAAAAACCACAATGCTCAAGCATAGTAAGTAAACAAGTAGGAAAGTCCAATATAGTCGATTTTATACGGCGAAAATGGAATTTAAATAATTTGTGTTGCGTTTCTTGTGGATAAAGGCCAGGTGGCATCTTTTTACAGAATTATACAAGTGCCTACCAGTAACTTCTCGTTTGTACTGGTCACTGTGAAAAGGGCTATTTCGTTCAGATTTTCTGCATTAAAGGTTTTCCCAATACCTACTGTCGTCGAATCCGCAGATCCATCAAAGGTACAATTCAATTGAAGAAAATTTTTCCCCTGAAAGGCAGTCGGAGCAGAGATTGTCAAGAAACAGATCTTGTCTATTATAAATGTCAACCTGCTCAGACGTATATCAAGATTTTCTTGCATCCCTGACATCATAAAAGGGAGGCCAAAAGAATCCCCTTTTGTTTCAGTAAGTATGTAGAAAATTATAATTTTCCGTAGGTAATTTTCTTTCTAATAAAACGGCTACTAAAACTTCATCGGGTGTAGGTGTATGGACGAAATTTCGTTGATTGGTGTAACTCACTGATGCTATAGTGGTCGCAGACGTTGAGGTAGGTGGTTGTAATACGTTTTAAATCTTGAGCAGCTTTATGGGTGTTATTGTTGGGTGCTCTCTACTTTTTGGAGTCGCTGTATCTAGAAATGCCTTTAATACTCTAGCTTGTGGTTCCATGGTCAGAGGAATTTTATGATTTTTTTTCAACCTATGCTGTTGCCAAGGATATATATTTTTTAAATTTGGCTGTTCAGGTTGATGTTTGTATTGTGGCTAACGTCGATGACTGTTTTAAACTATCGCACACAAAAGCTTAATTCAATTAATGAACATTTAAAAAATATAGCTCATGTCGATAGAATTTTGTACAAAATTCTTCAGATTCCGAAACAAATGCTACAGCAGTTGGAAGTCCATTTTTTGGAATTGTTAGGTCATAATCTTTTCTTGATTTATTATGTAATTTTTTTTTCATTGCTTGACAAATCCGATGGTATTTCTTTTTGCTCTCCTCGAACAGAAGATTAGTAACATTTAATGTAATCAGCAATTTTTGTCCATATCTTTCGATTACGAATAGGTACGCTGTTCTGTTGAAAAGATCCTGCACTTGGCTCATCACTTTATATCAGTTTTCGTACTATACTTTCGGATATTTCTGGAGAGTATGAATTGCGCTATTCATAGCATCAACCCTTGCCACTCACTGACCAACATCCTTTATAGCATTAAATACCAGTCGGAGTTCAGAGCAGGTTGGGCCAACTCCTTTTGAGGCAAACAGTGGCAGTAGTGGCATCATGGGTCTATGACGGGTCCATGGGGCCTCACCCCCGTTCCTCTAGACCATGCGTTTTATTAGCATTAGCCTAACGAAAGTGAAGGGCTTTCCGCACGACACGTCTTCCGCGATTTCGTCCGCGTCGACTTCGGATTTGCTTGGTTAGATTATTATGACCAGAGATCGTAGATTATAACAATAAACGAAACAATGTACGAAGTTTATGCTTACAGGATTAAGTGAACCTCATAAATTGAATGCCGAATTATAAATAGCGTTTTGTGATAGACCTATGGCCCAAAGTTTTACGTTATTTCCACGTGCTTATCTACTATGAAAAAGGTGTGTGATTATTTTTGTGTTAATTTTGTTTTGTAAGAGCTTTAAAGTAATATGAAAATTAAACATTTATTATTACAAAATAAATAAATTAAAAAATGTCAATGTACTAGAGAATGGCAAAAATTTCAGTGAATGCCTTTTGCAGCCCTATCTAATGAATGTACCTACTTATAAAATCATTTCAGACCATAATTCTTTTTTTTGAACTTTTATTTAAAGAATAAATTACGTTAATAAAATCTTTATTTTAGGTACAACTTCATATTAATTTAGGCATTAATAACTGCCATTTACACATTTTGCAATCCCTAGCTAACTACTCACTAAGTATTTTTTTTTAAAGATTTGCCTTACAAAAAAGTTAAGGCCGGACCTAGTAGGTAGATACGCTTCAAACAATACAGCGAATCCTATACAGATTACGATCCTTTCAGTCGAAAACAAAGATAAATGTGTATTCTTTAATCTTAATTTACTGCGCATGCTCCTTGACGTTTGTGCTCCCATCCAGTCTTTCAGTCGATCCCGTATTTTGTACGGGAATAACACTAATATTGCATTGCCAACTGTCCCAATCATACGTTTTCTTGTATAAAAACATAAGGTACTGGATAAATTAAACATAATTGTTTAATTCGGTTAATTAATCATCGTTTAATTGCGGTTTATCTTAAGAAGTCCTACAAGTGACTCTCTATGAATGTGCTGTTGTAACTATTTTTATAAAGACTAATTTAATTTACATGAACAATAACATTAGACGCCGGACAGTATTGATCGTCATTCAATTATAGTCATATTTTGATATGACATAGATTTCATGTGACTGCCTATAAACGTTTACCTGTTGCTTTTGTAGGTTGTATAGGTACCGTTTCGTGAAGTATAAATACGTTTCAATATTTGTGTACATCGAGGAATCGACGGGGAAAAGAATTTAACGGGGTGAGTACGTTAATAAATAAATTGGAATGGTAAGTGGGTAAAAGATTTATTTTTGATGTGAAATTAAATGTTCAGGGACAGCGTATTCGTGATGGGCCGTGATGTGTGATGGGTCGTCGCAGGGCCCGCAGCATGGCGCGAACATGCTACGCGTTGCTGGCGCTAGTGCTGGTGCCGTCAGTCGCAGTTCGCGGATGTTACGTTTTTCCTAGTGGTATATTGAATTTATTTAATCATATTATTAATTGTTTAAATATTATTTAAATTTGTCGAAATGTTACAACATTGAGCGGGGTATATGTTTCATTGAATTTCGATTTTTTCAATCATGAAAGCGCCTCTTCAAGTACGGGTATGATGGCGATTAAAGGTGAATACGATCGTGTAAAGGGCATATTCGCTTGTCGTCATGGTCGGCAGTGATCGTCCGCTTTCGTAGTTTTGTCGATTTTCGCGCGCATTTTATGAATTCGTCGTTTGGAAGTGTATTGTTATTATTGGTCATATAACTGATAGTACGAGGGTTGATAGACAACTATAAATAGCTGAACAATTCACTCTACAGATCAGTTTAATTTAATACTAACTTTTAACGTGCTTAACACCCACTATTGTAAAATACTGCTATGGAAATTTTCAAATAAACTTACACTTGTTTGTTATTCTCAAAAAATGAGATAAGAGTTCGAAAAAAGATGAAATGAAATAAGAGTTCCTTTAACTATGATGAAAGAAAACCATGTTACGTTATAGAGAAGTTTCTCGGAGATTTATGCTGCTTCGTTTCATGTTGCTTAGTTAGTTATCAATTAAAAATGGGGAAATATTGCATCAGGCCATTTTTTTTATTTAATCTCAGACCCTTTATTGTGTAAATAGTTGCTATCAGCAATAAAACTTTTAAATTATGAAATATGAAAGCGAACCATATTTTTATCTTCTCCTTTTGATTCTCTGATCGTTATCCATCTGTATATATTTTTGTATGCTTTTTTTAATTCTTAATTTTTCAATCACCGCAAAGAAGATAGGTACCTTCTAACACGTAGCAAATAAGTACAATCTTCATTAATCTTACTGTTTCACCAAATTTTTCTGCAACAGAAATAAGTCCTTATACCGTCGTCGCCACGTTGGTGCATTTAAAATAAGAAATTAATTAGATTTAGGACAGTCGAAATCTGCGTTCATGTGAAATGCGAAAATATTTTACAAATTTTCAAATTCGTATGTTCTTAATGCCTATTAAATAATATTGTTACGAGCTATCGGTCGAATCGAATCGATTACGAATTACACTGTTGTCGCACTTTATACCTCGCAGTTAGTCGCATTTGATTTATCAGTAAATTGATTGTCCGACGTCGCGTCATCTTCTTTATGTAACCCTCAGAAAACCCCCACCAACAGGCATCTCGAATATTCTATTGCCGAATTTTCTATTTCAAAATTATGTCAATTTACAGTGGGAAAATTCTAGTGCAATGGCGCTACTTTGACAATTCCGTCTTGAAATTGTATTTTTCGAAGGCGTAATTATCTTTTAGTAAAAAACCGCCTTTGAAATAAATTTAATTTGTGGAATTTATTTTTTAAGTAGACAACAGTCTAAAATAACATGACCGAAACTGTGCAATGATGAAGCAATTATTCTACATTGTGTAAACGACCATCATATCCGAATATGAAGAGGCGCCATGAAAATCCGGGAATCTTCCGATAGTAAAACTAAGTTTCACGCTCAGCAATGGTAAACTTACGGACACTTCCAGACGTAACGGACCCGTGCCAAGGTGTGTTGTGCGAGCCGGGCGCGCAGTGTCGGCCGGCGGCAGACGGACGCGGTTACAGCTGCGAGTGCCCTCACTCCTGCCCCAGCTACGGCGACCACGAAGGCGCGCGCCCGTTGTGCGCCGACGACGCACGTGACTACCCCGGCGAGTGCGAGATGCGCCGGGCTGCCTGCGAATCTAAGAACAACATCACTTTCAAGTACTACGGCAAATGTGGTATGTACCAGCTTCCCAATAGGGCTTTAGGTATATATCCTAAAAAATAACATTACTATGTATCGCGAAAACACAGGAACTGGTAATGCTAATACATATACTAGGCAGGTACTAGGTAGTCCCCGCGAGCGAAGCCGCGGGTGAAAAGCTACTTTAGAAATAAACTTAAGTACGAATTTTTCTAAATTGAATAGTCTGAAACTAGATCCTCCGCGTAATATTTTTTTCTTTTACTTACTATTTATTCTACTTTTTAAAATAGCAGTGTGTTAATACGTATAAAAATTAACAACGACTGACCGATCGGTCGAGTGGTTCGAGACCCTAACTGCAGACCCAAAGCTCGCGGGTTCGATTACCGCCTGGAACAAATATTTGTGTGTGTGTGCATGGACATGGGGGTGATTCTCATTTTATTTCATGTGTCATGAGAGAATATCATATTAAAAAAAAATTCCTAGAGATCATGTATTATATTTTGAAAAGTCGCATGTCTTATATGATTCTCAAAAATCGTAATGTTTTATATGATGTTTGAAAATACAGAATCTATACTAATATTATAAAGCTGAAGAGTTTGTTTGTTTGTTTGTTTGTTTGTTTGTTTGTTTGTTTGTTTGTTTGTTTGTTTGTTTGTTTGTTTGTTTGTTTGTTTGTTTGTTTGTTTGTTTGTTTGTTTGTTTGTTTGTTTGTTTGTTTGTTTGTTTGTTTGTTTGTTTGTTTGTTTGTTTGTTTGTTTGTTTGTTTGTTTGTTTGTTTGTTTGTTTGTTTGTTTGTTTGTTTGTTTGTTTGTTTGTTTGTTTGTTTGTTTGTTTGTTTGTTTGTTTGTTTGTTTGTTTGTTTGTTTGTTTGTTTGTTTGTTTGTTTGTTTGTTTGTTTGTTTGTTTGTTTGTTTGTTTGTTTGTTTGTTTGTTTGTTTGTTTGTTTGTTTGTTTGTTTGTTTGTTTGTTTGTTTGTTTGTTTGAACGCGCAAATCTCAGGAACTACTGGTTCGAATTGAAAAATTATTTTTTTGTTGGATAGTACATTTATCGAGGAAGGCTATAGGCTATACTACATCACGCTACGACCAATAGGAGTGGAGCGTCAATGAAAAATGTTGCAAAAACGGGAAAAATTATTCCTTTTGAGTGCTTCCGTCGCGCGCGCTGCGTAAACGGTTGATGTTAAGCAAAAATCATGTATCACGGAATTGTACCCCTTTAAAAGTTCTAACCAAAAGTCCACGACAGCATATGTGTATCTTTTAAGGTTAACTTACTATAACCTTTTTTATGACAACCAAATTTGTTCAACATAATGTACTATTTGCGAAGATGTTTTTTAAACGTGATATTAATCCTTATCAAATTAAATACGTCAGTTGTCTTAAGCATTTCATGCATATTATAATTGCCCTTTACATCATACAATTTAGATTAATATCTTAACAGTTTTTATTGAAATTTAAAAACTATAGAGTTTGTTTGTTTGTTTGTTTGTTTGTTTGTTTGATAGACAGATCGATTGATTGATCGATTGATTGTTTGATTGAAGGATTTATTGATTGATTGATTGATTTTTTGATTGATTGATTGATTGATGGATTGGTTGATTGTTTGATTGATATATTGTTTGTTTGTTTGTTTGTTTGTTTGTTTGTTTGTTGGTTGGTTGGTTGGTTCGTTCGTTTGTTTGTTTAAAAGCGCAAATCTCAGGAACTACTGGTTCAAATTGAAAAATTATTTTTGTGTTGGATAGTCCATTTATCGAGGAAGGCTATAGGCTATACTACATCACGCTACGACCAATAGAAGTGGAGCATCAATGAAAAATGTTGCAAAAACGGAAAAAAATATTCCTTTTGAGAGCTTCCGTCGCGCGCGCTGATTGATTTGATGATTGATTGATTGATTGATTGATTGTTTGTTTGTTGTTTGGTTGGTTGGTTGGTTGGTTGGTTCGTTCGTTCGTTCGTTCATTCGTTTGTTTGTTTGTTTGAATTTGTTAATCTCTGAAACTACCAGTCGGATTTGAAAAATTCTTTTTGCCTTTGATAGCCTGATTCTAGCGGAGAGTTATAGGCTATATACATGAAAACGAACTATCTGTCTATTCGAGCAAATCGGCTTCGGCCAAAACGGCTTAACCGATTTTGATGAAACTTTACACATATAACAGGATGTAATCTTTTGACTACACCCTTTCCATATGTGACATACAGAACTTTTTGTATGTCTGTCTGTACGTCCATATGTCTAAACCTATTTAAATGAAACATCAATGAATATGAAAAGAAGGTCGTTAAAACTAACAAATGTTGCTTTTTGTCCGTCTGTCTGTCTGTACGTGTATCTGTCTATTTGAGCTAATCTCCAAAACGGCTAAACAGATTTTAAGGAAACTTTGCAGACGGGAAAGAAGGTTGTCAAGATATTTGACATTAGCTACTTTTTGTCCGTCTGTTTGTCTGTACGTCTATTCAATTCAATTTTATCTATTCGAGCTAATTTCTAATACGGCTAAACAGATTTTAATGAAACTTTGCAGACGTGAAAGAAGGTTGTCAAGAGTGTCATAAGCTACTTTTTGTGTTTGTCTGTCTGTCTATCTGTCTGTCGTTTGTCCTCACTGATCTAGCAATGTACAGCCGAAAGTACTAAGTCTAGGAAGCTAAATTTGGAACATAAGTTTATTTTATAACGTGAGCATTACAAAGTTAAGAAAGGCTTTTTTAGAAATTTAGAGGGACTTAAAAAATTACGTGTTTCAGGGTTTTTAGATTTTCACATTTTAAGAGTGGGAAACGGGAGATGAAAAATTGTATCGGTTTTTTAAAGGGTGGAAGGGGAATGAAGATTGAAAGTTTGAATGGGTGTGACCAAAATTGGTTCCAGCAAAAAGTACGTATAAACCATCTCGAACGTTAATAGTACCTATAACAGGAATTTGTAGTCTACGCAAGCGAAGCTGCGGTAGTCGCTAGTAAAAGATAAAATTAGGTTAAAGTAAAGTTTTTAATCTTACATCGAACTGTATAGACCCCCTCCCGTTTTCACGTAAGAAGAAATAAGACCTAGTCGGACCCCTTCCTACCCTAAATCGTCTCACGTAATTAATGAACAGCCCATAATGTGATGATATACGGTACGGCACCCATACGGCACCCTCTACACGATAGGTCGATTCGCACTTGACGAGTTTTCTAGTTTAGATGTAACCATGTAGTCATGCTAGATTATAACTATTTCTATATCATTCCACAGATCCTTGTGCGGGAGTATCATGCCCGGATCCAGAAGTGTGTCAGTTAGACGAAAGACGTGCTCCGGCCTGTCGCTGTGCGGAGCCTTGTCCGCTGGAATTCTCGCCTGTGTGCGCCTCTGACGGAAAGACTTACTCCAATGAGTGTCAGATGCACCGAGAATCCTGTCGTTCTAGGAAACAGTTGAGGATCATTTTCAAAGGACAATGTAGCTCAGGTGATTGGAAATATAAATCTGCTCTAGTTCATTATTTAAATAGCTTTTTCTAAATATTTTGTTACATATCGTTATGATTTCTTTGAGCATTTATGAAAACACAAAACTGGGATTAATATTTTGCTGACGAATATATTTTTAACCATAGATCAAAGGGGAATGAAGTCATAGGTACTTTTGATTTGCGCATATTAGTATACGTATGTAAATGGAGGGGGCTATGCTCGGTGTTTCTTTGATGGATAAAATCAGAAACACTGAAATCCGTCAAAGAACTAAAGTTGTCGACATAGCCGAAGCAATCAGCAGGCTGAAGTGGCAATGGGTCGGTCATATTTGCCGTAGAACGGATAACCGATGGGGTAGACGAGTTCTCGAATGGAGGCCACGTACCGGAAAGCGAAGCGTTGGACGCCCCCCGGCCAGGTGGACAGATGACCTGAAGCATCATACCGGGGGTAGTTGGATGCGAAAGGCGGAGGACCGTGTGTGGTGGCGAGCCTTGGGAGAGGCCTATATCCTGCAGTGGAGAGACACGGGTTGATGATGATGATAAGGATGATGTAAATAGGTATGTGGCACCGGCAATGTGTATGATCCAGACATTATATGAAAGAGGCACTGTAAAGAAAATTCTTCATGGATTAGGTAAAATATAAAATAAAGAAAATCAATTGAGCTGTTTAATTTTGAAGGTAGGTAGGACCAGGACAGAACATAGCAATTTTTTATAGCAAAACAAAAACGATAAAGTCGTAAAATGCACGTCAAGTCCGAGTAGGTCGAACAAGGCAGTTTACCTTATACTCAGAATTGCCAACCGGTATTCGTTGATGGTCGGTCATGCAGGTGAACAAACTGACTTCGACTCACCCCGATGATGAAGTGGAATTAAATATGAAAACATCAAAAACCCTACATTCTTCACCAATCCACTACACAAGGGGACTTCTACGCGATACTGGGCCAACGAGATAGCGATGAGTCGAAAGTGGAACAAATGGCATTTGGACAGCGAAACCCAAGAAGACCCGTCGATTTTACGCAAATGAGATTGACTTCATTATGACGACAAAAACCAAAGCGGTATATAATATATTCAACGATATCTCCGCGATCTACAGAGTGAAAACCGACAGCGATCATGGTATGGTAAGATGCATGTTGATTCTTAACGTAAAGCCGGAGGGGTTTCGTCTAATGAAGTCTACGCTCCGACTCAGAACAACACACACCCAAAATCCCAAAATCTTTCAGTTCGAACTATTACGAGTTCGAAATCGTTTTGAAGGCCTAGGCGAGTGCGAAACTGGACGATACGACGTGATTGAGACCTCCAACTGACAATTATACACGATGCGATGATACAAGAATCTGTCATTAAGTACGGATAAAGTACGCCAGACCAAGGTGACTCCACACTACACGAAGAATATTCCAAGTACAAACCTTTCCGAGAACAGGATAGTCCTTGATGAACTACAGACCCATCGCACTTTTGAGTCATATTTATATAAGTTGTTTTCGAATCGGAATCGAATCGGAATCGATACGGAATCGAAAAAATCGAAACGGAATCATCTCGCACGCCAGTTCGACAATTTTCAGCCACCCGCACGAGCTAGCTTCCGAAAAGGTTTTAATAACATGGATCACATTTACACGCTCCGACTAATTGAACAGAACTCCCAGGAGTATAGTCAACGAAGTGTCGAGTCGTCCGCTAAAAAAATATTAGGGCAAGCGAAGTGATGTTAATGCGAGGAGCGAAGCGACGAGAAATTTAGAAATCTTAATCAATTTAGAATTTGGTTCATATAGGTTAATGATCAATTTTTTTCAAATTATTTGGTTAGTTTATATCAATGCGAGAAGTGGAGCGGAGCGACGAGCCACTCAGAAATTTATTGATCAATTTTTTTATATTTGTTCACTATACAGAGTTACATCTCATTACAGAGATATATCTGCTACAATCATACCGTCAAAACTCATGAAACATTAAATATGTTCGAAACCGATCCAACTGAGGCAGGGAGACGTAATCTTTCCGAGACTTTTGAATTTATTACATCATTGGAAGATGTATTAGATATTTGAATTGGATAGGATACAGCATCATTAAATAATTAAGACATCACGCACCTCCGCTCCGTTTTGTCGATGACATTGTTGTATTGTTAGAATCGGTAGAAGACTGCGGCGCCATGCTCAGAGACATCAGTAAAGTTTCATGGATCCACCGTGGATCCATCCAATAAACATGGACAAGACGAAGATCATGACAAATCATGATAAATTAGAATTTACCTGCGACAAAATGTCCACTTTGTAAGTCTTCAGCGTTCAGCGCATAACAGCGTTCAGGAAGCGATGCAGCGTTTTTGAATCCGATATACCTACCTCAGTGCCCAAGGACTAAACAAAGTCTTTAAACGGTGCGGGTTACCAATGATTACTTACGTAAATGAGACGTGGTCCCTAAACGTTACCCTCGATAACAAGCTCAAAGTCGCTCAACGTCCTACGGAAAGAGCTCTATTTGGAGCTTCTCTGCGGGATGACATTCGTAAGGTAAAATGTACAAAACTGAAGTGACCGACATAGCTCATAGAATCAGAGAGTTGATGTGGCAATACGCAAGTCACGTCACTCGAAGAAACATGACTGCTGAAGGAGTGGTGACCACGAACCGGACGTCATCTTAGCGTGGGATGACACTCTCATTACGTGGACTGACGATCTGGCAAAGGTGGCAGGCCGCTGTTGGTTACATGTGGCCCAAAACCGTATGTTGTAGAAACCTAGTGGAGGGCAATGAAATGATAATGATTTATTATAATTTTTTCGGAATTTTTGGTATGAAATTAGTGGTCAGGAAAGATTGGTTATTTGATGTCAAGAACGCGCAGATAACAAAAAACAATATTTTACCCTTTTAGGCGTTAATCCGTGCGCGGAGGTGGAATGTCGTCACGGCGCGGAGTGTCGCGTGGAAGTTGGTGGTGCGGTGTGTGCATGTCCGCCACCTTGCGAGCCCGTTCTGCGGCCCGTGTGCGGTTCGGATGGGCGCACGCACGACAGCGAGTGCGAGCTAGGCCGCGCTGGATGTCTGCTTGGACGCGAGCTACGTGTAGTTCACGCTGGAGCTTGTGGTACATTATTAAATATGTTTGCTTGCTTGCCTTTAACTCTAGTAATGATTTTAGAATTATTTCTTTTAGATTTGGATTTGCAATTTGGATTCTTTAGTAAAACGATGGTTTGTTCCTTTCAATTAATCGTTTCGTTCTTTTGTATTTTTGAATTTTTTACTTATTGAGTTACGAAATTATATTGAAATGACTGACTTCCATTAATGATTTCTATCTCCTTCTTACTTTCATTGAAAGGGAAGATGAATTTACGTGCTTTATGGCGAAGCGTCAATTATTTCCCATTTCGTTTGTGTTTCGATGAAGTAATCTATTTAATATACGTACTACATACACACTATTAAACAAAGTCTTGAACATAATTTTTTCAAAAACACGTATAACGATTTTGATGGAATTTTGCATATTATATTAAGTAGAGTAAGTAGGTACATTATGTATCTAGTTATTATTGGAAATGATATATTATTCATACAACATTTATTTGTTATTTTAAAATTATTGTTTCTGTTGAACCGATAAATATCACACGTAAGAACCAGATAAATCTCAATATATGTGATGTTCGCTCTGAACCCTATTTTCTATTTCTATATTAGGTTCCAACGGCGTGTGTGCGGGTCGGGTTTGTCCACACGGTGGCGAGTGCGTTTCGTCCGGCGGCCGTGGAGTGTGCCGTTGCCCAAGGTGTTCCAGCGAATTCGCACCCGTCTGCGGTTCAGACGGTATATCGTATGGAAACAGATGCCAGCTGCAATTAGAAGCGTGTCGTCATAGACGGGACGTCAGTGTGCTATACGACGGACCTTGTAGTTAGTATTATTACTAGTATTACAAAATTAATTACTAATAACCGACTACAAAACCTACAACCACGACAACTGTATTAGCTGGCGGCTTGTGTCTTTGCAGTAGCAAAAAATTTTTATCGGCGAATCGACGCGTTTAAAACGCGCAGATTGGCCGATAATGACGCCTTGATACGGGCCTCTTTGCACCCTTAAATTGATAATTATCTAAAGCGTAGTTGCACTTCGTCTGCGAATCTTGTGCCAAATCGGTACAAGTTCATCACAAGCCACCACTCAGCCGCCTGGTTCTCTATCTCTCGTATGGATTTTATTGTTTACATTTATTTAACTATTTCGAAATGCCATCATGTGTGATGCCAACATGTAAAACAATTTCTCGAAGTATAATAAAAATACAGGACGTTTAATGTGTGAGTAAACATTATGAAATTTATTTCAATAATTTGAATTACCCCGCCATGAGTTATTGTTATGTCAGGTATACAATGAATCAGACCGGCTGCTATATGGCGGATGTGATTGGCTGTGGCTGCTGCATAGACATCTGGGATTGATAGTATCTTTTTATGTCTATACTCTGTGGTATTTATGAACAACTTTGTGTGAAATAGAAAACACTGCAGCGGAATGAATTGAAAAAAGAAATAGATATATAGACCTGACATAACTTTTCGGAAATTCTCGAAGACACAAGCGTGCCCGAAGTCGAATAACGCACTCGCAGTTCAGCACGCCCACTTCGGAGTAATACGCCCACCGACTTGTGAATTTGAATTGGTTTAAAACGTATCGACACTAACTTGCTAGTGACTTGTAAAGGATTTGTACGTGAATTTCATTTCTTCTGGTACCGCGAGAGGCGCTGCCCATATAATACTTTTACGGATCGCTCAATACTCGACACGTTGAACCAATTAAAATTTATGGTAGCGGAATCTATTAGTACTGTACCACCGAACTTTACATGTAGCAAACTAGAAGACGCATGCTTACTAAACCCAACGGTCAAAGCGACAAATTTTGTCAACTTTATTTACTTACTTAATTTTTTTATCAATATCTGCTTTTCATTCAATAGTACATCACTAATTGTGCATGCACGTAATACAGAAGGACCATGTGCCATATGCGCGTTCCGTCTGTCTCCATCGATCGCTAAAACGTCGTTCTCGAACGAAACGGCCAGCATTACTCCTCTATTCATTGAATTAATTCAAAGCTCGGTATGCATATACGCTTTCCTTGTTCTTGATAGATTTTTTATCGATTCCTCAATTTCTACTATGTCTTGCTATGGCTTTGCTGATAACGCATCTAATGAATTATTACGCCCCGCGACGACATAAAGATAAAGTATGGCATATTCCGCCGTTTTTACCTTTTTTAAGGCGTATAATGTTATAAATTTTATAAATTTAATAATCTCATGTGTTTTATGTGTTATATAAAAGTACCTGAAGCAAATTTACAATTTTCTTGAAATTAAAATTAAGTGCTTTGGCACATATCTATTCAATATTGTTTTTATTATAGTATTGGACTCATGTGGATTTGTAAATAACATAACCACAATTTCAAAATATACGTCATAAAACACTTTCTATACGTAATGTAGCTACACCATATAGACTCGTTCAAACCAGAGAATAGTTTAAAAATGTGATGAAATGCCTATTACTTTTATTACATTGCTTAGTGTTTATGCAAGGTGTATGTTGAGATTTTGTATTTATTGGAAATATGTGCCCGAAATACATGTCGGATTAAGAATATATAAATTTTAAGCAGAATAAGAGAACACTTTTTAATTTTTTTTTGTAAAGCATGGCAGAGTTTTAGCACAATAGCACACCAAATTCAATACACCAAATACAGTAAAGTAGATGAAAGGCACAACGAAACTAAAAATTAATACCAATCTTTGATCGTTTTATTTATCAAGAAGCTACGTAGCTTAGCATCGGTCAACTTCTAAAAGGCAATATAAATGACTCGTAAATTCAGTAACGATTACATTTGCGCCATTTAAAAAAAATAATAATTTTCACTTCTTTATACTATCTCGAGTAAATTGGGCATTCGCCCAATCTTAATTCTTGTTTAAAATGCCATCTTGTCGTGACTTTCTTTTAGGTTTGACGATTGTATTTTTTGGATGAATTTATTTCATGGCACAGCCAAAAATAACCTTTTGAGCGTAGTTACATACAAAATCTAATTATAATAATATGTATAAGTGATATAATATTAAACTTAATTATGTTTAATAGAGTATTGAGAATATTGATTATCCTTTTCAGATGGATGTGAAAATAAAAAGTGTGATTTCTACGCGATATGTGAAAGCGATGGGGTTTCGGAGGCAAGTTGCGTGTGTCCGAAACACTGCGAAGATGGCACTGTAAGTCATTACAATATCTAAGCATGTATAAACATAGCGTATGTTCTGTACTGAACAAAATAGATATTACACTAAATGCTTTTTTTTCATTTTTGTGGTTACTTTCGATAAGTAGAAAAAACTAGACTTTTAACAATTTGATTCGCCTTACGTATATTGTCCTCTCGAACCGCTACGAGATCGCGAACCTGACGAGAACCGTCTAAGATCTTGTCATTTCATGAACGAATCTAAGAAAGAGATACAGATCTGGAATGAGGGCATTTATTGTCGCTACGCCGTGAAATATTCCTAAGATATATTGCTGTAAGGCGCATAATTTAAGAGCCTGAAATATTCCAAATATGCGAAATTACCATTTCCCTTGCGTTACGTCCGCGCACTACATGCCTCCGTGAATAAGTTCTTTCTCAGAATGAGGCGTATAAATGGATAGTTCGATAGCAGGCTTACAAGGCGCGTTAATTACTATGGTATTTGTAATAAACGCAATGTAACACAAATAACGTGAAATAATAGCAAAAAAATAATTACAAAATATCATTTCATCGCTCTATCCACAGCGACGCGACAACGTGCTCCGACTGCGGACGTAACGGAACCAAATATATAAATAGCAAACAAAAGCGACACGACGCCCCTTGCCTCGTAGACGTAAGAAATGCAACCGTTATACACCTACAGTGCTTTCGTAAAGTATGGAATAAATTCATCAATTCGTTATAAATTCAAAGGATAACTTTTAGAAAAAACCATTTAATGAAAGTGTACTACAAATGGAAAGGGTTTTTATGACATTGTTCTATAACAAAAATGACATTGAAAATTAATAGGTGATTTTATTGAAAAATAAGTTCTAAAGAATAACTTCAAAAACTTCAAAACTTTATTGCATTCATGTTATGGTTACAATATTAATTCGAACCTACCAACATGAACCCCGTTGGGGCACAGCAATCTTATTCTAATCTTAAATCTATAAATTATTATTAGTTTACGTGTATGCACACAGGAAACGGAAGAGGTGTGCGGCAGCGACAATCGAACATACAGCAGTATGTGTTCTCTACGGGACACCTCATGCCGCGAGCGACGAATGTTACACCTGCGACACATAGGCTCATGTGGTAATAATACCTTATTATTTAATATTTTCGTTGTTTTATTTATGTGAAAAAAAAACACAACTTTCGTGTCGCTGAAATAACTCATAATTTTCTTCTTCACTCTGCTTTGCCTCCCAAAATTAACCTCAAACCAATTACGTCAGTGGTTTGGTGACTAAAACTCTATATATATATGTATGCATAACAATGTCGTGATAGCCCGGAGCGCAACGAGCCTGTCTCAAATTTATAAGGGCCCATCGGGCCATGGTTCGAATCCGGGCGTGTACCAATGAGTTTTTCTGACTTAAGTACACATTATCACTGACACCGTGCTTCGGAGGGCACGTTAAGCAGTCGGTCCCGGACGCTGTCAATAGATGGCGGTCGTTACAGTTCCCAACCCGCAGTAGAGCAGCGTGGTGGACTTAAGCTCCAAGCCCCCCTCCTCACCCTGGGGGAGGCCTAAGCCCCTGCAGTGGTGTAAAAATGGGCTGATGACGATGATGATGATGATATATATGTATGTGCCGAATCTCAACTTTTTTTGCTTAGTGGTTTTGGAGAAAATAGGCTGTGACAAATGTACAGACAGACAAATAGACACCGCAGTGATCCTATAGGGGCTCTGTTACGTCGGGACGGACGTCGGTCTTTATAAAAAAACAGTTTTCGTAGAATGACGGTAGGAATGAAACAGTTTTCGTAGAATGACCGAAGGAATGTGCTGTATAACTAAAAGGTAGGTGTATTTATACTACACGATATGGATGGCAGGCCAGCCTGAGGACGTCGTTGACCAAAGCTTTCTGAAAATTCAGGAATGTGGTTACAATGGAAAAGAACCGCTGGTCGGCTATGACGTATGTGTTCAGCAGAGTATATAGCTACCATTCGTCAACCAAATTTATTAAAACAGCTCCTTTTTTTATCTTGGATGTATAGAACAAAATTTGAAGTATACTGGAGGGGTGCGTAATTACAGCTTAGACAATATTTACATTAAAAACTAAATAATCCGAATTATGAGAGTTTTCCGGGAGTTTACTTCTTCACTTCTTAAACAGATACATTCGTTGTTTTCAGAATCATGTGCTGGCGTCGATTGTCCATCGGGAACGTGGTGTGCTCGCGGCGCGTGTGCTTGTTCAGCGCCATGCGCGGATGCCGAACGCGATCCAGTCTGTTCGAATACGGGTCGGGCTTATCCACATGAGTGCGCACTACAGAGAGCGGCTTGTGAAGCACGAATGCGAGGCGAACCGCCTGTACGAGTTGCTTACTACGGTGAATGCAATGACGGTCAGGATGACAATGGCACTACTGCAGGTAACGGGATGCAGTTTTTTTGACACTGAAAATGTCTTTTGGATCATCTCTAAGTAGGGGGGCCTTATTCGGTGACACTGCAACATAATTGTTCCTAAAATACCTACTGAGACTACAGAGGCACGTCAAGTATCAAAATATCCAGAGTTAAAAGGGCTACAGGCATGAAAGTACGAATTGACAAGAAGCTCTCTTCTGCGTTTACCGTCTAACCACTCATATTCTAGCTAGCTGGCGCAAGATGGCGAGTTTCAGTCCGCCGGTTTTCGCCCCCGCGAAATCCTCGCACGCCGATAGTCACCCGCGCGAAATTGCGCTTAACATTTTCGATACTGTGAAGTGATATGACTATTAAAACCAAAACGCTGCTGGCAAATTTGTTTACTCTAGGGCTACAGGTCTATACCGGGTGAAATTTTAACAACCATCGTGTCGTAATAGCCCGAACGCAGCGAACCTGTGTCAAATCTA
Source organism: Luffia ferchaultella (assembly GCA_949709985.1). Taxonomy (NCBI): domain Eukaryota; kingdom Metazoa; phylum Arthropoda; class Insecta; order Lepidoptera; family Psychidae; genus Luffia; species Luffia ferchaultella. The sequence goes on along the minus strand of OX453240.1, from coordinate 12,007,383 downwards.
TAAGGCCATGTGGGCGTGGTTCGAATCCGGACGTGTACCAATGAGTTTTTTCTATACTCTAAGGTTTTTTCTGACTTAAACACATTAACTATCACTGATTCCGTGTCTCGGAGAGCACATTAAGCAGTTGGTTCCTGTTGCTGTCAATAGATAGCGGTCGTTACCATTCGCCGACCCGCATTGGAGCAGCGAGGTGGATTTAAGCTCCAAGCCCCCTCATCTTGAGGGGAGGTCTAAGCCCCTGCAGTGGGGTAGTTGGTATATTGGCAGTGTATTAAAATACTTATGCGATAACGGTCGTGTATTATTGGTATCCCGAGTTAAATACATATCAATGGCGACGAGTAATTAATACGAACTCAAGTGCGGTATAATCGGTATCGTAAAAATGAGCGGCATATTTGGTGGAACACTTTCCTTCGACCACCACACCCGGGCGTGGGAAGCCTTTAAGGTTCGTCTCGACCAGTATTGTGTGGCAAATAACATAACATCAGAATCAGATAAAGGAGATGTGAGGCGACGAGCACTTCTTATCACAGCCTTGAGCGAGGACACCTTCCGCGTGGCAACGAGCCTAGCGGCGCCTAAGAAGATTGATGCGCTGCCCTTTACAGAACTGCTATCAACGTTGGACGCGCATTTTACAACACCGCGGTGCGTTTTTGCAGAACGATATCGCTTCTACAGGGCAGAGCAAAGGCCCAACGAAGAACTAACCGAGTGGGCGGGCCGGGTTCGCACCTTAGCGCGCTACTGCAAATTCAAGGCGGAGCTCGATGTAGTACTCAGAGATAGGTTCGTCCTGGGTCTAGAACATGAAAAGGAGCGGGAGCGGCTATTCGCAGAGAACGCGGATAAGCTGACATTCGCATCGGCACTGGAGCTGGCGCAGTCGGTGAGGTGTGCTCGAGAGGCGGCGCGCCAGAGTGGCGGTGGCTCAGCGACGGCCGAGCCGGCCGAAGTGTTCGCTGTGAGCACAGACCGCGGCAACCGCGCTGCAAACGCTGGCACGAGCGGCGGCGGCATACGGTCATCCAGAAAACGTTGTGACGTGTGCGGCTATAATAATCACGTTAAGGAAAAGTGTCGGTTTGCGGAATATACGTGCAAAAAGTGTAACGTGAAAGGTCACTTAAAAAAAATGTGTAAACAAGGAAATAGTGAGAGAAGTGCACATTTCATGGCAGAGGAGGCGGTAGATTCATTTCACGGTAATGTAAATTTATATTCTTTGAAATGCGTGAACGGGACGCCGATACTTATAGTACTGCGAATCGGTCGACAGAGCATTGAGTGCGAGCTGGATAGCGGTAGTGCGGTCACTGCGATGTCGGATGTTTATTTTAATCGTCATTTTAAACAGGAGACCTTAAATAAATGTAATTTTTCGTTAAAGAGTTACGATGGTTCGGCCATCGTTCCAATCGGGTATTTAAAAGCAAATATTTCATACTAGCGACCGCCCGCAGCTTCGCTTGCGTAGACTACAAATTTCTGTTATAGGTACTATTAACGTTCGAGATGGTTTATACGTACTTTTTGCTGGAACCAATTTTGGTCACACCCATTCAAACTTTCAATCTTCATTCCCCTTCCACCCTTTAAAAAACCGATACAATTTTTCATCTTCCGTTTCCCACTCTTAAAGTGTGGAAATCTAAAAACCCTGAAACACGTCATTATTTAAGTCCCTCCATTCCCATCCTTAAGTTTGAAATTTCTAAAAAAGCCTTTCTTAACTTAATACTCACGTTATAAAATAAACTTATGTTCCAAATTTAAGCTTCCTAGACTTAGTACTTTCGGCTGTACGTTGCTAGATCAGTGGGGACAAACGACAGACAGATAGACAGACAGACAAACACAAAAAGTAGCTTATGACACTCTTGACAACCTTCTTTCACGTCTGCAAAGTTTCATTAAAATCTGTTCAGCCGTATTGGAAATTAGCTCGAATAGATAAAATTGAATTGAATAGACACATAGACGTAAAGACAAACAGACGGACAAAAAATAGCTAATGTCAAATATCTTGACAACCTTCTTTCCCGTCTGCAAAGTTTCCTTAAAATCTGTTTAGCCGTTTTGGAGATTAGCTCAAATAGACAGATACACGTACAGACAGACAGACGGACAAAAAGCAACATACAAAAAGTTCTGTATGTCACATATAGAAAGGGTGTAGTCAAAAGATTACATCCTGTTATATGTGTAAAGTTTCATCGAAATCGGTTAAGCCGTTTTGGCCGAAGCCGATTTGCTCGAATAGACAGACAGTTCGTTTTCTTGTATATAGCCTATAACTCTCCGCTAGAATCAGGCTATCAAAGGCAAAAAAATTTTTTTAAAATCCGACTGGTAGTTTCAGAGATTAACACATTCAAACAAACAAACGGACGAACGAACGAACGAACCAACCAACAAACAAACAAACAAACAAACAAACAAACAAACAATCAATCAGTCAATAAAGCAATCAATCAATAAATCAATCAATCAATAAAGCAATCAATCAATAAAGCAATCAATCAATAAAGCAATCAATCAAACAATCAATCACGCAATCAATCAAACAATCAATCAATCACGCAATCAATCAATCAATCAATCAATCACGCAATCAATCAATCACGCAATCAATCAATCAATCTATCTATCAAACAAACAAACAAACTCTTCAGCTTTATAATATGTATTTCTATTATATAGATTAATAGATTATGAGATAAGAAAATAAGATATTACTAAAAACCGTATCAAAGTCTATTGGTTTGGAAGTAAAAAGTTAACGAACAGAAGCAGACAGCGAATTTATTTTCTCCCGCTATAGTTTTTAAATTTCAAAAAAAACTCTTAAGATATTAATTTAAATTGTATGATGTAAAGAGCAATTATAATATGCATGAAATGCTTAAGACAACTAACGTATTTAATTTGATAAGGATTAATATCACGTTTAAAAAACATCTTCGCAAATAGGACATTATGTTGAACAAATTTGATTATCATAAAAAAGGTTATAGTAAGTTAACCTTAAAAGATAAACACATGCTGTCGCGGACTTTTGGTTAAAACTTTTAAAGGGGAACAATTCCGTAATACATTATTATTAGTTAACATCAACCGTTTACGCAGCGCGCGCAACGAAAGCACTCAAAAGGAATAATTTTTCCCGTTTTTGCAACATTTTTCTTTGATGCTCCACTCCTATTGGTCGTAGCGTAATGTAGTATAGCCTATAGCCTTCCTCGATAAATGGACTATCCAACAAAAAAATAATTTTTCATTTCGAACCAGTAGTTCCTGAGATTTGCGCGTTCAAACAAACAAACAAACAAACAAACTCTTCAGCTTTATAATATTAGTATAGATAATGGTGTGAAAGATATTTTAAAAATTTACGTAATTAGATGCCGCGGGAAATCATCACCTATGCCAATATTAGGCCGCGATTTTATGCATAGATTTAATTTAGGTTTTTCTACAATACATTCTTTGAGTAATGAATTAGAGCTTGAGCAGCTGTTCGAGTTAAGAAAAAAATACAATTCAGTGTTTTCCGATGAGTTAGGCAAGTTCAATAAATTTAAAGTAGACCTACAGTTGAAAGATGATTCTCGTCCTATTTTTTTTAAACCGCGAACGGTGCCGTTTGCGTTAAGGCCCAAAGTGGATGAAGCGTTAAATAAATTAGTCTTATTAGGAATATTAAAACCGGTAGATAGTTCTGAGTTTGCTACTCCGATAACACCCGTGCTGAAACCAAACGGCACAGTAAGAATATGCAGAGATTACTCGGTTACTTTAAATAAAGTTTTGCATATAGATAGGTATCCTCTTCCACGTATCGAGGAGTTATTCTCACGGCTCAGTGGTGGAGAAGAGTTCACCAAGTTGGACTTATCCATGGCATACCTTCAATTAGAACTGACCGACAACGCACAGAAATTGACCACCATCAACACGCACAAGGGTCTATTTCGATTCACCAGACTTGTTTTTGGTCTTTTCTCGGCGCCGGCAATATTTCAAAAAACTATGGAAAGCGTTTTGGCGGGAATCGAGGGAGTTTGTATTTTTCTAGACGATTTATTGATCACTGGTCCTAATAGAAAAGTCCACTTGGAGCGATTAGAATGTGTACTAAAGCGATTAGCAGAGGCGGGTTTGACCGTACAAAAGGAAAAGTGTCAATTTTTTCAAAAAAAATTCACTATTTAGGATATATTATAGATAAAAATGGACTAAGAACTTCCTCAGAAAAGGTTCGCGCTATAAGGGAGGCCAGAGCCCCTAACAATGTATCAGAATTAAAGTCGTTTCTTGGAATGGTTAATTATTACCGTTGTTTTGTACCTAACATGTCGTCCGTGCTAAAACCTTTACACGAGTTATTAAAAAATAATGTTAAATGGGTATGGCAGATCGAACACGAAAATGCATTTGAAACGATTAAAACAGAGTTAGAATCGGAGAGGGTACTAGCACATTACAATCCGGAGCTGCAGACGATCTTATCAGTTGATGCCGGCCCTCGTGGGTTAGGCGCGGTTTTGTCGCAGCGGCAGACGGACGGTCGCGAATTGGTAGTGTCCTACGCTTCGCGGGCACTCACGCCTAGCGAGATATCGTATTCTCAGATTCAGAAAGAAGCGACAGCTATTATTTTTGGTGTCAAGAAATACCATCAATACCTCTACGGTAGGTCGCAGCCGTTTGTTCTAAGAACCGATCATAAGCCACTGTTAACTATTTTTGGCAATAAGAAGGGCATACCAGAGATGGCTGCTAATCGTCTACAAAGGTACGCATTATTTCTTTCCGCCTATAATTATGCAATTCAGTACGTGCGTAGTGCCGACAACGTCGCCGATTTTTTATCTCGCGCGCACGCGCATCGCGAAACGGCAACGGTGCACGCTCAGTGCCGTTGCACCGAACAACATAACACCGTCGACCGCGCCCTCGCGTTTTCTTCCCCGCCACCAGCGGAAAATAATAGTTATGTACATTTTATATCCACGAATAATTGTTTACCGGTCTCTGTGACTGAAATTAAAATAGAAACGGCCCGCGACGAGATATTAATAAAAGTAATAAAATTTATTAATAAAGGCTGGCCGCGTAAAGAAACTGATATCAGTTTAAAGCCATATTTTAATTGTAGAGTGCAACTAACGGTGGAGGACGGATGCATAATGAGGGGCCATAAAGTGATAATACCAGCGGCGTTACGTGAACGGGTGTTGAATGAGCTACATTCTACACATTTTGGCGTAGTGAAGACCAAAGCGGAAGCCCGCGCCAGACTCTGGTGGCCGGGTATCGACTCTGATATCGAGAGTAAGATTGGCGGATGTAGTGCATGCACGTCGGTAAGGGCGGCACCGCCTCGCGCTCCTCTAACGCCTTGGCCGTATCCCGATCATCCATGGGAACGCGTACATCTAGATACGCTGCAGATACATCGCGATCATTACTTAGTAGCAGTAGACGCTCACACCAAATGGGTTGACTGTTTTAAGCTGCCCGCGTCACCTACCTCTGCAGCTATACTAGAACGGCTCAGCGAAATGATGGCTAGGTTCGGTCTGGTGCGTACAATAGTTTCCGATAATGCAACCGTTTTCACTTCAAGTTTATTTGAACAATATTGTCGTAGTAACGCAATAAAACACATAACTATATCACCATACCATCCGGAGTCCAACGGTCAGGCCGAGAATACTGTGAGGATCGTTAAAAAGGGAATTAAGACGATAGCAAATGAGGGGGAGTCGCGGGCATTTTTTTCTCATAAACTAAATAAATATTTACAGAGCTATCGCAATACTGCCCATAGCAGTACAGGTGTGAGTCCGGCACAGTTGATGCTCGGTCGACCAATACGTTGTAGATTAGATGTCTTAGTACCGCGGGCGGGCGACACAGGTCACTCCCCGGCCTCTGCCGCCTCCACGGCCACTGATAATGTGCAATCCAAACAGATCTTACAATCTAAGTACTATAATGGAAGAAGAAAATTGTCTTTCAGTGAGGGGGATGAAGTAATTGTAAAAACTTATAGAGACAACGGTACAAAATGTAAATGGTTGAGAGGTACTTTAAGGTCGAAGCTCGGTAGTAGAATGTGGTCGGTTTTTGTGCCTCAGTTGCAGCAGTGTGTAAGAAAGCACGTAGATCAATTGTTGAAGTATCGGGGCCCCACTTCGAGTTTAACTGCCGAGGAGGTTGATTCTGACTATAGTTTCATCACTTTACCACCTATAGCAGAAAGTGAACCGGAATCCGTCATCCCGAGCGCAAGTGAAATGACGTTACCGGAAAATGACTCCGCAGGTGAATATGAGACTGGCTCGGAACGATCAGATTCTGCGGATGATGCCGACGAAAGTTGGGTACCACCTAGATCTCATAAAAACCAGGCACCAATCATAAGACCTCCATCGACCAGACGCCATTATAATAATTAAGTTGTGTGGTTTTCTCTTTGTAACTAATGTTAAGCATTGATTGTTATAGTATACTCTATTTGATAATTTTGTGTGAGGAGATGTGATATATGAAGTGCTGGCATTGTAGGGTAGTTGGTATATTGGCAGTGTATTAAAATACTTATGCGATAACGGTCGTGTATTATTGGTATCCCGAGTTAAATACATATCAAAAAAGTACTGATGGAATGGAATGGAAAATGCTTATAGATTAGGAGTAATTATAAAAATATCGTGAAGTTTATTTTACAATATGTTAAGGGTTATTTATCACAGCAATCAGAATAGATTAGAAATGCCACGAAGGCGTGAAGTGACACGCGTCTCTTCAATGTAGAACAGTTTTATGTGGAGCAATAGTAATATGCGTGTACCGAAAAATAAATTATATACATTTGCAAATCTAGTGAGTACCAGAATACCAGACATAGTTTGCATTGATGTGAAACATTTGTTTCTAAATGAATATGGCAATATAACATTTCAATCCTGTTCAAGTACATTGATATAAAGTTTGTAACTGTTATTTTGTTTATTTAATGTTGGTGTAAATATTTTACAGGCACCAACAGATCAGCAAAAGTTACGGATTTCGGGAACGAAATCCGTTTAACGGACGACATGACAGAAGAGAGTACAGCAGAATCTAGCACAGGCACTGCAGTCTGCGCTCGGGTGCAATGTGCTTACGAAGCGACATGCGCTGTTGACGCGAATGGCCAGCCTCGATGCGCTTGTTTGTTTGACTGTGCCGCAGCCGCCGCTTCTTCTTCTACTCCTGTGTGTGCATCAGATTTGAGACTTTATCCAACGTTGTGCCATATGAAACTAGAGGCTTGTCGGCGTCAGGAAGATTTGCGATTACGACCACTTGCTCTCTGTCGAGGGCTTGAGGTGGGTACAGAAAATTATACTGATGGAGAACAAAAAAAAAAAAACTTATACATGCACTAGTAGATGCTAGCATAACCACAGCATTGATTCCTTGTGATGATTTCTCATATTTGGGATTTGTTAGCAATGTGTAAGGACCATAGATATATCAAAATGTCAAAAGTTGTATTAACATTAACTATACCTAACTATACCGACGGCCTACTTTGGTTCAACAGCGCTATCTTTATCTGTTGTCTTTATTTTCAGTCTTTATATATATAAACAGGCAAAGACAGACAGACAGTTCAGTACTTTTTTCTCTTCTGTTTGTCAACCGATATTCTTTTTGTTTCGTTTAGTAGCTATTGACAAGCTTTAGTGTCAACAAAAAAAAAAAAAAAATTAGAAACAGCTAGCCTTCAACATAGATTCGAAGCCTTTATTTACAAGTATCTATGCGTCATATTTTTATATTACTCCTTACGTTTTTTACAATTTAGAATTCCTTAAATACAAGTATGTTATTAATCATTCCTTATACATTGGAACTGTCAAGTGGAAAAAAAAGAGATATCAAGAACAAAACAAAAAAGAAAATGTAGAACCAAAAGCGCAATTCTGAACGTAGCCTAATAGTCTGCCGTTTGTTGCAATTTGCATCGTTTATCTACTCTTGTCTAATTATTATGGGTTGCGTCAAAAAAGTTAGTACAGTCCATTTTGTTAAATTCACAGTTAACTTTTAGTTCTTTGCAGCCGGCAGCCGTCGATTTATATCTACACGTCACCGTATGTGGAAATGAGAAACACATTTTAATAAAAAAATTAAATTAAATCGTCATACTGGCTTAATTACACAATCATCATTAGAACACCACTTTTGTATGCATGTGAGCGCGTTGAAATTCGTTTACGCATGAATTAGTGTATAATGGACAAATAAATTAAAATATTTATCTTCCGTAATGGATCATTGGCGCCAACATTTTGGTGGGATTTGATGGGAATAGCGCTACTTTTCTTTCGATATTTTTTACTTCTATTGTAAGAAGCAATGTGATTAAGACATTTTCACATTTCGATCCCAGTATGTGAGGAGATGTGTACTTGAATGTTTTACTCGAATTAAGTTTTAATTCTGACATTAAAACAAAGTTTTGTACCTTAACTCAACTTTTTTGACGACCGCTTAGCCTAGTGGGTAGCGACCCCGCCTACGAAGCTGGAGGTCCCGGGTTCGAATGGTACCGGTACCGGTACCGGGTCTTGGTTGTTATATGTATGTGGTGTCTTCGCTTGGTACCCAAAATACAAGCTAATGCTTAATTTGGGGCCTAGACGTTGTTGTCATGTGTACGTTATTATTAATTACCTGTTTATGTCTAGTTTCGTCCTTGTGGTGACGACGAGCCGCTGACGGATGCAGATGGCAGGCCACTGGATTGTGGTGGAGGACCACGCCGCAAGGACTGCCCAACCGGCAGCTACTGCCATCACACCACCAAAGCTGCTAGATGCTGTAGGAAAGGTAATGAGTCGTACATATGTAACGTAGAATTTATTTACGTAATCTTGGCACTTGTGACTGTACCCAAACGTATGTGTTTCTATGTTAGTTTTACAGAAATTGATCCAATTAACTGATTACAGATCCAATTAACTTGATATGGTACGCTACCAGGCAGACTGTATCAAATTTTCACACTAACTTCGTACAACAGTCATCAACTGTGTTTTCTGAAAAGGAGTCCCAATATTTTATGCACAACTTATACTTGGCTTTTGTTGGTTTGTTTTGTTTTGTTGTTGTATTGAAAGTCATAGCAAAGCTAATTTGAAAACAATTCATTGGTTATGAATTGAAACCTTAAAAGGCAGGCTCAGTTTTCATAGTAAATATCGATTAAGCACAGAGCTACCTGAGTTCATGTAGCTCTTTACAAAATATTAGTTTACAAAGTATTAGTATAGTAACAAAGTGTATGCTATGGTTGTAAAATGCATTTATAATGACAATAATAAAATTACGGATTCCTAGATAAAGTGGTGGAAGAGAAGAAAGGCTGTCAAGATTCATGGCATGGATGTTGTGCCGATGGAGTGACAGCGGCTCGTGGCCCGGGCGGTGCCGGTTGTCCAGCTCAATGTGGATGTCACAGACTAGGTTCAGGATCTGAGCAATGCGACGAAACAGGCCAGTGCAAATGTCGGCCTGGCGTAGGCGGGGCTAAATGTGATCGATGCCAGCCCGGTTATTGGGGACTACCGCGCATCGGCAACGGACATAGTGGATGCATACGTAAGTTTGAGTTTTCCAAAAATTTTTTTTATTGTAGAAAAAAAAGAACTTTCTACTTATAACGTAGGTAAGTACTTTTTTCACTGTAAAGACATATCAGTGAATTGATAATCTTTCAGTCAGAATCGTATCTCAGTTCTTCAGCTGGTTGTAGTATGGCGATGGTTATAACTTAAATTTGTTAAATATCAGTACATACTTATTACATGTAAAACAATTTTTGTATCGACTATAGTTTGTTAGTTATTTCTTTTCTCTTACGTTTCTCTTCCCGATTCTTTTTATATCATTTTCTTTCTCGTCTCTCCTTCGTCCTTTAAAAGATAAAGCAGGAAGCGGGAATCGGCACAGCTTTCGGCATTTAGCATTAACTCCATTTAAAAGTTTTAGCAATTCTGTGCCAACCTATGGCCTGAGTTTTTTCGATTTCATAATATTGTATGATTTTATGTATGCTGCATTCCATTATTTCTGTATGTACAGCTTGCGGGTGTTCGGCGTTCGGTTCCGTGCGTGAGGATTGCGAGCAGATGACAGGTCGTTGTGTTTGTAAGCCAGGTATCCAGGGACAGAAATGTACTGTCTGCTCCAACCACGAACACACTCTTGGACCAAACGGCTGTTTTGACCGTGAGTTTGCTATTTTTAGTTCAGTTTCCTTTTGAGGATGCCTATATCGATGACAAGAGCTTAATATTATCGATTAGTTTATTATGACTTCTTGCAAAACCAATGAAATATATACCTACCAAGTAGGGCGTACTTAAAGTTTTACACTTCTGACTGGTCCTAAATTTTTGAATCTCGACTGTTATAATTTTTTAAGGTGGGACGACGCCTGTCTAGTACGGTAATGTAATAATAGAGGGCGCCACCATACAAAGAAATTATTAATATTTTTTCATAATCACAAGTCTAGGTTTCAGTTGATACAATATAACATGCGACTATAAAAAATATTTCTTTTTAATGTTTTTAACTGACATTATTGATTGTTTCAACAGTTTAGAAGAGTTTGTACAATAACTTGAAAATTGTGAAAAATAAGGTTTTTCCAATTGATTTCCATAATGATTCTTTCAATAGTTTCAAAGCGTTTGTCAAAAAACGTTATTTTCCACAAATTTTAGGTTTTGTACAAACGCTCAGCTACCGCTGAGCATATATTTTTCTATCGTGGTGTCGTATCAGCTTATTACATCGAACATGGGGACTGGATTTAATTAGATTTAAATGTAACGTAAGTTAATCCTACTTGGATTATTTTTAATGTATTTTATTTTCCATTCCATAAATACTTGAAAAAGTTAAGAATAAATACATAAAAACCAACTATAACAACAAAACATAGATGTAAATGACTGTTTGTTTCTAAATAAATTAAAAAAAAATACAATATTTCTTTGTATACAACATTGATAACTTCAGCCTAACCACGCATATCGCGTCGTCCGGTATGCCCGACCGGCAGCGCGCCGGCCGCGGTGCGGTGACCAGCTTCTTGTCGCGTGATATTTATATTTCGCGATAGCTCCTAAGATATTGTTTTGAATTGTATAGTGTAAAGGGCAATAATAATGTGCATGAAATGCTGAAGTTAAATAACCTATTTCATTTGGTAAGGATTAATACTGTATCCGTATAAATTGCTTTCCAATTACCTCATCATATGACACCATTTATTTAAACATAAAAATAGGTATAGTAAGCTATCCATAAAAGATAGACATATGACATCGCGGACTATTCTTTAGTCCTATAAAAGAGACAATTCCTCCATACGTTATTTTGTTATATCTCAAAAGGATTAAGCAGCGTTTTCGATGAAAGCTCCCGGCTTGTACTTCTTCAACAATTATCGTCATATTTCAACAAATTTCCATAAAACATTAATAAATTATACATACACGGTGGCAATAATATGCCAATCCGATGGGTAGTTTTTGAGTTTATCTCGTTCCAAAAGAGAGACGGACAGACAGACGCGGCGGGGACTTTATTTTATGATATGTAGTGATTGAGATATTGACAGTATTTCGTACTTTTTAAAAATTTATAACATACTAATTTAATAATTTTCTGTATTTTACACTTATTTTGGGGCATCGTTAAAGTTACAATGTAACGTTGTTCGCACCCTATGAGTCCTATTACATGACAAGAGTTGGGTGCTAAGCGATTACCCAATGAATTCATACTCATAGATAACAATTACTTGCATGTACCAGATTTCAGGTTTTATGGTTCTTGCTATTTTAGCATCGTATACACAGACGATCTTCAACAGTAGGTTTAACTTTGACTATATCTATTGGTTTTTTGCTTCACAGCTGAATCGACGCAATTGCCGGCAACTAGTTGCGAACACATGTCATGTTACTTTGGTGCCTGGTGTTCAATTCACGGAGGTATAGCGACCTGTGAGTGCACGACCACGGAATGCGACGACGCACCTTTGCTGCCCGTCTGCGGTAGTGACGGTCGGACTTATCTCTCGGCGTGTCATTTACGCGTGCACGCCTGTCGCACGCAAAACGATGTCGTCGTTCAAGCCTTTGGACAATGTAACGACGAGCCCAATGTTCGACGAGGTAGCCGAGCCGCGCCATCCTCTCCGCTAAATGCGCCTCAGTATCTGGACAACCGCCAACAATCATTGCACAAAGACGTAAATGGCGCTAAGCTAGTGAAAAAACATTATAAACAACTCAGTACTCCATTAATAACCGACCCCCCTCAAAGTCCAGAACACTCCTGTGTGGACATCCTACCCCCTGTCGGCTACCGCTAGAATCCTATGGCTAATTACAAAGTATCTTAGAACTTCTCGTTGTACAGTTTCAAGTTGTATTCTTAATTTATTTTTGTCACAGAATACTTATATCAGGAGGTACAGATTGATATGTGTGGCACGAATATGTCTTCGGGCACTGAGACAAGTCGAATAGATATTTCAGAAAGGCACAACGACTTTTCGCATGAATTGACAGATGATTACACCGTTTATGATGAAGAAGAGGATACGAGTGGTGAATATCAAGTGCCTTTGTTTGATAGCAAATCTCAGGTAATCCTTAGTACGCGATTATCAGCAAAGCGTTTCGATATATGGGCAGAGGTCTCAGTTGTGTGTGGACAAGGAGCTTTGCTAAGCGCTGTGGGCAAGAAAGACTATCTGTGGTTAGGCCTAGCCGACGATAAGGCTCTGCTACGTCTGGATGCCGGCAGTGGGCCATTGGAGCTTAGAGTGGGTAATGTGCGTTCAGAAATCAAATCTCATATATCAATGAGTCGCTACAGAAAGGACGCGTTGCTCAGATTGGGATCTGCGACCAGAAGAGGGTCCACACCTGGCCCAATGAAGTCCCTAGATGTGGAACCTTATGTGTACATCGGCCATCCTCCAAATAATGTTACCAAGTGAGCATGTTTTCGTCGTAATTTCATATATATTTTATAAATACATTGAAAAATAAAGGCATTCAAACATTAACGTAATAACTCCTACGATTTCATTTAACTTGTTAAGTATTTATATCGTATTCGTACAAATAGCTTTCCAATTACCACATTATATAATATGTGACCATTTTTATCATCGTCATATTTCAACCAATTTAAACAAAACATTAATGAATTATAGGTATACATAAACTTTCTCTTGAATCAGTCCGTCCATTGCATTGGTGACAATCGTATGAAAATATGTTGGGTAGTTTTTGAGATTATCGCGTTCAGACTGACAGACAAACAGCAGGGGGCTTTGTTTTTTAATATGCAGTGATAATATGTATTGGTGCGGTTTACTTCGGTGTTCACAAAGACAATCTGTATAGTAAAAATCTCTAAAATGGTTCATTTTTTTTCATTTAATTTAATTTGTATTTAAATTTTCACAGGTTATGGAGCAACGCGCACGCATTGGGTGGTTTCGTTGGATGCGTACATCGACTACGCGTGAGTGGCGCTGACGTTATTCCTCTCCCTCGTGGCCAGTCATTCGCTTCGTACGGCTTACGTCCGTGCACAGCTTACAACCTGGCACAGTTGGCATGTCCTTGATTTGCAACTATACCAGTTCAATCTTATACCAAGTATCTAACATCGTTTATACCGCTGCGAAGAAACGACATACGGACATCATGGGCTTTCGATACGTATTATTATCTAATTGTTATTGGTACATGTAACTAATAAATATATTTCCGGTTTTATATGCTTGCACATACATACACACACATATAAACACACGCGACCAAACACATGCACTCACACCCATGCATACACACCCACATTCATCTCCTCATTCATTCACATACACATTGACTTTGGAGCTGCAGCTACTCTTGTCCACTTGCGGTACAGGAGGACCTTTGAGTTGTAATTTAATATATATTCACTGTCCACTTATTGTTTAGCTTCATCTTTACTATGTGATTTGTCAATTAGATTTTTGACTCCCACAGGACAGGCCTAGCCTAGTGTGGGGGTCATTGGTAAAATTATGTTGTATAAGCATGATGGTTAAATTTCATGTTTTTATAGGTTTTCAAATCTGTCTTATCAATTCGTTTATATTGGATGCCTTGTGATTGTATATATTTTATTTGATTTCTGCATATTGTACATATAATTTATAATAAATTATATTATACTTAGATATGTAAGTATATATATACATTTTGCATTTGTGGTTACGAATGTATATATATATAGTTATATCATTTAGATATGATTTAAGAAATAATATTTCAAAAATAGTAATGTATTATAATATTGTGAATTTTTAAATAACTGTATTATAATCATGTTATAATTAATTTAATAAGAAGTGATTTCTGTAGCTAGTGTAATAAAATATTAATCATAACATAACCGTATTAAACTGTGATATATAGTGTTGTATGATATTGGTTATATTAAAAACTTGGTAATAAAATTATTAAGCTTCCTCATTGTCTGTAATAAATTTTTGCAGTAATATTTCATACAAATCTAAATATTATCTGTATATTTGTTTTAAGATTTTTTCATCTATAACAAAAACATAAATAAATTTTTAATGGATTTTTTAAAAATTCAAACGATATACTTACCCTAATATTAAAAATGTTGCTTAGATAAAATAATTGTTTCGATGTCAACCACTTTATCAATAGTTTATTTAATAAAATTTCGTAAATCTTGTCTTAATGTTATAACTCATTAATTTATTTTATTAAATTCCAAATCTAAACAAAGTTGTTTTATTTTGGGTTTCCATCATACAGTACCTACGTTTAATTCTAGCTTTTTAGCTTCGAACTCGGACTACTTAAATTTTAAATGTGAATCTGGGCCAATTGACGGGTAGGTCTTTATAACGTAGGTCGAGGCATTATTACAATACCTATATTTATGGACATAATTACACATCGCTCGGTATTTAGCTACACTAAACTGTAGTTTAAAATTTACGCTTGTATTGCGACAATTGAATGTGCCGGCTACTATGTTGTTGCGATGGTTTTCCCTGATGTTCGGTTTTGTTATATTTACCTACTCATTAGCAGTGGTTACACTATTTTGTTACTTTGGTGTAACTAGTGAGCGTTTTGGTACTTTTATGAAAATAGCATATTACTGAAAATTAGACAAGCCTTGTTGAATTATAACATTGGAAATGAAATGAACATAGAGGTTAGTTACGTCATTTAAAACATAGAACTGAAAAATTGGCGAAACTGATGTCACGTAAAGAATAAAGTTTCAACACGCAAAAAACATTGAAATGATTTAGATATATATAATATTTCACTTCAAAGATAATTAATTAGATTACTCTGCAAGATTATTAAAATACCGCTAGTACATTACAATAGTACAATCATAGATATAGTGTCGTGATAGCCCAAAGCGCAACGAACCTATCTCAAATATAGGTATATTTGCGATAGGGTCATATTTTCTGATTTAAGTACATAACTATCACTGACTCCGTGCCTCGGAGAGTACGTTAAGCATTCGGTCCCGGGTGCTGTCAATAGATGGCGGTCGTTACAATCCCCAACCCGCAGTGGAGCAGCGTGGTGGATTTAAGCTTCAAGCCCCCCTCACCCTGGGGGAGGCCTAAGTCCCTGCAGTGGGGTAAAAATGGACTGATGAAGAAGTACACTACAATGGTACAATCATAGAGAATCGAGTAGGTTCAGAGACACGTGTCCCAAAAAATAATTACACAACGAATTTAAGTAAAAATATTACGCATACTTACGTAAATATATTTTCTCACATTTATATAATTTTTTTAGAAAGCAGTTGTTAGGTTGTTCATCCCTTTCACTTACATCTTTGGTATGATTTGGTGTCGCATTTTATAGTTTAGGTTATAAGATCTGTTTGAAGTATGCAACATATTGCATACATGAAAGGAACACCTTATCCGCCTACTTGCCAACTCTTACAATAGTACTCTATATACTTAATAACTATATAGTAGTAGGTACCTACAATAGTGGCTACAATAGTATGGCAGTTTATCTTTCCGTTCATGTCAGTCGGTTCGCGCTCTAATGTCGTTATTTGCTAACAGATTATTTTGAATGGCACAGAAGTTCCTTTTGATCTCTAGTTTTACAAGTATAATTTTGGAGCTGATCGAAGAAATTGAGCATTTTCTTGTTGTTTTTTTTTTAGTTCGCCGTAATAAAGATAATTTGAAAGTGACGGCTTAAAATTTGCTTAGTCTCGTGCTTCCGAACAAACTTCCAAAAGATTAATAAAGCACATGGGATGTTTTGTTTAAAATAATCGCGTTCATAATGTAGTTAATGTACGTAGGTACCTACTTACTTACGAGCACATTTCGTGTTTCTGAGTAGGTTCATTATTAAACTAAAAATATTTATAGTAAGCTACTGAGATATAATTACAAGGAAATTATTACTTCCATCCTAAAAAAACCGTTACTTACTCTCGAGTCACGTACGAAGGAGGTTATCTATACTAATATTATAAAGCTGAAGAGTTTGTTTGTTTGTTTAAACGCGCAAATCTCAAGTACTACTGGTTCAACTTGAAAAATTATAGTTGTGTTGGATAGTCCATTTATCGAGGAAGGCTATAGGCTATATATACTACATCACGCTACGACCAATAGGAGTAGAGCATCAATGAAAAATGTTGCAAAAACGGGAAAAATTAATCCTCTTGTGAGCTTCTATTACGCGCGCTGCGTAAACAGTTGATGTTAAGCAAAAATCAGGTATTACGGAATTGTCCCCATTTAAAAGATCTAACCAAAAGTCCGTTACATCGTATGTGTATCTTTTAAGGTTGATGTACTATAACCTTTTTTATGGCAATCAAATTTGTTGCTAGACGCGCTAAAGAATTTATTTGTTTGGATGATGACGATGAAACCATAGTGTAATGACAGAAAGACAGAAAGAAATGACACTTTATGGTTGGAATAGCGACCCACCCCGACTTCGAACGGGTGCAATGTACTAATGCGTGGAACGGGAAAAGGAACGTTTGTGTTGTCCACCCGGGCGAAGCCGGGTACGACAGCTAGTACTTCAATAATAGGGTGTGTCTCGCAAATTGCTTGTAGATGGCGCTCTCAGCAAAGGCGCCTTCTATACATATTGTGACATTTGTATTTTGTGAATATATTCATATGGACGCATAATATGTATAAGTTTCACATACACGGTAAAAAAAGATTTCTTGAACCAAGAAAATTAGTTTCATATATAAGGAAGAGGATATTTTTTTTAAATAAGAAAATATATTATTGTTGCAACACATTTTTGTTGGTCTGAGTATGGATAAATTTAGAAGAAAAAATATTTACTTGTTTTGAGAGAATATTCTTTTCCGTATATATGAAACAATATTTTCTTGATTCGAGAATTTGTTTTTTCCGTGTATGTTCCATGGTATACGTTTATAAAAATTCCAACTTTTGTACAAAAGTGACAGTCGATTGGGTACTGTCGCTCATGCGCCACCTGCTGAGAGAAAAGAGCAGTGATACACCCAAAAATTTTAACAACATGATGCAGTAAACCATGGAATTGAGAGCCACATTAAAAGATCTAAATGAAAAACAACGTTTTTTAAGCACATAAACAATATACCATGAATGTTTATAGAGATATCGCGTTGTGACAACAAAAAATTGAGCAAAAAAATATACGCCACAGATCAAATATACACCAATTGATGTTCTGAAATATTCGCTGTGAAGTACAGTTTTGTGTGACCCACGTGTAAAATTCGTAATGGGAAATAAAATAAAGATTCAGAAATTACATTTAATGAGTAATTTAACCAGATGTTTAAAACAATAATAATGACGAACAGTCTGTCTAATCAATAAGTTGACATTTTGCTCAGGTATTCGATCGTTTCGAAGTGTGAGACGCTCCATCCTGATTATTGTGCTATCTAAGAAAATATTTGTTTTTGGGATGTTGTCGTAATTTGTTTTCAAAAGCATTGAATAGGTACTTAGGTACAAACCAGCGACACCAAGTTCTTACGTTTGACTTGTTCTTATTTAAATCATATAGAAAGTGTAGAGTTGTAACTCTATAGGTATATGCTATATATATAGAATTACAACTCTATATTAACTCTATAATAACACGTTCAAATCATTATGCGATTAGGTACATGAAGTTATTGAAGTGAATATTTAGTTTCAAAAATGTTATTTCAGAAGGTGAATGTTGTTGAATTACTATGGAGGTAATTTCGTGTTCAGACCAAAAACTTTCAGAATATATGGAGCTAATATTCACATCACATAAACTCAAATCATAATATAACTAAGTACCTACATCAATTTTATTCATCAAATTTAATAGTTGTAGGTAATGTTGAATATTGAATTATTTGACTATTCTAGGTCGAACATTTTGTTTTTGAAGCACTTAGTAGACATCTGGCGGTATATAATAAGGTACGCGCATTTATTAAAACTCTGTAGGCGGTCCATTATAGTACTAAAAGAAGGAGCTCAGGAGCGTTATAAAGCGGCCATATGAGCACTCACTTAGGGCCGAGGCATTAATTTCGTCATAACAGTCGTTTGCTTAACCGCCTGCTCCGGGGTAATATGCCTAAAAGCATCCATTTATATTCACGACGTGGAGGTCCCCTCGTCTCGTCGCCCGGTTAAGT
Source organism: Luffia ferchaultella (assembly GCA_949709985.1). Lineage (NCBI taxonomy): Eukaryota > Metazoa > Arthropoda > Insecta > Lepidoptera > Psychidae > Luffia > Luffia ferchaultella. Next base: position 11,988,540 of record OX453240.1, on the reverse strand, counting down.
GTTCCCCTCGACTTCTCCTACGAATTGGCTAATGATGGGACTTCCTATTAAAAATCCTACCTCGTAGAGGCTGCTGGCCAAACATTGGCTTAATGAGATTCAAGAATCACGTTTTTCAAATTAGTTTCTTAACATTTGGTTTGCTTATAAATATGTAGGTAACTTTTATCTATCTATCTGACTATCGTAGTATCATTATGTACCTACATAGTAGAATAGGATAGTTTAATAAAATATTAAGATTACTCCTCCCTCCTCCGAATAAGACGCAAACGTATAATTAAAAAAAAAACACAATTTTGGGTAGGTATACAATATTTAAATAGCAATAACTTGAGAGAATTTGGCATCTTTTCGGAAAAAGTTATTGGTGATAAACCCATGACAAATCACAAAACTGACACGACACATATGTAAAAAAAACTAAATTAATAAACCTTCTTTATGCCACTTATGCATACGATGGTTTTCGGAAATGCGTTACAGTATAATCTCAAAGTAAAATCGTATTACTCTATGGTAATGTCCTATTTAACATGAACGCAAAATTCGCTGACATCAAGTAGGTACGTTTTGAGGCTAAATACGTATCTAATAGCGTGCATTTTCATGCCAGAATAGAAGCTGAGTTAAAATTAAGTTTTTTGTTAATATATATATAAATTATTAATATTCAATAGCCGAACTCTACGGAACACCATAAATAAGGGACAATTTTATGTATTATAAAACTAAATTAATTAAAAATTAAAGCTTATACAAAATAAAAATGTAATTGAGAATTAAAAATAGGTACTAATATATAAAAACTAAACCAGTGCCGTGAGGCGGAGTGCCTGAAAGGCTGGCGGCATTACCTCGCTGTATGGCAATGCTTATATGCGTTACCCACAGACAATGCGTTACCCGAGGTAAGCGCCAGCCTTCCGGTCAGAGGCGTTGGCCAAGCGCATCGATAAGTCTTGGAAAAATACGCAGGTGCTTCCCAAGATGTTGAGGTCATTCGGATGTGAGACAGCGTAACAATACCAACACAATTTAAGTGACGTCCCACACCAGCGACCTCCCATGTGTCCAAGGAGCGACGACAGTTCAAGTTATCATAGTTCAATGTCACAAACAGTCAATAATCTACACGGGAGTTTGTTTGGGGGTCATTTCTTAGCGAAGCTTCTTATGGCCATGTAAACACATGGCCATAAGAAGCTTCGCATAAGAAGCACACAAACGTGTGTGGTATTCGATTAAAATAATATACAGGATGGACAAAAAGTCTCACCCCCGAGCAGAAACGGGGATCAAGGAAGACGTTTTGCATCTTTTTGCCGTCCCATTCACATTACAGGAAAACGGATAGTTTCCGAGATACCTACTAATTATTTTATGGAAAATATAAAATATAACTACGTTCAATACTTATAAAATACTTTAAGAGTTAAAAGTTTAAAGTTAAAATTAAAAGTTTTAAAAGTTTTAATTTTCAACATGTATGAGTATTTCTTACAGTGACTTCTATACCAAAAGCGTACAAAAGTTAATTGAAACTGTACAGTTATTTTAAAACATTTTGCTTTTCTCGTTTTAAGCTTCACGTTTCAATTTTGTACGCCACCATAAAACCTCGGATGAGTAATCCGCGGTATGTTCGCCTCCGTCGTTATAATTTGCAGTGAGAAATTCCGCGCTGAGATATCGGCCCACGAACGACACCCAGTTCCTCGCACGAGCACCTACTGGGCTACATTGTTTGAATTTTCAAACGGGATAACATCGAGCGCGAGCCCCGTGGAATGTTTAATTACCAGTGAAGCAGGCCGTGCCGCGGCGCGTGTCCTCACTTCTACGCTAATAGTTATAAAACAAGTTGACATTTTTTGCCGTGTCACGAACCCTACCGCAAAGAAACATGTTCATATTGTTCATGTCACTGGATTTATATGATTTTATTACATTATATAATAACCGTTGTAGATCGTTGTCGCTTAAATGTATCATTGGTTAGTATGTAATTATTAAAGCAAGAACTGTTTCGTCGAGAACATCGCTTCCTTTCGAAATCCTAAGAAAATAAGTAGTAGTGGGAGGTCAACGCCGCGCGCGTGAGTCAGTAGCGTGAGCTACCCGACCTCTTTTGCTTTATTTCCTCCGCGTTCCTGCTTTATGCTACTGCGACGTTTTCTGTAAACAACTTCATAGCGGCAAAGATTCATTCGTTGTACTGTAAATTATCCTTATTTCGTAGTTATGTAACAATATCTTGAAATACTTTACATTGATTACATAGAAGGACAGTTATCAGTGAACTCTACCGCTTAAGTCACTGATGTAAACCAAGCGTTATTGTATATTTTGCATTTAGTGCCAATAGACTTATGGTAAACAAATATATATACATAGATACATGGAAGTACAACAACAACAGGCACAACAACAGACAGTAGCAAGAGCTCGTTATTGTTGTTGCAAAATTAATGTCCAATTCAATCATATAGAGATTAGATTCCGGTGGGGAATTAGTGTTAAAAGTCAGGACAATTATTTAAGATGTTTCACGTGCGGAATTACGTCGGGCCGCACGGCACACCGGATTGCCGTCGGCTTTTACGTTCATTCGCGGGTCATAATTCCAGCGCGCGGAGGATTATTTGAAATAACGTGAACGTAGGCTTGTGCGTAATATTTCACGAGCGCGCTGCTCCGATGGCAGTTGCGAAACTAATCGCTGCAAAGTGTCGCGGATTATAGCGACAAGCGGCCGCTATTTGCTGCTCGGGTCTTGTAACTTTATTTCTGACACGCAACCACAGCATCTGCCAATTAAAGTTACGTATGAAAAGCTGAGAAAAATAACTACACAAATAGAGAAAATAAATTCTTGGGGAACCCCTTCGATATTATTACATAGATGTATTTTTTATCTAGAAAAAGTGGGGCACCGGATACCGATGCCGTAACTTGATATGTGAAAGGCTTTAGTACTATCATACCTGGATTTAGGTAACGTTGTTTATGACCCGTGTTTGTTGAAAAAAGTCGTACAACTAGCGAATGGAGAACTCTGTATCCGTTTAGGCAGCCGGCGCCTTGAGCACCCATATCAGCCCCATCTTAAACCAGAGGGACATCTTGAATATGCTCAATAAGTGTTCATTAAAATTGGTCACTACTATGTTTGACCTACATAAAAATGGATGTCCTTTACACCTGGCGTAGAAAATAGAATAGGTTCAACATACACGAGCAAGAACAGCTGGTGTCAGGAACAAGTCGATGGTAGTTCCAATTCTTATGCATGCAGTTTTTAGGGGCAGCTTTAGTTACGCGGCGTCTAGGTGCTGGAAACACCTGCTTTCGCCGGTAAGGGATGCTGAATCGATATTCACGTTTAAACGTTTATGCAAAATGTATCTTTTGGACTCGCAAAAAGCGGTCCTACACCTCGTGCTGGCTAGGCCGGGTCTCGTCTGGCCTATAAATAACTATACATATACCTATATAGCATGGGTTTAACTTCAACTAATAGTACGCGGAAAAAGTTTATAGGTTTATAGGCATAAGTTGGCCTGTAGCTACGTTTAGCTTGTACGTGTATCGAGCACGGCTTATTAATCATTTTATAGTTCGGAGAGGGCAAATTGAAAACCAGCGTCGGCAGCAGCATACTGCCACCGTGATAATGCTGAACCATTGATATGCTGAACTTATTAATTTTTTTAATTTTATTATAAATAAAATGATTGTTTTGTAAAACTCGTAGGTAATAAACGATAATAATCATAATTACCCTAACACAATAAAAATCTGACCTTATTGGCGTATATGATTTCCACCACGCATATGGAAATCTGTTTTGACGTATGCTACATTGGTTCTTGTATTTGTCATGCATTTGTATGAAGGCTTGTTCTTTATTTTATTTTGTTAATTTTACAAGGGCCCACCCAAGGCTTCGCCCGCGTGGACTGGATGTTTGTAATAGGGCCAGCGCGGGAGATCTATTTTTTTGTTCTCATCTATATTTGCTACTTTCTTTTTACTCTTCGCTTATCATTTGAAAACTGAAGTAAGGATTTGACTTACTTTTCGTTTATCATTTCAAAACTGAAGTAAAGATTTCATGATGAATTAGCTCATATTTAAAAAAAAGTTTTTGTTTTGAAATCACAAACGGAAACTTCTATTTTATTTACTTATATGTTATTTTCGGAATAAGAACAAGACAAGCCTAGATCACTTTGAAAATTCTCTCTACCTGTCAATGAAAGTCCCACCAAAATCGATTCAGAGACAGTTTGGGTTTTAGTAAGGTGCAAAGAACCGAATGCGCTTAAGAAAAGTCTTTTTTTTTAAATGACATGCAGACACTTCTACGTTATTTATAGGTAGGTACTATTTAACGATTTATCAACTTTTATAACATAATATTTTTCTAACAATCATAAGGTTGAGAGGAAGTTTTGATTTAGACTTTATGTTACAAATACCTTTCCGCCCGCGGCTTCACTCGCGTGGTTACACAGTTGTACCGGGATCCTTTTTTCGGCATAAAAGTATCCCATGTCAATTTTCAGTTTATAAGCTATATGATGAAAAAAATTATAGCGATCCCCGTTCAACTGTGTAGCACACGGAAGCAGAGTCGCGGACGGAAAGCTAGTTTAAAAAGTGTTACAATCGGAAGGTAAGAACCAAACATATTTGAACTAACTCAACATTTCCGAACTGGACCGGAGTATTTTAAATATGCATGTTTAGGTAAACCTAAGTTAACTTTGCTTTCATTAAATAACTATTACCTAGTTATTCTTTCCTTATAGCCTGGTCTATGAGTCTAATGCACAGTCAGATGGGGAAGTATCAAGTAGGACGATATATGTCAAATTATTTATCGAACAATGAATATGTTTATAATCCAATATTATATTGCTGGCGAGGAATATTGTATTTTAAATTTTCTCCATAGTGCCGTTTCGCAGCGGCCGATATTAGTCATTATTGACGTAAAATTTCCAAGTGGGTATATTATATTATGCGTTATCCTCTTCGACGCGGGGGAAATTTATCGAAATTGGACCCTTTATAGAGCCCGCGGAATTATTTAGAGGAATATCAAGATGGAAAAATGGCACAAAATAACGCTTCAAAAAGGTTTACTCTGGGCGTTTTCTCTCGGAGATATCGATATCATGAATATAAATTGAAACATCATGAATGTTTATGTCGAATGGCCGGATCCGGACTGCAGCCAGGTGCCCATGTCGATGCGACTGCCTACACTGCTGCTGCTTTTATGAAAGTTCTCATTATAAACACATAGATTTGCTTACTGAGCTTATAAAATATTAGACACCTAGGGCTTAAACGCACAAAATCTATACAACATCATACCAAGGCCGTGTTAGTTCGTTGTTGACGCAAAAACTACTGGACGGGTTTCAATGATTTTTTTATATTTAAATGTGAATTTGTCTATGGTGGAAAACGAAAACTTATAAGGTATGAAATGAACCATCACGCTGTTATTCTGAGTATCAGACCACTAAAAAGTGCTGTTTGGACTCAAACAACTATTTGATTTGATGCTGCATGTAAATTTAAAGTTTATTGTCGCTGACAATTAAACTTTATCTTAAAGAGAAATGACGAATCTGGGGGAGTATTATTTCCCTTATGAAATTTAAATATTTTTTAAATAATTCCTGCATAAGCATCGAGTCGTAAAAATGTGCCACAGGAAATACTTAGCTAAACGTTCCCCTTTTCTTGGACATAAAACGTTTTTTACAACTGACCCCTGTCACGTTAGCCCAGACCTCTCTTAAAGCTAAGCTACGATAGGATCTACTGTGAATTTAATATGTTAGTTACACACATAAGTCAAATAGATATTGGAAGTAATGTTATAGTATAATTCTATGCGTAGACTTTAAAAAACGGTGAAGTTCGAACACGGATCGCACGTCGATGGATCTGTATGTAAAAGTTTGTTTTTGCATACGAATATTTGGATAACAATCTAGTGCAAAGATGAGATGGATATTGATTAACATCTTTATTTCGCTGACGAAAACGCTCTGTTAAATATTTCAAATGTAAAAAAAATTACCTTGACCACTATGCAATCACGGAGTTTTTGTTAGTAGTTATAATTTATTAATTGAGTAGTATAAACGCCTTAGGCTAGCGACAGGCTACACAGGTAATCGACGAAGTCTGACGCATATATACTTGGCAGACTCTGAGGCGTGGTTCCGACCATCCACGAAATATTTAATGCGAGTGAATGAGTTCCTTCAGGACGCGTCTCGTTGCTATAAAACGGCTACTATTAAATTTTCGATAAGTAAGTTTCCGCCTATTTGCAAATAATTCCCACAGCGCGTAAAATACGCTCCGCCAGGCATTATTAAACCGAGCCATAATTCCGCTGGCGGCGTTGTCATGAATATTGGCCTGTGACGTCGACATTAATCGCAACACGATTACGTACCTGTACCGGGATCAGACTTTTGGCCATATAAAATTATGAGTTATTGCAATGTCCTGTAAAATAACGTAAAATTATAATAATGACTTTATTAAAGTTTAATACGTGTATCATCATCAGCCCATTTTACCCCACTGCAGGGGCTTAGGCCTCCCCCATGGTGAGGAGGGGGTTTGGAGCTTAAATCCACCACGCTACTCCACTGCGGGTTGGGGGTTGTAACGACCGCCATCTATTGACAGCGTCCGGGACCGACTGCTTAACGTGCTCTCCGAGGCACGGAGTCAGTGATAGTTAATGTACTTAAGTCAGAAAAACTCATTGGTACACGCCCGGATTCAAACCATGGCCCTATGACCTTATAAATTTGAGACAGGTTCGTTGCGCTCTGGGCTATCACGACACGTACGTGTACGTGTAATACGTGTATACGTTAAGGGTATAATTTAGGCAAATTAACAAACAAACACGATTTGAAGAATTTTAAAATGTTGGACATTTTTAATTTTGACTTAAATTCGAGATTTTAAAATAATATCGTTTGATAATCGTCAGTATAAAAATATAAATAAAATCAATATAGGTACATTTTTGTCCCAGACAAAATATTACTATTATTCTAATTATAGTATTGTTTTGTATATCGCAAAAATTTTTATTATATAAAGTACTTAACAGTAGCTATATATGTGTTTGAAAAATAATTCGATCTGAAAAAGTAAAATAAATCATGTTTTCAACAACCGAGTAACACATATTTTTTCAAGACTTGGAAATGTTGGAGAAAATTTACCTTTATTTAATAAAAATACAATTTTAACGAACGAAAAGATACCGTTCTGTAAGCTCGACAGGCTTTCAGAGCCATACTTCGCTGTAGCGTCTTAAGCATTAAATAAAATAAATAAAAACGTTAAAATAGAGAGTTTCTCTGAAGAATTAAAATTCATTACGACGAAATCCGCAGAACTACTAATAGGTCGGATATAGCTGACAGAATAAGTAAGTTGAAGAGGCAATGAGTTGGCCACATCGCTCCCGAATCGATAATCGAGAAGAAAAGTTCTAGAGTGGCGGTTTCGCCCCGGACGTTGCAGCCTGACGGCCCCCCACTGGTTGGACTGATTACCTGACAATAGTGGCGAGCCGTTGTTGGTTACAGATGGCCCAAGATCGCGTGTTCTAGATATCTAGGAGGGCATCCATGTCCAGCAGTGAATATCCATCATCGGAAATGATGATAACAATGGTGAGGCGGTAAATACAAACTGAAGAAATAAAATATTTTTTAAGAACATTTCAAACACATGTCAAACATTGTTTTGACATGTTGACATGTTGACATTTGACATGTCAAACAACATGTGTTTCCAAAACACATGTCAAACATTTGCTCTAGTTTTAGTTCAATCGAGCATAGTGAAAAACATAATTATAAATTGGTCGATTTCAATGCCGCGTTAACGAGGTTTGCCTTGAGCAAATCGTCTGTAATTGACTGCAACAAATTAGATTTCCTTGGGGATGTTTGTTTTGTAGCAAAAACAGCGGCCAGACGTCGGCTATAGGAGCGGGGAGAGGGCGGGAAGTGGCTGGGAGAAATAAATTGATTTTTGATGTCGCCGCCCGCGACGCCCTAATGAGTTCTGCCGCCGATCGCCTGTCGCCTGATGAACGGAAAAACAACAATGTCCATAATTACTGGCCGGATACATTCCCCCGACCGCCTCGCAAACGGATAATAGGGATGTATGCATGTGATTCGTTAACAAGTTTGTTACAACCGACAAGTGACTCATTATCGGCACTTGAATGACTTCTTGAAGTGTTGCACTGTTTAAGGCTACCTATATATATTGGCCGTCGAGAGTTTGCGTTCCTGACACATGAGATTTATGGCTATAACATCATGTTTGTTGCGAGTTGACATAATAATATAATTTTTAATTTAATTTTGTGTCATTCGTGCATGTAAACGATAATAATATTTGAAATCTGGAATCGTCCGACGGTACAGATTCACACCAACCATCCGATTATTATGCCGACTACGACCTGTCAGGAACGTAAACTCTCGACGGCCGATGTATATCCCTAAGTTGTTTTTTTTTCGTTGTAACTTCGCTTGGTTTTTATATTACAAACTATTATTTTTTTCAGAAATTACGAAACGAACGAAACAAAAATTACAATCGATTTATTTACGAAATGTATCACATACCTAACTTAATATTCGTACTTCTCCGCTCTGTAGTCTGCACTACACTACAGGTAGAGAAACCATGCGCCGTTCCAATCTCGTCCTATGAAAATTGAATCAGATTGAACATTTTTGCAATTCTATATTATAGCGTTTAAATTACATACCAGAGATGGAAACCATATAAAAATTGGCCTAGTGGTTTTGTGCGTATTTATCTAAGGTGAGTTGGGTAAAGACCGGATATGGAGGAAGATCGGTTACGTTTAATTTGCGGGACCTGGATAAACTGTATTGCCAATTTTATAATATTATTAACTATTAAAATTGGCAATACAGGTCGTCTAGGTCCCGCAAATTAAACATAACCGATCTTCCCCCAGATTCGGTTTTTACCAACTCACCTTATATATTTGATGTCTTATCAGGCTATGGTTATATTCGTTAATAAAATGAAACATTACACGATACTCATAAACAAGGTTGCTTCTCTTTGCACTACCATTTCGGCACTGGTTCTATTCCGAGAGCTACTTCAGCTCTCTAGTTTATAATATATATTAATGTTTACTCTTTCAGCGGATTTCCATTTTGAACCATATCCAAAAAAGGAAGTGGTTCCCAATATTTTATATTTTACGATTTTTTTACCGTTATGGATAATTTAAAATATATTCTATTCTTACCCCGAGGTGTTCCCACATATATTTCTATGATGTGAAATTAAAACATTTATGCCGTTTCTAACAAAATAAAAAATTAAGCATGTTGATATATAATAAACATGTTTATAAAATTGTCATCGATTTATGCATTTCACAGATTGTGTTCGCAAGGGTCCCGATGAACAGTTCAAAAACTTTTTAGCGATCCTATTTCAGTCCCTGTAGTGTTTAAGAGTAAAAACATACAAGCTGAAGTCATTTGACATTTTAATTATTACGTGAGGACGGATGTTACAGATATTTCTTTTGAAGGATTGCCATTGGCTGCCATTTTGGTATTCCACTAGGTCTCATATTGAAATTCCATGTCCATATCGTCAGTTATTTCTTAAACAAACGAATAGCAATAACTGTTCATTAGTAAAATTATGAAGTCTTAATATTCGTAGAGCATAACGAACGGGCCGATAAAAGTAGAATGTAAATTACGCGTTACTACTAGCAGTTTATGGTCGTTTAAATTTCACAGTTATAACCGTAGCGAGGCCGTTGCAAATCAGCGTATTACTCTAGCTACTTAGTTTACATCCTGTCAGATATAAAATTTGTGACATCCTGCTCGAGTAAATTCATTTAACGCAATCTAATCTTGTAGTTAACGTTAATTGAATAGTAAAACAGTGTAAAAGCTCTTTTTATGTAACTTGAACGCGAATCGTACTCTTAAGTAAGTATATTCGTAGTTTGTGAGTCTGCTCTCATGGTTATCAAAATGCAATAAAGTTTATATTTATATACCGGCAGACGCCTACGGCATAGAACACCCACAGGCTCATGAACCTTCGCGATACTTAGAATCTATAGTGTACATGTTAGTTATAAAATTATTATTTTTGATACCTGTTTTGAGATAAGTGAATAAATGATTTTGAATTAAGATTACAATGTATTTTAAATTAAAGTTTTGGTTTTGTCACGAACGAATGACCAAATGCTGAGAATTTTTTAAAACTTTTTTTTTTTACATATTTAGAAATACTTATTTCCTACGAAATGTATGTGAAAAGGAACGATCTTCCAATAAAGACGTTGAATCAAGCATTAGTTCGTCTTCAACGCCGACAAATCAAGATGGCGTCTATGATAAGCGGGAATTATCGGGTGTCGTATTACAGGGTAGGTTGTTAACGCTGTGAAACGTCTATACGAAAGCATATTTGAGCGGACGATATTTTTATTTAAGTCCCTTATTTAAGTAAACATGGAATATTTGTAATTACATTGTCTAATTTAAGACCTTAAAATTCAGAATGTTACACCTCGTTTCCACCGAGTATAATACACTGTATGATACAGTAATAAAGTATGGATAAGTATGGAAGTGTATTATACTTGTTGGAAACGAGGTGTTATATACACGTAATAGAGTGCGATGATTTTCAGATCAAGTAATCTGAGTTCAGATAATTACAATTAAGATAGAGAAGAGAGAAGGTAGTGAGAATTAAATCGTCAGTCATAATACTTCATATGCGTCATTTCTTATGATTTACTCTTTATGACTGACTCAATTTTTATCTTTGATAAAAATTTGTAATTGAATTTAAGTAAAGCTGACTTCGGCTAAACGTATTTGATTTTAGTATTTTATTCCTTTTAAATACGAAATTCCGGTTTCATGGTGTTATAGGTACACATACCATACCAGCCCCTTATGCCTCACTGTAGGAGCTTAAGCCTCCCTTCGGGGTGAGGGTGCTTGGATCTTAATCCACTACGGTGCTCCAGTTCGGGTCGGTGGATTTTAACCGGGACTGACGGCTTAACGTGTTCTCCGAAGCACGGAGTCAGTGATACTTAAGTAAGTACTTGAGTTAGAAAAACTATTAGTACCTGCCCATTCCTGGGATTTGAATCACGACCTTCTAAACAAAGAGCGGGCTCGCCACCACATGGCTATCACGATATATTATATCCTACTATATAATAAAAATTAAAAGGCGTTCGATATTATATGTTTCACTGCGGAACTCTTATATACATTTTGTGTATTATTTTCAGAACTTTTAATCAAGAACCATCAAAGCGCTTTACTTTTTTACGACGCCACTTCATCTGGCTAGCATATTTTTTGGACCTAGTGACAATTTATAAATATTGGCGTAATACTTTCGAAATCAAGAAACAATTTAAAGAAAATAGAGCGAACTCCATAAAATGTTTGTCATACCATCCAAAAAGACACGAATGTAAATATTCGTGTCTTTAAAATTATAGTTTCAGAATGTATGATTTTTATCACAATGTCAATAAGGTCGAAATATGCCGTAGTGCGAAAAGTTTCACAAGTTCCCAAAAACACGCGAGATAATCTATAGTGATCGAATTTCTAAAAACGAAAATAATTGGTTCAAAAATAGCATTTCATCGAATCACACCAAGCAGTCTAACATGCGCCGCCTCAAAAATAACATTTTATCTCTAATTTATTTTGATCTCGACTTTTTCGTATTAGGCCGATATGTTTATGAAACCACGTGATCTTTTAAGTGCGTTCTAAAACATCGACGCGCTTCTACGCCTAAACGTCACAAAAACATACATGATAGGTAGATACTTATTCCTTGCTTTCTCATTTTAGGTATGAAACCGTAAACTAATATAATAACTATTTAACAAGTTGATTAAAGAGAGGCTCAGTCAGCCTCACTTGCTCCATCCGCAAAGCAGCCACTGCTTTTAATAAAAATTCCCAAACCAATAAATTTGGTAAAAATCTTTGGTAAATATAATCGCTTGTGATTTTTCATGGCGAAAACTAGTGAAAATAAAAATAAACTTTATACAAACACCAGCGTCAGCTACTGGTAGTACGTTGCCACACAATGGATGTTTTTGTTATGAGTATCGGAAACTGAATTTCCTCGCCAAACAAAAAAACAGATTGACGGGCAGAAAATAAAACGTGTTATTTCAACGACAGCGTGTAGTGATCGTAAATGCATTTTTGGAACGGCTGACGTTTTCGCTATTCGTAGGGTACTGGTGTATACAAAACTGTTTTATTATACAGGCTGAGGTTTTAATGACCAGCCAAATTTTTATATAGTGATCTTTGGTAGAAAACCGATTGCCGTCTTGTTTCCTTTTAGTATCGTTCCATAGAAAACTATTGAGATATGTCTATACAAACCTTTCCCGAAAAAACCAATAACTCTAGTCACCATTCATGCCCGCCGCCCCATTCTGTTTCAAGGCCTCGGGCGCGTACGTTTACTGTAGCGTTAAGAAGGCAACCAAACATTATAAAATAATACTGTAGATAAAATAATTTATTATGAAAATGTAACCCATATTTTTTATTTACGCAATGAGGTCTATTGGTGATACTTAACAACTAGAAAAATTTTGGTCAGTCATTAAAATTTCACCTTGTATGAATACATAAATATATTCATATCATATAAATAAATGTTTTATGTTATGTAGCTTAATTCGGTAATTTTTTTAAAGTTCTTGAAGGTTGTATTTTAAGTTTTTAGAATAACGAGAATCGATCCGTGAATACAGGAAGTTGAATCTACGCGCCGAGATGTTGATCGCTGGCGCTGTGTGCGAGGTTTCGTAGCTCAACGCTATCGACTTTCGACATTATTTGTGTGCAATAATACAAACGATTCGGGAGTCAATTTACATTTTTAAATTCATTTGAGGTAAGATAGTATTCAAGGCTTGAGATCGGTCGTAATTTTGTAACCGTAATCTTCATTTCAGGATTCAAGATTACCTACCCAAAGTGTATTTATTGTCTTTGGATATAGATTTGTAATTTTTGATTTACTCCGCAATCAGGCTTATCTAAATGGGTTTGCCTAACGAGTTTTTCTTCTTTATCTATAAAAATGAATAGGTACGGAATATGAATTAGTTAATCCGACTCAAACCTCAATTTTGTGTAAGATTGTAAAAGGTTATCGTTTAAAAGGTATTTGTTTAAAATAAACACTAAAATTTATTTTCAAATTGATGACTTTATCTGATAGTGCTGTCAACTCGATACTATGTGATAATAATTAGTTATTCATTTTTGCATAAGTAGGTAACTAAGCCCCCCTCCTCACCCTGGGGGAGGCCTAAGCCCCTGCAGTGGAGTAAAAAATGGGCTGATGGTGATCATGAGGTAACTTTATGATCGTACTTTAGTATTAAAATATTTACTATTTTCTAACATATTAATGTGAAATTGGAATCAGTTAATTAATACCAGCATGTATTGGACGTGGTTGTTTAAAAAATTAATTATAATACGATTTGTACGTAATTTAATAACGTTTTCAAATACGAATATAGCGTAATTGGCTGCGTACGAGTCAGTTGCGCGTTAAAAATTTTCTTCAAGCATGTGGTTTCGACATCGGCAACAAAGCTCGATCGGGCTTTTATGGGGATATATTATTTCACTATGAGATGCGAGTTTTATAAAATATGTAGAAAAGCAACTACGAACCAGTTTATTATTTTCTTAAATTAATTATCTATTTGCAGCGAAAATTTAATTTAACATTAACAAGTGTCCGACTTGACTGAGCGATAAATAAACAAGAGTCGATTAAAACAGTAGCAATCGCTTAGCCGTCAGCGGAACTTAAACGCTCAGCGAAGCTCGGCCGAGGCCGCATTCGGTTACTACCGGCTCGTCTGACGTTATGAAATTGCTACGCCACCGGCGATTAGCGCTTAGACATAGTATGAATCTATGGTATCGGTAACATTTTAAATAAATACCTGAAATGAATAATAATCGTCATAAAATTTATTTATTAGATTTTCAGATTTCAGATACACAGCACAATAAAATGGAACGCACTTCACTAAGGCTTATTGTTAACTTATAAAATAAATGAGATACTTATTAGTCTTCCAGGACTTTTTGTGTAGACCTTTTTATTACTTACTATTATTTTATTACCAATCATTATCTCATTATTAAAAAGTATAAAGTATGTAAACAGGTATATGTTATGTACAAGCTATTAAAGGCAGTCAGATCGTACTGCTTTTTGGTAACCGAGACACGCCAATTAAGAAAATATTTAAAATTGCATTATAGTTATCGGGAAATAGTTTTTTTTACGGTAACATATAGTTATACTAAAGTAATTAAATATTTTTTTTTTAAATGTATAGACTACCACAGTTTTGTATAATTAAAGTTTTCTTTTTCAAAAACGAACCTACTCTAGAAATGTTCAAAATCAATTCTACATAATGATATATTAGAATCTCTTCACTTTACTCGTAGATCAGAACAAATATTTTTTAATGCAAGGTCTACCCAAAATTATTTTGTAAGTCTCTATTACTTGGACGACAATACCTATTAAAACAACAAGGCCTTAAACTCAGTTAGATAAGTAGTATGTAAGTAAAAAGTTATAAAGAAATGCATGAACTTTTTGTAGTTACAAGCTTTTCCGCTCACTGTTTCCTCTGTGTGGACCACTGCTCATACTACTTGTCACTTTTAAATTATACGAAGAGTATCCAAAAAGAAGTGAGATCGAGTATGACACAGTTAACATCTAATAAATGTTTTTTTTATCATACTTGAGAAGCACCCATTAAGTTTATAAATTTAATCTTCTTTTAGAAACTTAAAATACGCTTCCTTAAAAATTGTTAACCCTCATCACCTGAAAAACTTTGCACCGTGGCTGCTACTGTGTCATCATAATTTTTTTCACTGATATTCCTTTGAATTCAGAAATAATTAAAAAGCACTAGGGATACGGTTCAGTGAAAATACAAGATGTTACACTATTTCATAGCCAATTTCTTGAATATAATTTTTGTTAAAAACTGAAGTACAGAACTTTATTCAAGGCAAGCTTTAGTGACAACGCCATCTATGTGAACAATTACAACTAATTTTCGTATCGCCATCTGTGGTAAAGAATAGTAACTAATTAAATTTCAGATAAGCTCACTACGTTTATTGGATGCTAGGATTTTTTGGTTGACTCGAACGAAATGGCACTACTTTTTTCAATGTATATTAAATATTGAATAGTAGGTACATATATGAAATCAAAACTAAAAGTATTTTCGCGGAACTTGATTTTGGTATTAATTTTCTTAAGACGCAGTATTTTTATTTTTGAACAAATCATCAATATATTTAACTGAGTTTTGTTTGTATCATTTGTGCTTAATGTACCGGGTGATGTACAGGTTAAGTCGATTCCCATGGACCAAGAAATATGTAAATGACATCGAAATCGATTCTTTGTTTAGACAAACAAATAACACTATAATAGACTTCGCATAATATTAGTGAATCGTGTTTAGAGATCGAATTCTTCTTTATATTATATATTTTCTAAACAAAAGTAGTAAGGTTGGCCTGCATGTTCTAAAGTAAGTACTTACAGCGTTATAATTTAAATAAACGAGTAGCGGGCAATTAGCTGGGCGTGGTCCGTCGCGGTGACCGGGAGTTGCGGTAGCCTTTTTACTGAGACGTCTAATAACTTTCATCTCATATCCGTGTATAATATAATATTTAATAAATATGTCTTAACTTAGGTGAATTAACCTAAGAATTTGATAAGTAAGCAAGCAATTATACCTCGGCGACTGACCAGTTGGCCGAGAGGTTAGAGACCCTAACTGCGGAGCCGACGGTCGCGGGTTCGATCCCCGCCCGGGACAAATATTTGTGTGCATGAACATGTCTATTTGTTCCGTGTCTGGGTGTAAAAGTATCTATATATGTATACATTATTAAAAAAAAAATATATTTATATATATATATCAGTTATCTAGTACCCCATAATACAATACAAGCATGATACTTGCTTACTTTGGGACTAGATGGCGCTGTGTGGGATGTCCCAGATATTATTATTATTAATTCTATTACCAAGACTTATTCTCGGTTTATGTTAAAGTAACTGGACAATCTACCTGGCTCAGTGTCATGAAATTGGCGATAAATAATACCACAATTGAGCGGTTCCTTTATAATCCTTCTCCCAAATTGCAATTATTTCAATTTTTATGATTTTGTAAACGTTTCTCTGAAGAGTTGAGGGAAACTGTTAAATACTTGTCATAGATTATGCAACGAAAAAAAAAGAACCTGACCTAGCTAGATCTATTTTTCACTTCCAAGAAATTCCATTTCTGTAAATATTAAGAAAATTATTTATTTCGTTTAAAAATTACACACATATTCGTACACGATATACGATTCGATTTTTCTCATGTTATTTCTGCGTTGTACCACTTTTGACAGACAATACTGAAATACTATTCTGATCACGTCACCGATCGATTAAAATGTCGATTGGGATGACAACGTAAAAATTAATCGACTCATAAGTACAATACAAACGATGGTGTGAAATAACTGAAATAAAACCCCCAAAAATGAAGCGTTAAATGAGGCAATCCATTTAATTGATATGTTAATATACGTTAGAGAAGAACGCGATTAAGCGAACGTTCGCACGCTTCCGCGATGAAATAACGCCGGATTAGGTAATTTTATGCTCCCCAAGCTGACTTATTTAAAATTCCATGCTAACTGTTATACGCTGAAAATTTGTGTCCTTTAAATTAACGTAACATTTTTCTGCGCAAAGCTTTTTTCGGGATAACACCATCCTATCTGTCATATCATAGCTGACCGAGTTGACTGTTGCTTCGTAAAGCAGTGGATGAGGCAGTACAATGTTGTAGATCACTGAACTATATACTACTAGACCAGATGGCACGAACAAAATCTGTGCGTGCGGCACTATCACCTTGTTTCTACCACATAGGTTTTACTACCAAGTATAATACATTGTATTATACATGTCTTATACGTGTTATGCTTGGTTCGTTTCCACTAGAATATACAGATTTGCAAGTATTATACAAGTATTTAGTAGATATTATGCATGTCGTGACATTACTTGTAGTTAAAACAAATATGGCGGCAAGTACGGCGGCAAGTACGGCGGCAACGGTAGAAAATATTGTATGTATAAAAATTAGTTTTGGATGATTTTAGTTTTGTTTTGATTCATTATCGACAATAAATTATGCCACTATCTTTTTTCCTCGCAGTTGATTGATTTTTACACGTTTTTAACACCCACGGCGGCATATTACAATTGTTGTTTGATCACGTTTTTGGCCCGCGGTCGCGA
The DNA here is from genome assembly GCA_949709985.1 of Luffia ferchaultella. Classification (NCBI taxonomy): domain Eukaryota; kingdom Metazoa; phylum Arthropoda; class Insecta; order Lepidoptera; family Psychidae; genus Luffia; species Luffia ferchaultella. The sequence goes on along the minus strand of OX453240.1, from coordinate 11,970,990 downwards.
TGAGCATAGGGCGAGTGAGTGAATGAGTTCTTGCCGGTCGGCAACAACGCTTGCCGCAAACATTTGGTTCGCAATGTCGTTTCTATACACTAGTAATAATAGATCGATGTTGTAGATTTGTAATTTATTGTTTTATTAGTTTTATTGTAGTCTTGTTACTAATATGGTTTTAAAGATTTTTTCATTTTTTCTTTGCGTGTACATATGGATATTTGTCCGAAATTAAGTTATTAGGTATTATTTTTTACGTTGTTTTAATATTGTTAAAATTTAATGATGCATGATTTTTTACTTTTTGTAATTTCATTAAACTATTTGGTTGGTTGGTTAAACATTAAAACTATCTCGTTTTTCAAAAAAAATCCTTATTATTCAGTAAATATTTACTGAATAATAAGGATTTCGGATTACAAATTTAAAGAGAATAATATTTAAACATTTAATAATTTATTACATATTTTTTATAAATTATCTATTATAACACCGTTACTGCTCTTCCACACAATGTCTGAGTCAGCTGCCAAGATCAAATCTAGCGCCTATCTACATATAGAAGGTCGATTTGCGTTAGCTTGCCTTTTTAAAAATAACTTTTATTTAATAATTACTGAACTAATAAGTAAAAACAATTATCAGAGTTTAAAGTTAAAAAGCATAGCTTTCAAAATACATTAATATTAATCTTAGTTTAAAACAAAAAGGGGATATTTTACAATTCAATAAGTCGCTTAGAGTTTTTAAAGTAGAATTGCAAGATATCTGTGTCTGAACTAGTTAGTTACACCTGTATTTCAGACATAAGCGCCGTAGTCGCAGACAACAGCGAATATGAAATAAATATTTTAAAAGCTTTTAGTATTATTTATGAAGTTTGACGCCTCAAGCTTTAAAATGTATGTTTCATATTTAATAGTTACATTTTTGAACATTTTAAACACAGATTATTATCATTTATTTTTATTTCAGGTTCTTGACATATAATCCATGTCTTACACGCACCAAAATTCTTACCCCGCAGCATCTTTAAAATTCTGTCGTTGATCATTCGATATTTAAAATTCTAATCACAATTTAACGTGGGAATATTTCTTAGCGCCGGCGTATCATTTGAGTTAGCACAATTAATTCTGCCTCAAAAAAAAAAAATTCCAGCGCGAGATTACTTTGGTAAATACCGTCTCTAAAATGGTATTTCTTTTACCATTTATTTTGATCTCGAATTTCTAGTAAATTCTGTATTAGGTCGATGTGTTTGTGAAGCCGTGTGATGATTCGAGTACTTTCTTTAACACATCGACGTGTTTCTATACATTAAAATCACAATATTACAGGGAAATTTCTTAACTATTACATGAAAATGAAAAAAGTTTATTTTATAGTAAAAATTTATTTCAGCGTTTTACAAATTATTTAAAAAAAGAACAGTAGAGTACTTAACAAAAGCTAAAGGTACGCTAACGGCTGAAAAAATGGATATGACAAATATTAGATTGTTTCTATAGGCTTCACATTCACACTATATCGTGGGAACCCAGTCATTTTATGACTTAACTACCTAAATGACATTTAGTCGTACTCCTTAAACTAATAATTATAGATGTATTTGAGTAAGAATGACAGGCTTAAAATCATACTAAAAGCAAGTACGAATTGTCTAGAAGCGCTCTTCTGCGTTTACCGTCTAACCATTCATACTCTAGCTAGCTGGTGTAAGATGGCGAGTTTCAGTCCACGAGGTTCCTGCGCGCCGGTCTTCACCCCTGCGGAATTCCTGCACTATATATTGTAATTAGGTAAAAGCTAGAATATTCATCTATGGGACGTCGTTTAGCTATGATACGGCGCTATTAAGCGATTTATGATCTCGTCTATGGAACAACATCGTTAATGGATGCTTAGAACATAAATTGATGATTATTATGAATAATTTTACGATTGTTACGACCTCAGATTCTGTGTGTGCTCAGTAAAAAACGCACGGCATGTTTTTTTGACAAAAATTGACAACGAAACACCTACACGTAAAATGCGCACGTCGTTTTGACACTCAGCGACATATTATTAATTCTTTTTCTATACTTCACCTTCATTGTTGTTTCACGACTGTCACTTTCTAATTTGATTGAGGTGTCATAACGATCTGACACGTCGTCAAGATAGTAGCTTTTTGTATTCCAAGGTTCGGACGTATTCGCCCTTTCCAGAAAGTGCCCGTTAACTTAAATTAGAAGTCGCTTGCATATCACAGAACTTTTTGGAACAGAATAAGTGACAAGGTAGTGTCGCACAATCAATAAAACAATTTTCGCGAAACATGAATCGATTGTAATAAATAAAGCCAGACGATTTAGAGAAAATAATGCGAAGTCATAAAGACGGGTAACTGCAGCCTATTCTCGTGTAGCAATAAAACATTTTGATTTCAATAAACGGCAGCACAAAACCTCGCTTACGTTTATGATGCCAATCATCGCGAGTAAACCCCCAACTCCTGACAATCACTTGTATGTTGTGTTATAAAAACGCCGCGAGACGATTTTTATGTTTATTATACTATATCGTATGTCGGTGCGCCGGCTTATATGAAAACGTAAAATGAATGTTTTGTTTATTTATAAGATCGACTTATCATAAACTCGCAGAGCAATGGGTGACATTTTTGATAATTGTCTCCCACTGAGTTTAGTTGACTGACGGCTATATATAGGGTAGATCGGAGAGGTAAGGGATTTTTTAATTGTCTTTAAATCATTTAAAATTCATTAGTTGTTCCAATGTCGGCTAAAAGATTGACTTCATAGCATGCTACGTTTTGTGACATGTTGACACGTTAAAATAGAAATATGGCCATAATTCCTGATTACTTTTTCGAAAAATTATCATTTTCTCATTATTATTCAATAATTATTTTTTTAGAGTTTATATTATAATATACTATACATGGCAACTGCGCACCACGGTTTACTTATTCAATTATTTAATGTCATTATAAAAGTAAAATTTGTATGTAGTCGAAAGTAAAGAATGATGGTATGATTTAGCATTAAACACGCAGAGCAAGCCCAGCCATATCTTAAAACTCTTGACTTTATCGCTGGATAGTATTTCCTTAAATCGATAATAAAATTAAAAACTATCAGTATTAAAATGTTTTGAGTATTTGTTCTGAGCTAGCAATCACAACACGAAAGATAGGCTCTTTAAGCATCAGAAAAGAGGTTACGCAGTTCAATTTACAACATATTATGACCGCCACGATCCACGCCCGGAGTGATCGGTTATTAAAATCGTAAAACGACCCAACAGTATTTATTATTTTTCAATTAATATTCGATTGTACAATTCACTGCGGCGAAATGAAATGCGATTCGTGAGTCCAGACTATTTTTTAACAATAGATTTATGAATTTATATAGCTTAATACCCAATGTAGAGTTCCAATAGCTTTATTTATTGCTTTCTATATATTTTATCTGTTGAATAAATTAAGTTTCTATACTATAACATTAGTCTGTGTGTTATTTTTAGTTTCTCCCTTGTCTCTACTTCTAGAGAGTGCCAGTCTCTATGATGCCAGTTGTGAAAAATACAAAAATTGTTTATAGTATGCCTTTGATAGAGAATAGATAAATATGCATTTGCAACCCTAAGCCTAAGCAATAGTAAAATGAAATATTTTGAGGTTTTTTTAAATTTTAAATTTGTGTAAAGTATTAAACGCCAGGTCGCTGGCGCTGGCTAGCTGGGGGCGCTGCGCTGCGGTATATATGTTCGTTCAAAACAATTTTTTAACTATGATTATCATGTGGGTATAAACATTTTATTGTTCGGCACAGGTCTACTATTCTTTTAAAGTAGATACTATTAATAAAAAAATAATTGAAAAGCCATTACGATAAAAACGAAGTGAAAAATGATAAAAATATGGTTATTTAGAAAGTGAAATAATTAAATAACAGAACTTTACTTTATTATTATTACCTAAAACACTAAAATTTGTCAGTTAGTTAACCATCACGCGTGGCCCGTAGACTGCTTAAAACAACTTTTTAATATTTTTTTTTACTTAAGCTTTTTTCCCGTGGTTGTTTTAAAATTTTTAATTTGTGATTAATTTATTCACGTAGCGTAGGTACACCAAAAGCCTAGAATGGGCAGAAACCTTCGGACTAGTGCGGTTTGGAAAATAATTCAAATACATGTATAGTTAAGCGCATTTTAAGTAAATATTGTTCCTACCACACCAAAGAAGGTTTACAACGAAATCATTGTAATAAGCAAATCACGTTTTGAATATCACTAGAAACAAGTCTGAGTGTTACACATAGTTTGGGCAAGTGCTCACCATGGTACCAATAAATAGAGCTGTTTTATTTTAACGTCAGATACTTGTCCTGTCAATAGCATATCTAATAAAAATGTTTAATTTTCTTATTACAATCTGCTATTACTTGCTCCTTTTAACCATAGTTAATGCTGTATCTTCAGTGTCTCAGAATTTTAGTAACCGGACACTGTTGAACTGTTTACGTATGTGTAACCATGCTCACCTCGTTGGCTCGCATATATCACTCGGTTAACGCGCGATTCAATTAAAACGTCGAGTGACAGCCGCTGGTCGAGCCATAAAATTCCATAAAACAGTTCCTGGAAACGGCTGTCATATCACGAGGAGTTATGCCTTCAATTTAGCATGGCTCTCATTCATTTAAGTGTCGCGGTCGAGTTGCGCGAACATTGCAGGCGCGAGATGCAGCGCCGTAGGCGTCTACACAATACGATGCATTGGGATTGGAGTGTTAGATCTCGTGATTTGTAAATATTTAATATAGTACATCTGGTATGTATATATACGAGTTAGGCCGGTTAGGATCGTTCTCTCTTCTTCTTCGTTCGTTCTTAGGAACTTCTCTGTTCACCGTCTTAGATTTTAGGCTTTTTCACGCGGTTGCGATGTTATCTTAAATCATTGCCTGCTAATATAATACTGAAATTCAAATTAAGCTCTTCGAAATTACGACAATTAATTCTACTTATCGCAAGTTTGTTTCTCGCGATTTGTAATTTATAACCAATGGAATGTTAGTCATTTAGGCTACAAAAATCTATCGTAAAATACGGGTTTTATTTTGTAAAAACTAAAGACTTATTTACAAAAATAAAAAAATGGAAATCTTAAGAAAATAAATTATCAATAGCGCTACAAACACAGATGTTCATAAAGATATAACAAAAATGTAGTCAAAAAACATGTGTAGCAGACCAAATATACATCGATTGATGTTTTGAAATATCCGCTGTGAAGTAGAATTTTATGCGACCCACATGTTAAATTCGTACTGAAAAAGAAAACAAAGATTCCGAAATTATATTTCATGTGTTTAAGAAAACGTTTGTTTAAAACAATGATAATGACCTCTATGGATTGTCTAATCACTGAGTCTGACATTTTTTATCGTTTCAAAGAAAGAGACGTTCCATCCTGGTTATTAAACTCTCTAAGAAATAACAACAACAATAACTACAACAAGAAACAGAAAGAACAATATGAAATGTTGTTTTGAAAATTTGGTAACTGAAATTCTCCGAAAAAAAAAAAAAAATCATGGGGTATTTTGTCATTGAAAATGACTATCATATCCATTTCACGGGAGACGCATTTTTAGCCATAACTCCGAGGGTATGGAGTCTAGATAATATTTTAAGGTCTTAAAAGATCAATAATTTAGTTGCGCATCGTATGACACCAAAATTTTGGAAATCAATTTGGTAGTTTTCGAAAACAATTGGAAAATGTAAAAAAATCGGGATTTTTTCGGATTTTTTTATTTACTAAATCCAAATTATTTCGAGAACGGGGATTGATATCGAAAATTAAAAAAAAAAAATAAAATCTTGGCCATTAACGTAGCTACGGTTTGAGACCAAGTTTTTGGAAATCGGTTGGTAATTGTAAGAGAAATTATTTCCGAAAGATGAGATTTTTTGGTCGATCGCTGGTGTTTGTGGATATAAGTTACTATATTTCAGAGGGTATTTGTCGGATCACTTCAAAGAGTTGTACAAAAGGTTAGAGGGCGTCGGTAGCTACAGTTTGAGACCAAAATTTTGGATATCGGTTGGAAATCGAGCAATAAATTTGACATCACATGTTAGATTTTATGGACGATCGGGAACTTGTTAACATTACGGTCATCGCCTTTTGGCCTGTATTCGTTCGAATGCTTCATTATCGAGTTCAAAACGTTTAAGAATATCAGAGGCTGCAGTTTAAAACCTAAATGTTTCAAATATGTTGAACAAACGAAAATATTTTTTTTTCGTTGATTTATTTCTGAGTTTAAAGAGTTGAAAAGAATAGTGCCACGTTTTCGTGGCAAAACCACGATTACGTGGCAAGAAAATAAAATAATCTGTGAAAATCGGATTTGGGAAGGTTCATTTTCAATAAAACCGATGGTTGCGGGGACTGCAAGATCTGTGGATTATTTTTTGATCACTGGAGCGCTTCTTTATTATTGTGGGGCTGCAGTAGGTCTATACTTTTAAAATGTTGGATACGTGTTATATTACTTTGGAACAAGTTCAGAACTTTATTTATTTATAATATTGCTTTATGAGATGTTACACAAGTTAATGAATCACTCATAAACTCTGTAAGGGCATTGCAAAGTATACATTACTTAACTAAACTTAGCCTTACTTATCCATAACAAATTTTCCACATCGCATACAACAAATATGATTAGAATTGAAATCTTATTTAGGTTAGTAATCGAAGTACAAAGTAAATCAACCTTACACTGATTTAAAGGTTAACGTGGCCACCAGAAATCGGTTGCAGTAGATTTGTTTATTTTTTATGCGGCTGAACTAGTGAACGTAAATGTAGTACGAACCTGCCTTGAGGCATAGGTCTCAAGGCAGGTTCTTAGATTATTTTGCAATTATAAACTGGCAGAGGGCGTGTGAGGGTAGATGTTTTCACAAAATATGTAGCTTTCCCAACAGTTCAATAGGCACAGGCATATCGATCTTTAGAAAGAAATAAATAGACAGGTAAAACTTAAAATTAAAAAAAAAATTTGAAAGCTGGTCCCCATAGAGTTTCAAATAGAACGTCCTAAAATATTTTTTAACATCGCGTCTCGGCAAAAACGTGTAGTCCACGCGCGAAGCCCCAGGCGAAATACTAGTATATAGCGGGTTGCGTTTTAAACCTCCTGCCATTTTCATGTGTGTTACTAAGTATCAGCTTCTAAACCCAAATAAAATACTAAAAAAAAAGTGTTTCCAAATAAAACACTTACTTTTGTTTTTGTAAAGTTAATGCATTTTTATCGCTATCCAAGTGTCAACGTTTAAGTGTTGCATATGACATGGTTGCATGTGATAAAAACGAATATTCGGATATTTGATGTGATCGATGAAAAATAAGTTTTTCATCCAAATTGATGGGAACTGCCGTCAAACTTTTGTTCTCCTATTGAACTTTTATATGTCTTAATTTGGCAGAAGCGTCCTACCAAAGGAGATATGCAATGCTTGGGTTTTATTTGAAAGACAGTTCGATTATTTTTGTTTCTTGACGTACAAGGCAAAATTATCAAACAAATATACCATTGCCGGATATCTAAATAATTTTTTTAATTTTAAGAACCGTGATTATAAGAAACACAGTGTTGGAAACAGAGTTAATTTATAAAAAAAAACATGCGAAAGATGTTCTTTTGGTTTTAACCACTGAGTATTAAGAAGTTATATCATACTTTTTTTAAGTAAGGATCAGTTTGATTCCTTTTGAAGGCTTTTATTAATGTTGTCATCACTTAGTCTATTATTAGCATATTGTGAAATGGAAGCGACTCTGCAAGTATTGACAAACATCTCAAACTTTAAGTCCCAGAATATTAACTCGAAAGACGAAATAGAATCACCGAAGGCATAAATCACTTAGTGAGAATACGAGCATTTTCCTTATCTAATATATAAAATTCTCGTGTCACAGTTTTCGTTGCCATACTCCTCCGAAACGGCTTGACCGATTTCGATGAAATTTTTTGTGCTTATCCGGTATCTATGAGAATCGGCCAACATCTATTTTTCATCCCCCTAAATGTTAGGGGTAGTCCACCCCTAAATTTTTTATTTTATTTTTTGGACAAAATTTTAATTTTTAATTTTTTTTAATGTGCCATTAAAAATACATACAACCCTTAATTTTCACCCTTCTACGATCAACCCTTATTTTTTAATAGCCATTTTAGCAATTTAATAATTGCTTATATAAATATGCCATACTCCTCCGAAACGGCTTGACCGATTTCGATGAAATTTTTTGTGCTTATCCGGTATCTATGAGAATCGGCCAACATCTATTTTTCATCCCCCTAAATGTTAGGATTAGTCCACCCCTAAATTTTTTTTTTTGTTTTTTAGACAAAATTTTTAATTTCTATTTTTTTATGATACAACATACAAAAATACATACAATCCTCAATTTTCACCCTTCTACGATCAACCCTTATTTTTTGATAGCCATTTTAGTAATTTAATAATTGCTTATATAAATATTATTTCGCGAAAGTGTAATTTATTTAATTGAGACTGACAGAAATTGAAACGATAAAATATTTGTGCCGCGGGAACGAAAACGGGAAAGGGAAGAACGGGAAAGAGTTTAGACTGAAATAAAAAAGTTATTCTTGATGAGAATGGAAACGAAAAGGAAATGAAACCAGGGCCAGGAACGGAAACGATAAAATGTTTATGCGATGGGAACGAAAACGGGAAAGGAAGAACGGGAATGAGATAAGACTGAGATAAAAACGTGATTCTTATAAGAAACGAATACCACCCGTGCAAAGCCGGGACGGGCCGCTAGTACATTTTTAAATAGGAGGCGTCGAAATTAAATCGTGCTTGCACCGCGTGTCGGCACAATTTGCAGCGTGTCGTGGCTCCGCGCGGCGGTTAATTATTTCTTCGTCGTTAATTTAACCAGTCAGATGTGACAAATACAATTGTAAAAATCAATTGAGTTGAATGTATACATTAAGTGATAATAGATCGATATTTTTAAAGTGACATAGAAACTGATATTTGATACAGTATGAAAAAGACGTGACCCAATTATATATGTAGAATACGGAAAATTTAATATAAATTTTTGAGGTGGTTTCGGTAAGCAGAGAAAACAGTAACATAAAAAAAAATATAAAGAAACCCACTGCATAAAATAAAGATATTATTAACTGAAAAGAGAAAAACAAGCTCTATTATTTAAAGAAAGTAAATAAAATACACTACCACATAAAATTGACTCATATAAAATTGACTTGAATTTTATATAAAGTATTGCAAACGGGGACAAATATATTACTAAAATATTTTGTAATTAGTGATTCTTCCCGCCTGCAATACCTCATATAGCATTTTTGTTTTTTTTTATAACATATACATCGCAACAACGTCTAGGTCCCAAATTAAGCATTAGCTTGTGTTTTGGGTACCAAGCGAAGACACCACATACATATAACAACCAAGACCCGGTACCAGTATCAATAACCATTATATAAATACTGACCCGCTCTGAGATTCGAACCCGAGACCTTCTTAGGCAGGGTCACTACCAACTAGGCTAAGCGGTCGTCAAAGTCGTCGTCAAAGTGGGTATGGCATTACAGTCATATATATAATATATAACATATTATGATAATGTATTTTATTCAGATTACAAATATTATAGACCTCGTTCTACTCTTTTCAGTCAGTTACTTATTACGAAGTCGGATCTTAAATTTTTTTAATATTTTTTTTTTTATTTAAACTTAAAAACGTTCAAAGTAATAAAACAGTACGGAACTTTTTTCAACAATTCTTGTACAAAATTACTGTACTTATGTAATTATGTTTTTCGAGTTTGTAAGATACCATCATCTAATATGTATTAAGCCTGTCTACGCTATATCGATCGTATAAGTGTTAATAAATATTCAGTTTTAAGTTGAACCATAAAATAATAAAAGCGACAGCTCCGATACAGTTAATTCCTCGAATACAAATGTGAAGTGCATAAGTTAGGTTGCGTCTGAGAGTGCGGAGAGAGCCACTTAGGTAGTTAAATGTGTTGTAGATAATAAAGTGGACAGTATTTACGATACGGCCGATGTACGGTGGCCCTGTTCGATTAGTCCAGTATGGCGCTCAGAACTTGTTTACGACACTATCACCGCGTATTTCAGGCTGGCGTTTATAGGCAGTCGTCGAGTGCCGTCTTTCAGAACTTCATGCTCTCCTCACGATTTTTTTCGATATTAGCTATTATTTAAGTTAATGTTACAAGAAATTTAATGGAATAAAATTTGATCTGCGACCTTAGAGAGATAGGTAAAATTCACATATTCATAAATTACTCAATTTGCCGTAATTATATGATTTTGTACACGTTTCGTGACATTTTGTTTTTTCCAAAATCAGAAATGATGTGATATTTTGGTTCCTTGCTACATCAATAGAATAGAGAAACATATTAGTTATACGAATTATTGTATGTCGAATAGATTTCTATTCTGAACAGTAAATTTTTAATTCAGTGTTGAGACAACAAGACACTCATTATCAAAAAGAGTAACTTTAAATATTAAAAAAAAAATCACGACAAATAACCGTTAAGTAAGTAAAATAATATTTAAAAAGTGGTTCGATAAAAGTGAAAGTGAAAAGTGAAGTGACTAAATAAATGTATTTTGTAACCGACCCAAAACAATAAAATTTAATATGTGTATTAACGGTCTTGCCATACAAACTTTAGATTAATGAACTTTAGTCACGAGTATCATCATAGCCTAAACTAATCTAAAAACTTGCTCTGAAAATAATATCTATCTAATACAAAAAACCGTATCGAAATCGGTTCAATAGTTTTTGAGGAAACCGGTAACAGGCATACACACAAACACGCACAAACAAATTATATGGGTAATAGAATAGAGGATATCACAATGATATTACACGTGCTAAAAGAAGTAGACGTCGCACTAACTCACAAAAAGTGAGGAGCTGAAATTCCCCCAATTAGTGTAATTTGACTTAGTTGTCTGTTGGCTTTTCTTTCTAATATAATAATAAGAATAACGTATACGTCATATCAATAACTAGGCCCCAAACTGAGCAATATATATAAAGTGACCTGGGGGAATTCTGAAGTTGGGTATATTCTGAATTTTTGAAAGTTCTACCAAACGCGGCGATATTTGTATAATTGCCATTCATCTAGAAATCATCATGAAGTTCCGACCGATTTAGCTGATGTAAATAGCTATCAATGACTGGACGCATGCAGCATCCCCGTATAAAGTTTTTTAAAACATGCAAATTTTTTTTCGGGGTAATTCCGATTCGAGAGCGGAAAGCCTAGCTATTCTCCGAAGGAATGCAACAGTATTTTAGTAAGAGGGGCAATTGCGGTTGAAAAAGAAATGTGAACTTTAAGTTAAGATGTAATAGAACTCCTTTGTGAATATTTTTAATGTTTTTCGGAATTACGCCAGCATATTTCGAAATTCCCCTTGTACAAGAAATTAATAAATATATTTTTTTGACACTTGTATTTATGAAACCCAACGATATTTAAGGGATTTATTGATACAAAGCACATGTTCGTTTCCTAAATAAACAGAAGTAATATAAAATTAATAGGCATTTAGTAATTGACCGAAATAGAAACCCCCTGTCAATCTCATTAAAAATCCTGTCGGAATTCCCCCAGGTCACCTTATATGTATGTATATATATAGCGATATATATGTAGACTAAACGTATTTCAAGCCTAATTCATTATACATAACTATCCCTTTCACAATATTTCATACTTCATAGGGATATCAAGCTACATTTTTATATCTAACTTATACAAATAAACTAATATGTTACTTTACATTTTAAAACAAACATCGATATGTAATATTTTGCTTTTACCATTCCAAGCGTATAGAAACTACATTTCGAAAATAAACGACGGAAGTGCTTGTGAAATAGCGGAAACGCGAAATGCGCATGATACGTTGAAACGCATTAAAATCGGTTCACCCTTTTGAGGTCTAAGATGCCGCAGATACATACAGACAGATAGACAGACATTAACTTCAAATTTATAATCAAAAATTTCAAAAATGTTTCAAAAATGCCCAAATTTTGTGTCTCGTCATAAATTTGTAAGTCATTAAATATTTTGCCGCAGGTGAAATTAGATCGATCAACGGATTTGTATTTTTTATCAACTTCAGATTTTTACCGTCAGCTGTTTTACGATGGATGTGCAGACTGACATTGACTCTTCAGTTAATATAGATGGGAAACATTTTTGTAACAATTCATTATCCTAATATTATATATCTATTTTTAGTTACTAATTTAGAACAGTTTTCTCATTAATTAATTTGCACACGAATATTTCATTAAATAACACGAAAACTTCTTATTTGAAGGTGCGGTCTTAATTTCTGTTCGTAGGTCAATTTTACAATTAGTTTGTATGATACCGGGTCGTGTTTATTAAACCTAAAACAACAGCGATATGAATAACAGCCACCGAATCGTATAATGGAGGCTTTTAGCGTGGTTATAGCGAGACCTCTGATTGTTTAGGAACAAATTTTGTTTGTACAACAACTATGAAATCATGTATCGTGCTGGCGTTTGTTTATTTTTAACGGTGCTGTATTTTGACTTCAGAATGGGCAAAGTTCTTGTTTTTCTACGTCTGAAGCATAAAGTTGTAATCAAATAACCATAAAGTACGAATTGACTAGAAGCCCTCTTCTGCGTTTACCTTCTGACCACTCATACTCTAGCTAGTTGGTGCAAATGGCGAGTTTCAGTCGGAGTTTCAGTGCACAAAGTCCCTGTGCGCCGGTCTTCACCTCCGTGGAATCTCCGCACGCCAGTCTTCAACCCCGCAAAATTGCGTAATGTCACTGCGATATTGTGAAGAGACATTTATGACTGTATTAAAACCAAACGCTGCTGTCAAATTTATTTACTATATGCGAATAACTAAGTAATAAAGGTGACTGAATATTTTTTTATAACATAAATTAACTTTATTAACAGATATTCTTATACTTGAGTTTCAAGTAAAGAACTTTAAAATTAACTGCAAAAGGTATCAATAAATGTTAGAATTAATAAAGCCACCAGTAGTAAAATATCAAAATCTTATCTGGACAAGAAATATTTTTTGTAAAAGTACTTGCCATATATCTATATACAGCTGAAGATTACAGTGGCATTACGACGGCAGCCAATTATGTCTGTAATTATTGTTCTTTTGAGCCGTCCCACGAGACTCAATTATGTCATCGAGTTTATTCCCAAATGAGCTTTTAAATGTAGCATTATGATCATAATATCTACCTGTAGATAATAGGAACATGGAATACTGTGCTACCTAAATATATTCTAAAATAAATAAATGCTAAATAAATAAATAATAAAATACCTAAATTTGCGTGATCCTCCAGGGACATCAACTTATCATTTTCAGAATGTTCTCTCTTCTATTGTTTAAGTGAATTTGAGGAATTAAATTAAATGGATTAACAAATTAATTTACGAAAGTGATGTAAAATGATATTTTATAATTAATTTAAAATGAAATTGGCAAATTTAATTTGACTATGTGAGATATATTATTTTTCGTGTACTACGCAAGGGGACTGACTATAAATTTCTCATAGCAATGTGTGACTAACTTAACTAAGTTATAATTTTGAACTTTGTTAATGTTATCTACTTAAGTCCCTTATTCTAAGGGTAACTGCATTTTAAGGGCTTGAACGTATCTTAAACGCGGCAATTAAGATTACTACTCTAAAGTGGCCGTTATAGCTGTGTCGGCGTGGCCATTTACAAGGCAAAGGCGAGCGGCAGTCCAACTGGCGACGTTTGACTACTTATTCCTTATTGACTTTAAAGTAACAACAATTTCCCTATATAATGGTCAAAGTGTTACTAGTAACATCAATTACTTACCTATTTGAATTCTTTATCATTAAGTTCTGTGATTATTACTCAACTAACTACGTAAAATTACCTACTTAACATACTTAAATACAATTAAAAAATTTGACCCTTATTTCCTTAATTATGAAGAAAAAAACATCTGTTTGTACTTTAACTAAATGCGCCCTTAGACGGAAAATTCCAACCCATAATTTAGAAAAAAAACGTATTTCGACACCTTTTACTACGGGATTCCTCCAGTAGTATATTTTTCAAATTTTTTAAATTCAATATTCGGTTTCGGATTAACGAATTACATAAAATATCCCAATTTTGGGTTTACGAAATATTCTGTTTGCGAGCTCATCATCATTCCAAATAATTCTGAAGAGGAAATGAAAGTAAACCCAAAGAGAAAAAAGCTATCACGAAGGAATCAAAGAGCAATAATTATCTACTACAAGTATGTTTGCTGTCAGAAAAAGAGAGTAGTTTAGTATTATTCTATATATATACGTATTCCTATATAATAACGTAATTGCAGATTGAACACTGTCTTTATTTTGTAATCATTAAAATAGACTGATTAGTAGTTAGATTAGTGAATAGAGACACTGGTCAGCCTGTTATTACGTTATACGTAAAGATACCATAAAAGCAAGTCTCTGAAGAACAATTGCTAGCAATTTTTTAAACAACAATGTCCTACTCCATCAAAAACCCATTCCATGCCCTTATTATTTGACAAATTGTGGCAACCTACTACTCTGTCCGGTCGTCGGACTTCGAGGTAGCATTTAGTCATATTCCTTGTGTAGGTATATAGGACAAAATATACAGCTCCGGACCCTGGTAATGCGAGTTTCGCGTGCTATCTAAAAATATATCCATGCTTAGGGAAGTCGAGACGTAACCGTGTAGAATAGTTTAAGAACCTAATTAGTGAAGCCTGTAATCAAACGAACAGGAATATGTCTCAATTAAGGTGAATATGGAAAGAAAAAGGTTACGGAAGTATTCCGTGAAGTGAAAGTTCTTAGTACCTATGGATGTATATTTTTCATCTCTTACGCCTTAATTCACAGGTTCATTTTGTTTAAATGTTTGTATACATTTGGACTAAATCCTCTTACGTCAAAATTGTGTTTTAAATTTAAAATTGTGTTATGATTTCATGAATATTTTTAGGTTTCAGTAATTGTAATAATCTGGTGTGGGTGTTGGCAAAAAAATAAGCATGGTGAAATGTTCTATCCTATAGTGTTCTATTAATGAGATCTATTAATATGGTATTATTTTAATATAAAACTGAACTGAAGGAGATAAAGAATAAGTTCAGTTTAGTTATTTATTGTTTTTCTGTCTAGTAGGTGGACCACGGCTAAGTTATTTATGTTGATTATATAGGAAACTCTAGATCTATATTAAGTTCTTTTTGCATGAACATAGGCGTAAATGACTGTTTGCTTCTAAATAAATTAAAAAACAAAAAAAATGACATTTCGGCTTGGTATATCGACGCGACATGATTTTTGTTTTTATTTTGTTCTGTATCTCAAAAGGAAAAAAAGAAAAAAGGAACCCTTATAGTATTACTCTGTTGTCCGTGTATCTGTCTATCTGTAAAGACCTTTTTTTCTCAGAAACGCGTGAAGATATCAAATTGAAGTTAATGTCAAATCAAAAGTCAGACCATTTATGCCGCATTTTTAAACACACTTTAGTAAATTGAAGCATATACGGTACTGTTGACCTAAAATTATGACATTTATGATTTTCAAAAGATGTATGTATTTGTTATAAATCCATGCGCTAGCGCGGTCATTTATACTTAGCTCGTACCAAGCGATGTCATACGCGAGGCATATCTACACTACACTAACTAACTTTGGTTTTATGTCTCCGGTAATAACAAGTATTTACCCAAAATTCAAAAAATGTGATAAACAGTTTGTAAATACCTATTCCGACATGTACTGTAACATGTGATACATTGCATTTCATTACAACTATTGCGTTGTTAACTTATTTTCAACCCTAGTGTAATTCTAAAGTTTTATTATATTATAATACAAAAGTCGTTTTTACAAATTATTCACTTAGAATAGTGGAAGCTTTCATAAAAAATAAAATCAAAATATATTATGTCATTAAATCTTTTACAGGAAATTTTCAATATCCGGAGCGGCTATAGTCATTGCCTTTGCACTTTGTGCTATGTTGTGTTAAAGGATTATTGGAAAATTCATCAGCGTTTCGCTTGCTTTTTCGATTAAAATACACAGGAACGTGTTCCGATAAAGCCAAACAAATGGCTCTGCAAAAAAAACATTATTCACGATGAGACTTAGGTACTCTTATTGTATTTTATGAGTGTATCTACAAAAGGTCATTTAAATTAACTTATTTTGAATAAATTTTATACTAAGATCTGTATATTATAATAATTAAGTTCTATTCTATTCTATTCTATCTATTCTACGTCATTACATAATAAAAATAAAATAAAGCTAAAAATTAAAAGGGGTCTCCAAACAAGAAACGTGTTTTTTTCGACGTTTTTGGGGATTAGTGGTTGTGAGATCATCGCTTACACTTGAAATTTTCATGGAGTGTGTAGCCGCTATAACAAAAATTATAAAAATAAAATAAAGTTGATAATTAAACCTGTAAAAGAAACATGTTTTTTTATATTATACGGTGGTATGGAACTCTTCGTGTGCGAATCTGAGTCGCACTTGGCCGGTTTTCGATTAGTTATTGTCGATAACAATTTGTATTATTCATCTAAAAAAGAGCAAACAATCAAGTATCCAAGCTCAAAATTTATCTCTGTCTGTCCTATACGGGACATTCTTCACAATCCTACTAATAATATAAACGCAAAAGTTTGAATGTGTGTGGATGTATGGATGTTTGTTGTTCTTTCACGCAAAAATTACTGTATGGATTTTAATGAAACTTTGCAATGACATCATATTAACATTGCCGCATATTAACAACTTATACATCAGAATAACACATAGGCTATAATTTATAAAGATACTAGCTTTCTGTTCACGATTTCAAACATTCTTTGACCTATAAAAAGCTACATTATTAGCCAGTAACACGCGGCTCCACCTGCGTGGACTACACATTTGTACCGGGACCGCTATAATTTTTCGCATGAATGTAGTTTATAAGCTGAGGAGTGACATAGGCTACTTTTTATTCCGGAAAAAGGGGTCACGGTACAACTGTGTAGTCCACGCGAGCCGAGCCGCGGGCGGAAAACTATAATATTATAAAAATTTTAAATTTATAAGTTTGTTTGTTTCCGAGCTGGTTGAATGGTTGAACTAATTTTGATGGGACTTTCATTGGCAAAAAAAGGACTTTTTAGTGAGTAAAAAGGGAGGCTTGGTAGAGGAGAGTTGGAGTAAAGGGATAGGATTGCTAGGGAGAGTAAATGGCTGGAAGGAAAAGGGGTGGTTGAGGGGGTAGGAAGGGGTACGTTTCTGCAGTCCCCCCGGGCGGAGCCGGGTACAACCGCTAGTACGGTTATATTTTCTAAGTGACAAATTGTAAAACATAAGATAGACTTACACTAGCAATATCGAACAGTATAAAAAAAATTGTGTTAAGGGTTGTATAAAATAAATGAAGAAGTTCATGTTCAAGACAAATGTATGCGAAATAGAACCAAAAATTTAGTAATCGTGTTTTATTTTAATAAGCAAACTCCTTGATTGTAAGAGTTCATTTCGTGTTTTCCGACACTCTAAATTAATATAGTTGAATTTACTTGTGCAGACTCCCCTCTTCCCAGATCCGAAAATTAATTTAGCGAAAACATGTACTACGTTTTAATTTAAATATCATATAAACGTTCAATGTTGGTTTAAAAAATAAAATTTCTGTTCACGTACAATACTTACAATAGTAGTCGTTTTTGTTGAAAAATCACTACTGGAATACAATAGAGATATTTCTATTGCTACTGAGGATATTGTCACAAGGACACATTCATGAGTGGATTCAATTATGAAAAAACTCCTGCAGGATTCGAAGTTCGTAATTTTTCAATTGTGAAATTTGAGACATTACATTACTGACATTGGCGACATGTAAAAATCCATAGCTCCAAAATTTGACATTTCTTTGAAACGATGGTATAAAACTCTGATTTGAGATATATTTATATATTGGTTTCCTTTTGCACAATGTGTATCTTCAGTTTTATAGACAAGCACAAGCTTTAAGAGAGTATTTCAGTGCTTCAGTCTGGACAGCTATCGATTCAAGTACGGCTTTGTGTACTGTTGTCATGGTTACGGATTAGAAAATTCTTGGAGATTTCAGATCAGGTTTTGCGGTCGTTTGGTAAGCCGTTTTGGGATTTATCGAAATTAATTTATAATACATAATAACATTTTTTTTACAATATTATAAGCTTATGTACACATGAATTACCGAATACAGCTGGTAGTTAATTTTTTTGGGCAGTGTATAATTGACAAAATAAACTTGAAGACATTCTTTGAACAAGACATAGAAGTCAAGTTGTCAACATATTAAGATAGTCTTTGAAGTAAAGGTTATTAATAAAGATAAACCGTTCAGAGTTGGGGTTTAGTGCGGACGAATGAGAACCGAATTTGAAATCATTAAATGAGTATGAATAAAAATTGTAAAGTTTTTGAACTTTACAACTTTTATTTTCAATCAAAGTTTTCACTACAAAAAGTTTTCACTTTTTGAAGTGAAAACTTTTTTAGCCGCGTCGGGCACTTTTTGGTAGGGGAAAATCTTATGACATGCTTATTTAATTGTATAAACACTGTGCAGTACAAAAGTGAGTACAAAATAAATATACTACTATTTTTAAGATGAAAAATAAATAAAAGAAAAATATTTTAAATATTCGTATTTATTTTGGAGTTTGAAAATTTTATATTATTTATTTTGTAATATTTTAACATCTGCAATGCATCACGCAATTAATATTTCACAGTGGCTTGGACGTTTTCTTACCACTATGGTAAAACAGATTGCTAGGTTTTCAATCATATTATTATCGTGGATTTTGAAATCAAAAAATTTATAAAATATAATAATAATTTATGATTAATGTGTTTAAGTTGTTTAAAATATGACTATTAATGCAAAATTACAGTTTAATACCTTATACTATTCAAATATTTAGTTTAAAATGATGAAAATGGCATTTTCATTTCATTAAATATTTTATTTTATTTAAAAAGTTAATACTTCTAAATCATTATTTATTAATTTAAATTGTGAAAAATAAAATATGTGCCCTGCTATTTTTTGCAAAATTATCTATAATATCATATCATTCGATTTTATTTTTAGAAATTAACGAAAAAATATCGTCATGGAATTAGGGTTATTTGAAATATCCGTTTTCCATATTCATTTAGATCCTTGATCCTGACGATGTCTTCAGACGGTGGCAAAAGAAAAAAAGAAAGAAAAAACTGGTTGGCAGTTATAGGGACTGCCGATAAAAGTGAAAACTTAGAGCTTTTAGTATTAAAATTTTAAATTTCATAATGTTTAAATAAAATTATCAACATCAATCTGATTTTCACATCTATTAACACTCCGAGCTACAATTATATGCATGCTTATATGGTTCCATATACCGAAAGTGGTGGAACACGATGTGAATAGACTGCCAACCACTTTTTTTTTCTGTCTTTGAACTGAGATTGCGCACTGAATGTTTGACTTTTATTGCACATGAATGAATTCTAAGGTCACCTCTTAGATGAGCTAGTGTACGATAAGCGCGCTCCAGGCAACATTATACACATCCATCAAATGAGATGCAGGTGGACACTGGGAGCCGTGTGCATTCAATCATTTTAATCGTGAGTTATAAGATATATCGACGTAATCTATCGTTTAAAGCTATATGTACATTGTAACGTGAGTTAAGGTTGTTCAATAACACCTATGCATCACGAGAAACAAATTGCGAGCACAGAATGTGAACTTTTTAAGTGAATATTTTCATTCCATATTTTCGTATTCGTTTTGGACAGAGACATGTGCCATGACCAGGACACGACCGTGACCTTCTTATATATTTCAATATCTCAGTTAATTTTCGATGGTTTTGAAAGATGATTATTTCAGGCTCGAATTTGGATTTGCTTAAATTTTACGCAAAGTTCTGGATAAAGATATTCAATTAAGGTGGTAGAACGATGGAATATCATAATGAATATCATAGTGCTATGACAATTTCAGGACACTTTTTCCGACCAACCATAGAAGCATATGAATATCAGTAAAAAAATTACGTAGGTAGTCATTGTCAAGACATAACAATAGTTTTATGTCTTGACAATGACTGCCTACGTTACTTAGTTAGCTTACGTGTATTGGCAACGAAGGCTGTGAGAAGATAGTAAGTACACATAAGTAAATGTAGCATTGGGTTAATCACGAAGACTTGTAACTTTCGACCCTCATTTCACCCTCTTTGAATAATATTCGAATATTGAAATAAATTTACTTTTTGGATGCCTGCGTTATCGCATAAGGAATCTTTATGTAAAATTTCAAATTCCTATAGGCCAGGCCAGAGGTTCAGGATGTACGTTGATATATTGCACACCTGTTCAGCTTTTCCAAGGGAAATTGAATTTCAAAATCTATAAAACACTTATTTAGTTATTTGTTCAGTAAAGTACCTATTCGTGCAAGGTCTCAAGTCAATATGCGATTGATGTATGTTTTTCTGTACAACTTTTAAACCTATTTTCACCTTTTTCATGGTTGAATTTTAATAAACCCGTTCTTACTGGATGCTTATATTATGAGAAATTTTTATGTAATATTAAAAATTCCTGTATGCACCGGATTTTATTTTAAGAAGGGGCTTCCCGCGTGATAGGCTTAACAAACGCTCTTAAACGATTACCACGTTGATACTCCTTAAAATCCTTTTCAACACCTTCAAAGTTTTAATTTTGAATAACCTATTTTTGACGAATGCTTACGTTATTGTAAAACACCTCTGTGCAATATATCAATTGTATAGTCCTAACGGTTTAGGCTGTCCGTAAAACAATATTTAACACTCCTTTTCATCCTGGTAAAGTTGGTAAAGAATGTTTTTTTACGTCTTTTACACGTCCTTTACCAACTTCCATTCACATTTTTTCCCATGCAATTTCCAATAACATTTTACACCTACTTAGAATTTGAATTTTGAAAAAACTTTCCTTAGAGCTTGTTTACGTTGTATAAGGAATGTCTGTTTGGGCTATGCGTTCACATGTCAGTCAGTCAGTTAGTCAGGACATGTTCTATTACATATATAGATTAACTTTCCGACCGCGTGGTCTACAGATTGATGATATTTTTGGTTTTACCTGAGATAGCGATCACCCTCGACTTCGCTTGCCTTGCCTATATTGTATTATAGAAATATTAATACCACTTTTTACCCTTTTGTAGGTTGAACTAAATAAAATGGTAGTAATTTGCACGAAGTCTCGAATTGATACGTCCGTTTATGGATGCGGAAAATTAGTAAAATATGTATATTTTAACTATTCGTTCATTGATCCTTTGCACAAGGTTTTGGAACAATAATTCCGTACAAAATGTACCTCATTTCGCTTTCTTTTTCACTTACTGGTAATTTGTTAATTTCGTAAACATCTGTAGTCCGATCGCTTCCCAAAGTAGGTATCCTAAAATGATTTTTCCGATCCACCATCACTGAATAAAGAATTCGTCACCGGTGAGAATTTCGTGGCCCTTCTGGCTTTACTAATATATCAATCTATACTCGTATTAAAATTGGTGATAAATATACTGACCCTATGTGTCATTATGTCTTATACGATTATAAGTTCTTTTTGTGTACCAAATATTATTAAAATCGGTTGAATCATTGGTGAGTTATGTATTAAAAGACAAACTTATACGTATAAACAGACAGCCACAAATCTTCGGCATATGGAATTATACATAATAAAACATATATTTGTCACAAATTTCATTATTACAAATTTTAAATGAATAAATACCTATATATGTAAAGTTGTTTAGCGGACGGAAGGTATAGTCTTCAAATGAAATGTAACCATTTAGGTGCCAAACCCTTTAGGTATAATGTGATGTACCTATTTGTCGTGCGGTGTCGTAACCGAAAATGAAAATGAGGGCACTCGACATCGTCGTGTTTGTGCCGGGCGCCGCAGCTGTTAACACGAGCCTGTCATTTACCCACCCTTCATCGTTCCCTATTCCTAAGATTCGCTGAGATCCCCTTTGACATAATATGTATAATTTATAGACATAATTTATATTGTGTGTAGAACTTGAATATCTCGTCGGTGTTTGTAAAACCAAAATGTCTGTTTAAAAATAAATTTAATGATATATTTCAATTGCATTTTAATTTACCTACTCGATACTGAAGTAATTGTTGATTCTAAATAATTTGTTTGACAACAAATAATAAATATTATGACCTTATCAAGCTACCCAAGTAATTCGCTTTGAAGTTAATTGATTGTATGAATTGAAACTATGTGCCATTCTTTATTTTATCGTTAGGTATAAAAACTTATGAGGAATCCTTAATTCCTAATAATTTGTGAAATGAAGTTTGTCAATAATTTGAACAAGACGGTTCATCGTGTATAAGTGATCAGGTACCCCGCATTTTGCGGGACAGTCCTGGAATAACGATACTTGTCCCGCGCCATAAAGCGTCCCGCATATCTCCCGCTTTCGAATTCCATAGACTGCCGCTATGTTTGGAATGAATTAGATAAGCCAATTGACATTATATCACAAATGATATGAGATGAGAATTAATTTAAGCATTTCACGACAAATGGAAAACATGAACACATTGTATATAAAAAACCGGCCAAGTGCGAATCGGAATCGCACATGAAGGGAACCATTAATCGTTATTATTATGTAGTTTAAGAATTATTGTATAAATATATTTCATTTTTATTTCGTTATTTAGAAGGCGCTCGATCCTCTCTGGCTAATCCGAAAAGTAATAACATGAGTGCACTGATAGCTAGAGACAATTTTTATTACTTATTTTATTACAGTGAGCCTTTGACTTTTAGTATCGATTGTGAAGAGAATAGGCTCTGCAAAGAAAAGCGTAAATTTATAGTACCTAGTAGTAATACAATGTAATTTTCATCACAATTTTTTTTTAATTATCTTTTACAATAACATCACACAGATAAAATACATCTAGTTTTCGCTTATTTACATTGTACATTTTATAAGTTAATCTATTACTTGTTAAATAATACAGTCTAGTTAGCTGTGATAGTTTTCCTTTTAGCTACGTTATATGTACTCCTGGCATAAATTTAACAGCTAAACAACGGCATGCTATCTTGTTGTTGATTTAAATAGAAAAAATGGTTTGAAACCTTGATATCATTTTTGAAGATCTATCGTTTTTTTTTCGTACTTCAGTTACATGTATGGCGACACATCCCAAAAACAAAATTTTTTCTTAATTTCACTTGTGTATTATATATTCTTTGTGTAGCGGTCCATAGATTACACCTACTTTCCAAATTTCATCTATATATTGCCAATAGTTTACGAGAAAAACCACAGACAGACAGACAGACAGACGAACGGACGGATATGTCGAAACTATAAGGGTTCCTTTTTTGCCATTTGGCTTCGAAACCCTAAAAAGTCAGTTTAGTTCGCTCTTTGCTTTACTGCTACAAATACACCAATTCAAATCCAATAATTATTATGATTATTTTCTTATGTTTCTATTAATATTAACAATGTACTTTTTGTTTTCTTTTTTAAATGTATATTATATCTAGCTCCGGTATAGTATTTTATGCAATGGATTAATGTTTAAGAATAGTTTTTGTATTCACAAACCGTTTCTGGTTGATTCTCTGCATCTCGCATTGCTTTCCAAAGAATCTAGTCACTTCAATTGTGTTTTACTAACAAAATTACTTCGTTTTTGATATATTTAAAACGAATATTTTCATAAGTATCTGTTCATAAAAAATTTATATCCAAAGATATTGAACTGTGTAATAACGTCCCTGTAATACCTCAAACACAATAGCCATATCGAAATTCCCATAGCAGAGCCATTATCATTGTCTCGGCGTAATTAAGGGGGAGCGGTGTGTGCCCACGCGCACCATTACGGACTGTTCTCTCGGGCCGCTTCCATTTCGACGTGAAATAAGTGACAGCGGTGGGCAATTTATCTCATTGATCCCTTTGCATACATCTCAGTCAATGCGTTGCTCAGCGAGCCGTTTGTTTGGCAGTGCATTTAAGTTAAAAGTATCGTGACTTCGTGCGTGTTCAAAGTTGACTACGTTACTAATATAGGCTGCCAAGTTATTTCTTATCTACAACGTACTATGTAGATAAGATGCTGCTCTCGTTTTTGTAGTGGTGAGAAATTTTTGCTATAAATGTCGAGAATCGTCCAATGTCGAACGCAGACTTCAATTACATTTTAGTAGAACGTTAACGATAACTTAAGAAGAGCTCCTAAGTTTAAAAAAATCATTGAGTCTGGTCAGAGAGTGACCCTCAAAACGAATTTAAAAGCGTGCGTGTCTTGCCGGTCAATGAACCGCAGTGAGCAAAAGCAAAACTCATCGTAGCAATTATTATTATATGAGTTGTCGACTAGATTGATCGCTCTGTCAGTTTTTAAGATTCTGCACCTATAAGTAAGATAAAGTGGATCCTTTAGAAAATCATTCAGTTGTCTGTTTTCTGTCATAGGCATTTATATCAAAAATCTTTTGACGCAGTAACTAGCAATTGGGAACAACAATACATCATGTTTACTCTTTAAACATTGTGATATCAATCACTTTAAAACAAAGAACTTTTCTCAAAATTATTCCTATATATTATATTATGGAAAAGCTCATTAAGTACATAATAAATTTTGCATAAATTTCGTTAGATTATACTATGCTTTTTGAGTATTTCTCAAAAATGTTAAAAATATATCTAACCCTGAAGGTTGCAGTCACATTCTCATAAATCTCAAGATGAATAAAATTGGAAAAACAGTTTTTCTTACTTGTCATATTTTTTCAGTTGTGCTTAATAGAAATATTATGTCTATAAAATTTTCAAGGGAGATAAAACTGGGAGATAAATTTTACCAATTTTCCTGTAGCCACCATTCAAGATAAATACACACAATAAAATTTTCGCTAGTAATACTCTTCGCTAGATGTCGCAGTACTGGACGGCACTAATCTTTACAATGAGCTGTAAAGGTTTTTTTACGATAAACGAGTCAGAGACGATTCTGGTGGTACAGAACCCTCTGTGGATGAGTCTGACTCGTACTTGACATGTTCTTAATGTTGATTGAATTACGTATTAATTATATCTAATTTAATAAATAAATAAGAATTAGAATATCCCTTTCGATTTAGTTACATTTTGCTTTTGGTACAAATTACTCGTCGCAAACAACTCATTGGTGCTGAATCAAACCTGATTTCGATTTCGGAACAGTAAATAAGTGGTCAAGAGGACGACTTTTTTATATATTTACCCTCTGTTCAGGTATACCATTTCGATAAATTTAGGATTGGGTCACCTAAGAGGATTTATGCGGTTGTCACGCACACCTTGCACAGGACTAGAGAACTCGATACTCCGCCTTTTGCTCCACTGCCAGTCGTCGCCGAATGACGCGAGTTATCCGTACATATAAGTATAAATAATGGGCGCGTGTGCCCCTCGCACGTAGCACCGAGTTTGTCACTTAAAATGATTCATTGCGTCGAAAAGTGAAAGTTTTGATCTGTGATTTATATTGGCGATAGCGTGAACTGTAGTATAAATATCGATTTACTATATTTTGTCCGACAAATTGACTACGCTAGCAAATAAGTCGAAAAGTAGGTATGTTTTATATTTGTGTTCTTCCAGGATTTCGATCTAGTCTGAATGGGCTTCGCCTCCAGTACAAAGTCAGGGTGGACGTGACTGTGTCATTTTGTATGCACTCATTCTCCAAGCATTTAGCCGCCTATTCGCGTCGCTTCCACTCAGAAAACGTTTAGTTTTTTTAGAAAATACGAATTGAAGTGCATACAATGAAATGTATAAATGAAAATCGTGTGTATTCCAGGCATATACAGTCCATTTTAACTCCATAAGGACTGAATGAATGACGAAATTAACAACTGGGAGAAACAAACGCCCGCAGTCGACCTTCATTATAGTTGTCGATTTCAGTCGCGTTATTTATTCAGAATAATTATATTAATTTAAATAAAACACACAAACGAATACTACAGTCCTACTACAAACAATAATTTACATTTTTGTGCTCGGCACAGGTACAATTATACGTACTTTCTTCCAGTTATGTTAGTAAAGTGGTTAATTAATATTAATCAAGTGTAGTTGCGATGTTTACAGTATACCTACATTGGCAGTGGGTTACGTACGAGGTCGAAGCTTCACTTGCTCCCGCCTCTCGAATTAACATAAGCAAGTGTTTGACTAGCCCTTTGGCATTGTCGAAAGTAACTATTTAAATTTTGACGTAACTAAAAATGTTAATTATAATAATAAACACACAGTGCCATCTAGAACCAAAGTAAGCAAGTATTTTCGTATCATAAGTAATAGACAATTACTCTTTTATAACAATATAATACATAAATTACACCCAGATATGGAACAAATACATATGTTTATGCACACAAATATTTGTCTCGGGCGAGAATCGAACCCGCGACCTTCGGATCTGCAGTTAAGGACTCGGCCAATCGGTCAGTTGACTAGCATAGCATCTGAATTATCCATAGTGCGGCGGCGCCTTTTCTGTATCTATGACTTTTTAAATTCGTAATATCTATTGAATGGAATAGCCGATTTGAACAGTTCAAAAAGTAATCTACATTAATTGAAACACTCTTGAAAACAATATGATTTATTTGGATAAGGATTTAAACAGAAGTATGAATAACATGGTCTAATTTTGGTCGGTATTTCTATCAACTGTTAAAATGTAAAAATTGGTTATTGTGACATAACGATATTAGTTGGACATACATATTGTAGAACATACTTTTGTTCTATCATCAATAGTTTCCGCAGCGCATGCGACGAAAGATGTTTTATGGAATTTTTTACACCTTGGGTTACGTTTTAGTAAGGATCCGTAATCTTTTCTATCAATAAGTTTAGCCTATGTTACTCAGGGTGAATGTAGCTTTCTAATGGTGAAAGAATTTTTTGGTGAATGGTGAAAAAATTTGAGTTTATTCATTACAAACATACACACACACAAAAATACAAGTCTTTCTTCTTTATAATATTAGCGTAGATAGATAACGAAAACAATATTCTCTCAAAATAAGAAATATATAGTTGTTGCAAGATATTTTTTGTTGGTCTGAAGTAATATTTACTTATTTAGAGAGAATAAGTTTATTAATGTTTTTGCAGAAGCCCAAATCAGCCCTTTTTTAAACAAAATATTTATTTCGAATAAATTTTCGAATCAGTAAACTTACAAACAATTTAAATTAATTAAATGTATGAATATTTCAGATGCTCTACGATAAAGTGTTGAACAATGTTTTTTGGTATCCGTAGCACTTCTGTTTTTTTTTCCATTTCATCAGCCCTTTTTATACCCCACTGCAGGGGCTTAGGCCTCCACTTAAGATGAGGAAGCTTGGAGCTTAAGTATATCACTCTGATCCAATGCGAGTTGGCGGATTATAACGACCGCCATCTATTGACAGCAACCGGGACTGGAACCGGAGGCACGGAGTCAGTGATAGTTAATGTACTTAAGTCAGAAAAAACTCACTGATACACGCCCAGATTCGAACCGTGATGGCCGCATAGCCATATATAGGTATTTGAAACAGGTTCGCTGTGTTTGAGCTATCGCGACCACTTAAGTTAATGAGTTATAATGTAATTATGAAGTTTTTCGGTAATGTGAAAAGTTACTTGCAAATAATAAAAAAATATCCGATGTGTCATTAGCTTTGAAAAGCTTAGAACTTTGTGGCTACAGAACCTTCTGCGTTTGAAGCTCAGACTTGATAAGTTTTTCAGCACTTCCATCGCGTGACTATGCACCAGTCTTTGTGGGTATAGGTACCTAAGTATGTTTTCGAATCAATTAAAGCAGTTTGCGTAGTCGGCTCATTAAATCGAGTTGGTGCGATCGCCGTCCTTATCTGAATCTACACGTCCACTTCGGAGGCAGATCGTGAGTGCAAATCACACAGAGATTTCGGACGCAGCATCCGAACAAAGGCATCTCACTGCGGCCCCATTATCCGTCCGATATCCCGTCTCTATGGACTCGTTTTCACAGATTCCTGTCTACTTAGTTAACGTCTGTCAAGAAGTCAGTCAGATTTCTTATTTGAAATCGCTTTGTATGCTTTCGAAACGTGTGAACATAAAATAACTAACGATCGTCCACGGCTTCGCCCGTATGGATTACACTCGAGTATTAGGATTTAATAAGGGTTATTTTACAATTTCACAAAAAACACTGAAAAATTTCGTTTTCAATTTCCCACCAAAAGCTTAAATAAATACTTATAAAAGATTATTAATAAGTTAAGGGGTATTGATATGTTTTATCGTACAGAAAAGTTGACATCTGTCTAACCGATTTACTTAAACAACAGGAGAAGGTTATCGTATTCACAGTCACGCATCGCACCAGTAAAACGTTGTTGTGAAAATTAAATTAAATCGTAGATAAAACAAGTTTTATAAAAGTTTACACGAAAATTATTTACATTAATATAAAACAGTCCAGAGTACCGATGAAGCGAAAGAAGTATGCCAGGATCACACTAAGTGGAAATGTGTAGTCTCTGCATACCCCAATGGGAAGCAGGCGTGAGTATATGTATGTATGTAATATAACACACTTAACTTAATTATTAACTTAAAATTGAAAATTAATTTAAATAACTAACTAGACGAAGATTTACGTACTTGAGGCGGGTGGTTCTACTGGTAGTGTCTTAGATCAAGTCAAGGTTTTTATGAATTTAGAACTAATAATGGATGGAACAGCGTATAGCCATCTGATTAGCCTGAAAAAAGAAAAAGGAATTGATGCATTCCAAAGTTCACGCAGTATGCTGGCCGCTGATTTGACGAACTCAAAAAATACCGAAAAGAATGTTCGTTTCATAAATTGTCGATAGTGTAAAATCACGAGTACGTGACCGAAAATTCCTATCGTTGAACTGAGTTCATCGATTTGAACTTATATGGGGTTAATATGCTTATATATACTTAAGTATGCATAGGTCAGAATCAACAAGTATTGTCCAAATTTCGTGTGATTTGCTTCGGCGATCCTTAAAAATGACGAAATTGCTCTTCAAATATAAATCGTTTAACTTACCCTTTTTAGGGTTGAATCATGAATTTCTGGCCAAACACCAAAAACCAATTTTTCAAAATTTTTATTTTAATTTAACTTTAAAATTGGCGGAAATCCCATAGTAACGTTTATCCCCTACTTCGACCTTTTAAGGGTTACATTACAAAAATTTTGTAAAACTACACATTTAGTTTCTGCCTCAAAGTCAACTTACTCCCCTCCTCCAATTTTAACCCTTAGGGGTAGAATGTCGAAAAGATGCTTAAGTAAGAAAACAAACCTAATGTCCAAATTCCGTGTGATTCGCTTCAGCGCAGCGGTTTCGGTTCGGCGTTGATTATAAATGAGTGTGTTTATATTTTATAAATATAGGGCTTTATTACAATTTTAGTACAATTTAAAATATTATATTCAAAATGCAAAAATAAGGATAAAATGCAGCACATATCTGGTTATGCAATTTCTATGCAAATAAATATATCAACATATATATATATAATTTAACAATACCTACTGACAGGTTTTCATAGAAAAATAGCAATATAATACAAAGTACCCACTAATCGAGGTCACGTTGTCGTAATCACATCTTTCAAAGATTCACGGAATTCAATCAGCATTGATGCAGCCTCCAGAGTCTCGGCATATCTTTGATCTGGCTCACGAGACGCGGCGTGGTGCCGATTGTTGTTAGGGCGTTGTGTCGCTGCGAGGAACGTAATAAAATAAAAAGGGTAGAATAAAAAGTACTAAACGTGAAAGCTTATGTGCGGTACTTTAAAAATGTATATAATTTAGCGCTCCACAGCTATTACGAACCCTCGTGTAAATTTATAATGTTCTTACATGTGTCACCATTTCAGTTTTTACAAGTTTCTTACTTATCAGAAAATTCTTATGTACTTAGAGATGTTTCGAATGTTTGAAAATATGATGAATAGATACTTTTTAATGATCACGACTTTATATTTTAACCTTGACAGTACAATTTAAATTATTTTATTCAATTATCACTAATGATTTGTTAAGGTTGTCAATATAAATATTTTTTAAAATTTTTATTCAATTACAAAATCTTTCAATTTTTTATTTGCTCATACTTTGGCAATGCAAACCTATGACAAAATTTAAGCCAACTCTATTTTGCATTTTTACCCCAATCATGAGTTGCCTTTGTGGGAGTGGTGCGTGCAGCGTTGGCCAATAGAAGTATTCGACGTATTGCCGTCCTGGACTTAACACAGCGTGTGTGTTGTATTATATGAGTGTAGATCGTACATACAATTTGTGTACCCAAAAGTTTTTTTAACGAACGCCACTCAAGTTTAGCCATGAAGAAGAATTTGTAAATACACGCTGGAGCGGCGACGTTCAGCTTATTTGGATGAACTCGGATGACATCAGGGTGGCACCGTACTTCGTGCTACAGTTAGGGTCATTAAAAAGAACGCAAAGATATTTGATTTTCTGGTGGTGTACAGCTATCTTGTATTGCCTGTTAGGCTCAAATATGTTGAAGGTAATCTTAGATTGGGCATCGCAAAAAGGGGTATAGTTAATTTGTACAAGTGAGGGCATTATACCTAGTGTAATGTTTCTTTACAAAAAAATTACATATAAATGTTTTAGTACGTATTGTTTATTGGCGTAGTGCACATTTATTAGACCATAAATATAAATCGGTTGAAATTAGATACTTTCATTGCATCCTAATAATCCTTAAGCTTTTTTAAGAAATTTCATTTACAAATTGTTCTTTTAAATTGCGTAAATTTTACTTCCCTTTTCGTCACAATATACATGTTTACAATTCCGTACACCCATTGAAATATAACCTCACGTTAATATAAACACTCTTGTGAATGACTCTCGAAGAGCTTTTCCCCAAATCACCACAATATATTAGAGAAGTATACGTTTTTCGAATGTTACAGGGCTTTTACATATATACACGCCCGGAGGCCGGTCGTGAACCACATAACGTCCCATCAAAATTTGTCAGACTCGGATTACCGAAATACTTGACGCGCCTTCTGAGATCGTTTTTTCCGATTCGAGACCGAAGAAAGCGTTTTTTGTAATACATAAAAATAAATTAAGCGCTTTTTTCCCTGTATGATTCTTAATTATGACGAATTACAAAAGTCCATTTGGTTATATCAGTATCTATACATAGAAAAGATTTTCAGTAGATATTTATGATTTTAATGTAAAATCTAATAACACAAAAAAATTATGTATACTAATGATTTTCCAAACATTACGCCATTATTGCAGCGGTTTTTTTTCTATTAATTTAATACAAATATCTAATTTTGTGTGGTAAATACTAATTACACGGAGTGAGTCAAACGAATGGGTCTTAGAGGGAAAGTACTACCGTAAATATGAAAGCAGTTAAGTTTCACTCAAGATATAGAGACAGCATATAAAAAACAAAACGATTTCTACAAAAAAAAAACACGCTTAAATTTTTTTTCTTTCGATGTATCAAAATAACTAGAAAAATAAAATTTGTTGGACCTAGTTTCGCTGATTTGAATACCTTTTAATTTTTTTGCGGCAATCGGTTAAGGTTTAATGTGGTGCAACCATTAACGCCGTTTGTATAGAAAGCAAATACACAATCCTCTTATAGGCAATTTTATGTTATTTTTAAATATAAGGAACTCTGTATTCATGGAATTTGAAAAAGGTGGTTGTCTGAGTCGGTTATCGAAGCAACACGAATTTCAAAATACCTTCTTGTATTTTTATAACATCAGTCAATAAAGTTAAGCAGCCATAGGGATCAAATCTCTTTGACAAACTTTGTATGTAAAATAAAAGAAAAACCTTAAAATTTTACATTATTTCAGTAAATAATTTTATAAAAATAAGTATATTATTTTATTACTACGATAAGATGAATAAATTAATTGTGAAGTAATTTTTTAGCTTGATTCATTTCATGCTAGCTTTTATGGAAATTACTTCTGAGTAAACTTTGCTATGTTTAATATTTACGGTATACTTTCCTTTCAGGGTCCAATCGTTTGAGTCTATTTCTAATATTTGAAATACATAAATATATATAGAGGAACGTCTGCAATAGTCAGGCGAATTATATTGCATCCATCTGGAATTGAAAACCAAAAATTAAATTCAAATTTGTGAAATAAAATTCATTAATAAATATCAATAATTTTATATTTATTAAAAAAAAAACCATTGGTACGTGATATCGATTTGGTGAATTTAAGAAAAAAAAAAAAACTGACCAAAAGTGTGTCAGACTTAGTGCTTTTCGTGGGAATGATTTCACTGTAGTACCACTTTATTTAAATTTTCCATATGATATCCTAAGCCTTTTAAGTTCTACTTTAAAGTATACGGTAATAAATATATCCACTAGATTTCCCTATATTCCAATAACATATCCACCATCATAAGTGTTAACTCTCCTCTATGGCCTCAACAACAGAAAAAAAGTATTCGTTTGACCCCCAAAGTCACTATTTAAATCTCCAAAACCTATTTTCGTTTTTGCTCACTGATTTAAAACGCTAGGATTATCGTCAGTGAAACATTTAAATAGTTACACCATAAATTGATAAGCACATGGGAGTAACATAAAATTTACCACAATTAAAATTTATTAGATTTGTCTAATTTCCAACAACGTTAAAACTATTAATGGCGTTGTTTAATTAATGTTATTTTATAATAAATACAATATTATATTTATTAATATGTTTAATAAATATTTTCCTCTATTAAGACGACTTTTAATGACAATGTTACTAATTATCACTGATCCTGTTAGACATTTAATTAATTCTCTTTTAAAGCATTTAAATAATATTATAGGCAGTTTTTTATAGTACGGAACCAAAAAAAAAATTAAAAATTAAACGCTTGTCCAACCTGTGTCATACTTTACAGAGTGATTTGTTTTCCATTAACGGTTCGAGTGTATAAATTTGAAATAAAGCAGTTATCTCGAAAAACCGTAACAAATCAAAACCTTTTCGGTTATTAAAAAGTTATGGGATTATACTAACGACTTTCGATATGCATTTCACAATTTTATAATCGTTCCGGTTACGTATAATATGAGAGGTTGAGTAAAATCTGATGCATTTTTGCTTCGGAATTATTAATTTTTTTCGGTTTATTTTCCACCTTGTGTATTTACAAATTTCGACGCTACACACTTTTAAGAGCAATTAGATAAATGTATTATGTTTTATTAATTTTAAAATAATTGGCTTGTAATTGTAGTTATACGATTTAAGGCTTGGCTCACAGTTTCCCACTACCTGCTGACTGTCAGATATAATTATAAATGCTACGCAATTTTAATATTTTTGCTGTATAGTAGATCCTATGAGAATTTGCGAAAACACCCGAACGGTTAAATTATTATATATACAGATTCATATACGTTTAATAAACAAAAGTTTATTGTAATCAGGAATTCGTTTAACTATAACATATGTTACGTCGTTACTAATTTCTATATGATCTAACGACGCAATGCATTTTATTTCGTAATAAAAGTTAATAATTAAAACAAACATTTTCTGAATACTAATTTATATTTATAGTGTAAGTGCTCGAGCCAGCACAGTCCAGAGATGACTGCTTTGATACATATGCTACTCTATCTATGCTATCTATGCTAGTATCACATACATAAACACTTACAAATCTATACTATATAAATAATTAAATTTTTAACTCTAACAGTAAAAAATAAAGAAAAGTGACAAATAAATATTAATTCATCTTTTTGTCATTCAACTTATTAACTTAGGTAAATTTCATTGCGATCACTAAGTGAAATATACTTTTTTTTATTTTGTGTCAAGATTTTATTGTGCTGTCGGCAATAGCTTAACCGTGTTGCTAAGTTACTACGGAATACACGAATCAATCTGATTTTGGTTTTCGCCTGTTATGCATTAGGCCCTATTTTTATAATTTATATGTATTCACAATTAAAGGACTAACTATTTGATGATATGGTGATAGTTGTCAAATAACATTTTTAATATTCAGTTAATATAACTTTTGGGCGTTTAGAATCCTTATAACACAACTTTTCAGTCTTTTGTTTATTTGTTTTATATATAACAGTTACTATTGTTGCTACTCTAATTTACCGTTTTCCTATTTAACATTTGATGTTGAAACTAAACAACTGGCTTCTTGTTGAGTGAATATACACTCTCACAATGAAAATCAATGGACCGAGTTTGGATAGAGTTATAAAACCGAATTTCGGAAGTTGAGTCTGCTCGTACGCATACTCGTACCTATACAGCTACCTTCGCCGCAAGCAATATCCGCGGCAACCCGCCATAAATACTCATGATGTTTCAATTTATATTCATGATATTAGTAAGCCAGACGGAATATCACACCGCGTTACGTGTCACGTTGATTCCACTGTTCTGTTAAAATAAATAGACTAGACCGCTACGAATATTTTGCGCCTTATAACACACTCTAGTTTTCTTTATGTGAGTAATATTTTGTAAAATAAAAGAATTACGTATGCATAAAGGTTTTATATTTTCATAATTTTGAAGTCAGTTGTTTATTGCTGAAAAGGAACACTATTTCTCCGCGAAGATACGTCGATATCTTTCAGAGTGAGCTTTTACAAAAAAAAAAAAATTTTTTCATTAATTCCATTACAACTTTTACTGAAAAAAAATTATATTTACAAAATTTACAGTAGCGTATGGTTTAGTAAAGAGTGAAGTAACAGTTTGAACCATATCCGCGAATGGTCGTCGTCAACGTTTCACTAAAAACTCGCAAGTTTCATTTTGTTACTGATTAAAGGTATTATAGACCTGAGTATTTGATATGAATTTCAATTTAATACCTCTACGCGTTCATGAGGAAAGGGGAGGGGTAGTAAGTTTAAAATTATTAAAAATATTTTTATTACATGATGTTACTAAAAGTTTAAGCTTTTCACAATTTTTCCTTTATTTGTGCTATAAGACGCTACTTCGTACCAAATTTCAAGATTCTGAGTTTACGGGAAGTACCCTGTAGGTTTTGATTTACTTACGAGTATAGAAAATTTGATTGCATTGGCTTAGAAGTTTGATTTTTTCACAGCTCTAAGGGACAGTAGACCTAAGTATTCGATATGAATTTCAGCTTGATACTTTTACACGTTCCTGAGAAAAAGGGTCTTCACGGACAGACAGACAGACAGACAAACGGACAGCAAAGTCATCCTATAAGGGTTCCGTTTTTTCCTTTTGAGGTTCGGATCCCTAAAAATAATGTAAACAACAAAATGGCCCAAATGCTACATCTTCTGCAATGGGTGCTGCTGTGAATTTCTTTACACTAAAAAAATAATTAAGGCCGTCGGATATTTCCTTATATTTTTTATTTTAAATATTGTAATTTATTATTAAGGAACAATTGGTTTTTTTTTTCAAATAAAATCTCATATTAACTAAGAACGTTTACTAAATTTTTATACAATAGATTGGATATTTGATGTTTCATTTGTTGTTTTTTCTTGATATCGCCGTAGTTCTTCTCGTTAAAAATCTCTGTCAATACGGCTATAAAAGCTCAGTTTCTCTCTTTGTGGAATAAAGAAACTTAGTTTTATAAAATACTCGTAAGTACACAATATTTGGATAATGGTGCAAAATTTTCAACATTACCCATTGTAATAATTATTATCAAAGCATTGACAGGTGCAGTATTTCATTAGGTTTTTAGTGTTAAACAGCACTTCACAGTCGGTCGTGTTCTGAGCCATGTTCATAAAATTTAATGCGAGAGGCCGCCAACAGTGGACGGGATAAATTGAATTATTGATGCGATGTTCTCGTGATATACGAGTGGTGAAGTGTGAGTGGACTGTTTAACCGATTCATAATAGACGGTTATGTGATACTCGATTTAATTTGATGATAAAAATTATTAAGTGTCACTTTACTCCAGGGATGATTGTAACATTTGTAACTAAAATTATTAAGTCATTAACCATTGCTATTTTTTAGTTCTTTAAATACACGATTATTTGTCATGGGATATGTATAAGAACACTTCTCTAAGTTTTAGAGAAGTGTTCCAGTGTGTGTGACCAGTTGGTCAACTGCGTGTCGGAGTCGTGGCCTTAGTGGATTCATAGGATATACCTACATAAACCTATTTTTTTTCTTTTGGCTACGCATAGTTTGATGACACGAAAATGTTATTTTGAATTTCGCTATTAAATATATAATAAAAAAATTGTGTGATAAATACTAATTAAAGTTTTTTAGTTTTTTTTTTTCATTTACTTGTGCTGGGAGACCATGCTTCTTATAAAGTTTTAGGATTCTAGATCAATGGGATGTACCCTATATAGATTTTGATAAGCGTGTTTACGAGTATCAAAGTATGACCGTTTGATTGCCTCAATTTAGAAATTTTGAATTTTTTACACCTCCAAGAGACCGTAGAGCGTAAATATTAATTTCAACTATGAAGTTGTAATGTAATGTAATGTAAAGTGAATGAAAGTATGAACTTTCTACCTGTCTTTGCGAAAAAGGTATTCAATAGACTGACGGACGGACGGACAGACGGACAACAAAGTGGTCCAATAACGGTCCCTTTTTTCCTATAGGTACGAAACCCTAAAACAATTACGGAAGTTGCGTCATACAAAATAGCGAACATGTCAATAAAATTGGTGCATAATGGCACATCAAACATCAATAAGAAACACAAAATTATTAAGAATTTAAATAGAATACATTTTCAATGTATCTCGAGTATGCGTAAATGTGCAAACGATATACATTCTTTGAAGATTTTTATGACTGTTGAGAATTGTCAAAGAAAGTAAGCGATGCCATACGCATTCAGTGTCCAACGACCTCCGCTCTCTCTTTCAAATTCAAATATTAATAAAGACGGCGCCGCGCAAATGGACAATTGTATCCTCTTTCATTACGTCCACAGTAAAAAAGAATTCCATTAAAGTTGTTACGAAACAACTATACGCCGAGCCGACAGATATTTCAGCATTTTGGGCCGCATTTCAGTGAGCTTGATTGTTCCACGTTGCAACATGATGGCCCTGGTAAAATTTCAGATGCGGTAAAAAACATTACGTCATGATATATAACATTTATGTGCTTTCACGTTATTCAAGTGCTGAAAGGCATTTATAAATACAGCCAACTACGCATAGTGGGTATTTCAATTACGTAATAGTTAAAAACTTGGATTTATACTCAGTCAGTTACACGTACGTTATTGTATTATAAAAAAGGCTATGACGTTTCCCTTTTAGTTGAATTCACCGAACACGATATTCCATTTGAGTCGAAGCCCACTGAAGGCGGAACGGTGCGCTATGAAAGTTTTAAATTTACTGGTAACAATTTTCAAAGTTAGGCAATATTGCGTAAGTTTTAATTGTCGTGTATGGAGTTCTACAGTAGTAGAAATATTATGAACAATAAGTTAAAAGATGTATTGTGTTGTTGTTGTTCCAATACACGTACCTATTGCTACAAATAAATATATGTATTAACAGATTGTTTTGTACTATTAAAATAACGGATTATACAAGAAAGGGAAGGAGTCTCGCCTCAGCGGTGCAGGAGATATCCATTTGACCCTTTTAATTATTACTTTATCTTCTCTTTAAAAACCGGCTCGAATTCTTATTGAAATATCGAACTCCAATGCTACTTTAAACTAATTTTTCTGTTTCGCTATCGATGAATTTACAATATGATTTTTTATCTCCAAGAGCCTTTAAAATATCGAGATGTAACAAGGAGCAGATTTTTTATTAAAATAACTTAGTCTAATATTTTTGAAATTAAGTATGAAGATTTATTCAGTCTTTTCGTACCCTATTCTGGACGAACATCCAGACAGACAAAAATTAGAGTTTTGCATAGATACCAAGTACATAAAGCGGCTTATTTAAATTTCGGTATTATTTGGAAATCACACATAATTTTATTTATATACAAGCGAGCGTCTACGGCTTTATGTTCGGCTCACGTGAACTACACGTGTATATTATCAATATTTTCACATTGATTTACATTAGTTTATTTTCATCTTTGGAGAATTCATCGCGGTAAAAAGCGACGATGTTTGTATTCGTCTATTTTTTAATCGTTCTCTGTCTAAAATAAAATTCTTTCGAAGCCCCTTACTTCGATACTGGCAACTCAATTGACGTAAGATCGTCAGGATGTGAGGGTTCGATACCCATCCGGGACAGAACATGTCATTTGTTCCGTGTCTGGGTGTAAGCGTATTTAAATATAAAGATTCGTCTAGCAACGCATTTTGTGGTTATAAAACTAATCTAAACTGTGTAATTAACGCGTTGGGTAAAACTATAAAATTTAAAATGAAATATAAACTTTAAAAGCTATCGTTCGAATGCAGCTTTTAAGAGCAGCGGTGTCAGCGCAGCCAGTCGCTACATAAATCGGCAGCGACTTATGTACTCGTAACAGCCACAGAAGCAACAGTTTCAGCGTTTTATATTCCG
Source organism: Luffia ferchaultella (assembly GCA_949709985.1). Taxonomy (NCBI): domain Eukaryota; kingdom Metazoa; phylum Arthropoda; class Insecta; order Lepidoptera; family Psychidae; genus Luffia; species Luffia ferchaultella. The sequence goes on along the minus strand of OX453240.1, from coordinate 11,932,030 downwards.
ACGACTGTTTCCATTTCATGGCGCTCTAAAACGCCTAGGTAATGAAGCAATGAAATTAATGTTCTGTTTACTACTGGCTGCGTGCCCGTTATATTAACTTGAAATTTGAATTCCAGAGATACGGCTCTGCGTTATTTACTTAAGCTGTATTAGATTGTAGTTACGTTTTTGTATATGACGGTGTAATAATAATAATATTTTTTTAAATTGTTTTAATAATGGCATTATCAAATTTAAAAAGTCCCTGACGTTTGAGCCCAATTTATACCTGTGTTTCAATAGTCAATGTCTTCTCCCAAAAGTAACTTGATATCATCTTAATCATTCTACTTTCTATTACAAACTAAACTAGGTGTGTGTGTGTTTTCATTATTATGGGTGCATGTATGAATCTGTTTGCGTAGATGTAGGTTGCTTCTATTGAAAAAGCTATATATCGAATACTACACTACTTAAAGCCAAAAACCGCCATTAAATAAGCTACGGATTAAATTGGTTATATTCCATTAAATTCCAATAAATTATGTTAATTTAGGTTAATAATTTCACTTATTATTGTGTCATTCCAGCAATAATATTTTCAGTAATATTATAATTTAATGTCAGAAGCAAGTTTTTAATTTTGGTCTCAACAATTTCAGATTGCGTACGGATTTATGTTAAGTTTATTATTCAATAAGTTGTATACGTGTTTAAAATATATGAAGCCATAAATTCTTTGCAACTGCTGTGCGGCGTTTGAAGTTAGGGAACATTTAGGGCGGTAATCCTTTTTTAGCCATATCTATACTAAAAGAAGTGATGAGGTGTCTAATTGCTATTTGATTTATGTATATTTTCCTGGCGGACATCACTTGACAGAGGAATGTTGTCAGGTTATAGCCATGGCTTTTTAATGTTTATTATACAATATATAACACGAAGATTCACTTTAGTTCATCACTTAATCAGCCCATTTTTATCCCACTGCAGGGGCTTAGGCCTCCCCCCGGGGTGAGGAGGGGGGCTTGGAGCTTAAATCCACCACGCTGCTCCACTGCGGGTTGGGGACTGTAACAACCGCCATCTATTGACAGCGTCCGGGACCGACTGCTTAACTTGCTCTCTGAGGCACGGACTCAGTGATAGTTATGTACTTAAGTCAGAAAAACTCATTGGTACACGCCCGGATTCGAACCATGGCCCTATGGCCTTATAAATTTGAGACAGGTTGTCTCGATACGAATACGAAGATTAGTTGTGTGCAAACAGACGAAGCAATGTTTGCTACGTATTAAGGTAACTTATCACTTTATTTATTCGAGAATGTGTTTGGATAATTTTAGCCTTCATTATTTACAGGAACTGATTGTTTACTACCTCCGCTAAAAATAACTGAATATTTGATTTTAAATTATATAAAAAGTAAAACTAAAAGTATTTACAAATTAAAAAATACTATTTAAATTATGAAAAATGACAAAATTTTAAAGAGACGATGGGTTCAGGGTACCAAGGATGCTTGCCGCGTTGCCGCGCTGTATTGCGACACTGATCCTCTGAACAAAGTACTCCTTGCTCAAAGGATCCCCTGTCAACAGACACAGCGCGACACCCAAATCAATTCGAAATGCAAATCTCGGTAGTCATCGGTAGTGATTTCATCTTCCTCAACCATCGAGGATACACTATCGCTCTATCGAAAAACAATTATTAAGGGAGTTAGGTATGTAAATGGGTCTCCGTCGCCGGCCTGTATCTATCTAAAAAAGTACCAAATAATTTCGGAATGAACTACTCATAAAAGTAAAACAAGAAATACAGTGAGTTTCAATATGAATAAGGATTAAAAGTAATAACCGTGCTTCGTGATTACTTGTGTTTTAATTCTTGTAAGCCAAGAACGGAAAACAATTGTGGCGCACGTTAAGTATTGTTAAAACTAATTTTGTCCTTCTAGTTTTTCCAATCGGTACCTAATCAATTCATTTCGACTTTCAATAAGTGTGTGTAAACATCTTACATTGAATAATTTTCTTTTTTATTTTATTTGAATTTAGATATAAACTATGAACCCTACTAAAATGTTTAAATATAAAGCATTCGTAACTATTTTACTAATTGTACACATTTGTAACTTTTAGTCTGAACGAGGAAAGTAAATCAAGGAGGATCAGCTTATGTACCAGAGTTTAATTAACGAAAACCTTGGAGATCGCGATTGTTATCTTTACGCGTGTAATCATTAAAAGCTTAGTCGGTAATGGCAGTTCTTTTATGTGAGGCCGCTCGTCGCTTCTTTATTGCGTTCGTCGCAACCGCCCATCTAGCGACACTGATTATATATTTAATTCCAAAAGGATTGAAAAACGTTCAAACTTTGTATAACAACTTTACATTGAACCTATAAAGAAATATGTACCCCGAGAGAGTGTTCTTAATGAGTTTACATTCAATTTTATATCGAGAGGGATTTAAAGAAATCGATCAGAAAAAAGAATCATATTTTCATAGTAAATAAAGACTACAACAGCTTATCGGCCGCCGGTAATAGATATATCGTTTTCTGTAGTTGCAGGTGCTGTATTAATCGAGTTAGTCGTCTAGGGACGATGCCGGCGTATCGGTGTTTACGAGGCGGGCGGTTTAATGAGGAGCTTGTTGTAGTTTGACAGAGTGATTTAATATCGCTCCGTGATCGTTTCAGTAAATTGGGATTAGCTGGGAGTGAGCCCGCTCTTGAGTTATTGCTGGATGCTGTAGCCCCACTTTGCGAAACCCAGATTCCAGTTGTGAAGTTCGAAACGACTCGGATTGTTGTTAGCCAAAAACAGAAGTGAGTTACCGTCTAAAGTTTTATTGCTCAGTAAACTCAGTTCTAAGATTGCGAAATGTGGCTACATTATAAATTCTCCAAATATTAATTGTAGAGTTTGTTTCCGAATCGGTCTAAAGTAGAATTTATTTGTGCTTTGGATGGAAAACCCGCCTTGGCGTAATGCTTCTGTATTTAATGGCTAGGCCGATATGTTCATAATTAAATGTCAGGATTATTATTAATAGCTTGTACGGCGCATCCTCTAGCTACTCTAGATTACATCCGACGGTACACTGCGGGTGAACAAAATTCACTATTGCAGGGGTGCTTAGGAGGATTAAATATAGGTAGGTATACTGTAGAAGCTTCAATATTTAGTCCATTTAGTTTACATAATGACGTGAGTTGAATGTTTAAATTAGTAAAATATTTTGGTCGGTTCTGTGTTATAGAAAAGAGCTTTTGAAGTTGTAGTAGTCATTCTATTGCAATCAAAATGATTTAGATAAAACCGTTAAAATACAAATAGAACTCGCGCACCGAAGGTTCCGTGCCACCAACCAATATTTGTGTTATGTATAACAAAAAAATGTAAGCTTGTAATCGCAAAAAAATGTTTTTCATAACGTGATATAAGTAGTCAATTTTTGTTACTTCTTGCCAAATTGTATGACTCTAGGTCGATAGCCAGCAGTGGCGAAGGGTAAAAATTTTTAACAGGGAGGTCGGACCAGATTCGATGACCATTTATTATATTATTATATATTTTATTATTATTTATTATTATTATTATTATTATTATTAATATTAATTATATTACTTTAAGAAAGTACACAATAAAAATTAAAAATAATACTGTTGAGATTACCTCAAAAAATGACTTTATTTTCTTTCTGTTTTGTTATTGAACCTAATTAAAACCACGTGAAAATACTAAAAACCACCGATACTTATAACTAATAGTTTCAAGTATATCAAAAGAGGTAAAAAAAGTCGTTTTTGTGTGTTGACACCCAACAAAGTCGAGAGTGGATATACCCACTCTATCGGCTCTTGCAATTCCTTCTTGTAAAATTGTTAACACATAAAACCGATTGCCAATAAGCAGGTAATACGGTACGTATAAAGCCATAGTCTGTTTAAAACTGCAACACATACAAAAGTATTCACCGATTCTAACAGTGAAATTGAGATGTGTACGAATTCTCATTAATAAAAAATGAAATGTCAATACGTAACTTGTTCCCTTAATTTTGACAAGTCCAAAATACAGTTTAGTCGACAAACATTAAAAATAAAACCAGTTAATGGATTGACGTCTTGTTTAGCTTCCATATACTTGCGTTCCACATGTTAAAAAGCAAATAGAATTTTATAAAATACGTAAAATTTGTTTGTACAGATAATGAATTTTGTAATGTAAACGATGCAATGTTTAATTAACATAATTTATTGTTTATTACAGATACACAAAGCTATGTCGAAATTGTAATCATTAAAGTTTGCCGTTTGTAATATGTGCGATTGATTATCCGCCGCTTCTGTAAAATGAAATATAGATAGACCAGCAGTTTATCACGCCTGGAAAAAATTAAATAACAAATGTAATATTGTTTTGTGAATTTATGGAAAGTCGCCTAAATTATACGAAATTCGAATCTGAAATAATTTTCGCGATCCTTTGAATGTGATTCTAATCGTATTAAAGAAAGAATCTTGCTCGCCAATCAATATCTACCTGAAGGACGAATGCGGAAAGCGAACCCAAGTGAACCAAATGATATAGAAGTGAAATCTAAGTATGAAGTAAGTAGTCACCGTATGCATGCTGAAATATATTATAGTGATCAATTATAATTGATTTTTCAGGACTTAGGCGTTAAAAAAAACATATACGCCAAAGATCTTCTGTTAAAATCTGATAAAATTCTGATAAAATCTTCTGTTTCGGACTCCGTACATCCGAGATATAAAAAGTTTATCACAATCTATATTCTCAGGCTCTAGTGGGCAAAAAAATTTAAAAGGTACATATTATACAAAGTTATGTATGACCCATTTACGAGCTACAGCGTAAATAAACGAATTCTCATTTTAATTCTTCTGAGAGGAACCAGCATTTTTGAATGCTGCTTTGTGGTGACGTTCTTCCACAAAGTAATAAAATTCACTCTTATGACGAATTTCAAGATTATGTTACATAACTACGAAATAAAGATATTTTGATTTGATTTGATTTGATCAGTACTTCATATGGCAACAATACCAATGTAACAAAAATTAATAACAAAATAAATCTTTGCTTGAACGCCCATGATGATATTGATTCTTAGTAACAACAGAAACAACTAATATCATATAATAATTTGTATTTAAAAAGGACCGTCCGCGGTGCAACGGGCGTTACAGAATTTATAATCAAACAATATAGCTTTATCCGGTTATATTTGAATATTTAAATACTAGCTTGCGCACAAAAAGTCCTGTCAAGTTATAAATGAAGTATTAAGCATTTCTAATCAATTTAAAATTGCCACACGATTTTCAATCTTAAGAGAATAATTACTATTAAATATATTTTATTTATTAAGAAAATATAACAATAGACTTTCTAAGATAACAGAAAATTCTGTATGCATGCTGAAATATATTATATATAATAAGCAAAATTATATTCGGTTGAAGAATATGAAAATTATTTAACTTTTAAAATTTTATTTCTCTCTATTTCTTGCAAAACGATATTTAACATTATTTTAATTGGCATGACGTCACACCTAGGTACATAGACATTAATAAGAAATTTTAAACAGTCATAACTTTGTTAATAATGATTTATTTTTTTAATTTCTTTCACTGTTCTATCTCTATCTTCTATCATATAAAATAATAAAAAAATTAAAGTCAACTAGCGTATTCTGTTCTTGATAGCCCAAAGCGCAACGAACCTGTCTCAAATTTATAAGGCCATAGGGCCAGGGTTCGAATCCGGGCGTGTACCAATGAGTTTTTCTGACTTAAGTACATAACCATCACTGACTCCGTGCCTCAGAGAGCAAGTTAAGCAGTCGGTCCTGGACGCTATCAATAGATGGCGGTCGTTACAATTCCCAACCCGCAAGGAATCAGCGTGGTGGATTTAAGCTCCAAGCCCCCCCTCAACCCGGAAGAGGCCTAAGCTCCTGCAGTGAGGTAAAAAATAGGCTGATGAAATGAAGTGAAGTATTCTGTGATTGATATAAAATCGATATTCATTAAAAAATTACAATTTTCAATAAGCCCTGATCTAATTCATGACGTCCGTCTGTCCCTCCGTCACGGTCCTATTAAAACATAGTCCAATAAAAACCTATAAAATCATTTTCAACGACGCAAAACCTTAATTCCTAGACCTCCTAGAATTCCTTTGAAAAATATGATAAATCGTAAACCATTTCACAGACAATTTAACGATTATTACTATTACGACATTTTAAGGTAGTTCCGTCCATACCTCTATTAATTAAAAAAATATTTTAGGCCCAAAATGGGCTCGGTCATTTATGTTGCATGAAATTTTGGAGACACGATAACTTATCCTTTTGAAAACCACCATGTCAACTTTTGTAGTTTCATAATAGTCACACAAATAAAAAACCGACGTTTCTCGACATTATTTTTGTATTTTGATATTTGAGATGATAATTATTTTGATTAAGTGGTTATTAAAAAAAGGTTCCCCCGTGTTTTATTAAGTAAAATATTTATTAAGTAAAATATTTGTACAATAGTTTTCAATAAATATGCGGAAAATAAGAAACCTACACTGTTCTTCCCTAAACTATATGAATCATTTTTAAAAGATATTATATAGCTTATTTTCTATTTTAAAAATAAATATCTTCAGGCCATGCTGACTGCGTCTACAACTTAATAAAGTTCACCTGAAAGTCGCTTTTTCAGTATGACATTTTACCACTCACGTTCATTGCTTAAAAATCGTAGTTTACGTACAATGAAAATATCCTATAAATATTAATAAGTAGCATAGGAGAGCTACTTATTAATATTAATATGATATCCTTAGTTGTTTGGATTCGGGAAGTGCATAAGCCACTTCACGTTATGTAGGAACACTAGCATCTACTCGAATATGTTAAATTGAAAGGTAATATCCTTAAAAGCTCTGTTACTTGTGTTGAAACTTCTAATACCGCGCACACATACCTAATATATTCTCTCGTATTATTAAAATAGTTTAGTGTTTTGTATACAAGTTTCTCAAACAAAGGTTCTTGGTTCTATCGTAGTTTAAGCTATTTCTATAATGTAGTTTCAATTTCAATAACCTGAGAGTTGTACGATATTTAAGTAAAATGATACAAAGGCAAATCATTACAGTCACAATAAAAAAGATGATATCTAATATATAAAATTCTCGTGTCACAGTTTTCGTTGCCATACTCCTCCGAAACGGCTTGACCGATTTCGATGAAATTTTTTGTGCTTATCCGGTATCTATGAGAATCGGCCAACATCTATTTTTCATCCCCCTAAATGTTAGGGGTAGTCCACCCTTAAATTTTATTTTTTATTTTTTAGACAAAATTTTTAATTTCTATTTTTTTATGATACAACATACAAAAATACATACAATCCTCAATTTTCACCCTTCTACGATCAACCCTTATTTTTTAAGAGGGGGGGATAACTTACTCCCAATTAAATGTTAGGCTCAACAGCCTAACATTTAATTGAAACTTATTACATAGTAACATTAGTATCAAGACAGTTTATTCCTGCTGTAATTAGTGTTACCAGTGCTTGATTTTTTAAATTTTCCGCGCTTTTTCTGGATCAACACTCATTTGCCAGCATTTGTGTCGCGGGAACGAAAACGGGGAAGGGATGAATGGGAATGAGTTAAGATTGGGATAAAAAGTTATTCTTGATGAGAATGGAAACGAAAACGAAACGACACCAGGGCCAAGAACGGAAACAATAAAGTTGGTATTTTTGCGATGGGAACATGGGAAATACGGGAAAGGATGAACGGGAATGAGAAGACTGAGATAAAAAAAGTGATTTTCATGATGAACGAATACTACCCGTGCGAAGCCGGGACGGGCCGCTAGTTTATTATAAAAATATAAAGTAATTTTAATTTATAGTAGACGCGGAATAAAATGTGACAACTTTAAAAAATAAAGGGTACAATATTGAATTCTGAGTGCAGCGGGGGGTAGGTACCACTCTTACGAGGAAAATAAATGGATAATAATTAAAATATAATTATTTACTATACTACTATGTTACATACCTATGTATTTTAAATTATATATATACCCGGTGTGGTTTAACGTTTTAGTTTGCTTTTTATTGGTAACTAACTGTTGGATTTTGAAACTTAAACCATAAAAAAAAATGTTCCAAAATAAAATCAATTTATTTTTATTTTTGTAAAATTAACAAATTTTCACTGCTATTCGAAGTATTATCGAATATGTTACGGAGTCAGTTACTTACTTTGTATAAGCGTTTAAGAATTTTAGTAGCATATCGATAAGACGCAATTATTATTGCATGTTATGAATTAGAAAAATTAAACATTTAATAAAATCAATAAAAAATAAGTTTGGAAAATGCTGTCGAACGTGTGTTATCCTACTGCGCTTTTACAAGTATCAATTTGGTAGAAACAAAAAAGCACACCTTGTATTTTATATATTATACCGAATTTTTCAGCTGGTGTTAGTCAATGACTGGGCCAATTTAAATTTCGCATACACCTTATTTGGTGTCGTCGTGTGGTCATGCTATTCAAATAAATTTTCCTCCGCAATAAGCAAAAACAAATTTTGTTTTCGCTTTTCAGGTTGATTTGACATTTGTGAGTAGAGCAAAAAATCTCTTTCATTACTATTTAGAGTCCTATAAACTGTAAAATTGTGCTTTAGGTCAGCAGTCCACCTGGCCGGGGGGCGTTCAACGCTTCCCCCTCGAGAACTCGCCTACTCCATCGGTTGTCGGTTCTACGGCAAATGTGACCGGCCCATTGCCACTTCAGCTTGCTTATCACTTTGGCTATTTCGACAACTTTAGTTCTTTAAGGATTTCGGTATTCCTGATTTTGTCCATCGAAGCACCATACCGGGGTAATTGGATGTGGAAGGCGGAGGACCGTGTGTGGTGGCGAGCCTTAGGAGAGGCCTATATCCTGAAGTGGAGAGACACGGGCTGATGATGATGAAACTGTAAAAATATAATAATTAATTTGTTTTATCTTTTGTACTTCGAATATTACTTAAATCATGGACAGTGAAAACATAAAACATGTTTACGTGTGAAGCGAATGCATCTTTCACAAGTACACGCCGCCGAACAAAGGGTTTGCGTTTGAATACATCGTCTTACAAAACGTCGTGATTCTTGTACACCTATCCTATTTTTAGGTGATATATACTCGTAGTTAGAATTTGGAAATAAAAATTATGAATAGCCATTTATTTCCTATGACTAATGACCGATTGACCGACTGTTTAGAGACCCTAACTGTATAGCCATGGCTCGCGAGTTCGATTCCCGCCCGGGACAAATATTTGTGTGCATGAACTTGTCTATTTGTTCCATATCTGGGTGTAAGGTATTTCTATACTCGTATGTATATATCGCAAAAAAATAATTTAAGTATCTATATAAGTCGTCTAGTACTTACCACATAACGCAAGCTTAATACTTGCTTACTTTGGGACTAGATGGCGCTGTGGGGGATGTTTCAGGTATAATTATTATTATAACTGGCTCTTGTCAGTGATTTCGTCTACGTGGTATAAATTCTTTGACTTTCTGCCCCTAAAACAGTGGCGTGATGATAATCTTATATTTAGGATTCCGATGTATCTGCTTAAATGTGAAAATTTAATCAAAATCTGTTCAAAAATTCTTAAGCTATATTGAAACACAAATTTTACGGTAATAGACTTAATAGTATAAATTTTCTTGTGAAGAAATTGTTATCAATCCAAACACATGAGTAAATGTAACACGTATAAATTGTAAAAAAATCAAGAACTATTTATAAATTTTAATTGTATCAACGTCTATTACCGCCTTCCATCTTGTACGACATCAACAAACTGTAATTCTATATCATAAATTCATGGACACATATGTTTAATAAATTACGTTGATAGTAATTAGAAGGTTTTGCTATCGTGCTGCCCGAGCCAGTGGCGCCCGCGGCCGGTTCGCCCACACGCCACTCGGAGCTTTCACGAATCGCGTATTAGCCTCGCGACAATTTTCACTGTTTTATTTCTCTTCAATTCTGAGAGTGAATAAATATTAGGATCGGCAATCTTACGACACTCACACGAACGCGACAGTGTCATTGTTAATCTAGTTGTATACTGTATATAAGGTACAAAGTACTACTTGCAGAACTGTGGCACTTCCCACGGACTCGTTACACGTGCCGCTTTTATAGTATTTAACTAGCATTTAAAGAATTATAATAAGCTTACTCGTTTTATATTTATACAGGATAGGACTTCAAAGCGTGTGTGGTCTTCGATGTTTTAAAATTTTGAAATCTCAAAACAAACACGGTATGAGGACATATTTTACGTTTTTTAGGCTAATGAATGTTTGTTTTTTTCTTGTTTAAGTTTTTTCATTATAACATAATTAGCTTACTTGCAACGAAACAAAATAAACTAAATATCTCATGTAAATAACGCTAATGCAGTAAAAGTTCTATTGATGAAAGTTCTCGCATGAAGAGACTATAATATTTTAAACATTATATTGCGGGACATTGCTCTTGTTGGAGGCTGCGTGTGACAGGCTTCAGTCAGCGGTCGAGAGCAGCGTGCGCGCACGCATGCCTGGTACGGTTCTAGCCAGTGTGTTACTACGCGGCTTGTTTACAAACATTACGTTCGATACGACACGTAGATACGCCCTTTCATAAACCCGGTCTCAACTTTGTCGCCATGCATGACCGGACCTCCATTAAATTATCAGAGAAATAGACGAAATAAACACAAATATTGTATTTATGGCTTTCTGTTCAGTGAGACTTCGACGCTTTAATAGGCTGTCGCAGACATAAAATTAAAGACATAATGTGACAGTACCGTGTGTAGAATTCACTGTTAAAAGTGCTTATTACTGCGTTGCCTCGATATGAAGTTGTCAATCGCGATTGTTTATACTATCGTCGTTTCGATCTTGGTTGGCGGAGAAGTGCGTATCCGTGGCCGTGTACGGCGTCGGCATACCGGGACCAGGTTGGGTCGGGCCGTGTTACCGCCTTGTTCGTTCAACGAAACAATTATCGATGATGAATTGCTGTTGATGGCGGCTATAGAGCAGTCTGCCTACATTTTCACGGGAAAAGTTTTGAACATAAAGAAGGTTAAGTTGGAAGAGCGGCCGAACGGAAAGAGGAGCAACCTATATAAAGTTAATTTACGTAGAGTCTTGAAAGGGGAAGTAGGAGATTATTTAAAACCGGATAGAGTAGAGGAGACTTCTGGTGGTATCTTACTAGTGGAGAAGGCACGAGCGCGTGAATCGTGCGCACCGAGTCCCCGCCCGCGCCTCTCTGCTATATTCCTGTGTACGGGAGGCCCGGAGCCTGCCCGAGGCCCGCCGCGGCTCCGTTTACTCATCGATCCGATCCCTCTGACACTTTATCATCTAGATAGAGTCAACGCCGCCGTAAAAGGTAACGTTATCTTGTATTATTAACGTTTTTAAATAATCGGCCACTGAGGTAGTCGTATCTTGGCTTTCGAGGACATCGATTATTTTTCTTGTTTATCAATAAGTTGTCGGATAAATCTATGTTTAAGTCCAACTTCAATTTACGCCTGTAAATTTAGATTAAGTTATTATTATAATAACAATGTTATTATAATAACTGTCTTAAACACGTATTAGGTATCTTACATTGGTACACATAAAAGTGTAACAAATTACCCTTTCACGGGAAAAATTCACCAAAAAAGATGACTATCCAGAATTCGAACAGATCACGCAGAAAATTATTTGAATAAAATTTCCATTGGCTCTGGGTCATTTTACGCAGTAGGGAATCAAGATTTTCCAATTGATTTGGAACTTCGCTCTTCCGATAAGCCCTTCATCGGAGATTTCTCGGAGTCGCCTTTGCCTTACTGTAAGCAATAATCGTTGACTCAGCGGCTTTCCGTAATTGAAGATTTGAAGGAGCTGTAACATGGAAAATAAAGAGGATAGGGGAGGAAGGAGGTCGGAAATATTATTCAAAGAAAAAAAATTACGATCGGTTAGCAACAAGATTTTAAATAAACGTTAAATAAACTGTGGGCGAACGTTGGGCTGAGCACCGTGAACGCATTAAGAGGTGATTTTGATCGACGTCTCGACAGCTGCTCGTTAACTTAATGGAACGAATGTGTTCCGAGCGTTTATAATGTTAATTATATTATTACGACGCGTCCGTCTAAGGATTGTCCTTTTGGAATTTAACTCAGGATTGCAAAGACGTGTAATCCTTTCTTTTTATACCTTTTATCTTACGCCTGGATAAGATTAGATTGTTGTTTATTTTCGCTTACTCAAAATACTCTGTAGAGAATGTGATGGACACATTTTAAAGAGTCAGATCCAATTGGTTCTTTTTAAAAGCTTAAATGAATCTCTTATCTTGCTATGTGAGAATAAATCATTGGAATATATAGAGATGAGTTTGTTAGACCGGCGCAGGATAGTCGACTAGACAACTAGGCAGGATAGACAACGTCCTCTTTTCAGTTTGTTACAAATTGAAAATTAATAATGGTTGAAACACATATTTGGGTTTGTTTAATAAAGTATTTGTGCATGTCTCAATTTTGGTATGTTTTTTATAAAATTTTTACATACAATACATCCCTACAAACGCCCGTTTTCTTCCACTTAATGGTTGAATTGAAAGAAAAACTTTCTTACTGAATGCCTGCGTTATAAGGGGGATCCCTGTATAAAATTTTAGGTTACGTATAATATTTTCATACGATTTGGGCTGTCTGTTGTTATGTTAGTCAGTCAGTTTCATCTTTTTTAACCGATTTACAAAAAGAAAGAGAATGTTCTTTCCATATTCAAAACGTATGTTTTTACACGTTTTACCATAGTTGATTTTCGTACAAAACTTTTGTAGCACGTCGAAATGTTGAAATAATCTTAATGTTGAAATCGTCAGTGCCGACGAATCACATGATCACATTATTATTTTTTGTTAGAGTTAATATTTCTGTAAAGCATTAAAATTTGCAACCTATGTTTCACTCGTTTCAGTAAACGGTACCTATCTTTCTGTTTAAGTAAAAAATAAAGTAAAAAAAAAGTTAAAGTAGGTCAATCTAATATTCCAATACATAGGTACGAAAACGGGCCTGACAAATCAACTATCAGCCTGCTCATACATTTGTCGCGTTGTTGATTTCGACAATTGTAGACTGAAAAACTATGTTTGAGTTGTCAGATTTATCAGTGTCATGCCTAATGAGCTATGATGACATTTGGTTCTGTAAATAACAAGCTATATAATAACTTTCTGCAGTAAAATTTTCTTAGTCGTAACGTATAGTCATATTGGTTTATTATTTCCCTAACCTTAATAATACAGCGTGGCAAAAATTATTTTCATCGATTGTGTTCATATTAAATTCTATTTTAAAGATTTTGTTCTCTTGTATATATCCATTAACTGCAGAACTAAATGTAAAGCTTCAAAGGTATATTGTAAACTATTTTAAGTTTCAATATATCTAAAAAGTAATTATTATATTTTTTAAGTTATATTGCTTAGAAGATATATTCTTATTTTGTTTTACAAAATAAGTGTATTCTTATTTTTTTTTATAGAATTCATTAAATAAAACTCTTATTGAACTCAAGTAATTTAAATAACAATTTAATTTAAACACATGTATTTTATTGACATCGTTAATGGCTATTTTGAATTGTAAACTTCATTTTTTTCATTTTAAATTCCGAAATTTTTAGCCATTGCATAATCTCATTTCCGATACTTTTTCCTGGTCTAGGTTTTAATTAAACATTAGCCAAACAAATTTTAGTTCACTTTCCATTTACGAGGAACTAGCTGCTTCATGATATTTTATAACTTGCTTTGCTGTTATATTGATTTAATCTCTATGATACGACGAATGTTTTACACAGAATTTTCATTAATTTAGCTTTTAATGTCATTTAATCGATTTTGTTTACGTGGTATATTTTTGTACTTACTGCTCTGTTGGTAAACTTTATGTAAAATATGTAAAAGCTTAAGCAATATTGGTGTAGTGATTTTCAATTATACGCGTTCAAACAAAAACAAATAGATAAGCAAACATGTACAATGTACAAACATCCCTCCGGTAGTCTTGTAATAGAATAAATTGCATAAAAGTACGAATTGACTAGAAGCTCTCTTCTGCGTTTACCGTCTAACCACTCATACTCAAGCTAGCTTGTGCAAGATGGCAAGATTTTCAGTCCGCGAAGTTCCCGCGCGCCGATCTTCACCCCCTCGAAATTGCGGTTAATATTTTCGATACTGTGAAGTGACATTTATGACTCTATCAAATCCAAACGCTGCTGTCAACTTTATTTATCCTATGATAAATTGGAAATTAACCAAAGATATCAATTACTCTTTTTGGCATTTCAAACTCTTCTAGAAATATATATAAAATATGTACAACCGACTACAGTACATTTCATTTTCTTCCAAACATAGCACCGAGCAATCCGGCTCTAGTACACGGCAAGAATGTGTGAAGCGGGCAATGTAGAACACTATGTCGAACGGCGTAGTTCGCAGATATTGGAAGCGTCTCGTGATTAGATGCACATGTGCGAATACCGCTCCACAGGCGCCGGGCTTTTGTGCGAACTTTGCGAACGACCGCACCCGTCGGTAATAAACGCTTTATTGTAAACACCGAATGTTTGGTACTCGAGCGCAACTCTGTTGACAATGTTGATTGATGATGTACGGCTATTCAATAAATGTTAACTGTACTTAAATGTACCTACATTCTCGATTATCGTAATTGCTAGGTGAGAGTTATTAATATCTATGTCGCTGTAAAATTGTTAGATGGGTAAAATTAGTAATTTACTTGAAATGTAAATTTTGATTGTTTGTTTTATTGTCTTTTTAAATTATAATAAATTTTAATAATATAATTTAATTAACCTGTGTTAGTACAATTTTCTCCTAACTGCTAGTAAGACTTTGGGCAAATCATTAATCAAAAATATTGGTAAGTAGGTATATCCAAATTGACACAAACGACAGACTAGGTTATGTTCAGAATTGTTGTACTTTATTTCTTTTGTTTTGTTCTTGACATTTCTTCTTACGGCATCAATGATCCAATGCATAGGGAATGCTATATAATAGATATATTTAATTCTAAATAGTAAAAAACGTAGGGACTAGTATGAAAGTATGACCAATATGACGAATAGTTGACAAGAAATGGAAGTATATACTGTACAGTTATCAAAACATAAGATATTACTTTCATATCTATTTGTTTTCTGTATAATTTAAATTTATTAAACATATTTTGACGTAGGTACTTTTCATTATTAAGTATAGTTTATAGCTTTCATTTTAACAAAAATAAAAGGATAATTTAAAGTGGATTATATTGTTTATCTTTGTATATCATATTACTTTTTAAATTTATGCTGAGAAGATAGTTCTTAAAAAAAAATGAAAGTTTAAACCTGTGCTTAAAGCGCCATAGCTACATAGTCTATTCTGAGAAGAAACACTTTAAAGCTACTATAAAACCACATCTAATGGAATAAATAAATAGCGATGAATATAAAAGAAAAAGTATGTAATGCCTTAGGTTTGTAATATCTCGAGTGCACAATCGGAGGTCGGGGCGACAGATAGGATCGGCGCATCGGGGCGCCGGCCATCTGCGAGCCGTGAGACCGAGAAAGTCACGTACACTCTGCATAATTAATATCTTCGCTTTGTATAATAAATTAAATTTACTTAGGGTTTATCTTCGTTAGGATTTTTAATGGTTAAGTTTCGTTTAAGTTTGTGTAAAGTATATTTTATTTATTTATTCAAAGCAAACTTACAGCTATATAATCGAGACTTAAAGTCTTTCAAATACACATCTATAAAGTCAATTACAAGTTTACGCAAATTACTTTTCATACAAGGCGATGAATGAGTAGAAAATTAAATAATTGCAATTTACAAACATATAAGAAAGTACTTAAATAAGATGTGTAAAGATTTGGTAATTAATTATGAATGTGTGTGTTGTGTATATGTCGCTTGCGTGTGCTTGTGTGTGCTTGCGTGTGCGTGTGAGTGTGTGTTTGTGAGTGCATTTGTGTATGCGTAGGGAAGTGAATATGCGTGCATGCATTTTTGTGTACTCCACTCACTGGCCAGTGCTCTGAGAGGAGGACAGACGATTACAGACAAAAGGAAAAACATATCAAGATCCCTGAAAGTCCCTTCGTATGTTTGTACAAGTCTATATATAACTGAGTGTTCGGCGTAATTTGTATGCGTCGTGCCGGCAATCAAGGAGCGCGCGCACGTTTCTCGTACGCACTGTGCTAGCCCATAAACCTATCTGCGCTGCCAGTATATGGCAGCGCAGGACAGGACCGTCTACCGTTGATCTTACCATATCATATAGAAGCTTCATATCGGTGACAATACGCCTGTCCTCCAGAGGCAGCAGGTGAAAGGAAGTCTGCTAGCGTAGGCTCCCTCTCGTCTAAGGCGATAGTTTAAACGGCGTGTAAAACCGCGTTGCACAGACTCCAATCGCGCAACATGAGTCACATAAGTAGGAGAGCAGACAGGTGAGGCGTATTCAATTATACTTCTAACATAAGCAAAATATAAAATTTTAATCGATTCAATTTTTTTTGCAATATTTAGTGCTTCTTTGAAGAAACCCCAACATTTTGTAAGCTTTTTGAATAATGTACTCGAAATGAGAGGTATACGATAACTTGCAATCAAGCATGAAACAGAGGTCATGGACGAGTTCGACCCTAAGAATTGCAGCACCGTTAAGATTATAATTCTGGATTATGAAATTATATTTTCTGATGAAGGTGATCGTTTGGCATTTTCTCACGTTCACGCTCTCAGTACTTGGCTAGCCTATCAAGGTCCGATTGAAGCCTGTCACACGGGCAGGTGGAGCACGTCATTCGCCAAGCCTCTTGCGACCCGTAATGGCTTCGCGCCTCCCGCTGCGCGCTAAACTTGGCGTCTACAAGACGCATATCTGCTCGCGACTGACCTACGCAGCACCGGCATGGTATGCGCTGTCCTCGGCAACGTCCCGTCAAAGATTGCAGCAGCAACAGAACGTCGCCTTGCGTGTGATCGTGGGAGCCGGGCGGTACGTCAGAAACGACGTAATCGCTCGCGACCTGCGGATCCCATCGGTGGAGGAGTTTGTGCACAGATTGGCGCGTCGTATGTTCGACTGCGCCGACAACAGCTCCTTCACCCACCTCCACAACATAGCTCCGTATCGCGAGCGGTTGCCAAACGGGCGCCCGCTCCCACGCGAACTACTGACGTTACCCAGCACATCGCAGGGCGACGCGTTGCCTGCCCGACGAGACTAGGCAGCATTAACCATCTATCGACCGTCGGGGCCGTGACCTCGACGAGAAGATTTCCGGGAACAGGGGGAACCCTATACCCGACCCTGCTCCCTCCTGAGGGAAGTAGATGACCCGAACTAACTAACTAATTAGCAGCAGAACGTATCGGCATGAAAATTTTCTTATCATCAGCATACATTAATATAAAAAAAAACATAAGCAAGACTCGATATCATATAAATAAATATTACATAATAGCGAACCTTGGTGTGATCCCTTTAGGACGCCCGATGGAATTAAATTGAAGTTGGATTTTAAAACCCATATTCTTACAGCTTGCAGTCGATTCTCGAGATATGATATTAGCCAGCTCAAGAGGTCGCCGTGCACGCCGATACTACTCAGTTTTGATATCAAAGTGCCATGATGGATGCGGTCGAAACATTTGGAGTAGTCGGTGTAAACGACCGACGTCGACCTGGAAGCTTTTTATCCATACGCTGTGCAACGAAGTCAGAGTTGAACAATTACCTTAACATTTCACATCTGGAACGAAAACGTCATCATCAATATAATATTCCTTTTACAGTGACAATATTTCGGCTGAATAATACAAAATGTTTCAAAATTATTTTGTCAAGTAAGTTTTTTTTGTTTTCAACATTTTCATAGTTCTGTTATTAGGTTCATAACAACACATAACAACAACACTGAACAACACTTAGACTACGATACCTACAACCAAAGTTACATCGTTAATCCTGTAACGATACTGTCGCTAATAGTATACCAACCTTTGATCCAGCAAGAAGTGTATGTACCCATCTGAGGAGTGATTCTCGTACCGCTTGACTTTATGTCTCATGAGACATTGTTGATGAAATTTAATATATTTCTAGCGAAAACATAATTCTATATTTTCGAACGCCATATAAAATATTAAAAATTTTGAGGATCATATGAGACATACCAACTTTCATGATACAAAATTACGTTTTGACTAGAAACAAAATATCATCATCATCAGCCCATTTTACCCCACTGCAGGGGCTTAGGCCTCCCCCAGGGTGAGGAGGGGGTTTGGAGCTTAAATCCACCACGCTACTCCACTGCGGGTTGGAGATTGTAACGACCGCTATCTATTGACAGCGTCCGGGACCGACTGCTTAACGTGCTCTCCGAGGCACGGAGTCAGTGATAGTTAATGGACTTAAGTCAGAAAAACTCATTGGTACACGCCCGGACCATGGTCCTATGGCCTTATAAATTTGAGACAGGTTCGTTGCGCTCTGGGCTATCATGACAGAAACAAAATAAGTTTCATTGAAATTGTCTCATGAGACTAAAAGTCAAGCGGTACGAGAATCACCCTTAACTTGTTGGTTATAAGGTGTACTACGTAGACCCAAAGGATGGTTTAACGATAGATGCATCCATTAAGCTAAAAAAAAATTGGACCCACTTTTAGGTTTCAGTTCATCTATGAGTTGAAACGTAAAAATGTCTCCACGAAATGCCAAGAAACTACTAAAATTTATTCATTCAGTTATTAAAAATCTCAGATGTAAACAAAAAAAAAATTTTTTTAAATGTAGCTCACAATGTTAAAAAATTAAGATCTTCATTAAAAAATAATCCTTTTTATTGTTTTTATTTGAAATTAGAGATGATTTTAGTAGTTTCGTAACATTTGCAGTTTTAGATTATATAGGATACAATATAGTTTTAAGACTTATCCCGGGCGATGACACGAACAATTTCTAGTAATTGAATAATTTTATCAAAGCGAACTGTACCGTTTTCGATCCATGCACCACACACGTTGGCGAGTTTGGTGCATTCGTTACGATGAATATCGCATTATTAAGAATTCGATAATCTTGCTCAGGTATTTTAGAAAGTTTTAACATTTTTACTAACGTGCACAAGGCCATGTTACACTATGACTTAATTCTTTATTTGAAATGGAAATTACATTTTTTTATTGCACAAAATCAGATAAAAACAAGAAACAGACATAAAAATAAAAATATATTTCTGATTATTCCCAAATCGTCATCGATCCTACGTACGAATCTGTACCAATGATATTTATGACAATCTCGTCGTTTTTAGAATGGTAAATCCATAACAGGAGCTTTGAGTGATGTCGGTCAGCATAAATAGAGTAAACTCGGTCTAGAGAGAAAAGTTTGTTATTGCTACGCAACAGTACGTGCGTCGTGGTCCGTCAAGAGCGAGCGCGACTCGCCCGCCCACGCATGTACCACTTTCCAAATTCCGACGCTCGCAATCGTCTCGTACATGCGATCGCAGGAAGCTTATCTACTTTATATAAATAGTTTCGAAAAGTAAAAGAAAGAATTTTGGTTTGCTAATGCGAAAGAGAAAAGTATATACGAGTATAATATATGCGTATTGTATATGTTAGAGTAAGATCGATGAACGAACATTTTCGTTTACGGATGGGTCTATGCTTCAAAATATTTTTTTTTGTTTAAGATCTGTCATGGTTTATTATGATTACGTATATATTTAATGGATACAACCCTTTTAAAAAGAAAACTTCACTGAACAATAAACATTTTATGTGTGAATATGATTACTCACATTTAATTTTCTTAATTCTATTATTTAGAACTGTCACATTTTCTTTAAATTGGTTCTGATAAGCATTTGAATCTCAATTGTTAAGTACCACTGGTAATTTATTTATAACTTTAGTATGGTAGTTTGTTCGCCCTCCGTCCGTCCGTCCGTCTATTCGCGCTCCAACGTTGTTATTTTCTCACGCATTTCTTTGCAACTCGGCACAGAACCTCTAATTTTATAGGAGTTAATAAAGGAATTAAAGATTAATTTATTGTCGAGTGCATTTTTTTGAAACTTGGCACAGAGGTTCTCGTTCACCTATAGTTTTGGTAGTAACATTTACGAGCTGGTAGAAGTTAATGGAAGAATTAAATATTTCCTTATTTTCCAACAAGTTTGGTACAGAGTTTAAAAAAAATTGGAATTGAAGGAAGTTAAATATATATCAAAAAAAGTAGAAAGAGGAGTTGAATTTACCTGTTTTTCAATATTTTTTTTTTGAATTTGGCACAAAGGTTTCTTTCGACCTCTAGTTTTGCAGGTGCCATTTTAAACCTGATGGAGAAATTGTAGGATTTTAGACCTGAAGGTCATATGATAACCAGTACTTAAATCAAATTATTACAGTTGATTTGCTTACAACATAACTTCAACTTGATTTGATTCAATTTGTTTGTTTTGTTGACTGATGAATGATTGATGTTTTGGTTATCTCATGTGCATAGTTCATGAACACTGGTGTGAATTTTTTAGTCTTGCCTGAACTAATTTTAAGAAAATCAATACATATGTGTAACACCGAATGTTTAAAGATGATTTGGTTAATTAGTTGGATTGATATTGGTGTATTAATAACACAGTAAAATAATTTACACAATCTGGAACATAGAGTTAGAAATGCTGACATTGTCTAAAAAATAATTAATGGATTCAGGGTTGTCACAAAAAGAATATGACTCAATCAATCATCAATCAATTAATCATTTACAAATTCAACCGAAATCCTACAACAAATTCTATTAATACATACAAATGTGAAAGTTTGGATGTTTGGTGCTCAATCACGCAGGAATGGAATAACGAGTAAACGTGGTTTTTTCCATAGATATAGTTTATGAGCTGGAAAGTACATAAGCTACTTTTTACCCCGGAAAAAGGCACCGGTCCCGTAGAATAACTTTTATTCATGCTAAAACGGCTAAACGGATTTTGATGCTTTCTGATGACTTCAGTTAAGATGGTATAATGGTGATGGCTTTTAATAGAGTCCCAGCATTTAATGGAATAATAACCACCTTTAACAATTTCAGTAGGCGACGCCAGTGAAAACAGAGATTTTGAAGTATCGATGTGGGCGGTGTGCCTTTTTGTATTGAATAAAATACGAAATCATTTCTAAATCTTAATCAAAGAACATATCTATACATAAATCAGGAAGACATTTGTGTCTTCCACTGTTCACATCAACTTGTGGTTGTGAACGGACGCGCAGTTAGAGCATAGCAAAGAACATAAATCAATTTAAAAAGATTAGGCAGAAACCTATTCAGTTTTACATACATTTCTGGTCTAAAATAGAATTAATATATTTTTTTTCCTATTAATTTTGTGCTGATATTATAATGGATACTACCTTTATATGATAAATTAACGATAAATCGAATACCGATTAATCGAAATAAATTATCGATTCATTGATTGTTACGTCGGTACAAGTTTATAAACTGATGTTAAAACATGAGATTATTTTTTATTACATAACTTTGCATTAATTTGCATTTTTTGGTTTCTCCATATGTCACAGATAACTCCCGAAACGAGAAGAAGCTTTTCCAAGTAGTACTTCGTAATTTATTTACTAATCATTTACTCATTCATTATACATTAAATTGCATTTATTTGCCGTAATCTGCGAAACAAATGAAAATAAAGCCGAACGGCTATAAACCGACTCGACGGTTAAAGGATTGAATCGACCTGTATTTAGCCCTGAACCAGTGGATTGTAAAGTGATTAATTATGTCTTGATAGCATCCGAAAGCCGAGGTGCAAATTTAAGCTCATCCCGGCAGGAAGGCGTCTGTAAACCGTGCGTATTGGCTTCAATAACAAGATTGGGTTAAATTGCGATCCGTGATTACAGTTAAAAATTACTTCAATATATTTATTTATTGCATGTAATTATAAAAACACTGACCGATGGTCGATGGTTGTGTTCGTTTGTGTAATAAGACTATGACTAATATAAATGTATGTGATATTTTATGACTTCGGTAACTTAAAGGATTTTAATTAGAGTTTTAAACTAAAAAGCATAACATTTTCGTTCGTTTTAAAGAGGAATGGTGTGAGCAAAGAAAACTCCACTATTTTAAGCTATACAGGTCTTGATACGTTAGAACGAAATACGTTTAGTTTAAAACTCTAATTAAAATCCAGATATAGACTTCTACTGGTTAAATAAAAAAATAAACAGAAGAAGTCTACGAAGGAGTTTTGTACTAATTTTTAGGGTTCCGTACACACAAGGCAAAACAAAACCATTGCTGTTACTCTGCTGTCGTCCGTATTGAATTTTGGATATTTTGTGTAGAATGTTGACCCAAAACCGAATATGGAATCAAAAATTAAATTAAATAACTTTGCAGTGTTCCATATGTAAAAAGAAGCAAAAAGTGGTTTTATCTAACCCAGGCATGTGGGGTGTCATCGTCTTTAGTTTTTTTTTTAGAATTCGGTATTACATTACATAAAAATTGTGAATTATGTAAAACAATGTGTAGATGTAATTAACATGTTTTTCTCGTGGAAGACTGTTAGCATAAACAAGTATAATATAGTTCTTATAAATAGCCAGATGATCTTGTGAATCTTGATGGGTGGAGTAAAGTATAAATTGGTCTGACTTCGAGTAAAATCTGGGGAATTACTTTTAATTAAAAAATAATTACTTCGAATTTTATGTATTCCGATCTCGGAATTTCGGGATATTAATTTTTCAGTTTTACGAAAACGGCATTATATTATTATGATCCCGAGCTTACACTGTGATCTGTGTAGGTACATGTAAATAGTGTACCCTCAGTCGAATCGCAACTTACAATTCTATTTAAAGCAAATCCCATACGTGCGTGTTTCGGCGATTATTGAAATGTTTAGATTATTGCTGCCTCATTAGAGCCTCGATGTGTTTGTTCTTAATGTAATATTTACCCGACTACGCGACGCAAAGGAGAGTAATGTGTTCATGTTTATCGGGCTATATTATGTTTGTTCCTTTGTGGCGCTCTAGAGACGAAACGCGTGGGCAGATTTTGATAATTCTTACGACAATTTGTCCTAATCGTGTGAGTGTCACTAAAGACAACAATATTCAAATATCGACAAAACGATAACCAGACGCCATATTTGACAAAAGAAAAATTAAAGTCAGTGAACTATATCAAGTGGGGAAATAATTGAAAAGTCTTTCAAAAGGTTTCTTAAATATTATTTATTTTTAAGTTGGTTGGTAACCGTTCCAACTAAAATTTTTATTATTTAATATTTACAATATAATAGAATATATAAAGTAACAGATGAGTAGATGGATTTACTTTCTTAAATATCTTAAACGTGAAAATAAAAAAACCCGACTGCGTAAAAAGTAAACTTAAAAAAAGGTAGAATCAAGATGTCCTACTTCTCTCACCAATCCCACAGCACACGAGTACAGCATAGAAAACAATATCATGCAATCGGAGGTATTAGTTAACCTCGTTAAACTTAAGAAGATGCTTGTGATGATATTATAACATAACAATAACATATGTACACATCACAACAAACGTCTAAGCCCCAAACTAAGCATTAGCTTGCCTTTTTAGGTACCAAGCGAAGACAACACATACAAATAACAACCAAGACTCGGTACCAGTATCAATATTCATCATATAAATACTGATCCGATCTGGGATTCAAAACCGGGACCTCCAGCTTTGTAGGCAGGGTCGCTACCCACTAAGCTAAGTGGTCGTCCGTATCGTCGTATTATATTGTTTACAGTACGAAATTAGGGTG
Source organism: Luffia ferchaultella (assembly GCA_949709985.1). Classification (NCBI taxonomy): domain Eukaryota; kingdom Metazoa; phylum Arthropoda; class Insecta; order Lepidoptera; family Psychidae; genus Luffia; species Luffia ferchaultella. The sequence goes on along the minus strand of OX453240.1, from coordinate 11,907,948 downwards.
TACTCGCGGGATGTGGCATGGGAGAGAGAAGAAAAACATTTTGTTTTTTTTTTTCAAGTTCGCTTTCTAAGAAGTTGGTTTTTAAATTTTTTTATTCACTTTATTGTGGTGTTTCTTTAGAAACGATTACCATATTTATGTTAAATTTACTATGCTTTATTCTGAAAATTGCGAGAGAAAAGAAAGGGATTTTGTCTTAGTACGTATTAAATTAATAAAACACTTGTGGACATTGGTATTTTAATGTTTATTAATGATCATGAAAAGAACATCTAAATGATGCCTGTTGGGCCCATATAGAATGAAGATGCTTGATCACGAAAATCAAAATCTTGTTAGAAACAACCATTTTTAATCCGACTTCATTTAGTCTGATAATTTGCAATAATTCTTTACAAATACAGGTTTAACTCTTTAAAGAATAGACTTTATAGATTTAGCTTGAAATTTTATTTACATTTTAATTAGAAACTTAGAATTTTATTCCTATGATTTTAAAATACCTATCCGATTTCGTGTAACTCCCGATCTCGGTAATTTATAATCTAAAATTTAATGGAACTGAAATAATAAGTGAATCGAAAAGCTCACTGCAGATAGTCCGCCCATAGACATCCGCATTATAACAGCGTGGGCGGCATATGGCCAAGCGAAAACTGTTTGGCGTGAGATTACTTCTTTTGTATTTATATTGTGGCTGCGGTCGGGGTGGCACATGAATATTCAGTTGCTGGACTGCTCCGCCGGCTGCCAACCGTTTAGCAATAACTGTTAACTCGCTCTCTATTGTGTTACCCGCGACACGGGACGTGCGCCGTCGTCGGTTCTATTTGTTCGCCGTTTCATTTCGCCCGAATAAAAGCTTCGGGATGCCTTTTTGTTGTAAAACCTATTATAATTTTTCTCGAACTGGAAACATTGTTTTAACTAATATAAATGCGAGAGTGAGTTTGTCCGTTCGTTTGTTTTTACTTCGCATCGTAGTAGGGAAACGAAACGACGAGTTTTTTGGTACGCCGATTTGACGGTATAAAAAAAAAACACGGATTACTTACACTTAATTTTGTTTGAAGGTTACCACGGAACATGCATATAATAAATATTCCACAAATAAAATTTGGAGTTGTGATATAAAACTTAACATTGGTACACATTAAAGGAGTGAAATACCGGAAGTGGTACGATTACGTAAACGGTAACCTAAAAAACATAGGTATATGAATGCGCTATTATATTTATATCTCGCGGATTTTGTGCTTGTTCAGTAAAACACACAGAAAATCCTTCACTTGCTTGTTTCGCTCAACACAACAATTCCTTTGATAATACAATACGAAATAAATAAAATATTTCATTCTTCAATTTTATGCGCCCATATTTATGAATAATTTTTTTTACTTCTCTCACATTTCACATCGATTTAACAAGTTGACAAGTGTTGCTTTATTTTCGAAACCTCAGTGGTTCTGTATCGCTTTGCAGAAAACTCCCATCAAATAAATTTTTCTCATTTATATTTAGGTGGCCTCTCTGAAATCAAACTAGTGAGGGGAAAGTGTCAATCCTCGATATAAGAATTATTGGTCCCATGTCGTAAGCGTTTGTTTACGGTGATGAAGGTTATAACGGCTCTGTTTTGACCAGTCACAGCTAAGCTGCGCGTACGCAAGCGTCTCTACGGCGCCGCTCTGACGCGTTTTTTTTACGCAACTTTGTGTGACTCGATAGGCCGTATCGGGCTTTTCATTTTGTTATTCTATCTGTGGGTAGTTTTGTGTTGTCGTCTCGCGCTAATACTCGTATATTCTCCAATTTTACAACTCTGTCCGCCCACGGCGAAATGAAAGTCTATATTTGTTATGACAAAAAAGTTTTCCCGCTTCGGGCGTCATGAAAATAATCATATTGTTAGTTTCTTTCTCGTTAGCGATGACAATCCAAGCTAATTTTCGGCCTAATGACGAAATAAACAATGGAAAATGTGCACCGCGTAATTCTAATAGCCATAATTGCGTCTCAAATGCGACATTTACAAATGACCGTGATGTCCTTCTTTCGGCCGTGTCGGAATCAAGATATATATTTGCCGCTAGAGTTTTAAATTATAAAACGATTAGACACGTGGTCGATTCGTTTCGAAAAGTTTTCTACGTCTATAAGCTTTATATACTAAAACTTTTAAAAGCTGATATTGACGGTTTAAGGAAGTATGTATACGAAGGTGCATCGAATAATATGAACAGTGCTATAGTTTTTGTGAAGTGGATGCGAGTAAGTCGCTGTCCTACGTATTTTCGTAAAGGCACCTCGGGTATATTTCTCGGTGGGGATTTCTTCGAAGTGAGGAAGTCAAGACGTAGACCTCTGCTACGTTTGCTAAATGAGCCCCTTCCGTTGTACGAGCTAGAGAAAGTAAATAATGCTCTAGAAGGTAAAATATTATACAATGTATTAAAATTTTCAGAAATTGTTAATACCATATGTATTCATATTTTATTTATCATATTACGTTTCCGTATACTTTATTGATGCATGCTACAATTCGATGTTTACCAATAAATATATGACATTGAAGGTATGGACTAGCAAATAGATTGTACATATGGACAATTTTTTTAATAAGCATTATTTTCAGATTTAAATTATTTAACATTAAGGCCCAGTTCTCAATTTTGTCTCTGTTAACGCCTCGAATTCAAAGGTTTACTAGCGTTCGTTTTTGATATTACACTAATGAAAACAATTTATATAAATAAAAGTAATTTAAATATCGATAAAAATGTTATATTAAAATGATTTTTATTGTTATTAAAACTTTAATATTACACGACAATACATTATGTTATTACATACACATACATATTAAATACACGTATACAATTACGTATTACAACAACACATTATTACATTGCAATATAGTATTATTTCGCGTAAAAATAAATAACACCATAAGATGCGCTAAAAAATTATCCAGCATTAAATAGTTTTGGTTATCGTTTTAACTCCAAATTAATCAAATATTTATTACAACCTTATTTTAAATGTATAAGAGCAAGCAAAACAATATTTCACAATGTTATTGTTGTCTTGCTTTCCTTTAGGTACCATCGCGTAGCGTCTCTCTCTCTCTCTAATGTTAGTAATAATCGGGCTATAACTGGGGTAAAATATTAAAACTAAGTCGTAAATATGCTTTTATGGAATAAAATCTTACAATTCGTGACAAAAGCGAGGTCAAATTACCATGTTTAATCATATTAAACTAGACCATTTTACCTTTATGTTTTTATTACCAACAATTAGAAGCTTTTAAGATAATGATCTTTGCCAAATGACGTGCGCGTTACTTTATTTAAGAGGATTAACGTCAAGCTATTAGAAGGGCGCGACTGGCTTGAGTTAAGTAAATAAAAAACTGGAGATATTATCATAAAGAGAGCAGGTAGGAAATCAATAGAAAAGTTTGTAAAACTGTACTTGTAATATACCTTATATGTATATATGTTCTCTTTCCTGGTAAATATCCTTTAAAAATAATTAAAAAATATAAGAAAGTAAATATAATAAATAAATAAAATAAATAAATAAAAAATAATTTAAAAAATAAAACGCTTGCTCTGCATATTGGATTGATGTCTTTTATAACTAGCGAGCCGCCCCGGCTTCACACAGGTGGCAGAGCATATAAGCATTAATGTTTTTTTCTGTCGTAAGGTCCTATCAGCTTATTACGTCGAATACATTGATTACATTTGATTTGATTTAAATGTAACGTAAGTTAATTCTACTTGCGAGTATTTTTACTGTATTTTATTTCTAATTCAGTACATATTTGAAAAATTAAAGGATATATACATAAAAACTAACTAAAATATTTTTTCATATTTACAACATTGTTAATTTCTGCCTCACCACACTGATATGGGGACGACGACGACCGGCGTCGTTTTTTTTTCGCGCGATAGTTTTTTATTTCGCGATATTTCCTAAGATATTAATTTAAATCGTATGGTGTAAAGAGCACTCATAATCTGCATAAAATGCTGAAGGCAAATAACGTACTTAATTTGATAAATATTAATACTGAATCCGTATTAAAATAAATAAATTGCAATTACCGCATCAACATTTTTTTAACATAAAGATACGTATAGTAAGCTATCTATAAAAGATAGACATATGCTATTCAGAACTTTTCTTTAGCCCAATAAAAGAGAAACAATTCCTCTGTACATTATTTTGTTATATCTCAAAGGGATTAGGCAGCGTTTTCAATGAAAGTTGCAAGCCGGCTTGATTTTTTCCGACTTCTTTAACAATAATCGTCATATTTCAACAAATTTGCATAAAATATTAATAAATTATACACGTAAACCTTCCTTTTGAATCACTCCGTCCATTGGTGTCACTCATATGCCAATCCGTTTGGTAGTTTTTGAGATTATCGCGTTCAGACAGACAGACGCGGCGGGAACTTTATTTTATAGTATGTAGTGATATGAGTAATTTTTGTACCTACTTATACATAAATTTATTTCGCCTAGCTCGGAAACGGCTCTAACGATTTGGATGAAATTTTGTATTTAGATAAAATTTTACTCTTTGAGTTTATATTTTATAGAAGTATTTCTTGAAAAATGCAATTTTAATCGATTTTTTTTTACCATACTATTAATATACTCACACCTGCCATAACGACACCGCATTTAAAAAATTAAATTAAATTCATAGACCTATTGATACCAGTAATATCAGTTTCTGAAAAAATGTTATATTTCATAACTCTCCTAAGTACTTCTGAAAAAACTACAGCAAATCTTAAAAATGGTATTCAGAGTATATTCTTTGAAAAGGGCCTCTAAGGATTTAATATTTTTTTGTACAATTCAGAAATAACGTTTTTCTATGAAATCTCATTGTTTTATTAGTTTAATTTCAAACTAAGTACTTCCATATAGAGTTAGGCCGTGAGTAAAACAAACTTTGGACATCCCTATTACCAATACTGAATATCGTTTTCAAATAAAACGGAATCCATTCATATCGTAGGGTCATAGGCAGCGCCCGTTATTATAACTTGTGGTCAATTAAAGTCAGGCCTTATCCAGATTTATATAAGCCACGAGAGCGATATTTTGAAATGTGGACAATGACAGAATTTAATAGGCAATTCGGAGTTACATTTACGAACGCCCCGGGCGGCGAGTGGGCGCGGGTCGTTCCGTACTGTTTGTAAGTGCTAAGAAATATGCGCGAATCGTTGACGAAGTTCTATGGGCGAAGTGAAAGCTCAAGAAACTGTCTATTCATTGTGTAAATATACGGTCGGATTTCACAAGCTGTTATATTATCTAAAATTATCACGTACTTCCAATGTATCAAATTGATTCGCCGCATTATAAGTAGTGCCATGTGATTTTGTTAATACTGGAACACTCGTTTAAATTTCATCCCTCAAACGAAGAAATTACATTTCTTGATCATAAAAATAATACAATAAAATTATTATTTAAAAAACTCAAATCTTCAAACTTTAGTGAGTCCAAATTAGTAAAAATTATGTAACATCGGGATCTGTGGTAGTTTGTAATAAAACATACGTTTTAATTTTATCAAAAATGTATTAAAACATAAAAACCCTTGTTCAGTATATTCAATAAAATTGTTTTAGTAATAATCGTAATCATAGTTTGCTGAGAGGTTTAGAGGCGGGCAGCATTTCTTTGAGCCGCCTGCGCAGTATCTTCCCGCTCGGTGTTTTTGGTATCTCGCTGATAAATCTTACTCCTCCGCGAAGTTGCTTCCACGGCGATACCTGAAAGCGTATAATTACGTGTATAATATTAGCGTACGAGTTCGACGCCCACGTCGTTTGAGAACAGATCCATTGTAAGCAATATTGCCGTTGATAATTGATTTAAAATGCTGAATTATAGTTTAAAAAATTGGTATTATTAGTTTATTATGGTTTTTGATGTTCGTGTTCTAAATGTTTGTAGCTGTAAGCCTGTAATAGGTATACGGAAGAATAAAATTAATATTTTATATTAATATTTTATAATCATCTAAAACATGACCGATCCTAAATAGTAAATCAGACTAAAGAAAAAATTACAGACAAAGCGTTGGAACGAAAAAATAATTCATCAAAACATTTCCAGTTCAGTATTAGAAGAAATCGTTACTAATGTTTTCTTTTTTGTGAAATATCATTTTATAAATTGTTTACAAAACCAGTGCATGCACTTATTATTGATTTGCTTTAAACGTCAACATAAAAAAATCATTGTTTTACTTTCTCCAAGAAATACAGAAGGATTACTTTTTATTTATATAAAAACTTATTTCTGTAAAAAATGACATGTCAACTTTTTGGTTTAGCGTGTTTGGAACCACGGCACTAAATGCCTTATAAATATAATAATTTCAAATAAACATATATTAAATAAAATTAATTGTAAAGTGATAAGACAATAAAAATGTTATAATCATTAAGTATATAAAACACGAAAAAATATGGTTGCGTGGTCAATCTGCAAAATAATATTCTGTCTATTGCCGTAATGATTTTTCAACGAGGTGAAGATACTGTTTTGTAAGTAGAAATTACTCTGCAGTAATACGTTATTACAATGGTAATATTCGACAATTCTGTGGCATGCAATATTAAGATAATGTCTGGTGCATCTCACATAAGGTCACCTATGCCACTACGCAGAGTCTGAATTATATGTCTATATGGGTACCATACAACTTATATTAATATGTACCATACAACCAAGTGAAGCTGCACAATTAACAAACACATGTGCTATATATGTGCTAAGGAAAACAAAAGATATTGTTTGTTTCTTTATTTACGCTAGATCTAGTAGTCTATAGGATTACGCACATGTAAATGCATATGGGTAAGTAAATCGCTTGTGTCCAGTTTTCCTTGGACTACCTAATACATACATAAATATTTTTATAATAAAAACATATGTAGATACTTTACACCAAACCACAGAACAAATGGACATTTCGAAAGTTTTATGACAACATTACTTGGTCTTCTGTATCTAAGACAAAATTAGACATGGGATACCCGAAACACAATTTTGTCTTCTCCATTTTCCATATATGGGTCGCATCCACATTCATGAAAATTCTCAAACCAAAAGCATCTATCTACACGCAAAATTTCATGTGTCTATACGTATCTTTCACCGTTACACCAAAGGTTACACTAAACTTGTTACAGCCACAATAATTGAAGAGAGTTTGTGGTCATTTTCAATCATATTGAAAACACCAAGTAATCAAATCTCTGATTACATTGGAATTTCTCATTGCAATGTAAGCTGAGTTTTAATTTTTATTATTTAATGCAAAGATTCTTTTATGCTTTTGTACTTATCTTATATGCCGTTCATTATACAAACTTTTTTAATAAAAGTAAAAAAATAACCATGAATTCGAATTCGTAAATGTGATTGGTTTATGATATGTGGGTTCTGTTGGTATTCGGTAAAACTCGTGGCAAGTTCTATACGTGTATATTTGGCTAAGATTATATATCCATAGATATGCATCACTACTTACAGATCGGTATGGTCTGATTTCATTGACGAATCGTCACAAACATTTATTTGCGATATATCCATGTAGATAACATGGTAAATTAGAAATATTAATTTCTAACTTCATTTAGCACTTCAGTCTAACATTCAGTGACACCTTATTCGTCCTTTTAACATTGGAATTAAATAATTCCACCTGCGAACCTGTTTCAAATCTGTAAGGCCAAGTGGCCGTGGTTCGAATCCTGGCGTGTACCAATGAGTTTTTTCTGACTTAACTACATTAACTATCAATGATCCCGTGCCTCGGAGAGCACGTTAAGCAGTCGGTTCCGATTGCTGTCAATAGATGGCGGTCATTCCTATCCGCCAACCCGCATTGGAGCAGCGTGATGGATTTAAGCTCCAAGCCCCCTCATCTTGAGGGGAGGCCTAAGCCCCTGCAATGGGCTATAAAAAGGGCTGATGAAAAGGAAGAAATTCCACTGTCTTTTCAAATCATAAACTGACATCTAACTCATTCCACTAATACTCCTGTCCAACGCATTGCCTTTGATATTCGAAGATTTATTTCACCTTGCACCTCCTAATTTCAGTGGAAAACAAAATGTATAAAATCGATATCGAAAAAGTGCACGTTAGCAATATTTGCAAATACCTTCGAAGACACGAAATCGAAGAGCTCCTTCTCAGACACTTCTTTGCCTGGTTGTTTGACAACAAAAGCGGTCGGTATTTCACCGGCGAGAGAGTCTGGAGCGCCTACCACACCCACATCTTTAACACTCGGATGTTGTAGTAAAATTGCTTCCAATTCTGCTGGAGGAACCTGATTATAAAGTCAAAAAAAATATTTAAATATTGCCAAACAAAAAAAAAAAAATTATTCGTGAAGTGTTGTATAAATAAGATATTTCTAACCTGCCATCCCTTGTATTTGATCAGTTCTTTTATGCGGTCTACAATATAGAAGTAACCATCTTCATCATAATAAGCGACGTCCCCCGTTTTGAAAAAGACTTGTTCATCGAAATCGTCATTCTTGGATGCCCCCAAATATTTTTTGAATACTGCTGGACCTTTAAGACAGACCTCGCCAGGTTGATTAGGGCCGAGAATCGTTCTCTTCTCTATATCAACTACCTATATATAAAACAAAAATATATTTATAGACTGTTTCAATTTGAGTCTTAGGTAAGTCCGGGTAAATCCAACCATAAATTTCTCCAATATAGGATTATAAGAAAAAAATGAGTTTTCCGGTAGTATAGCTCACACTAGGTATGTTGGTAATAAGTAATATATGTTTCGACTGTTGTCTGTAATTTTATGTTAATCATAGAGTAAATTTTGACAGCAACATTTATGATGTTAATGCATAAAACTTTTATGGATGGTCAATTCCTATGAAACCGCCAAATCATTCATATGTTTTCAAGTATATCAGGAATCACATTATAATGACATATCATGATAAAACTCTACAATTCGGTATGTAAAGTAAAAATTAGTTTAGGCCAATTCCAAAACTTTTAGAGATACATTGTTTCTTATCCATATTTTCCTACTAAAAGCTCCTAAAACAGTAAGATGGTAATTATTTCAAGAAAAATAAATTCAGCTGTTTGACCTTGGTTGGATCACTGTTTCACATTTATATGACAGTTTGTGGAAACAAATATTAGTATCCAAGTAAATTTCATTGCCAAAGGTTGGTAATTCTCCTCCTATTACAGAGAGTAATATTGTATGAATAAGTTATTATTAAAAGTAATTTGTATGCGTATGCATAATATGCGAAGTCTGTGATCCTCATATAGGAAACCAAGCGTCAAATGTCAACTCATACGTCAGATTGTGTTTTAAAAGCCACATGAAAATATCCACTATGAAAATTTTGAATAATTGTAAAAAAAATTACTTCCAGCAAAGCTAGAACATTGAAGTTAATTTTTCGAAATTGATTCATCATTCAGAAAAAAATATTAAAAAATTTGCTTTACGTGCCGAATTGTAGCTATCAAATAGAAGACGTAATTTGTCAGAGTAATTTTTGATATGGATTAAATTACATATCATACACGGACGTAACGTAGGCGTGCACAAACTGAACGCGTCCGTAATGTAAACGTGTATCACGACAACGCTTAGTGCTCAGTAAACGTGGTACGCTCTAATGTGACGCATATTTCTATCAAAAGGCTTAAGTTGCGTGATTACTAAAACAGCAGAAATTTTCACTCGCAGTGATTACTTAATCACTGGCGGGTATCTAAAATTTAGGATTTTTTGGCGATTTTTTTTATTGAATACAGTTAAATTGTGAATTAAAAAAATTGATAAAGCTATCATTGGAATGAGCATAAAGTATACTGGTGTATAAATAAAAAATATCGGATCGCAAATTTTGTGTTAGCAGTTGGTTATTATTATTAAATTATAAAATTTAGTCTATGCCAAAAATAAAATGCAAAAATAAGTCTTGTCAGCTGATTCAAAACCGAAAACTGCCATTGCCTAATTCAGAGAGACAATAGAGTTATCGAGGAAATAAGAAATCACAGTAATCCACCCAGGGGAGGCTGAGAATTAAGTGAAATTTGTAAGCGCGCGGTACGGAAATTTTTTATTCCATGTTCGGCCTAGTTTGAATTTTCCCGAATATTACAACACATTTAGAAATACAAGATACATTTTGTCACAAGATTGTGATAAAGCGATTATATATAGTTGTAAAAAATGTAATATTGAATTATTTCAAAACTAAACACCTTTATGGTATGACTTGGTACTACAGTGCCAACACTTCCTGGCCTCGGGCCTTTAGGTGCTTTCTCCGATTCGCAAGTGATCGGGCCTGTAGTCTCCGACATCCCGTATCCTTGGAGTATATATTTCAAATTGGGAAACCTGATTATGCGTAATTAAAAAAGAAATTAAGATTAATAATATTTCTTACTATACAGAGAGATACATATATCGATGAGGAGATACTATGATAAATATACTAAGAAATAAGTTACTGAAAATTTATTATTTTACTACATTCATATATAAATAAAAGAAAATGTGATAGTCTGAAGACCTGTCGATATATTATTCTGGATTCATCTAATGATATTCCTGCTTAGGTATAGAAGTAAAACTTTTCTTTTTTTATTAAACCGAAGAATAAAAAAGGAGGAGGTTCTCAGACGCTATATTTTTTCCAATCCAAGTCCAATTTTGATGAATCTCTATTTTATTTGAAAAGGTATAATATTTCGAAGTTTGTCCCATTTAAATTTAAAAAAAAAATCTTTGTCTAAGGGTTACAAAATAGAGCAACTTTATATAGTGTAGTCCTAGTTTCATGATGGTTTTTTTTAATTATATTAGATGGGGTATACCTATTAGTTCGTTCCTATAAAATTTGAAAAAAAAGGACACTTGAGAGCAAATATAGGGAAGTTCATACAGAGTAGTCCGATTTGAACGATTCCTTTTTATAGCATAGGGTATATATACTTTGAAATTAACGAATAATGAATTAAAACGACGAAAAAATTAAAAATTTAAAACAAAAATAAAAAAAAAATACAAAAAATTAAACCGAAGTAATAAAAACTGAAGAACAAACTATTAATATAATAATAAATAAATATTTTTAATATATTATATTAAGGGAAATATATAAAGTTACTTTTTTCTGGATATTGTCCATGAACATACAAATTCTAAAAATAAAATATACTTCAAAGTTATTAAATTCTTAAACTGATGTACCTAATTAGTTTTGAGTCGGGGCCAAACAAAAAAAAATCCAAAATTACGTAAATATACACTTACATTGATCGTAGCGGGATGCGCCGTTTAATGATTTAGTGATCTTTTTTAATTATTTGTTTGGCACCAACTCAAAATTAGCTATTTAAATTTGTTTAAGGGTGTAAATATTATATAAAATTAAAAAGATTTGCTTTTCGCTTTCCAGTTTCTTTTTTGGGCATTTCAATTTTTTGTTAAGAAGTTTTATACTCTATAAGTCATTAACAATCACACCTTACGTTTTTTTAGTAGCATTGATAACTTCCACATCTAAAGGTGCTGCACCACAGTACATTATCTTCACAGAACTCATATCGTATTTGTGTATGTGTTGCGATTTAGTTAAAACGACGACAATCGGTGGAACGACTGTTAATGACTCGATCTATAATAAAATTAACAAATTACGAAAAAAATAATTGTTTTGGTAGATAATAATTATCAAAAGAAAAGTAAAGAAAACCAAAACTTAAGTTTTAACAGGTTTAGCGGGTAACTGAAAAAAACATTGAATAGCTAAATATGTTACAATTAGTAAATCAACATACCTTGTATTTTGATATGATTTCCAAATAAAGTTTTTCTTCGAATCGAGCCAGAAACACTATCATCAAGCCCTCGACGAGGCTGTCTAAGGTGACCAGAAAACCCATTGTATTACACCAAGGGGCCACGGTTAGCGTTCGCAGTTTATCAATTGTAGCGCTGTAAATGAAAATAAAAACGCTGATCAGGTACACAATTTGTAACAGTGATATTTTAGTACACAAACAGTCAAGTGTGAATTACTCCGAAATTATTTTAAACTAGCGACCGCCCGCAGCTTCGCTTGCGTAGACTACGAATTCCTGGTATAGGTAGGTACTATTGACGTTCGAGATGGTTTATACGGTTTATAATTGGTTTATAATTTTAGTTACACCCATTCAAACTTTCAATCTTCATTCCCCTTCCACCCTTTAAGAAAAACGATACAATTTTTCATCTCCCGTTTCCCCCCTTAAAATGTGGAAATCTAAAAACCCTGAAACACGTCATTATTTGAGTCCCTCCATTCCCATCCTCAAGTTTGAAATTTCTAAAAAAGCCTTTCTTAAGTTAATGCTCACGTTATAAAATAAACCTATGTTCCAAATTTAAGCTTCCTAGACTTAGTAGTTTTGGCTGTAGTAGTTGATAGATCAGTGTGGACAAACGACAGACAGATAGACAGACAAACAAACACAAAAATTAGTATATGACACTCTTAACAACCTTCTTTCACGTCTGCAAAGTTTCATTAAAATCTGTTCAGCCGTAGTGGAAATTAGCTCGAATAGATAAAATTGAATTGAATAGACACATAGACGTACAGACAAACAGACGGACAAAAAGTAGCTAATGTCAAATCTCTTGACAACCTTCTTTCCCGTCTGCAAAGTTTCCTTAAAATCTGTTTAGCCGTTTTGGAGATTAGCTCAAAAAGACAGATACACGTACAGACAGACAGACGGACAAAAAGTAACATTTGTTAGTTTTGTCGACCTTCTTTTCATACTTGTGTTGTTTCTTTAAAATTGGTTTAGACAGATGGACGTACAGACAGACATACAAAAAGTTCTGTATGTCACTTTTGACTACATCCTTTCCATATGTGTAAAGTTGCATCAAAATCGGTTAAGCTGTTTTGGCCGAAACCTATTTGCTCGAATAGACAGACAGTTCATTTTCATATATATAGCCTATAACTCTCCGCTAGATTCAGGCTATCAAAGGCAAAAAAATAATAATTTCAAATCCGACTGGTAGTTTCAGAGATTAGCGCATTCAAACAAACAAACAAACTCTTCAGCTTTATAATAAGTATTTCTATTATATAGATTAATAGATTATAAGATAATAAGATAATAAGAAAATAAGATAATACTGAAAACCGTATCAAAGTCTATTGCGTGGTTTGGAAGTAAAAAGTTAACGAACAGAGGCAGACACCGAATTTATTTTCTCCCGCTATAGTTTTCATATTTCGATAAAAACTGCTAAGATATTAATTTAAATTGTGTGGTGTAAAGGGAAATTATAATATGCATGAAATACTTAAGACAACTAACGTATTTAATTTGATAAGGATTAATATTACGTTTAAAAAACATCTTCGCAAATAGTACATAATGTTAGAACAAATTTGATTGTCATAAAAAAGGTTATAGTAAGTTAACCTTAAAAGATACACATATGCTGTCGCGGACTTTTGGTTAGGACTTTTAAAGAGGAACAATTCCGTAATACATGATTTTTGGTTAACATCAACCGTTTACGCAGCGCGCGCGACGGAAGCTCTCAAAAGGAATAATTTTTCCCGTTTTTGCAACATTTTTCATTGATGCTCCACTCCTATTGGTCGTAGCGTGATGTAGTGTAGCCTATAGCCTTCCTCGATAAATGGACTATCCAACACAACCATAATTTTTCAATTTGAACCAGTAGTTCCTGAGATTTGCGCGTTCAAACAAACAAACAAACAAACAAACTCTTCAGCTTTATAATATTAGTATAGATGAATGTGCTTGCTAAAGTTTATCTTTAAAATGTGGTTTTAAAATTATAAAAAAAATACAAATTTAATATTTTGTGAATTTTCGTGAACTAGGATGCAGAAAACAAATTTAAAAATACTGAGGGATTTATTTTATAATTTCTTAAAAAGTCTGAAGTAACATCTGTTAACTAGTTTTGTAGAGTGATTGAGTAATTAAAGCCAGCGACTTGAGAATACACGACATTTATATTTTTAGATATGACAAAAGCTGCATTGATAGTGGAGCTACCACATACATACAAAAAATACATTGAAATTGGTTCATACATCTGAAAATTACGATGCCGCAGATGGACAGACAGACAGACAAATAGTTAAAAAGCGTTTCAAACAAAACCGCATTTTAATCGGTTTATCCGTTTGGCAGCTACGAGACATACAGATATAGACAGCATACAGGCTTCAAATTTTTAGTTCTCGTTTTTTTCGTCGGGGATTAAAAATGTTTTCCATTCCACCAGCCCATTATGCCCCACTGCAAGGGCTTCTTCTCAAGGTGAGTGGGATTTGGAGCTTAATCAACCTCGCTGCTCCAGTGCGGTTGGTAGATTTTAACGACTACTATCTGTTGATGGTACTAGGGACCGACAGCTTAACGTGCTCTCCTAGGCACGGAGTCAGTGGTAGTTATGTACTTAGAAAAACTCAATGATACACGCTCGTATTCGAACCATGGCCGCACGGCCTTATAAACTCGGGCTATCAACACATTGTTTAAAATGTTTGAAAGCCTTCAAAATCATTTGAAAGTACATATAATAGCAGTTAGCTCGATAGGACATACGTAAAAAAATTACACTAAATGCATGCTAAGGATCAAGAATCGAAGGCGGTGATGCTATGAGTCATATTCGCATCACTGGTATACCGCACCTATGGTCTACACCTCGGTTCAAAAACCAAAATTTGAGTAAAACCGCCCCGTAGTTTTACTCTTTCTGAAAAATTATTTTACCAAAAACTATTTATTTTACGTAAAAGTGCGAATCAAATGCAGATAATTATCGAGCGTCACCTGTTGTTAAACTTTATGAAATTACATTTTGCTAAACAAAATAGAGGCCTAAGCCTACAGTGGGGTATACAAAAAGGCTGATGGAATAAAAAAAACAAAATAAAATACGTATCTCTCTGATATAAAACAGTACCTACTCACAATCCAAAGGGGATTACTCAATTTGTTAAAATATCTTAACAATGTAAAATTCAAAGCTATATTTTGTTAGGAATCGCTCACCCGGGTTCTGTCCCTGCTACAATTAAATTGAGATGGGTCAGCATTACTCCTTTGGGCATTCCCGTGGTGCCCGATGAATACAATATCAGCGCACCATCTGATTGACCTTGAAATTCAATAATGAATTGAAAATAATATTATAAATGTAGTGTTAGTAGAAGTTAGTAACTTTATAAATATTCGACACATTTTCGTATTAAGCATGTTTTTGCATACGACTTCACCCGCGTGGTATTTCACGATTAGCAATATTTAATTTTACTATATTTGGATACAGAGGAAAAAACACATAGAAAAAGTGTTTTTTTGGGTTCAGGGATAACTTGGCATAAACAAAACGTCAAAAATAAATAATTATCATAACTATTGAAATACAAATTTACTCGAAAATATATTCAGGTTTATTTTAAATTACTTTTTGTATCATTGAATCTATAAGATAAAGTCGTCTATTGTTCTGTGCTGACAAAAATACCTTCTTAAAATGTTCTAAAAATGAATACTACCTTGTACATCTTTAGGTATGTAGGCATCAACATTTACATTTTTGGATATTAAATCTTTGTATAGTAAAATGTCTTTCGTTGGTGTATCTCCAAATATTATGAAGTTTTCAATAAAATTCAACTTCGTCATTGTATCGTAATAATTTTTGAAAGTAGTCTGAGAAACGAATATATGTTTAGGTTTCGTAATGCCCAACGTATGTATTAACTCATCTGTAAAAGTAATAAAAAATGAGAGACAAAAAAAAATTCTGGATCAGATTCTACTAATTTTAATAAAATGAATGCGTGCGTATAAAATATTTTTTTACCTATTTTTGTTGTGTGAGAAATTATTTTTGAGATGCGCGTCTCCGAATAAATGTCGAGACATTACCTCTCTAATCAACTGAGTTCTGTGTGCTAAATTCACTTATGAAACCCAAAATCTCAAAATGATTTTTTGGTGTACACAAGTTGGTAAATTGATAGAAATGTTGCAGGACAATAATTTTTCTTTTTGCAATTCTGTGTAGTAATACATATATCGAATTCACTCAACAAAACTTACCTTAATAAATATTTGAGACCTACAAAGTACCATAGTTTAATTATTTATTGAATTCAACATAGAGAAATATCTCAAAATCTAAAAGGAAATGCACTTGTTAAGCTATACTTGTCAATGTGTCAATATTACCTTTACTGTATGAAGGATTTATAAGAGTGACAGTGGCTCCAGTACATATCACAGCCAGACTGCTGGTTATAAACTCCACTCTATTCTCACTGCACACTCCAACTATATCTCCACGAGCTACTCCTAGTTCCTCTAAAGATGAAGCTAAGTTCACTATGATTTGAGTGAGTTCTGAATATGTGACTTGCTCTCCTGTCGCTCCATCGATCTTGAAAAAATATTTTTGCTTAAATTAAATCAGAACAAGTTTTCAAAACAAGTAAAAAAATATTTCAAGAGCTTCTGGTATGATTGTTCTTTTATTGGTCGCTGTTGCTGCCTTCATATAGTGTAAACTGATCGCTTGGGAGAGCGCATGGGTCCATGAAAAAAATAGCATCATTTCCGAAATTTCGTGAACATTCTGATTTGTTGTGACTTGTGTTCTTTCTCGGATAGCCATTTCATAAAGGGTAGATATAGTCTATACATCTTGTATATGACTAAGTTAATTTTTATAATTTGATGTTGATTTGTGATTTGTAGTTTGTTTTAATATTACTGACTGTTATAACGTAAGTGTTTTACTAACAAATGAGTTTTTGTTACTTGATATGAAATAATAAATAAAAATTGTAGTTATAATATATTGAATAATCTTTGTGCAGTGAAAATTTAAAAAAAAATCACACGAAAATTAACTATAGTCACTTACGAATGCGGTTGTATTTTTATGTTTCTTAACATTTTCCAAGAAAAAAATTCCATAATTCAGATGTGATGGCACTAATACACTGTTTCCGTAAATTAATTTGTCATCTTTAAGCATTTTTATAGTCAATTAATTAATTTTTTTAAAATTAAATTGTAATATTTGGCGCTGATGTCAATGGTGTTTTGTTAACTGAATTAAGAAATATCTTGCAACGATAAGATAAAAGCAGCGAACAATATTACATAAAGTAGATAACGTGTTATCGAATTGGCTATGAATATGGTCGCAAGTATTTTGTTTTCTACTGCTTTTTTAATTATCATTGTTACAAAGAACTATTTGAATTTACAAACATGATGTCGATATTTTTGACGTAAAATCGCATACAGTAATCTGTTAAATAATTAATCAGTATTTATTAACCTAAAATATTTAATTGTAGTCATGCTCAAACGAACTAGTCTACATTTCAAAGTACTATTAATTTTATAGCAAATAATTCGAAATCCTGTGGCATTTACGAGATTTGATCTACTTGCGAAATGCTAAAAGCAAAAGTATTTAAAAAAGGCTGGATTTTTATTTGAAATCTGAACGGGTTCGCTTTTAATTAGGATTGTAGAACGTGGCTTTCTCCATAGCAGTGATTGTGTTCGTGAGCTCGGTAAAACTATCCTGTACTTTGTGATGTATGACGAGCTTTTACGTTACATTTGTTGCCAATACGATACATGGATATTAAATATTGTTTCAGCATATAAAGGAAATAGGATATTTATTCTAAAGTGTCATCTCAACAATTATACTTTTCTTAGAGATTAAAGAAAAGTTTACTAATATTTTTGAAAAATTTGTCTCGTAGGAACATAAGTAAAATTCAGAACGGTAGTTTGGGTATCCTTGAATTTTCTATTCAAGTTACTATTTGAATTAACTATTTTAAATATAAAGACACAGTTTTAAAGCCATATTACGACATTTCAAATAAAGTATAGAAGATTGAATATTCTTCATAAATTCCTAATTACCTGTATAGTTTAATCTAATGTCAGGTAACAACAAATATATTGTACGAATGAGCCAGTGAGCTAACGCAGCGAATGTAAACAGATCCGAATATAATCGTTACAGTAAATGGACTTAGTGATTAGCTAGACACGAGATAGCTTACAACTTAATGTCAGCAAGTAGTTAGCCAAGTAAATGGAAATCAAAACAGGGTTTATCTTTATGACTAACTATTCTTATTAGTTAGATCAGTAAAATTGACTCAAATACTTGAATTTAATAACTCATTACAAATTCAAAATAATGAAACATGTTTGCGATGGTTTTAGGTGAAATTGCATATTCTTAAACAATAAATACATCAAAATACATAGAGCAATATGACAAATTTTCTCGTTTTGGCTGCTAAAGAAATAATATGACCATGTTTCTGTTACTGATACAAAATTATAATATGCCTGTGAAATATATACTGTAATGAGCAGATCCTTTTCAGTCTATTGGTTTCTATTAATAATTTAAGTTTTGAATCTCAGTAAGGTGTTCAAACACTAATATAGCTAATAATTAGATTTTCGGTACCATGAAATGTACTCATTAATTTGAAATTAAAACAATATCTAAATTCTAGAGCCTATCTTGTTTCTACGAATATATTTGAACAAAATATAAGCGGGATTCTAAGACAAATGAGAATATATAGAAACTAAAATAAAATACTCCCGATATTAAATCTTCGTGTTTTTTAAATTAAGGCTATACATATCTTTTCTAGTTTGATCTTTATGAAATAAAACCGTCTGGCTTCCGCACGCGTTTACATTTTAAAGTTGCCCGACACATTTCAATTTTCCACCAAGTTTCTGAACATGAATAACCAGATAAATAGACCATACAATCGGTGTTACAAAGCTATTTACGAGTAAATGCCAATACCGTTTTAGAGTTTTGCGATTTCAAGCGTTCATACAAGCGATCGATTTCAACTAACTGTTAGAATAGACTAAAGATTATTCACTATCTTGAATCAAAATCTTCGATCATCAAATAGGCTGTACAAACGTCGTCAGATGATTTCAAAGGGCTCTTTATAACAGTTGATTGGAATAAATAATCAAGTTTAGTTCTGTTAACGTGTAGTCGAGAAACGGTCATTACTTGGCGCTGTGCACCTAGTCGTCGGCGTTTTACACACCGGCAATTGACGCGATTATTATGTGTCAATAGTTGTCTCGAGATTGCTCCCATACCTGGAATCTGTGAAATGGTCGTGTGTAAACGCGAGGTGTGAGTGGGCGGGTGCTATCGTGGGAAACAAATAGCCCGTGTCGCGCCACGCTCGGCCAAATCAAGATACATGTTAAAACAGAGCTCAGAATTAAATTGGCCCGAGGCTCAGTGCGGTTGGATACGTTATTGGATTCGTGTTGCGAGACGTATGCGTTTTTTTTTTGTTATGCGGAAAGGAATGTTTGTTCTATTTTGAAGACTTTGGATATAAACAAGCCACTGAGTTTAATAATTCAGTAGGCCTTATCTTGCTAAATTTAATAAGTAACAGATATACGTCACCTCTATACAATTTACCGGTTACACTCATTTTACTAATTAGTGCGCGCGCGTAGTTGTTATAATATCTCAAGCTGATTTTACAATCATAATTAAAGCGTATTACTTTCAAAACTAAAGTGGGAATTGCTCGCTTATGGCTTGAGCTCCTTAAACATATTCTTTCGCCGCGCCATCTCTTAGATATTTGTAAGATAGTTATTATATTATATTATATTTATTTATATTATATTTATTATGTTATATTATATTTATCCTTTATTATATTTAACAGGTTAACACTCTAAGAAATGTTAACCAACTAAGGGAATTTTTCCCTTAGTCGGCGGCAGTAAATAAATAAAATCATAAATATAACAAATAGGTATTGATAAGGTAAGATACTTGATCATAACAATACAGTCTTGATAAAGGTTCCAAATTAAAAAAAATAAAATTAATAGTGTATTAAAGCATCGTCATAGTAACGAGTCGTGATAGCCCAAAGCGCAACGAACCTGTCTCAAATTTATAAGGCCATAGGGCCATGGTTCGAATCCGGACGTGTACCAATCAGTTTTTCTGACTTAAGTACATAACTATCACTGACTCCATGCCTCGGAGAGCACGTTAAGCAGTAGGTCCCGGACGCTGTTGATAGAGGGCGGTCGTTGAAATCCCCGACCCGCAGTGGAGCAGCGTGGTGATTTTAAGCTCCATAACTTCCCTCACCCTGCGGGAGGCTTAAGCCCCTGCAGTTGGGTAAAAATGGGCTGATGAAGTGAAGTGAAGTGAAGTGAAGAAAGCATCGTCACAAGCATACCTATAGCAACTTGTAATTAGAGATAAAAAATCATAAAATAAATATCACTAGGAAGCCTCTATGACAATTCACTACTTAAAATTAGAAGCGAATCACAAGCTATATAAAACGTGCAATAATATAGGTCGTCTTCGTCCGCTTTAGCGAGTTGAATGATGACATAGCGAGAAACTCAAATCTTTTAAGGGATTTGGCGCCCTTAGGCAAATTTAATTAATATAAAATTAAATCGACGTCCCATCTCAGCGGGCGACTAAGTTATGGGGCCACCGAGCGCCCCTCTTTCAGAGAAAGGCAAATTTATTGATACATTCTCATTAGTGGTTCCTTTGGGCCAAATAAAAGGATTAGATCACAGTATGTACAGTAGCGTTGGGCGCTTATATTTATGTAACTTAGACGTTATCGAAACTCTTTTAATAATTTTCCAGAAAATAAACAATATATGTTCTAATTTACCAAAAATCAAAAAGTACCCTTTGCTTTTATTTATCAAAAATAGACATATAGTAATGATATGCATAAAAGAAAGAACAGGGTGGACAACGCATCACCATGTCGCCCCAAAATGTCCAAAAACCGAAGTTGGAACCAATATGAACCAATATCACGCTAAACTGTGACGACATAATTTTATAGGTATTAGCGGTAGGTATATACTTAGGTAATATTATCTGTATAGAAACAACGTAAAAAACTATAAGTTTTTAATCTAAAATTTGGTTTTCAAATAGCAACTATGTAATTAAAAACAAAATGTAATAATAAACACAAATTATATTAAGAAAAATAATATCGTAATCTATTATAAAACCGCGCCACACCGCCGAGGCTATTTATGCTGGGGTAGTCACGATGTATAATTAAATTCGAAGGTTCGGATGGACGTATCTTTACTTTTTATATCTATGTTTATTTACATTTAATAAGTAAGTTAAATCTCATATGGAGTAAAATCTAAATGTAACGTTTTGAAAACATATGTAGGTATTTCGTGTTCGTAACTAAATATCCTGGTGGAGATAACTAGAGCAAATTACCGAGACCGACGCGACGTGCTAAACGCTCGAACCCATTCCCAACTGAAACCGACGAGTCAGTTCCATATATTAGTGGCAACGAAACCGTTTCTGGCACAAATTTCCTTCATTAACATTTTCAAAATTAGTTAGCTTTAGAACATCCGCGCAAATGCTCACGTCTCGGTAATTACCGAACGGAACTGTATAAATTACATTATAGCTTCCCATTGGTGAAGGAAGCATTATATTAACAGGTGAAAGAAAATAAAAAAAAGATTTCGGTAGATTTTTAATTATGTCCAGTATTCTGGTATGTAATAAATTATTTATTATATTTAAATGACTGAGTGTCCGATGCGTCAAAATATCATCTCGTAAAAGCTCGCGTAAAAGGTCCTATAAAAAGTGAAGTTAGGATTAACGTGAATTTAGTCAAGCATACATAGAGACAATTAATTTGATAGTAGCGTTTGGTTTCAACATGTTTTAATAGTAATAAATGTCAGATCACAGTATCGAAGTGACAATACGCAATTTTGCGTGGTTGAAGACTGACGCGCGGGGATTTCACGGGCATGCAGATCGGCGCGCAGGAACCTTGCGCACTGAAACTCGGACTAAAACTCGTCATCTTGAATCAGCTACCTAGAGTATGAGTGGTTAGACGGTAAACGCAGAAGAGGGCATCTAGTCAATTCGTAATTTTATGCACGCATGTGACGTTGTTAGCGGGCTTTTTATTGTGTTGCGAATATGACATTTTTTATTACTGTCAGGAAAAACAAAATATTAGAATCGAACTGAAATCAAAGAAAATTTCATTTTTCACTCGTCTCATTGTTCGCAGTAAATGCGACGCCATAAACGCCATGACTTTGCAGAGATGTTTCATATAAAATTTATTATAAGGTAAAGATTGTATTTATGGGAGAATGTTTTATTACGTATTTTCATTAATTTTATGCTTAGGTACTGTAAATTTAACATATTTCATGTTAAATTTACATGAAATATGTTAAATGAACAAATAAATAGAACAAAATGAAACAAGATATTTTGTGATCGCCTTCCTAGTATTCAATTACAGGTAATTGAATAATACTAGGAAGGCGATCACAAAATATCTTGTTTCATTTTGTTCTATATTATTCATTTATTTAGTTTTCCACCCAGAATCGACTTCTCATATTTTGTGTAGGTTCGATAATTTACGACGTTCCGGTTTCAAAGCCGTTATGTTCCAGATATATTCAGTTACATCTCGAATATAGACGATACGATCAAACGACAACAATAAAACATTGACGTAGGTGGGCTGACAGTTCACAATGGATATATCACTATGTTATGTGAATCATGGTGTGAAACGAAATTTATTTCCTTGTTAAATTTCCATAAGACGTTTTTTATAAATATAATCTCTTAACAACTACAACTATATTTGATTTTTAAACAAAATTTGTGTCTTATTCGGTAGAGACGATTTCCTCTTGCAGAGAGCTGTCGAATGCAATTATTCCGTTGTAAGTACTACAATGGTATCTTGAAAGGACGGCCATCGCATCGGAGCCCTTTTGACGTTTTTGTCCTTTTTAATGTTCGTTGCCGTTTAACGGCAGCCATCGACGTAGAAAGGATGGAAACCACTAATTTAAGATCGTCTTGTTTTATGGCCTATTCTTCTTTTGCTTCCCATTTCAACATACCGCGTCGTTATGAGTTGGTTTCATTTGGAATGAGCTTGCAATAAAATGTTCAGAGTAAATTTTTTTTTATTTGAGTAATACATAGACACCTAAATATGTTGCGTAAGTATAAATTTCTCATATAAGTGAAGTAGTAGTATATGTTTCATGAAAATTTCAAGTTTAAGCAATGATCTGACAACGACCAATCACCAAGAAAGTTGAAAAAACGCGTTTCTTGTATGAAGACGTCCTTTAATTTTTAACTTTATATTATTTTTATTATTTGTTGTTATAGTGATCATACCGATACATCTCCTGTGAAAATTTAAATTGTATACATATTACAGCTCAGACGATACAGCCCTGTGACAGATGGACGGATTGACGGACGAACGGACGGAGACTTAGTAATAGGGTTCCCGTTGGTACGTTTTGGATACGGAACCCTAAAAAACGTCTTTCAATAATATATCTTTTATTTATAAAAAAGGTATTATTTTTATTTCAATTATAAAAAAACGTCTGTAAATTATTTCATATAATATAAAATGGCTACTTATGATCTACATATTAGTTATACATTTACACGATATATGTTATTATAGTGTATGTATTTACACAATATGTATGATTTTCTATTGCACATTTATAATAGTTTCAAAGTAGATTTTGTAGATTTCGGCGGATTTTTACTTCTTTTATTTTTTTAATTTAAATAAATAATTGAAGCCTACAATCAACCGGTACTCACCAAGTACCTACACTTCAAAAGTCTACCAAAAACAACTTATATGTACTTAGTATGTGAATACTATTTAGTAATAGCACCTATATAAGTCAGCGCAAGTAATTGGGCAATACTAGTTAGGAGACTTTTCTCTGTCTATGCCATATAAAACTCATCATAATTAGTGACTCCATGGATAAATTTTTTTGCACCCATAATGAATTTTTTGAACGATCTGATTATCTATTTATAATATTGACGTACTACATTCATCAAAGGCTGCCATAAAGGGACCAACATGAACATAAGAATTTATTTGTTCGTCCATAATATCTAGTAAACGACAAATGGATTTGTATTTAAAAACTTTCGTTCCAGCGAGGACACTATGCATACAAATTGCTGGTGAGTTGTATGTTCAAGAACGACTTCGTGCTATCAATTAACGGCTTGCATATTCTGTCAATTTAGAGAAATGCCAACTATATTTAAATGCTTTGAATATGGATTATATTTTTGTCAAATAGGTATTTTAATCAGCATTGGTTTTTGCAGTATTTATACACTATCATAGTCAATAGAGAAAGCTATTAACCGATTTAATTAAGGTATCTTAGAACTAAGTACATTATACCTGGCCGTAAGTTATGCACACGAGTTCTTAAAAGCGGTTAAGTAAAAACAAGTTTAAAAATAAAATTATAAGTAATCTTGTAATTTTTAATTTAATTACAATAACGTCAAACAATGTAGTTTTGTAATTAAATAAAAAAACGATAAGAATACCTATAGTTTTATTTTTAAACTTATTTTTACTTAGCCGCTTTTTAGAACTCGTGTGCATAACTTACGGCCGGGTACTGTAACTAAGGTAAGAGGTAAGGCACTGGCTTTGTGCGCCCGGCTCTCTAAAAAGTCAAAGTGTTCCCTTTTAAGAATAAATGGCTCCCATAGTCAGCTACTTCTAATGTGAGACCTGGTATAAGATGATAAAATACAGTTTATTTACGAATGTAAAATGGCAATGGAGTCTGTGGTAGGTGACCGCACGTGTCCACTACTCGAATGAATGGCAATGTATTGGGATGTACACGCACAATTTAAATTGTCTCTACAGCGAATTGAAAGGAAATTACATACTCTGTCTGCGAATGCCGGTTGATTGAATTTGATGAAACAGTGCTGGTTGAGAATATATGCCGGGTTATTTTTTATATTTTATTATTGATCTCCTTATATACTATTGTTGTTTTTTCCAGAGATATCTTTAGCAAATTGGCTTTAATAATAAAATATATTTTCGATATTCGTGCTAAAATTACGACACATTATTCTGGATTTAAAAGTTTATTCTAAACATAATTTCCTTCTAAACACACCGGACATTCAGACAATCAAAAATACATTTTGCGGGTGAAGGGCCCGTGGTCCCACCGATTCGACCCACTTCGGGCGACTTATTTCTTTCCGATTTCAAAATTTAAACAATACGCCTCAGAGAAAAAATACGCCACTTGATGTTGTAACATATTCACTGTGAAGAAGAACTTAGTGTAACCCATATGTGAAATTCGTACTAGACAGGAAAATAAAGACTCCGAAATGACATTTCATGTGTAATGTAATTGAACAAAACAACGATAATAATGCATCTGTCTAATCACTGAGTCTGTTATTTTGTTCAGGTTTTCGATCGTTTCGAAATAACTCTCTATTTTGATGATTATGCTATCTAAGACACCAAAATATAACGTAAGGGGCGTAGTTTCGGCCGAAGTAATATTTATTTGTGCTGTCATCGACAATTTCTAAACGAAAGAATAACATAGACAACTTATAAGCACGTACAAGTATGAAATGAAAAAAAGTCTTATCATTTTATATCTATGTTAATATTGAAACTGATGTGCGAAATATAAATTTTAAGGTTAATAAGAAAGAAAACAAGGAGATATAATATTATTAATAGAAACCATATTCCTAAATTGCGTTATTTGTTAAAGTGAGTTAAAAGATGAAATTGCCTTTGTTATTGTTTCTACCTCTTTTAAAAATAATGTCATAAAGATGTCAAAAATAAAAAATAAGTACTTCCTAATTTTAAAATGTCATAACTTTTTAACCAAAATCAGCTTTTAAACGGTCTGGTGTTGCATGTGTAATTTCGTTTCAAGTTCGACGTTTTGTTGCTCGACCCGTTAAATATACGACGGGGGTTAAGTGGTGACCAGTCTGACTTAGTTAAATGAAAGCTCTGAGGGGCAGAGATGGGACTCATCAGGCGAACGCATTTCGCTTTATTAACAAGTTACTCTTTATACTGAATATACAATGTAAACTTTAAATACTTACTCTATATAAATAATATAGGTGGTGGTACAGCGAACGCTGGCGTTATCACCCGTACAGTACTAATTGCAGTTTCCTATTTGATTTCCATCGAATATAAACGTATACAAAAATATGGAAAATGTGCCAATAAATATATTTGCCAATAAATTGTTTCTTTTAATATATACATCAATTCTATGGTCTGGACAAGAGACTACAAATATTATCAAAAGAAAACAAACTAAACAAGGATGACTTTCATGTCCTAAATTATTCACGATGGATTAAGTACTGAAAACTTTGGAAGAATTAGTGTACAAAGTTCAACTGCATCAAGGTGTAAAGTTCAGGCTTTGTCTCATTTTACAATTCGCGGATGATCTAATTATAATAAAGGAAAATGTGTAAGTAATTAATAAGATTATTCACACCTCAAAGTAATTACTGTACACTGTTGGATTAAGATTAAACCATAGAAAAACTAATCCTTGTCGAAAACTTATATCAAACTATGCTATTAAGCAAGCGGATATAATTACTGATGGAACACCTCTGCAACCGGTTAAGCAAGTGCACTATTTAGGTACAGTTCTTACATTTTTGTACTAAAGAAGAAGAACACAATCAGGATAAGGTGTAAAAGTTAGTACGTAGCGCCACAATCATAATACTCTCGTTAAAAAAAAACCATTTGAATAAGAAGATCATCAGATTACCATAAAAATGGTTATCTTTTATCTTACCGTCCATGAATTATGACCTAAATGTAGCAGCCCTTATTGAAGCCTACCGAACAAGCCTAAGAAAATATGAGAAAGGTATTTTAAAAGATATTATGTTTATGCTTGGGAAAGATGTGCCAAAAACAAAAGTCCATCAACTGCTAAATGGGAAAACAATAACCAAGTCAGAAAAATTTGCTACTACGGGCACATGATTCGGAAGCAAAAAGAAAACACATAGGTATTTAATGCAGCACTTGACTATACAACAGAAAAAAAGGAAATAGGCAGATTTTCATTCACTTGGAGAGATTCCCTAGATCAAGACATGCAATACTATGAACGTACTTAACTGGATTGGATCGGCCTAGCAGAAGATAGACACGCAATAAAGGTAGCAACAGGTGAACTATATAACTTTCCAGAGACAGACAGTGAAACATCTGAAGAATAACTATAAATCCAGCTGTACACTGTATGATATTTATTGATCCCCTTTGTCTCCTGCCTTTGACAGGCTGCATGTAAGCCAGTCGGATAAAAGAAATCTTCTGATTCCCGTTCCAAACTGGAAAGACCTAATTTCCTATCATAACCACGCCCCTTTGGCAGATTAGGATTTATTCCTTTCAGTTGCATAACTGGCTGACGGAGAGGCTCTGATCATGAGATTATTAATAGTATTGTTCCTATAATGTTTCGATCTTATTTTAATGTCGTGACTTGTTGTACAACGAAATCATCTCCAACGAAACCCTCGAACAAACGAGACGTTAGTTGAATTAAATTCACATGAATAAAAATTACTCATATGAACCAAATATATTGAAATAACATATCGATATTTTTATACTTGTTCAGTTTGACGAGAGAGGTCCGAGAGTACCGATTTTACAATAAATCATGTAGCGGGTCGAAGGGCTCTCGAAGAAAGCTCGACTCCGGTCATCTCAATACGTACTCACAGCAATCGTTTTCGTTCGCCCCGAGATTGCTTGCCTTGTTGCTTCTGATTGAATTCACCACAACGGTTTTGTCGAGCGACCTCTTTGTCGGACGACAATGGAAACGTCCGAGATGAAGGTTTTCTGTATTCGGACCATTTGGAAATATTGAAACGATGAATTATGGGAAGGTTTAGATACTAAAAAAGATTTTTCAATTTCAATAGTTACTTAAAGTTATATATTTCATGAGAATGTAAGTATACTTAAATAATTAAATAAAAAAAGCATAAATAATTTGTTTAATTTATTAAACGTTTATGTAAACAATATATCGTCGAACACATTAAACTGCGAAAATTACATTTTGTGGTGCTTATAAATGAAACAACTGAAACGACACGGCGACGGCGCTACAATTTATAAACTAAGAACCCCTAATACCGTTCGCGAACTTAAATCAACCAAGGCACTACTCTAGTTAGTTAAATTATTACACCCTAGTAGTTATATGGAGTTATACGACGTTTCTGATTATACCAGTAAAACTATTTATGCTGATCATAAATCACAATTTAAACCTAACGTAATTAAAATACATACTAACGAGTGTGTTCAGTTAGAAAAGTTATTTTCTTCTAAATTAATTGCCAAATATCGTAGAGGAACCAAATATTGAAAGCAACGTTCGAGTACCTTGTATTTTAATTTCGTTTGTAAACATACTAACATATCCATAGGTACAACTTAAAATGCCTTCCGAAAGTTACTAAGCTCAAATTAAGGATAAAATCTATTGGTTTATTTGTTGGGAAATCTAGTTTTAGAACGCTGGCTGTTAGGAATGGAATCGTTTGGGTTTAAATGGCCAGTATTTATGTTGCACCGATATTGAATATAGAACATACTCCAAACAGTATTCTGTTGGTGTATCGTTTCTAAGATAATTGAGTGTCGATAACTACGATATAACATAATACTGTAAAACATCATTTCAGGCTTCATGGTAAATCCTCAAAGGCTCACGGTCTCGTTAGTGTGGTGTCGGACGTTTGTCACGACTTTACGAGGGCTTTGCGCTCTTTCATTTCTGCACTTTGAAGCGCTCGCTCGCTCGAGATGCATAAATTGAAAGCGGCTTACATTGCGATCGCGCACAACACCGCACTATTGAAGGATGACTACTCTGATTCGCGGAAGCTGTAAATTAAAAGAGACCGTATTCTGATTTGATATTTACAAAAAAATTTTTACGGCCAGTGCTGAGGTTTCGCTAAGTAAGAACGCTTTAAAACAGTGATAAGTAGAAACGCGACAGCCATATTGTACTAGCCTCGAACTTAAAATATAGAATGATTTAATTAATACAAGTCTACTGACACTCACAAAACAGGTACGGGGACCAAAGACATCCAAATTTGAACATATGTTAAAAAATATAGTTTCAAATGAATTGTCTAAGAGCAACATCGAAGCCATAACCGTACCCATAATACAAGCATAAAACTTGCTTACATAAAGTAAATTTATAATAATATTATTATTATTAAAATATTCTGTGGTATCCGTTGGTAGGTATAAATAATAAAATTTACTTCAAGAAGCTACACTTTATTCATAGATGTTCATAGATATACCGCGTTGTGATAATAAAAATGTGAGGAGAAAAATATATCACATAAACGAAATATACACCAGTTGATGTTTTGAAATATTCGTTGTAAAGTAGAATTTTGTGTGACCCACATGTATGTGAAATTCGTACTTTAAAAGAACATAAAGATTTTGAATAAACAGAATGTTTGTTTAAAACAATGATAATGACATATGGTTTGTCTAATTACTTAGTCTGACATTTTATCTACGTTTGGCGCCGACTCAAAATTACATAAAGATAAGTACATTAGTTTAAAAAATTAGTTATTAAGGTTAATTAAAAACGCGAAATAATTACAAAAATACATACTTAGGTATATTCACATTAGTTTAAGAACTTATTTATTAAAGTTAAATAAATAATTTAAAAAAATGTTTATTATTTTGTGCTTTTTAGTTTTTTCAGCGTTTTAATTTTTTATTAAAAAGTTTTTTACTTTATAATTTTATGTGGCTTTTTTTCGTATAGTTCAGCTTACAACTCATACAAGTCATACACTACAATCAGTGAATGAACAATCAATCATCCCCTGTTTTCGTACCCTTAGCGTTGGAATTATTTTTTTCAAATTTATATGGGACCAACTTCGGGATGTACCCTCTCCAATACAAAAAGAATTATGAAAATAGGACTATCCTGCAAGAAGTTATGCGTGGTCATAGATAAAAGAATGAGGCGATGTGAGCTTAGTTTCTTAGTTACCTATCTATATACACATATTATTTTTTGTAAATACTAGTAAAGTAATAATTTAAAATACTAATTTATCTTTCTATCTATTTACTGATGCGAAGCTGGGTTCGGTCACTAGTTTTGCTGATAAAAAATGGGTTATATGACAACATTCATAGATTATAATATAAATGATAGTTTCGCATCACATTACACGGCTTTTTTCTTATTATTAATATCACACTAAATGGGCAATATAAAAGGAGTAGTCTCCTTCATTCACTGATCCTAGCAATGCGAACCGAAAATAAGTAATTTGACTCGTATTGAGTACTCGGTTTTCTGTACTGTATAGACGTTCTTTGAAGTATTAAATTATTGCTTTTACGAATTCGAATTTCGCGATTACGTAGTACTAGGTGATATTACGTAAAGTACGTACCGTACTATCAGTCTGTAGGTAAGTAGGCGTCGTTTACGTCCTCATCAGCGATCGAGGGCCGTTTCAAATAGTCCATTCACGGGGTCTCAAGCGGAAGCAGCCATCCGCCTATTAAGCTAATGTGTTAACGGTTTACAAAGTTGATAGGGCACGCGTCCCGATAATGCGCCTGACTCCGCGGGGGTGGATGCTGGGCATAAATCATTGCTAAAGTGAGATCGGACCCAATGTGTGAACTCGTAAATCACTCACCAAACGAGGCCCGCACCAAACCGCTGATGGTGGCCTGTCTTAAAGCGCATTATATAAATGAATTGACTTCGTGCTCCGTTAATTTTGAAACTAAATTGTTTTGGTGAGCTTTCACGGTCATTTGAACGCGTCGCGTCGACCGCGTGATCTGTCCGTTCACTTTTTGTCTTTTCCATGATTGACGTTTAAGTTATAATAAACTTGTCCATCAGCTTGAAATTCTGTCCGCGAGTGATTTCATATTGCAAACACACACACACAAATGCGACTGGATGAGTCTGTGTGAGCATACTATTTTACCCTTTTACGATTTAACTAGTTTGACACCGCTTAGTTTTGGCGACCGTATAGTTTTGACGACCGCTTAGCGTAGTGGGTAGCGACTCTGCCTACGAAGCTGGAGGTCCCGGGTTCGAATTCCAGGTCGGGTCAGTATTTATATGATGAATATAAATTGAAGTAATGTTGAATGTCTATAATTTTTAATAATAAATTCCTCGCTGTTGCGACGTCAAGTCGCTCATAATCATAGTAAAGTAGCAATTTTAGAATTTATTTCGTTCCTTGCCGTCTTATTTGTTAAAATTTTATAAAATTAAATTTTTCCTTTAATTTTATGTTAAAGCTCCAGTTGTATAATGCGAGTAAGCTGTTAGAAATATTTCCTACGTTAAATTAATATTCTTTTATTTCGAGTTTTATTGGAGTTTATACAAAATTATGGTGATTTTTTTGGTCAAGAAATCTTTTAGGTATACATAATATTAAGACAAAAGACCATCAGCAATGATTTTGAAAATAATTATTTGTCATATTGAAAATAACACTGTTTCATCCATGGCTAACTAGATTGTGTATTATTTGGGTGTATTAGCTTAATAATCGTGTATCGGGATTCACGATAAGGTCGTTGGCTTTTAATGATTATCTTATTGTAGTTAGGGGTGATTCAAAATAGATTCTAGGTTATCACAGAAGATCTAATGGTCGCGTGGGTTGGATAGTTCGTTAGGCAGTTATGATATAGACGTCTCGGATAATCTATAAACTTCTATGCAATCTTAACAGCTGTGCAGTTTAACTACTTGCTCATAAACCTGCACGATAACTGTAAGGTAATTATTTAAAATTATCTGATAATTTATTACAAATAGTTATTGGTTTACATTAAATAAAACTTTCATGTTATTTATTATAACAATTAAATTGTTTCTTTATCTATCTAAAAACAAATAAACCAGCATAAAGGCAATATAATTATTTCTTATTTATGTTTCAGCAGATAAATAATCTTTGTGCATTGTTCGTGTTAGCTTTAGTAGAATAAAATTAACGCCGTTTCTCTTTAAAATACCCGCACTACATTTAATTGCCAGATACACAAAAGGGTATAATCCCTTTTATATACATCTACATTAATATACAAAAATATAGTGTCTATCTGTTTGGTCAATGTCTCTTTGTTTAGTTGTCGCAAAAGAAAGTTTAGTTAGATTACTGTCAAAAAACATTTAATTTCTTACCTACATATATCTGTACTTGAGAGGTAAAGTGTGCTAATTCATAAAAGAAAATCTAAAGCGGTTTCAATCCGAACGAATTCTATTATACGGAAAATATAATTTCCGTCATATCAAGTTTACAGATATTGTTCACATGGTTATTAAGTCATTTTAAATTTATATCACTTATTCATATAATTCAATAGCTTTCAATTATTTCAAGTCCCACATGACGATACTTAATTTATCTTTTATCACGCAATCTGTAAAGAATAATCGAAATAATAATAAGAATAAATCTTTATCCCGTCAAAAATAACATAATAAAACAATAAAAGAAAGAGAAAAATAACAATAAAATGTAACAATATAAAGTAATTAATAAAAAATAAAACGAACACATATATATATATATTTTATTGTTAAACGGTTCGTTTACACATATACAAGGTGAGATTTTATTAACCGGCCAAAATTTTTCTAGGTGTTAGGTATCACCAATAAACCTCATTGCGTAAATAAAAAATATGGGTTACATTTTCAAAATAAATTATTTTATCTACAGTTTATTTTATAACGTTTGGTTGCCTTCTTAACGCTATAGTAAACGTACGCGCCCGAGGCCTTTGAAACGGAATGATGCGGCGGGCAAGAATGGTAACTAGAGTTTTTGGTTTTTTCGGGAAAGGTTTATGTAGTCATATCTCAATATTTTTCTATAGAACGATACTAAAAGGAAACAAGACGGCTATAGGTTTTCTACCAAAGATCATAATATTAAAATTTGGCTGGTCATAAAAATCTCACACTGTATATAAACGAACCGTTTTAACGAATTACCAATAAAATTTCAATAAGGATTTAATTTTACTCTTCAGAATTCCGAAATTCAACAATCTTCATGGTGTCATACATATATATTATTAAAGAAATATATATATCTACATAATTTACTTTATTATTTATTTATTCTTATAAAGAAATATATATCTACATAATTTAATTTACTTTGTCTACATAATTTACATAAATAATTGACATAAATACTTATATATTTTTCTTTAATAATTCATATATTTGACATTAATTAATTAACTACTTACAGCGGAAAGAGTAGGTACGAGAATCAAGAATCCTCGTACGAACGTCTCGGCTGCTAAGGCCGGCTACAATGTCGTGGCGCGTGTCGGTATTCGGTTATGCACCATTAGTGTAATAATCCTTTAGCTCGTTTTAATATCCAGTATTATATTTTATAAAACGGTTACCCTAGACAAGGAGTATTGTAATAGTACAAGCAAAAGCCGGACAAGCGCAAGCCGGACTCGCCTAATGAGGGTTCCGTACTACAAGAAAATATATTTGTGTTATGTACCTATATACCAAAAAATTGTGTTGTTGTGTTTGCTATTTGTTGGAGATTGATAGATGTCAAGCGGGAGCGGTTATACAGCGGGTCTTGACAGCTGCGACATATTGTTATAAAAATACCCTCGATTTGGGTATTTTGGAATGGGTCACTTGACCTTTTGATTATTCAATGAATTGATTGGATTGTACATATAAACTACCTTTTTTATTAATAAGCAAGGGGAACATAAACACTATTATTCAGTTTGGGATCCTTAGCATTAGCTCGACTCACATTTGACCGGTTTATTATTTGTTGTTTTATTTTAAAGTTTGCACTATAATAAAAACAAATTGTTATAATACCGTTTCTATGATAGAAGAAAAACAAAATACTAAAAAAAAACGTTTCTGATTGCGGACCCTTAATTTTAAAATTTTTGTTATTTGTTAGGTATTTGCCATAATACATATTTTATTAAAATTTCAAGAAGCTCGATGGAGATTCGCAAGATACAAGTTAAATATAGGACAGACAGATACGGCGTGAGTTTGGTAATAGGGTCCCGTTGGCATCTTTTGGGCACGGAACCTAATATGCTTTTTGCTTTTGTTTCGAAAATATCTTAATGCTTCTAAATCACAAAAATTATTTTCGCCTAATGGATACGAGTATTTTATTTTTGTGTTAAGGGCTTTTATTTCACAAAATACTTTTTACAAAATAATTAAAAATTCACTCTCTCGGTTTGCCGCAGTTTCATGTACAGAAATACAGATATATTTGTACTTACTCTTCGAGATTAAGGATCCGTGTTTAAGTACGTGGTCACCTGGGTACATATATGATTAGATTGGTTAATAACATATGATCATCGCAACCTTCGTGTGGAAAAGGGATGCTCTAAAAGGTGATTTTGATAGGCATCTCGACAGACGCTCGTTTGGATAATGGACCGTCGGTGTTAGCGGTCATTAATAATAACTATACGTGTCGAATGTGTTCACGGTATGTCATCGTACCGGTGCAATGTTAAATATTTATATGCCTCCATCCCTCAATATTGATAACGATTTTAATAAAACTAGTTTCGCTTTATTCGGCTTCGTATAAACAACTCAGGATTATGAAACAACCAAAATGTGTAGGCCAGAAAACTCTAACATTATCATTTCCTAACAAAAGTCATACATACTCGTAATGTTATAGTTGTTTTTAATTTTATTATCGTTTTTATTTTTGATATGGATAAATCTGAAATGAATGAAACATTGAGGCTGGCGAATAATAATAATATAATAATAATAATAATACATTGGACTTCCCACACAGCGCCATCTAGTCCCAAAGTAAGCAAGTATTATGCTTGTGTTATGGGTTACTAGACAATTGATATACATATTTAAATATTCTTTATAATATATACATATATAAATATTTTTTTTTTATATATATAATATAGAGACATGAAACTATAAGGGTTTAATTATTGGCTACCAAAACTAAGAATGCCTATGTTTGAGTTAATAATTGGTTAATAATAATATGTAGAAAAACAAAAATTATTGTATTATATTGGTCTTAAACCTATGAAGTTGTTTTGCATGAAATAAATTAAAGTAGTTTTTTTTTTATCAAACATCTTTATTTCTGTTATTCAAAGTAATCACCCGTACAATCGATGCATCTTTGCCGACGCAGTGGCAGTTTATTGATGCCTTTCTTGTAAAAATCAACTGGACGAAAGGCAACAAACTCTACAAAGGTATTTTATACTGTCTCTCGGGAATTGAATTTTTTCCCGTTAAAAAGTTGTCGAAATTTTGAAAAAACTAATAGTCTGCAAGGTCTGGTGTAAGGTCTGGTGAGTATGGTAGATGAGGAAGAACTTCCAACCCCAACTCTAGCAGCTTGGAGACTGTTTGTTGTGCAGTATGAGGTCGCGCGTTGTCGTGAAGGAGCAGCGGGAACGACCGATTGACCAAAACTGGTCGCAGATGTGCGAGCTTCTCCATAATTCTCTTCAGTTCTTTACAGTACACATCTGCAGTAATGCTCATGTCATTTTTAAAAAGCTGTGATGAATCACACCGGCACTAGACCACCAAACATTGACCATCATCTTTTCAGGGGTTATTTTTCGTTTAACACATTGCTTTGGTGCTGAATCGGGATCTAACCAACTTATTAAGCGCTTTCGATTGTCAAATAGAATCCATTTTTCATCACAGGGGACAATCCGGTTCAAAATTCCTTCATTTCTGTGCCTGTTGAGCAACGCGAGGCAGGTCTCGACACGTACGTTGCGCTGGTGATCGTTAAGTTTGTGGGGTACCCATCTATCAAGCTTTTTTAATTAGCCAATTTATCGCAAATGGTCCAATATTGTTTTGATGCTACCATCAAAAGCTGCTGCTAGTTCAGCTGTAGTTTGAGTATCATCAGCTTCCAAAATCGCCTTTAATTCATCATAGTTGACCAAAGTGTCCAGACGAACATGAGGTTCATTATTCAAGTCATAATTTCCAGAACGGAAGCGGGCAAACCAATAACGGGTTGTGCGTTCGTTTGTTAAGTTCTCTCCATAAGTGTTGTTGATGTTACGTGCCGTTTGTGTCGCATAAGTGTCACGACGGAACTCATATTCCACAATTACACGACTTTGTAAAATGTCCATTATGACAGAAAATTTCCAAATGTAATGACAACACAACTTCATTTCACTTCATCAGCCCATTTTTACCCCACTGCACGGACTTAGGATCCAATACGCTGCTCCACTGCGCGTTGGGGATTGTAACAACCGCTATCTATTGACAGCGCCCGGGACCGACTCCTTAACGTGCTCTCCGAGGCACGGAGTCAGTGATAGTTATGTACTTAAGTCAGAAAAACTCATTGGTACACGCCCGGATTCGAACTACAACACAACGCTAATCAATAAACTAAAGACTAATTTTGTAAAAAGAATATCATGTTTTTAAAACAAAATTAATTTGAATTTACAATTCACAGCCAGTCAAAATTTTTTTTGTTTGAAATGGCCAGTACTTAATAACGGCAACTTCATAGGTTAAGACCTTATATTAGTTATACAACACAACAACGTCTAGGCCCCAAACTAAGCATTAGCTCGACACCACGTACATATAACAACCAAGACCCGCTCGCTACCAGTATCATTGATATCATTATTCATCATATAAATACTGACCCGACCTGGGATTCGAACCCGGGACCTCCAGCTTCGTAGGTAGAGTCGCTACCCTCTAGGCTAAGCGGTCGACGATCAGTAACACAACTCACGCTACTTACACTGAAGAAAATGAAACGATCATTGACCGTTTCCAAATTTTTGAACTTAGGTCCGTTTTATTCTATTTCGAAAGAATAGACAATTTTAAGAACCTATTTGTAAATGTTTTTCTTTAGATCGGTATTTACGTAAATATATTATACTAGCGACCGCCCGCAGCTTCGCTTGCGTAGACTACAAATTCCTGTTATAGGTACTATTCACGTTCGAGATGGTTTATACGTACTTTTCGCTGGAACAACTTTCAATCTTCATTCCCCTTCCACCCTTTAAAAAACCGATACAACTTTTCATCTCCCGTTTCCCATCCTTAAAATGTGGAAATCTAAAAACCTTGAAACACGTCATTATTTAAGTCCCTCAATTCCCATCCTTAAGTTTGAAATTTCTAAAAAAACACTTTCTTAACTTAATGCTCACGTTATAAAATAAACCTATGTTCCAAATTTAAGCTTCCTAGACTTAGTAGTTTCGGCTGTACGTTGCTAGATCAGTGAGGACAAACGACAGACAGAAAGACAGACAAACACAAAAAGTAGCTTATGACACTCTTGACAACCTTCTTTCACGTCTGCAAAGTTTCATTAAAATCTGTTCAGCCGTATTGGAAATTAGCTTGAATAGATAAAATTGAATTGAATAGATACATAGACGTACAGACAAGCAGACGGACAAAAAGTAGCTAATGTCAAATCTCTTGACAACCTTCTCTCCCGTCTACGAAGTTTCTTTAAATTCTGTTTAGCCGTTTGGGGGATATGCTGAAATACACGGGCAGACAGACAGACGGACAAAAAGTAACATTTGTTAGTTTTGACGTCCTTCTTTTCATACTTGTGATGTTTCATTAAAATCGGTTTAGACAGATGGACGTACAGACAGACATACAAAAAGTTCTGTATGTTTGTTCGTCTGTAAAGTTCATCAAAATCGGTTAAGCCGTTTTGGCCGAAGCCGATTTGCTCGAATAGACAGACAGTTTGTTTTCATATATATAGCCTATAACCCTCCGCTAGATTCAGGCTATTAAAGGCAAAAAGAATTTTTCAAATCCGACTGGTAGTTTCAGAGATAAGCGCATTCAAACAAACAAACAAACTCTTTAGCTTCATAATAAGTATTTATATTATATAGATTAATAGACTATAAGATAATAAGAAAATAAGATATTACTAAAAACCGTATCGAAGTATATTGCGTGGTTTGGAAGTAAAAAGTTTACGAACAGAGGCAGACAGCGATTTTTTTTTCTCCCACTATAGTTTTCGTATTTCGAAAAAAACTGCTGAGATATTAATTTCAATTGTATTGTGTAAAGGGGAATTATAATATGCATAAGACAACTAACGTATTTAATTTGATAAGGATTAATATCACGTTTAAAAAACATCTTCGCAAATAGTACATTATGTTAGAAGAAATTTGATTGTCATAAAAAAGGTTAAAGTAAGCTAACCTTAAAAGATACACATATGCTCTCGCGGACTTTTGGTTAGAACTTTTAAAGGGGAACAATTCCGTAATATATGATTTTTGCTTAACATAAACCGTTTACACAGCGCGCGTGACGGAAGCTCTCAAAAGGAATAATTTTTCCCGTTTTTGCAACATTTTTCATTGATGCTCCACTCCTATTGGTCGTAGCGTGATGTAGTATAGCCTATAGCCTTCCTCGATAAATGGACTATCCAACACAACTATAATTTTTCAATTTGAACCAGTAGTTCCTGAGATTTGCGCGTTCAAACAAACAAACAAACAAACTCTTCAGCTTTATAATATTAGTATAGATTGAAAATTCTTGTAGCGTGACGTCACCGGATAAAACAGTAACCCTATTTATTACCTACTATTGACAGTTCTGAAATCTAAATAAATCCACCCGGTGATACCAAGCTATAAGAATTTTCAATATAATAATATATCTACACCGTACTAAAATTTGAAGAAACACTATATTTTTCTCATTTCGTTGTTTGATATTTCATAAATTATATTTATTTACCAGATCGATTCCAACTAAGCGTATAACCATAAATTGTTAGTGTCCGAGATCTTTTGTCGAAAAATATTAGTTTTTCGTCGTAGTTTATTTTGTCTCTGGCAAATTCCTCGATTGTGTCTAATACGGATCTGGTTGAAGCATGAAGTAAATTAATTTGACAGCAGCGGTTGAAGCCTCTACTGTTTAAAACTCTCCGAATACGAACAACGCATCGTAACCAAATTTCAGGTCGTCATGCGTTCGAAAACTGCAGGATGTTCGTGTCGTCGCGTTTGATTGCCGCTGCCGCCGTCGCGCTGGTTGAATGATTTTTTTTTGTACTCACCATGACTTACCTATATATTAATGTGATAGGGTAACTTCATTTGATAGCAACGTTTGATTTTAATAGTCATAAACGTCACTTCGCAGTATCGAAGTGAAATTACGCAATTTTGCAGGGTTGAAGACCGGCGCGCGGAGATTTTACGGGGGTGCAGACCGACGCGCGGGGACCTTGCTTACTAAAATTCCGACTAAAACTCGCCATCTTTCACCAGCTAGCTAGAGTATGAGTGGTTAGACGGTAAAGGCAGAAGAGGGCGTCTAGTCAATTCGTACTTATATGATTAATGTACTGTCATCGTAATCTTAGGTGAAGTATTGGTAATCTTCAAGCAAATTGATGCTTACCACAGACGTGACAAGGCATATTATTTCTATATAGTTTACTACATTACGAAGATTTTACCTTGTGTTATTATTATTATCTTATTTCTCAATATTATCGAATTTAATGGGAAATTTGGGAGATCTTTTCCTGTGGCATAGTGTTATTTTTTATATAACGAGGGATGATAACGCTTAAAATGTATAGTTTTGTTTTTGTAACTGATTCTTACAATGATTTAATAATCTTATCACTGCGTTACTTTGCTTAAAATACCTACGACAATTTTTTCACATTTCAATTTTATTGCTATATTTTAGTCGATTGTTATTATATTTCATAATGCAGCTAAAATAAAAAAATTTTTTGTTAGGTATTATAATAAAACTGTCTGTAGGTAATTTTTTTCAGGTAGGGTTGCAATGGGGACATACGCATAACTATTCACTCGGAGCTTAATCCCTAGCCCATACATTTTATCGACATTTATTACGTATTCCTCTTGGGGTATTCAGAATGAGCCATCAAGTTTGGGACTATTGTGCCAGTCTCGAGTACATCGTTATGTACATGGCCTCATAAATATATGGATTTATATAGAGAACGTTAAACATACAGTTCATTAGTTTACGATTCCAGCTTATAAGCATTGATAAGTTGGTTATATGTTAGCAGAAATTTTAATGTAAATATGTTCATATTTCTATATTTTTAATAAAGAAATTATTTCAGAACATTATCTACAGTACGCCTTATTAAATATATTCAATTTTTCCAAATTATTGATAAACACCGCACCCACCGAGTTTAGGCTCATTCGATTTGTCTTTACGAATACTTTTCGTTGCACATTTTATTTTATTTTTATTATCTTAGGAAAACCAACAGCTACACAATACTTATAGTAAACATTAATAAAAACGGGAAGCCAATTAGAGGTTCTCACATGCTGATAAGGCTCTGATGATGATTTTGGAAAGTGGATTACAGAACTCTTCAGTGACTTTTCGTAAACCCACAGGAGTGCCATCGGTCGGGCTAAGTAGGTATGCGTAGGTGCATAGCATGGGGAAAACCATGTCGCAAGTAATCAACTACCCAAGCACGAGGTACTACACACGCATGTCAATAAATTTAGGTATTAAAATTTTAAGGAGTCTAAAATAAAATATATAAAAAACCTTTTTTTAAATTTTAAAAATTAAAAATAATTTAAATCTCACAAGCTATTAAAATATGAAATATATATTTTAAAAGCTTGAGACGTCAAACGTGATATGTATAAATACTAGTTAGAAACTTTCATGAAATGTATACGATTCGTATAAATATGTAGATGTACTTAGTGGTGCTTGAGGTATAGTATACAACCATGTGTCCTACAACAAACAAACCGACAAAAAAAATATGTTCCTTTGGGCTCGGCGAGGCTCATTATTCGATCACAATAGATTTCCCAATACGACACTCTTCCATTGCAATTTCATAATCGTTAGGTATACTTCGATTCAAAAAAAACTTCAGAGCGTGTGTCGGACCAGGCGCTGAATTTCGTTATCAGTAGGTACGGTACGGCTTCTTTGACATGCATATAGTCCAATTTAGAGCTTTTTTTCGCGTTTAGGATATTTTCCTCGATTATACCGAATCTAATTTATTGCTATCAGATGCTGCGATTTCGTTGAGGGATGCCGGAAGGGAACATTGAAAAAGCTACAAAACGCCGGACAGACGGATCGATGGATAAACAGATGGACATGGCGAAACTATGACGGTTCCATTTTTGGTTTTGGCTCCGGAACCCTAAGATCATCATCATCATCAGCCCGTGTCTCTCCACTGCAGGATATAGACCTCTCCCAATCCCTAAGATCATTAGATAATAATAGATAGGTTCAACTTGTGCAATGTACATACACTTCTGTTTGTTCGAAGATCTATTTACTAAATTATATTTGTTCTCCTTGCTCAAACGGACAAAGACGACACATGACAATATTTGTTCTAGTTTAGTACATTGATACAGACCACGCTAGAGAGCCATAATAAAAATTGAGTAATGGTTATGTTTATTTGTTTATTCATATCTAGTAGGATTTAATATGTGAATCGTTATCTGATTAACTACATATGATTAGTTTTAAATATTAATTGTCAATAAAGTTTAATGTATTTTTAATAGATACACTCATGTATAAGTTTTATGATCTTAAGACGGAATCTCGAAAATATTAGACGATTCACGTTGACATCCGATACAATTTGAAATATAAATTTTAATAACATTTAAGTAAAGTCAGTAATCTAATCTACTCTGAGTTGATCTTATAAATTAAAGATAAGATTTTACACGTGCCTACTTCGTATGCATAGCACTACTGTATACATATAAAATAAATATTTTATACACTATAGAAATAATATCAATTTAAACCACCTCAGTACGCTGGATCGCTTACAAAATATAAAGATTAATTAATTTAAATGACGTACAAAAATATCGCAATTATTGTTTAGCTAGTTGCATTATTTTATTTAGAAACACAAATATGTTTTAGTATACGACCTAACACGATAAAATACTTAAGAAAAAGAGCAACCAATAGAAATTCACAAAGGGAAAGCTTTACAAAATACGTCAAAACTCTTTGAACAACAACACTCACAAAGCCCTATTTGAAAGCATGACAAGGTATTGATAGGAAGGTTAATTGATTTCGCTCGGTTGGTCTTAATAGGACCTGTGGTTACTGAATATTCATACTGAACCATTCACGCCACAACACCGACATCTAATGACGTTCAGTTCAAGGAAAATCTTTGAGAAATTATTGCTTTACTTCTAAAAATAGAATCGTTTCAGTCTTTTCGTCTGGAGTACATTTCGATTCTTTGTTAATAATATATTTTATGCCCTAGGTATAATGTTAAGTTGAATCCCAACGAAACAATGATTTATTTTTTGGAAAAAATACAGCGGCACGAAATTAATACACTTTGAATCATTTCCGAAATAAAGGAATAAGTAGAAAAGCGGTCAAAGAGAAATATAATGAATAATTCTTTTGATTTGGCAAAACTCAAATAGCACTAACTATTGCGCTGCTTTTCACCAAAAAACCAAAGCTAAAATTAATTAAAAAATATTGAGCTAGTTCACTACGTCAAATGACATTGTAATCTATAGGAATCAATAAAAATATTATGACTTGATTTAGTCTAAAATAATGAACATAGTAAAAATGTGTCCAGTTGATGTCATTTAATTAATCATTTTTTGGAAACAAAACTAAGAAAATAACAGACTTATTTTTTTTTATTGTAAGAAGAAGGTATAGATTGTTCTATATTTTCGGAAAAAAAATATAAAAACTATGTGTTAAAAATTTTGGTGCTAGCCCATTTCATATTTCAAGCCGTAACAATTAAATATTAATAAAGTCATGTGACTCTGCAATAATATTAATATTTTTCAAATCAGTTAATACGGAACGTTGTTCAATCCTATACGTAATTGTTTTTTATAAAGAGTGTAAAAACAAAAGTCTGTTTACATGGAACGACTGACCAGTTGGCTGAATGACTAGAGTCCCTAACTGCGGAGCTGAGGGTCGCGGGTTCGATTACCGCTCGGGACAAATATTTGTGTGCATATGAACATGTCTATTTGT
Organism: Luffia ferchaultella; assembly: GCA_949709985.1. Taxonomy (NCBI): domain Eukaryota; kingdom Metazoa; phylum Arthropoda; class Insecta; order Lepidoptera; family Psychidae; genus Luffia; species Luffia ferchaultella. The sequence continues at coordinate 11,864,555 of OX453240.1, read as the reverse complement.
TCTGTGTCTGGGCGTAAAAGTATCTATATATATATAATTTTGTATGATATTGTATATATTATAAAAAAGAGAATATTTAAGTATATATTCGCTTGGTATCCAAAATACAAGTTAATGCTTAGTTTGGGGCCTAGACGTTGTTGTGATGTATACGTCATTATTATTATTATTATTATATATTAGTTGTCTAGTACCCCATAATACAAGCATAATACTTGCTTACTTTGGGACTAGATGGCACTGTGTGGAATGTCCCAGATATTATATTATTATTATTATATTATTAAAAGGTACCATTTTGCATCTTTACTCAAAAGAATTATTTCTTTAACTTAAAATCCTCGCGAATTTGAATAAAGTTCTCTGCTAAGAAAATAAGCCACTTTCTCTCGTAAACTGTTATAGTTATTGAACTTACAAAACCCGGAAGCGAGATTAGGAAACAATTTCTTTTGTCGAACGTCTCTTTTTAGGGTACTTCGTAAGTCCCATCTCTAGCGTTGTCGGCGTTAAAACTTTTTCTCCGTAAAAATGTCACCATTTATGACGAGGGTACTATTTTTGTGCAATTGATTGCTCCTTGTCCGAAAGGTATTGTACGGTGTGATTTTTCGGAGTATGAACGGAGATAATCTACAGTATTGTAGAGCAATAAAACGGTACGTGTAGTGCAGAGAATGAACAAACCCGCGACCTTTTTGTCTGCTGTTGGCGTCTCTCACCACTCGGCCAACCGATCAGTCGAATGCCTGTGACAGACACATACAGACTAATAAGTGATCTTATAAGGATTCAATTTTTGCTTAAGAGGTCTGAAACTCTGAAAATGTGTGTATCATTTAGAAGTGAGAATTCACAAAGTGACAGTACGATCTCAACACACTCATAAACAGCGCGTATAGACGCTGTACGAAATTTTTATTTTTTTCACTTTATTGTATAGTAGACAATATACAGCTAGTTAATTCCCATGCAAACTATTCGTTTAATGTCTATTTATAAAGTCACAGTTTTGGAACAGGATAAAATAAAGTTCAAAATAAAAAAGTTTTATTTGACGTGTGCTGATATGTTTTTGAAAAGAGGTTCAGATGTATTTGAATTCATTATCAATACAAAGTAGGTACCTGCTCGAGTATGCTAATTTTTCTACGAACTTTTTTTGACCGTACTTTCGTACTAAGTTGTAGCTAATATTATACTATGTGCATGATTTAAAACTTTATCATTTATGTCGAATGGAAATACATAATAATAAAACTTTGTCTGTTCTTCTTACTTATTTGTCGTTCATCATTTTATCAATGATTTTTAAAGAAGGATTTATTTTAATTAAATTATTTCTATATTTCATTGTGGGTATATTATGCTTTTTGTCATGCAATAAGATTTCTCTTATAACCGGTGCGACGGCTTAATTTAAATAAAAATCTTTTTGAATGCAAACACAAAGAACAATAATTAGAGCCAATAACTACGAGGCGTTCACGTCGTGAGTCGCTCCTTATGTAAATGGAGCTGAATCAGCTCAGTCATGCAACATCATGGTCTATTCTCTCCAACCGAGCTACATCTGTGCGTTATTTCGAGTAGTGCATGTAGGTAGGTGCATGCATATACCTATGGAGTTCCTTATTTAACTGCTTATGTTTGGAATTGTTAATAACACATTAATTAATATCGATGTAATAATTACTTAATTATAACAGTTAAATTTATCAATTACAATCGATGTTTCATATATTTGGCTGATATTTTCTATTGAATTAGATTTTTTCGTGTATTGAAAAATTGCTGATAGCAACGACTATTTAATCAAAGCACTGACAAAACTTTGAAATTGTCAATGTTCGGCTAAAACTACTTTGATATCACAGAACCAGAATTCACCTTCACATGCTATAATAACAATCCTTGGTTTAATTCTAAACTTTCGGTTGGTTGGTTTTTTTTTGTGCATTAGGTACATCACACCCAAAGTCATGATAATATAATCGTATAAGTTATGGCATATTTTATTTGAATTTTCAATTACCGCCACAAATGGCGCGATGTTCTGGAAGGGACCGTTAGCACAGTATCATCCATAAATATGTTAGTAGTCTGTGGCTAGACGCCCACTTTCGTTCTTTATGTACCTACGTTTCACCCACGAAGGTGTCGCAACTGCGCTATAATACAATGATGGCTTATATAGTGGCCAATAAAATAAAAACGTTCGAGTTGTGTTGACTGTCGACGAGAACAGAACTGCCGAAGTTTTTTAAATTGAAAGATTTTTTATATTAAAATATTTTTATTAATGTACTGGCACTGAGGTGATTCATTTTATTATGTATATTAAATTGATAGAATTCTATTTGGCGCATGCAATACCAAAAAATCTATTACGCCATTAACTAAAGATACACAATAAATAAGAAGAAATCAAATCGTTTGTTTACATGAAAGTTCAAAACATAAAGTACAAATCAGAAGTTTAATCGAGAATTAAGGAAAACGAAAGAAAAACACGGCCAAGCCAAGCTACTTTGGCCGGTTTCTATTTTCAATTTATAAATAGCAGTTTCTAGGCGCGGAAGTTGTAATTGAATTTCGTCTTTCTGTTTTATAAGTAGGTATTTAGTAACGCTAAAGTCTTTTCAAAAAATACTTTGACTGGCAGTTGTTAAGGATATTCCGCGAAGTAGAAAACTTCTGTCGGAGTATTAAGTCATCTTCAAGTTTATTTTACATTTAAAGATACGATCTGAACTAAACATTAGACACTGAAATCAGAAAAATAAATAAAGTGCCTATTTAGAATATTAAACTGTACAATATATATATATAGGTAGTAGTCAGTTGTGATTTTCGGTTTGTATTGTCGACCTCCATACTCCAAACAAAGTACAAGCTTTATCAAGATATTAAATTGAAAATCTAGTAGCGTATAAGGTTGTCATATGTATGTGGTGTCTTTGGTTGGTAACCAAAACACAAGCTAATGCTTAGTTTGGGGCCTAGACGTTGAAGTGGTGTATACGTTATTGTTATTATTATTATACTAGCTTTCCGCCCGCGGACACGACGTTCCAGTATATTGTGACACTTTCTGGAATATTCTGCAACTTAACTACCTAAAAAATTCTATTCCTAATTTCATCAAAATCCATTAAGTCACTATAGCATGTAGAATAGCTATCCCACAAGTCGGTCTCAAAATTAAATATTTTATCAATATAGATTTAAAAAATTGCTTTTCACTTCTAACAACGCCCTCTTCATGTTTGCAAAATTTTAGTAAAATCAGATCTGCCGTTTTGGCGATTAGCCCGAAAAACGGACACACAAATACACAGATAAAAACCAACTTATGTCACTCATCATAACCTCCTGTTTATGACTGCGAAGATTTATTGAAATGGTTTAGTTGTTTCAGAGATTAGCTGAAACAAAAAGACAGACAGACAACCACACGGACAAAAAGTTACTGCTGATAATCTATTTTTAATGTCTGCATTGTTTCATTAAAATCTTTAAAAATTTAACTGGAACATACAGATAGACAGACAGATAAACTACAAGCATTGTATGTCACTCCTGACAATCTATTAATCACATCTGTGAAGTTTCATCGAAATAGGTTTAGCCGGTTCGGAAATTAGCTCAAACATACAGACAGACAGACAAAAAGTACCCTATGTCACTCTCGATAATGCCTTCTGCACGTTTACAAAGTTTCATTGAAATCGGTTCAGCCGTTTCGGAGATTAGCCGGAACAGACAGACAGACAGACAATACAATTTTATTAATATAGATAAATAAGAAGAGTAAATTAAAAAAACTAAATCTCAAATCCAAATGAATGAATTATCTGTCTCATATTATTATGTATATGAAAATATAATAATAAAACAATAAATATTTTTAAGCCCCATAACGAAATTTAAGGGAACAACGTTCGATTAAGTAAAATAGCTGCTAATGCAATAATGGAGTTTTTGTATGCTATTGTTAGCATTTATTAGTTACATGCATTTGTTGAAGACTTCATTCATCCAAATCTATCAAGTCTGTGATATATGTGAAAAAAGAAACGCACGTACAGGTTGTTATTTCATCTGTATTTATATATGTGTCGCGGCATACGCTCTAGACAGACCAATTTAAGAGTTTCAGACATAGAAACACGGACGGACAGACAGACACAGGCTATTAATAAATGTAGTGTGACTAGAATCAGATTAATATAACCGACATGGGCAGTGTTTGAATATGGGACAGACAAAGAGGCAAAAAGCGATTTTGATAGACAGAAGACAATAGACGACTAGACATGGTCGGCACCCCATCATGGTTGAATTATCATAAAACCTAGGTTGACGGGTTTTAACATAAGACGGACAGCCCCGCCAACTAGTGAGTATGTATGATGTTGATCAACTCGAACTGAATACAGTTTTGTTTCCGAGATTAAATAATAAGTAAATATTTGTGTGGGGTAAAAATGGGCTGATGAAGTGAAGTGTGAAGAAAATATTAGTGTATTAGATAATATAATATCAGCTTTTTCTATAATTTATGGTTCGTAAAATAACAAATTATTTACATTGTAGAGTGAAGCAGATCTGAAGACGGATCATTGGACGTAGGTGGCCAAGCCGTTATTGCCACGTAGGAGTGCGACTGCATTCTACGAACAAGCTGTTATGCAAGTATACGAGCATAATAGAAATGAATATAACACACAACCTATTAGAGCAGATATAGAGTCTTATGTAAAATAGGAAAAGTTCACACAGGCTTTATATTTTTTAAGCGACTTCAAAAAAGAAGGAGGTTACCCCCGAAAGTAGAATGCGCTTTCCGCGAAAAAACGCCGAGTAGAAAGCGGCCCACAGCGGTACGGCAGCGCCTCGCCCGCGTGCGATTCTAACGTCTATTTGTACACTTTATTGTATGAAAAGGTAATAAGTGTTATATATTGCTGAAAACTAGATTAAATTTGCTAAATAGTTATCTATGTTTGCAAATATTTGACCCAGAAACAAATGTACCATTGCAGTTTTGAGCTGGAGAAAGTGAAAAATTGACTGTTTTTGTGAAATATAAATAAAACCAAGTTATATATTTTATTGAATTGTGTTTTATTTCTAACCTTAGTTATTACAAATACATATTTAAAAAAAAATAGAAATACTTTCATACAATTTTTTTACAAGACAGTTATTTGAAAAAAACCTATAATTTTACGCGCTCGAAAAGATAGCGCAAATTATAAAAATATTTTTCTTATGTTCTACACAGTGTAGTAACTTAGTAAAAACATCTAAATATACATCAATTCATCAATTTTTTTATAGCAAAAGAAAAATACGTACATGTATTACAGATAAATTATTAAAAATTATAAACAAAACCACTCGAAAAACGATACACTCTACATTTTTCAATATAAATAAAAAACAATTGTTTTCTATGAAAATAAAAAAATATTTCCTTAAAGTACATAAAATTGTCTATAAGAATTTTATATAAAAGTTATATGTTTACATACAAAAAATATGAAAAATTAATTCTTGATTATGTGCAAATTTCCATACCATGACAAAAGCGCACCATGAGCAATATTATGGATACGCTACGTAATTAATTTAATCAAATGTTCACATTTTTTGCAAGAAATTGTATTGATCGAAACTATGGAATTTACCCGACTTCTGTCAAAGGCGAGTAATGTAATTAACATATTATTATTTTTTATTTATTTACACTTTTTGCAACAAATAGCATTAGAATGATTGTTGCCTGTCAAAACTATGAAATCTACCCGACTTCTGTCAAAGGCGAGTAATGTAATTAACATATTATTATTTTTTATTTATTTACACTTTTTGCAACAAATTGCATTAGAATGATTGTTGCCTGTCAAAACTATGAAATCTACCCGACTTCTGTCAAAGGCGAGTAATGTAATTAACATATTATTATTTTTTATTTATTTACACTTTTTGCAACAAATTGCATTAGAATGATTGTTGCCTGTCAAAACTATGAAATCTACCCGACTTCTGTCAAATGCGAGTAATGTAATTAACATATTATTATTTTTTATTTATTTACACTTTTTGCAACAAATAGCATTAGAATGATTGTTGCCTGTCAAAACTATGAAATTAACCCGACTTCTGTCAAAGGCGAGTAATGTAATTAACATATTATTATTTTTTATTTATTTACACTTTTTGCAACAAATAGCATTAGAATAATTGTTGCCTGTCAAAACTATGAAATCTACCCGACTTCTTGCTCAATTGGCTCGGCAGTTGGCAGCGACTGGATGTCGTGAGGTAGGCCACTGTAATAAATAAAGAATTAAAAACATATGTACATACAAACATAACAATATACAAAACATATCTTACACTGCCGCGGCGAAAAGGCGCCTCGCCAAATTAGCCTTGAGCGCCCCTGTCTGCGTCGAGGAGTCGCGGACCCTAAGGCCGCTGCTGCGATACTCGTCACTAAAAAAAAGTATATATAACTTTGTATATGTATATATACTGTATACGTACATAAAAAACAATAAAATTTTAATTACCCAACTGTCCCCCAAGCCGGGCCTGCCTGCTCCCGCACCAACCGTGTGGGGCGCCGCCTTTCTGCACCTGATGGTCTAAAAATAAAAGATTTATAAAAATATTTTAAAGTCCGTCAACATTAACTTAAAAATTTTCTTACAGACGGACAACGACAAAATTAATTGATTATTATATATAGTAAACTAGTAACATCAATATGATTTTATTACAAATTTAAAGATAAATAAATATAAATTTTCTGACAGACAGACAACAACAAAATTAATTAATTATTATATATAGTAAACTAGTAACATCAATATGATTTTATTACAAATTTAAAGATAAATAAATATAAATTTTCTGACAGACGGACAACGACAAAATTAATTGATTATTATATATAGTAAACTAGTAACATCAATATGATTTTATTACAAATTTAAAGATAAATAAATATAAATTTTCTGACAGACGGACAACGACAAAATTAATTGATTATTATATATAGTAAACTAGTAACATCAATATGATTTTATTACAAATTTAAAGATAAATAAATATAAATTTTCTGACAGACAGACAACAACAAAATTAATTAATTATTATATATAGTAAACTAGTAACATCAATATGATTTTATTACAAATTTAAAGATAAATAAATATAAATTTTCTGACAGACGGACAACAACAAAATTAATTGATTATTATATATAGTAAACTAGTAACATCAATATGATTTTATTACAAATTTAAAGATAAATAAATATAAATTTTCTGACAGACGGACAACGACAAAATTAATTGATTATTATATATAGTAAACTAGTAACATCAATATGATTTTATTACAAATTTAAAGATAAATAAATATAAATTTTCTGACAGACAGACAACAACAAAATTAATTAATTATTATATATAGTAAACTAGTAACATCAATATGATTTTATTACAAATTTAAAGATAAATAAATATAAATTTTCTGACAGACGGACAACGACAAAATTAATTAATTATTATATATAGTAAAGTAGTAACATCAATATGATTTTATTACAAATTTAAAGATAAATAAATATAAATTTTCTGACAGACGGACAACGACAAAATTAATTAATTATTATATATAGTAAACTAGTAACATCAATATGATTTTATTACAAATTTAAAGATAAATAAATATAAATTTTCTGACAGACGGACAACGACAAAATTAATTAATTATTATATATAGTAAACTAGTAAATAATAAACGGTAATATCCTTAATATTGGGACGAATTTGCAAAAACATGTAAAACGGCCATTTTGGGCAGTACAGATATCGGCGTTTATAACATTTTCGCTATTTTAAACTAAATATGGGTGAATTTCGATGAAATAAAATGATTACTACAATACTTTATTAATAATTACTTAGAATAATTGAAGATTCGAATAAATACAATGGATTTACCCCAAAAAATTTAATAATATAAAAACCATGCCACGCCATTGTTGAAGAAATAAATTCATTTTACAGAAAATATTTGAAGAATTCATAAAATAATTATCAAAAATGAAAGATTACTTACCTGGACATAATTACTCAAACGCACGAATTATTATTAATTGTTTTTTAATATTTATTAACGATCCGTTCGCAGCCGTCGTAACCAAAGAAATGGCCGATTTTGCAAGTCATATTTCCAGTCAAAGACAAAGTTTTTTTTTTTTTTTAAATTTTTATTAGCAAGACTGGTTAACGATTGAAGGACTGAGCACACTTTACGGCTACTACAACTATCAACCGACGAAGAAAAAGGACAGATATAGCGGACGTCGCCAAGTCGCCAATTTGGCGACATCGCATTTGGGGAAAAAATAGTCAGTCGCCAATTTGGCGACATTCGCTTCGCGGGGATTCAATTCGACCGTATATATGTTTTTTTTTTTTTTTTTTTTTTATGTGTGTTCAGGCATAACTTCGTTGTTTATGAACTGAATTGGATGATTTTTTTTGTGAAAGGGAGATATCTCCGAAATGGTACCATGCTAAGGAAACCAGGATCTGATGATGGCATTCCAGAGAAATCGAGGGCAACCTTCGAAAATCGTATTTTAAAGTATCGTATTTTAAGTATTTTGATAAAGTACTACTACTAGTACTATTTAATGAAGGTCGGGAGTCGATCTGATGATGGAGCTGAAAGACAGTCGAGGGAACTCCTCAACGACTTGCAGCAATTACCTGGTGTTTGGACTTGATTTATTTCTATTGATGAGATCTTTGCACCCATATGGATTATAAGCGCCATTACAGGTCTGATGATGGAGACCATGCACAATCGAGGGAACTCCTCAACGATTTACAGCAATTACCTGGTGTTTGGAATTAATTCATTTCTATTAATGAGAACTTTGCACCCATAAAGGTTATAAGTACCATTACAGGTCTGATGATGGAGACCATACACAGTCGAAGGAACTCCTTAACGATTTATAGCAATTACCTGGTGTTTGGACTTGATTTATTTCTATTGATGAGATCTTCGCACCCATATGGATTATAAGTGCCATTACAGGTCTGATGATGGAGACCATACACAGTCGAAGGAACTCCTTAACGATTTATAGCAATTACCTGATGTTTGGACTTCATTCAGTTCTATTGATGAGATCTTTGTACCCATATGGATTATAAGTGCCATTACAGGTCTGATGATGGAGACCATACACAATCGAGGGAACTCCTCAACGATTTACAGCAATTACCTGGTGTTTGGACTTAATTCATTTCTATTAATGAGAACTTTGCACCCATAAAGGTTATAAGTACCATTACAGGTCTGATGATGGAGACCATACACAGTCGAAGGAACTCCTTAACGATTTATAGCAATTACCTGGTGTTTGGACTTGATTTATTTCTATTGATGAGATCTTCGCACCCATATGGATTATAAGTGCCATTACAGGTCTGATGATGGAGACCATACACAATCGAGGGAACTCCTCAACGATTTACAGCAATTACCTGGTGTTTGGACTTAATTCATTTCTATTAATGAGAACTTTGCACCCATATGGGTTATAAGTACCATTACAGATCTGATGATGGAGACCATACACAATCGAGGGAACTCCTTAAAGATTTACAGCAATTACCTGGTGTTTGGACTTAATTCATTTCTATTAATGAGAACTTTGCACTCATATGGGTTATAAGTGCCATTACAGGTCTGATGATGAAGACCATAAACAGTTGAGGGAATTTCTCAACGATTTACAGCAGTTACTTTTTGTTGGGCTTCCTTCATACGGTTGAATGTGCCAAAATGTTCAGTTCGCACAAAAATAATAATTAAGATTGAAGTTTTACATAGGAATAGCACTGCCTACTAGGCATGCTGATGCGTCAATTTAACACTAAATTTACGTTGCGTAATCACGGTTCTGTCTCATTAGAGTAGCGCGTTTAGAAGCCCCATTTATACTAAATACAAATAAATTACAGATGCGTTCAACTAAAAATTGCAAAATAAAATAATTAAAAAAAAAAAACCGACTTCAAAAACAAACTAAAAAGTTAAAAATAAAATTTTCACTTTATAGAAAGGAGCATTAACAGGCGGCATATAGTTAATGTAGTCGGTGCCAACTCAGACACTTTAAATGGGTACTTACTAGGTAATAACAATTACAACAATGATATATTTATAACTATAACAAAAATAGAACACAATTTAAAGTGTCTGAGTGAGTAGGCACCGACTTCATTAACTATATGCCGCCTGTTAATGCTCCTTTCTATAAAATGAAAATTTTATTTTTAACTTTTTAGTTTGTTTTTTTATCACTCTTTTTCAAAATGTACTTCCAAATAACAGGTGTTACTAAAATTGATGAGAATTTTGACAAATGACCTGTCTAAAGGCAACAAGAAAAAAAACTAAAATTGTATGTAATTTTGTTATGTTCATACAAAAATACATGTAAAGTAGGAATCGAAATTGCAGTCTTAAGTACTTCCCCACCTTCTACTGTTTCTACCCGTGTTTACGTGGGAATGTGACGGGTAGAAGCGAAATAAAATTAGGAAGAGAAAAATGCAAATGTGCATGAATATGACAATAGTGTATTCGTTCGTTTCGAATAAAAATTTGATTTCAAAATATGCCTTTTTTTATAGGTCCGTAGCCGTAGAGCAAATAACGCAACCCATTATAATTTCCAAATGTCCGTCCGTTTGTTCATATGTCACATGCTTTATCTCAAAGCTTCGAAAGCCTTTGATGAAATTCACAGATGTTTTACGAGTATATGAATACGTCAAACATTCTGAAGAGAAATTATGAAAACATTTTTTTTTTCAGGGAATGAAATTATTTTTCGGGCGCTTTATCTTGTATTTTTAGATACATTTTTGAAAATGTAATGGAAATTTTTAAGTCGATTTTTATTTAGGTGAACATTTCACGAGATATGGCCTTGTAAAGTTGTTAACAAAATGTCATCTTCTAACTTTCCAACTGTGTGATTGTAAGATATAAAAAAATTTAATAGTTGTGTTTAAGAAACTTTTCCATCGTAAATTGTCTTTAACACATCTTGTGTTTGCAAATTTTATAGCTATTTGGTAATTTTCACTTACCAACAATCTTAATTTTGGAGTAATAAAATTAACTTTAATTCAAAGGTTGGCTAGTAATCGCAAATTGATATGGAACCTTAAATTGTTGCGTACCCGATACACACTTAGGCGATTTTTGTACATTAAAATAATGGAAATTCCTAAAGTTGTTAGGAGTGCATTGCACCATTTTTTGATGAGAAAAGTTTCATCAATCAGTTAGTGACTCGATATTTTAACGCTCATTTTTACTGTCTATGAGTTTCAAATTTACATGTTCACTTCACTTCATCAGCCCATTTTTACCCCACTGCAGGGGCTTAGACCTCCCGCGGGGTGAGAGGGGCTTGTAGCTTAAATCCACCACGCTGTTCCACTGCGGGTTGTGGATTGTAACGACCGCCATCTATTGACAGCGTCCGGGACCGACTGCTTAACGTGCTCTCCGAGGCACGGAGTCAGTGATAGTTATGTACTTAAGTCAGAAAAACTCATTGGTACGCGCCCGGATTCGAACCATAGCCATATGGCCTTATAAATTTGAGACAGGTTCGTTGCGCTTTGGGCTATCACGACACGACAAATTTACATAGTCATTAAGATATTTTTTAAGGTGGCCGACAAGTATATTAAATCAAACTTGAGTAAGTTCACCAAAACCAAACGTATTTTGTACTACAGATATTGAAAAGGATATAATATTGTAGCAATAAACTCGGAAGTGCTGATGAAAATATACGATTCTAAATACGATTGTTTTATATTTTTATCAAAAAAGGCAATATACATATGTTCAAAGGAAATCGCAACGTTTTTTTAATATGTCTCGTAAATTGGTTGTCGTATGTATACATGGTTGAGGGCTATGTCGCGAGCAATATCGCAGCCGCGTAATGAGGCAGGATCGTCAGCGCTGCAGGGCACGGGTAACAAGCGGCCTTGCGCTGACAGCCGCAACCAAGTCTTGTATTGCTTTCCCGTTCACATTTATATTTTTCATTTCTAAAGATATCTCAATTGAAAACAAATGAGGTACAATTCATTTTTATTGTGTCTTACACCAGGAAATGTTAATACACACCACGACGATTTAATTCACCATAGAAAAAATTTCCATTCATTTCTAAATTAATAGGTTAGGTCAGGTTATTTGTGTCAATACAAGTAGAGAAATGAAGTGACGTGTAACATTGAAGTCTTTTGATCAATTTTAATTAAACCAAAACAGGGTAATATTTGTTTAATTAAAAATTAAATTTAATTAAAAATTAGTTAGAATTCCTACTTTCCCAACATCAACTATAAAATAATGAAACAACACAAATTGATTTCGGGCAACGCATCTTAATTTTTCCCGAGATTAGAAACTCACAATAATATATATACTCAATACAATTGAAAAGAGTCCATTTAATAAATCAGTTCACATTCATGAATGGCAAAAAAAACGGCAATCTGGGAATAATCTTGTTTTGTTGTCACTTGCTGTGAAGTGTTTGTTAGGTGTCGGTTTGTTTCTCATATCTGCACTACATAAATCTAGTGTTAATAAAATTTGTTATTACAGAAATCATGCACCTAAACAGACTTTTTAACAAACTCTATGTACTTTCTCGATAGTCTGAGGAAAATAAAAACATATTAATTACAAAGTGTTTGAATGCAAGTTATTTAGAAAACCAAGTTGATTCAATAATAGTGTAACGTACGGTCAATTATAGACTTAAAAAGTTCATTGTTTAAACGTTTTAAAAAAATTTCAGAACCAAAATCTTATAAAATTGTTTTGAAGTAACTTAATAAAAAAACCTTTTGTTTGGTTAATGGACCTAATTCTTATGAAAATCGTATAAAAATTTACTTTGATATGTAATTAAAAAAGGAAATGTAACAAATTATATTAATAGATATTTGGGCTAATTTACACACGATCATCAAGTGCCAGACTAGACAGAGCCTGTGTTATGTGTACATTATACAAATGATATATACATTTACATACCAACGTACTTAAATGTCTTCAATACACATTACAGCTATTTGACGCCCACACACAGAACAAATATATATCTTGATCCTTTTTTATAATAAAATTTTAAAATGTATCGAATTTCTTCATTAGATTCACTCATTTTGACAGAAAGAGAAACAAATGAAAACCGACGTGAAACAATATTTTACTATTTTTTTTTTAATTTAACCTTTGTAATCGTATTAAAACCAGCCAGATACAACTAGTACAGCCAAAGAGGTTTTCTGAAAAGTACATACAATCTATATGCGAAGACTTTATCGCCGTCCTTAATTTAAAAACTAGTTTAGATGTAATAAAGTTTGCCTAACGATAATTTTGTGTTAGACCTGAAACAACGCAAATGTGTAGTCTTTTTTAAACCCTTTTTCCACAACTCTCTACATGTTTTCATAACAGTATCACATAATCCATAAAACCTGGCCATATTCTTCATTGTTTCCGTATTCACGTATCTGCGTGTTGGTTAACTTTAACGCCTTTACTGGCTCATCGTAAACAGTTTTACTTTATACTTTGTGTACATTTTACTCACGCAAATATTAGTTAAATGTTAAAAGTTTGAACAACATATTAAGGGAAAATAGACGGTTCATTATATTTTACTTTGTGAGTATAACTTGAATTTACACTTACTAACAATGTAAACTTCTTTCTTGTACCCAATACACAGAAAAAATGTTACTTAAACTAAGAAAATATGATTTTATATACGTATATAAAAAAAAAATATTGTCTCAAAATAAGTATATTGTTGTTGCAAAATATTTTTTTGGTGTGAATAAATATTTACTTATTTTGAGAGAATATACTTTTCATTATGTATGAAATCATATTTTTTTGGTTTAAAAAACATTTTTTTGTGCGTACTTTTAATATTCCATAAATTAGGGGATCACACTGCTATTTATCTGGAGGCCGTTATCTAAACAGATCGATCAAATACCAACGTTGCGAACTTAATTAGGAAAATAAATGGAGGCCATATTTGTAAATTATGTGGTAAGTTCTAGTAGGGTAAAATATGGAAACTGGAATGTTGTTATTTATGATTCTTTGTGAAGGTTTTTCGTTTGATTGGCGTATGTAAGCCGGTCAGCATCTATCAAAAGTACTATTTAAAGAGATCTCGAAGTGAAGCCGGTCAGTGAAAATGTTGTCTTACATGTGACAAGGGGTCGTTCCAGTATTACGTAAACATTGAAAGAGAGGGCTGGGTGAGAGGGGTGGGTAGGATATGGGACATCGATAGCATCCAATGTCATCGATTAGGATCATGTATTTAAGTGTTTTGGGCTGAAAATAATTAATAATAATAATATTTGGGCACACAGTGCCATTTAGTTCCAAAGTAAGCAAGTATTATGCTTGTATTATGGCGTACTACACAACTGGTATACATACTTAATTTCTTTTACAATATGTGTATACATATACAGATACTTGTCTGGGTGTTTACGTTTGATGTTTTTTTAACTGAACAAAAAATTTTAGAAACACAACTTTATCAAAAATACAAATTAAATTATTCAAAACTATTGCATAAGTAACAAAATGTTAGAATATATGGAGTTTCTGAACGTTTCGTGAGCTAATGAAATTAGGAATGGCAAATTGTAGAGTTCTAAATTCAACACTTTGCTTCACTGAGTGAAGAGAATTTATTTTTGCTCACTGGTTGTAATTGTAAACTAAGACCCGCTTTTCGAGCTAGTGAAATAAAAAACATATTCAATGTATAAACTACATAAAGTGTTGTAGAATCTACTTTGTTCAGAATCATTAACTGAATTAATTTTCACTATTTTCAATGTAATATTTTTTCATACTTTCAAATTAATACATTGTCGCACAGCCGGGTACTACTAAAATAAACCTTATTATTAAACATAAAATTGACATATAGCATTTGTGTTCTAAAAGTCGACAAGTTCGTTTACTATTGATTATCTTAAAAATGATAAAAATGTTGATACTAACAGTGGAAAGAAGTCCACATTACAAAAAAATAGCAGTGCATTGTACAATACAATCTGTTCTAAACATCGATGTACCAATATAAGTAGATGGGCTGTCCGCGTTATAAAGTGTCCGCGCAGAAAGTCATCCAAAACGTAATAAATCCACCAACCGGTTTTTAGTCAGTGTAATGGCTTAGCGTCGAATAAATGTGCGTGATACCGACTTGTGTAGTGAAAATTTGTAAAGCTACTCATCAAAGACACAAAAAGAGCTGAATATCGTATTTGCGGTAAGTAAACGTTTTAACTTAACATTAGTTTATGCCTGCAGACGGTTATTCGGGTATTTTTCACATTCACATAATCACATTCCTGTAAACAGTGTGACACGTGCGACCCGTAATAAGTATTTGCATGGACTGACACACACATCGGAGTGGCCGCGGGCGCCATCAACCCATGCACGTTGCGGACGCTTTTAAAATGATAATAAATAAAATTAAAAAATAAATGGGTCTAAATCAAACATTTTCAGTTACGATGCGAAACACGTATTGCATGACCCCAAACTAATACTTACTGTTACTATAATGATATATCCTTGTTTTTTTTTTTTTTTTAATATCAAGTATGAAGTATAATTTCACCTAACAGAAAGAGTGCGCGAAATATAAATATTTTTCTGAAAACGTCGCCGGGTCGCGTTATAACCAGGGTCATCGTATCACTTTTTAAAGAGAAGAAAGAGTAGTAGATATCTCAGGGTTTGTGACATAAAAAAGAGATAAAAAAAGAATGAGACTTAAGTTAGGCCAGTCATTTACTATAAAAGATTTAGATACGGACAGAATTCAAAGTTTCGGAATACTTATTAAGACATGATTTATGTTCATATGAGTTAATTTTCCACTTGCTCCTCAAACTCTTATCATCATGGAAACTATTGGCAATTGTAGAGTCAATCTACAAACCAAATTTTACTTCCAAGTTATTTATGTATATAATGAAGATTGAAGGTGTGGAGGGATGTTCTTTGGCCACTTTATCAATGCAGAGAGCGGCACCACGGCTTTTCTTGGACAATTCAGCCAACGACTGAGTATATATAGGTCCATGTTTCAGGGTCTGGATGCGACAGTATAATAACAAATGTTCAAGTAGTAAAATAATTGTACATTACCAATTTACACTAAAATACCAAGAATACTCGAAACTATTTCAATCCTAAGAACTATTCTTTTAAATTTTAGTATTGAATTTGAAACGTCTGAATAACTAAAAAATAGAGCTCAAACACACTATGCGTGCTTATAAAATTTGAGGGTTTCCCTCGATTTCCCTGGGACTCTATCATCAGATCCTAACTTGGCGCCAATCGGACCACCTCGAAAAAATAATTTTCTAAATCGGTTCACAAATTCACGAAGATACAGGCGAAAATACATAACAAAGAGTTTAAAAAAACATACACACTGACAAACGTAGAAATTTCTCCTTTTTGAAATCGTTTAAAACATATCTCAACTTACCAACGTACTTACGATGTTATTGGTACTTACTAAATTCAAATACGTTCAAGAACATCAGACTTAAGGCATATATGAACGCATCCAATAGTAAATATAATATATGATTTATTAGCGTAATATTGAAATAGGGATTTATGCTACAATAAATATCGAATGTATTATTTATTGAAACGAAACAAATTATTTTCAATCTTATTAAAATGCATTCGTTATTAATTTATACAACGCTGTCAATCTCGGATAGGTAATGCTGCTCAACGAGCTGCGATCGGGTAGCCAGCTCGTCGCCAATGATCTATGAACGTCTGTCTCCGCTGCTGACAGTAAAACTATTTCGAGCTCGCTCGGAGCCGCTGGCGCTGGTCGACAAGCCACGTCCGCTATCTAGTCTGGCCTATTGTTTTTTCCGTTACGTTAATGCAAATTAATTATTCTAATGGGCATCAATGATAATAATGAAAATCAAATATTTTCATTAAAAAAAATATCTAGTCTAAAATTACAATATGAATTCTACTGATGATATAAAACAAAGTAATTTTTAATGGAAGCATACGCAAAATATTGTTGTGTTATGGATTCAGAATCTTTGTATTACTATTTTCACCGCCAAAATATTGCTTTAACTGTAATCATGTTATTATACGATATCAATATCATTAAAGCGTCGAACTCCTCTAGCTGTTTTCACACAATACATCAGCAAGATTAATTATTAAACTAGTGTGCTGAGTGCTTGTTCAGCTAATACTCTATTCCAGTTATTGGAGCTCCTTATGCTCTTAGTTCAATTATATTGGCATTGTTGATTCTGTCCTTCACAGTGTGTTTGAACTGTTTATTGCTTGCGGTATGTGTAGTATTTTTTTTATACACACAAATAAAATACTTGTTTGTTGATTCGTCTGCTTACTAAAATTATAAATGATAAATACATGTACACATGAACAACAACGTCTAGGCCCCAAACTAAGCATTAGCTTGGGTGTTTTTTGGGTACCAAGCGAAGACACCACATACATATAACAACCAAGATCCGGTACCAGTATCAATATTCATCATATAAATACTGACCCGACCTGGGATTCGAACTCAGGACCTCCAGCTTCGTAGGTAGGGCCGCTACCTACTAGACTAAGTGGTCGTCAATTGTATAGGATAACAACAGACGATATATAGTCGTAGAAATTAAAATCATACAAAGAAAAAAATGCTTGTTCATAAGAATAGAACAAAATAAGTATTTTTGTGAGTAGGTGCAACGTGTAGACGGTTCTATTCATATATTTATTCTTATCATTGAGCTATGAAAATAATGAATGT
This sequence comes from Luffia ferchaultella, assembly GCA_949709985.1. Taxonomy (NCBI): domain Eukaryota; kingdom Metazoa; phylum Arthropoda; class Insecta; order Lepidoptera; family Psychidae; genus Luffia; species Luffia ferchaultella. The sequence continues at coordinate 11,846,530 of OX453240.1, read as the reverse complement.
GTTTATAGTGTTGTTTAGATACCTAACTAGATACATAAATATGAAAATAAAAAAACAACTGATAGTCGGACCAGTGTAAAAAGAGTTTCGCACAACATCGTACCAGACCACATAGGTACTAGTTTATTAATAAGTATCATGGTACTATTACTAGTGTAATTTTCAATTCGAATAGCGTTAACGGTAATACCTATAAAACCTTAACCATTTCCGCAAAAAATATACGGTATTCAAATCGGCGAAAACTAGGTTCAACAGTTTCTTAAAGATTAAAAAAAGTAAATGCACAGATTTTTTTTGTCGAAATTGTTAATTGTACGTGCCCAAGAAAATTAAAAACAATTTAGCAAAAAACTAAACGAAACCTTTGTATAAACCTAGACTACGGCATACTTACTGAATCAATAAATATTAAAATCGGGTAATTTCTTAAAAGTGGAATGGTAGGTAAAACGTTAATATTCAGTTACTAAATTTCGCGAATTATAATTAAAATTCAGTTAGAAAGCTGCAATTGTTCTTTGCACACAAATCGTGCATAACGGGCGGTGTGTCAAGATAGCAGATAACTACTGCAGATAGATTGAAATACCTACTAAGCTTAGACCCCGCACTATGTAGTTAATATTCTCAAAAGTGATTCTTTTTTTACATATTATTTTTATAGGACTATAGAAAAGTTACTCAATTTAGTGGATTTCATTAGTCCTGAAAATGTTATATGTACACAAAGCTTTTTACTTATCCAACTAAACACATTGGATAAGTAAAAAAAAAAGTTTTAAGGAAGAAGAGACAGCTATGATCACCTTATGAAATATAGATGAACCTAGGTATATCAACTTGAATTATTTGAGTGTTTTGCGACCGCAACATTCAGAGGTTAGAAGGTTCAGTGTTTGATATTTTTGAGTATAACTCCAAAATGACTTTAGAATGAGTTTTTGTAAAATGTTACAAAAAATTGTATGATTTATATTCAACAAGCTCTTTCATATTATAACACGACTAAGTAAAAAAATACATAAACATGTGACTATATTAAACAACTAGACAGACAGACACCTGAGTGATTTTACAAGATGATTTTTCGCCTTAGAGGTCTGGAATCCTGAAATTATTTTTCTTAGTGTACAAGGTTTATAACAATGATGATTGACAGTTCGTTGCCACACAGCTATTAGTCAATGGATACATTAGCACTAAGACGGTATACCATTTGATTGTGCGAATATTAATTCTCCCACCGCCGTTCGCTAGCTTCAAAGCCTCGGCAAAGGAACAAAGCTTCCAATTACCAGAGCGAGCACGCCGTGGGCTTTTAGTGAATAATGAGTCGCTTATCCCCGCGAGGATGACGGCTTCACTAGAATTGCTTTCAAGTACCTGCGACCGTTCACACTCGCCGCTGACCGAGTCACTCCCCTGGTTATAACGACAGCGTGGCGCGATTAGTCGATATGAAAACGCTTTTTATGACGAGATCCGTAAAATGGAAAGAATAATCGATTATTAAGCCATTAAATTAGATAGAAAAATTCCAGAAAAAAAAATACTTCATTGAAATACCCATTTTTTAAACAAATTGCTGGTTGACGATTGAAAAACTGTTTCACAGAAATCTGAGTTTATACTTTTATTATTCGGCTATAAAAAACGTTTATAGAAAATATCACGATATTATGACCCTTGTAAAAATAAATTATCTGTAATAATTAGCAAGCAAAGTAAGTCTTCCTTCGAATTGTTAATACCTAAATAGATGATACATGTAGGCGTGAAGGACGCGGGTGAAATTCTAATTTCGCTTAACGTATTTTACGCTCTTAATTTACCAGAGTAAGACCGTCGTTGCTCGATTTTACCGCTAACGCTTTATTTACTATCGGTATGCCAGGGGGTCCCCACTTTGACATTTTCCAAGGACGCGGCCTGCGGTCGAACCGGTGTACGAGTTGCACGGCTTTTGTCCGGAAAATGTCATGCCGATGAACGCTCGACTGTTCTTTCGAGGGTATCCCTACGCGCTATATTTTCCTTGAAATGTCGCTTAATCTTTCGATAATGTTTTTTTTTTGTTTTTGTGACTAAGTTGCTCAATGCTATTTTAAATCGAGACATTTACGCAAGAATTCATTTATGTGAAAGCTTAGCAGCAAATGTGTTGTCAGAAACATAAATGTATTATATTTTTAGAACTTTTTTATTAGTATGCCAATTGTGACGGCGAGTCGAGTTCAACGAAGTTTGATCTTCTTAGAATGGGCGAGCTGAGGGCAAGTTGCGAGTAATAAAACGCAAAAAAAAAACTTTTATTTGTATCTAAGAGAAAGTTTAAACAAAGGATTTTCTCTCTTTTTGTATGTTTAAAAATGTTGAATACGCATTCAAAGAAAAAGCTTTCAGCGAAAATATTTGTGAATTCACTCCCGTATAAATTTGGGCATAAGGGACAGTGGTGGAAGTGGCCGGTGACCGTCAGAGCTCACGAATGCCGCGTGTCCAGTAATAAAGCCAGAAATGATGAATAGTTAATACCTAATTTCGTAGCTGAAAGCTGCGACAATTATTTATGGTCGGGCAGTGATACGTTATACATATATGACAACTGCCCAATGCTTGACCGTACCTACCTGCCTATTACTGCTATAGATTATATTCGTATCATAAATTATCTTCGCAAATTTCGTAGAAAAATTAACTACGATCTGTATACGGTCTTGTATCACTCTTAGATCAAAAACATCCGAATTTCCCTCATGAATATTTACGCTCATTCAAATTGTATATAAATAAGCAACGTTCATTCTGTTTACGGAATAATAGTGTTTATTTATCATTTTCCGGTACACTCGCCCTTTTAATGGAATAGAATTTGATCGGCCGACTTTAGGAGTGAATTTATGTTGGAAGTCGTAACCGAAGGAAAAAAACAAGTTTTACAACTGGCCACGTTTCTGTTATCGATGACTCGGCTCTTGCTTGACGCACATCCGAATGGGCCAAAAGGAAATTTACGCAGGACCAACACTTTATAGGGATCGTAATGACTCCCTTTTATTAGGTGTATAAATTTTTTAGGGCTCACTCAAATGTTTATTTTTAACGGCTTCAAAATATTTTTGATAGACCGACTCGTTTCCAGACCTGCCATAAATTATATCTTGTAAAGATTATGACGTCGCCATAGATTTATGCTGAAATGTATATCAACAGAAAATATTAAAAAAAAAACGATTCAGTGCGAGTCAGAGATCATATTTAGGTACCATATATATCGAATCCTTTAGAAAGGTAATTCGACTTTAAGTTGAACTTGAGTATTTGTATGTCATTAACTTTATATACTGTATAAAAATTTACGTAAACTTTCGAAATCCTGTAATGGCAACGATACATCCATATTCTTTTAGATTATTTGTCGTACATATGGTCAGATCTGTTATCCAGAGGGATATCCAACGAGTACCTTATTAAACGCGCACTCTGAAAAAAGTTTGTTAAGAATCGGCTACTGCATCGATTTCAGGAGTTTTTGAAGCAGGTAATATTTTATCTTAAAAATAAAGTAAATTGTAGACATCCCTTTGTCAAATAGCCGACTTGCAATGTGCCTATACATTCGCCCACGATTAGTATAATTCAAATAGATCGCAGATAGTGGCCAAAAATTGCTAAAAATTTATTAGAATTCTCTTACAATTTTTACAAAAAAAGAAAAAAACACGCTTTCACAAGTATTGCACTAAAAAATAATTATCGCGTTCTTTCTGTCTACCTCGCAAAGGCCTTATCGTAAGCCTGTTTGTAATTTAGTATAATATTTCAGTGTAAAAGACTGGGACGCTTTTTTCTCAATACGAGAATCGAAGTGATCCTTTGGATAACTTTTTTATTTTGGTTCACTAAAAATAAAAATTGATTAAATTGTTGGTAAATGTTGGCTTCACCAGTGTGTATTTTTGATTGATTTTGAATACGGCTTCGAAACTATGTGCGCAATTTAATTATCTAACCTTGTGTTTAAATACAAATTTGATACGATTAAGGCCCGGGTCTCGCTAACATTCGAGAGAGAGACGCACCGGTACCCAAAGAAAAGAAACAAAACAATAAAATTTCGAAATATTTACCGTTTGTCTTTTATGCATTTTAAACAGAGCTTTCGTATTAAATATTGATTACTTTGGAGTTAAAACCATAAACTATTGGCTTCTAAATGATTTTGTTGCGCATCTTAGATAAAACTATGTAGAGACATTACTGTTGCAATAAAAATAAAAGTAATTTTATGGAATTTTTTTCCATATTTGTTATTTTTTTCTTATTTTTAGCGTTTATTCGTCGTTTATCCCTATAATATCCTCTATAATAACTTCTATAATATATAATATCCTCTATAATAATCACATAATATTTTTTTCATAAGTGTAATATCGAAAACAAATATTTGACATTTCAATTTCAATAGTTTTCATGAAATGAAATTCAATTTGCGACATAAAATTAATTTTAAATTTTGTTTTTGTAAACGTCTGACACAAAATACAATACAATGAAAACTCGAAATATTGTGTAAATATGAACTTGCACACGGACGCACTCGGCGAGCGGTCGCAATTTGTAGACCATTTCTCTTGCATGTCGCGTGACACTTCTGCGCACCGTGCCGAAAGCTTATTGTGGACATGACCTTTTATTGCGTGTTGAGTTCGTACCAATTATGTATTGCGTTCAACGGCTAGATATGGCATACATCATATTACTCAAATATTTTTACTTACGTTTTTCATTCACATTGTAAATGGGCAATGTTGAAAATTTTACAATATGCTACAATAATTTTTGTATTCATAGTGAAAGGTGTCGTTATTGAACAGAAAAAAATTAAATAATTTTTTAGACGTGTATGCAATAACAGAAAACGTGAGACATTGATGTGACGTCACTAATACATGCAGTGGTCGACGGCCTTGTACACAAGTGCAACACGTGGAATATCATAGCTTGATCCATCTTTGATCGTCCTTGAAAGTCAGTACCTACACGAAATTAAAGAAAAAATATTAAAGTACTTCAAATAGACAAATGTCCATAAAAAAAGTATTCAAAAATAATTTTAAAATTTTTGGTCACTTCCCATTGTACATACATAATTCGTATTTAAAATTTTGTCATTTATCATAATAGACATAGCATTTTTTTAAATTTGTAAATACTTTTAATTTTTAATTAGTTTTTATTTTATAGATCTTAATTATCCATAAGTCGTTCAATATTTATTCATTAAATACGAATTATGTATGTATTTATGTATGTTGAAGAAATAAATACGGTTCTACAATCTTATTCCGTTGCATTTCAAGTTTGAAATATGTTGATTTTAGTACGTACGTCCATAGTATAGTCACAGTCGTAATAACTTAGAACAGGAAAGGAAAACCATTTCGCCGCTCTTTCTCTTAGTATTGGAATTTAAACAAATACCGTAAATTGAACTGCTAGAAATCTTTCATGATTTTTTCATGGTTGTGGGTGAAAATTATAAAAACAATTTAATAACAATAATAATTTAAATTGCCAACGAGTTTAATATAAAGCAGAACGTAAAGAAACGGAAATTTAAAACTTTGTTACTAACATAGGTACAGTTCCTATCAAGCTTTATGGCGGATGTGAACATAGGCACAAGTCGCGTCGCTGTAACGAGTTTTAGGTGTAGCGGGACCTAGTGGAGCGAGGGGCATATGACTGAACCTGCGCAAGCACGCTTATAGCGTTGTATTCCGATCCGCCATAAAGTTCGATTGGAACTATATCAAATAAATCTTGATACCGTTCCATGCAGTTTACAAAAAATGTTTTTCTGTCAACAATTATGTTTAATATTCACATTGTGATTGTATTCACCCTAAAATGGCAGCTAAATTTATGTATCCAAGCATACGAAACGAAAAGAAATGTAATGAACATTGTAGAAATTAAATTAAATTTGTGACAGATGTGAGCTGAAAATTTAATGTGCCGAATGCGAAAACTAATGCTTGTTCACCTTTAGCATATGTCTGCACGCATTTAATTGGTTAGTTAGTCCGTGTGTCTATGTATCTGTTGATCTGTACTGCGATTGGCTGATGCCATTTCGTTTTCCTACGCGATAACTCTGGTAAATATTTTTAGTAATTAAATTAATACACATTTTAATATTAACCGTGTATGAATACTACGCATTTAATATTAATAAACAATTACATCATACGAACTGAACTAAGAATTTTATTCAAACAATTTAACATGGCAATAAATTCCTTTACAGAAGACGTTGCAATATTAGCGAAGGTTCATGCAGTTGGATTAGCACGTGCGTTTTGTAACTTGTTGGTTTTCTCCGTTTGTGACACCCACTTAGGAGTTCCACGCACGTCTAACTTTTATTGTTTACATTTCTTGTACTAACAGTGTCATAAAATTAATTAACACAGATACTTATGAAAATTAATGTTGAGTTTATAATTTCAACTATAAATTCTTCTTATTATTTTTTTAAATGCGACGATTGTTTAAGTATAATACAATGTTTAAGAAAACATCATATATTCGTAAAATATAATATAATAAATGGTTATAACAGGAATTTCGCATCTTAATTTTTTTTTGTATTCTATTTTTTATTTTGAATGTTTTATTACCAGCAGTAAATCACTTATAGTAAGCGTAGATACAATAAATTGACAAATAACCCCGTGCGATGGGCTGCCGCAAAAATGAGATGGCCACCACGCCTAGCGGCAAGATTAAACGCCGACTCCCCGCAATCGTAAAATATTGGACTGCGTCGAGTATTGCACCGAGAACGGCATAAATAAAAATCGACTTATGTTTGTACTTGTTACAGTGCTTTAAACTTTTACTGTCCTATTTGGAATATGTTCTGTCCTTATCTTTCTTGAGTTGTGAGTGAAAGACAAAATATTTTTACTGTGGATCTAAATAAATGTCTGCATTGGACAATTCAATTACTTATGTTATTGCTGACTATTTTGTAAGTTCGAGAACTAGCGACTAGTAACGTAAAATAAAAATAGAATTGAAGATAAAGCATACCTGTTTATAAATATGCTATAGTACCTATTTATACATTTTCTAAAGGATGTTCAGGCTACGGGCTTAGCTTCGTACATAATATTACAGAAGAATTATCTCAATATCACTCCTTATAAACTAAAACTCTACTAGACTTTATAAACGTACGAAAATAACGAAAGAAATGCAATAGAAAATTAAGTGCTGACGTGCTGTTTCATCAGGACAAGGCATCCATACGCTCGTATAATGTCACGCTCGCTGCTTCATGATTGCTGATTACTTTATGTAATCATAATTATGAAAATAATACTAATAATAGTTGGGACATCCTACGCAGTGACGTCTAGTTTCAAACTAAGTAGAGCTTGTATTATGGATACTAGACAATTGATAAACATCCTTAAGTATTTTTTTAGAATATATACAAATATAGATATTTTACACCCAGACACGGAACAAATAAACATTCCCGAAATTGAGTCCCCGGCAGAAATTTAACTTAATTGGTTTTGCAGTTAGGGTCTCCGAAAATTCGACCGAACGGTGAGTCAAGGGTTTTAATTGATAGAAAACCCACCACATTCGTCAGACCTCGTTCCTGGTGTTATTATTTATAATATTAAAAGAACTCATTCGAATTCAAATTCAAATCTAAAAAGTTTTTATTCAAAATAAGATGTTTACACACATTTATTGAATGTCAACTTTCAAAGTCGACTTACCTTCCTCTCCATCCGAAAGACTAAATATGAACATAACGGCGAAGTCATGGCTGCAGTAGCGGAGATTTTTGGGATCCATGAACTAGATTTATTTTTTGTGGGGCTAAAGAAATTGTAAAGCAGTGCAATTTACTATACCGCTTTTCAGTTTTTTTAATGTATTATTAAAATATATGATTATGTTGAAAAATAAAATATTATTTTAATTTTCATGTGTTTTATTTCGTTACCGAGATTTATTTGATTAATATACAATATGTTAATACATAATTAAGCGAAAACAGGTAGCGTCTACACTCTGTAACTGTGCACGCTCTAAAAAGTACATAACTATAAATAATAATATCAAATGTAATCATATAAAATGAAAAATAAAAATACCTATTTTTTATATATAAAAATATCTATTTTTTATATATAAAAATATCTATTTTTTATATATAAAAATATCTATTTTTTATATATAAAAATGAAATGAAACTTGTAACATGTCTCGCTAAAACTCAAAAACGACTAGACCGGTTTGGCTAATTTTGGTTTTGAAATATTTCTGGAAGTCTAAGGAAGGTTTATAAGGTGAGAAAATGTGAAGAAATTGCAAGGAAAAACAACAATATAGTAAATAAAAACAAATTTATTTTCCCATACAAACTGTTAGTACCTGTCAAACAAGGTACATTGAAAACTCAATTTCTTTACTTTTTTATAGGATATCTCGGAAACGGCTCTAATGATTTATTTAAAATTTTGTGTTTAGATAGATATAATTCCAAAACAGGTTTTTAAATAGGTTTTATGGTTATTAAGCACCAGGGAGCGCTGCAGTAAATGTGTATCTTAGAAACGACTGAAATGATTTTGATTCGGTTTTTTGCACTACATGAGTATCACCTGCGAATAAATAATTAAATAACTTGTGTAGTTATGTGCCACCAGGGGGTGCTACAACTGCTACAGTAAATTTGTATCTTCAAGACAGCTGGGACAATTTTGACGCGGTTTTTTATGTCACATAGGTATCACCTACGAGCAGGTTGTTATTTACACAATATTTATGTTGTGTTAGTGACATGTTATTTATACAATGCCACCAGCCTTTTGGGCACTTTGCCGCACAGCACTGATTTAGGTGATATTTTTTATTTGTAGGTACTTTTAGTTTTTAATTAGTTTTTAATTTGGTATAAGCTTTTATTTTTAATTAAGTTTTAAAGTGCGAAAGAGAATACCTTCTAGATTCATAATAATTTTGCGATACCATAGCGTCATGGTAAAGTTCTTTGGCTCTTATTCATGATGACAAAACAAGCTTTCGAGGTCATAAATATCTTGTATTGTAATTAATAGTGACTAAATGCACTATCTATATCAAAACACGTCTGTAAATCTCCACTGTCGGAAACATTCGGTCCGCTCATTAATTTATCATTTTGGGCACCCAACCACTAAAGGGATAGCTTTGATGCAAACAGAGCAGGTAGATTTAGATATATCTTCATCTATGTATTGGAAATGTTAATTTTAGTAGATGGATTTTAATAATTAAACCGATTGTGCTTCAGAAATCTGGTATATTTCTAAAGGAGATAGCGTGGATTAAGTAGCCAGAAAAGAAATATATGAAATGTTTCTTAAACAACAGCTAAAATCAAATTGTACTGTAATTATATTGTATTGTAATATGTAATTTTGTTGTATTGTAATTTGTTATTTTATTGTAATTAAACTGTATTATAATTGTATACCTATTAAAGATTCTTAGCATAGAATATTGTTCTTATTGAACGAATAGAAATAAAGTATTTTTTTTTAAATTTTGATTGTAAGCTTTATTTGAAGATATTGAGCTGGAAGAACTGAGCATAGTAAAAAAAATTGCAATCACACGACTTACTTTTCTACTCAGTCGGGTGAGAACTCAGTGTAAATACGGGCGCTCTGACGAGGGTACAGCAAAGGGGTCTTAGCTAACGAAAACCTAGACAGAATTTCTTGCGCTTCAATTAAAATTATCTCTGTGCCGTAGAAAGCTTCAGCCGTGTTTATGTTCCGACTGACCACACGTGTCCTGTGCGCTTATCAGTAAACGCAACTCATCTACCATACTGTGCACCTTAGGAATGTCTGACTTCCAAAGCTAACAACAATAACGACAAAGTACCATGCGTGTATCATAATTTATATTACTTATTCTTTTTTAAATTTAGTTTTCTGATAAAATTGTGATAGTCGTTGAACACTAAATGCGAATTAGTTCACATCAAAGAAAGTTATTAACTATTAAATGGTACACTTGAGCATATTCCAATTTGGAGACAGTTAACTTTCGTCTATAAAAAAATTCGCGATAAAATTGCCAAAATTAAATTTTACAGGTGAATGATTCTGTTGAACTGCTTCACTACTAATGAGCTTTGTTCGAAATTTTGAAACACGGTCCAAACATTATTTTTAATATTTATTATAGAAATAGATGTTCTTATTCAACAGAAAAAATAGATTTTTTTTAAGGCGTAATAACAAAGTTGTAAAATTATCGAAAACGTAAAACATTAATGTGACATCACTACTACATTAAGTAGTCGCCTCCTTGAAAATCCACATACAAAATAAAAATAAATTTAAAAAAAATTAAAAATATTCTCCAAATTGTATATATTATCAAAGTTTTTGGTCAGTGACCATTATCCTTCTAGAAAAAAAAGAACATGATTCAAACAAAGTCAGAATTTATTCACAAACTTAACTAGAATGTGCAAGAATTGCGAAACGTGATAGCATTTTTTTCTGTCGCATCATTAGTTAGAACGCCGTGGATAATGTATCTTCAGTGATAGATAAGTGCGGGTTGCAGTCAGAAGGAGACGCGAAGGGGTCGACGGATCGGATCGAACTACTTGTTCGCCCACGCGCCTCCACGTGCAGCGAGATGCACGCACAGTGAACTTTTCTAGACGGTTGTACACGACAAAGCTGGCTAACTGGAAGTATAATTTTAGGTTGGATTTTTCATTTTGCACTGGATGTCACAAAACTAAATTACGATACTCTTTTGCCTTAAGATGGCTTTGATTATTTAATACAGCTCGTGAATGGCTTGGGTATAATCAACATTTTGTTTGTTTACTTATGCGAAACTTGTCCGTCTTAAATAAGCTACTTAACTATAATCTAATTTTTACAGAAAATACATTTCCAAACTTGAAAGTTTTTGATATAGGCACAATACAATAGTCACCTAAAAATACCAATTATGCAAAATATCAGAAACGCCTCATAATTTATATTATTCTTTAATTATATATTTTTAACTATTATTTTAATATGATTTGATTCCAAAATCAATACAACAATATAACATGATTGAAATCGTTCGTTAAAAAGTTCGGTTTGAAAGTTAAGTGCTTTATGAATTACTTCTATTGTATGTAAATAGCCAAGTGGACAAGCTGCATCGGGTCGCAGCTTAAGACGCATACGGTTAAATGTGCTATAATTTACTAAACATCTACGGCGCTCGGCGACTACGTTTCAAATACCTGCATCTAGTTGTATTGAAAGTGTTTTTATGTAGTAAGAATACCATACACCGGTGGCGTATAAGGACGGTTGCAGTGTATATTTATGATTTGTTTTACGTGCAATCGAACAACGTTATATAAAATACTATTTTAAATTATAGTATGTGTTTTTATACTCGTAAATCATAAAATAGACCAATAAACTAGACTAGACAATAAATAGACAAATAATAAACAATAGCATCAATAGAGTTTCTGCATATTATATTGTGTTTTCAAGATTTTCATTGAGGTAATAAATTAGAGGCATTTGTTGAAGATGGAGCAAAAAAGTTGCTGAGGAATATTAAAAAGTGCTAACAAGAAGTAATCAAATTGTTATTATGTATAGGATTAAAAAATAACTATACAAAAATAAAATTAATAATTTTATTTATGAGCTTAACAATTTTCACCTCTTATTTTGTTTATTATCATGAAATAATAAGAATTAATTTATTAACCTTTGACTTGTCATCAATCATTATCAATCAATTGTCTCTGTCAATTAAATGGCTCGTGACTTAAAATCTGACACAATTGGGTTAATGTGTAGTGCATAGGTTAATATTGTTGTATATATAGTTTTGAAAACGAAAATATGACTGTCAACTCAACTAATGAACTATTTTTAACAGATTTCTGATAGCTGAGGGGCTAAGTTAAAGTCCGAACTTGATGCCTCAATGTTAAGGAAGGTTTATATGCCATCAGTGAGATGTGATAATCTGATAAAAGTACTATTTTTTATGGTATATTAAATTATTTTTAAAATTTTTATGTATTTCCACTTTCCTATTTGTAGTAAACCCCGCCACACCCCACTGACACATAGTATCTGGTAACCGTTGTGCGTATATATTAAGTGCGTATATTTTCTCGTAGCCGTCATGTGAATAGTGTTTACATTTGCACTACAGGCTTTACGATGTAGTATGGCCGGCGTAGGAGCCTCCACCTCCACCTCCAGTTGAGACTGGCGGGCTGCGCGTGCGCACGTATTCAGACGCAAAGCTTTTAAGCGCCATTGAGCTTTCGTATGACTTTCGGTATCGAAGTATGAAAAACAGTTACAAGTTCCGTGTTTATGTACAATTTAGACATGACGAGCTTTATAACTAATGGTTTTTGAATTTAACGATTCGAAACGTGCCGAAATAAGTTTTCAATTTGTGTGCATTTAAAGTTTTATGCATTGTGTTAGTGTTTACATTGAAATACAAAATGCATTATTCAAAAGTGTTGCTTATATACTCTATCTCAGCATTGATAACAGTGTATGGAGATTTCAGAATCAAAGGGAGAGTGAGAAAAAGGAACGCTCTAGTGACATTTGAAAATTCATTACTACCTCAGTGTGTATATAATAGTACGATATTGCACAACCGTGAGGTGTTATCGGCGGCCGTGTCTAAATCTAAATATATATTTACCGGGAAAATATCGACTATCGATCGTTTGAAAAGAGGCGAGCTGAGAAAAGCCAAGCGTCACGTTATGAAAGTTTTCATAAGGAGGATACTGAAAGGCGAATTCGGTGAACTGAGTGCCGTAATAAATTATGAAACGAATACTAGGAACACTTCGAATCGCGCTTACGTTTTGGTCGAGTATAAGACGACAAAAAGGATTTGCTCGTACACAGCTCGTGGAGGCTGGCCGGCCCTGTTTTTCAGCGAAGACGAGATAACTTCTCCGCTCAAATTGAAGATGGACCCGATTCCGTTTAATTTGGAACGAGTTAGAAAAGTTAGGAGTGTCATTAGAGGTACCTATGTTTTTTTTTTAATTAAATATTATAATAATTTAAAAAAGTTTGTTGGTCATGGTCGGTGGTCAAAAATATCATTATATCAGTATCGGAAAATAAATTTTATTAACACAATTTTATCCTTCTCCTATTCCTAGAATTTGTTAGTCTCTTTATTTCCAAAGTAAAACTTTTCAAGATTTGGTGATCCGATTCGCCTAGTACACTGACTTAGTATAATGGACTCGTAAGTTAAATCGTTTGTGTTGAAATATTGTTTCAGTGATCATTCTTTCGCGTGTATTATTTTTATAGTATTAAAAAAATAGTTTATAATAATTTTCATTTATCTCTAGTAGTATAATTTTCCACAATTTTCTTATATTTATGACATCTCATTCGTGCGCATGCGTCAAGTTGTTTCTTATAGGTATAATGTGCACCGTTTTTGTGCAATGTTTTTAACTATGGAACTAACTAACTATATATTTCGGAGGAAAACGTAAAGGTTTTTAATTCGGCATAATTCTCTTATTTTTGTGCTATTTTAATCTTTCTACCTTAACGGTTGTCGGTTCTAGGGAATATGTGCCCGGTGCACTGCCGTATTCGTTTATTTTTCTAACAGACTATATCGATGACATTTGTTCCATTGCAATTTTCATCATTTTATTTTCTTAGCCATCTCCTACTGGAAGTTTGTATACGTGGCTATTCGTATTTTAAATGCAGCCGCTCGGGACAGTCAACAGGGACCAGGTATTCAGTGCTTATCATTGGCTCAGGTTGTGAACGAAAGCGTTCTTTTCCTGCCTGGAAGCCTCCTTTGTTATACAAGTAAAAAAAATGAATTAAATAACAATTTTATCTTATCTTTAATTAAAAAAAATATTCAACTCAATCAACGAGATTCATTCTATTCTATTCTAGAGTAAAAAAAAGATGTGGCGACGCGGCATAATAGAATAGTTCATAAACAAACTATGGTGAACTTTGTTATCTTTGTATAAAACTTTGTAATTTTTGTATAAATGTTTCCATTTGAATAATTCTATTAAAATTTGTTTCACCTTGCTTTTCCGGTTCTACTCTTTCTCCTGAGGTCTGAGGAAGAAAACTGGGTCGTTTGGGTCAAGTCAGTTTAGTTTAGTCAAGTGCAAATAAAGCAAGCACACTTAATTCTCACATCGTTTCATTTTCAAACATTTGTAGAGACAATAATTGTTACTCACTTAATTCACTGTCATTATGTATATGTTATTAATAATATCTTAATTTAACAATCACCAATAAATGCACTTTATATGTTCATATTATTTTAATTTACCTTTTTGTGTTATATTTGTTTTCCTTATAAAGTAAGAACACTTTATTGTTACGTTGGTTCGGTAATAAAGTCGTTTTCTTTTTTCTTGACGTGACGTTGGCACAAATGTACTTATTTAGTACAATTGTTATTTAAAAAAAAAAAAAAAAAACAAAAAAACCGACTTCAAAAACATAAACTAAAAAGTTATAAATAAAATTTTCACTTTAAAGAAAGAACCATTAACAAGCGGCATATAGTTAATGAAGTCGGTGCATACTCACTCAGACACTTTAAATTGTGTTCTATATTTGTTATACTTATAAATATATCATTGTTGTAATTGTTATTACCTGGTAAGTACCCATTTAAAGTGTCTGAGTTGGCACTGACTTCATTAACTATATGTCGCCTGTTAATGCTCCTTTCTTTAAAGTGAAAATTTTATTTTTAACTTTTTAGTTTATGTTTTTGAAGTCGGTTTTTATTTTTTTTTTAAATTATTTTATTTTTCAATTTTTAGTTGAACGCATCTGTAACTTATTTGTATTTAGTATAAATGGGGCTACTAAACGCGCTACTCTAATGAGATAGCACCGCGATTACGCAACGTAAATTCAGTGTCAAATTGACGCATCAGCATGCCTAGTAAGCAGTGGTATTCCTATGTAAAACTTCAATCTTAATTATTATTTTTGTGCAAACTGAACATTTTGGCATATTCAACCGTATGAAGGAAGCCCGACAAAAGGTAACTGCTGTAAATCGTTGAAGAATTCCCTCGACTGTTTATGGTCTTCATCATCAGACCTGTAATGGCACTTAAAACATATGAGTGCAAAGTTCTCATCAATAGAAATGAATTAAGTACAAACACCAGGTAATTGCTGTAAATCGTTAAGGAGTTCCCTCGATTGTGTATAGTCTCCATCATCAGATCTGTAATGGTACTTATAACCCATATGAGTGCAAAGTTCTCATTGATAGATATGAATTACGTCCAAACACCAGGTAATTGCTGTAAATCGTTAAGGAGTTCCTTCGACTGTGTATGGTCTCTATCATCAGACCTATAATGGTACTTATAACCCATATGGGTGCAAAGTTCTCATTAATAGAATTGAATTAAGTCCAAACACCAGGTAATTGCTGTAAATCGTTGAGGAGTTCCCTCGATTGTGTATGGTCTCCATCATCAGACCTGTAATGGCACTTATAATCCATATGGGTACAAAGATCTCATCAATAGAACTGAATGAAGTCCAAACATCAGGTAATTGCTATAAATCGTTAAGGAGTTCCTTCGACTGTGTATGGTCTCCATCATCAGACCTGTAATGGTACTTATAACCTTTATAGGTGCAAAGTTCTCATTAATAGAAATGAATTAAGTCCAAACACCAGGTAATTGCTGTAAATCGTTAAGAAGTTCCTTCGACAGTGTATGGTCTCCATCATCAGACCTGTAATGGCACTTATAATCCATATAGGTGCAAAGATATCATTAATAGAAATGAATCAAGTCCAAACACCAGGTAATTGCTTAAGTCGTTGAGGAGTTCCCTCGACTGTCTTTCAGCTCCATTATCAGATCGACTCCCGACCTTCATTAAATAGTACTAGTAGTAGTACTTTATCCAAATACCTAAAATACAATACTTTAAAATACGATTTTCGAAGGTTGCTCTCGATTTCTCTGGGATGCCATCATCAGATTCTGGTTTCCTTATCATGGTACCACTTTAGAGATATCTCCCTTTCACAAAAAAAAAATCATCCAATTCGGTTCATAAACAACGAAGTTATCCCTGAACACACATAAAAATTAAAAAAAAAAAACGTAATACGGTCGAATTGAGTAACCTCCTTCTTTTTTGAAGTCGCTTAAAAAGAAGATTAGTTAAGTATGTATGTCAGTTGTCTAGTAAACCTTAAGGTTTACAACCTTGTGTTATCACAAGCATAATACTTGCTTACTTTGGGACTAGATGACGCTGTGTAGGTTGTCCCATTTATTGGTTCATTATCACCTATAACAGAAACACAAAAGTAAAATCATCGCTTTTTGTCTTTGAATTGTAGGTGCATTACTCTGAGCCTACGGTCGGCGTTTGTTTAACTCAAAGTCGCTTATCGGGTGTGAATTGTGGAATCCCCAAATACATAATAGAGCACTCACAAATGTAAAGTTACTTTGGACTACAAGGCAATGGTTTAGCATGCTTTTAATATGTTTGGAGGGTATAATATTTTACATTTTTAAAAAAGTAGTTATTAATATAAATGACTACGAGCACGATTGTCCAAACACCCAATCTACAAAAACATTTAAATATTGCAATTTAGACGGCCTGCCTACAAAACGAATGCGAGTATACTTTTATCGTTAGTCATTAAGAAATGCTAGGTACTTTATAGTATTGGCACCATTCACTGATTGGCATAGTCTAGTAATCCCCTACAGTCATGGCTATACCATGGTCATACAAATAGCTACAAGGGCAGTCATCGGAGGTGTCTAAACAGAGGAATCGTGCGGTGCGGTGGGGAGGACGTATGTACCGAACAGCATACTTTGTGTGTGTGACGATTTTGGTAGCCGTGCGCAATATATATCCTTTAAAAGAAAAGAGAGACATACCTAGGTATATCTTTTCATATCACATAACTCTCATCTATAATACCTTTTCTATCATTTAGCTCACTAGATGAGCGCTGAAACAAATGAATGAATGAATGATTTATATCCGCAATTATATCATCATATCATTCGTAATTAATTAAAACTAAAAAAATTAAAACATTACCACAGCATTTAATTTCACCGTATTATAATGTTTTGAAATAATGCAATAACGAAATTAAACTCTATTTGTTTCGTACGATAGCAAAAAGTTCTTTGTACGCATGCCGCACACTTAGCACGTTATGAACGATCAAAGCTGATCCAACGATGTAGCTCTTTCTCGTTCTTTCGTTCTAATAAAGCAATGTACTATCTCTACTTTCGGTTCGGCTCAGCTAGCTCGCGAGAGTCGCTAGTCGATCACTTGTCTTCTAATCGTTCGCATTGCACTGACATTGTATATCCGAAAATAAATAATATCACCTAGAGATATAAACTATTCTAAAGATATAGTTGAAACACAAGTGATATGAAGATATAATAGCTCTTTTGGCAGGATATAATATATCTTTTTTATCTTTCTTTCGCGAGCTACACAAGTCTAGATGTTAGTCGTTCGGTACTATCTGATAGGGTTTACGCATTCGGTCCATTACAAAATATTTAAAATGGTACGTTCCACTTGTGCGGTGACAAACTGTGGATCATCTTCGTATATAAACAAAGAATTGAAGTTTCACTAATTTCTACGGTCGAAAGAACGGTAAGACGTTTAATATTTTGGTATTTTTAATGTTATTTCTAATTCGAATATTTTCGTGATGGACGAAACAAATGGTGTCACGTATGATGTTTTTAAGTGTGCTTACTGCTTAGTACGATTTTGATGTTATTTTTGGAATTCAAAATGGCGGCAACGCTCTGTTTGTAATTTTTCGATATTGGTGTCAGGTAAGTTAATGAATGTAGCTCAGAAACGTAACTAAGACATCTAATACTATTCCGAGACAGCTTTCACCACCAACGGCACCAACCGTCAATGAAAAAAATGATTTCATAGCGAAACCTCCACTAATATTTCAATTCAAAGAATAGTTGGTCATTGACCTTATCAGCTGTTTTACGAGTAGTAGTGTTTCACCAATATTCTTCGTCTCGTAAGGTTTTATTGAGTTAACAATTTAACCTGATTAAATAAAAATGTATTATTTTCATTTTGTAATTATGTATTAATGTTTATATTGGTTGCTATAAAAATTAGATTTTAAACATGTTTTTCTCGGTAGGTACCTAATCGTTAGTTTGCGCCATCTGCTCACTTGAAACTTTTTGTTTTGTTACTTTTTGCTTTTGTAAATTATACACGCTCTATATGTTTAGACTAAGTTCAGCCGAAAACGGTTTGTATGTTATATATGCCAAATTCCATTTCTATGTCTATAAATGTGGAAACGACGAGATGTGACAGAGTGAAACACCAACGGGCGGACATGACAAAACTAGAAATCTTTAATTTTTAGGGTTCCGTAGCTAAATAGCAAAAAAGGAACCCTTATAGTTATGCCATGTCTGTCAGTCCGTCCGTCCGTCTGTCTGTCTGTCTGTGGTTATAGATGAAATTTGGAAGCTAGTTGTAATCTATGAACCGCCACACAACGACGCGCGAAGTAGGTAGTGAAATTAAGAAAAAAATTTTTTTTGGGATAGGTCGCCATACATGTAATTGAAGTACGAAAAAAAATTACCAGCTAAACCGTGTTTTTGGATATGTGGGAAAAATTTATTACAGGAGTATATGTAACGTAGTTAAAAGGAAAACTATAACAGCTAACTAGACTGTACTATTTAACGAGTAATAGATTAACTTATAAAATGTACTTTTATTAGTGAAAGTTTTGTAAAAATTCTATAAAAAATGACAGATAGCATTTACCTAATAAGTGAAAACTTGATGCATTTTATTTTTGTGATTTTATTGTAAAAGATAATTTAAAAAAAACATTTTATGATGAAAACTACATTTATTACTAGGTACTATTAATTTACGATTTCCTTTCCAGAGCTTATTCACTTCACAATCGATACTAAAAGTCAAAGGTTCACTGTAATAAAATAAGTAATAAAAATTGTCTCTAGCTATCAGTGCACTCATGTTATTACTTTTCGGATTAGCCAGAGAGGATCGAGCGCCTTCTAAATAACGAAATGAAAATGAAATATATTTATACTATAATTCTTAAATTACATAATAATAACGATTAATGGTCAAGTTCGATTAACGTCGCGTTCCTTTTTTTTTTTTAATATTGTATGGTGGTACGGAACCCTTCGTGTGTGAGTCCGATTCGCACTTGGCCAGTTTTTTATTGTTGGTCTCGGAACCTTAAAATGTAGCAAATGTAATGTGTCTAAAACAGTTGATTAGATGTCCTTGATGAATTTAAAGCTCTAAAAAATTTTAAATATTGAACGATAAACCTGTCGTAACCTGAATGTACAAACTTTGTCGTGACCCCAAAAATGCAAGCAAGAGAATATACGCTACAGTATAAACATACACCGGTAAATGTTTTAAAGCAATTCGAAGTATGAAACGTTCCATGTTGATGGTTATGTTGTATAAGATTTAGATTTAGTGCACGGTTATTTGCGACTCATGGTTAGGTTCGTTAAGTCTGAAAAAAGTCTAATTTACTCTTAAGTCGCGCCTAAAGCAGTTTTACTAATATATTTACTAATATATAATAATACTTAGCAGTTTTACTTCAATAATACGATACTACAAAGTGTATATATAATGAAACATAGATATATATACGTATATAAACTTGTTTTCGAGATGTTTTTGTAATTTTTTTAAAAATGTTTTGAGTACTTAATTATCAACCAGCGGTAATTACCTAATTCTCACTTGTGACTTGTTTATATATTAGTATGGATTTAGATTAAAAATAAAATACTAATTATAAACATTAGTACTGAAAAGACCACGTAGTTGTAGGAACAGTCAATACGCACTAGAAGCCATGGTATATATGATGTTTGTATTAAGTATAATAAAACTTGTGTAATACGTGTCTGTATCTACAGGAGTAGTTTGCCTTTTCAGATTAATTTTGCATACAAGGATAGCAATCTATAGAATGAAATTCACTAAGCCGTGTAAAATAACTATTGACAGAATTAAAACCTAAAGGATTTTCAACGTAAACACGCAATTTCCAACACCCTTTCATGTTAATAGCATGCAAAACTTACAAGCGCCGCTTTTACATTGAAGAAGCTTTGTATAAAGTCCATGCATCCTAACTACTTGCCGATTTTTAAACGACATGAATTCATAAGTTACTATTAGTGCTAAAACTATTTGATTCATCATCAGCCCGTGTCTCTCCACTGCAGGATATAGGCCTCTCCCAAGGCTCGCCACCACACACAGTCCTACGCCTTTCGCATCCAATTACCCCCGGTATGGTGCTTCTGGTCATCTGTCAACCTGGCCGGGAGGCGTCCAACGCTTCGTTTTCCCGCACGTGGCCTCCACTCTAGAACTTGTCTGCTCCATCGGTTATCAGTTCTACGGCAAATGTGACCGGCCCATTGCCACTTCAGCTTGCTGATCGTTTCGGGTATGTCGACAACTTTGGTTCTTTGACGGATTTCAGTGTTTCTGATTTTATCCATCAAAGAAATACCGAGCATAGCTCGCTCCATAGCACGCTGAGCGACTTTAAATTTGTGGATCAGTCCTGCCTATTGTAATAAACAATTTGATTAAGCTTCAATTAAACCTATAATATTAACCAGGGCACCGATCGGGTCTTTATTTAAAAGTTGGTATAAGAGGAAGTGTACACCATAGTGCATTTTTCAAATAAATTCTAGTTACTGCATCAAATTTTTAGTATTTTAGTGGAGTGAATGGAGGGATACATTTGAGTATTATATGAAAATTTACTTTTTAGTTAGGTATAATATCACTTTGAAAGATAATTCGAACTTCTACATGAGTTTGGAGTGACGTGAGACGGATTTAGTCCGCAGTGTCTTTACATACGCACTATGTTGTATCTTTACTATCCGCTTAGAATCCGAAAAGGTTCCATAATGATCATAAGTTACTGACAAAAACTTACGAGCCAGGCCCGCGATCATGCTGTATTCGTAGAAGCGTGCGCGGCGCGTGGGCGCCTCTCACCGTGAGAAAACAAATCCGTGCCGCGACTGCGCCTGTTACGCCGCTCGAAATGGGATTTGTTGGGAATTCGTTATTTTATTGTTACCATAAAATCTATAACTTTACAATAAACAATTTTGTCTTGTACTTATAATCATTACAGTGGAATGTATCTGTTTTAAGCGTACTAAGCTCACACTTTTATCTCGTCCAGTCAAATATTACGGCATCCGTGATGGTTCGAGATAAGAGTGAAGTTAGATATATGTTAATGAAAACAAGTCCGTCGGCAGATAAAAACAAAAGGAGAGTCCCCCGAGCGGGTCCTGCGAGCGCGGCCGGCAGACAACCGGGTGGACCACCGGCGAAGCACGCCCGGAATGCCTCTAGACAAATTTATTGACACTCTTTCAATTAAAGCCATTGTTGCCGCGAACGGACGCGTCGGTCGCAACATAAAAACACGATAACCCGCCTCACGAATCCGTAATGCCGGCCGCGCCGCGTCGTCCGCCGTTAAAGGAGATTTATTAAAACTATTTGGAAACAGATTCGATCGAAAGCGAACGATTTGACATTTAGATAAAGAATAAAATTTATTTTCGGTCCGGTCACGCCACTCTACCGAGTGACAATGGAATAGAGAGGGTTATAAAACGCACTGTCGCGTCGCATCGCCGCCCACGCAAGCGGCCGCGGTGCCACGCGGGCGGCGGGCTGCACTGCACGGATAAAACGCGAGGCGGCAATGTTACGAGCGACCGCCACTCGCGGTTACACGTAATTTCCGATGTGAGAACACGGCAGATAAGCCGGTGCAGTGAGTGGGCGCACTCGGCGCCATGGCCCGCGGCGCCACGCGAATCGCTATTCGTTTTTTCCTAAGAAAACCTTCATATTTATGGCAAGATAAATTTTTATTCGCAGTCGTCTTTGACACGTCGATCGTTGCAGAAATTATTAATTTATAATAAAGAGATGATTATTCACCCCCCCATTATTTTTAACGAGCTCGCATTATGTATTCCGAAGCATTTTCGTCGTCTCTTTCGAATTTGTAATTAATTCCACTTTAGCTTTGCGACGAGAAGACTCGAAAGTTCATTAACTGCCCATCACCATTATACATTTGTTTTTCTCAAACTAATAATCAACGACAGTTATTGCGACATGACGATGTTTTCCTAGTCATATTTCACTGCGAGGTCATTTAAGTTGTAATACATCAAATAGTATATTTAGTCATTCTGCATCATCTTACTGAATATATGAGAACGGATAGATACGCATTAGCCGCTCCGCCTACATTCCCAATAAATATTAAAATTTTGTAATGAAAATCTGTCAATAATATTAACGTTTTTTGACAAGTCACGTTCCACACGGTCAAGGAGTTAAATTTATATATAGTTCCTAGTTATTTTATTGGTTTATTTAAGTACTTAAGTAATTGTAGGAAATGTTTTAGAACAAGTATGAAATTAAAAAAGGAACGATAACCACTTGTCGGCGACAGTATTAAATTTTGAAGAACGGTCAAAACTAACATTCGGCTGTAAAATTAAATATTTAAGAAATGTAAGTTCGTAATTAGGCCACACAAATACATGATAGCTTAAATAACAGACCAATTGAATAAATACTCGCCGCTCTACAGATTCCACTCTCAGATACTACGTTTGTTTTTCTTGTGCGAGGTCAGTAAGCGTCGAGATAATCTGCTTAGAGACGTGACTCCACAAAGAGGTTATAGCGCGCTGACGCATTGTTTGGGTACCTAGTTCGAAAGAGCTTTGTCACTTCCGCGGACGGGGTTCCAGCATACATGAGACGGTGGCTTTAGGACACGTAATGCTCAAGGTACACACAAATAACGTTAAATAGTGGAATCGTTGAAGGTATTTTAGCTAGATTCAACGTTTGAAGGAACCAACATTATATGAAACGAAATCTAATATAATTCTACAATTTTTCATCTTATAGAAGTTTAATTTAAAAAAAGTGCATAATTTAGTGCCTGAGAAAATAATTAAAAAGAAAAAAAAATCCGAATTTGAATTAAAAAAATTCGTTTCCCAGAACCTTTGAGGGTTTAAGTACCGCGTTGTTGAGGGATATTTAAAATATTAGAACTCATGTAGTTAATCTAAAAAGTAAATACGAAAAGCGAAGCCAAAGATTCATAATAAGAGTATGGTTAAGTGCTTTATAAAAATTAAGACACTGCACAGTAAATCACATCTGAAATTACAATAATATGACTAATGTTGTAAGTTGACCTGTTTGTCTTAATAAATAAATATTTCGTGTAAGTATATTACCGAAATATTACAAAAAAAAACATAATTAGCGATTAACCATAAAGTCCTTTATATAAATAAGGGAAAAATATGCATAATATAGATCCATCTTGCGCAAGATGTTCTCATATAAGTTGACTAGCCTTGGCTTTAACAAGCCCAGCATACATCGACAGCGTTTTATAGCCACTCAACAGAATTAGGGTTATAGCTATAATTCTGCTTTATGAAAACCATATCTTAACAAACATCTTAAACGAAAGGCCGGAGGAAACATCTCTATCGACTAAAAATATAATTTTAAGCTCTATATTGCGCATTATAACAAGTGCTTTTATAAAACGTAGCAACTGTTCGATGGTTGAGCTTCACCTATATGCAGAAAACGATAACGGAAGAGATGTTGTGAAATAATGGGTATTTCTTAATATTGGAAATTAAGAGAACGTTTTAAGAATACGTTGAATGCGTAATCCTGATGTCGACGTAAAGTACTAAGAAAACGTGTAGAACATTTTGTACGAAAATTATTACATTATATTTTACGAAAAATGTTTTCTCGAGTATATAATTTGGTTTCAACGTAACGTATAAATTGTGTCATAAAGCCGTGCGTTTTAAAATATAAAGCCGAACTTCGACTCGTAGCGCCGCGCGTTGTTAAAGTTAAGAGAAACACATGACAAATGTTCCGCCCTGAGAGGATCGCGAGATTATCTGGTACTGAAATATTTTATTTGACGACATATCATGAGATGTTAGGGGTAAAGAGGAATTCTTAGCAAAGGTTTACGACTTTCAATACCGAAACTTTACGACGTTTATGTCTGTGCGTATGGCGGTGGGAACTGGGAGGTACAAGTATATTGCCTCGGAGGTAGAGCGTTATTTAAAATGTTATAAAGTTATTAAACATTATAATATTTTGTAATGCTTACATTTCTTACGAAAAAAATAATATTGTTGAAATTCCGGGCTCGTATAACATAACCGGTAAAGCGATCGTCGAAATCTCAAAATAATTAGCATCGATCTAATCATCCTTTCCAGAAAACTGCCTTCAAATTAAATAAATGGTCGTTAGTTTTTTCTTAACTTTACGGAAAACAACTGGTTACGTGGAACTGTGTAGATAACAATAAGTGCACATGAGGAGGGGTTTCATAGCCACGCCAGCAACAAAAACTTATAACAAAATGAAACCATAAATTATGTATATTTACAAACTGCGTATGTACTTGATCGTTATAACCATTGAGATAATAGGATAGTATAAATTAATAAATATTTCAACATACAAAAAAAAAAAACAAACACTTTAAATTATTTCCCAATGGTAGTCACCATCGATTTGTGTTAATATATCGTATTTTTTCATTATATGTATACACATTTAATTTAGAAAATCTATGATAAGCTAGCAAATACATTCCAGAATATTGGCCTCCGATGATTTTTAAAATTTCTTAAACATAAAAAAAAATTCTTGCTAGTGGAAAATATTTACATTTTTGCTCTGAAATTATTGAAAGTTTTACTTTTGTTTTTTACTTTTTAGGACCCTTCAATAAAAAGAATTTTTAATTAAAAACATTTCTTATTTTTTTCATAGTTAATTTTTAGATTTAAATGAAACTGGGAACTTAAATTTTTCCGTAAACACATGTTACTATTTATTCCAAACCTTTTTTTGTGGATCGTTCTAAGGTTTTATTTATTAAATATAAATAGGTTTAACTTTCAGAGATTTATTTCTACAACAAAAAATTAGATTAATTTTTAGTCGAATGAAACCGTCCGCTCTAGTTAGTGCATTCAAATGAACTGTACATCTGCTAACTGTGCGTATTTATCTAAACGACCGAGCAGTTCCTATTGGCTTAATAGAACCGAGTTTACGACGCGGAACACGGCCATCGTCAAATTTTAATCCACACTTTGCGTGCCGAAGCGACAATAAAGAAATAGAACATTAACCTGGTTTTTCTCCACCGCCAGATATATTTTAGTTACACTGGATTAAGTGGTGTGTTGTTTTGTAACCGAACATTGAGGGGCTCTGTGAGTAAAATACGCGTGGATTTAAGCGATTCGAAGTCAGACAACCCTGACGAGACCAGCAAGTGTGGGTCGATAGCGCGGGTTATAACTCTTAATAGAACCGTTGCAGAGTGAAAGAGAGAAGGTATTTACGCACTGAGATTCCTACGCGCGAAATCTCTACTTAGCTGAACCTAAATCTACGCCTGCACCTTTTATGGATGTCCTTGTTTTATAAAAATCACATTAGTACGTAGTACGTACTTAGTAACATCCGAAGCGATTTTTTTTATATTAAGCTTTATTACTTCTTTATCCTTTTTTTTTATTCTTTTCTTCTTTCT
This sequence comes from Luffia ferchaultella, assembly GCA_949709985.1. Lineage (NCBI taxonomy): Eukaryota > Metazoa > Arthropoda > Insecta > Lepidoptera > Psychidae > Luffia > Luffia ferchaultella. The sequence goes on along the minus strand of OX453240.1, from coordinate 11,820,619 downwards.
TTAAAACTTTCTTTTTAGCACCTATTGTTTTAAAAGTTTTAGTTTCGTTTTTAACACATCATTACATATTATAAAATAAAGTCCCCCGCCGCGTCTGTCTGTCTGTCTGAACGTGATAAACTCTGAAACTACCAAACGGATTGGCATATGGATGACACCAATAGATGGAGTGATTCAAGAGGAAGGTTTAGGTGTATAATTTATTAATATTTTCTGGAAATTTTTTGAAATAAGACGATTATTGTAGAAGAAGTCGAAAAAAAATCAAGCCGGCTGGGATCTTTCATCGAAAACGCTGCCTCATCTCTTTTAGATATACCAAAATAATGTATGGAAGAATTGTGTATTTTTTATAGGACTAAAGATAAGTCCGCGATGGCATATGTCTATCTTTTATGGATAGCTTCTATACCTATTTTTATGTTTAAAAAATGGTGTCATATGATGAGGTGATTGGAAAGCAATTTATACGGATACAGTATTAATCAGCATTTCTGCATTTTATGCAGATTATGACAGCCCTTTACACCATACATTGGCGACCGCTTAGCCTAGTGGGTAGCGACCCTGCCTACGAATCTGGAGGTCCCGGGTTCGAATCCCAGGTCGGGTCAGTATTTATATGATGAATATTGATACAAATACCGGGTCTTGGTTGTTATATGTACGTGTTGTCTTCGCTTGTTACCCAAAACACAAACTAATGCTTAGTTTGGAGCCTAGACGTTGTTGTCATGTATACGTTACTATTACTATTATTACTATTATTTAAATTAATATCTTAGGAGCTATTGCGAAATATCAATATCGCGCGACCAGCCGGGTTAGGTTGGGTTATGTGTATTTATTCTTACCTTTTTCAAATATTTTTAGAATTGGAAATGAAATACTTTAAAAATACCCCAAGTAGGATGAACTTACGTCACATTTAAAGGTAATTTTAATCCAATCCACATGTTCGACGCAACAAGCTGATATGACACTACGACAGAAAAAAACATTACGGCTTATTATGCTCTGCTACTCGTGCGAAGCCGGGACGGGTCGCTAGTTCTCTTTAAAAGGGAACTCTTAACTTATTTTTCTTCTTCAATATCTCATTAATTAGTGATTCTCTGGGGCTTTAATATTTAAGATTTTATGCTTTATTTGGATTATTTCATCAATAGTTTACACGTCTTAAATATAATCTAACAAAACATTTCTAATACTTTATATTAAATAATTTGGTATATACTTTATAGCGGACGCACGCAGGGTTGCCTGCGTGAAATACGAGTACCTATTTGTATTAAAGCCGAAATACAGTTATTAGTACAGAATAATAAGTACTTACTTATTCATATGGTTAAAATATGATTATATGTGAAGATTTTGTAGGGTAGTATTTCATATAAAATAATAAAACACATGAAATGTTATGTTGAAAACCGATAGAACATTACTGAAACGATTGAATAGTAAATGTGATGATAATTTCACTTCCCAACTAATCATTTGAGCATTGCGCCAAATATAATGTAGAACAATGAAAAAATAGGTTTTTATAGAGGTAAATATAGTGAGTGAGTAGAAGGGATGTTTCATTAAAAGGATAGTGATAGGATATCGATGAGATGCCGGATTGGTTCAATAGCGTCAGAACGTATATACGTTCCTTCATAATAGGTTTTTCAGCATGGTATATACCTACTGCAGGACTTATAACTGTAAACTTATCAAAAATTTGATTTGATATGACAGCAATGCAATAAACCGCTTTAAAATCGTCCCAACTGTTTTGTATAATCGAATTTGCCGCAACGCCTTCTGGTGGCGTATAAGCCTATGTGAGAATCTTCCTTCAAGTAATTTTTTGCATATATTTGTAATGCAATAAATCACATTAAAAACGGCCGAACAGTTTTAGAGAAACACATCTACTGCGGCGCCCCCTCGTGTCCTATACGGATAAAATATAGTCTATATTAATCAGGGATGTTGTGTCTTTTCGTTAGTGAAAGAATTTTTGAATCGGCTTTGTGGTTCTAAAGATTACCCCATACATGCAAACAAACGCAGCTTTACCTCTATATAATATTATTGTAGATGTACATAATTAGTGTTTCAATGCCTAACAAACTTCTGTGTTATATTATATGTACAAAAATTTTACGTCTGTCTATTTTTCCTAGAAATGTTTGCTGTAGGTTCGAGAATTTCTCTCAAAATGCTTTGGAAGTTGACGTTTTTCGTTCCTAATATTTAACGACTTTTAGAGTATTTGCTGTTAATTTACACCCACTACGTACAATTTATCCTCTCCCAACATGTACAAGACTGAATGGTGTAGTTATGTCTAAACTTTCCGCGAATTTTAGCTAGATATGAGTAAAGTGTCTGCTCATTTGTTCGTTATTTGTATAAATAAGTTGGTGTTGTAGTATTTACTACTACAAGAAATTGTTTGATATTCTCGTGATACCTGCATTTTTTTATGCAGCATTTCCTGGAGCATCATCGTATAACCGTTAGGGGTTTCTTTGGATCGTTTTACTTTCAAACAATATGCTTCAGGCGGGATGCGGTGCTCGTAAAGCGTTAGTGCCTCGGCAGAGGGCGCCGTAGTAAAAGCCCGGCCTTAGCTTAAGAAAACTGCCGTTGAATTGAATTGGAATGAGCGCAGTTCTATTGCTGTCGTTGCAGTTTTCATTAGCATAAATAGGTTTTTACTCTTGTATACAAATAGGGATCTTTTCTTTTCATGTAGGTAATTAAAATTTACGATTATTAATTAAATACGAAATGATTTATAAGCACTTAATATGTAATTTCGTTGTACCGTGTGCTAAGGTTTTCACTGCCTTAGAACTTGAGAACGAAAATGTGATCATTGACACTAGAGCACTTTCTTAATTTTTACAAGCTACTATTGAACTTGTTAGTTTTTATAAAAACACTCGACATACTAATTTTCTATCTTCGATGTCACTTCGTTTACTTTTCGTATTCGATCTTCATGTAGATACTGGCCGGCGCGGGCGTAAGAGCGTGCCCTATTTAATATAACTTCTTTTATATATATTGACTGACCGATTGGCCGAGCGGTTAGAGACCCTAACTGTGGAACCAAGGGTCTCGGGCTCGATTCCCGCCCGAGACAAATATTGGCGCGCATGAACATGGCTATTTGTTCCGTGTCTGGGAGGAAAAGTATCTATATATGTATGTATTATAAAAAAAGATTTAAGTATGTATATCAGTTGTCTAGTACCTCATAATACAAACATAATGATTGCTTACTTCGGGACTAGATGGCGCTGTGTTGGATGTCCCAGGTTTTATTATTATATTACCCTTTGATAGAGTGATAGCACAGAATATATCTGGTAGCATGGTAGTTTACTATAATGGTTCGGTAAAATTTAATTGTCTGATGTGAATTTTTATTATGATTTCTTTAAAATTTTCACCAAATTAGAAAATTTGTTTTTCAACCTCATTTTTTTTTCAAATTAATCTTTAATACAGGTCTTTTCAACGTTCTAACATTGCTTATCTATGATCTTCGTTACTTTTATTTTTAGTTTGAAATAAAAGTAACAAAAGACTCGGTATTACGATAGTATGAAAGTGACCTTTACTTTAATCCCTCTATCCAGTGGCAGAGTGAGATGACTAAGAAAATACTTCTCATTATTTTTCCAAGGATGATAAATTATCGACCTAAATTATTTGTTTTCCTGACATGGTCAACCATTGATTTGTATTAATATACTGACAAACACTATTACAAACAAATAATAATAAGATTAGCTTGTATTTCGGGTACCAAGCGAAGACACCACATACATATAACAACCAAGACCCGGTACCAGTATCAATATTCATCATATAAATACTGACTCGACCTGGGATTCGAACCTGGGACCTCCAGCTTCGTAGGCAGGGTTCTACCCACTCGTCATAGGTATTTCATGTACGACGATTATACGGGCGAACACAGAGAGAAGTACAACATTTTGCGAAGAAGTATGTGCAATAATAGATTCTGGACTTTTTTTTTTACTCTTTCAAAGAAACCTATCGTTATTTCCACATTAAAAGTACCGAAGATATTTACCATTTATATATATTTCCATTACCGTGAAACATTAGCAATCGTCTTATGCTGTCGTATCTTTTGTGAGAACAGCGAGGTCGACATAAGAAAGCGATTCATCTCGTCGTCGGTCGATCAGGTAACAATCGACCGACATTCCGGAGCTTTGTTCGTGGCAACGCGAACCCACGCTTCCGAATCGACTCGTTATCATAATATTACTTATATTAAAACCCTGCTTCGGATATCCATAACCGGATGGGAATGAATTTTTTATATAATGATCTTCGTGGTTTATGAGAAAAACACATTCATAATATTGCTTAAGTGTTTTTGGTTTTGAAACATTGTATCATAAGAATGTAAGTAACTTGTTATTGGTATATCATCAATACACAGTTATCACATGGTAAGTTATTTTTCACGGGTTCAAATATTATTCTAATTTTTAAATAATAATAACGTATACATGACAACAACTTCTAGGCCCCAAACTAAACATTAGCTTGTGTTTTGGGTACCAAGCGAAGACGCCACATACATATCACAACCAAGACCCGGTACCAGTATCGATATACATCATATAAATACTTACCCGACTTGGGATTCGAACCCGGGACCTCCAGCTTTGTAGGCAGGGTCGCTGCCCACTAGGCTAAGCTGTCGTCAATTTAAATATTCAATACGTGTATTACATTTTATATTACAGGTTTTGTGAGATATACTAGAACTACTTTTACTATAAACATGTCTCTTTTTGCAACGCTATAAGGACACGTAAGCATTGAACAAGCAATCACCATACTCGAACCAATTAATGTATTTATAAGCGAATAAAAAACAATTACAAGTCTAAGTTTCAACAGGCCCAGCCTATAGCCTGTTAAAACTTTGACATAGAATAAATTGTTCATAAGCCAGATGGAAAAAGCATTACTCACCTGGTTCAAGAGATTATCAAATTATACACAATAAACACATATGTATTTAATTACAATTACTATTTAATACTAATTATTATTTAATACGCTGGTTTACTAGCTAGTAGCCCTATAAAGACAATTCCGAAATTAACTCAAACTTAACATACGTTCCAAAAATACGTTATACAAGAATTATTTCAAATTGAATATCATTGCATTTACTGTGGATAGATAATTATAATAAAAAAATAACATGAGAATATATTAGGTCTTACCCTATGAAGTTGCCGTGCTTCAGTACTGCCTATTTCAAACAAAAAAAATTGATTGGCTGTGAATTCTAAATTCAAATAAATTTTGTTTTAAAAACATGACATTCTTTTTACAAAGTCTGTCTTTTGTTTATTGATTAGTGTTGTGTTTTCATTACATTTGAACATTTTTCGTCATAATGGACACTTTAGAAATTCGTGTAATCATGGAATATGATTTCCGTCGTGGCACTAATGCGGCACAAACGGCACGTGACATCAGCAACGTTTACGGAGAGAACTTAACAAACGAACGCACAAACCACTATTGGTTTGCCCGCTTCAGTTCTGAAAATTATGACTTGAATAATGAACTTCGTGGTCGTCCGGACACTGGTCAACAATGATGAATTGAAGACGATTGTACAAGCTCATGATACTCAACTATAGCTGAACTAGCAGCAGCTTTTAATGTTAGCATCAAAACAATATTGGACCATTTGCGACAAATTGGCAAAGTAAAAAAGCTTGATAGATGGGTACCCCACGAACTTAACGATCGCTAGCGTAACGTACGCGTCGAGACCTGCCTCGCGTTGCTCAACAGGCACATAAATGAAGCAATTTTGAACCGGATTGTTACCTGTGATGAGAAATTGATTCTGTTCGACAATCGAAAGCGCTCAGCAAGTTGGTTAGATCCTGGTTCAGTACCAAAGCAACGTGTCAAGCGAAAAATGACCCCTAAAAGATGATGGTCACTGTTTGGTGGTACTGCAGATGTGTACTGTGAAGAACTGAAGACAATGATGGAGAAGCTCGCACGTCTGCGACCAGCTTTGGTCAATCGGTTGTCTCCGCTGCTCCTTCACGACAACGCGCGACCACATACTGCACAACAAACAGTCTCCAAGCTGCTAGAGTTGGGGTTCAAAGTTCTCCCTCATCCGCCATACTCACCAGACCTTGCACCTTCCGACTATTCCTTTTTTTTCAAAATTTGGACAACTTTTTAACGTGATAAAAGTTCAATTCCCGAGAGACAGTAAAAAATGCCTTTGAAAAGTTTGTTGCCTCCCGTGCAGTTGATTTTTATAAGAAGGGCATCAATAAACTGCCACTGCGTTGACAAGGATGCATCGATTGCACGGGTGATTACTTCAGATTCATACCAAAAGGCAACTTCATTGGTTAAGACCTAATATTAGCTGTCAAGTAAAGCGTGACAACTATCAATCTCCAAAACATACGATGATAAACTAAAAAGATGTTTTCTATTCATCCATTCCACTCACGAATACTTTTCATATAAAAAACGGTGCATTTGACGGTTTCATGAGGTTTCATACATATGCACTAAAATTATGTCACGTTTTCATTGCTGATAGAGTAGGTTTTTTTTAACTGTGTCCATGTATACGGTATATACTCGTAGCACGCCATTTTGTACATATTGGTCTTATTTCAGTAATATTATATACTATTATATATACATATATTTTGTTTATTAAATGATTCTTATTTGCCTTTACAATATGGAATACAAACTTTTGAATTCAAGTGGTATTAAAAAAAATTAGATTGTGAAAAAACTATTAGATTTTTTAGAATGTTGTGATTTATGAAAAAAATGTGATTTTCGCTTAAATTTATTTTTATAAATAAACACCAGCTTGGATATTTCTTACGTTTTTGTCTAATCTAAATATTAGTATCAGGTTAGATTATAAATGTTATTATTAGTAGTTTAATACCGATTTAATAAAAAAAATATAATGCTGCTTATTTACTTTAACTTAATAAATAAATATTATATTCGAAACTGATTTCACATAATTCAATTCAACATATTTGAGAGGAATACCAAATCGTTTTCAATTTCGCTACTGTATCGCTGTAACAATTTATTGCCATTCATCGCTTTAATGATTGTTATTATTTTGTAGGTATTACCGAGCTGCTAGTATGAGCAGGGACCGCTTCAACTTATGGTTTAAAACCATGTTTTTTTTTAAGTATATGGGGAACCGTTGGTCTGACTATACGTATGTATCCTCAAGAATTATTTTGTCTTTAAACTTCAAGATAGTAAAAATTAAATAAAGTGTAAGAATACTTTTATATTTTGTTAGACGAAAATAATAGATAAAGAGGAAAATAAATTTGACAAATTTGGAAATTTTCCATAAAAAATTGGTCAAGTGCGTGTCGGACTTGCGTGGTGGAGACGGTTAACGTACTATAAACTTTACGTACTATGTTTTTTTTACAATATGATTCAAATCTAGGACAGAGTTAAACTCGACTCCTTCGTATAAGTAGGCTACCATAGTATTCATGGACAGACCAAATGAACTTATTAGCTCCCAGCGAAATTAAGAATATTTTCTATTTCCGAATTCAAAGAGTTAAAATTTTCGTTTAGGTTTTCCTGTAACCTATGAATGATACCTTATATATAATATTTTTTTTTATTTGACCCAACTAAATGACAACTCATTTTATCCTTTTTTGTACTTGACCTTCATTGTTATCAATCGAATATCACTTCAAATCTCATTATCGTTTCACATTGATCTGATGCTTATCATATGCGTCGCTCTTTATATTTGAATATTCGGACGTTTTAGTGCTATCCAGAAAATTCGCATAAAATTAAGATAAACGCGCTATTTTTCGTGGAACTTTCTGGAACATAAATAGTGTAGGAGAACAGCTAAAAATAAGTATCCACGATATGCACGTATTATTGTCGTGGTTTTATTGTAATTGACAATAATATAGTTACAGCAGTTTTAAAGGTTGCGTCAGCGCCTCCCACTCGCCGACTAGTTTCTAACAATGATGCGGGGGTTTTAATATATTATTTTATCTGTCGTAAGCGAAGTAAGCTGTTTTACTAATTGTTTTTATTCTTCATTGTTACAGGTATGGTGTCGTATCACCTTAAACAAGGTCGAAGGTAATTTATGATCGTGACTTCTTCACTTCCTTATTCGTAAACCATGTCGCAACATTACAACTACATATATAAACGACTACACATAAATAATATGATTTAAATTAATGCAAAAAAATAATGACATAAATTAAGTGTTCGCATACTTAATTTATTCAATGTCAAATATACGAAAGACACGCGGGTGTGCTGGTTAAATAATTTTAAATTTTAAAAATTTTTGATGATCTAATGCGGGTTGAGTTAGATCATGATTGTTTCTATATTAAGTCAAAAGTGATTATATGCAGGTAAAATAACACTAATTATTGTTTACGAGAGCGTTTAGTTTTATCCAAATAAATAAATTGTTCTGTAACGACGAGCAATTCTGACGTTTTTGAAGTGTTTTCTGAAGTGTCTGAAGTGAAGTGGAAAGAAAAAATTTAAGTGTCGCGGTAGAACAGGATCGTCAAATGCATATAAAAATTATGTTAGTGGTCGTTCAGTTACACTTGAAGTTGCATTATGGTTGCCAGGTCAAAAAACAAAAAAGTGTAATTTGACGATGCAGTTAGTGTAATGCAGTAATGTGTATGCAGTAATGTGCAGTAGGTACATTTGGTACTAAATAAGTAACGACCACTATTGGATTTTTTATAATTTCCAAAAAATTTGAGTAGACAACGAAGCTTATCTCAAGGCAATAAGGCTGCCTTGATATAAGCTTAGGATGCATCTCAAGGCAGTCTTAGCCTCTTCTGTACATCTGTCTATCTGTCAGTATGTCCGCTTCATAGTAATTGAACTTGGAGACTATTTGCATTATATAGATGAAATTTGGAAGACATTTCCAATCTATAAACCGCTATACAACAGTGTAGCGAAAGTAATTTTTTAACTTCCCGCCATCCAAGGGAAGATTTTGATTTGGGTCCGATTTTCGAAAATCGAGTTTTCATCAGATCTTCACGTTTTGAGGTCCTACCAAGCCATTATGACCATTTTCGTATGTTTGTGTGTGTGTATGTAACTTTTTTATCGTACGATATCTTGAGAACGGATTGACCGATTAAGCCTCGATACGGCATTTGAAAGGGTTCATTGAGACTTAGATCTGATTAGATTTTGAATTCAATTGGTCGAGCTGTTTCAAAAATATTCAAAAAATTAAAATCAATAAAATAAAATTTTAATACGTTTTTTTGAATAAATTTGAGATTTTCTAACCGATATACTTAAAACCTTATATAGGTTTTTTGTACATAAAAAAATGCGTCGAGGGCCACCAAAAATATCAAAATCGAACGACGCATTCACAAGATATCGCAGTTCACAAATTTCCGAAAACGTGTTTTTTTAACATTACTTTGCGATTTTAAGATCAATGATTTTTGGTTTGACACAAAAATTTTATGCTTACAAATTTACATATAATGCCGTAAATTGCATTAAATGAAACGAAGCGTTAAAAAAATATCGCAGTCTACAAATTTCTGAAAAAGTGTTTTTTGACATAACTTCGAGATTTTACGACCAATAGATTTTTGACTTTACACAAAAGTTTTGTGCTTACAGAATTGCATAGAATGCCGTAAACTGCATTAAAATCAAATAAAGCGTTCAAAAGATATCGCAGTTCAAATATTTTCAAAATAACATTTTCTTCGATATGTCTCAGGCTTCTGAACTTGAAGAACTCTAAATGTATAAAAATTCTGTTTTTGTGCTTGGAGAGCTCGGAAAGTAAATATTAGAGCTCGAAGAGCTAAATAGGTTTCTAATTTTCGAGCGCTTTGGACTCGAAAATAGCAGGAAGTTTCAGGGATGGCCTTTAGGGTGTAAGTCGCGAATATGTAACTGAGAGACAAATAAATCCCATCAAAAACAATACTTGTCAAAAAAACCAAGTCTCGCAACTCAGTTGTTCTGCGGTAAAAAGTTGTGAGATCCATGTAATACCAAGTCGGTTATTAATTTATTCGGTTATAAATATATTGAGACTTGGCCATCGCCTGAAAACACGTGTAAATTCAATCGCCTGAAAACACATGTAAATTCAATTATTTAGTGCGATGGCCAAGTCTCAATATATTTATAACCAAATAAATTAATAACTGACTTGGTATTACATGGATCTCACAACTTTTTACCGCAGAACAACTGAGTTGCGAGACTTGGTTTTTTTGACAAGTATTGTTTTTGATGGGATGTCATTTCTTTTTGTATTTTGTAGACAGTTCTATTTTTTTCCTTTTCGGTACCTTCTACTTATTGTATATATGTATATCTATATGTATATAGTTTTTCTAAGATATATTATACAACCTTATGCACTCGTAATAAGTACGAATACGCACGTAGGTACGTTTTTTGCATTAATAAATAATTTAATACACGTGTTTTCATGACGGGAATACCCATTTTTTTGCTCGATTTGGCAGGGGCACTACCATGCACCTATATTTATATGGGACTAGCTTAAACCCGCGGCTTCGCACGCAATATAATAATAACTGCCGTAATAAAACATCGTTACGAATAAAGCCAATATTGAAAAATTTAACTGAAGACTTGGCTGTATGGGCTTAATTTTTTTTTTTTTTGCGGTCTTTTCTAGATTTTTTAGTTTTTCCTTGATTCATACACCAAACACTACTTATATTCCAAATTTGAAGCTTCTAGGTCTGCTAGAAGTGCCTTAGAATTTTGATGATCGGTGAGTGAGTGAGTGACAAAATGAAGAAATTTGACCTGTTATAATTTCTTAAAAATACTGGTTCCAATTGAATGAAATTTGAAAATATGCTTATATAATATGCCTGCATGGTTACTGAAAATTTCAGTCTTCTAGTTTTATCCACAACGAAGTTACAGGGGGTCGAAAATGGTCTGAATTGCTTCGAGAAAAGGATGGTACGGCCGTGACGCTTTTTCGCTCGACTTGGTGGGGGCACGGCCGTGCCCCCAGATATCAAATTCTTATTAACGTGTGTTAATGTGCGTAGAATGGTCTTTATAAATGATGTCGAGGTTTTAAAACTTATTTTCTCCTTAAGTCGATAGTTGTTAAGATAAGCACTCCTAAAGTCTTAAAAAATGTGTTCTCTCAATAACTTTGTAACTATGGGATGGAAAATTAAGAAATACTTTCAACGAAAATTGGTTTATGTAAAAAATGTTTAGTAGTTTTTGGCAGTGTAGAGAGATTAGTTTTTAATAAATGTTCATTCCGACTAAGTACAAAATCTTTTTTGTGCGTGGTCCGTAACGCATTTGGTCGTTTTTGCATGAATGGTGGTACTTTTTTCGAAAGCTTAAAAGCATCTTGGGGTTTAAGAAAACACAGCCAATTCTACGAAATATAAATCTGAAAAACATTTGAACTTGCGGCCAGCCTCAGAGCTGTCTACCTTTTTGAACTTCAAGCTCAAAAATATGATTGCTCTTTTTGAAGAATTTTAGCTATTGGATCGACCGCGATCATATCTGTATTTGTGACTATTACTGTCTCTTATTTATTTTATGTTTCATTTTTTTTTTGTGTCCCTGTACTTAGTGATGATAGATTCAAAACATTTGTGTTAACTGCATAATATGTGGATAAGGCGCTACGATTTATCAGTCGTTCCGTACTAAGATCTCATATCTACATTATAATAGTCAGATGTAATACGATTCCAACTGCGTGTGTAATTGGGTAGTCACTGGCTAGATGTGGATGTCTCGGCCAGAAGTCAGGTTGTTCGGCGAATGGGGACTTTAGCGGAGCGCTTACGGCGTCGCGCCGGCAGATTTCGCCAACTCTTGTTTGCATGTCGCCGTGTGTTTACATTGCCACTGACAAGCCACGCCGACCGAATTCACTTATAGAGATTGTTCGTATTGCTATGTGATTAGCTAGCAATTAATGTGATTTCGATATTTCACTTTTGAATTAATTATTTCGAACTTTCTGTCAACTACCTTTATCGGCTTTAACTTGTTATGGTATCTTATCACGTTGTAATTAGACACAAGTACAGGGACTTATGACGCCCACTCACATACTGAAGTAAGTTTCAATATTGGTAGATAATGTAGTAATAAAAACCGTTTAAAGATCTCGATGTATAGGTATGTTTAAAAAATTTAAAATATAATAAACGACTTTTAAAAATATAAACGATCGGTCCTTCTAATTTTATAAAGTGTACTATAAAAACTTACGAAATATGGATGTTTAAACAGATATATAGGTATGTTTAAAAAATGTAATAAATATTAAACGACTTTTAAAATATATACGAAAAACGATCGGTCCTTCTAATTTCATAAAGTGTACTATAAAAACTTACGAAATATGGATGTTTAAACAGATATATAGGTATGTTTAAAAAATGTAATAAATATTAAACGACTTTTAAAATATATACGAAAAACGATCGGTCCTTCTAATTTCATAAAGTGTACTATAAAAACTTACGAAATATGGATGTTTAAACAGATATATAGGTATGTTTAAAAAATGTAATAAATATTAAACGACTTTTAAAATATATACGAAAAACGATCGGTCCTTCTAATTTCATAAAGTGTACTATAAAAACTTACGAAATATGGATGTTTAAACAGATATATAGGTATGTTTAAAAAATGTAATAAATATTAAACGACTTTTAAAATATATACGAAAAACGATCGGTCCTTCTAATTTCATAAAGTGTACTATAAAAACTTACGAAATATGGATGTTTAAACAGATATATAGGTATGTTTAAAAAATGTAATAAATATTAAACGACTTTTAAAATATATACGAAAAACGATCGGTCCTTCTAATTTCATAAAGTGTACTATAAAAACTTACGAAATATGGATGTTTAAACAGATATATAGGTATGTTTAAAAAATGTAATAAATATTAAACGACTTTTAAAATATATACGAAAAACGATCGGTCCTTCTAATTTCATAAAGTGTACTATAAAAACTTACGAAATATGGATGTTTAAACAGATATATAGGTATGTTTAAAAAATGTAATAAATATTAAACGACTTTTAAAATATATACGAAAAACGATCGGTCCTTCTAATTTCATAAAGTGTACTATAAAAACTTACGAAATATGGATGTTTAAACAGATATATAGGTATGTTTAAAAAATGTAATAAATATTAAACGACTTTTAAAATATATACGAAAAACGATCGGTCCTTCTAATTTCATAAAGTGTACTATAAAAACTTACGAAATATGGATGTTTAAACAGATATATAGGTATGTTTAAAAAATGTAATAAATATTAAACGACTTTTAAAATATATACGAAAAACGATCGGTCCTTCTAATTTCATAAAGTGTACTATAAAAACTTACGAAATATGGATGTTTAAACAGATATATAGGTATGTTTAAAAAATGTAATAAATATTAAACGACTTTTAAAATATATACGAAAAACGATCGGTCCTTCTAATTTCATAAAGTGTACTATAAAAACTTACGAAATATGGATGTTTAAACAGATATATAGGTATGTTTAAAAAATGTAATAAATATTAAACGACTTTTAAAATATATACGAAAAACGATCGGTCCTTCTAATTTCATAAAGTGTACTATAAAAACTTACGAAATATGGATGTATATACAGGGTGAGTAAATGAACAGGGGCCTCTATGAGGACTTATTTCTGATCGACGTATTTCTGTCGATCACTTCACTTCACCCTTTTTCTCGTTTATTTTATGTTTTTAACGAATTTCTTTACTGCTTCATTTTATTTCGTGTTTCAGTCGTTTCGTTTGATTTAAAACAAGACCAAGCTTTACGGATATCCAATGGGACTGGATCGTCCCATGATAACTTATGAAGCCACAACTTTTGTAATATTACTTTAGCTTTGATAATACAAGCGTTTAATAATCCAATAGGTTCAATACATATAATTGGTTTGCCGACGCGACCACAGAGGGCGCAGATTATTTGGTGGGAATTTAATTTGTAGGAAATAGGAATCGGATCTCCAACACTGTTCTTTATTTAAATGATGCTATCCATAGGTAAAAAGCCAATCGTAAGTTCTACTTGCACTTACCCGGTCTTTGGTTTTTTGTGACAGAAAATATTTCCATCCATCCATCCATCCATCAACCCTTGTTATACCCCACTGCAAGGGCTTAGGCCTCCCCTCAATATGAGGGGGTTTGGAGCTTAAACCCACCAAGCTGCTCCAATGCGGGTTGGTGGCTTTTAACGACCGCCATCTATTGACAGCAACTGGGACCGACGGTTTAACGTGCTCTCCGAGGCACGGAGTCAGTGATAGATAATGTAATTAAGTCAGAAAAAACGCATTAGTACACGCCCGGATTGGAACCACGGCCACATAGCCTTATAGATTTGAAACAGGTTCGTTGCGCTCGGGCTATCCCGACACATGACAGAAAATATTTATTACGTTTCAACTCAATGTTTCGTAAATATATATGAAATGGGTGTACCTGATAACAATAAAATCAGAGCGAAATTCATTCAAAGTAGAACATGAAACTTTAATCCATCTAATCTAAAAATCTTTTGTTTTTGCACTATATTTCGTTGCGGTAAAATAGTATACAAACACGTTTTAGACAAATCGAAAACCACAGAGAAAACTCGTCCACGTTCCTTGCCGCCACTTGACATTTCTAGTCCGGTTGGATTAATGTTTGTTGTACGTGAGGTCGCTGTTTATATTTACGCGGCATGAGTTTCTGTTTAACTTACATTTGTTGTTATAAGTAATTTATGCAAAGCTCGATGGCCGGCCTCCGGTGGATATGAAATATGATTAGCACTTTCTTATTGAGAACCTTTCCTATTTTTTATTAGTAAAAAAGGTGGGACTAATAATATTTGTCGAATGCTGTACTTGAACCAGATCGATTTAATATTTAGATAGTGAAAAATGACCCGTGTTCATAGGAAATTGTGTTTATATATATATTTTTTTTAAATGTTATATAAACTTTTAGATCTATGTTCTACAACATCCAGAGCTTTCTCCCGAGTCCAATTAGAATATAACTGATTATAATTGGTTTCTAAATTGGTCTGTCCACAGTAACATGGGATAAATCAGTGAATGGGAAACAAAGAAAAATTATCCAAGAATCCACCGTTGAAGTCTGATTGTGAATCCAAGTGAACGGAACCTTCTATCGTGAATCAGAAATGCTGTTTCTTGGAAAACCTTGGAGCGCCAATACGACCTATTTGTTTTTTATAGTATACCTGGCATGGGAATTATTATACAGAGTGATTTTTTTAACTTTACAATTATTATTTTCTGTAAGCATTTCATATGTTATAAGTTTCGTTACTGAAAAAAAATACAGGTAGGGCAAATTCTTACATTAAATAATTTTTCCCGGAAAAATTATTGATACAGCATTGTTACTGAATCAAACACACTTATAATAATACGCACGAGAAAGTGGCGATAATGAATTATGCGGAGGGGGTATCCCGATGGCGGCCGCCAACTGACGCAATTGTAAATCATCGTCGCGTTTATGTGCGAATACAAGTACTTTGTAACACCATACCTCACTGTTTTAGTCTTAAGGGAAACTAAAAGAAAAAAACACGTATTTTATTTATTATTTTCACTACCTATATGAATTAAAATTTTCAAGGTGATGAAAAAATTACCTGTGTAATATGCCAGTGAATTTCACGCAATAATGTCAGCACTGCGTGTAGAAGGGTGAATGTGAGGGTAGAGCGAAGTTAATCACTCGTGGACTGTATCGTTCCACTATCGGCCGTATCCGCAAGTCCGCCCACTCGCCGTCAACCGGCGCTTAAAGCTGACCGTATGTTTGCAGGTACACGTTGTATGCACTTAATTGAATATTTAATTTGTATCTTAATCCCTTTGTTTTTTCGTCGTTTTGAAAATGTATAATATTTATTTAGTAATGTATTTACAAGAAGTTAAGTTAAAAGTGCAATATAATTTGCAATTAGATATAAGTAAAGGACCTTATTAGCAAAATCTTATGAGCTATACTGTACAGTGCTAAGAATATCAAGCTAAGAAATACATTTTTTTTTAAATTCCATGATTTGAAAAAAGGAAATACAAATTAACATCTTAACTATAACGCCAAACTGATTAACAGTTTATTGGCAATTTATTGTACTCATACATTAATTAAGTAGCACACCGTGTTAAGCTAACTTACCATGTGCTTAATGTCAAATATACATTCATTATTTGTAAAAAGTATGTATACAACAGGATGTGCCAAAAGTTAGTGTCAAGCGGAAGTGTGAAAACAGAACACTCTCCGGGTATCATATCAGGAACACTGTCAATTATAATACCCAATTTAAAAAAAAAATATTACTGCTGCTATTTGCTCTGCAGTTAGCAGTGAGTATATGGATAACTCATATACCAATTCTCAACAACGAACAAATTTTAGGATAAACGTCTATTCCTACACTTTAATACGAGTACATATACGTATTTCTTAATTCGGTGCCTCAAATCAAATCAAATCAAAATATCTTTATTTCGTAGTTATGTAACATAATCTTGAAATACGTCATAAGAGTGAATTTTATTACTTTGTGGAAGAACGTGACCACAAAGGCGCATTCCAAAATGCTGGTTCCTCTCAGAAGAATGCGCAAGAAACTGAGGGACGCTCTTTTTAACAAAATTATTAAAAATAAATTTTTACAATAAGTGCTTAAAGAATAATATTATTGAAACAAACTGATAGGCGAGCGGCTTACACCCATGGATTTTTATCATCTAAGTAGTCTGATACTTTATAATAAGCTTTTGCATAAAGCTTTCGTTTTAGTGTAGTTTTAAACTTATTAAGGGGTAGATCTTGAATGTCAGCTGGGATCTTATTGTAAAAGCGTATACATTGCCCTTTAAAAGATTTCGTGATTCTATTGAGGCGGCTGACATGATTAGCAAGTTTATCTTTGTTTCTTGTATTAACATTATGCCGATCACTATTTTTTTTAAATAATGTAATATTTTTTTTTACGTACATAATGTTTTCAAATATATATTGAGATGGCAATGTCATTATATTAATTTCCTTAAACTTTTCTCTAAGTGATACTTTAGGTCCCAGTTTACTAGTAGTACTAACCTGTAGTATTTACCTAAGATGAAGAAGTCTTGTTCGATATAGTTTGCAATTGTGAGATACTATCCAATAGAATTCCAGAACAGACTATCAGAACAATAATGTAACAGCATCGAAAAAGCTGCGAACATCAATCGCGTAGGTAGTTCCGTTCTGCGTTTTCAAGTCCTCCTACGCGCCGCGCTGACTAAAATCAAGATAGGTCACTAACGGTAAACGTGCTTTTGCGATGCAGCTTTCAATAATGGGTGCTCGGTGTACACCATCAATTTAAGAATCATACAGGCTAGATGTCGTTAGTGTCAACAAACCCCACCATATGGCGCGCCCGTGACGTTTGTTACTATTTGAATTTAGGTTAGATATTTATACAAGTTGAAACGGCAGCAGGGCATAGCTGTGCGAAAACCTGTGCATCGTAGCGTAGCTTGTGTAGTGATTGCGTTAATAAGTAAACCGAAACAAAAAAGAGGGAGATAAAGAAATTGGAATATGGATGAAAGACTAGTTACCTACCTACAAAGAAATAAAGAAATACGCCGATAAAAGACTGTTGAACGAATTTCTACTTTCTGAACTGAATGATTTTAAAAATTTAATTGGATAACTGCTGCATGAACGAATGCTACAAAAAAGCTGTTATACACAGCATTGTTGCAGTTATTGTTGTATTGTTATTGTTACAGCATATTGGGCAATTTCACATGTACACGGTACAATATTTTCTGTATTGTAAAATATATTTAAAAAATATTTAAAATCACGCAACATATTTCGCAAAAGTTTTAGGACCTCTCACGATCTTCTACGTAAGGAATGCACTGTCAATATAAAAACAAAAAAAAAAAAAAATAGATATTCACTTTCATACATACTTAGATAGGAATGAGGCGTTCGCCATCTTTTTGCAGACGTTGCGTTTTTTGCTTATATTAGCAGAATCAAGTTTTATATTTAACGAATGATTTCAAATACTCACTATATAAAGCTTATGTCTCATGTCTAGGCGTATATATAACTGACACAAACACAAGGAAACTGCAAGGAGATACTGAAACAGCAAGGAGCGCCATCTACCGGCACGCTCAATAAAAAAAATCTGCGACGCGGTCGTTAGAACAACAAAAATAGCTCCCGTGCACTGAGTTTTCCCGTATAAAAATTATTCAAAATACTTAAAGCGATAGAATGAAGTCAAAAACTAAACAAGGAAGAGAAATAGGGCGCGTCCGCCAGTAGAGTAAGACCAGGCAGCTTCTCTTTTCATTTCCCTTTTTACCGCTATTCTGTTCTAGCTTGTTTCCGAAATTTAGTAACAGACGACGACGTAGCTTTAAAGGGTCAATTCCCCAACAAAACTAAAGGCCGAGATTATACGAAAATCTCATTTCTATACAAATCGTTATAAAAGTTTCAAAAGTAACGCAGTAGATACATTAAAAAATATACTGAATAAATCGAGAACTCACAGCAATATTATTCAACAATGGAGATAAAGAGGCGATGTTTAAATCGCAAAAAGACGATTCGTAGCGTTTTGAAAAGGCGATGTCTTAAAAACGTCTCACTATAGAAAATGCATTGTGCGCTCGATGCGTCGCAACTTTATTCCAGCTACAGTGTAATGACTTAATACTACGCTTTCACGGAGATTGTACCTTATTATTGTGATCACGAATGTCCTACCCTATTATCATACCTTCATCATACTATGGTGTTTCTATTGTTATTTTGTAATATCGATTTATATAGTAACGCTCGGACGTAATCGATGTTTAGAAATCGTATAAAATTTTATCGGATAAACTCAGACATTTTATCGTATAAATAAGTAGTTCTTATGCCGAAAATTATGTATGCCTTCGTAGTGCAAATTATGGAAATTATCTTTGTTAAATTTTACGAAGCGGAATCGGTTATTTAGAGGTAGTCTTGATGGCGAAAATTATGTGTACGCTTGTTGAACAAATTAAACGAATTATCTTTTATGACTTAATATCGAGTGGCTGGTTTTAAGTATGGTGTTCGAAAGCAGTAAATAAGACCTTGTTTTTTTTATCGTTCATTTATAAGTCAGTATTAAATAATCGATTTTTTTTAAATTTATTAGTGTAGAACAAAATACATGAATTTCATTTACTTTTTCATGAAAAACCTCAACACTGTGGGCTAACGTTTAAGCCAAGTATAATCATAGCACTTTACGGTCAGTCCCGTGGGGAGGCCACCCCCGTACATGAATATTAAACGCCTCCATATGCCCTCTTTACATGCACCGCGAACGCTATTAAAATCTCTAATTTTATGGACCATGTTACATACAATCCACTCGGTTTTGTAGGATAAAGTTAAATTAATAACTAATATTTGAATTGTTTAATTCATTTTTTTAGTTTTGTTACCAAATTCACCTTCATCTTCATAAACCTTCTTCTTGAATCACTCTGTCCATTGACGTCAATAATATGCCAATTCGTTCGGTAGTTTTTGAGTTTATCGCGTTCACACAGACAGATAGACAGACGCGGCGGGGAACTTTATTTTATAATGTGTAGTGATGTAGTGATAATATACAGTAAAATGAAAGAAGTATTTTTAATATTATTACAACACAGTTCTTAATGATTTTGAATCGGTATTGTCTGATTTTTAAGGTTCTTTCCATTTCGGCATGTCTGTCTGTTTGTATGTCACAGGACCATAATATAATATCTCCATCGTTTTATCAAGAAAAGAACTTTTTTCCCGTGCACTGCACTTCATAGGTTATCATTGGACAGATCTCCGAAAATACATGAAATGGTTCGTACTAAAGTGACTTTTTTATTTAGATAAATATTTTGCGAGATATGAGCTCCCAAATTCGGTAACATATAATTAAGTTTTCAGCTGTGTGATTAAAAAAAAATAAAAAATGCAGGATAGTAAATTATGTATATAAAAACCACTTTCAACTAAATTGTTTTGAACAGAATATATTTGCAAATTTTTTATGTATCCACTGTTTTCAGTTATTATAAACGTAACTTTCGTGGCTACCTATTGTTATAATTGAAAAATACCTAAGTGTCTATAGACTCACAGTTGGTTAGGTACGTCTTAGTTTTTTATTGGCGGTGTTTGGTCTTTGAAGACAAACATATTTAACTACTATGGAAAAATAATTTACATTAAACGACTTATTTCGAAACTAGATTCAATATTTTATGTTTTAAATGTGCAATTTCGTCTAGGAATAATTTTATTGAAAATTAATTTGACTGATACCGGTTCTGGCGTACCTATCAACGTGTCTATAAACAAGTAATAGTAATTTCTTTTGAAAATATTGTTTCTTAAGCAATGTTTTTTATGCAACAGTTACAAAAAAGCCGATAGTAAAAGCCGTTCAATAAAAGTTTGTTCGATAAATTCACTTTCGGAAGCTCTGGGTGTATAACCTGCCAAACTGTGACAGTATATGTTCAAGTTATAACAGTCAGTGCCATTTTCTCTTTATATCTTTATTTTTAGGGATCCGTATTTCGAAAGAAAAAAAGCATTATATGATCACTATGTCGTCCGCTTGTCCGCCTGTCGATACCCTTTTTCTTATGAATAGGTAGGTACAGGTATGAAGTTGAAATTAATATCAAGTAGGTGTCAAAGTCTACGGCCCCTTCGAGGTATAAAAATCACAGATGCTAAGTCA
Organism: Luffia ferchaultella; assembly: GCA_949709985.1. Lineage (NCBI taxonomy): Eukaryota > Metazoa > Arthropoda > Insecta > Lepidoptera > Psychidae > Luffia > Luffia ferchaultella. Next base: position 11,799,589 of record OX453240.1, on the reverse strand, counting down.
ACGCGACTACAAGGTACCGTCATATAAGTAGGTAGGTCACATTATTTGATACTCGCATACCATCTCATCATAACCTATGGGGTACTTCCGGTTGGCCGTTGAATTATAAAATCTTACAGCACAAAAAGTCCGGAAAATGTTTATTAACCATTTCTTGTCATATATATATATATATATTATTATAACATACATACATATATATATATATATATATTACTGATAAGAGTTTATAATGTTATTTATAGAAACAGATTTTCGTTTAATAAAATATTCTACGAAAGCTCATTCGGTCAACTTATGCATAGGCATTCCTACGAATGCCAGTTGAATGTGGGCGTGGGTCTTGCAGTGCAGGTACGAACGAATAGGTAGGTATGTCAAAAGCAAATGCTGAGCATCGCATCCGTTTATACAAATGCAACGTCCCGTCCATGCCCGTTTGTGAAGTATGCGTAATTGAAGTAAAATTTTATGTTAGCGAAAGTAATATTAATTGTAAATATTAGCTTTTTAAATGAAAAATATGTATAAAGACAGACTTAAATAACATTTTCAATATAGTCAATGGATCTGACGTCACGTAAAGGCAAAAAGCTTTGTAATTTAAAATGAGAAAATGACTTCCATAAAATACGTTTTACAATTTAGAAACATGAAACACGAATAATTTACAAATATACGCGCAAGTTTCATGTCAGACTTGATACTTTTTGACAATCATTAACTTAGTTTTTAATTTAGTTTTTAATTACAAAAGAAATTAAATTATTCCCGGTAATACCAGAATAATCGTAACAAGTTTATGTGCTTCTCTTTTGTTTTCCACCGAAAGATCTAGAAGGGTTTAGTGAGGGGGACGTAAGCTAGTGTTGCGTCTTATCTAGAATTACCATCGAAGGTATGCACATAGTAATATCAATTAAATTTTAAATAAGCAATTAGGTTTAAAAATTTAAACATTGAAGAGTTATGCCTAAAATCACGGAATTAATTGATCGTCTTGGTTGTTGTTTTGGTTGTGTTTCCATTTTATTTTACGTAGGTAAAATATTTGATATGGTGATTTTATTTTAAATAGTGAAATAATATATAACTCTTAGAAACGGAACTTAAGTTGTTTTACACCATTGTATATTTGTGTTTTCGTATCGAATTGTTCTATAAGATTTAAACTGCTTTTAAAAGTCTCCTTAATGCTATAAACACATCTAAGTTGCAATGTGTCTGGAATGGAAAAATAAAAGAAATAAAAATGAAAGAAATCAACTATAAAAAAGTCTATACTTACGTCCGTGAATCGAAGTTTGTTCTAGAAGCTTAAACAAATAAGTAAGACAAAGCCACAACTACTGTTTACTATTACTTAGTTAAGTGTATGCTTACTAGTTACACTAAGAGTTAAATAAAAACCTAAGAGATCATATTTTTAGAAAGAAACAATAGCCATGTTACTCAAATGTTATAGACATACTAATCTAAAAGCAATATAATAGACTATAGTGACATGAGTAACAAGTCGATATTTTACATATGAAAGCTTCCTAGTGACACAATTTTATGAGCGCGTTTCTCGTATGTGATTTTATTTTCAAGATATGATTATGAAAATAAGTTAAATTTTATTTTTGAAAAGCGGCATGTTTCATGAGTAACTTTATCACATTATGTGATTTTCTGCTGAAGGTTTGGTGTCTAAGATATTATTACAAAATTATTTGATTTACTTACTTTTTCAAGTCCGTCACGTATAAACAAATCACACGACCTTCGAGAAATATTGTTAAGATTACGCTATTCAATTTACATATTAAATCAAAATTATACAATTTGTACAAGACTAAGTTCCATTCCCAAGACATATAAATGTTATTTCAGTTATGACATAATTCGTAAAATTAATTGGAACGCATCATTCTTCCATATTTAAATTTCAAACACTGCCCTGCATGATACACTTTCACAATCAACATTACATATACCAGTAAGCTCAAATGAGCACTCGAAAAATATGTAAACTGAACTATTTAACAAAAATCAGAGCTTATTGAGTGTTTTTGGAGCGCGTGTTATATCAGAGTTTGTGAAGAAACAAATAAGTTTTTGATATCTTTAGCTATGACTTGGACTATGATTGTGCACACAATTAATAAGTATTGAAATGTTGCATATCAGTCTAATGTTTAGATACAGAATAAGCTCTGAAAAGTCTTAATTTTGGTTTTAAATCTGGATAATTTAAAGAATTTAGACGACGCAAATCTATACTAATATTATAAAGCTGAAGAGTTTGTTTGTTTGTTTGTTTGTTTGTTTGTTTGTTTGAACGCGCAAATCTCAGGAACTACTGGTTCGAATTGAAAAATTATTTTTTTGTTGGATAGTCCATTTATCGAGGAAGGCTATAGGCTATACTACATCACGCTACGACCAATAGGAGTGGAGCATCAATGACAAATGTTGCAAAAACGGGAAAAATTATTCCTTTTGAGAGCTTCCGTCGCGCGCGCTGCGTAAACGGTTAATGTTAAGCAAAAATCATGTATCACGGAATTGTTCCCCTTTAAATGTTCTAACTAAAAGTCTGCGACAGCATATGTGTATCTTTTAAGGTTAACTTACTATAACCTTTTTTATGACAATCAAATTTGTTCTAACATAATGTACGATTCGTGAAGATGTTTTTTAAACGTGATATTAATCCTTATCAAATTAAATACGTTAGTTGTCTTTAAGCATTTCATGCATATTATAATTGCCTTTTACACCATACAATTTAAATTAATATCTTAACAGTTTTTATTGAAATTTATGTTTTTTGATTTTTTGACATTTACGTTAAAATTAATGAAACTATAGCGGGAGAAAATAAATTCGCTGTCTGCCTCTGTTCGTTAACTTTTTACTTCCAAACCAATAGACTTTGATACGGTTTTTAGTAATATCTTATTTTCTTATTATCTTATAATCTATTAATCTATATAATAGAAATACTTATTATAAAGCTGAAGAGTTTGTTTGTTTGATAGATAGATAGATAAATTGATTGATTGATTGCGTGATTAATTGATTGATTGATTGATTGATTGATTGATTGCTTGCTTGATTGATTGATTGATTGTTTGTTTGTTTGTTTGTTGGTTGGTTGGTTGGTTCTTTCGTTCGTTCGTTTGTTTGTTTGTTTGTTTGGATGTGTTAATCTCTGAAACTACCAGTCGGATTTGAAAAATTATTTTTGCCTTTGATAGCCTGATTCTAGCGGAGAGTTATAGGCTATATACATGAAAACGAACTGTCTGTCTATTCGAGGAAATCGGCTTCGGCCAAAACGGCTTAACCGATTTTGATGAAACTGTACACATATAACAGGATGTAATCTTTTGACTACACCCTTTCCTTAAGTGATATACAGAACTTTTTGTATGTCTGTCTGTACGTCCATATGTCTAAACCGATTTAAATGAAACATCAATGAATATGAAAAGAAGGTCGTTAAAACTAACAAATGTTGCTTTTTGTCCGTCTGTCTGTACGTGTATCTGTCTATTTGAGCTAATCTGCAAAACGGCTAAACAGATTTTAAGGAAACTTTGCAGACGGGAAAGAAGGTTGTCAAGATAGTTGACATTAGCTTCTTTTTGTCCGTCTGTTTGTCTGTACGTCTATTCAATTCAATTTTATCTATTCGAGCTAATTTCTAATACGGCTGAACAGATTTTAATGAAACTTTGCAGACGTGAAAGAAGGTTGTCAAGAGTGTCATAAGCTACTTTTTGTGTTTGTCTGTCTGTCTATCTGTCTGTCGTTTGTCCTCACTGATCTAGCAACGTACAGCCGAAAGTACTAAGTCTAGGAAGCTTAAATTTGGAACATAAGTTTATTTTATAACGTGAGCATTAAGTTAAGAAAGGCTTTTTTAGAAATTTCAAACTTAAGGATGGGAATGGAGGGACTTAAATAATGACGTGTTTCAGGGTTTTTAGATTTCCACATTTTAAGAGTGGGAAACGGGAGATGAAAAATTGTATCGGTTTTTTAAAAGGTGGAAGGGGAATGAAGATTGAAAGTTTGAATGGGTGTGACCAAAATTGGTTCCAGCAAAAAGTACGTATAAACCATCTCGAACGTTAATAGTACCTATAACAGGAATTTGTAGTCTACGCAAGCGAAGCTGCGGGCGGTCGCTAGTCATCTTATAAATTCAGAGACGTCAGACGATCAATGAGTTAAGGTTAACGCTGAACAGGGCCCAAACCATATATGTGTACAAAATTGCTAAAAGCTCAACTTTTTAAATAGGCACTTAGGCCCTACACAAAATTGTTGTATAGGTTGTGATAAGATTGACAACCAAAGAGATGACAATCCTGGTCAACACCTTTCGTTACGATTCGTTACGAAATTTTGTGGACCATGTGCACATATGGGATTGGCATCCATGTATATATCAATAGTTTATAACAATTCAAGTAGTTAAATTTATTATATTATTGCATTGTTTTGTTTGTAAAGTTAGCCTGCAATTGTGAATTAATTAACCTAGGCACTACACATTAACCCAGTTGGGTCAGATTGAATGTCACGAGCAATTTGATTGACAGAGACAATTGATTGATAAGGATTGATAACATTAATAACAATTTAATAGGTTAATTAATTAATTTGTATTTCGACTTTTTAAGTACGCAGGCAGGGCTTTTTTGGTGTCGAATAGAATTCTATAGTGGCCAACGACAGTGCACGCATATGCAGCAATTTCAAAGTGCAGCGATGTGGTATAAGTTAATCGCAATAAATTCATATTTATTTTTTATTTTTAGAATGGTTAAAAAATTACAGTCGTGAATATCGTACGACTAAACCTTAATAACACATATTCGTGGCCCATCACACACGCTTTATTAATATTATTAATTAATTTCACAAAGTGTTAATCTACTTGTTTTGATTGACTTTTATCAAATTCACAAATATGATTCTAAGCTATGTTCGAACGCCCGAAACTTAATTAAAGCAGTCGGTTCACCTTATCCTAGTATTGCAGCGTCAAAATGTTCGAAGTTTCGAGAAGTTATCTCTGAAGTTGCGCAATCTACCTCGTAGGTCGGGCCAATCTCTCTGCAAATGGTTCTCTAAGTAGCCCAAAGCAGTCTCGTCGCCACTACAACTCCCCAAACACTGTTATGAAAATCCCTTCAGTGTAATGGGAAACAACGGGCCGTCCGAACGTAGTGTAAGTTCTGTCGACATCTGAGAGTGCTTCTCTTACAATTGGTCCCGTGACCTAACGGCATCGGGGTTCAAACTTATGTATACCGCTACAGAAATACTTTCTTAAAGCTCAATAAATATATAAACTTCTCAGTAAATTATTGATTCACTTACAGTACATTCGAGCGTTTTGTAATCGAAGAGCCGTTGTTTGCACACGGTACAAATTCTAAACTGCAGTCTTGGCGAAAGCAAAGATTAATGGCGGAAACGTTCTGCAGTGACTATGCCAAAAATCGCGATTCTGCCCGACTCGACTCGTTGACTTAACTAACAAAAACGTCCCTGCGGAGAATTCCCTTCATTAACGCGTACGAAATTAGCGGGCATTAGTTGGAGGCGTGCTTGGAAGCCACATGCAAGTCATTATGCGGACGATCATTGAATTAATTACGCGGACGTTAACGGAGTCCGGAAGTGTTGCGGCGACACGCTCTGCTTCTTAGTGCTCGTGAACCGAAATCTAATTATTATACACGGAATATCAGAATCTGATCATTTATTATAAGCACACTCTTAAAATTTAAAGAAAGTGCATCTGTGATTTTTTAATAAAAGATATCTGGTTTTATTTTTTAATTGCAAAGAAAATTAGCTACTTGGAAACATACAACAAAAAAGTTATTCGTGCTACCAGTAAAAAATAAAAATTGCAAATCGTTTATCGTGATTCCTGCCAGAGTCGCATGTTTAACTGTAGATAAGGTGGCATTCCGATCTGAAAAGCTGTCCGCTACGCTGTAGAGCCGGTGGGTTGGGACAAAGAGTGCCCGACACTACTACGTACGTATTTCTGTGTGTCCTATTAAATTCAAGAGACAATGCACATTCAAGAGTGAAAACTGTTAGCACACGGTCTTAACTGTGACATACCGGTGGGGACAGTACTACATCGAATCGAATTAAGCCGGGAGCGCGATGCTATCGGCCGGCGGCGGTACTGCACCGTCCGCAGCAGATAACGCTTTGCCAGATAGTCAAGCTCATTTGCTTATTGCTTTACTGATGGTGACAAGAACCTTTTAGACGAATGTCCATTAGCTGATTTCGTTAATATTTTAAGCTAAGTAATGGATCCTTATGATTAACAATTTGTTGTTACATTTACTTGGTAAAGTTTCATATCTTTATTTTCGCACTGTACCTGTGTATTAATAGTAAATTGTTATATTAACGAGGGCGCCAATACTTTGAGTCCCTAAATTGGTCTTTCTCCCGAGGTAAAATTCTGCTTTTCATTACGAATATGGGGAAAGTAAAAAAAAGTGTTAAACCCATATTTGAATCTGATGATCTATTTTATACAAATATCTATATACGTCATAGTATGCGTAAATAATTAGCATGCGACAAAACAACTGAAGATCGAATTGCCACTTTCTCGCCTTTTTTATGTTTCTTTTACAGTGGCATTTTACCAGCCAGTATTTCTTATCATTGATGATGATTAATTTGTAGCTCAACTCTTTGTAAATTAAAAAAGTAATTTAGTTAAAAGTAAATTAAAAGTATAAAGTCATATTACAAAATGCTGATAATGTTTTTTGTATTAGAATTTCACGCCGCGATTGTTTCAACAGAGTTGTTGTATATAATTTGGGACATGGCTTGCTTAGTTTTTTTTTAAATTTATTTGTCAGCAGGGAAAATCGTTTCCCGGGGACGAAAAGTACTACTTTCATCCCTCTGATCAGGTAACTAATGTATACTAGTATATTTTCCGAGAATGAGTAATGAGAAGGACATTTTCCTTGGGGCGGACAGTTACGTTACGTATTCTTAAAGCAAATGTAGGTGTACGGCTGTATCATAAAACTTATCTCATCTGTCGGCCTCGAGACAACAGTTTTCATAACCAGGAGGCACTTTCTTGACACTATGAATTAGTAGCAACCTTATTAACCCACATGAACCCGGCTGCAGGTCACATCGCTGCGGTATTAATAATAAAACGAATCGCCCTTCCCTGGGTACGGCGCTGAGAAGAGCCTCTGTCAAGTTAAGGAACTTTCGACACTTGAAAATGTGTCATATCCGATTTCATTCGTTAAAGCAAAATAATCTCAGAGGTTATTAAGAAGCTAACTGTACTGTAATCGTTTTCACAACGAACACCTCTTTGTCGCTAAGACATACTTAGTATAATAAGATTTTTTTTAAATAAGTGTCTTCCACGTGTTATTTCTCTTCCAAAACATGTTATTTATTTTTAATTTATTTTAGGTGTCCCTATTTATAAGTACGTTTACATATCAATTTATAAATTGAAAGTTTTATAATAAATTTTTTACTATTGGAAATATTTAAGTAGAGAGTACCAAGAAGACGGAAGTTCGTCATTTAAAATGGCATTCTAAATACGGATAACACGTTGAAACGTCATGAAAATACGCGCCAAATGACAACGTCGTGTGAAGTTATGAAATGAAATCTAATATGAATTTAAATAGAATAAAAATATTTCCAAACATTCCCGAGCATACGCGAATGTGCAAATTATACATTTTTTTTCAAATTAAATAAAGTTAGGTACTTACCTATTTTTAATGCTATTAATTGTATCTAGAAACATTGGACAAATGACTAGTAAATGAGAACAACTAATTTATAAAGAAATAAAAATAAACTGGGTCTATCATATTCAAGGGAAATAACTGAGCGGCCTGCCACAGTGCATTCGATCGGACGTCGAAGCCATAAAAGTTCTTTTGTGGGCTTGCGAATTGCGCTTGAACCAATATTGATACATACTTTTATTTTCAATTTGTATTCATATTAGTGAAATCATCGACTCTTATAGTTCGCCTCAAACTTTATGGCGGATCGAAATACAACGCCATAAGCGTGCTTGCGCAGGTAGTCATACAGTCGTACCCCTCGCTCCACTGCGTCCCGCTACACCTAAAACTTGTTACTGCGACACGATTGTGCCTATGTTCACATCCGCCATAAAGTTTGATTGGAATTGTACGAGTAGGATACTTATCTATCTTATCTCGGCATAACAATCTACGTAATTACTCAAAAATTTTTTTACATGTATTAATATACGTTCGATTCGGTTCGTAGCGTACCGAAAAATTATGTACCAACTCTTTGTAGGGAACATAATTTTTTTTAATCGCATTTATGGAAGTTTCCGCCGCTTTATTGTTATCACTAAAACATTAAAATATTTTAAACTTTAATATCACTATTAAAGTTACGAGTAAAAGTTTTAATAGTGCTAGTTCAGCGTGACTTTCACGACAGAGTTTGAAACTTTTGTTGTCATGTTGTTAGGAATTAAAACTACGCGATAGGAATTATAGTTAAATTAAAAGTGAAGTTTTGGTTTACTTAGTTTTAGTTCTGTTAGGCAAATTAAATAGATACGATGGAAAATCGAATCGATAAACCTTTTTCTTCCTTCTCACTTCCATTGAATAAAATGGAAAACAAATGAAAAAAAGGTACATAGGGGTATGTAAAAGAAGAATGAGAAGTTTTTCGTTACAAAGCAGATATGTTAACGTTGAACTTCGATGATTTGTGAGAAACTAGTCAGAGCTACCTCAGCTCACACTCGCGCAGTGGTCTTCCTGACTGGTGCTCCCGCTGTTCCGGACTATAGTCGGTCAAGAAGGGTCGTCCGGCTTTTGGTTCAAGGTCCGGATCGTGATGTCCAGGAACCAGGTAACTTTCAAATGAAACTACCGATTCATGCAATACTTATACTATTACTATTTTAATCTATATGACCTAATAAATACAGTGCTAACCGTCGCGTTGGTTGTTAAATCGCAATGGGTTGTTTATCCCGTAGAGAGATCTGAATTAATATAGAAAACTACAGTCCGTAATGTAACTGTTCTCGAACGTTCCCGCGAACCCAATCGGGAGTGGTTGGCGATTCAGACGTTACGTAATAAAATAAAAATAAAATTTTAAATTTTAAAAACCTTCGGCACAAAAAAAACTCACCTTTAAAAAGTGTGAAATAATACAAGTTTATTCAATGTCTAATGATTTTTGGTCCTTAAAGGCGTCTAGGACCGCTAAGGGACGCCCATAAGGTTTAAAAATCATTAGACAATGAACAAACTTGTATGTCGGGGGTTTTTTAAAATTTATATATAATTTTTATTTAAAAATTTTAAACTTAGTTTTTAGTTAAACTAATTCATACATGATCAGACTAAAAAATAATTTTCAAGTTTTTAGATTTCATTACGTTAGTGAATATTCCTCATTCCCTTTCAATATAGTGTACATTATTCTACTAGTCAAGCCCTTTCATTTGATACCCATATTCAGGGATTTGTGAAAAAAATATAATTCGCCATTTTGTGATGGCGGCCATCTTGGATTTGAAATTTGTAACAGTGTATAGTATTCTACTAGTCAAGTCAAAATTTACAATTTATTTTTTAAAGTTACATGAAAATACACGAGCGATAAGCTGTCGTTAGACTGCACTTTTACATTTAGTATGGCATCTGCCTGCTGTTTTTTTCTCGTGTCGTCCGCGTATCTACCTCCAACTACCATCTTCCAACGTCATATTCGAAAACATATTTAAATTATGTATGTATGTGTAATATGTATGTGGTGTCTTCGCTTGGTACCCAAAATACAAGCTAATGCTTAGTTTGGGCCCTAGACGTTGTTGTAATGTATACGTTGTTGTTATTATTATTATTAGTAATGTGAGAATCTATGACGAATCGCACGCCGCGGCTACCTCGATCAGAAGACAAGAACTAGCTTCATCGACTCGTTACAGAATATCAGAGACGTTCAACCATTTCGGTAGGTGTTGAATTTTTTTGTTGTAAGTATAATGTTTAATAGAATCGATTCGTCTTGCCGCACCTTCCACGCTATACCCAGATGGCGCTGCTAATAACAATATTGTTTACATATAGTTTTGAGATTTTGAGATGGTGGCGGTGTAACGCGCCACAAGTGTTTTCAAGTCGTAGTTTAATTTTCTATCTTTTATCACTAATGTACGAACTCAAAACTTAGGGTATAAATACTAATACAGGTGACAATTATTAACAAAGGTCTTAAGTTAAATTTAAGAAAAAATATAATATATTATAAGGTACATATGACAGAAAATACGAGATATTTATTAGATAATATGTATCTATTTATCGACCAAAAAATGTGCTTTTCCAGTCAAGTAATATAGTATTTCAGATTGGTGCCCCGGAAATATTGCTAAAGCTTAATAAACCGTTTTATTTTTTTTAAATTTAATTAAACCCTGAAGAATTTTCAAATGGTTGTATTGTATTCTATAGAATTTTATTTAGTGGAGAGGCGTACCTTTAAACAGCTATGATTTACTCAAAATCCTTACAAATTTACTGTTAATTTCTAATGTAATTATTAAGCTATTAAGCTAATGTTTCTCGTTGCTGGCGTAACCGACTCAACTACCTAGCGACGCAATTAGTATTCGCAAAAACAGGTAAAAAAATGTGTAATAATTATAGATGCTACTCATAAAAATCTGCAAAGCTTAGAGGTTAAATGTTTCGTGTGTCCGCATTAAGTAAAAAGTCGTTAAATATAAAGTTTTTCTATAAGATGAAAAAAAAAAAAAATACTTTACGTGAAAATAGCTAAAACAACAATAAAATTATAGTCTATTTAACTGATTTTTCTTTGTTAAATTTTGGTTTATAGTAGTTATTTGTTGTCTAACACGTTTTAATTTGAGTAAAAAATATAAAAAAGTAACATTTTTCAAGTTCTAGATGAAAATAAATCGTCTCTAATGTCGTCGTCGTAGTGTAAATCAACTTTATAAAAACTATTTCAACATGTTTTGTAAAACCGACATCCAATCATCAGGTGATCATACTGTTAGTCGTATAAAATAACTTAAGAATAACTTTAAAAGTTTCTATTGTCTTACTTAAATAAATTACAAGGTTTCGTCTCGATAAATATATAGATAACATTTAAAATTATAGGATTTTAGGAAGTAATTGAAACACTATATACAACCAACAGAGAACCTGGAGTTAAATAAAAGTGGCAATGAAATTCTATCCAACAAAGGAAAACGATAATTGGTACCTGACAGTTGTTTATGCGGCTACTTGCTAACCATAGTCGCTGTTTATATCTTTAGCACCGACGTTACCCATCTGACGGCGGCTGCCTGATAAATATTTGAATGCGCATTCCAACGTACAAGTGTAAAAGTGTACAGTGTTTAAGAGCCGACAATGAGCCATTCGCAGTAAGTAGTCTAGTGGCCGTGGTAATAAAATTGGGGAGCGGAATTTTCTTGGGCGGTTCACCTCGAAGGCGGTCCGGCCTATCTCGGAATGTGTCGCAGACCGGCTGTACTATAAACTGCACAAGTTACGGCCCACTCGACGCTTGCAGGTGAGAATGGGAATATCCCGCGCTATATCTCGCGACTTATCCCACCCGATAAATACACTCAGTTATATCGACCGACTCCTAATTGAATACGACCAAGAAATTATACATGCGGACTAAATTGGAAATAATTTTCATAATTTACAAGGGACGAGCCAATTAAGTTGTAACGTTTCGCCTATAGTAAACCGGTGTCGATAATCGAACGTATTTAACACTCGCTTCTCTTAATTAAATCGTTTATATTTTTTGTATCTATTAGTATAGCATTTGTTATTTTCTTATTATGAATATTTAACTTACATAACAAATACTAGGTTGTGGATTTAATATCAATTGACGTATTTTAAGAATATTTAACATAACTACGAAATAAAGATCTTCATTTCAGCTGCATTTAAGCCCATTTTTGCCCCACTGCAGGGGCTTAGGCCTCCCCCGGGGTGAGGGGGCTTGGAGCTTAAATCCACCACGCTGCGATTGTAACGACCGCCATCTATTGACAGCCTCTGGTACCGACTGCTTAACGTGCTCTCCGAGGCACGGAGTCAGTGATGGTTATGTACTTAAGTCCGAAAAACTCATTGGTACATGCCTGGATTCGAACCACGGCCTTATGGCCTTATAAATTTGAGACAAGATCGTTGCGCTTTGAGCTTATGTTCATAGCTTTGAACCTGCCGAATATTGGTAAAAAGCATAACAGTTACTTTATTTATTGTTATGCACGAACAGAGGTGATTGTATATATTTCGTAGATATAATTTTTTTTTCGATATAATTTTTTCTTATAACGTTCAGCGAGCTTGATGTGAACTGACTAATTACGGTCAGCCATTTCGCTCCTAGAGGAGGGTTACTGTACGGATTGCGGTACAAATAGGCCTCATAAATAAAAGGTAACTAAGAAAGAAAAGGTTTCACGGTTGAAATGCTTTTACCGGACATTGGTCTAGTTACCGAAAAGAAAGTATATTCATAAATAAGGATATATTTCCAGGAAAGAAAAACGAAATTCAAAACTAAAAAATTTCGCCAAAAACTCATTAATTTTTTTAAAGTATTTTTTAAAATTATTTTTTTAATACGGTGACTACTTTGTCATTGAAATGTTAAAGATTTTTCTATTCTCGTTCAGAATTAAATTATTACTTTAAATTCGTGTCGAGCAGAGCAAAGAAAACCTTCGGTTACCTCGAAACGTCAATAAATAAAAAAAAAACGTTTTTAATAAACGCGCGCCGCCGCCCGATCGGAGCGGCTCGCGGCAGCATATTGCATTCGTGCCGTATAAATTCGCTAATATGCCTGAACCTGCACGATAAAGGCTAAAATCGCGTAAGTTATTTTACTAACGAAATAATTCTTGGGATTTTTGACAGCGCAATCGAAGTTCGCCTTTAGGCTCAGTTACGGGCTTAATTAAACGCTAGCAGTGCGGTGGCCCGGATTGCTTTTGGCTCTTACTTTGCGCTGTTACAGGCCAACTAGTTAAGGACTATGCTTTGGCGCCCTTTTGACATGTTGCTAAGGAATCGTTCTGTGGCGTCGTGCCTAGCATTATATTTACAATGTGATATATTTTATGTCAGCTCCGTCTCGCAGAACCGGTGTTACGAGTTGCATAAACAGCAGCCATTTGACAGTGTAGGCAGAACTGGTCACGAGTGCATGACTGCTAGAAATATAGAATAATTCAGTTGAAAAGCATGCATTTTTGTTGTTACGCATGCGGAATGATCATGAGATCTTAATAAGTTTACTTTGACTTTTTGCTCTTTTTAAAGTGAAACTGACTAAAAATTCGGCTCGAAAAATCCCTAAATCCTTCGATAACCGTCGTACAATCAGCTGAAACGAATGAAGTTTTTATCGCTTGTCCGTAGATGGTTGTCTGGCTGATTCTAACGAGCTCATTGGAAATTCAAATTGGGCTCGCCCGGCGCACCCTGTAATCAATAATATTAGACGTACGTGCTTCCTGAAAGCGCCGAGCAAGGAGTGGCTTCAATAGTGTGGATGGACGAGGCCCCGCATGTGAGGCCGAGCGTGCGAATATTTGCACCTCCAGTGAACAGATTTGTTTTACGTAGTTGTTGATTACACGCATAGTTGATTATTTAGGGTTTCATAGTCTATGTTTAGATAGTGTTTAAGGATGACGCATTGTTTTTAAGGTTACTTGAAGACGTAACAAATTCACTGAGTTCTGCAAAGGTTTTTTTTCTCCGCCGCATATTACAGCCAATGGATAGAATACATTTTGTTGTAAAATAAGAAGGGCACTTACAAATAACAATTACTTTCGTAAAAGGAGTAACATCAAATGTTCAGTTATAGTTACGTGAAAAATTCCAAAAAAGGACAATATTTAATATAATATTACCCAAAGTATACAAAAAACCTATCAGTAAATCACCTGTCACTTGAATACAAAGATATTGCACTCCGAAAGCAAAGTGGAGAAGAAGTCTTTAGTTTTTTCACCACTGTACGTCGCGTCCATTATACATATATTTTCTTTGATATATTATGAGCCAAATTAATGCTTCAGACAAGGATATTTCGAAGCGAGTGCACACAATGTTGTAAGGTACGTAATTTTTGTTTTAACAGTTGCACGCAATAACCAAAATTCAAGTCATGTTCAATCGTCAGTTGAACTTGTAATTTTTAGCTTGAAAATGAAAACCCGAAGCGTGCACTCCACGTTATTCCCAACGCTAGAAACCAGCAAGGGATGCGAAGAAAATTACACTAACTAATGATAGTATCGCAGGCTGAATACAAATCCGCGCCTTTCAGCACACGACTGCCCGTCAGCTGAGGGCCTATTACTGCCGCATTACAGTCAGTAAATTGAAATGCGATATGATTTATAACGGGACTACGCTCGACTTCCTATAAGGACGTGAGGCGAAACTTAAACTGAAGGGAAACTAACTACCTAGCATACTTTTGAAAGACTAAATAATTCATGAAACTGCGAACAGGAAGTTAGATATAAATCAAAAGGACCAGTAGTTTGACTAAACAAAAAGGTGGCAAATTAGCTTTATTAGCTGCAATATTAGCTGGTGATGTTATTGATAGTGTGGTCAATATTTAAATGAAAAAACCACCAAGGAACTAGTAACCATGAACTCATTTCGTGAAGATAATCTTGTTATAAATTCGGTGAAAGTGATTGCTATTAAATCTTTGGGTTTAGGTTTTCTTTATGCATCAATATTAATAACATTATAGTAATATAATAATTTGAGATTTGAATGCAAGTTGGTTCAAGTGTGTTCACGCAGTCAGTAAAATAAATTTAAGAATTTTTTAAAAGGATAAATATCGCATTGCTGGAGTATGGCCGCTTCTCAAAACTCAAGTAGTTTGGATCTGGTAACGTCCAGGTCGAGAGCGACTAAAGATTTTTATAAACTAAGCACTCATTGGTCAATACTTTTGTGGCGGGAATCGTACTCAAAACCTCTGTATCTAAGGCGAGTGCTTAATCACTCGACCACCGCAGTTCAGGCTAAATATGGAAGAGAATATTTAAAACAATTATACGACGCAAACATTAAGTCTTGATAAAGTTGGACTACTTGTTCTTTGTATTGTATAAATTTTGTACAGAAACTGGCCTCTGTCAATTAATAAGCAGTGTTTATACAGCAGAAAACGTGCGTCATTGATCAAAGGCGGCTATCATTAAATTCGATAGGCCGCGATGAAACAATCAAACTTGTTGACATTAATACGATTGTTTCGACGATCGAAAATTAATTGATCTATATATCACGATAATCAGGCTCGTGGTGGCAGAAGTCGCATGTCACGGACTTTAATTTGTGATAAAGGTACACGAATGAAATAAATGAATAATGAATAATTTAAAAATATTGCAGGTCACCTATTTTATTACATTTAAATAAACTTCTATTTAATATCAGTGCGAAGAGAGATTTTTAATTATAACTATTTACAAACGAACGAAACTTAACCTAAGTATTATATTCCGTGAGAGATATTTAAATTGTGTTATTATAAAATATTCAGTGGCAATTGCCATTTCATAAACAGGAATTATATTTTTTTTTTGCATGAAATAATTAAATACAAATAATTTCATTTTTAAATTATCACAAAGTTGACACTTTCGCCAGCATGAATACCTACGTGGACACCGAAAAAGTTTCACTGGAATAGCGAGAGGGTTTTGGTCGCGTACTCGGTTTAAAATTCATATTTAGCTAATTAGAACCGGCTCGGAGCGGGCACGTAGCGGCTATGTCAAAGACCAGCCTCACATCACTGTGTGCTTAGGAGGTTTCACTTTCAAACGAGTTAACTTCATAATTAAGAAACCAATCGAACACAAATGCACTCACGAAAGTGTCGTTTTTATTATTATATAAAATCGGTTGCAGGGAAATATTAATTTATATCTACCTAGTGAAAATAATACGCGTTTCTTAATTGCTATATCTTTTCAGAAAATACCTAAAACCCAAGAAAAAGCAATTTTAGGTCAACGACATGGTTATATTTAATGAAAATTGTAACGTCAAAAGGAAATAAATTTTCCGTAGTATGTCAGTAAAATAATGATGCGCTGGAAATGATTCACGAGACAATAAGTTGGCTCAAATCGAAACATATGTCATTGAAAAATCATTTTTTTTAAAAACTGTTAGTAGTATATGACATATATAGGAAAGCTACGGTTTTTGATATATACTTAAATTTATACATGTGGCATTATCTTCATATTTTATGTTACACAGTTGCATTCGAATGTTTTTATTCGAAGCGATACGTATTTTTTGAAAGCTTCTAAATTTTGTTGAAATGTAATTAAAATTTATTCAAGACAGCTTTAGTGATAGATATAAATGATAATAACTGATCAGATAGCGCCACCTATGGTAAAGCGTAGCAGGAAATTCGATTTCAGTTTATTTTGCTGCGTTATCACATTTCTCGTTTTAAATCCAAAATAAAGGTATTTTCGCGCAACGGAGTGCGATTCGGCTATATTAACATTGAAAATGTGTACCAGAGCGATTTGTGGCGGAGTCTAATCCGGCTATATTTCCAAAATTTATGATGTTAGCCACGCACCTGCGCAAAAGGCACCTGCGTCAACTTCAGAGCGATCTAGAAGTTTGGCTCGAGCTGTACAGGCGTAGTGGATTATTTATCCTCTATTTGGGGTTATGAAGTGAAATGTGAAGGACAGAGGAACTATCCCGATCATGATATTAGTGTGCTCGTAGGAAGACCATCACTCTTAAATCGTGCTACCTTTACTTCATTCGGCTACGCAAGTCTAACATTCTTGTGAGCAAAGCCACGGGCATAACTAGTAAACGTATATTAAACAAAAATATTTTTGCTGACCTGAAAGCCGCTTCATTGAAAAAATGATTGCATGTGGACAATCTAATAAAAAGTTATGACCAATTTCATGAACTATCATAAAAGATTATTGGTATTTCCAATTAGATCACGCGTTTTCGAGGAAACTAGAATGAGTCAGACTGCCACTATTTAAAATGTTAAAATCGTTCGCAATACCCTAATACGGAAAATTGTGGGTGGGTGAACAAACAAAAAACAAATTGTCGTAAAGTATGCGGTTTTCGTTTACGTAAAATATTAACGAATAAATATAGAATGAAGTATCTTAAATTTTAAATTTTATGTAATATTGGTTGTTCAATAGAAACGTTTAGGTACAGATCAGACTGAAAATGAAGTACGATTTAATTTTGTGGAGCGTATATAGGCCTGTTGTCAGCTGAAATTCTCGTACATAGAAATAGTTCGGTTCCTTGGTTGGGTAATTAGTTAGAGTTAGGCATATATCATGTTTAGACACATTATGTTAATAACTCTTCTTATCATTCTGTGTTGTTTTGTTTCGAGTTCTGCGTGACACGCTCAGTAAGTAAAACACAAGGTAAGTTTTGTCATTAGAAATGTTGTCATTAGAAATGACTTTCATTTCTTTGGAGTATAGGGGGTCATTTGGGAGTTTTGTGAGACAGGCAGATTGCACAAAGAGTTTTCGAGATATCAGAAATATATTAACATCCACGTGACATTTTATATCACACTGCATTTAATTCGTTCGTTATTCGTTTAATACGTTGTCATCACTCATTCATATTTGAATGAAATCTTTTTCGTTAACAAGTGCGCCACTTTTCATATTATAAAAGGTTCAAATTTTTCATCATTTTCCAAAAGTCAACAAAACGAACCGAAAGTTACAAGACGTTTTAACGAAAATTTGTTACTTTTATCAAACATTTTCCAAAGTAATAAATCCTTTTAATTTGGTATGAGATACAGAACAAGAAAATTTCGCGACAGTATGGTCGTAGAGTTAATTCGCTATGTACAACTAAAAAATAAGAATAACAAGACAGAATTCCCCTTAAGTTCGGAAAAAAATATTTCAAAAAATACAGTATTGCAAAGCTATAATTGACTCACAAGCCCTCGTAAAAAAAACACTGAATAAGGAAATTCCCACCAACATGCGAAAATGTTCGTTTTGTTGGTTTGTCCTTCTTGTACGTAGCAACGGATCGACGTGATTTCTTATATAAAAATATAATATGGGTCTAAGTTGGTTTGACGGACCTGGAGCTCAATTTTGAAATCATCTCTTCGTTTCGCTTACCTTTTGCGGTCCGGGTACAAATAGTCGTCCACGCGGACTAGGCCGTGAGCGTAATTCTAATGTAAAAAAGCAATCTACGCGCAGGCTGAAAAAAAACCCGGTAGTACACATCAGCTGTTTAACAGCGATAGTTGCAAATCATTATTATCCACAACGGGACAGAGACAGTCTATGCGTTTGGGGTAAGAAGTTGTGTATTTGTATGAGTTAGTGTTATTATTTTCCTCATAAAGTATTGGTCATATTTAGATGCGGGTTTTTATATTAAGTAGGTGTTACTTCAGTTCACTTCAGAGTTAGGTTCTTAGACGTGTTTTACGGCTAAAGGCTTTACAGTAAATGTTTTTCTCTGAAACAGCTTTCGATGCTGTTTTTTTTTGTATTACATAGGTATTTTTTATTACAAGTTTTTTAATACGGTTTATAGTTACGGCTACCAAAGGACACTGCGGCAGATATATGCTTCTCTCTCCTCATTTCTTCTTCATCACTCCAGAACAGGTTCCTGATAAGTTTACGGTTCCAGAATGGAGAGCAAGGGGCGCTGCAGTATATGTTTTGATTGATCAAAACGCCTTTTTTATTATAATCGTCAACTTCTTATAAGCATCCCACTGTTAGGTACAGGCCTACCAATCCTTAAGAAGTAACAAATAAAAAAAGTAAAGTTAAAAATTTTCTAAACCCAAAACAAAGAAAACGATAAGTAAAAAAATATTAAAAATGTGGTCTATTATGAAAAGTAAAATAATGAATTAACTATATTTTACGAAGTTTCATTTTTATCTTCTCCTTCCACGTCGTGGATTGTCCCAAGCTTTCCATACCCTAGTTGTGCCATCACGTTCCTTATTTTCCAATTATATACTTTAATTAACATAGCATCTATTTTATTAATACTCAAATATTTTATTAGTATTTTAAAATAGGTAATGTGAAGTTTACCGCTTAGCCTAGTGGGCAGTGACCCTGCCTGCGAAGCTGGAGGTCACGGGTTCGAATTCCAGGTCGGGTCAGTATTTATATGATGAATATTAATACTGGCACCGGGTCTTGGTTGTTATATGTATGTGGTGTCTTCGCTTGGTACCCAAAATACAAGCTAACGCTTAGTTTGGGACCTAGACGTTGTTGTGATTGTGTGTGTTATTATTATTATAAGTGAGTTGGGAGTAAGTCGTAGTAAAAGTAATATATAGTTTATTTTGCCCATGTGGCCCTTTTAATTGTTTTAATATTTCATTGTGTCACGTCATGACACAATTTGGGACCTCTCGCTAAAACAATACAGACTACTTACATTCGTTTTCCTTCGAAGGATATGAATATAAGTGGCCTGTATCATTTAAATTCTTTGTAAATATGTTGTTGTAACACGAATTCAGTCTTAAACATTGTTGTGGAACGTTACGCCTTCGCGAATACGCAGTATTAAGGTCACAGGAGGGTTTGAGATTGTAATCTGCACTTAACTGTTACGAAGACTATCATCTTTCGTAAATAAAACCATGGGCTCACGGGATATCCAGACACTTATCTAAACATTGACGAAAAGGCTTAAACGAGATCACTTTCAGCCGGTCTCTCGGTCGGCCGTTCGTTTCTATTTCGGGAGGACCCAATAAATTGATTTAAGATAAACACAGCCCTTCGTCTCTCAGTAAAAATTTACGCGCGCCGAATGCGGATTCGTTTAAGAGCGTAAACAAGTTTGGCTCATTGCCGCCTGCAGCCCGGCAGGGTCGAGTCTCGTGCCGCATTACAATCAAACCTTTCTGTAACGTTGCTATAAACTAAACGTTTATGTTTCACGAATTGTGATGGGACATGCATATAAAAAAAGGACTTCGCAGTTGCTGGAAATTAATTCCTTTTTCATACATAACTCACACCTGTCGTCAAGTGAGGTATATAGGGATTGTTGTTCTATATTTGGGACCATCCTCGCATAACATTTTTATTGATTTGTCGAAATTAGTTTGATTAAAAATAATGACTATTGTGGTATAAAGTTGATATTTAATAAAAAGTAGTATTTTAAATGTCAGGGCTTTTTGATATTATCATATTTTATTCACGGTGTATTGTAATAATCCTCAAGGACCAATAACAGACTGATGATCGAAGAAAGTAAGTAACCTAGTAAGGTACCCTGGTATCCATAACAGAATCAATAAGTAAATTAAATTTATAGACAGAATAGCAGTTCATAAAACAGCAATAATTTTTTTGAAGTGTATACTTCTACAGCGACGTTACGTATATACAGACAGCACTTTAAAATGGGAGGTTAAAAGCTATGTAACAGATTTGTCGGTTGATCCGCACTTTGTGTGAACTCGGTACATTTCAATCAAGTACTACCGCTGGCATATATTATAGTAAATTGCACATATACATTGCACCACTTTTACTTTCGCTTTCGGCGAAATTTCCATTTTGGATGAATGGGACGTAAATTCAACTTAGAGCTCCGATCTTAGCAGACCAGCCTCGAACATCAAAGCTATTTAAGAGGTTGTTGACATATGCGATATATATATGATATATATGACATAGTCGGAGAGCCTCCCATTAAGTATGTTTACGATAAACCCTAAGAGCCCTTCACCAAAAATGATCACAACTTAAAAGCATCATTACTTTCTAAAAACTTTAAAAGAATCTGATGTCAAATCGAAAACATCTGCAATTTTGAGAATCTTCAATGAGCATTTGTACCTAGACATGTGGGGATAGTTTTCATACGATTTACTTTAAAACCTCGAATTTAAATTCTTTTTACGTTCACTTAGCGTCACACAATGTGTCTTAAAAGTTGTGTAGGTAGTGATATGTTTCGTTAACACTGAATTTTCTAGAAAAGAGAATACTCCTAACGCGTCTTAAGATGTTAATTTAGAAAAATTTATGACCTCGAAATATCTCATTTGTTGGAAACTGAGAAATTTTCTATTAATTTCACATCTATCGACGGTCCATCCATTCATACATTTTTTTTTCGCTTTCTGCGCCTGCTATTTCAAAATTATTTGAAGCGTCCATATCTTTGTCAATCGTAAAATGTCGAAGTTACGTGACTGTGAAAAACGGAAACACGGACAAAAACAATCGTATTGATTTTTGGTAGATTATCAATATCACATTAACAACGAATGTCTTAGTATCGTGTGAATATTTAACATTTTTCATATTACGTGCAGTATTAATATCAACATAAATTAATAAATTTCATCATCTCATAATAACCACCGATATTTTTATTATACTGTTTGATCAAAACTTAATCTACATAACTCATTGTAATAAGTTGGCTCGCTCGAACACCGCAGTTATTTCCCCTTCGAAATTGTTAACATAAAATGCTAGTAATAAAGCTCTGGTCGGTCCTACAAATTTTATTAATATAAATAACTTAATATAAGTCACGACATGCCGATTTTTATTATATCCAACTGGAGTAATTTCGTCGTTCGAGTAAATAAATTTAGCCGAGAAAGGAAATGGTGTAATACGCGTATCAATGTGGGAGCCGTCGCTTACGGGCCTTGGCTTATTGCGGTCTGTTACAAGTGTCTGGGGGAACTGTGACCTGTTATTACACGAAAATTTATGAGGTGAATTGGTCCAAGTAAGTCCTAACTTGTCATAAACAACAATATAACACTAATCCAATGTGAGGCGAAACGACGTAATGACTATTGCCGAAGTGTCCTTAAAACCTTGTTTTCGCATTTGTAAGCTAGAGAAGGCAAGTATATATACGTACATGGCTTGATGCTGCTCATTATTCTGTAATGAAATCAGTGGAAGGAGGTTGTTTAAAAATAATATCAGGAACGAAGCTCGTTTCAGTGTATTTGAATATTATGCTAATTAGTTATCGCAGAAGCGGTGCATGGAAAAGTTAATTTTCCTCTTTACTAGCGGATACATAATGATTTTTGCAATTAATTACTGTATCCGATTTTTTTTTGAAATATGTGAACAAATTTTAAACATTGACTTATTTTCATATTTAACATTATCTTCAAATTGCAAAATATTATTTATGGTAGTTAGAAAGCATTAACTAATTCGGTATGTAAAGCAATTTTAATAATTTTTTTTCCTAATCATCATCATAATCAGCCCGTGCAGGATATAGGCCTCTCCCAAGGCTTGCCACCACACACGGTCCTCCGCCTTTCGCATCCCATCCATCGCCATTTATTCTAATAGATCAAACAATTTTGAGAAACTGATATCAATATGCCTTGCGACACGTAAGTGTTTATTAATATTTTCTAAAAATTTTGAAAGTGAGTAGGCATACAGCCCTTTTCTTTGCCTAAGAATAGTCAAGGATGAAACACAATCTGACGTTTGACGCAATGTTTCACGTGTGAGGATGACAGAATATGCATATTACTCAGGCATATGGCACATTATTATTTACGTTTATTCATCTACAAATTATTTATAATAATTTTTTTAATCCTTATTACGTGGATACTAATACCTTAGCCACAAACTGTCATAATAAAAATGTGACACCAAGGTCAAAAATTTAAATTTATTTTTCTTAAAATAATTATCATTTTACTGTTTTAAGAGCTCTCGCAAAATAATATGGCTAAGAAAAAATTTATCTGGAAACGTTTTTCGAATCGGCTATATACATATAGAATCCAACTAATACTTTAATTTTGATGTTTGACCATCTATCTTAGACACTTTGACAAAAAGAAACCCACCCATAGAAGTGTTCATCAATAATCGAGCCATGGATGACCCCCATAATAAAAAAAAACTGCAATGAAATATTTATAACAACTAATATCACGCCCCCCACCCTTCTTCACAATAATATAAATTTTCTCGTTTATCACTCTTTATTCTTATATTAAAAGTTATTTTCTTCTTTTTAGTTCGATTTCCCATTAAAGTGTGTTTATTTTTGTTTTTTTTTTAAGAACTATAATTTTATTTTTTAATTTTCATTTTTTCTTATTTTTAGTCCGATTTTCCACTAAAGCTAACTATTAACTATCATTAACCAAAAAAAATTATAGTTGAGTAATTGTAATTTTTTTACCATTATGTACCTACGTTATTATAGTATATCGATTATGCTAAAAAACAGTAAAACATACAGACTATACTATAAACAGTTAACTATAGTTTTTATATTATTAAAAGTGATTATTATGTACAATTTACTACGCTACTAGGCGTTATTGTTCTATATCTGTTTTTTCGTACGGTATAAATAATATTTGTATACGTTGTGTATAGTTTCCAATCAAGCTTTATGGCGGATGTGAACATAGGCATAAGTCGCGTCGCAGTAACCAGTTTTAGGTGTAGCGGGACGCAGTGGAGCGAGGGGTATATGACTGTACCTGCACAAGAATGCTTAAAGCGTTGTATTCCGATCCGGCATTAAGTTTCAGGGGAACTATACTAGACAATCAAGCAAGTTAAATATTATTGCTTACGTGACAAAAAAAAAATAGTTTATTGTAATATGTTAAAACTAATGTATTTAACCTCTTAAAATATAGTTTTAAAGGCAGATTAGTAAGTATCTTAGCCATTTTATTCCTCATTTTGGGTTAATATTATTTAAAAGATTTTACTGTTATTTAAAGTTATAATATTTTGGCACACTAGAAGGCATTTAATGTATGAATAGTGGCCTTGTACTTTTTTAATTATTGAAAAGTCATCTTATGTTATAAAGCAAAAACTATGTTAATAAATAATGTGGATTCCTTTTATTAAAATAATGTATAGGTACATGTAACGTAGCAAGAGGGCGTGGAACGTCATGTTTAAAAATAGAACAAATATAAACCATCAATCAATATATGTTGTTGATAAGTCAATGAAAACTCGTTTCAGAAAAGGATTGCGTGCGTTACTAGTGTAGCAAAAGTAATGAAAAAGTATTTTTTTCGCATAAAATGGTAAAATAACCATTTCTAAATGCTAATACCCGACATTTGATGAATTCGTATTTCTATTCTATTCAAACTTAGCCATTTGTAATATATAAATATTGAAATCATGCATTAAATAGCCTGTACTGAGAGATTAATGCCGAAGATTAAAAAATGTAAGGTAGCATTACAAGTGCTTCTCAGATTAGTATTCAACAAACAGAAACGCGCAATCGTTTCTGCCTTTGCAGTCCTATGGCAAATCTATCATTATCGTCGGAAAAACACCGCGTAAGTCGATTTCACATCAAAAAAATGACGCGAGCCGATGTCATGGTAGGCATATAATACATATTCAGAATGATTTTTATATCACCTGTGTCTCAAAGTCATTGTATTACCGTGGAGCTGCGCGGACGACTAAAAATTGCGTAGGTCGGTCGCCGCCGCCGGCGCGACGGAATAACACTCCCTGTTGAACCCATAGTACCCCCATTTCTGTGCGTAGTATTTATGTTTTTGACATAACTGTAGTTAGTTAACACTCTGCATCGGTTGTTTATTTGGGGAAAAAATTTTAATACAAAAACTTTATTAAACCCAATGCTTAAAAAAATATTAAAAGTGATGATAAGTATTCCTGTATAATAAACTTCCTTTCTGCACTTACCTTGGAAAACAAGCTATTTATCGTAACAGCTTGTATTTCATACACATATGCATGCATAAGCACACCTGTTTCCCAGAGGACAGGCGAGACTGTATACAGGACCTGCACTATGGCTGAGCAGCGAAAGAGGTAAGAACATACATATTTATTTTACTTCGTTGATATTCAAGAATCGTTTCTGTATGTGTGAAAATTTGTCATTTTTTGAAGGCTAGAAAGAAATGTTGAAAATAGTTGCCGTTTTAAATGCTGTTTATAAATTAAAAGCTAAATTGAGCTGTTTATAGGCACCAGTGGCGATTGATGACCTTTAAAAAAAGAAGTCGCGATCACAGATGTAATTAAAACTCTAGATTCCCTGTCACTGAACAACCGATGAAGCACTGCAATGGCGGCCGCGTAAATATCGTGGGTAGATAGCCAGCTGACTTACTAGGGATAGGGGTATGTCATAGGGCTATAACAGTGTCATTATCATATATGAAACTTTTTATTCAAAGCTTGCAAAACGAAATAGGTCCTAAAACGATTATACCTGCAAGTCTTATAACGATTGAAACTAGCCTGTAATTGACAAACGATTAATTGTATAAAATTTCTAGACCATGTAACAACAACATTATAAATTTCTCTAAGCACTTGAACGGCGCGCGGTGCCGCAGCGTATACGGATGGAAATAAAGTACGCCAGTTGGAGGAAAATTACCCTAAATATTGATGATAACTTTAACCAAATGGAAACATTCCTTTGTTTAAAAAAAAAGTAAAGCTGTATTCAACAATTTTCGATATATTTCGATACTAGAGGGATACCTTCTCTTTTACCCGCATATCGCAGCCTCTGGCGCTCGCCTCCTCTCGGCGAGTGTGTACAGCCCTTTGGACTTTTATATCGGTGGCGTGTATTGTACCTAGAGGAGTTTTTTCATATTACATTTAATTGTTATCATTGTCATATATCAGAAATCGTTGAATACAGTTTTATTTATTTACACAATAAATAAAGTTTTCCTTTCAATTCAATTTGCTATCATCAATAATAATAATTAAGGTACTTTCCCTCCTACTCCCGTCAGTTATTTTCACCTGTATATATTACGTCGCATCTTGTAAACGGACTCTAACTACTTTGGGATTTAATTTCATATTGGCGGTCGCAGGGTGTTAAACTTGAGAACCTGAATTATGTTGTTATATAAAAGAGCAGTGAAAAATATAAACGTTTTTCTTCGAATATGTCTTGCATTTTACATTTTAATATAAATGACGACATGTTTCATAGTATAGGCCTATATAGGGTATAGATATATCAATGTGTTTATAACGTTACGCCGCTATTTTTAGAGGCAGAGCTGTAAGGAGAAAAGTTATTTGGGGTTCGCAAAATACTTTTACGGGAGCTTTAGGCCTCTCATCCGCGACTACGCGCGCTTGGCCTATACATTGGTGTTATTTCTGCTTTGCTGTCTCCAAAATGCTCATTATTAAAATAGTTTTTCAGCTGAAAATTAGTAGCTACTAAATTAATAAAGTTTCGAAATTAAAGTCTACCATGTCTACCAGTCTACCATGTCTGAAGCATATAATGTGTCAAACTTGGACAGTATTCAAAGTGAATCAAGTGTTGGCTGTCTTTCCATTATTACGTTTTCTGAACTTGAAGTAAAATTGGCCTTGCACGGACTTGATCCCAATAAGGGTAACGGGCCGGACAAAATCCCGCCTGTTTTTCTTAAAGAAACGGCTTCTGGCCTGTGTAAGCCATTGACTATAATATTCAATAAAAGTTTATGCGAAGGTTTTGTTCCTGATATTTGGAAACTAGCTTATGTAACGCCGATCCACAAGTCTGGCACTAAAAAAGAAATAGTCAATTATAGGCCTATTTCCATTATATCATCGCTAGCAAAATTATTCGAGAAGCTCATTCATAACAGGTTATATGCCTTTTTAAATCCTGTTATCAACTCAGATCAACACGGCTTCGTCAAGTTAAAATCTACCGAATCAAATTTATTGTCTTACGCCAACTTTTTATTTGAATCCTTAGACAAACGCATTGCGGTGGACTCTGTGTACACTGATTTCCGTAAGGCCTTCGATAAGGTTGATCATATGATCCTTTTTAGGAAACTACACTATAACGGTGTTAAGGGCAATTTGCTTAGATGGCTTTCGTCATATCTAAAGTGTAGGCACCAATCAGTTGTCTTGAACGGTTTCCATTCGTCTGTTTCTATAATACCATCAGGGGTGCCGCAAGGATCGATCTTGGGCCCCTTATTATTTGTACTTTTTATAAACGACATAAGTGATTGTTTTCAGCATAGTCATACACTACTTTATGCTGATGATCTGAAAATCTACAAACAAATTAGAACTGTAAATGATTGCGTACTTCTTCAAGAGGATGTGGATCGTCTTGAAGCATACTGTCGTGATAATAAACTTCATCTTGCTACAGATAAATGTAAGATTATATCTTTCAGTAGAAGTTATTCACCTATTTATTATGAGTATATATTGGCTGGCATCCCTCTAAGTAGAGTTAGTAATATCCGGGATCTGGGCGTAATCTTCGACAGTAAATTAATTTTCGATGATCATATTCACTCTATAGTTTCTAAGGCTTATCAAATGCTAGGTTTCATGTTACGTGTAACTAAGAAGTTATTGTATCAATCCTTAGTACGTCCTCATTTAGAATACGCCTCCTCGGTTTGGAATCCTCACTATGATATTTACAAAACTAAAATTGAAACGATTCAAAGGAAATTTACACGTGCAATTTTTCATAGACTGGGTTACAAACAAGCTGACTATACCGATAGACTTAAGATATTGCATCTTCAAACATTGCAAGCAAGACGCTATTTACTGGATGCAAACATGCTACGGAAAATTTGTAACTCAGAAGTCAATTGCCCTTCTCTTCTATCACAAATATGTTTTCGCGTTCCCTCCAGATATTCCAGAATAACTGACACATTTCATTTATCACGAGTACGCACCAACTTAGGTCAGAGAGCCCCTATTTACAGAATGTGTGAGCAACATAACAAATTATTTGGAGAGATAGATTTGTTTTGTTTTGGAAAAATAGAATTTAGGACCTCAATATGTAAAACGTTAGATAGCAATAATGTAATATTAGAATAGTACCTAATAGTTTAATTTTAATTTACCTTCTTCTAATGTAAGTAGATATAGTTGTTTATTTAATTTTTTGTCTTGTCTGGATGCTTCAGTTTGTATTCAATCCAAATTTTTTAGTGAAAAACGTAGAGGTTGCAGACGAGTTTATGTTATTTAATATCTTTTGATGTAATTTTTTTTTTGTGTTCTGTAACTGTTGTTTTTCCGAATAAATAAATAAATAAATAAATAAATAAATAAATAAATAAATAAATAAATAAAAGTCTTTCTAACTTAATATTTAAAACATTATTTATTTTTCTATATCTATATAAGTATGAAATTGAATTTTTTTCAAACAAATGACTAGGCTGTGTGACTAGGGGAAGATCAAGAACCGGTATTTCATCAACCGTGATAATTATTATGTACCTGATAAAAGACATGTCTCTGCACGGATCATTTAATAAGCGAAATAGTTTAGTAATAATATACTTATAAAACAAAAATTAAATAAATTATTGTTTAGTAAAATAAAAACTATGAATTTTCGACGCATTCATTGGGCGTCTAATCACGCCCGCGCGCTCTAGCGGAACCTCTTATGGGTAGGGACATGTGTTACTTCGTGGTTCGTTTTAGTGATGGTAGTAAATATGAAAAATGGACCAAGTGCGAGTCAGACTCGCGCTCTTAGGTTTCAATACAGTTATAAACTTATATTCACGTGTTTATCATCACTCGTCGCCAGAATGCTACGTGAGTACATATTTCAATTATAACATATTTTAAAAAAAAATTTCATGTCATATAGCCACACAACGTATTCCTTTACTTGTGCTTTAAGACGTTTCCATTCCATTCCCTCAGGCTTCCCCTCGAGATGAGGGGGCTTGGCGCTTAACACACCACGCTGCTCCAATGTGGGTTAGTGGATTGTAATGACTGCCATCTATTGACGGCAACTGGGACCGAGGGCTTAACGTGCTCTCCGAGGCACGAGTCAGTGACAGTTATGTACAAAGTTAGAAAAAACTCATTGGTACATACCCTGAGATTCGAACCACGGCCTTCTAAACAAAAAGCGGGCTCGCTACCACTCGTCTATCACGATGTAAGACGTTATAAGAAGTTATTTTTTGCAAAATTTCATGATTCTAGGTCGACAGGATATACCCTATAGATTTTGATTTATTTGCGAGTATCAAAATATGTGCCATAAATAGCCGTATTTTCTGACTTAGAAGCTTGATATTTTTACAACTCCAAGAGCTCGTATTTGATATAAATTTTGACTTGATAGCTCCACGCGTTACTAAGAAAAAGAATCTTGACAGACATAGACACAGAAAGACAGATAAAAAGAAGACAATGTACTGATCTAGTCAGGGTTCTTTTTTATGGAACGGAATCCTAAAAAGAGTTTGACCAGGTATAAATAGTACTCGTATTTTTGTCAATAATATAATAATTGCTTATAAAAGAAATCCTACGTACAATTTACCGCTTGGTAGTCCTAATTTGAACATTTTAATCACAGCAGCCATTTTAAAAGTATGAATGACTTTTGCAGATTTAAGTTTTATATTTTTGAGACAAAATTGTTTCACAACGACATCCTATATGCGTAAACAGATATTCGCATTGAATATTTTAAAAATGGCAGGTGTTTTTAATTTTGACACCAGTTTTAGTTTATTAGCTACAATCATCTGAAATTGTACCTCACGCAGGTACCTAAATACAATTACGCGCGTATTAATTATTTTGCCTTTTCATCTTTAGTTGATTCAGGAACTAGTGATTTAGTAATTTATAATGTAAATCCTTTCCAACGTTACCCTAAACTTACTTTTTAGCTCCGCCATTTCTAAAATAATTGGTGTTAAAAACACCCATTTTACCTTCAGCGATTCGACTACCAATTACCTATTTAGTGATTTTGTGCGCTGCAGTTAATATATTTTTTAAAACGGCTAGACCGATTTGGTCGTGGTATTTTGTGGTACTTCAAAGCAAAATTTAAGATAGGAGTACTTTAAAGTAATATGGGTGAATACATATTTGTAAAATGAAGACATATATTATTAAACAGATCCTGAAAGTTCTAAGGATACTATACCTGCCGAAAAATAAGAAAATTATCAGTTTTTAAGTTGCTGAAACTCTAACACGGTAGTACGTTTCGTCGACTATGATGGATGGCGGTCGGCGGCCTTGGCTGAAGGTGGAGAGGCTAGATCATTACCGATATGCGAATCGAGTTCGCGGTTCGAAAACGCCCTTCTGCTTGTTATTAATTGCTCCCTGAACAAAAGCAAATGACTCGGTAGAGGTGATTCCGGGTGAGCGAGGGTCGACGTTATCCATTCAGTCGGCGCAGACGTGCGCGCGAAAGAGAAATGTTCATTCACGATAGGAGAATTTATGACTTTGATTTACGCGGAACTTCACGCGACGTCGCGTCGGCCGCGGGCGCGCCGGACGGACGCGGAGATCGCACACAAATAGAGGAGGGTCGTCTAGCCTTGACGTTTTTGGACAGCTTGTTATTATTGCACGTTACAGTCGACACTGAATAAACAACGCCGGGGTACGAAAGTTTTCCGCACGATCGGCCAACCAGAATAAATATGGGGGTAACCTTTTCCCAATAGAGTCTTTTGTGGTCCGAGCAGAAGTTAGGAGTTTGAACGCCGGTCCTTGTGATTATGCGTTCGGACAAAGTGAAGTCAGTGAAAACGTTGATTTTATAATATAATATTTTGTACACGTATAGTTTATATTATTTATAGTTAGTGTTTGACTCACTATGGTAGATCAACGGGTGAAAAAGGCGGCCAGGGGTTAAAGAAGCTAATAAATATTATTATATTGACTCAGATTACCAGGGTATGTTTAAATACATAGCACAAACAGAAAAACTAAAGACGGGACAAGATTGAACGGACGATGCACAAAGTCTGTGAAAATAAATTATTTTTAAACTTTAAATTTCTGTCTAAACCAAATTATTGACTACATAAAGGTTTAGTCATAGTTGAAATTTGAAAAGTTTCATTTAATATTTTCATAAACTATTTATATCCATCTTTAGAAAATTGCCAATTTAAAGTATTTAATTCAATACACGAAATTCGTGTACAAATAAATATATTAACCAAGAAATTTTGTTTTTCGGTATACTGGCATCATAAGAAAATATTACAAATAATATTATAATTCAGCCTGTAACTAAAATGTAGTTTGGTGGTTGTAACTTCTGTACTCCACATTACAAAACGGAACCTATATTTTATTTAACAATAATGAAATAAAAAATAACAATTAAAACAACGCATTGTTTTGTTATACAATACATTTGATATAATTGTTAGTAGTCGTAGTCGTTGTTTGACGACCGCTTAGCTTAGTGGGCAGCGACCCTGCCTGCGAAGCTGGAGGTCCCGGGTTCGAATCCCAGGTCGGGTCAGTATTTATATGATGAATATTAATACTGGCACCGGGTCTTGGTTGTTATATGTATGTGGTGTCTTCGCTTGGTACCGAAAATACAAGCAAATGCTTAGTTTGGGACCTAGACGTTGTTGTGATTGTGTGTGTTATTATTATTATTATTAGTCTAGCGTTTAAATGATAGATTCTACGAGTATCGACATTCCGTACACAGTTTTCAATCCGTAATTTTTTTACTAATACCACGTTGTCAATTTTACAGTTTTAATGAGCACGGTAACATTTTGTCTAATTTAATTATGAAATATCTGAAACTTATGATATAAAATTACGTTTTCTAAACAATTACTTAAACTACAATTTACGTAGAGAACTCAAACCTAGACCCATCGATAAGTCTGACGCTTTTGTACCGGGGTTGTTGCCTCTTAATTTTGGTTATAATTTGCACTTCAATTTTAAACAATTCGGTCAGAAAACAGAGAACTTCAACGTCCACGAGTACCGAGTCGGCCGTTTTATCTCACACTATTTCAATTTTTCATTTGCAGCTGTCGGCTCTGCGCCGCCAGATAAGTAACGCTCGTGGTGGCACAAAAGTTTGTTTTCCGCCTGTTTGCCTGCTCCGCTCGCTTCCATAAACTTTTTGTAGTGCATTCATGCCTTATTATTAATCGAATTGGATTCGCTGCTTTTTTTCATGCTAAATTAATGCCGCGATGAGGTCTCTATTAAGTTACTGCTAATTTTGTCCTTTGCCGTTGCTAATTAAAAAAAAAAAAAAAATCATGACAATGAATTATTATTTATACGCTTAAATAAGTATAAGTTGTAAGGGCATACCGATGTCAAAAAGTGATGATATTAATTTAAATTTAAAGAACCGTCAATGTTGAATGATTATTTCATTGTGTATATAACAATTTTTATTTACGTGAAGACAAAATATTGTCTTAATTCATTTCTGTATAATATTCTGCAACTGCAGAGTCATTATTTTTTGTCGTTTGTTTAGCTATGCGGGCGGTTAATTAAAGTCACAGACTTTAAGTTTGACGGTAACTTTTATTCGGATAAGGGCATTAATGAGAGTGGCGCGGGCGGGCGGGCGGCGCGGCAGTTCGCGTCTCGCCGCCCTAGCGATGCCACGTCGCCCGCGGCCACGCGCTGCGATCCCGATCTATACAAACCTTTGAAAATCCTCACAAACTCATAGGTTTAATCTCACAAATATCGTGTACATATCTAATTAAGGGTCTGTTTTGGCTTAATAATGTGCGTGCAATTAAGCCTGGAAGTGTAATCGTGTTGCTAGAAAGCTGTGCCGGCGTCAGATCTGATTGTATGGGTGCAGTGGCTTGTCGCCCTGTGGTCTGGCCCACTTAGTTGACTGTGTTACGCTCTATTTCGTCCCTAATTGTACTCATAAACGACGGTACTGATGCTATCATTGTTAACTAAAAAATTTTTTGTAGTATTTTGTTCTCTCGGCTTCATTTATTTCTGGGCTCGAGAATATAACACAAAATTTTATTGTGATACTTACTCATAAAGCCTAATTACTTAGGACATTATACTTAAACGTCCTAGGTTCGTTAAACTCGATCACAGTTAAGGGAATTATTAAAATATTAACGAGCGATAAAAGGTAAATTTTGGTTGTTAATTAACTTAATAGTCCCCAACGATCCAATATGTTTGAAAGCGTCGGGCGTACTATACATATCTAATCACTGACACAGTATTTTGTTTATTAAAAATATTTTGTTCTAATTATCGACCATATAGTTTTTGTTTGTATTAAATTATTATATTATTAATTAATTAATTAAATATTTAAGGTTTTCTTCCCTTTATATTTTTCTACTATAAAGTAAAAAAAAAATACGTATAATCTTACGAAGTTTCTAATTTTATTTTAATGTAAAACCGGTGGTAAGTTTAAATTCCAGTAATTATATGAAATCGTATAAATATCGAATAAAAAATTGTATTTGATTTTGAAACATGCTGATATTACCATTGTCAGTCTATATGCTGATATCATTTTTACCAAAATACTAACACAAAATAAATTGTGTTGGAACCATATCCCTGTTTATTTACTTGTGTTCACACGCAAAATAAATATAAAATTTGTATTAAAAATAATTCATAATATCTTATTTGGAACTTTTTTAATTTTTATATGTCAATCAGCATTACCAGAGTTATATTGATATATGATATTCCAAATTACAAGAAAATTCATGTTTTGGGTCATTACATAAAAAATCTATATCTGCTAAGAGTACAAATCAAATTTCACGTATTAATAACGTCCGCAATTCGCTTACCAAACTCCTATTTATCCAAAGAGATTAATATCGCACCCAAAACACTTTACGAAAGGATCGAAAGTTCAAACTTCGCAAAGTTCGTACAGACAGGGCATAAGCCTTTGTCGATACTTCATTTCGATACTTAACTTTCAGTAAGTTAAATACGTATTTTAATATACGAACCTACTTTGGATACCTTAATATATTGGGCTCGGATCGCTTGAACTTCATGTGAATCCTGTCAAATTACTTTAGTACCGAGTAATCTGATATTAATCTTATCCAGCCCTGATTAAAAGGATCTTTTAACATAGATTTGCTGGGAATTAATTAGTAAATATGTAAAGTGTAACTTGATAAAATTCCATGTTATTTGAGAAAATAAATAAAATGGTAGAATATTAGCATTTTTTTTTATTACGTAAACATTATACGTTCTGATGAGTAAACACTAATGTCAAAGTATTTTTTCTTTGATATAAATAATTATCTAAAAGGAAAATATAAGCGTTATCAAATATGGCAATCTTTACAAAAAGTTCTCGTCTGTCTTTATTTTAATCGTCTCTTGGCTTAAACGTAGTTAACTTAAATTAATAGAGTTTGGAGTTGGTGAAATTCGCGGGAGCCTTGTCTTATCTTTCAAACACTTGTTCCAGATAAACGATAAAGTTATAAGAGGTCGGATGTCCATAATATCCTTAAATAGAACCTTCTATATATTTTATTGACGTGATATTCCACAAATCGAAAAATTTACTTACAGGGTATAAGATGCTTTTTATAGTCTACCTACTCACCTCATTTTTAATGGATTTAAGCAAATTGAAAACTTTGACATGAAAATGTTTAATATTCCTTTAATTTTCCATCACTAAATACATATCGATGAAGTTTTGAACATAAGTAGATGATTGGTATCCTGACAATAGATAAATCATTGTTTTTAAATTTAACACACTTTCGCATAAAGTTTTGTTAAATCGCGAATATTCTTTATTTAAAATTGTAACAGAAAATACGCCGTAAATAAACATTCTATGACTAATTTTCAAACCAAGACATTTCTAATCATAGGCAATTTCACCTTTCTTCCATCATATTTACTATTTTAGTAGTTTTCTTCCGTGTAATTTAGAAAGTCTGCAATGAATAAATTTAAATTCTGAACATCACAAGTTTAGTTAGGTATAATTAAATGCGCCTTTTAAATTATTATAAAAGGCTTTTTGCAAATATGTACAAATGGCAAGCAGTTAGTGTCACTCGGCCGTATAAATCAGTGCAGTGCGGCAGGGTTGACACGGCCAGCGGTCGCCCAACTCCAACGTAACGACTTTTGTTTGTTTTTAATTTAATTAATTGGATCGAATTAAGTGGGCCCGAGCAGAGATTCGTTATAAACTTTGTACACGTCTAATTTGCTGTGAGATTTCCTAAGACGAAATAGGATAGTCTACTGTGCAGTAACTAAAATGATTATTAAACGTAAATAATACAATTCTATTATAGAACCATCAGTACCTAATAAAATTAATACTTAATGTCAGTTTTGCGACCGCAGCGCCGCCCGCGTCGTCTCAGATGTTTCTGCACACATTATTTATTTAAATTGTAATTTAATTTACATGACTTTAGTGTGTCAAAAGCGGGAAATACGTAAGGTTAATTTAAGTTAGGCAAGTCTATCTCCTCGCGTCGCTACTTCTTTGTCTCGGCACGGGCGCCGGCGAGCGGCGGGCGTTTGTTGGAACACAAAAGATAAATACCGCCGTCGAACAAGTGGGGTAATTGAGATAAACAGATGTGTATTCAGCTCTATAACTTTACGCCTTTTGACGGTACCGACGTAACAAACTCGCCGAACTTATCGCGTATTTTATTCATGTGCTTGTCTTTTATTTTGTTTTTATTGCAACGGTACTAGGGCACTTTGTTTTCGTTTTCAGTCCATTTGTTCTTATTTTTTAACAGTTACACCTGTAACAATGATAGCATTGTCGTCGTCAATTCGCAGTGATGACGCAACCGGCGAGCGTAGTATGGAGTGCGACGACCACGCGTAAGCTCAGATGAGGCGATCACGTGGCAAAAATGAACAGGCCGGGCTACGACTACGCCGCGCCCGGGACCGCTTACTACGCGAGCGACGGCCTTCCACCGCAGTACGAGCGCGGCTACGCAGCTACGCGCGCGCCGTTACCCGGCTACAGTCCCGGCGGAGTGCACCCGCTCAACAACTACGCCGATGTGTACGAAGGCAACAACGACACCACGCTGCGCGCCGAGGACCGTCGGTGGTACATAGAGGCCCACAAGGGGCTGCATCTCGGCTATGAGCCCCCGCCGCCCGATTCGCTTGATAAGCACAAGAAGGACGAGGAGAAGAAGACCGAGTCGCTCGGCCGGAGACCTGATTCGAGTGCTCGTCAGCGGCGCAAGGAGAATCGTTGCTCGTGCGAGTGTTGGCCCACTACGGAGGAGGGTGCGGCGCCAGAGGTCGCTACCGAACCTACGCCGCGTTCGCTCTCCGGCGTTGATATGGTCGCCTCGTACGGAGTCTATGGGAATCCTCACGATGATGAGTCTGGGTTTGACCGCGCGGCCGAGAAGGCGCCGTATGGGACTGGCGAGGCGCCTACGCAAGGTGTCGTTGTGAACCAGCAAGGCAACAGCGCCGTAGTGCGTGCAGAGGCGCGGGAGGCAGGGTGCGCGCGCTGCTGTTGGCCGACTCCGGCACCCGCCGCCGCCAACTCCGAGGACTACTGCTGGATACACTACTGTCGACCGGCGCTCATAATTCTACTTCTTCTGTTTTTTCTCGTCTTGTTAGGCGTTTCCACTGGGTTTCTTCTTACAAACAACTGTAAGTATACATACAATTAATGCATAATAGTACACTGTATCTTAGGAATGTTACAAATAACTAGTTCTTTTCCATCGACGATAAATTCATCTTTAACTTCGGCTTCTATTATTTTAAGTTTTATCGAGAATTTAGTAGCCGTTGTAAATTATATTATTGTAAAATTAAGTATTTATTTTATCGTATAATGTTTAATTTAATTTTTATTTGCGTTTTTACTCTATCAATATAAAGTTATTCATCACCACATGAGCGTTTCACACGTGAAGCGGCGAGTTTGTAAAATAAAAATCTAGACACCACGATGGTCATTTTGTACGGCGGTCGAGTGTAATTCGATTGCTAGCGGCCGCGAGGCTTGGCCGGCGAACGATCGCTGCACACCTGACATTTCGCACGCCTGGCTTTTTGGCTGTCGACAGAATGGGTCAGCTTGGCATAAGCATTAACTAATACTGAACCTAAATTTGATAGCTGTTAAATACATAATACAACAGTTCTAAAATTTACTGAACGAACTGCAAAAACCCTAAATTTGAGAGATCGCCCAAGTTATAATTTTGCCTTACTTTACTACGTGTACCTACTTACTTCATATTCATATGTGTATAGTTACCATACAAGGATATATACCTCACTCATATTTAAGTGTCTCATTAATAGATGTGTTTAAAATAATTCAACCGGCTTGCACGGGCTGCATTCATAATCTGTAGTAATAAATAAGGATTAACCAAAGTACTTTTACACTAATACACTTTTCACCGACATAGCATTTTTGGTTTGCCTTTCATATATTAACACATCGAGTAAGAAAGGATTAGGTTACTTAAATCTTATCTATCTCCATACAATTAAATATTACACGTTCCATCAACATTATAGGTTACCAACCCTCAACTCGCATTGGACCGACGTGGCTCGGTGGGTCTGTGGTCCAAAGTCCTTAGCTCAATGTTGAGGAAGAACTGTACTCCAATATCGGAGATTTGAAAACCTCATGAAGACTTTAACCCGTGTATTTATATGAGTTTAAGAAACCAAAAAAACTATTACTGTGATAATTTTCTATTTGTTTATTCATCGTTCTTTAACCGTTTCAGCACCAGATACGAGATAACTCCTGTAACGTAGAGCGGCATACAATTATATTCGTAGATTTTGTTGGGCCTTCTACACAAAAACTAATTTCATGACACTACAGGTAAGGTCGGTTTTTAAAAGGTATCCGGTAGCCAAGAAAACACATACATAATGAAATCAAAAACTTAAACTTTAATGGAAAACTGATATGACAAACATGAGTGATTTTTTTTCAATGAATCGAATAAAGGAGGACATAATTTTATCTTTTCTGCCGTGGAAACATATAATTTAACTGTGGTAAGTTCTAAATCAGTCAACTACACACAATGACAGAGATTCTGGATATAATCGGTAAAAATATCTTGTTTTATTACGAGTTTTGTTTTACAGTTTATTATTACAGTTTTAGAGTGCATACAACACAAGGCTCAGCTGGCTTACTCTTTTTTTTTTTGTGTGTGGTATATATTCCAAAATATCTTTATGCCCGCGACTCTTAAATTTTCAACCCTATGAAAGGAATAATAATAATACCTGGGACATCCCACACAGCGCCATTTAATCCCATACACAACAAAGTTTGTATTATGGGTACCGGACAACTGATAAACATACTAAAATATCCTTTTTTTAATAATATATACATATATCGTCGGGTCAGTATTTATATGATGAATATCGATACTGGTACCGGGTCTAGGTTGTTAAATGTATATGGTGTCTTCGCTTGGTACCCAAAACACAAGCTAATGCTTAGTTTGGGGTCTAGACGTTGTTGTCATGTGTACGTTATTATTATTATAAAAATATTTTACACCCAGACACGAAACAAATAAACATGTTCACGCATACAAATATTTGTCCCGGGCAGGAATCGAACCCGTGACCATTGGCTCCGCAGTTAGAGTGTCTAACCACTCGGCCAAGTGGTCATCAAAATCTTTTTACTGTTCTGTTTCCGAACGTGATCGCGCTTACGTCTCTGCTCCTTTTCGTGGCTCTGTTACTACTAATCCTTTCTAGTTTGTGTTCTCTAGTTTAAGCTCAAGGATTAAAAATAAACTCGGTTTTGCCCATGGCTTTTTTCATACATTACGTCCCTATAACTATGTTTTTGTTCCCAGCACAGATGTAGTATTTCTTCTAGTTCAGTTTCGAGTTTTATTCCCACTAGTATTCCACCTCACAGTTTTTTTCGTCGTCCATTTCAAACCTTGATTAGTTTTCTATCCTATGGGACCCTCCGACCAACATGAGTCTATGACTTCAGTGTCTTCAGCTATTTCTACTTTCCTGTACTTTGTTACGACTTAAAAAAAGCACAGACGAACAAACCCAGTTCGCATTTGTAATATTCATTAAAATTGTTGGTTTCTTTTTAGGTATCACATCTCAAAGTTAAACTATTGTAGTGATATGTACGAAAATGTTATCTAAATTCCTTTAAAAGCGCAAGCAGTCAGCAAGTGTATTGTATTCTTTTCATTACATATGAAAAAGAAGAATGCTCATTAAAACAAAACGTGAGACTTATTAAATAAATAACAATCTGCCTACCAGTCCACTCTAGTTGCGTTACTTGTCTAAATTGTAAGATCTATGGTTTGAGTTGGGATCGACAAAGAGATTTGATTTCATTATAAGGGCCAATAAAAAACTGTCCGGTATTCGATATTAAAATTTACAATTCCAGCACAATTAAATTTTTTCTAACATTTTTATATTACAATTTTTTTTTTGTGTTTGCTGTGCTGACTTTAATACGGATCACATTATTTGTGCTAAAGAAATCTCTATTAAAGACATTTTTTTTCGAGATTCTATGTACTTTGGGAAACGATGCTCTGTCCTATTTCACGACTCAATTTTGGTGTTCGGATTCATTAGAAGACAAATAAAGATAAAACGTTGTGGAAGGGTCCTGGCGTGCTGTTTCATCAAGACACGTTTGCACAGACGTCTAATGTCGCGCTCGCCGCCGCCGTCAAGAATGCAGGGTTCTAAATGATGAAATATCCGCCATATTATCCATACTTTGCTTTCAGTGATTTCCATTTGTTTTCCATATTAAAAAAAAGACATCCGAGGGACTCACTATGAAAATGGTGGATTTCTCAAAATATACTCGTGACAGTGCAAGTGGCTTGTTTAAGATATAATTTTGGCATTTGTATATTCATTGGAAAATAGGATTTTTTTTAAATGTTCGTGTAGGTGAAATTAACCATATTAAGTTAATTTTTAATTGATGAAATTATTAGAGTTGTGTAAAATCAAAATATTAAAGAAATGGCACTAGCCCGTAGAACATTTTAGTTTTAAAAACATACACGAAAATCTATTTTATGCTCAGCCATGTTTTACATTCGTTCCGAATTATAAAGTTTTACGCACACCTGGAGTTAGTTGTTTTTCCGGCGAGAGTGAGTTAATTTCATTAGTGACACCTCTCACCCCTCTCCCCTACACGTGAGTGGGGACACGCGCGCCGAACCTCCCTTACAACTTCCACAGCGCATCGATTAACTTTCTTAATTAGCACAATGCGGACGTGGAACTCTAGGCGAACTTTCCTTGCCACATTCTAATTTATGTATGTACTAACGATCCGCCACGCCTGCTGAGCCATAAAACATATGTGAAATTTATGACACTGCCATGATATATAACATGGAAAGAATTAAAGAGAATTTTATCCTTTTTAACATGGTTAAAGAGCATTAAAATATTTTTCTCAAATTATTCACCATGCATAGTTATTTATGATATAAAATTATCTACTATGAAGCACAGCAAAACTTAATCAATCACAAGCTTCTTTCACTTTACTTTGGGCTCAATGAGATGCATACACTGACATCAACACATGTAATAACATTATTTGTTCACTGTTTCATGGAGGCTACGGTGTAGGCTAATATCGTGTTGGTCAATTAATGGTTTGATTGCCGTCCTAACAATATGTAGTTATATGCTGAATAATACATTTTTTATACATTTGAATTGTCAGAGATTTATATATGCTTGTATTATTTTTTATGTACTGTTTATGTCAAGAAATATTATTAGTTTTGAAGCAAATTGTAGGATATTTTAATGTAGAAGTGGATATCTGTGTTTCTTAGGCCTTATACACACTAGCGGGACGGGTGGCGAAGCGCAAACCGCTGGAGACGGCAGGCGTACAGGACGGTTTCCGCGGCGGAAACCGTCACGCTATCCGCTGGTCTTCCCGCAGTTTGTCAGTTTAAAATGGACACCATAGCCATAGCATGTATTATTAATATATACATAGAAAGCTGCAATAGCATTCCAAATGATCCTATCACAAAATCGCCGAGCGCAAAACCGGACAGGCGGGTCAGATCAACGGGAATCGCGGCGGACAACGCCGTCCGCCCATCGCTCCACTCGCCCGCCGTGGAAACCTCTCCGCCATTGTTGTAGTGCGTAATGAACCGCTAGTGCGTATAAGGCCTTAAATCGCAATAAAATACTGACTAAAATAAAGGGAAAAAATTGAAATAAACAAAATACATAAATATATAAATTTTTGTTCTTTTTAGAGTTGTGTAGACCGACAAGAAAGCCTTATAGTCTGTCTATTCTCTTTCATCTGTCCTTATCTCCG
The DNA here is from genome assembly GCA_949709985.1 of Luffia ferchaultella. Lineage (NCBI taxonomy): Eukaryota > Metazoa > Arthropoda > Insecta > Lepidoptera > Psychidae > Luffia > Luffia ferchaultella. The sequence continues at coordinate 11,758,160 of OX453240.1, read as the reverse complement.
TCTGTCTGTATGTTACAGCCAGTTTATTCCAATTAAAATTACAAGGTTAAAATTTGGCACATATATATGAAATATTTGTAATTACCACATTGATGTGTACTCAAATTTAAAACAATTTATTTCATTCTCCTCCGTAGGTACTCTAGATAAAAATGAGTGAAGGTTAAAAAATATTAAAAATTTTAATTTTTAAATGTTTTTTTGATAGGTTTCTTTATTGTTTTTTTTAATTACCCTGTTTAGAAAATATTCGGCTCTGAAGAGGCACTTTTAAGGGAGTTGTATGTCTGTCTTTTTTCTCTAACTCTTGAACTGCTTGATCTGAAATAATGTCTATTACTACAGTAGTACGAAGTTATTACAAAATTTATCGCAACTATCTAGGGTCAATTGGTTCGAAAGTGATAGCTGGTCAAATAAATGCGTAATTATATAATCGAATTAAGCCAAAAACCTCTTGAAAGTATTTTTTCAATGTATTCCATTACTCTGCTAACTCGTTGCCTGGAGGAAACATAATAAAATTTTCATTCAAGCTCCATAATTCGACGATTTATAGCGCTGCTACTTGTCAATACACTCAACCAAGTGGAAAAGCCATTGGCGCATGAAAATGACTTCATTCTATATTGAAAGTTGAATATTCATTTCAGCAAAATTTCGAATTTAATTCTACAATTTGTCATGTCAATAATGATACTTTTCCCATATGTACTTCAAAATTGTGGTCTAGGATAATACACGCCCAAAATAAATGTAACCACAATAATATCAAAAAGCAGTCTAAAATTGGAATGTTTCGTATATAAAGCAAAGGTAGCGTGTGTCGTCTATATCCAAAGAGGATAAGTGAGTTTGCCTATAAACGGATAACGAAGACACAGTAGGAAAACTCTAAACCACTGAAAATGACGCTACTTTGATTTTTCTTACGCAGATTTTTACACGTAACTGTATCAACGAATTAATTTCACAATTTGTAATGTTTCTTGTTTGTGCTTAACAGCTATTTATAGCTGAAACCGTGATTCCGTTAATTCCTACTAATTAAAGTAAACTATAAAGTAAGAATTTCGAAAGTGATTTCGTTCCCAATTCTATCGAGTTCTTTAATGAACTTAAAACTAAAGAGTTCAAATATTCAAAAAATAAATAAAAATTAAAGAAACAATAATTTGTCAAATAAAAATTTTTTGCTTACTTGGTACCTACATTTTTTCTGAATTCCGCTTCAAATGTACGAATTAAAATTTGTAGTAAATTTCAAAGTTACTTACGTTCTTATTCATTGAGCGAAAATTTTATAGACTCTAAAGAAATATTTAAAAGTTTTGACAGAAATTAAAGACCATCCTGCCCGGAAGAAATGCTGGTCGGATCACTCTGAAAATGTGTGTTTGCAATATTTCAGTTTTCTCTTATTTCAAATTTTAAATTATTTAACTAATAATTATTCGGATATTTACCTAATAGATGGCAATCAGGTTAAAAGTCTCCAGTTGCGCCAGGAAAAGCTTTTTATCTTTAATATTAGAAAAAGACATTTCGATTAAATCTATCGTGGATCCGTTCTATCGTTGCATCGCATCGATCCGGCGCACCGGTAATCCGTCGGGGCACCGTTCGTTTTTCTAGCTGACAGTGAATTAATTTCATCGGCGCGGCGGGAGGCTCGGCACGCGTTACGCTCGCTAACTTTGCCTTTCAGGCTCCAGTGGCCGAACTATTAATCGAAGTTTTTTTTAATTTCCTTTCACTTCCGAAACTTATAGGTACAAATTCACTTTGGTTATTACTTTCTCAACGTATTACACGATTTCAGCATTACTCATATATTGACTGGAAAAATAAATTACGTGTATTCCTACATCATCATCAGCCCATTTTACCCCACTGCAGGGGCTTAGGCCTCCCCCAGGGTGAGGAGGGCGTTTGGAGCTTAAATCCACCACGCTACTCCACTGCGGGTTGGGGATTGTAACGACCGCCAGCTATTGACAGCGTCTGGGACCGACTGCTTAACGTGCTCTCCGAGGCACGGAGTCAGTGGTAGTTAATGTACTTAAGTCAGAAAAATTCATTGGTACACGCCCGGATTCGAACCATGGCCCTATGCCCTTATAAATTTGAGACAGGTTCGTAGCGCTCTGGACTATCACGACACCTGTTGTATTCCTACAAATTGAAACGATCCGACGGAATAAATTATGTGAAAATTATAAAGAATAAGTTTCGATAACGACTACAAATTACTATTATTTTTTTTAACTACTGGCCAATTACAATTATACCGAAAACAGAGTAATTTACAAAAAAGTTTTAATTACTCCGTAAATATATTACCTAAGGCAACGAAAATTGAATAAATGATGGCTTTGATAATGGAAAATATTTCGAAATGTCGAAATATTCCTTTTCATCAACTTTATACGGTTTGTTTTCGTGCGATTACAGGATACATATTATATTTATTTTTTATGAAAAATAATTTAGTCATTCATGTTCGTCATAAGGTCGCTGTGGGGCCATTAACACTTGATAAAACAAATATTTAAAATTTTTATTGCTCCAAACCCGTACGTGCTTCCCATTAACTATGTGCCGCAGGAAAAAAGTCGTAGGTTTCTTCTACATTGCACTGTGCGTATGATTTTAATAGTAATATACCGTTATTTACTATGCATGTATTTTTTTATTTTGTTAATTGAATTTTCAAAGTGACTATTCATCTGGTCACCAGACGAATAATATGTTTTTGTCCATCTGGCTACTGGATGCTGAACAAACATTATAGAATAATAAATTTGGAATTTAGAGAAGATGGGTTCAGAAATAATAGTTAATGTTTTGCTTGTATCGACGCCAGAAACGAAGCGACACGTGAAGAGGTCTTTTGATATCAAGAAGCCTTTTGAAACTATTTTGATAGCCAATTTTAAGAAACTAATTTGATTTTTTTGTATCCGATACCTATCTAATGCAAAAAATCATATCAAAATCAGTCCAATACTTTAGTATTGATAGAAGATACACATCTGCTGCAGCACCCCCTGGTGATGAATAAGCATAAAACTTATCTAGAAACCCGTTTTTAGATTATACCTAACTAAATACAAAATTTCATCCAAATCGTTACAACCGTTTCTGAGATACGTGAAATGTATAAATATACAAGAATTTCTCATATTATAAGTACAAGATAAGATTTGGCAACTTCTATATATTTTTTAAATATCTATCAGGTCAATGTGCGCTGGAATTTTTCGTCTCTTAGTTACATTTATAATAATAATAATAATATAATAACACATAAAACGACAACGTCTAGTTCACAAACTAAGCATTAGCTTGTATTTTTAGGTACCAAGCGAAGACACCACATACATATAACAACCAAGACCCGTTTCCAGTATTAATGTTCATCATATAAATACTGACCCGATCTGGGATTCGAACCCGGGACCTTCAGCTTCGTAGACAGGGTCGTTGTCCACTACGCTAAACGGTCGTTTTGGCAACTTGGCAATTTATGGCAATTTACCACAAATATATTTTTTTTGTAATTCCACTTCACCATTGTATGTATAGTTGTTCAAAGATTACACATCACCTTCCTAATTTCATCTATATAGTGCCAATAGTATCCGAGACTGACAGACGAAAAGATACACGAAAAGATAGATGAAGAGATAGACAGACGGACAGGACGAAACTAAAAGGGCTCCTTTTTGCCATTTAGCTACGGAATCCTGAAAATACTTCACCGTATAACTCGGTTCTTGGAAATCGAACGCCCGGTATACCGACGCGAGATTAAGTCTGGCCGGCGCAGGAAACTGAAGTGAAATCGATTCACACAATGAATCGAGCAGAGGCGGCCGTTATGGGACCGCAACAAATTGAAATTGATATCATCGGCGGATAGCCGAGCGGCCGGATATTACGGGTGTCAGGTACAATCACGCACCTGCCCACCAACCGATGCGTGGACGGGGCCGTCTGATACCTATGAAGTGTACCTGGCAACGTGATGTCTATCACTATAATTGTTTATCTATTTGTGGTTGGAGGAAAAGGATAGAGACGGCATCGGAAAATGTAAACTATTGTTTAGGTGTTACTTTATTGACTTTATTGTTGGTGTTTGGTCTTGGAATTCTGAGGAAATTTCTGGAAATCAATTTAGAACAAAGTGATTGTCCTCAATTTCGGGTTTGCTATGTTGAGTTTCTTAATTGAATGGATTAGTAATTCAAAGTTTATTTTATTATAATAGACTATGATACCACGTACTTGCGCTCTCTCAGAGCAGTTTCGATGCATAGATAAGTTTTATTTTTAATAAAAAATACATCGATTCCGCTGTGAACTGTCCTAAAACAATTTTAATGCAAAAAAAAATTGAGCGTGATGCAGCTTTTTTGGTTATTGTAAGAAAAAGTTAAGAGAATAGATTGTATTCTTTCTTCTAGTATTATTTAGATTTTTAGAAAGTTCGTGTTGATCACAAGCTTGCACAAAGTGTAATAATGCATAGGAATGTTTGCCGTGCATTGCTTGGATTTGTATAACAGCTAGCCGTGTTACCACGCTCGAGTGTCAAGGGCTTGCGTTACCTTCTTCGCTTAGAGTACAAAAGGTCCAAATGCCTTAATTTACCCCTTTTAGTACTTTATTATCTTGCCAGTACATCTATGAAAATATGATTTATGTACATAAAAATTTAAATGCTTTCTCTAAGGCTGGTGATGACCACAACTCAAATACAAGACATAAGCATATGTTATCGATTCCCAGGTTCAGACTTTCAAAGGTTAATAATCCTTACATGGGAAATTGTATCCGTTTTAATAATAAAATTCCTAAAGAAATGTTGGACTTAAATTAAATCAATTTATAAAGCGAGTTAAAGTCCAACTCATGAAAAATCTTACTATTTTATTACGAGTATTTAAATGATAATTGCGCATGGACATCATAGTAATAGTTGTTAGCATTACAAATTTAAAAAAAAGTATTAAGAAAAACATATATTTAAATAAAATAAACAAGGAGGAGTTTCTCACCGGTTCTTCTCCTTCTAGTTTTCTGAATCGGTAGCTAATCAATTCATTTTGACTTGCAAAAACATTTTATACTGAATAAAAAGTTTAAGAATTTTCAATTACTTAAAAAAAAACTGGAGATTTCAAATTTTATAAATATTAGAAACCCAAGAAAACTTCATTTTAAAAAAAAATTGAAAAATTAACTTTTATATTTTTTAATTTCGAAAGTTTTAATAAGCTTGTAAAGTATGACACAATCGAAATTTGATAACTTAATAAGTTATTTTTAATGTCAAATAAAGACAACAAAAAAAATATATTAAACCACTCTTAATATAAAAAAAAAATACTAGCGAAAAGGATAAAGAACGTATTTCAAGACTCTCATGAAACGCTACGGAATTACGAGATGCTACCGATAAAGTAATCTGAGCTACCAAACTTCCCTTATCTTCATTACTGGCAGAAGATTGCTTTCTGCTTATACACTTTTATTTTTATTACTCTTAATACTCCTTCGTTTATATGAGGTCCTGAAAATATGTTTTAAAAACCTTGAATCTTAAACTCAGGCTTACCTGGTTCAGGTTTACTTACCTTAGTAAGTAAATTGACATTAATTAAATTTCATTATTAAACAAAATATCAATGAAAACAAATGTCTATTGTTTTAGTTTTACGTTCTAATAGTTTGATGGGATAATGGAATCTATTGTTCTGATTCATCTGTACCAAGTTTCTGTATATTAAGCAGTTTTTAAAGTCAGAATCTATTTTATTTTTTCAATAAGGCAAATTGAAATTCCGGTCATTTCATCTAATTACTTAACATACAGTTTTCTTTTATTTTTAAATAGTTCATACGTATTTTAGTTTTCTTTAAAATACATATTATTATTAAGTATTTTATTATACAGTTATTAGGTACGTACTTACCTAAATTTAAATCAACTAACTTCAAAATATAAACAAATACGGTCTAAATAGCCCTCTGGTAACTCAACAAGAAACTGTTTGACGTTCTTATTAAAATAAGATATAATAGTCGTTACGTGTTGGCGATCTATGCGTTACCTGTGTGGTGTTACTATTTATTTAGAGTTCTCTGAAAATAATAGATTAGTTTCCTTCTTGAAAATTTTAGAAAAGGGTACTGTTAGAAGGGTTTTCAGGTTTCCCTTTTTAAAAAACAATTTTTATTTGCTAAAATAAACACTTTAATTGAAATAGAAATTAACTTCGATTTTACAAGTTTTATGAATATTCGTATCACTTTAGCACTTTCACTTGGAGCTTTATTAGCTTGAAATCTCGAAGATGGATTAGGCTGAACTGAACTGCGCGGGAGCGGCGGTGGTTTATATATGAACTAATGACTGGACTGTGGGGTGAGGTGTGTGAGTCAGATAAGCAATATCGCATACAAGTTAAGGGTATAACAGCCCCCGGGTTAGACTGACTTTGCGGGGAAAATTGCAAAGTTATGTAATTCTAATTCGCGGCAAAGCGCTATTGTTTTGATCTGGTTCTTCTTCGGTTTTGGATGGGTTAGGATTATAGTGGTTTCTTTTGTTGAGGAAAGTGTGGATACGGGGATAGTGCTTTTTTGTGATACGGTATACAATATAAAGAGTAATTAAAACTATAATACAGTAAGTTAAAATAGGATAATAAGGCTTATAAGCTAATACATCGGATTGTTCAATTTCATTTAATTTATTTACAATATTGTTTGAAATTGAGTTTAAACCTTTAAGATTATCCAAATTAATATTAGAAAGTTTAACTTCAGGAATATTTGAAATTATTGAATTAAATTCGTTATGATTACAACAACTGTCGTTTATTAAATTAAAATCAGATGTAATTGGATTAACATTGAGTTTAGATGGAGATTTAGAAATAAGTTGAATATTCTTACAATATGCAATACATTGATAGGGTAAATTCAAGAAACCTGTGCCTAGAACTTTCAATTCGAATAGGTCAGATTCACATTCTATAGTGATTTTAATAGTTTCGGATTGTACAAATATCCATTTGTTTTGTTGTAATTTTTGCCATATATCAATATTTCCATGAATGAATTTACTGCTACATTGTTGTGGTAATGATAATGGAACTTTTGACATAATTTCAGTTTCACAACTTGGATTAGAGACACTAGAATATACATTTAGCATGTCACAAATAAACAATTGATTCAGTATTTTCTTACATTGTTGTAAATTATTTAAGTTACAATATGTTGATTTATCTTTACTAATAGCAATATAATTAGTGGACGGAATAATCATGGCATAAGAATTGGGATGATCAGGATCATGTGGTATGGGAATTGGTATGTTTTTATAAAGGTTGTATTCTTCATGAGTAACTAGAGGAATTTTCAGAATAAATACGATTTTGTTATCGAGAAAATATGCAATTAAGTCGGAAATATTAATTATGATGTGAATGTTATCAAGATCGATTGGAATAGGAAATTCTGTAGGTTTGGCTAAGAGCCTTATGTTTTTAACTAACTCATCATAGAGTTGTTTAGGAGTTAGGATAGATGGATGTAGAGTATGACTTTTAGTAAAACTAATGGCGTTTACAATGTCTTCTAACTTAAAAGATAATGTAAGTAAATTTGATTCTAGAACAGTAAATATTTCATTAATCTTAGATTTAAAATAGAGTTTGTTAGTTGCTAAAGATAAATTCTTCAAATTAAGGGTTAGGTTGTCAATATTCTCCATTAAGATGTTTTCGTTTGTGTTTAGTATTTTCATTGATTCGTCTAGACTAGAAATTGCAGAGTTGGAAATTAAAATGTTTTCTTTTATGAGAGAAGTCAATTTTTTATCATTGTTTTGTAACATCTGAATAGCGTTGTTATATTTGATTGCATCATCTTCGTCCATAGTGCCGAAAATGTGTTTAAATACTGTGCCTATGCCGGCAAACCATGCGGATCTTTTGATTTGTGTAGGTAATAAATGTGAAATCGTGTTATAGTCACGTACAATGTCGTCGTATCGAGAATGTAATGGTTGTAACATATTATGGCATTCGAAATCATCAATAGCATCATTCTGTTGACAAAGGAAACGAGTAGTACCGAAAACAGCATTAATATTTTCGATATGGGTTTTTATATGAGATATGTCTAAAGGGATTATTATGTGTAGATGATCGTTTATTAGTTTTAGAGAGCCTATTGGATCGAAGTGGATTCCAGGACTTCTGGTGATTTGTTGTATTAAATCTTGTTGGACGAGACAAAACGTAGTTGCCCTGAAAGGACAAAGTTATTTAATATGGGCCATCTTTATTTCATCGTAATGATATTTAACATGGCGATGATTGATTTGCACAGCTAAAGTGTTATTCCCGTGAATTTTAATTACCTTGTAGGGTCCTTTCCATATAGGTGAAAGTGCTTTTCTTTGACGGGGATGGTTTTTTATATACACATAGTCACCGATTTTGTACTTGACTGGTTTAGTATGTTTGTCGTAATATGTTTTAGACAAAGTTTTTGAATTGTTACAGTTTTGTAAAGCTTTTTCGTGGGAATGTTTCAAACGGTGTTGGAGTATGCGGACGTAATCAGGATATGTGACAGTGAGGTTATCATCGTAGATAGAGTTGGGAATGAACGGTTTATGGCCAAATAAAAGCTCGTAAGGGGAATAGTTTGTCGTGCTGTGTATGTTTGTGTTGTAGGCCAAAATGGCTGTGTATACATAACGATGCCAATCAGTTTGGTTTTCGTTAACGTAGGATTTCAGGTATTCTTTGAGCGTAGAATGGCTTCTTTCCAAAGCGCCTTGAGTTTGTGGGTGATAAGGGGTCGCCCACAGTTGTTTTATCTTTAAGAACGTACATGTCTTTTGAAATAATTCTGCAGTGAAATTCGTACCTTGATCTGTTAAAATGTGTTTGGGAATACCGAACAGAGAAATAAAATGTATCAAACATTCGCAAGTTTCTTCCGCGGTGATGTTGGATATTGGGTATGCTATAGAAAATTTTGTTAAGTCGTCTTGCAAGGTCAAGATGTATTTTAATTTAATTGTTCCAGCTTCAGGAAGTGGACCAACGACATCTAGAGCGATACGTTCAAACGGACGGGTAGAGGTGCTGGTAATTTGCATTGGAGCTCGATTTATTTTACGAAGGGCTTTGTTGGTTTGACATTGTTCGCACTTTTTTACATAATCTTCGATGTCGTTACGCATACCTTTCCAATAATATTTTTCTTTTATTCTTTGCGACATACGAATTGATCCTAGATGACCAGCAATGGGTATGTCGTGATTTTCTCTTAAGATTTTTGGGATTTCACTGAGACTGGGATAAATTACATTGTTACAATGAAGATTAATCTGAATTTCTGTGTTGTGGAATATGTAGAGGAGCATTTTGAGAATTTTGTACAGATTGTGGGATTCGAATGGATTTTTAAAATCTGTAATTGCTATTTCTTTTACAGTATTGGAATTATTAAGGGTTAGTTCATCGTTGGGCAAGTGAAATATGTCTGAATAGTTTGAGCACACATCAAAAAGTGCATGTCGTTCTTCATCGTTTAAATGTGATACTCTCAGCGAATTTAGTACGTCATTTGTTCTTTGAGTTGAGTTGGAATGAAATATCACGTTATTGTCGTTGTTGGCATAGTTGTTGTCTACATTGACGTGGATGGGTGTTAGTTTTAAATTGAGATTTGAACTTAAATTGACTATTTCTTCGGACATGTTAATTACTGATAAGTTTATTCTATTATTTTCTTTAACCTTGACTATACAATTTGCAGTTAAGATAGAGTCTGAAATGTGTTGGTCTAAGACGAAACCTTCTTTAAGATCGGGGTTTGAAACAGAACATTCAATTACTGTTTCTGTGCGAGCAGGTATAGTATATACTGGTTCACAAGTTCGTAGTGGTATGATATTTGTTCCTAATTTCAGAGAGTTTTTATCGTAGTTGATATGAGAGTGAAGTTCGTTCAGGAGGTCATTGCCAATTATGCCGTCATATTGTAAGGGGGTATTTTGAATAATGTGGAAGTCGTAGGATATAGTTTCGTCAGGGAATAGTAATTTTACATTGATGTATCCTAAGGTTGAAAGGGCGTCGTTATTCGAGTCGATACCTTTGAGTTTTATTACTTCTTTAACTAGATTAGTCTTGTCACTAACAGATGATTCTTTTAAAATGCTCACAGATGAACCTGTGTCAATAAGCAAATTGAGATTGGATTCAGAGACAGATGTAGGAATATTTATGTGGGGTAAAAATCGTTGAGAAGGATTAGTGGTAACTTCGTAAATAACTTCGTCATTAGTTGCTGTCAATGTCAGCTTGTTTGGCGTGAAAACATCGGATTTAGTAGGATTTGTAGATTTGGTAGGTTTGGTAGATTTTAGACATTCGGTGAATTTAGTAGATGTAATGGATTTAGTAGGTTTAGTAGATTTAGTAGGTTCAACGGATACAGTGGATTTGGTAGATTTAGTAGATTTAGTAGATTTGGTAGATTTGGTAGATTTAGTAGATTCAGTGGATTTAGTAGATTCAGTGGATTTAGTAGATTCAGTGGATTCAGTGGATTCAGTGGATTTAGTAGATTCAGTGGATTCAGCGGATTTGGTAGATTCAGTGGATTTGGTAGATGTAGTAGGTTTTGAGAAAGTGTCGGCTTTGGGGAACTGTCCCGTGCGACACGGAGTCGGGACATGTTTTAGTTTAAATAGTCATCGTCAGTGTTAGGAAGCTCATTTTGTGTATTTACAAGGTTAACTTGTTCTTTCCTGAATTGTGGACGTGCTTCGCGTTGTCCGTATGAAAAATTATTTGTGTTGTTTCTGTTAAATTTGTTGTTGTTATATTGTCGTTTTCTGCAATTGTCTATGGTGTGACCTATGTTGCGACAATATCGGCACGTAATAGTTTTACTTGAGTTTAGTTCCTGATCTTCAGGAGCAGTATAAAAATTGGGTTTGAATATAGATGTGGTAGTAGTAGGTTTAGTGAAAGTACCTCTTTGAAACTTTGTTGGGAAGGGATTTCGCGTAAACATAGTTTGTTGAATTTTTTCTTCTGAAATAGCTAGGTTTATAGCTTCGTTTAAGTTTTTAGGGTTTTTGCATCTAATTATTGTCGCTATCTTGGGGTTAAGACCGATGGTGAAGGAGTGGAGTGCGAGGTCTTCCATTGCCGCAACACGTCCCGGAAGTTCGGTCTTTTTCGTGTTATTCATTGTAACTTCCGTTAATAATTTAGAAAGAAGAGTTTCGATACGTAAAGCGAACTGACTGATTCGTTCATTATTCTGCCGGCATTCTTGTAATTCAGTGAGTAAATGTGAATAATGTTTTCTTTCGCCGAATTGTGTTTTCAAAAATTCTTTAAGTTGGTCCCAGTTATCAAATTCTTTTACTGAGCAAGCTGTTTCGGCTCGCTCCTGAAGTTGACTTTGTATGTATTTAAAAAGGATGTCCTCTTGGTCAGAGGATGCGAGTTGTATGGCATTATCACAATTATTTATAAAAGAATTTAACGATTCCCTATCTCCTTTATAAGGTTTAATAAATTTTAATAAAACGTTTAAAGATATTTCAGTCATATCTATTAAATCTTTTTCGTCTTTTGGCATTTAGTTTAGGTACTGGCTAATACGATACGGTTCACAATGGGTATGCGCTCGGATTACACTGCGCGTAGTCTAAACAATGACTCGGAGGTCTGGTCACAAGGTTGTTGATAAGTTAAAAGTTAAAATTGGTAAATTGAATACAGTTCAGTAGACTTAAAATTATTATAGTTATTAATACAATTTCTTATAATAAACAGATGAAAATATGTTATAGATGTAGAAATTATTTTTAAAGTCACTCACAGGAAAGTCGCGAAATAACTGAAGAGTTTCATTACTGAACAGAACTGAGGCGTTGACCAGGAGCAAGGTGTTATCTGTCGGTGCTGGACACAAGCAGATCCCGTAGGTTGACGTCTGATTACGTCGGCTGCTATGTTGTATGCCACTTATTGCACAATGGACTAAAGACAATGCACTGGACACTTTATTTATCACTGGACGTGAATTTCACTTCTTCACTTGTTTTTTATTTAAATGATATAGAAAGATTAGTTGTTTTGAGATTGATTTTTCGGAGGGTTTTCCAGGATTTTGGAAATCCCTTTACGCTGCCACCAAATGTTAGAAGGGTTTTCAGGTTTCCCTTTTTAAAAAACAATTTTTATTTGCTAAAATAAACACTTTAATTGAAATAGAAATTAACTTCGATTTTACAAGTTTTATGAATATTCGTATCACTTTAGCACTTTCACTTGGAGCTTTATTAGCTTGAAATCTCGAAGATGGATTAGGCTGAACTGAACTGCGCGGGAGCGGCGGTGGTTTATATATGAACTAATGACTGGACTGTGGGGTGAGGTGTGTGAGTCAGATAAGCAATATCGCATACAAGTTAAGGGTATAACAGTACGAAAAGCTGGCAATCCAAATTTCCTGAAAGGAAAGATTATTGTAAGACACTGGTTCATGTGGATCCAGCTTGCCTATCATATACAGCTCGTCTGACAAGTAATTAAAAGTAATGCAAAAGACGGCCAGCGTATTGTAACAAAATAAAAACTATAGCTGATTAGGATTTGCATTTTCATTTTCTAAATGGAAAACCGAGAAAAACTCCGCATAGATATTAAGTCATTGAGATAAAGATTATACAGTGCCTTATCACGAAAGTGACAAGTTCTTTTTTATGTTTTTACGGTCGCTTATTAATAATATTGATTGAGGTAATAATAACCTTCGTGCCATATAGTCATTATTCATTCACTATCGTTCCAGTACTCATAGGGCGGCCGAGGTACGGGTGGTGGGGACGCCCGTGCGTGATTCATAAAATTCCTAAATGCTTCGGCTACGGACAACATCTGATAATGATATCGCCCCCGCTCGGTTGTTGAAGGAAGTTTTTCGTTTTTAATTTATGAATTCATCGAGGCACGTTTCTTTTAGATTGAAAGTTCTTTTTAGTATATAACCGTTGTTGAGTACTTCAGGCTGGATTGCAGCAAAATTTAAAGGTTAACAAGTAAATAAAATTTTAAGTTAAAAGAAAACAAAAAATTAAACCTTTACGCTTATTCGGTTATAGACAAGAGAGATTTCGTTCTTAATAGTAACTTTTGAGGCTATGAAAAGTGTTGGTATTATAAACTTTATGTAAATTTATGTTGCGAACAACAACCCTTTTAAACTTATAAATCATTGTTCATTTTATTTTTATTACAGAAATTTATAGTTTGAAAATTTTAAACAAATGTTTTAAACAGGTTTTGAAACTACTTCATCAGTTGATTTTTAATCAATGAAATAGGTTTAAAGTTCTACAGCTTTTATTGTATTGTTTTAGAATTCTCTTTTCACAAAATATGAAGTTTTTCATTTGTTTCAAAGAAACTAAGATTCTAATTCACAAAACGGTACTCAAGTTTGAAATCAGTTTGGAATCGCTCGATTAGCAATCACCTTTAAATCACATCAAAACACACAAACCTCAGATACACCTGATTCTTAAGCAATAATCAACGTAAACTCCACTTAGTAATATTTGATTGCACTTTGTGACGATTGTCACTTTTCAATTAGGTACCATAAACTATAAAGAAAATTATATTTATTAACGTCTTCGAGTATCCAAGGGACTCTACATACTGCTATAAAGTGTCACTCGTTTTTGTTTGATTAAGCTTAAGTTTTGCTTATTTAATTTCGTCGCTGTAAAATAACTTGCTTTCTATAATTGCGAGAATTATTTAAATATTACGTTCTTTTATGGTGTTTATTTTCTTTTTTGGTTTGTTATTTTACTTCCTCAATATCTATAATTTTTCGATGACGTAATTATCAAAATATAGACGACGAATACAACTAATTCTATGTTCGCTAAAATGAAATATATTTTGTATGTACAATCTTTTAAATTTTATCCGTAATAGATTTACGTTAAAATCGTATTTTTTAAATAACAAATAGAGTCGTGATAGCCCAAAGCGCAACGACAACGAACCTGTCTCAAATTTATAAGGACATAGGGCCATGGTTCGAATCCAGGCGTGTATCAATGAGTTTTTCTGACTTAAGTACATAACTATCACTGACTCCGTGCCGCGGAGAGTACGTTAAGCAGTCGGTCCCGGACGCTGTCAATAGATGGCGGTCGTTACTATCCCCAATCCGCAGTGGAGCAGCGTGGTGGATTTAAGCTCCAAGCCCCTCTCACCCCGGGGGAGGCCTAGGCCCCTTCAGTAGGGTAAAAATGGGCTGATGAAGTGAAGTGAAGAAATAACATATTGCTAAAATTTTGCTGTTATAAAACCTGCTCGCATACATTTTTGTTGCCACCCATATCAGATATTAGGTTCATACCTCTCTGCTTAAACTTTTCATCTAACAGAAATACATTTACATACGATTCAAAGTAGTCAATCATGTTACGCCAAAAGTTTGGCGTGACTTCAACAACATTTAAAATCATAGACGATCATCAACGAACTATGAATTAAAAAAAAAATACTTGAGTATGACTTTTGACGTTTATAATTTTAAATTGTCGAGATTTAAACTTGAATAACGTTTGTGAATTTGGACCTACAACTCTGTATCATCGAAACCACCTTTGCAAGAACACGTAATAAGTAATCCGAGAAAATCCGGATTATGCTCTTAATGTATTCTGTTTTTAAGGTAAAGTTGCGAAATCTGAGATTATTCAAAGCCGAAGAAATACAAATTTAGTCCGAAGTGTCGTTAGGAATTTATGTTTTCATGAATTCTTACAGCTTGAATATAGAGTATTCGTTTTACATTAAATCACTTTTTGTAACAGTGTTATTCTTTCAATTTAAAATTCATCCAGTGTACTGAACGAATTATGTGAATAAGTTGTGATATGCAGAAAAAGCTTTAAAAATTTTTTTTCTTTTGAAATAAAGTATACTTCCGTCAAATCTATAGAGTTAGTTAAGAGAGTTCACGGTCATAAAACCTAAATACATTACTATTCATTAACTCTATAAGGTTTCACAACTAGAGATGTAAAATAAAATACAACAAAAGTTTTGTAAAGCAAATTGGATCTGCTGATATAGGTATACGGAGGCCCACAGAAACTTCTTGTTTTGTAGATCAAAATAGATGAAGAAAGTATAGTCGTACCATGAATTCATAAGTCTTAGGATTTAGCCGGCGCAATTATTTTTACGACGACATCACTTGAAATTTGCCTACAATTCAGCATTTTGCAACAGCGCAGGGTCGATCGTTCGAAATAAAATTATGTCTTTGTTGAAGTAAATTTAGGTGTGCATAAGACGTATCTATAAGAAAATCTTTAAAAATAATTATTTCAAGAAACGTTTATTTGATGATAATAATTGTATTTTTGCTTTCAGTTATTACAATTGTGCAGAGAGTACGTACTTGTTTTTATTTTTGTATTTATAATTTATGAGATAAAGACAGTAGAACAGCATAAGTCAGTCTGGAACGAAGAGAAACTGTTAAATCTAGTTAAGTTAAACTTGTTCAAAAACCATAAAAAAAGTATAATGTCAAAAACATAATCCTTCTGATATTATCGCTAACAGCGACTATCACATACAAAACAGGTGGGGTACGAAACAGAACGCCCTTTTGTGCGCGGATTTCGCTTTCGCACAGATAATAATATCCGGTGACACCGTAATACCGGCTCGAATGTGATGCCGAAAGGTCGCGGCTAATGGCTCTGCAGTCCGAAGCGAAATAAATATAAAAGAGCGGGCACGGAGGAGCACCGCTGAATGCGCAGCGAGCGCCATATTGTTTTATTACAAATTGGTTGGACGGAGACCGCCTGTCCTTTACATATACGAGGCTATTAAACTGCGCTGGGCGGCCGGTCACGTGTTAAACTGATCTGATTGAGTCGGCTTCCATACCGCCTTCGGCTACGAAACGTTAGATACCGCCCTGTCAGTTACTTTTACTTGAAATCTCCCGTGAAGTCGGTTTCTTATGTTAACTTCATTTGTATAGAAATGTTTTGATTTTTTTCAAAACACAAAAACTGTCTATATTATTTCAATTTTTTTATTAGAAACCAAAAAGTTTAGAAAGCTTAATTTACATTGTATAGATTAATGGAATAGTCCCATAAACATATCAAAATGTGTTTATCCTGAATTAATACATATTAATAAGGCCGAATTAACGCAGACTTTTAAGCTTAAATTAAATTTACACATCTAGGTAATATGCCACGTCAAATTTAATACAAACATAAAACAATGTTACCAGCTATCGTAGCGTTCTCGTAGCGAACCGAGCAACGACAAAGTCTACGGTCTACGAGAGCGTGGCATACGAAAGACGTGTAATGTCCGAACGTTGGCTTTGCAATGTAAAATATGTAATCCTAGCCGAATGCATCTGTGTAACTAAAGGACACAACCTGATCTCTAGAGATTACTTAGAACTTGCTATTTTTGCGACTTACTTTGTTATTCGAAGGAAAGAGACAAAACATACGTATATATTTCTCTTATACTTTAAATATGTGCTTTCTGACAGTGAAGCAGGTTAAAATAAGAAATTAATTTAGTTGTTAATGAAAGCAAGCAATAAGTTTAATATAACTAGCCTCAGAAAATTCAGACAGCTAATCAGCAAAATAGGGATAATTCAAAAAGTTGTAAACTTAAGTTGTAAAATAATTTTCATTAAAGGTGTTTCTTAAGAGTTATTTCTCTGATTTTTTTAACTTTTTTCATCGCACGGTTGAAAATATGGAGGGAAAGCACATTCTTAACGACTTTAGGAGCTCAATCTGAGAGAAATCTTCACCTAAATAAAAAAGACAGGTAACAACCTTATTGAATTCTCAAAAATGTGTTTAACGATATCTCACACGTTGGTGTGTGTGAAAATGAAATTGAATCCCTTAGTTCAGTGGATGGAGAGTCTCCAAAAAAAATTAATACTTATAATAATAATATGTAGGGCATCTTATATATGGTCCCAAATAATGTAGTTTTCATTTTTTAATTTTTTTTTACATAGTGATAAATTTCAGTTAATTATGACCACGATGGTGTGATTCGAGAAAAAAATAACGATTTGCGATTGAACGTTAAAGTGTTATTTTCAAACATTTGCTATTAATCGGTCTTTATGACATCGAAACTTGTATCGTGATGTTGTATTTTACAGTACTAGGCCTTTTTACTTTACACCAATCACAAACGAGCATTCTGTTTGTGAAGCATGCGTAAACCTCGAAAAGCAACCCGCTCGCGCCCTTAGTTTCCGCCATTATTACATTTGAAGTATTATTTTAATCGCGAATGCATTGAAAAACGTCGGATGGTGCTCGTACTCAGTAAGCTGGCTATTATAGTCACGGTTTATTATAAACACTCGGCTTCGCCTCGTGTCTATAAACACCTCGACTATGATCTCCAGCTTATCTTACTTGTATCATATGTACTATTGGATGTTAGTGGATTGTTTTCGTGAACTTTATTTGTGAAATTATTATGTCTAAAATATCGTTCCACGTTTTTGTGGTTATTTTTATGTTATTGTTTTAGATCTCAACTAAATATATTTGATGACCACATGGCCTAGTGGGTAGCGACCCTGCCTACGAAGCTGGAGGTTCCGGGTTCGAATCCCAAGTCGGATCAGTATTTATATGATAAATATTGATACTGGTACTGAGCTTGGTTGTTATATGTATGTGTTGTCTTCGCTTGGTACCCAAAACACAAGCTAATGCTTAGTTTGGGGCCTAGACGTTATTGTCATGTATACGTTATTATTATTATTATGTAAATCTTATAATACTTTTGAGTACATATAGTACGAAATATTTGCCGAAACCCCAGCATGTACATTGCCCGGTATACGACGTGTGGCGCATCGAAACGCGAAACTACGTCGACACTATAAATATTTCCAGCTAGCATGAGACACGAACGGCACCCGAATAAAATATTCCTGATACGACCTATACATATTAGATATTTGTATATGTCACTGCGAATATTTGAAATGCCGCTTAACTTATGATACACTAGTGCATGTGGACTTCACGAAGCTTTCTGGAGAAAGTACGATTCTTTCGTCAGCCAATGTTAATTACACCACTGTCGTTCGTTAAATATTAGAAGAAAAAAAAATCATTTCTAATTAGATACGTTAGGTTAGGTTTGTTTACTTCGATGTAAGGAACGACGCAGATAGGAGTGAAGAGACGCCCAGAAACCTTATAAGAAATTTGGAATTCAGCCACGATAGGTCGATAGTCCACCGTATTTAAATTTGCCTACAAATTTAAATACGGTTAAACAAACCTGATCTAACCTATTAGATCAGGTTTGTTTATGTCTACGTGAAGAGCGAAGCTGCGTAAAATTACGAGCTGTCCAGTAGCCTATGATAAATTTTAAATTAATCACTTAGTTTCAGTGAATAAAATAATTAAACGCTAGCCATATTATTACGCCATCCATACAAGCACTGGAGAATATTTACACAATGACTGAATAGGTGTTTCTGAAATTCTCGAAGTCGTCTTGGTGTGTATAAACATGCAGGTGTATATCCAAATATATTTAAATAGTAAAATATTTTGGTCAAACCAACGAAATTGGTGATTGTCAACATATACAGGTGTGTATTAATGTTCTCAAACTTGGGTCGATAAGGATAATACATACAAATTTCACTGAAGAAATTGAAACTCAGTCACACGCCGCCAACAGCTAAGTATATTTAGGTACTCGTAAGTCGTCACTTTGTGCGTGAACCGATAAAATTTTCTCACATAATTTTGTTAGAAAGTTATATCGTTACTGGGTTTTACTGCGTCTTCGCTCGTACGGTTTTCACAATTCGCATCATTTCGGTTTCAATATATACATATTTGAGACAGGTTCGTTGCGCTCTGGGCTATCACGACACGCCTGTCTCAAATTTATAAGGCCGTAGGGCCATGGTTCGAATCCGAGCGTGTACCAATGAGTTTTTCTGACTTAAGTACATTAACTATCACTGACTGCGTGCCTCGGAGAGCACGTTAAGCAGTCCGTCCCGGACGCTTTCAAAAGATGGCGGTCGTTACAATCTCCAACCCGCAGTGGAGTAGCGTGTTGAATTTAAACTCCAAACCCCCTCCTCACCCTGGGGGAAGCCAAAATCTCTGCAGTGGGGTAAAATGTGCTGATGATGATAACATAAAATAATATTAAACATAAATTAAAGTCATACTAAGCAGTTTTTAATATTTGTCATTTATGTGCAATTGCCCAGCTTCATATTTGCAAGAAACAGTTGATTGTATAATAAGTACCTAATTTTCAATTAATGTTGGGACGCCTATGATTGTTATATATAATTTAAAGCTATACAAATGATGTGAATGTCATCTCGATGACAACTGCATTATTACAAACCTCTATGGTTTTTCGATGCAGCTTTTTTTATAATGATTGTGAATGAAAGTGAACTTTGGTATGATAAATAATTTAAAAGATAATTAAATATTGAATCAGGTTAGGAAGAAACTCTTTTCGTAATTCATAAACAAATTTAATGCGTTTTGTTTTCATAGTTCAATCACATATTTTATTATAATTATTAAAATATTTACATGCCATTTTGTTCGATAACTTGTTGCCATTTTGTAAATAGTGAAGTGATTCCGTTGCTGCAGAAATTTTGGGGTATGTGGTTTAAAAAATGCTACAATTAAATTTGACATTCCTTTCTTGATGTTAATCGTACGAGTATACGTGTACTATCTAAAGAATTATGAAGAGACCCAAACAAGTGAAAATGTGATGGCGCAAAGTCAGATGCATTAACACTTGCTACTCAAACTCTCAATTTATCCTGACTGGTTAAAGATGTGTATTGTCTGGCTTTATCATGATGAAACACTACACCTTTTCTACTGGGCCAATCTGGCCGTTTTTTTCTCAATTGCATGCTTTAGTCTTATCAGCTGTTCGCAGTGACCATCCAGATCGATGGTTGTTCATAATGAGCGATAATTTTCCAATTTTACTAAATACATAATATTGAACATCACTTTATTAAACGCTAATCCGGGGTTTGTCTTAGTCTGTTGAGCTTGGCCGCCCTTTGACATCTTTTGCATACGTTCTTATTATCAGTGTCCACTTATCACTATTGTATTTAAAATGGCACATTAGGTTTCTTTCGGTGAGCTTTATACCTAGAGTATGTCAAGTGAGTTAAAACTGTTATTAACTATTAACTGTTACTGTTAATTCCGATATAAATTCACATTTTATATTTTATCATGTTAAGGGATACATTTGCGAAAATCGCGTTACATGGTTTTATTAGTTTATGACCGAAGGGCCAAACTCCAATTTTCGTTGACATAGAAACTCACGTTCCCCATTTTATCCCCTTAGGGGAAGACTTCCGTAAAATATTTCCTTATAGTCAGTGCTTACGTCAAAAAAAAACTTACTCTCTAAATTCCATGTAATTAGGTTTCAGCTGTTTCAGGTCGGCGTTAATGAATCTGTCGGGACATGTTATAGTACAGTGTACAAGTAGATAGAGTTTGTACATACATAATTTGTGCAGTTAACAATTTCGAAAGTTTACGCAAGAAACCTAAATATATCTGGAAATAAATAAACAGACAGACAATAAATACCATATATCACTCCCGACAATTTCTTTTTCACGACTGCGAAGTTTCATTAACATCGGTTCAGCCATTTCGGAGATTAGAATGAACAGACAGGCAGACCCTACAATTTTATATATGTATAGATACGTGTTCTTCTCTCAAAAAAATCGACTAAATACAAAAAAATAACACAAATGAGTTGATTTTTAAAGTGGTGAACTTCCAAAAAAATAACTGCTGTAATTATTAGAAGAAAGCAGGACGAAATAAAAAATTAAATTACTGAAATATAAAAATAAAGAAAGAAAATTGTTTGTCTTGTTCCAGATTTACATTATCAACCGAGGCCACCGGTCCCTGAAGGTACGTTTTTTCATTTGATTACCGTTAAATATTTACAAATTTACTTCGCTGGGTTTATTAATTTGTCATTAGTCGTATCCGCAAAGTATGTATCGAAGCCGGGGGCCTATTCTCAGCTCTATGGTTACGTTGAATCGAAAACAGGAAGATTCATATATTATTCGTATTTCATTTACAAACTATAATTGCCAGTAATTACAAGACTGTTGTTTTGTATGAACGTTAGGAAACAACGCTAATGACCGTGCTTTTTTGACTAATTATTTTTACATAGACATGCCTTTAATTAGTCACTTTATTTTAATTATAAATAAAATTGAATTGCTTTGTTGTTAGTTCGTTAAGAGTAAGTTTCATATAATACGGGTCACTTGCTCACTTTACATTTGTTTTATTTTTTTGTATTATGGTATATCATCATTCATTATCTTGGTCTGATAATAATAATTCATACAATGTTATTTGTTGTCGTTACAAAAGTCTAAACTACCCAATTAGAATAATACAGTAACTATCCAATTTATAAAGTTAAAGCGATTAATATGTCAACTTAGATAAAAAAGTAGGAAATGACTAGAAGCCCTCTTCTGCGTTTGCCGTCTAATTATTCATACCCTAGCTAGCTAGTGCGAGATGGCGAGCTTCAGTCCGCGAGGTCCCCGCGCGCCGGTCTTCACCCCCGCAAAATTGAGTTTGACATTTTCGATTCTGTGAAGTGACATTTCTGACTATTAAAATCAAACGCTGCTATCAAATTTATTTACTCTATGACTTAGATAAATAATTACTGACGTATTCATACGTTATCCGTATAGTTGATGAGTTTTGTCCAATTAACAAACAATGCCGATGACCTTTATGGTTAATAGTAATATAATCCTAGAATATAATAGTGCTATCTCATTTAGGATTATTGTTTTCTGTTTCTAGACTTTGATCCTTCTACAGCCATGGTGACAATGCATATTTACGCTACTATTTTAATATCAGTACCTTGAGGACTATTATTATTAAATCACCAAAAAAACAGTAATTTTCTTAATTAATCTGTGCCTTTATCCGTCTGTCAGTGGTCTCTTGGTTTAAAACGGCTGGTCGCATCGTATTTCACTTTAAAAGACATATTATATTTATTATATGTACGAATTGACTAGAAGCAAGCACTCTTCTGCGCTTACTTTCTAACCGCTCTTCCTCTAGTTAGCTGGTGTATATTTGACAAATTTCCGTACAGTTTCATTCCGTGAGTCGCCCGCGCCAGCCGTCATCCCCGCGAAATTGCGTTTGACCGTTTTTGATACTGTGAAGTGACATTTCTGACTATATAAAAATCAAACGCTGTTGTCAAATTTATTTACTCTATGCAAAGTATAAAATTTATTTTAAAATGCATCTGAAAACATGAAGATTCATTTTTGTTAAAAATCTGAAATACAAAATAGGAGCGTGCTTTATTTCAGAATGTAAAGGGTAACATTTTTGATAGTACTACTATTTTGAAAACTCGTAATTGTTGAAACCCCCAAGCTTATGTGAAACACTCGGTAAAATCTACATGTTTTTTAAATTTTGTAAAGTTAAATAACAGCTTACAGTCAAAGAAACCGAGACTTTAACGTAAAATCCATGCGTCGCTATGACTACTTATTTTTTATTCTCTAGACCTTAACATTCAACTCATAATTATCACTCGACTGTTACTTTAAATCTATTTCGTAGCGGCTCACACTTCATTTGTCAAGTACGTCTTTTACATTCGAAGGCTCGATCATTCTAGCGCTTTCAAGAAAACTCCCATCATAATAAAATTACCAACTCTTGATTTTCATTATTCTGCAACTAAACTAGTGATGGAAAAACGTGGATAAACGATGCAACGTTGAGAATGATAATATCTAATATCGAGGCACATAGGTAATAATGTTTGTACCAATGGATACTTACTTAACCGAACTTATGCCGAACATAAAGTTCATGAATCTCCATGCATTTGACTCTGACCTATAAAAAACAGAGGTCAAAAGCCGAAGAAATAAATAAATCGAGTGTATCTCATTCTTCACGGAATTCTAGAATTCATTTAAACGAAATTCATTTTAGTACTTAAACAATTATTCTCGTATTAATTGAGTACAAAACGGTCATTAATCAATTCCCATTTCGGGAGTGCTTTGGCCCGATAAAAAGATTGCGAAGAAAATTGTATCGTGTTAGCTCGATGAACCAATAATCAATATATCCCGTATTCGAACATAGTCGAGTTCCCAAAGTCGTGCTCTCCCTTGTGGGTCGACTCATTTAGTGATGGTTCATATATTACTGACTTGTAGTCAGATAGTTGCAGTAAGTTACCGTTAATAGGTATATTACAGTAAAATATGTAGTGAAACCTATAAAGATTGTTAAATAAGTTACACGACTTAAAAATGTATGAAAGGACAAAGAATTTTCAAGGAAAACTTAAGCACTGACTGACACAGTCGTGTCAGATTATAGTTTTCACTGTGCTGTCTTAAAATTTTATTAAATTTTGTCATTTAAATTATTTTAATTATTCTCATTTAACCAATTTATTTTTATTTTATTCAACCTTTTAATAATTTTCATTTATTTGAATGTTTCGGTCTAATTTTGCAAGCTAATTTGTAGCCATTTCCTCCTGACATATGAAAGTCATATTTTGCACAAATATGTGGTTTACATGACAATGTAATAATCTGGTGACAAGGTCCTGCTGATGCAGCCGGAATCGTCTCCTTAGGAGGGAACTCCTCAACGGTTAACCTTTTGAGTAGAAATTATATAGATATGTATGACGTAGATGACAATTTATAAATATAGTACCATCGACCTGATCTGATGACGAAACTGGATAATAGATAACAGAATCCATCAATGGCTACAAGTAATGTTTCCGATTTTGACCGAGTTAGTTGCTTTCACGGGCACTTTTCGTAACTTTTAGTGACGATAGTCTAATAATAGAACTGGAAGGTGGACAACACAAATCCATAGATTTATTATCACAAGCTCGTTTCATAGCACTTGATAATGAAGTACTGATGATGGAGCTAGAAGATGTATAACAGAGCTGATGAATGGTTATTGGTAAACCTACCGAGGTTGGGTTCATTGGATTTGTGTGTGAAGCACTTTTCATAACACATGGACACGGGGGCCTGATGATGAAGTTAGAAGGTGGATAATAAAGCTCATCAATAGAAATTACTAAATGTACCGAGTTCGAGCTCATTGGATTTTTATTCACGTGCATTTTTCATAGCACTAAGTATCGAGGATCTGATGATGGAGCTATAATGTGAATAATAGAGCTCATCTATGGCTATTAATAAACCTACCAACTTTTACTCATTGGGTCTGGGTTCAAGAGTACTTTTCGTAGTACATGATGAGAGGATCTGATGATGGAACTAAAAGGTGGGTATAGAAACACTTCAATGGTTACTCGTTTACCACCTGTAGTGCCTTCGGCCAGTCTGAGTAAAATACCTACCAAAGGTCGAAGAGGGGTACTTGCGCAGGAGCTGAATGTGTAGCAAATATACATAATGATACTAACGTACCACCCTCTGGACACGGATAAATTTAGGCATATAACAAATAAAAAAGAGATTCTCATATTAATAATGTACAATGGAAAACAAGTAAAAAAACTTAAAAAAAAATGTAGCTTTCATTTTAAACACTAAACTAAATATTAATAATGCTTGTTTTAAAAAAGATTATTTTATATATATTTTAATTGAAATTTTTCTAGAAACCTCGCTGGAATTTAGGAAGTTGATGACTTGTGTGTCAGTGGACCTGCAGGTCAAATTCGAAATCGATTTACTTGGTAGATTAAGCCGTGTTTGAATAATAAACATCTGGGTTCATTTCATTTGTATGACAGTAAAATAAATATATTACTCTTCAAACACGATTTTGGTTATATTATTTTTGTAATGAGCATGAAAATTTTCTGCAAAATATTCAATTTATGTTTTGATTTAAGTTTATGCTGGCTGATTTACAAATATACCTATATATAGTAACTTTGTAATCGGCTTTTCCCATTTCTATTCTCGAACTCATAGCACATCTGTTAATAGCGAAACCAATAAGAATAATTCGTATACGTTTCTCTTTGGTAACTACCTTTACTAATAGTTTTATTAGTATTTATTCAATATTTATAACTATTTATATATGTCTATAAATAGTTCTATTAGTAATAGTCCTAATGATTAATTAATCATACTTTAATTAAAATTTAATTACTTATATGTTATTATTATTACTGTTACTAACTCAATATTTTTCAAGGAACGTCTAGGAATTACTATTATTGTCTTCGAATAAAGTACTCGAATTCAGATCCAATCCACAAAATAGGTAAGAACATTTACGTGCAGCGACGGGCTCCGCATGCGGTTCCACGTAAATCGGTAGCTGTTTAAGACATCCTAATCTTCGTTTTGTGAGCTTAGCTTATACTAGAGTTACACCTTCATGTTCATGCTACTAGAACAACCGATGCTCATGGAAACAAAAGCGCTCTTCGCTGACTTTTAGACTCGCATGGCACGACCAATGTCCTGACTCCTTGCCTTTAGTGTATTTTTGAAGTTATTTGCAGTCTTTGTACTAGGGGGTGAAACAGAACTGCTAGTGCTTACTTCATATTGATTGACATCTGACTTTTCGTGACATACATTCCAAGGCCCTCTCCTTTTTACCCTCCTTCTAATGTGAATCGCGAATTCCTTCCAGTACCAGTATGGAAAATAAATGGAAAAATATTTTGTCCGTCCTCGTTAGCATGCCATTAGGTAAAACTGAATTATAATTCTTATTTTTCCTCGGAAAATTGGTGACATTTCACGACACTTTATAGCGTATAATTATGTTACCAAAAGAAAAGCATTTAAGCACAATTCACATTCATTATTTCCAGTCGGTCATTTTACTGGGGATTCATACAATAAAATAACATAGGATAAAGCAGTATTAATACACACGATTCCCTTTCTAGTATAAACTGCAAATACCTGTAAAAATTTATGTATTAAACGAAGAGTTGTGGCGTACTAAATTAAATGCAAAAGTCAGCGAAGAGCATTAAAGTTTCGTTGAAGCTTTCATATTCTGGCGAAGCGTCTACGAAGCACATGTAACACTACGATTAGTTTGTGAGCTTACCCAGCGAAGCCCCTGTTTTACGTATATTTTCATACTTATCTGGTCTGTTATAACTCAGCTGATTTACACAAAATTGAAGCAGATGTCTCGTCAAAATACTACGTGAGTTTAAAAATCTTTAATTAATAATTCTTGATCGTGCGATTGCTGTACCAGATCACACACAGTCCACTAACTGGAATTTGAGTTTTTCTTTAGTTTGACCAGTAGTTCCTTCAATGCGTACGGACAGTGAGTGACAGACTGTCGCCGCAGTACGGGCCACCCAAATTGCTTTGTTCGCAGTCGTCCTTCAGTTCGCCTCTCGGCGAGGGCGCGTCCCGTAAGACATTAGTGGGCGACGCACACTGCCTTTATCTATTATTTTTGGCTTATTTCTTTTGGGATTGTAGCAAGGACAAAATTATTCCTGAGTGTCGATTTTTGTACGCTAGAAGGGTCTTTTTATGCGAAACCCGTCTACTAACTAATTATAAATCTTGTGGTATTATTATGACTTTGGATTTTAGTTACTGTTTATGAAATGAAATGTCTATAAATGAAAAAAAAAAGCGTAACGCCAACGTTAATTTAAAATAAATATATTAATGCTAATAGTTTTATCCGCCGACCAAGTTAGTATCAAACAGGGTATTTAAAAAAATCTACAGATTTCGCGCTTCTCGCAACTATAATAATAATAATAACACAATCACAACAACGTCTAGGTCCCAAACTAAGTATTAGCTTGTATTTTGGGTACCAAGCGAAGATAACACATACATATAACAACCAAGACCCGGTGCCAGTACTAATATTCATCATATAAATACTGACCCGACCTGGGATTCGAACCCGGGACCTCCAGCTTCGCAGGCAGGGTCGCTATGGGAGGACATTGAAAATGAACATCAAAAATTTAAACTTATAACACAATTTTATCAATTTGTCGAAAACGTTATGAACCAATTCCCAAAAATTTTGTACTACAGGTACGATGCCCCGTGAGCTTTTGCATCTTTCGGCACTACTGCCTTTCGTGTACCTTTATAACTTTCTAAAATATAGCCGAACCTCATTCTCCGGGATAACTGATCTGATATTCATTCAATGAAAAGGGCACCTGCCTAGCCCACAGTTTTCGACCGATTTCAAAATTTATTTTTCCAAACGGTAGACAATCTATGTGCTTCAGAAGCCTTTTTTTTCGATTGGCTTCAACTTTTGTCCGAAAAATCGAGGAATTTCGACTTTTTTTTTCACCATTTTCGATTTTCCGCTATGATATCATACGATGCCCCACAAACTCCTGCATCTTTCGACACCACTGCCTTTCGTATAATAAATATAGCCGAACCACAATGCTATAATTCCTTAATCCGAATCTATCTTATATAAAGAAGGCCATAGTAGCATGTGCGTGTTCATTAATAATCACGTATATCACTTGGCCAGCATATATTATAGTATTTTAAAGTTAGTGCGTTCCTTTCTAAGGCTATGAGATGGTTGCCTCAAAATTTTGACACTGTATTCAGGTCGTAGCTTCTGATTCCAACACTCTTTATAAGTGGTCAATCCAGTTTTCGCATACACATGATTACTATATAAAATTATTGTATTTCTTTATTCGACAAAATAGTGCTATGTAAATTGGTATCACCAATGCCAGTATTTACATGCCTTACAGTGTGGTCGTCAACAAAGATATACTTATGTATTTCTGTGTTGACGTTCACACTGTATTTGTAAAACAAATATATAGCCAATGTTACTCGTTGGTAATCTAACTTTCTGTAGGTGAAAGAATTTTTAAATCAGTGTGCAATTGTGTAGTCCGCGAGCAGAGCCGCAAGCAGAAAGCTAGTTTGAAAATAAAATTTAGCCTATGTTTCTTGCTGTTAATCTAACTTTTTATAGGTGAAATATTTTTAAAATCAGTGTGCAATTGTGTAGTCCACGCTAGCTACTACTACTACTTGAAAATTTTTGAGTTTGAAAATTAAATTTAGCTTCTGTTACTTGCTAATAATGTACCTTATATAGGTGAAAGATTTTTTAAAATCTGTGTGTAATTCTGTAATCCACGCTAGCTGCTACTACTAGAAAGCTCGTTTGAAAATAAAATATAGCCCTATTACTTGCTGATAATGTAACTTTTTTTAAGTGAAGAAAGAAATTTTTTAAATTTATTTTATAATTAAAAATTATAATTAAATTAATTTATAAAATACCACTTTTAGAAAGTCAGTTTGAAAATAAAATTAATCCTATGTTACTCGCTAATAATGTTTCTTTCTATAGGTAAAATAATTTTTGAAATCGGTCACGTCGTTTTTGTATTTATTCGTTACAAACATACAAAAATAGAAATTTATCCCTATTTATAATATTAGTGTAAATGACAAAAATTAAAAATAACAATAAATAAGATTACGAAAAACGACACCCTAGATATAAAATTACAGAATATATACAATTTATTTATTATAAAATTTTCATATTCGTACCCTCATTCACTGAGTACTATGGGTTTTTTAATAAGAAGTCTCTGAAAGCGCCTAAATGCTTTGTCCGTTTGTCCGGTTCATAGTTGAGTAGATAGCCGGGTCATTGCTACGAAGGTTTTTCTCAGCGAGAGTCAAGCAACAAGCAATTATATTTAATCGTCCACTTGATTGATGTTTATTTAATGTGACTGGTTGGAATACGGAAATATTTGTTCTCGTGAATTACTCCATAGAGGTAAAGAGAGTAAGTACATCGTCATTAAGTCTCTGTAAGATTATTTTTCATTTTCGCCAGTGTTCGAAGCGCCACTTTTAAATAACTACTACTCACTTAGTAATATCCGTGAAATTTTCCCATGGGACAACGCCCTTATGACATCAACGAGTAGAAGTGCGCGAAATTTTCGACGATACTACTGGTTTAATTTTTGTAACGCGAAAACCGCACCACTCGATCTACTCAGAGTGTGCTAACGTGATTTTATCAATCTAGATTTGAGTTTAGTGTGCGCCCAAGGAATCTGCACTACAAGGCGTAGGCACTGCAGTTTCTCTACTAAAAAAAAATATATTATATTTAGTATCAGCCCATAAACCATGAGCTATTGATATAGCTGCCCACAGATCTCCCTTATACAACATGCGGGCTTCTTATAACCACATGCTACAACTATCACAGTAGTATCATACGCAAACAGTACACATAGGCCAGTTATAAAATGCACTAGGATATTTATAAACGCCAAAACAGCGTATTTCTAAGAGTGGAACTCTGTAAAATATCCAGATTTACCATATCGTCATACGCCTTATTTATTTTACCGTTCGATTGTATTTTTACCACCTGCTTGGGATCCCGTAAAAAAGATTCATACAAACATTTTATATCCTTAACCCGACGTTACGTGCAATCAAATATCTTGTCTGTCGCAGCCGTACTGGACATTTTTTGTATCTATGCGTATTAGTTTTCTGTCAGGAAGTTATATGTTTCTAGCAGTTTCATTAAATGGGGCGATACGATTGACTCCCCTATTTTGGATATTGTTGGAACTATCGTTACATTATTAGGCCTATCGTCTATACATTAGATTATTACTGTACATTTTAATCGTTTCTTTATGTTACGAGTATATGGGGGTGAAATGAAAGGTGAAAGCAACATTTTGACAATCCCTTGTCAGTACATTTATGAAAATATAATTTATGTACATAAAAACTTAAATGCTTTCTCTAGGGTGGGTGATAGCCACAAATTAAATACAAAACATAAGCATATGTTATCGATTCCCAGGTTCAGACTCTCAAAGGTTAATAATTCTTTCATGTGAAATTGTATTAGTTTTTATAATAAAATTCCTTAAGAAATGTTGAACATAAATTCAAATTACAAAGCAAGTTAAAGTCCAACTCGTGAAAAAAGCTTACCTACCATTGTATTAGCGAGTATTTAAATGATAATTACGCATGGACATAATATTGTAATAGTTGTAAGCATATTAAACAGGGAGGACTTTCTTGCCGGTTCTTCTCCTTCTAGTTTTGAAACCGGTACCTAATCACATAATCAATTCATTTTGATTTTCAATAAGTGTCTGTAAACATCTTATATTGAATAAAACTTTTTGATTTTGATCAATTTCTATAAATTCCATAAAATTTTTAAATACTGACATTTTTTGATAATAATATTCTGAAAATTTAAAAAAAAATTGAGATTTTACGTCGTCATAAATAAATGTTAGTAAACGTTAGGTAAAATTAAATGTAGTAAAGGTTTTATTATAAACAAATATTTAATTTCAAAAGAAATATATTGTGTGGCATGATTACGTATGTTTCATGTAAAGTGTCAGTTTATGAATATTGTAGACACGTGTATGGTCACATCGATAAATAATTACCATTTCCTAAGCAATAGTTAAAAAACGATTAAAAACTGAAGAACGATTAAAAACTAGTGTGTACCTACTTATTAGTTTGGTACATAGACGTTTTCACGTTCCAGTATTGAAAGTAAAATTACAATGTTTACATCACTAGACCACTAAAGTTGGAATTTTTAAGTACTAATACTTATTTACAGTTTATTTAAAATATTTTAAAATAACTCATTTAAGTTTTGTCCATTTTCTAATTTATAAATTCGTTCAACCGGAAAACATGTTTCACAATATTACGTTAATTAACATATTGTACAACACTGTTTTTGTATTGCAATATGGTATTCATAATTTCGAAATGTAGTTTTATGTATCTTTCGTGAAATCGCTAATTTCAATTATGTTTCATAACAATTATAATCAAACCGTTAATATTCGCCATTTTGCAGATGTTAACGCTTCGTGAAATATAAATCATGTTCATAGTAATTAAATGAATGGGGGTAATCAATTGCATATTTTGGGAAGCGCATATTGTGCACATTTTTGTATACGAATAATATAGTTATCAATAAAGTGTTGACGACGATATTGAAAGTTCTTGGCAATGTTATTCACATTTGGGTATGGAGAGTAAGGTTAGTGAGAAGGCTATTATTTTTTACAATTCTAACAACAACGCAGTCGTGGCTCCAAATAATCCTGTTGCAGAACAGATTTAGAAACAGTCGTACCATTGTGTAGACGCAAATGCTCTTTAAAAACATGTGTGCAATTCATACGTGGTAGAAGTGAAACCTTCAAAAATTTTGGTTTAAAGATAATGAGATGAATGTTAAATTTCGGGAAGTTTCACTATTTTGGACAGTAAAATCATCAGTATACGTAATGGATCTATCATTTTTCACATTCAACAACGTTTTTCGGCGTGCACGAAATTCACGAACACGTTCCATTGAACTTCTTGCTGTCTTTTTAATTTTGTTTTTTCTCTTTTTCCCATAATCGTGACAATATTCTGCATTTGTTTTCGGCACATTTGAAGAATTTTATTAAATAATACGTACACGTATACAAAACACCACGGTTGTTGTGATGCCTTTTCTCAAGCTTTATACTACGCATGCGCGCACAAAACGCGTATTAACACACGTACAACGCTTAGGCCCAAGCAAACTCCCACTACATCTTGGTAAACACGAGTGGAGGGGGTACGAAGCAGAGCACAAAGAGAACCAAGAACATAAGAAACACTGTATAATGCTTTCTATCTCATTTTCTCCTACGTTAAATCTTATGAATGGAATGGAACGTGTTAGTGAATTTTGTGCACGCCGAAAAACGTTGAATGTGAAAAATGATAGTTCTATTACGCATACTGATGATTTTACGGAACCCTGAAAATTTGTTGATTTTTTACTAGATTGCTTGTGATCTGAGGAAAACGTAATATTGATAAGCATTTCATTCACAATTTTTCGGTACAAACATTAACACACTGTTTAATAATTTAAGGAGGGAGGGGACACGTTTTTAACGAATTTAGTTTGTAAAATATTCGCCTAATATTTCATTGAATAATAGCTAATGATAGGACATCCCACAACACAAAGTATAATTTAAACGGCTTAGACGGCGACTGAAAAAAAAAACACGTTCCGGTGAATTTCCTAACTTGTTCCATTCACAGGGCATCCGCCGTCATTTTTCCTCATGTCCCCATTTATCTCGGTTTCTCGTAAAGCAACGGTGCGGGTTCTAACATTTTATTTGTCTCTTACAAAATTGTTATTTCCGACTCCTTCTTTCGTTTAAACTGTTTCGTCTACATCTCTTATGAACTTATAAACGTCAAGGAAATAGGCTCGCGGCTTAAATCTAGCGCTCGACGTCCCGTAACTTACACACGTATAAAATATTGTTACTATTATATAAAAATAAAACCCATTCATATATTATGTTCATTTTTTACTCGATTACTTTTTATGTGGTTGATGGAACAAGTTCGACAAGATTGTCACACGACAAGCAGGTAAGAAACTGCAAGATTACTTTAGGTCCTTAAAGTGGTGACATTTAGAAATAAAAAAATTACGAATTATTAAAAGCGACGACCGCTTAGCCTAGTGGGCAGCGACCCTGCCTGCGAAGCTGGAGGTCCCGGGTTCGAATCCCAGGTCGGGTCAGTATTTATATGATGAATATTAATACTGGCACCGAGTCTTGGTTGTTATGTGTATGTGGTGTCTGCGCTTGGTACCCAAAATACAAGCTTATGCTAAGTTTGGGACTTAGGCGTTGTTGTGATTGTGTGTGTTATTATTATTATTATTGACAAATCCAATAATAAATGTAAGCGATGTAGAAATTGAGGGAAAACTATAATATGAATACTTTCCATTTAATTAGTCTCTGTTAAGTTGCAATAGCAACGTTTTATATGAGTATGCTAGTTACGAATGTAAAATAGTCCATTTAGCTATAATAAGTCATGTAAAGTCGACGAAAAACAACTAAAGACCTTTTGTTCACATCGAACATTTATAACTATTTTCTTATATATAAATGTAATTTTATAATCATTATTACAGGTATGGAAAATAGTAATTTTTACTTTATTGAGTAAACCAGTCAAGTTACCAATTTAGTAAATTTAACTAAATCACTGTATTATAATACATTAGGTCCTTACATATGGAATCAGGGCCTTGTCCAACTGAATAATTCGATCTCAAATATCTGGCGTTCGGTTAGGAATTCCTAATTTACATTTATTTCAAATTTCGTACAGTTAGCACGCGCGCTTGAGTGTCGTCGCGCCCGTAGTCGCGCCGGGGCAATCGTGGAGGGCATGAGGGGCAAAAGGCGCCCGCGGCTCGCCATCACCGCGTTGCCTGCGGGGCTTACCAGGCCGTAGCTGTGGGTCGCCCCGCAGCGCGATGTGAAAATCAGCTATATTTTAAAAACCCGATAAAATATAAGAACCTATTATTAAAGTTAAATAAATCTGTTTTAGCCACTTTGTATAAATAATAATATTTTATACAAAGTTAGCGAAAACAGTACCTACTCAGCGAGGCGCTAAATGTTATTTAAATTGAAAATTCCATTTTAGCAGATATTTTGAATGTTACGCAAAAGAATATATTAAAACACTCATAAAATTAACTACCCCAATGTTATAAACAAACACTCCCGGGTTCAATACGCATGCAATGAATAACCTTCGTATAATTTGAGTATATGATTCGACTGTACATTCATTCATTATGAAACCATTCGAAAGACGGACAAATTATTTTATTTGAAAAAAATCTGTTTAGTATGAAGTCACATTTAAACTATTACGAATTAGTATATGCGAAGAGGCTTAGTTAGGCCCATTTAGATAATACAAGTACGATAGAGGGAAACCTTTTATTCGAGCAAAATCGCGTCTTATCCCAGATTCGTGATCAAGATTGAATGTGATGTAGGTAAGCAGGAAAATGCCAATGCTCTTGTTGTGTCCACTTGTTCTCTATATTCCTTATTTCGTAGGCCAGCAAAAATATATAATGTTAAACGACTTACTGATTTGTAAGAAATGTGTTTTACCTTTATATAAAATAATAACTGTCTATAATGCAGTATACACGTATAGAGAGAATTATTATTTTGTTTATATATTTTATTAATAAGGATTAAAACTGATTGAGGTGTCCTTACAAGATCGCTGAAAGTTTAATTCTTCTGAACACGCGTTCTTTGAAGGTTCTTTTAGGGTTCCCAATCCAAAGGTACCCTATTACTAAGGCTCCGCTGTGCGTCTGTCACAGTGCTGTATCGTCTGAACTATAATAGGCAGACACTTGAAATTTTCACAAAGTAGGTATATATTGCTACGACCGCTATAACAGAAAATAATAAAAATAAAATAAAGTTAAAAATTAAAAGAGAGTCCTTCCCATACAAGAAACGTGTTTTTTTTTGGAGTTTTTAGTAATTAGTGGTTGAGAGATCGTTGCTTACACTTTTGCTTGTCATAAAGTGTGTACTAGTATAGTCGCTATAAACCAAATAATAAAAATTAAATACGGTAAAAAATTAAAGGGGTCACCGTACAAGAAACGTGTTTTTTTACATTGTATTAGTAGTGCGGAACCCTTTGTGTGCAAGTCCGACTCGCACTTGTCCGGTTTCTTAGCTCTCAGGAGAGTAACATAAGATTTATGTATATAGTAAAATTAATAAATGACTTGTGTCACAGCTATTTTAGTGGTCTGTGAATATTATATAGTTTCGTTTTTATTTTAGAATATTACAACATTTACAAAAATGATTGTGTTATCTACTCCCGTATAGTAAAATTCCAATTATGAAATTGACAGCAGTGTCGGAATGGGGTCATATTAACGTCGTTTTTCATTGCGGCACTTCCAACAGTATCGAAACGCGAATATTCACAATAAAACCGAGCCACAGGCGATCACTCCCATTATACCACATACAGCCTAATAAAACGTAGAAATTCCACCGCAAAAAAAAAAACTAACGAAAGATTTTCGGATTTTTTGGTTTACTTGTCCTATGAGACCTTGTTTTTTGCCAATTTCATAATTTTAGAACAAAAAGAATTGCTTTTAAAAAGTTTTAACTTAGAAGTTTGATTTTCTTACAGCTCCAAGGGTTCGCAAACCTAAGTGTTTTATTTTAAGTTCAACTTGATACCTCTGAGTTTCTGAGAAGAATTTAAAGAGTTTGATAGACGTATAGACAGAAGGAGAACGAAGTGATCCTATAAGAGTTCTTTTTTCCTTTTGAGGTAGGTACGTTACTCTAAAAATGGCGCCGAGGTTTAAGTGGGACGTAAACAACTTCCGTGCATGCATGCTAATTTGAAAAAAAAAGCTATCGTTCGGCAAAACTTAAAATATTTGTCACCGATTTTGGCGAAGTATTAAATATTTGATTGTATACATGTAATATATAAATGTGTACTTTGACACCATTGACAGACAGTAAACTTGAAAATAATCCATCCAAAATTACAGAGATAGCAGTTATAGTTACTAACACCTTATTAATTGAGTTTATACATTTATACACACGTCGACCGCTTAGCCTAGTGGATGGCGACTCTGCTTACGAAGCTGGAGGTCCCGGGTTCGAATCCCAGGTCGGGTCAGTATTAATATAATGAATATTGGTACCGGGTCTTGGTTGTTATATGTATGTGGTGTCTTCGCTTGGTACCCAAAACACAAGCTAATGTTTAGTTTGGGGCTTAGACGTTGTTGTCATGTGCATGTTATTATTATTATTATTTATTTGGAAAATGTTACGGCTTAACATTGTACTGAGTAGTAATAAACAAGTAATGTATCAAAACGTCACTTACAGGCAGTATCTTTTTGGCATATTTGGAGGAACGTCCAAAAAATCCTTGTTCACGTTATGGATCTGTTACTCAACGTTCCGCAGCGCGCATAATAACATCAATAGTCTGAAATGATACCTTTAAAAAAAAATATCTGAAAGATTTGAAATAAAATCTTTCAACCAGATGAACTAAAAAGGGTTTTGAATAAAACACCGGTTAAATTTCTTTTATCAGAAGTGTGTACTTAACTTATCCATCTCAACTTTATAAAACTTCTCGCAACAAAATTTGTTATTGTGATTTGATGAAGAATAAATTAGAATAAACCACTGAAAATAAAAAGAACACCGACTTTTCACTCCAGCAAAAAAATATTCTAATCGAAACCCTGTATTTATTTTTTGATTTCGTTAAGGAACGATGAACATAGTACAACGCGTGCATCGGTATCCATAAAGTGGGCAGTCTGGGGAAAAAAATTGCTATGTATCTTGAACTTCCCAATCCATGCTTATACAACGGCCAATCCTTTTATTACAACATCACAACATTAAAACGTCACTTTCGATGGAAAAGTGTGTCTGTAGGCGATATATCGATGAGACATATAAAATAAAATAAAAATTTATCTATAAAACATATCTATAAAAAATACAGTATGCTAATTTAGCATTTATTTCATCAATCAGTAACGAGACCTTATCAAATCTATCTGCAAGGTCTGCGATGACATATTTTCAAGTATCAGATACATTCCAATTATTTTTAATAATGGTTCCATCAGTCAAAATCCATTGTATTTTAGGTAAGTATGAATTTATACATTACGGTTTTTTTGTTACTAAATTGACTTATTTAAGTACTAGCGGTCGTACCCGGCTCCGCCCGGGTGGACTATAGAAACGTTCCACTTCCCATTCTCCCCACCAACCCTCCTCCCTTCTAGCCACTTACTCTCCCCTGCCTCTCTTACCCCATCTCTCCCCTATCAACCTACCCTCTATATTCACTAAAAAATCCGTTTTTTGCCAATGAAAGTCCCATCAAAATTGGTTCAGCCATTTCGGGTATTAGCCCGGAAACAAACATACAAATTTTACATTTTTATAATATTATAGCCTTCCGTCCACGGCTCCGCTCGCGTGGACTACACAGTTGTTTTGTGACCTCTTTTTCCGGAATAAAAAGCAGCTCATGTCACTCTTCAGCTTATAAACTATATCCATGCGAATAATTATAGCGGTCCCGGTACAAGTGTGTTGTCCACGCGAGTGGAGCCTCGGGCGGAAAGTTAGTTTGGGAATAAAATATAACCCTTGTTACTCGGTGATAATGTAGCTTTCTATAGGTAAAAGAATTTTTAAAATCTGTATATAATTATGTAGTCCACGAGAACGAAGCCACGAACAAAAAGCTAGTATCTTTATAAATTATAGCCTATATGTTATTGTGATGTACAAGCTATTATTATTGTAAAGTTTCATTATAATCAATTCCGTAGTTTTTGCGTGTAGAACAACAAATATCCATATACAAAAACTTTCGCGTTTATAATATTAGTAGGATTTTATTTTCTGGGTGGTACACAAAATCTTGTTAAAATTTAACGTGTATAACGTAAATTAACGTTTAACGTAAATTTGCACGTGACCAGTCCTTTTTACTAACGATAGTCGAACTGGTTTGGTCTAGATCATTACCCTCCGCCCTACAAATAATATATGATAACTTTTTAATCGAGATTTAAGTATGAAATGGAGAAGCTAACTAAAATTTTTTACTCGCTATTATTAAAATTTAAGCTAAATAAAACAAAAGTGTGAAGTACTCATGAAAATATCTCTACAAATAAAGAAGTTATGGGACATTAAAGTATCGCTTGCAAAAATAATTTCACTCAGCTCAGCATGTGACGTCACGCTGCCCGAATTCATTGGCATTCAGTCATCCGCGCGCTAACGAGTCGCAGTGTTTTGATTATTTCTATATATAAGAGTAATTTCTCGTGATGGCTGAGATCATTGAGCCAAAAAGCAAACACCGGGCAGATGCGAGTTGGACTTGCCCATCGAGGGTTCCGTACAAAGATAGTACGAATTTATAGTACAAATTAATTTATTTGTACGGAACTCTCGGTGGTCAAGTCCGATTCGCACTTGTTCTTACGTACTTATAATCGATCGTCGAGGTTAAACAACGGTATGCGCGGTCTTATGTTGCATAATTTGTGATGCAGTGAGACGACGCGACACTTGATCGAGTGGGTAGTGTGACGTCACGGGCAGTGAGAAGCCACCAGTCAACCCGCGCGAAAATACATAAATTTAAATAATTTATTTCTCAGTTATTTATTGACGGATTTCAAAAACTCATTAGTTTTGGTCTACATTTTAATTCTATCGAGTTAAAATGATATTTTGAACATCATGAAAGTTCTCCATTGCCTTTCCAGTTACTGGCTATGTGTGGCATACCCGACAGCATATTGACCCATTTGTGCCAAACTAACAAAATTGTAAAAACTAGACAAATGGCTACCACATGAATAAAATGATTTCACAAAAGTGCACGCGTCGAAGCTTGCTTAAGTCAATGAATCGACATACAAATTAGGCGATTTTGGACCGAAATGTAACAGTGAAAAATTGAAAATCCCTGCAAGCAAATTACTTCAATGGTTGAAACCAGGCTTGGCGTTAGAATAATGCCCTAAAAAGAAAATAACCCACAGAAAGGTGAATGTTTAGTGATCTAGTCGTGTGTATGCACTATAGCTTTATGCTGTTACGCACCAATTCATACGGGCTTTTTATCCGTTTGGGAGAGTACACGTAGCGTCCAATGACAATAAAGTATCCTCACGCCAAGATGTACGAGTAACATTGTATGAATACTAACCGAATTAATGTCTAAGATTATCTCTATTTCCTTATAATATGTGATTCGTGGGTCTTCTTATCAAGTTATGACCTGGCATAGAATACAACACATTAAATATTATGTACTTACACTAATACGATTTGTGAAAAAATATACCATAGTGACCAACAGCTTGAAAATAACGCGAAAGTTAAGTATTAAAGCTTAATACTAAAAAAATACTCATAGTCGTATATTTTGAATATCGTGAAAATTGGGTAATTACTGAAAACTTCCGCGTGTTTAACACAAAATATTTTTAATGAAAATTTTACCTAAAATTGTGCTTCAATAATATGTCAGTATTAGAATTTAAAGTGAATAGATTTCTTTATTGGTTTTATTATACAAATGTGTTATATCATACAAACATTTATTCATCGACATTTGATAAAAAATGACGTAAGCGCAGCACTATTTTGAAACGGAACATCACGGTGAAAACTGTCAAATTCCATTAATTTGACAAATTTTTTAGTTCAGTATTTTTGCACCATGTAACTGCATCATTCGTCATTTTAAAAGCCCATCAATTTGTAAAGGCCATTACAGAATCAAATTTTTAATTTTTTTGTTATTATGAATGCACTAGTCTTTTACATATCGAATGCATCGCAAGTAACGTTTCGACATGTTCATAAATAACAAATAAAAAAATTAAAGCTCCCCCACATTTTCAAATTGTTAA
Organism: Luffia ferchaultella; assembly: GCA_949709985.1. Lineage (NCBI taxonomy): Eukaryota > Metazoa > Arthropoda > Insecta > Lepidoptera > Psychidae > Luffia > Luffia ferchaultella. Next base: position 11,718,469 of record OX453240.1, on the reverse strand, counting down.
TAGCATCTAAACCTATGTCAAAGAACCTTATATTTTTTTTTTGCTAAATAGCATTTCAATATGTCTAGTAAATTTTCTAGTATACATTTTTAATTAAAAAGAAATTAATAATTAAAATTCAAAATTAACATTTTCTTTCACGAACATGTGTCGCTAGGTCGTTCGAACACGAATCTGGGTTCTAAAATAACACAATATATTGATTTTATTGGCTGTCTGGAATTAAGTATACAGCGTCCCTTTCGGTGTTATTTTGAATTCTGTTTTGTACTTAATAATACCTCTTTCGCAAACTGTGTAGATGCGATGACGTCAGGCTACTTCACCCCAGTTGAAACAAAAGTATTGTAGAACTTTTCTGATCCCACTGGAAGCTTTATTTTAAATAAACTTGCTGTTTTCCTACTTTAATAAAGTTACTTAAATTGTATACAATATACTAACACAATTTTTCTCACTTGGGGTCCGCTTTCAATGTTCAACTATTTTTTAAAAACTTAATTATGTGATAATTCCTAGATTTTATTTTAAGGGTTGGACTAGAGTTTTAAACTACCCGTTAGATTGCCAGTTTTTTACTAGCCAGTTTACGTCTTTACAGTATAACTTTGGTAATTTTTGAGATATTTTAACTTTCCATTCACATTTTTATTAAATTTTGCTTTGTTTTCGTTTACCGTTCATAGAAAAAAAAAATGTGAACATCTGGATAGATGTACATTTTTCATTCTTTCGAATACTGCATCATGTAATGTTACATACAATTATTGCAGTGGATATACAATTTTATATGCAAATCATAGTACAATTGCATGAAAATCGGCATAATAATGTATGATAATATTAACAATTTATATAAAATTCTATAAACATTCGCATGTGAAACGTTAAGCTTTTTTACATTTGTTGGATGTTTGCTTTTATTGTTGAAACTACATTGATCTGCATGAAATTATGATTGAAAATATTTTAATAAAATTCAAATATTTAGGAAATTAATGATTTTCATTGTAAGCAAATACTTCAAATATGAGTGAACTGGAAATGATAACTCAAGGACCATTTAAAAAATATATAATACCGCACTTGACAAAATTCAATAGCTTAGAATATTTATATAAACTGGTATAACTATATCGATTTACTTTACCTTTTATCTAAAAACCAGAGTTAAATATATGTATATCACATGCACTTTGAATAATTATTTCGGTCTATAGCGCAGTCGTTCCTCTTCGAAATGTTTTTTGATCAAGTACCACCAGAGACAGTTATACAACCTTGTTTTATTGGCAACTAAATTGATACGAAGCCAAGTTCGGAATCGTGAAGAAAATTGGAAATTAACTTTTAGCGAGCATCTACCGACCCGCAGCGACTTCGCGCCCGAAATTTTCTGCACAGAATTTTAACTAGACGATAGATATCGCCGATCCCCGAGGCCCGCTAACACAATGCCACGCCAAATCGGATATTCACATCTTATTTTATCCGTACTTTATAATTTAGTCACAGCTCCGTCTCCCCAGGTAGAAAATTGGAAATTGCGCTATTCTTCTGCGGGCTTCGTGAAGAATTTTCGATATTCTGATTTATATTCTTCGATATTAAAATCTCGCTTTGATTACGTTATATGAGAAATTACACTAACCGTACACAGTGAATTTATATTTCGTTTCAGGTGTTATCTTTAGCGCTGTTTCTGCTAAATTATTAGTATTTTTTTCTTCTTAAATTCAAATGAAGAATATTGTGTAGTGCCAATTTTCCATACAAATGGTGTTAACGGTTGCACTCCATTAAACCTTAACCGATTGATAAAAAAAATGGTATTTAGATCATCAAAAACTAGGTCTTTTTCGAATTTTTTCATTCTTCACAACATGTGAAAATGCAATTATTTTCATGTTGAACATGTTTTGAAAAATGAAAGAGTTTCGAAAAAAAAAACCCTCGCATTTAAGTTTTCTTTTTCTTGCGGTGTAATAAAATATTTAAAATATATATATGTAGAATATAATAAATGTAATCATTTTTAGATTACTTTAGAAATTATTTTATTTATTCAGAAGCATGCGAGAAAACGTTCTGCCGCTGGGGGGCAGAATGTGTTTCTTTGGGCGGCGGCCGGGCACACTGCGCTTGCCCAGCACGTTGCCCGCCGGCAGCCGCTCCCGTCTGTTCCACTGCGGGTCGTACGCATCGTAACCACTGCTATTTGAGGAAAGAGGCCTGCGAAAGAAGATTGAATTTGAGGGTCAAACACGACGGAGAGTGTGGTGAGATTATTTTGAAATACTTTTCCTAAAAAAAAATACAATGTCATAAATAATTCTGTTTTACTAGCCGTAGTAATTGAGTTTAAATAAAACGCTAGAACAACATTTTTAAGAAAGAAATTAAACTCGTGAAAAATTTATATATAAGTCATTAGAACTACGCGTTAAAAAATTACGAAAAATATTTCAAGTACCCATTTTTGTTATCCTTCTTTAAAAAGGCTACGTAAAAATGCAGCGATATATTAGCGATAAAATGATGTAGTTTTATTAACGCTTTACATTATCTCTGGCTTAAGCTTATACAGAATCGTTAGGAAACAAGCTGCAGTGTTGAACTGCTTACTTATTAAATATCTATGATCTGTTAGCAATAACAAATTTTTCGTCTATAAAATAAAAGGATCTGAAAAAACCTGTTGACACACAATTTTCGTTACGAATAAATCAGGGTGACACGACCCCGCGAACGCGCAACGAGTCACGAGGCGGCGTTTTTAAAAATTCACATAAATAAAGCGTTAACGAATCCAGCGGGCGCTTCATCAGAAAACATGAATAACCTTTTACCCCTAAGTCAGCTCATGAATATGCCACCTCGCCCGCGGGTGCGGCGGGAAACGCCAGCGACAATTGCGACCATTTCTAAAGGTTTTCTCTGTCTTTGCTCTCTAAGAAAAGGGGACTTTTTTAAATTTTATAAGCACTAATGCGTTTGAGCGGCGCCGCTGTTTCCTTGTTTTACGAGCCATTGTCTCAAGCGTAATCATGCTCAATGTTATTGTTCTCACTCTACGTCCTTTTAAAGTTTTACTCTTATAAACTCTATGTAAGTATAACAGACTTGTTTATTCGTATACTTCCGTTCGAGGAGTACGTGAGGCTAATGCGATTCCAAGTTGCGTTTGTTTCTCGAACTTTGCACGAAACTTTAATTTGACACGTTTAATTTACACGCCGTATTTTAAACTCTTAAATGCATTGTTTTGTGAATATCTTGAACGATATTTATGCTCGAAATTGTGCATACAATAAACCATTGATTTATAATATAATAATGAACATAATTTGAAATGAACATAATAATAACGTACACTACACGACAACGTCTAGGCCCCAAACTAAGCATTAGATTGTGTTTTGGGTATAGTTCGCCTCAAACTTTATGGCGGATCGGAATACAACGCTACAAGCGTGCTTGCGCAGCTGCAGTCATAGACCTTTCGCTCCACTGCATCCCGCTAAACCTAAAACTGGTTACTGCGATGCGACTTGTGACTATGTTCACACATCCGCCATAAAATTTGATTGGAGCTGTACCAAGCGAAGACATCACATACATATAACAACCAAAACCCAGTACCAGTATCAATATTCATCATACAAAAACTGAACCGACCTAGGATTCGAACCAGGGACCTCCAACTTCGTAGGCAGGATCGTTATCCACTAGGCCAAGCGGTCGTCGAAACTGAAATCGAACGAAAATGAAACGTTATTGCATGTTTGTTATTCATTAATGTTTTGGTGAACCTAATAAAAATTTTGCACACGACAGATTATCGATTGAGTTATTAAATTTGTGGGTGTTTAAGCCTTTAACAAACTAAAACGTAAAATCGGACAAAAAACGGATGAGATAATTGACACAGTTTATTATTAAAGATATTACGTACTAGAATTATATTGTAGTGGTTTTTTAAAACTTGAAACCGACAAACGAACTACGATTTTGGTATTTTCGGACCACAAAGATATTCTTTTTTTTGAGTGCGTCAGTTAATATTGAAAATTCTAGAGATCGTCTATCTGTCTTATCTATCTATCGATCTAGTTAACACCGCAATTAAATCCGAAAATATATCTACAGCGACGGTCCATTGCCGGTTAAGCCTTCTGTCGTTCGTCGCAAGCTCAAAGCAACTCAGTAAAAGAGAAGCGTGAACCTAACCTAGATCTTTTTTCCATTTTTTGAACACACAACTTACATAACTTTAGTGTAAAGTGAACATAACCCTCACTTTAAATAATTTCTCTAAAAGTTAAACTTTAAATACAAAAAAATACTACTTATTTGTGACAGTTAGCCAAATAATATACTTATCTGTTTACTAGGACTAAATTACTGTGACGATATATCTCCACAAGAAAATAATAGTGGCATTCTCACAGAATAATCTATGTTGTCATCACCACCCCTGGCATTACACGTGCTGCGTGGGCGTGTCGCCCGATCGTTGAAAATTAATTGAAACACGAATGCCCTGCGTTGACTGTTACATTTAATTTAGTGGACGTATCATGATTTTTCGGTTTTGTAGGAACATTTCTGTAGATATTTATACTGTTTACTGGTCAATGTTCTGTACTGACTGAAGTGAGTACGTTTTGATTGTACATTACGAATTTCATTACGCACAGAAGTATCGGACCCATGTCGCGGCATATCCTGTCCTGCTGGCTCGCGGTGTACCGTCACTGACGGCCAAGCCGAATGCCGATGTCCAAGAAATTGCCAGCGAAGGAAACCTGTGTGCGGCTCAGACGGACGAGAATACCCATCTGCATGCTTCCTGGACAAACACGCCTGCGAAAATCAATTGAACATCACAATAAAATATCAAGGCAAATGCGGTGAGTGTTCAAAACGCAAACTTATTATTGTTGAAAATCAATTTTCTGTTAAAGATATCGTGTCATCTTCCTATGAATATATATGTGCTAATTCAGTTTGTTTATTCTTTTAGGATAAGGGCTTCCATTTTTTTAGAAAAACAAGTATTTATAGCCATTTCATAAATACTCTATATCAAGGATATATACTCGATAAACTGATAGAAAATATTCACCGAAGAACTGATTCGATGTAGTTACACTCACTCATTACTCGCTTACACTTTCTCGCTCCTAATGAGAAAACTCGGAACTTTATAATAACAACAATAAATAATAATAATAATAATAATAATAATAATAATAATAATAATACATGGGACTTCCCACACAGCGTCATCTAGTCCCAAAGTAAGCAAGTATTATGCTTGTGATATGGGTTAATAGACAACTGATATACATACTTAAATACTCTTTATAATATATATAAATATTTTTGCGAAGACATCACACACATATAACAACCAAGACCCGGTATCAGTATCAATATTCATTATATTAATACTGACCCGACCTGGGATTCGAACCCGGGACCTCAGCTTCGTAGGCAGGGTGGCTACCCACTAGGCTAAGCGGTCGAACTTTAAAATGCTTTACATGCGATGAAAGCACTATCACATTTTAATCTTAATATACTTGCGCCCCGGGCGCAATAAAATATTATAGTAAATATCTATCGTGTCGAGTGTCGTGATAGCCCAGAGCGCAACGAACCTGTCCTAAATTTATAAGGCCATAGGGCCATGGTTCGAATCCGGGCGTGTACCAATGAGTTTTTCTGACTTAAGTACACTAACTATCACTGACTCCGTGCCTCGGAGAGCACGTTAAGCAGTCGATCCCGGACGCTGTCAATAGATGGCGGTCGTTACAATCCCCAACCCGCAGTGGAGTAGCGTGGCGGATTAAAGCTCCAAACCCCTTCCTTACCCTGGGGGAGGCCTAAGCCCCTGCTGTGGGGTAAAATGGGCTGACGATGATGATGATTTAAAAAGCAAAGTGTTCCAAGTTTCCGGAATCTTTGTATTTTCATAACAAAATTGTATTACGATCTTCACTCAGAAAGGTTTGTTTCTAAATTCCGCTCAAACTGCAAGTTAACTTAAAGTTGATCACCTCACCCATATTTTTTTTTGATTCTATGTTATTTGTATGACCAGGTAAATAAATTGACGATGTGATTTTCCATAATTACTTATCTACGCTGAAAACCGGGGCTTAATCAATAAATCGCACCCAACAACACAAAGCCCGTTAGCGCCGGGTCAACCCGACGTGACATGTGCCAAATGCAAAATGTCGGTACAATATACTCGTAGGCTAAACACGAGTAAACGAATTTCTATAAAATCTGACGTAATCAGCATAAACTTTTAGGCATAAAAGCTCTAATATCGCAAGTCTCAATGAAAGCTTTTAAAATATTAATATAAATATATTTCGCCCTAAATCAAGTCAAGTATAAGTCGATAATTTTTCACGTCTCCCCCGCATTCTGTTAAATTAGGATCTCTCGTAAAATTAGTTAACTCAAGACTAAAATCACCCGACGTTTCGGCAAAGACGAGGACTAAAATTCTATAAGCAGAGGCAGGGATAACAGATTAAGAGTGCTACTGAATGGGTTTGGGTGATTTCCCAACCCTAATCTTTTACGGGAATATTAATTAAAACAAATGGGTACCGCGTCATTGTTACTAAAGGTTCGGAGGTATAAAAGGAACTCGTTAAGAAGGGGTCATTTCTTATACTGTAATAGGCGCGGTGCGCACAAAGGGCGTCAACATTTCATTTTGGCCGGATGACGCTGCCCTTATATCGGAATGAAATGAGCTCGTGACCAGCGACGTAACTAACGCTGACACACGCCCTCGTATGTTGCTGAACCCTTTAAAAAAAAGAATACAGCTTGCAGTTAGTATAGGTGTTAACCACTCGTAGTTGTTACCTAAGCCTTCTAAATAGCAGTTTCAGATAGCATTTATTATAGTTCACTAATCTATATTTATACAAATAAATAAAAATTAAATATCTGTCTGTGATTTTGTCCAACAGCAGCTGTTGTTATTAATAATTAATTAATGCACATTCTATGGTGATATCTTAGTTTGTTTTATAGTTATCAAACTGAAAAAAATATTTCAAAAGTTTGAATTTTGTAAAAATTTTAGTTGTATTTTTTGTATATTTCCTATAGTTTGATCTAGCCGAAATTTCAATAGGATCTATGCCAATAAGGGAAAACAATTAAAATTATATGCAGAGTCTGCTCGTATGTACATAATTTTATTCAAACATTTTTTTGTCGGGTCAAAATTTACTTGAAAACGTATGAGCTCATAATAGATACGTTATAAATAGTTCATTATCATCATCATCATCAGCTCATTTTACCCCACTGCAGGGGCTTAGGCCTCCCCCAAGGTGAGGGGGGTTTGGAGCTTAAATCCACCACGATACTCCACTGCGGGTTGGGGATTGTAACAACCACCATCTATTGACAGCGTCCGGGACCGACTGCTTAACGTGCTCTCCGAGGCACGGAGTCAGTGATAGTTAATGTACTTAAGTCATAAAACTCATTGGTACACGCCCGGATTCGAACCATGGCCCTATGGCCTTATAAATTTGAGACAGGTTCGTTGCGCTCTGGGTTATCACGCCTCGACCTAATACGACACGAATAAATAGTTATTCGCATCTAATACGCGTCACTTCCATAGTAGTAGGTAGTAGGGACAAGTTCTTGCAGCATCCCATTCAGAGCCGAACAGTTTCCGTGCGGTGCAGCGCGTTTGGGTCGCCAAAATGATAAATCAAAAATTAAGATGGTAGTCTAAAAAAGTTACCAAAAACATTGTATTCGATGAAAAGGGTTAGCGCATGGCGGCTTATACTGCAGCCCATTTCCATCCTATATAAAAATTTATATAAGTATATACTAAAGTTACACATAGACATAAACATTATTTAAGCCATTTCCATAACGGAGTAACATCTTACTAATGTTAATATAGAACATAGGTTTCGCACATTAAAATATTCCCTAGCTAATAATTCACCTGAATACAAAAGACTGATCCATATATAGATAAAGGGCTATAATAAATTATCGGAGCGCCTAAAAGTTACGTAAACTCTAACACAGTAGAGAGTTTTCCTACAGACAAATAGAAAGTGGGTCGCCCGTTTCTTTGTCATAAAAGTAATTTAATCTCCTTTACTTTATCAACTACCTACATTTTGTTAACCCTTTTCACAAAACTTCTCCGAGAGCATTCGATCTGAACTAAATTTCTGCTGGCCCGAGTAGTTACATACCTCCTGCGAATTCCAGCGGCCTTTGTAAGAAAGATTTCATGTTTACGAGCTCGCTTTTGTACCGTTATTAGACTGTTTGTGTCTGGCCTTTGCATCTCTTCAAATATAAGTAACTCGGTAATAATGTTACCAGTTTGTTTCGCTAAAAGAAGATACCCGTATATCGGAATCCTCCAGTGCACGGATGTCTGAGGAAAGAAAGTTGCGCTTAGTAAATCCAGTTTGTGTTAGTGAAACATGATAGGAATAACTTTGATTTGATGTAAGAAAGCTTTCGTGATTTATATTTTCCTGTTTTGGAGATAGAGTGTTGGTATTGTGAGTTTGTGCTCTTACAAAATACTAGCGATGCATAAATAACATCCCAAGACAGCACATACTATGATAAGGCTTTGATACTAGAACCCGAAAATTCATAATCTTAAAAGTTTGAAACTCTAAACATTAGCAATAAAACGAGCGATCTAAAATTTATATAAATATTATTACTTAAGGATAATTAAAAAAAAAAAAAAATTAAGTGCGAGACGGATTCGTGTAGAGAGGGTTCCGTACTAAAAATAATCGCATTATTCATGCCCTGTGTTTTTTATTAATTTTGACCCAAATTTATGGTACCACGTTGTAAAGGTGAAATTATGCAATAAATTTTATACGTATTTTGTCTTCACGAATATTGATTTAAATTGATTTTCCTGTAAACTTTGAGTGAGGCTCCATAGTTAACTTTTTACAAATTTTATGCTTGTTTCAAATGTTACATTCTTTGCTACGTACAATGGTTAATCTCCAATTTATTTTTCCATGTAGACCCATGCCAAGATCACGACTGTGTTGAGGGTATATGCCAAGTGAACGAATCGCGATCCCCCGTATGCCGTTGTGGACCGCCCTGCGAGTTGGCTCCGAGAGCTAGCGCCGCCGTCTGTGGTTCAGATTACAAGGACTACCCCAGTGAATGCGCTTTGCGAAGAGAGGCTTGCAGAACTCGACAGCAGCTTACAATTGCATATCGCGGCTTGTGCGCCTCAGGTAATTGTTTTGATTTTTCTAGTCACTGCTATCAAAAACTTTCGAACTGTCAGAAACTGCTGCTGGTTCGGAAAATCGATTCTGCTAAGAATAGATGACAGGAAACTCACTAGTTACTCTTTTCGAACCAGCGTCAAAGAACCACATGTTATGCATTACGTTCCTGTAACTATATTTTCGAATCCCAGGTCGGGTCAATATTTATATGATGAATATTAATACTGGTATCGGGTCTTGGTTGTTATAAGTATGTGGTGTCTTCGCTTGGTACCCAAAATACAAGCTAATGCTTAGTTTGGGACCTAGACGTTGTTGTGATTGTGTGTGTTATTATTATTATTATTTTCGTATCCTTATTCCCGGAGCCTTTCTTCTTGTATTTCACTTCTAAGTGCTAATATAACTATCTCACTTCCGAAGTTTGCTCACGTTCACTAGCTTACATTAATTTCGAATCTTATTTTATTTTTGGTTTCATGTGAATATTCCAACAAAGTAAATGGCAGATTTTATTCTAATTAGGGCGTTTTTTATATTTCACTGAAATCCTATTTTTGTTATATGATCTTTTAAGTGACACAAACCCTTGTTAGAACTTAAGTTCTGTTAGAAGCATTCTTTAGTCGCCTAAAAATATTGTATTTTGTAGAGTTTGTGTGGAAAATAGGGATTTCATTTTTTTCCCATACACACTTTGACTCCTGACTGTCCAATTCAGAATCATTTACTTCGACTTAAAATACGTTTTCTGTCTCTTTCTTTCAAATGTAAACAATATGATGAAAATAAAAAATGAAAAATATTTTGAGTATACTAGGTCTAAATAAACGTGTTTGATTATACATCTTCAATAATTTATTTAAAAGATTATCTAACATGTTACCTAAAGCTTTTTAAAGTTTTCCAAAAGGCAGGGTCGTAATAATAATAATAGGTACTCGTACTGGTTTTATTTGTGTAGCCTGTATGTCCGATGTTGAAGAATGTGAGATACGTAGGTATATCTTGACAATCACCAATTACGTTGGTGTAAACACCGAAATATTTATACATCAATGCATGTCAACACACCATACCAAGACAATTTCGTGAATCTTAGCAACTACAATTCAAAAATCGTATGAATTTTAATATTCGTGAATATTTGTTCCCAAAGCGTAATGATATGGTTATAATATTTATTTATTTTTCATTTAATTAATTTGTGTATAATTTAATTAATTGATCAATTTTAAATTTATCAATACCTTCGGGAAAATTCGTCCATCCCTCCGCTCTGCTTCGCTCCACAAATTGATATAAACAAGTACAACGAATTGAGGATATTACGGACCATCAACCTATCATCGATTGATCGAAGGGCTCCTGTGTGGTTCGTCATTCCGTTGCGCATCGTTCTATACATTCACAAAGACAAACCAAATGTAACCCATTTGCGTGATTTTTTTCTAACAATTAACAAATAACAAAACCCTCATAGTAGGTATATTTTAACATTCCCTTATGTAAAACCGAAATGACCACAAAAATGTAAAAGAAACGTACTTTCACCAGCAAGCTTGGTAGATGTCGACGTACACTAATGAATGTTCAAGCAACATTTCGGATATTTACGGTGACATACAAGATACGAGTTTATTTCTTTCGTTCTGACATTTTATTGCATATAAAATTTTAGTAAAATAACATATTTGGCAGAACCATAATTGGAACAAAATAGTGTTTTTATTGTTGTTTTAATAAAAATCTAGTATTTCCATTTAATCAAGTGTGCCATCGTTTTATCGATACTACGCAGTACGTAAGCGATCGCACAAGATCACGGGGTGTTCAAGCAACACGGGAACGGAGGGAAAAACATAAAACAATCAAATAGTCACGAACGCACCGTTCCTATGATTTTCATATTTTTTTTCTCGTCTCCGTGCCGTCTGAACACCCCGTTACTGACCGCGAAATTCACCGGCAACACGTACAATAGTGGTGACAATGCATTAATAATATAAAAATAAATGTTTGTTCTCATGTTAAAATATTTTGTCATTTATTTTGATTCTGCTTTAAAATCTGATATATAAAGTTTAAAAATTTAAACGATTATTATTATTATTACATTTAAACCAATCGTAATATTCACATAGATAAATAGTAAAAACTTTACTTACGTATTATCAGTAAGAAGTTAAATTTTGGTTTACATTTAGTTGTAATATTTGTGTATTTAGAAAATATTTGATACTAGCGACCCACCCCAACTTTGCGCAGGTAGCAAAGCATATATACCGAAATGTTCTCTGTGTTATAGTGTCGTATCCGCCAGTTGCGTAGAACACATGGATTTGATTTAATTACATTTAAATGTAACGTAAGTTCATCTTACTTGTTTTCCAATTCTGTAAATATTTGAAAAAGTAGAGTATACAAAAAAACAAACTAATAATTTTTTAAATTTTTTTATTTTAACATTGATAACTTCTGCCTAACTACGCGTGTCGCGTCGTCATCGATATGACCGCCTGGGGCGGAGATCGACCGACATATTTTTTATTCGCGATAACTTCTAAGATATTAATTTAAATTGTATGGTGTAAAGGGCAATCACAATGTTCATAAAATTCTGAAGGTAAATAACGTATTTAATTTGATAAAGATACATTGGATAAATTTAATTACATATAAAAATTGGATTATATATGATAAATTGCTTTCCATTTACCATATCATATGACAGGAAAGATCCCAGTCGGCTTGATTTTTTCCGACGTCTTCAACAATAGTCGTCTGATTTCAACTAACTTCCACAAAACATTGATAATTTTTACACATGAACCTTTCTCTTGAATCACTCCGTCCATTGTTGTCAACCATATTAAAATTCGTTCAGTAGTTTCTGAGTTTATTGCGTTCAAATAGACAGACAGACGCGGCGGGGGACTTTATTTTATAATATGTAGTGATTAAGTTACCTATAGCATTTACTCGTAGAACGTCAGTCAAATTATCATATCAACTATAACGACAATATTAATACGCAAATTGAATGGAGTTTATATCGCAGCGTTCATTAGGCACGTTTTGTGTACGACGAAGGTTACAACAAATACCCAAAATAGGTTTGGTCCCAAGGAGCGCGACGCATAAATTGCGTGATTAGTGACAATCTCGTCGCACCGGCGCTAAATGAAATGACAAATGGATAATCAAATTCTGTAAATGTCGTGCTTAACAAGGATTGCCCTGTCTCCTAATCTGAAATTAAATCTTTATTCGAAAACGCAGAGGCCCAGGCTTTATTGAAGCTTGTTGAAGCGACGTTTTCCTTTAAAGAAAGTAATTGGACACGAGCGCCGAACCGTCCCAGCCGACCCGAAAGTATTAAAATCTGACGGCGACGAAATAATTTTATTATCCATTATTAAGATTCTAAGAAGTGAAGGGGTGCCATTTGGCTTTCAGAGATTACACACTTATTCTATTTGAAATCATTTTCGTGACGGTCTTATTCCGTTTTCAAAGGAACGAGAAACAGTTAAATTATTCAAAACGGATGAAGACGTCAAACTCTCTTTCAGGAAGCCCAAAGAGCGGGACGTATTTTCGACAAGAATCGCGAATTCGGTTTGCGAATCGCGGTACGCGTGAAATCTCGTAAGAAACATGTATTTTACAATTCCATTTCGTTATTGGCTGTTAAAAGATCTAATAAAACGGCCACGATGTTGTAAACAGACTTTTCAACAACTATGATACAATAAAGTACGAGTCGGACTTGCGCACCAAGGGAACCCTTAAACACAATATATTTATGTCCTGTATTTATGAAAAAAAATTTAAGTTCTTATTAAATACCAAAAAAAAATTTTATCTGATGTAACTACACATTAACGCCTTTTGGATATTTTCCTATATTTGTGCTGTGAGACTATAGTTCTTGCCATAATTCATGATTCTAGGTCAACGAGTAATATTCTATAAGTTTTGATTTATATTTATAAGTGTCAAAATATGCGGCATAAATTGTCCTTTTTTTTATTGCGTTCTTCAGATGCTTAATTTTTTATAGCTCCAGGGAACCGTAGACCTAAGTATTTGCTATCAATTTCAAATTGATATTTGTGTTTCTGTGAACAAGGGTCTTGACCATAGATACTGTTACGAACACACAAAGTAACGACCGCCATCTAGCGTCAACCAGTAAAACCACTTTGTAGAACAAAGACAACACGAAACCCCTACTCAATACTAAATGGCGTTAGAGGAAAGGAATAGTCTCGAAATACCAGTACCTGCGTGAGACTTTCTAGAATCATCCAACCCGGTCGATTGCGTTCGCGCGAGTGGAGTGAGTTCTAGTATCCTCTCGAGGCTCGTTACGACCCATATAAATAGCCGCAGGAAGGCGAGTGAGTTCCAGTTCAGTTTTTGGGCTACTTTCGAGGCGACTTCGAAGCGAAACTAGTGATACGAGTGAAATCTACGACTTGGCTACGACCTAGGACATCGTGAGTGCTTAGTGTTTGGACCTAGTGCTTTATGTTGGACCTAGTGTTAGTGAATAAAGTCTTCAAAAGAATCAACAGGTCTTTCTCTCCAAATCCTTCGAACCCTAACACGTAACAATACACTTTACTACGATATATATTGGTTTTACTATAGCCAGGTAGTTATGTGATGATTCGTTACAAATATTTGCGGACCATGTGCAACTATGGTGACAACGCACCATCGCTATCCATCCATAAATATTATATCAATGGTTTTGGCACAAAGGTGCAAAAACAATATTTCAGATTTTCGCCTTTACTTGTGCTATGACACATTGCTTTTCGTCAAATTTCATGATTCTAGGCCAACGGGAAGTACCCTAAAGGTTTTGATTTATCTGCGAATGTCAATATAATTGGCTTAAGTGGTCATATTTTTTAGAATGCGTTGACTTAGAAGTTTGGTTTTTCTACAAAGAGGCTATTAGTTATGACAAATCGTAAAACAGTTGACTAGAAAATCGTGATAACTTACGTAGTAAATTCATGTTATTTGACCATAATATTTTTTAATTCCACTCTATAGTATATACGCCACTGACCTATATATTAGTAGAACCGACGCCGCGAACCAAATGTTTGCGCCAAGCGTTGTAGCCGACCGGCAACAACTCATTAAGTCACTCGCCTATGCTCATCGCGGCCGCGTGCCAAAAACGTCATTAAACAACAATTAAAAAATGCCGTCGTAGGTATTAAAAACGTGTAAAAATCAATCAACTGCGAAGAAAAATGATAGGTAGCATAACTTATCGTCGATAATTAACCAAAAGAAAACTAAAACCATCTAAAACTAATTATTGTACCTACATTATTTTCTATCGTTGCCGCCATACTTGTTTCAACTACAAGTAATGTCACATGTACAATGCCTACTAAATACTTGTATAATACTTGTATATTACTTGCAAGTCTATGTATTCTAGTGGAAACGAACCAAACATAATACGTATAAGACATGTATAATACAGTGTATTATACTTGGTAGAATAATCAATGTGGTAGGAACAAAGTGATTTTGCCACGCGCACCGATTTTGTTCATGCTGTCTGTTCTACAAGTATTTAGTTCAGTGATATACGCAATTTTTTTTGGGATGATATTTTTTTTTTCTGCATGACACTATAATATTTTGGTTAAGATATCTTTTAACTCATGTGATAATATATTCATACTTAGATAATCCTGTAACTATATAATTTATTTCTATATAACTTATGTTTCGGCTTAGCCCAACACCCATGCGCAGCGGTCAAATGCGGCATCCGCGAGCGTTGCACGCTAGACGCTCGAGGGGTAGCTATTTGCGGCTGTGGGCCAGAATGCGAGCCAGTAGTACGACCGGTGTGTGGCACAGATGGTGTTACCTATGACAGCGTGTGTGCCCTCGATCGTGCCGCGTGCATCGACAACAAAGACATACGATTAGCTTACATGGGTACCTGTGGTGAGTTGCTGCAACGTTTTATTGTTGTATCTATCTTTTAAATTATGATTATTATAAGTTTTCAACATAATTTAGCCTATTCACAACCCAGAATGCTCGCATGTAGCGGACTTATCAAAACAAAGAAATATGCATTGAAAAATAATGTTAATTGAATGATTACTAAACGCATGCAAAATGGTTTTTGTTAGAATTTACAATATTTTCTTAATGGACGAAGAACCCTTATTTGCAAGTCAAATATTTGTGCAAATTTATATTTTTCTCAATCAAATTTTAACACCCCTTAGTGTACAACACATTCTAAAGGGTTTAAATTTTGGGAACTCTTCTTACTCTTTCTGGATTCCAACGTTATAGGAGGCATCTCTGTAAAAATATAAAGTTTGCACCGGTTTGGGCTGTACTATCGTACGTTGTACGATATACGAACTAAAAGTATTCTTAGTGGATGCTCACGTAATATAAATAGTCTTTGTACAAAGTTTCTAGTTTATTATACCTAGCGGTTTGGGTTGTGCTTTGATTTACGAACTTTAATACTCTTTTCCATACCGTTACATACTAAATTTCGTAAATCGTGTGCTTAATCATTTGTTCCATAGATTGTTTGTGTAAAATTTTAATTTGACGTGTGCCCTTTTTTTTCTTATTGAAACTGGAATTTTGAGAAATTTTTCCTTAGTGCTTGTACAAATTTTTAAATTGCTGACATATCAGTAAATTACTTTCTTCTTTTTATATGTATTGATTTAAAAACATTAGGTTTGTTGTTTCTTGATACAGAAATATCTCAATAAAACTCTGATGTATTTTTCCTAAATATGAAACTCTTATCTAATTGCCGAATTTATCCGCTTGGAAATAATTGATTATACCGAGCGAATAGATATGTATTACTGTATCTGTTTGTTTGGGTCAACTTTCTTTTGCCTCCGGTATGTTTCGTTTATCTTATAAATCAATTCAGTTTAGCGCACCCGACTTCGGAAATTGTTAAAACTCGAGCTTACGATGAAACATTTCAAATTTATTTATGAAAACATTTCAATTATTGATCGCCACATGTTTGTTATTGATTCCCATATTTTGCAATTGTCAATGCAATCGCGACCTATATATGTTGGCAATTATATTTTATACAAGTACTGTTTATTTAATCTAATATTAAAAATGCGAAAGTGTCTCTGTCGGTCTGTTTACCTTTTCACAGCTAAACTGATTTTGATGTTTGGTATAGAAATAGCTTGTAACCTGAAGAAGAACGTAGGTTACTTTTTGTGTAGAAATGTGTCAGTATGTTTATTACAAAATTTTTACGGCTAAGTCGCTGATCCGATCTGGATGAAATTTGATCATCAATATTTAGTGTCTCAAAGTTCAAAATGAACAAAAATTCAAGCGAAAAACCGACTTCGAGATTAGACAGAGCTTACGTCAATATCATTTTTTGTTATATTTAAATTACACATGAAATATAAATTCAGAATCTTTATTTGCTTTTTCGGTAAGGAATTGTGTCACACCAAATTTTACTATGTAGTGAATATGTCGAAACAACAAATATCGTAGATATATTTTAGTCTGTTGCATATATTTTTTTGCTCAAATGTTTGTCACGACGCGGCATCTCTATGTAGATCCATGGCAGGGGAGTAGCTTGCATCTTTACATGTATTAAAGTCGAAATAATACAAACGCTAAGTCCACGCTGTGGAAACTACGTACAGTGTTAGTAGAGTACAAAGTTGTGATAAAGTCTTATATCTTGTCTTAACAACTAACTCATAGAGTTTAATCACAGTGTTTTATGTGAATATACCGGTCAGTAAATATTGCTTCCACAAAATATTCCAAAGGTTAAATTTGTACTTACAAATTTTGTTATTAGGCGAAGAAAACCCGTGCGCAAGGGCGATTTGCCCTTGGGGTGGTTCTTGCGTGTCTCGAGGAGGCGCTGCGCAGTGTACTTGCCCGTCCTGTGATGCGACACTGGCCCCTGTGTGTGCCTCAGACCACAACACCTACGGCAGTGAATGCAAGATGCGTGCTCATGCCTGCCAAGCCGGCCTAGCTGAAGGCGAGCTTAAAGTTCGCTACAACGGAACCTGCCGTAAGAACACATACATTATTTTTATAAATTTTTACTAGTTACTAGTGCATTTCATTTTCAAATGGGCTTCAAAGTGTACTTCTGAATTAGCTATCTTCTGGATTCACTTGACAATTATACAGAAAGATCTTTCTGTGTACAAAGCTGATATGAAAATGGCGAGGAAACGCATAATACCAGTAAAGAGGAAATAAATTACAAAATGTTTTCGCCAACAAAAAGCCGTTATCTGAGTTTCAGTGATGAAAATCTTCCTCTCTTTGAATTCTGCAATGAAAGGATCGAAAAATTCGTTTGAGAAAATAAAACGCGGATACATGCTGTAATTATTAGCTTAAAATTTAATGTCCTTTCTTAGATATCCTCATATGAAAAAAGATAACAAAAAATTTAAATGATATCGTAGATAACAATGAAAGAATTTAATTTTTACTTTACGATAATTAAATATAACACTTTATTTCAACGAAAAATTTTTAACCTTATTTTTAACAATTTATTTCTCATTTTCAGAAACACTCTAATTTTTGTCTCGTTAGATTTGTAGGTACTCATAACGAGCGGATGAATATTACCCCGGAATATCAAAACTGTTTAAATTTTAAATACATTTCTACAGAGCCTTTAATTTTGAGAAATTTCTCGAGAATTCTTTTTCAATTCTATTTAAAGTTCAGTTTTAAATTAAAATGACACGAACCTCTTGTCATTAAAGCGACGGATTCTCAATTAAAAAGATGAAAGTGACTACAGTAATAAATTATACCTACCTGAACAGAATTGATGGACGAGGCCTAGGATTAATTTTGTTTTTGGCAAGCTCAGAGTTATTGATTATTAAAACAATATTTATGCGAATCGCTGTCAGAGCTTTTCGTTATACTTAATTATAACGGTATTGGCTATCGAAAACGGATCTTGAACCAACTGCCTTTGTGATTAGCTTGTAATTCATTACACTTAGGCGCGTGCACAGAGGGTAGATAATAACTTTACCTAAATTTTATCTAATAAATCTCTTTTTTTTTACAAATGCTTATGAAAAAGAAAAGGATTCATCACAACAATACGCGACATTTATTAAGTAATTTTTATGTGAAATTACTGTCTGCAAACCATATAGCATGCATTATGCACCTCGATGACCAAACATGAATTGATTATACAGCTAAAGGTATAAAAGCTCTAGCTAATGATGAACACAAACTTTTATACTTGAAAAGAAACCTACTGAAAATCATAATTCTTCACGACATAAATTTATAAATCCATAGGGAAAAAATTATTTACATAAAAGGTCGCTTAAGATTTTTTAAAATATGCATGTTCCAAATGTAATTTTTTGCTGCCAGAAACGTGTGTGGATGTGGTATGCCTTGGTGATGGAGAATGCATTGTAGACGAGACGTCAGGCAGACCCGCTTGCCACTGCAAACATAATTGTACTGAAGCACAGGTAATTTCTTTTTTAAATTCTACTATTATCCTCGAATTACATTCCTAAAGATATATGTCAACAAATGGCTTATTTTCGTATGTTTTTATTCAATAAATTACTTACAAAAAATTACCATATTACCAGCGTATTTAATAAATATGGTTAAAAATTAACCACGTGTTTTAGATAGCGCTGCCAAAAGTAAATTTTGAGAAACATATACTATTAATACACAAAAAGGATATAACTGTTACTGGAACAGCGCCTTTCGTTGATACTCGTATCGACTTTTAGTAAAACTTGTTTCTATTTTAACTTTAATTCTCAACTTTATAAAAGTGATTCTTCATATCGAGTTATTTCTGAGATTTAGTAAATTCAGTTCAGTATTTGATTGAACATTACCCAAACTATTACATACGATTTTTTATTTTCATTACTAGGACTATAATACTTATTACTTATAATACATATTAGAAATTAATACGAATTTACTGAGCTACCTGCTTTTAGGACCATAATGTTGAAATATTAAAAAGTTGAATCCTCACAATGTTGTATTTGTAAAACATTGGATCCCATTAAGCTCAAGTCTTTAAACATCCCATTTTGAAGTCCTGAAATGTTATAACATTACCTCCTAAAATGTTGAAATTCCTGCCATTCCTGTTTTGCATAAATTAGTTTCACAAATTACAGGCTGTTGTGAAAATCACCGTGTAGGCAGCAGGTTTTTCAAATAACAGATCACATTTTCACCTGCACACAAAGTGTTTAGCTATAAAATCTAAACGTCAGTATACACTTCTACTGGGTAGTGCTTTCACGATTTGTCGCCCTGTCTTGAGTCAGCGTTTACTTGCCGTTTATTATACCAGATCTTATTCTTATTAGATTTAGTGAACGCAGCTTTGTTTTCATGTATGTAAATCTTCTTCGTGTTAAAGGTGAATTGTATAACTCGTCTGCTGGTGACGGGTACAAAGTTTGTATGATACCGGTACAAG
The DNA here is from genome assembly GCA_949709985.1 of Luffia ferchaultella. Taxonomy (NCBI): domain Eukaryota; kingdom Metazoa; phylum Arthropoda; class Insecta; order Lepidoptera; family Psychidae; genus Luffia; species Luffia ferchaultella. The sequence continues at coordinate 11,698,615 of OX453240.1, read as the reverse complement.
GCTATCTGCTATGTCTTCATCTTTAATTATCTATGTATAGGCAGTAACTTCTACTTAACACGTATTTGTAGACAAATAGCCACGTGTTGGCATCTTACAAACATACACTCGTCACAGACAGAGAGAGATACAATATACCTGTAACACGTAGAAGACTTAACTACATGAGAGTAAAGGTGATAGGACAATCGCCACATTCATTGTGTTTTCACTTGACGCACGTTTTACAATATTTATTGCGCTACCGCAACCAGCACGAATTCTTGTTTTATCAGTAATGAGAACTTAATATGTGATTTGGATTTCACCAACAGAGTAACGAAAAAACGTGGCCTCGTGAGTCGAAGCTAATTATTAAAAATTAAAAATCTAACATTTTAGGAACACCACAACGCTATTAAACAACTGGTAAATACAACTTAAACAACTAGTACTAGTACGTCTAAACTATGTGTTGTACTATTTAGTTGTACTATTTGTTGTACTAGTTGTACTAGTAGTTTAGTAAAACAACTGTATACACAGCTGTTTACTATTATACACTGTTAAAATTCAACCCTAAGAAATAAACGTTTTACAAATTTCGAATATATTTTCGTTGCATCGTAGATTGAATAGCCATTTGAATCTCTTACTTTAGAAGAGAATTACGCTCTTCTAAAGTAAAAGCTAGAGTTATTACAAACGCATGTTTATGCAATAAATTTAGCAATGGATATAAGTTGCCAAATTGTTTTGTACCATTATAATACAAATACACACGTTACAAAACTTTCAGGTAAAAGACGTGGCACGCGATGTGATCAAATACAACCAGATGAGTCCGTTTTAACCTAAACGAGACGGTGTGTTCCTGCAATCAATTTATTTGATACTAGAATTTACTTTTTAGAACAATAGTTCCAAACCATATGGAAATATAATTTGCAAACAGTATTTGTAATTCTTATAGTAGATAGTTTGTGATATTACAAAACCGACGATATTCTATATCTTCTAATCTAATTCTAAATTCATTGTTTTGTTCACTGTATGTGCTTATATCGCATTTGCCTCTCGACGATGATAGCGCAGACAACGAATGAGTGCCGCATTGCGTTATTTCTTCCATTTGCCCGATCAATGAGAAAGAGGTTACACAGAATCTCTTCGAAGTGAAACCTTTTATAACGATTTTAAGCAGTTTATTAACCTAGGTTAACTTGCGATAGGAATCTGAGGTGGTGTGCGGTTCAGACGGGCAAACGTACCCCAGCCGTTGCGAGCTTGACACCACCGCGTGTCGCGAGCAGAGCGCCCTCAGACTGGCTTACCACGGCGACTGCGGTGAGTGTAGTTTTACAATTCGAATCTATTTTCTGGATGTTTTTTTTTTTTATAATTGTAGCTAAATTTATATAAATTATATAAATATATATAGTAATAAATTTATATATTTAGTAAATAATATTTAATTTATATATTTATTACTTTAGCTTGTTTTCCATATTATGAAATACATAATTCAAACGATCGTAGAGATTATAAGGTTGTACTTTTATGTTGTAGTTTCGTTTTTAATAGTGGTAATATCGGCCGATATCTAGAGAGAGCGTTACCGGCTCATACTAACGTGTATCGGATAATGCTATCTCTAGATAAAATTATAATTTAACCCATTAGGTGTAGGAGGAGTCTGTTTAAGGGACAACCCTTCAACATCATTGCAGAACCCACCTCTGGTCAATATTTCATCATCATCATCAGCCCATTTTACCCCACTGCAGGGGCTTAGGCTTCCTCTAGGGTGAGGAAGGGGTTTGGAGCTTAAATCCATTACGCTACTCCACTGCGGGTTGGGGGTTGTAACGACCGTCATCTATTGACAGCGTCCGAGACCGACTGCTTAACGTGCTCTCCGAGGCACGGAGTCTGTGATAGTTAATGTACTGGTCAATATTTACAAAATAATATTCAGTTGAAAAATACTATAGAAAAATCTGCGCGTGTGTTTTACGAGTAGCGATTGTACACCTTACTTTCACCCCACCAGGGTCACCTTAATAAAATACTCGGCTATCTAGAGTCTTCACTAACCCGTACCGGTCACCTCCTATACGATGTCCGTACCCGCAGTATACATAATTGTATACAGTAGCAAAAACAAAATTGCCGTTGGTATCGCCCGCATAAAACTCAGAAATTGCTCGTAATTTACGTTTAACGTGACTACGAATTGAATCAGTGAACATTTTGTTTGTTTGGACAGCTTAAAGTGATTTGGTACCGGTCGCTTCCAAATTGGGCCTCGTGTTGATTCCTACTTTTTTCTGCTAAAAAACGTTCACTTTGTCTATACCCGGGAGGGGGGGGGGGCGTAGAGAATTAGGGATCGATATCTACACTGTACGAAACGAAGTAAGGAGATTAAGCAAATCGGCTTTGTTTCCTGACGTATATATCCGCATCGAAAGTTACACGTTTACATGCGCTGTCGCCGAAATACTAGTACACTTTATTATTTTGTACGATAATAATGATGTGTAACGTAAATACTTAAGGTTATTTATGCTTTCATAGGAATTTGTTCGAAAGTTAACGCAGTTTGTCAGATTTTAGAATACTTAAAAACCTGTCATAAAGAATGTGGATATATTACGGGATGTTCTAAACTGTAACGCTATCAGCGTTTTCAAACGAACTGGATGCTAGTATTGTAATTAATTAAAGTGAAATAAAGTAGAATTAAAATGGAACATCCGCGCTAAAACCTGAAAATAATTCTGATGCAGGAAATGGCTGCAATTTATTTTAAATGACGTTGACTGAACTTTTATTTATGGCAATATAATTGTACAATATTAAATATAATTCACTATTCGCCTGAAATTAGTTGTTCCCGTGCATTGAATATTTCGCATATAATTTTGATCGCTTCTATAAAATAATAGTTTTGTAATATATTTAAGGCACACAAACTATTGTACGAATACAAATCGAATTAAATATCCTTTTCCCTTACAAGTCAATGTCTTCTTTAGTTTTTTTCTTCACGAACCGGCGCAAGGTAATAAAATTATGGGTGAATTAGTCCACATAAATATGTCCACAAAGTTTAGTATATAATAATTATAATAAATATAGTATATAGATATGCTTAATATTGAAACCAGGAGAACGCTGCTTGTCGTAAGTGCCAAATAAAAATAAACTTATTGTTTTCTGGTAATGTTCACATTCGAATAAACATAATGAATAAAAATTAATACCCACTTCACCTGTTTCACTTCACCTCTGTGAAAATAGCAAAGCTGTTCTGCGTAAATAAAGTATGTAGGGCAATCTAGTATTATCTGACGTTGTCGAGTCGTTCTTTTATAGAATTTTTTGTGGTCTTTTCAGACTTATTATGGCTCCAGCAGAGTATTTATTTCTGTAAAATCATACGATGGGTATTAAAATATTTTCTTATCGCATTAATTTGAAAAATAAGCTCACGTGTAAAAAAAATATCGCTTTCATATTTATATTATAGTTTAACATTTAATAGAGTTAAGTAAGTAAATAATATAGTGATTATAAAATAATCTATTCATGTTGGTGCTTGATAAAAAAATAACTTATTTCTAAGTCAACCTGTATTACTATGGGCCACCATAGAATTAACAAAGATATTTTTATCTGTAACTTTTGTATGTCAGCTTGAGATTGTAAACTTTCGATAGATTGTGAACGGACACAAAAATTTGCAATCTAAAATAGTAGGTAAGATTTTTCTTGCGTCAATGATTTCTTATACTCAAGACTCTAAATATAAATCGTGGTTTAATTTTTGCCGTAATGTTCGAACAAAAAAACGAAATTTTTCTCGTGAACGTTTTTAATCGAGCTCCTTCACGAGGCTTTCAGTTTGCGGGGAAGTAGTAAACAATCGTTATTAAATTTGCACGGATGTCTTCCCCCGTTCTTTCACGCGAGAAAGAGATAGCGCTATAGGATTGCGAAGTGGAAGAGGGAGCAAAGATTGAAAGCTTGAGATTGTCGGACAAAATGGCATTATCTTTTTGGCTGCACTGTAGGATTTGAATTTTATGTCAATTTTGTATGGTTGACATGTTTTTTATATTTACGTCATAGTAATCTAGGTTGCTGAAGATATTTCGAGATTCGATTAACAAATAGTGAAATCTGATTGAATGTGCAATGTTCATATAACTTTCTTCAGTACTAATGGGTATATAAAATTGTTTCTACGTGCATGTTTGTAATGAATTAATTTAAAAACTGTTTGATGAAATTTAAAAAGATTTTTTAAGTTTCTTATGTTTTTAGAAATGACATAGGCTTTGTTTAATAGTTGTAGGCCATCAAGAGGCGCTATAATATATAAATATATATGTCTCTTTACAATGGATCGGTCGATTTAAATGTAGTTTTTTATGTATTAGATGGGTGTCATTTCAAAACAGCTTTATAGACAGTTGGTACGATTATAGGCCAGCACCATTAGTAGGTACTGAAGTAAATGTTGTTTCTCTAAAACTGATGAGTCGATCTTAATGTGGTTGTATGCATTACATAGGAACAATTTTAGAACAGCTTTAAAGGTACAATTTACAGTTATGGGCCACCAAACTGGCGCTACAGGAAATGTGTTTCTTTTGAAATGACTTGGCTGAGTTTGATAACATGTTTTGCACTTTGGTTTCACCTCGGAGCAGATTTTAAAACAAGTATTTAATGCGAAATGAAACGTAACAAATTTTTGTAAATTTCTCTTGTCTAATAAAGAGATCACGAATCCCTTTGCATTAGTACTCTGGGGGAGTGGGGCTCGATAAAAGTGCGTAAAAGCGATTTCGACTGTTTCTTGTCTACAAATTTTTTTCCATTGAGAAAGATGAGGTCTTGCGTTACGTGCAATAATAGTAAAGATCGGTTTACCAGTTGGGACTATTGTTTCAAATATTGCTAAATTGGCACAAACAGGTAAATATTGTGGGCTTACTAACCTCAAACCATGCTACTTATTTTGTAAGAGCTTTCACTGGGGCTTGCAATCCGTCTTTTTTGACTTTAATGGTGGGCCACCACTTATTAAATTTTGCTAGTCGAAGTTTCCACTACGAAAGCAACTAAACTAAAAATGCACCGTTAGTCGCACAGTATTGATGTATGCATTATGTCTGCACTCAAACATGAACATGTAAAAGAATCGATAAGTTTTAGAATATGAATGCTGTCGTGACACTAACGCAGCAGTTGCAATGTCGTATCATCAATGCAATTACAACTATAATCAAATGATTTTTTTGCTTTTACATTAAAAATGTATTGATTTTATTTGCAAAAATCCCTTAAAAACTTATACCGTGTAAGTTTTGTGTTTATTTAAAATGGCTTGCAGCCAGAATAGCAATTGTCCCCTTAATAAACGTAGAACCTCAATAGGAATTGTTGTGCTAATACGAACAAAACGCGTTAATGTGATAAAATATTTCTTTTAAGGATGAAAATTTAAATTACCTACCCGTTTATAATGATAATACCTGGGACATTTCACACACGGCCATCTAGCTCAAAACTAGGCAAAGACTATATTATGGGTACTAGGCAGCTGATATACATATATAATATTGCTTTTATTGTAGACATTATGTATTTGTAAGGTGTAAATTGGAGTTTAGGAATAAATTTTGCTCACAGGTTACTTTAAGTTCTGGCTTGTACTTAGTCATAAATGGCAATATTGGCCAAATCTAATAGAGAAGTATTAATTAAAAGAGATTAAACAAAACACTGTATATAGTAAAGCAAGAAAAATAAAACTACACGACAAGGAACTAAAGTACCGAAGAATATATAACTTATCAATATCTTACTACTGTGGTATCATATCTAAAGTAAAATGTAATATTTACCTAATTATACAAAACATCGGTTGGAAACTGGACTTTCACAAGTTTCTAATTAAAAAATTATATAATAATTTCTTAATTTTATGTCTGAGATAGTGGCTCCTATTCGGGTTGTGTTAGATAAAATAGCTAGTTAACGATCGTATCGGTTTAGGTATATAGTATATTTGTTAAATATATAAAAAACTAAAGCATAACTTATAAAGGAAAATTTCAATTAACGACTATCACATTATCTTAAATCCATTTCGTTAAAGTTCATAGTTTATAAACTATATGTGATTGACTTAATACTATTTGTATTACTCATTATCCAATTCAGCGTTAGATGCTACAATTTCTAGTTCGTATTACATTATTTTCTATATATTTTCTGTATTTTTCAAAATCAATAATAATGTTTCAATAAAGATTTTCAATAACATAAAAATAATAACATGAAACATTGAGATAAAACAAAAAGAAATCACCTAAAACGGAAGTGCCGGTTTTGGTTGAAAGCTTACATAAAATAAATATCAATTACATAGATATGGAACATGTGTAATTCCTTTGTTACCTACCTATGTATGTTACGTGAAATAAAACATTGAATTACTCAAAAGTATTAAACGTGCGCAAGGACCACGAATGATCGTCCCTTCAGATGGATTTTTCTTGTTCAGCGAGTCGAAGAGTCGCGAAGAATCTAATTGGATCTCTTCGGAATGTTCTAACTTTTGTGAAACCATCTATCGTAGTTAACTATACTTCACACGGCAACAAACATCTTTGTACGTCGATCAATATATTAATCTTGCTATGAACAACGAATTTATAAAATTTTATCTGTACAATGTGAATATTTGATTTATACGAGTATTTCATATTCCTTTACTTACATCATATTTTATATATAAATGTACATAGAGATACTGCGTTGTAACAAAAAAAACGTGGAAAAAAAGTATACGCTGCAGACTAAATATTCCTACGCCACTTGATGTTTTGAAATTCACTTTAAAGTGGAAATTTGTGTGACCTACATGTAAAATTCGTACGTAAAAGGAAATTATGTTCTTAAATTATATTTACTAGCGACCCGCCCCGGCTTCGCACGGGTAGCAGAGCATAGAAGCCGTAGTGTTTTTTTCGTAGTGTCCTATCAGCTTGTTGCGTCGAACGTATGGATGGAATTTAATTAAATTTAAACGTAACGTAAGTTCACCCTAATTGAGGTATTTTTAATGTATTTTATTTCCAATTCTATAAATATTGGAAAAAGTAAATAATATATACATAAAAACAAACTAAAATATTTCTTTATATACAATATTGATAAGCAAACCATCAACTAAAATCAATCAAAACAAATTTGCCGCCATTTCTAAATGAAAATCATAGATTATGAAGAGTGAACCGTACAGTTTGGATACGTAGGTAGGTATCAAATGTTGGGGAACTATATGACTTAGGTGTGATTGATTATTTATTAGTTTCTTTATTACTCAATCTATGCCATCTGTCTGTCTGTCACAGCGTATTTTTCAGTCAGAAAATAACTAAGCTAATTTTGTTTAAGGGTAAGTAAAGTTTATATCACATTGCAACGATGATTTTCATTGCACTTCGTTCATTTCTTTACCGATAAGGCAAAGTGAGATAAAGTGTCGGATGTAGTTAGTGCAAGCGCATATTCTAGTTCTTATTATTATTTTCTTATATATATATTATATATATTACATTCAGTACCAATTACTGTTTAATGTATAATTTTTTGATGTATATGGGCAAATACACAGTAGTAATTAAAGCCGTCAGTTTTGCTTCTATCAATTTATTTTACTGCGTTCCCTAACATTATCCAATTCAATAGGCAGAATATAAACAAAGTTTTGCATGTCGCCTCTGTGACGATGACATCGTATATTAGTCCAGTAAAAATAAATTTTTGGATTGCATTAAAGACACCTTAAAAATTTCTTTTTACTGCTGTATAGTTATGCACTCATTATGCTTTGGTTGCATTATGAGTGTTGCATGTTGAGAAATACCTAAAAATGTGTTTGTCTAAATTTCACCCTTTACATTAAATAGTGGGTAGGTGACAAATTAACTGTATGTCTATGGTTGCAATATGAATTTGATTTAGAAGTAATCCCCAGTATACATGTTGGAAATACTGAATATTACGAGATTTTATTTAATTAAAAAAAAAGTTAAACTTACAAAATCGCACTTTTGGCGATTTTCTGTTTTTATACTCTAGATGTAAGCCATAATAGTTTATTAAATTATCACCTATGTGACTTCTCAACAACCATTAAAAAATGTCTTTTTTATTAATTTTTACGACGCGCATTAAAGACACTCTAAATATTTTACATAATATGAGTCAGTTTTAATATTCTTCATCATAAATTAATATAATCCCTTATTTATGTCAAAAGCGTTATTCATAAAAACGAATAATTCTAAATTACTCACTAAGATAGGTAACGTACTTTTAAGTCTGACTATTTACGCATGACCTTGGTAGAAACATGAAGTAGGTTTTTAATAATTATTTTTGTAAAATAGCCTGTAACGCTCAACAGATTGATAAGGGATTTCTTTTAATTAAAGTTAAAGATAATTATTGGAGCATAAATATACAAAAATATTCAAGGTGTAATTAATGCTAGGACCCAAAAATCAAATAAATTTTCACCAAAAAAAAAGTAAAGTAGTCACGTAGGTGATAATTTACTATATTGTATACAGTACATATTTACATGAAGTGTCAAATTATCGCCAACCCAAAAATCATTGTTTTGGAGTTATCATTTATTTTATATAAATATATAATTGCCTACCACATATTGTGAATAAACCTGGGGATTCTTCTGAATTTACACAGAGTGTATTTAAAAAAGCTGTCGTATAGAAAATCACTCGTTTTTACATTTTTGTTCACACATAAATATATTTTTTAAATCTTATCGGTTGATTCTATAAAAATTAATTAACATAAATAAGGGATTATTATGTATTTATTATCCGTGAATATTTTCTTTATGATATTGTAAATAATCCCTTAAAGTGCAATTAATGCAATGTGCTCCTAACAAACTTTGCTAGATTAACTGGAGTATATCTATGACTGCTCAATGCTCATTGCTGCACACGTATGCACTGTTTGCGCCGTGTTGTCTGTTCCATAGTAATATTTCTATGTTTGCGTTTCTATGTTTCTATGTGTAGCGTGATATTTTTATTTTGCGATAATTTCTAATACATTAATTTAAATTGTATGGTGTAAAAGGCAATCATAATCTGCACAAAATGCTGAAGGTAAACAACGTATTTAATTTGATAAGAATTAATACTGTATCCGTACAAATCGCTTTCCAATTACGTCATCACATGACACTATTTTTTTAAATATAAAAATAGGTATAGGAAGCTATCCATAAAAGATAAACATATGCCATTTCGGACTTGTCTTTAGTCCTATGAAAGAGACACAATTCCTCCATACATTATTTTGTAATATCTCGAAGGGATTATGCAGCATTTTCGATGAAAGTTCCCAGCCGGCTTGATTTTTTTCCGACTTCTTCGACAATAATCGTCATATTTTAACTAATTTCCACAAAACATTAATAAATTATACACGTAAACCTTCCTCTTAAATGATTCCGTTCATTGGTGTCAACCATATGCCAATCTGTTCGGTAGTTTTTGAGTTTATCGCATTCAGACAGACAGACAGACAGACAGACAGACAAACAGACAGACAGATGCGGCGGGGGACTTTATTTTATTATATATAGTGATGTGTAATTTACCAAAATGTTTGTTTAAAACTATGATAATGCAAATGGTCTATCGAGTCACTGAGTCTGTCATTTTGCTCACCTTCTCGATCGTTTCGAAGCATGAAACTAAATAATAAATAAAATAAGATAGAGATCTTGATGATTATGTTATCTAAGATTTTATATTACTTTTGTTATTACCGTTGTAACATGTGCTAAGCATACTACAATATATTATATTTTTTTAATATTTTTTTTAGTAAAATGTTTCAACAACTATATTAACTGAATAAATAAAATTATTTAATAACTAGTTCATATGTAGGTAATTAAAAAATATTCATATTAATCAGTATGTGATTCGCATCGAAAAATATTTACTAAAAAAAAGTAAATACCGAGCTAAGCTTGGTCGCACTATTTTAGTAAAAATGTAAGTAGGGCTATGTCCGAATTTAAGTTATGCTTTGTGATTTATATAGTTCATTGGTATATACAGATACTCACCTAATTGTTCAAAACTATGCTTTTATAATGAAATGGTATTTTCCTAAATTGAATTTACTATTTATTTATTTATTTTTCCGCCAATCGGCATTATACATACTGATTATTGACTTACTACATTGACTGACCGGTTGGCCGAGTAGTTAGAGACCCTAACTGCGGATCCGAGGGTCGCGGGTTCGATTCCCGCCTGGGACAAATATTTGTGTGCATGAACATGTCTATTTGTTCCCTGTCTGGTTGTAAATGTATCTATATATGTATATATTATTTAAAAAAAGAATATTTAAAAATGTTAACACAAGCATAATAGTTGCTTACTTTGGGACTAGATGGCGTTGTGTGGGACGTCCCAGGTATTATTATTATTAAACAACTGAATGAGTAAACACAATCAATTAAATTATTAAAAAAAAATCAGAATAATTTAAAAATGACTTGAACTGATATTGCTCAAGCGAGTTTGATTCCATTCATGAAGAATTCTTGCAACATCCATGATAATAGTTAAACCAGTTGAATGCAGAGTAGTTTTAACTTAAGATGGTTCATATATTGAAAATAGGAGGACAACGTCATCAAATTTATGTAAAGGCGTTACTTAACTTATTTACTTGAGGTATTAAAGTGAGTTTCATTTGTCTTTTATATAAATAGTATGGACGAATTTAATATTTTATTCGCAATGTTAGCGCTATGTCGAGTCGTTTCAGACGTAGAGCGGGTAAAAATTTCCTCCGAAATTAGTAACTTTGTCGTCGCTTCGCATCGTACTTTTAAAAGATTCTTTTAAAAGAAATGCGACTATATCTCATTATTAAGATCGTTAGAATTATTTTCTTCACATTGAAAATATTTGAATCCTCGAATTTTCCGTTTTTATTATATTTAATCTCTGTACTAAAGCGATACGTTAATTATTCAGAATTATATAGATTGTTAGATAATATACAGTATACAACTGTTTCGAGTAATGCAACCAATGATATAGAAAAAAATAATAATAATAACATATTTACAAATAAAATATACTTACCATTTAAAAAATTATCTGGGGTCAGGGTACCCAGAAGACAGGCAGCGCACTGTGGGTCTGAATCATCAAAACATGGCATAAAGTCATTTTAAAAATTCAACCTTTTTACGGTTTGCTTATGTCTTTAATATAACTAGTAAACTGCTTTATTATTTGCTATACACGCCTTCTCATTATCTATACAACGCGTTCGGCTATTGCCAATCGAAACTCGATCGTTCTGATGCTCTTACGTTACATTGTTTGTCGCCCGTGAAGAAACTCAAAAGTTACTATTTAATTGTTTAAAAAAGAAATAATTTACGAATAAATGGCAATATGGTAAACTTACCTAGAGGTATGTTCTTCGTTTTTTAATATTCGTTTGTTTGTCACATTGTTATTATAAAGAGATTTGACAAGTTATGTATTACTAGGCGAAAACCGCTAATGGAGTTTATTTTTCGTCAACTAGACTTACAGTATCCTTCCGGGTTTTTCCGAGTCACGAAATTTTCAATAACTTACACATTAGCTATCTGCTTTCTAGGAAACATAATAAAATCTTGCCCAAGCGTACACACTTTTAAAAAAATAAGCCAAGTGCATACGAACACTTAACGCGTGTTCGCACGTACTTGGCCTATTTTTTAGTAGTTAGTGTTTGTTAAATGTAATTTTTTTAACGTGTCTGGTTTAAACAGACAGACGGATTTGAAGAAATTATAAGGGTTCCGTTGCCATTTAAAAATGCAATATATCCATAAAAGTACGAATTGATTAGAAGCCCTCTTCCGCGTTTACCGTCTAACCACTCATACTCTAGCTAGCTCGTGTAAGATGGCGAGTTCCAGTCCAAATTTAAGTGCACGAGGTCTTTGCGCGCCGGTCTTCACCCCGCGAAATCCCTGCGTTCCGGTCTTCAACCCTGCAAAATTGCGTATTTTCATTTCGATAATGTGAAGTGATCTTTATGACTATTAAAACCAAACGCTGCTGTCAAATAAATTTATTCTGAATATCTCGATTAAATACTAATGTAATTGAAAATCACTACGTTTTAAAAATATATTCAAATTAATTTATTTTGGGGTCTGGATATAATAATATGTTTATATCTAGAAAGGACTCGTTTAACATAATGAGATAGTGTGGCATTAAAACAATTAATAATTTACGGTCTAGCTTTGTATTTGGAAAAATATTTAGAGAAACTTACTAATCACAAAGAGTCTTTTACTATTGTCGTCAAGCATAAACTTTCGTAATTTATACCTGATTTAAAAAAAATGGCTTGCATGTATCCAACAATGGAAAGGTTTCTCGCTAAAAGTAAACAAATTAAATAAGTTTTTATTTTTTTTTTAAATTTATAATATTCTGTCCAATCGACACACATGTTGTTTTTATCCCCCAAAGCATTTTCGGGTATCAGTTGGTGTTATAGTGACTTAAAATACTTTATGCCAAGTTTGCGTGGTCTAGGCCCCATTGTGCAGCGTTACTTCTTTGTATAGCCCGGCTTATATAGGACACCTCGACCAAACGCATAGACACTAACTTGGCAAGCCGCTGAGCCTCTGGACTCCACGGCCCCAGGGTTCAACCCCAAACGGCGCAAAAAAGTACTGGTCTCCTACATTTAAATATTGGCGCCGCTTGGAGTCCTCAGCGGCGGACGCAGCCGCACCAGCTCGCTTGGAAGTCCCCAGGATGTGGGACTGTGAAATAAAAGTTGACAGCTTATAGGATTCTTCTATAGGAAAACTCAAGTGGATTATAAGCTTGGTTATCTCTAACTTCTTCAGTTATTAGTACCCCTGCTTACTTTATTACTTACTTATTCTCTGTGTATATAGCTTAGGTATCATCTATGGAAACGATTAAATTACAAACAGAAATTACTTATGCGGATCGCAAGATTTTATCATAGTGATTTGATATGCGCCAATCAGTTAAGTGCTAGCATAGAACAGATAAAATATGCGCAGTCGATTTGTGCGGCTCTGAATTTCGCCACAAAAACATCGCAGTAGCAGAATTATAAAAGAATGTTGCAACGGGAAATGAGACGGGTCTGCGCAATCGATTATGCGCAATGAACTTCAGAGCCGCACAGATAATTTAATCTAACTGTAACACCACATGGTCGGCCAGCCGGACCGGAGTGTCGTGATAGCCCAAAGCGCAACGAACTTGTCTCAAATTTATAAGGCCATAGGGCTATGGTTCGGATCCGGGTGTGTACCAATGAGTTTTTCTGACTTAAGTACATAACTATCACTGACTCCGTGCTTCGGAGAGCAAGTTAAGCAGTCGGTCCCGGACGCTGTCAATGGATGGCGGTCGTTACAATCCCCGACCCGCAGTGTAGCAGCGTGATGGATTTAAGCTCCAAGCCCCCCTCACCCTGGGGGAAGCCTAAGCCCCTGCAGTGGGGAAAAATGGGCTGATGAAAAAGACCGCATGCAAAGATGACAACACGTTACGTATTATACCATATGTACGCTTGACCTACAGACGCGATTAATTATATCCTACGACTTTAATAACATTATTCATAGTAAATATCGTGTTACTATATTATGATCGTTCTACAGCGTTATGCGAGGACGTGCGGTGTTCGTTTGGAGCTCACTGCGCAGCGGGAGAGTGTGTTTGTCCTACCGACTGTACGGGAGCTGCACGAGAACCTGTTTGCGCAAGTTCCATGCAGACGTTCCCCAATGAGTGTGAATTACAACGAGCAGCCTGTCGTCTTCCACCACCCGCTACACTCCACGTCATCTTCTACGGAGACTGCAAGGATCGATTAGCTGTTGTCCCACCAATTGCTATGAGTATGTACAATTGCATATATTCTTGTTTTAATAGGTTTTCATACTGTCTGGTGATTGGCATCATCTTATCTATGCATAATTTTTACTAATCAGAATTGAAATATTGAAAATATTTAAGAAGTAAACTTTTGTGTGGCTTTTCTCTGTTATATATTTCCGCTTAAACGGTCGTAGTCAAAATATTTACGATCAGACCGTCATCGCCCGAGTTGTTACACTAATTCCAATAAAGGGACCCCGTCCTCAATCAATTAACTAACTTTCCGCTTTATCGCTCTACTAACACGTAAATATTTGGATGGATACGGTCAGCAACGGCAGGGGCCACGAGCGTGACACCAGATGGGATCAGCGAAGACAACGATGAGAATGGGTTGGAAGAAGGAGTGACAATAGACCCATCCGCGTGTCGCGATATTCGCTGCGATTTTGGTGCCAGCTGCGAAATTGGTGACGACGGCTACCCACGTTGTTCCTGTCTCTTCGAGTGTCCGCCAGATGACGAATACTTTCCAGTTTGCGCTTCGGATTTCCGACTTTACCCAAGCTTGTGCGCTATGAGGAAGGAGGGTTGCCAAAAACAGCTCGAGCTTAGACTAAGGCCGTTGGATCTTTGCAAAGGTCTGCATGCAATCTAATTCATATAATAGAGTTACTAAATATTACTGACATTTTGTAATTTTCTAATTTATAAAATTTTGTATTTGAATTGAAATATTATAACTATATGTTTTAATGAAAACATTCGCAAGAGCAATCATTAACAACTCACATCGGGTGTAGGTATGGAAGTGAGACCGTGCGGTAACAACAAAGCCATGCTGGACGAAATAACGGGACTCGAAATCGACTGTGGTAACGGGCCCCACCGACAAGACTGTCCTGGTGGTAGCTACTGTCACATAACTCTAACCGCAGCACGATGTTGTCCTAAAAGTAAGTTCGTATTTCAAGGACGGCAGTATTTCGTGAAATTAAATTCTTATTGTACCTACTATCTATAACCGCTTCATATTTCATTTGTGCACTTAAATGCTGTAGGTGATTTGTCGGTGTGAAGATACAAACCGCACTCGACGCTAAATTGGATGCAAACACGCTAGCTGTTACCGCTTTGAACCTTTTGTCTCGGTCTCATAAACTTGTTTAATATATTCGCGTGCTTCTGCTAGCTTCAACATGCATTTGCTTACAAAGTGCTGTAATTTCAAATCGTTGCTCCGTGTCGCAGTTTAAATTGTTCGTAATCTTTTATTCAAGTTTCGATTTAATATGTAGATGAAACGAGGCAATCCGAAGATAAAAAAATGACGCACTGTTCGGAATCAACGTACGGATGTTGTCCGGATGGAACGAGTTCAGCGAGTGGTGCAAACGAAGAGGGCTGTTCCGCTAACTCTATCAATTCATGCGGATGTAATCGACTTGGATCGTTGTCTGACCGTTGCGACGAGTCAGGACAATGCACGTGTCGTCCAGGCGTCGGCGGTCTAAAGTGCGATCGCTGCGAACCGGGGTATTGGGGACTTCCTCGTATCGGTTCTGGCCACACTGGCTGCATACGTAAGTACAAATAAGTTCCTGGAATAATAATTCAATATCATTCCACAGGACTAATTAAACTATTTTATGTGCAGCATGTGGCTGCTCCGCGTTTGGTTCCGTACGGGAGGACTGCGAACAAATGACGGGTCGCTGCGTCTGTAGAGCCGGAGTACAAGGTCAGAAATGCACCGTTTGTGCAGACCACCGACGCCGTTTAGGACCTAATGGCTGTTCTGACCGTAAGTATTGGCTTCAAAAGTAGGTACGAGATTTTATAAATCATTGACTAAATTTATTTATGGTACTTAGCGGAAAGTGGTGGTGGTGTAGCAGAATCATGTAGCAATCTGTCGTGCTACTTTGGAGCGGTATGTACGGAACGCACCGGCGGAGCGTTGTGCGAATGTGCGGCCGCACCATGTCCTGATAGCGACGGTTATGGATGGATGCTGGTTAGTGCTGTACTAATTTGCGTTTACTTAAAAAGAAATTTAAAAAATTGTTTCAAAAATTGTGACGTCATCCAGGTGTGTGGCAGCGATGGAAAAACTTATGAATCAGAATGTCACCTAAAACTTCAGGCTTGCCGAACTCAAGAAGACATAGTTGTTCAAGCTTTCGGTCCTTGTAAGCTTTCTGAGTTGACTGGTACGGCAGGCCCACCTCGACCATCTTCACCGATACAGTTTACGCAACAAGACGATGGCGCCGCATCAAAATCTACCCGTCATTTATTGAACCCTGATAAATATTATAATAAATACGATTGGTCGAAAAAGGAGACGCCTAGCGACTTCGACAGTGTGGACTTAGGACAAAGAATCAAAGGCCAGTATTTTGGGAATAACACTCTCTTAAATGTTAAATATGACATACGAATATACAATGTGTATAAAAACTCCTGATCGATCCTTTACTGGACTACAGATAATTAGACAAACGTACCAAAAAAATATTTTAAATAATCATGATGAACTCAACATTCAACGCTATACCGACAAAGAGCCTTTGACGTCGCGTGCTTTGTCGACATGCCAACTCATACGTATTTTTAAAATATTTTATGAATATTCATTGATAATTTTTTTTTAAGGATTTGTTATATAAAATTTCACTTCGATACTGAGTGATACCCTCACGTATCCATCAGGGGTTTTATTACACATTGTATATGACTAAACTTGGAATGAGCTGTCGTTCTAGTTGTTAGAGTCACTAACTTCAAATATTTCTGTTCATGAACATGTCTATTTGTTCCATGCTTGGGTGCATAATATCCGTAATATAATAATAATAATAATACATGGGACTTCCCACACAGCGCCATCTAGTTCCAAAGTAAGCAAGTATTATGCTTGTGTTATGGGTTACTAGACAACTGTTATACATACTTAAATATTCTTTATAATATATACTTATATATTTTTTTTTTATATATAACAACCAAGACCCGGTACCAGTATCAATATTCATCATATTAATACTGACCCGACCTGGGATTCGAACCCGGGATCTAGCCCCGTAGGCAGGGTCGCTACCCACTAGGCTAAGCGGTCGTCTGTAGATGTATGTGTAATATGTAATATAATATGTAGAATGTGTTATAAAAATATGTCTAAGTCTCTGCCCAGTTTAGAACTAGATAATAATAATACATGAAACATCTTACACAGCGCCATCTAGTCCCACTGTAAGTAAGTATTATGCTTGTATTATGAGGTACTAGACAACTGATAAACATATTTTTTTTTCAATAATATGTACATATATAAATATTTTACACCCAGACCCGGACTGCAATGTACATGTTCATGCACACAAATATCTGTCCCGAGCGTGAATCGAACCCGCGACCCTTGGCTTTGCAGTTAGGGTCTCTAACCACTCGGCCAACCGGACGTCAAGATGACCGTGTGTGGTATGGCTCAGGTATTATTATTATAATAAATTTATAAATAAATTCACATACCTAATCTAGTTGTCTGTTAAAATTATTATACGACACGAAACAAACAATAGTTTATTTTGTAAACAAAATGAAAAGGGATTTTAAATAATTTATTTTTGAACTACCATCCGCTAACGGCCCTGTCCGCGTGGACTACATGTTTAATTTTAAATAACTCTGTTTAGCCATTTCCGTATGAGGAATCCCACAGGAGCTGTATGTTTTCTGAGATAAAATTTATCCTGTGTGTTAATCCAAACCTTAAAATACCTTCGTACTAAATTTCGTCAGAGTATATTCAGACATTTTATGAAAAATATTTATCCCACGAAATCTGCGTCTTTTTCCGGGAAAAAAGTAACCTATATCAATCTGATGTATAAATTCTATTACTGTAAAGTTTCATCCAAATTTTTTTTTTGCGTGATTAAGTAAGAAACATCCAAACAATGAATGAAGAAGAAAGAAGAACTACCTACGAAGATGGGGGTCCCGAGTTCGAATCCCAGGTCGGGTCAGTATTTATATGATGAATATTGATGCTGGTACCGGGTCTTGGTGGTTATATGTATGTGGTGTCTTCGCTTGGTACCCACACAATGTAACGCTTAGTTTCGGGCCTAGACGTTGTTGTGATGTATACGTTATTATTATTATTATCCAAACATCCAGACATACAACTTTCACATTTATAATATTAGTAGAATTTTATCAGGTGGTCAAACAGCTACTACGGCTACAGTGGGTGTAGTAGGACCATTGTTGGGCGACCTTTGCGCGGAGGACACAGATTGCTTAGCTCTATCCGGAGCGCATTGCTTTCGAGGTGGATGTTTCTGTAAACCTGGTTATGGTCCCAATTTGCATCGCAAAGGATGCGAAGGTGAGAGATTCTCTTTTACTAAAACAGTACAATAACAACTGATAAATCTACAACGCAAATCCGTTTCGCCTCAGAAGAGAAGTTTACGTGTAATTTAATATGAATTATATTGCTCATTATAGTACTTTTTAAACAGTAGCTTTTATGTAGTACGTCTTATGTGTAATTTTGTTTTGCGAGCATTCTTATTTAACTATGTTTATGGTAAATCACTTCTATTTTTGTCAATGTTAGCATTAAAAAATCAATAACACCGAAAGAAACTTATTACATTTTTAAGAAAATACGTATAGAAGATTAAAACAATTAACTTTTTTAGAGCAAACACAAACTCAAGATACGACCGAAGAGTACAGCGCTTGTCTCTCCGAGCCTTGCTACAACTTTGGGACGTGTATTGATCTCCCAGGCTCAACGTACACTTGCGTGTGTAGTGGGCCTTATACGGGATTAAACTGCGAGACTCTCGCTAAAGACGGATTGTCTAGAAACTATATTGAAACGCCATCCTTTGACGGCACGTCGTACATTCGACTGAAACCGCTGAAAGCTTATCACAAGTTGAACATCGATATAGAATTTAAGACATTTACCGAGAATGGCGTTATATTGTACAATCAGCAAAAGTCGGATGGAACTGGAGATTTCGTGTCGCTGGCTTTAGTCAATGGATACTTGGAGTTCAAGTAAAGAGCGTCCCATATAATTTTAATTATTAATATAGTAATACGATAAATTCACGCTTGAATAATAACATTCGTTAAAATTTTAGGTATAACTTAGGTAACGGACCTATAGTTCTAACATCACTGGAGAAAATATCACTTAACGAATATCATAAGATTTCGGCAAAAAGATATCATCGTGATGGAATTTTATCTGTCGATGATATGGAAGACATAGCTGGACAGTCGAGTGGTAATTTGAAGGCTTTGGATTTGACAGATGACACTTACATTGGAAAAGTTCTTACGAATTCTTCAAGGTAAACCGTTTATTATGAGAAAAGAAAAGTACTACAACTTCATACTGTTGATTAAAATAGACCGAACCGCGAATCTTTGTTTTTTAAGCTGTAGAGAAGTTACATTATGTCAGTCACATTTATTACTTCGGTTACTTACAGAATTATAAAATCAAATCTAAAATTTTACGCGTTATTTTTTGCACACATATACTTAGTTATTGTTAGAAAGTGTCAAATATCAATCCCACGCACCTTACTTTAATCTTAACTATACCTGATCAGTTAAATTTTTAAATTTGCATAATATCCAAACCTCTAAGATTTATATTTATAATTATGTTTCATGAAATAACTAAACTTTTATAGAGTATTCGACAATATCGGCACAAGAAGTTCATTTGTCGGTTGCATCAAGTATTTAAGAATAATTCGCCATCAAGTGACCAAAAAATTGGGCCGTCCGGATCCGTCGGTCGTGTCGACGGAAAACGTGCGTGAGTGTCAATCGAGTCCTTGCATGAGCTTACCTTGCAAAAATGGGGCCACGTGCAAGCCGATAGAAGATTCAACGACCGATTATACTTGTGTCTGCGCTATTGGATTCCAAGGAATCAATTGTGAAGAGAGATTAGATCCGTGCGAGTCGAATCCCTGCGGATATGACGAGGGGCTATTGTGTGACGTAGGACCGGACGGCGGACACGTGTGCCGCTGTTTGTTTGGCGGGGAAATTGGCTCCAACGGAAACACTTGCAATAACGGTGCGTGTCATTCGCTCGATTATTTTACTGACAGCTCTATTATCTCACAGGATTAAGTATGCTATGAAAAACAAAAATGTATGCTATTATGTTTAGCGTTAGCGTTAGCTTTAGCGTTCAATCTTTAATTGAATTAAGTTGTATCATATTTTGTCAGTGTTAAGAGAATATGTTATTTTCTAGATGTGAATGTTGTTCAAGAATCTTGGTCGCCACAATTTAACGGAAGCAGCTACATAGAGCTTCCGCTTTTAGAAGGATCCGGCAGAGCTTTTCGTATAGAAATATGGTTTTTGTCCAACCGGCTGTCTGGCATGTTACTGTACACGGGCCAATCCAATAAAGCCAAAGGAGATTTCATATCCATAAATTTGGTTAACGGCCACCTGCAGTTCAGATATAACTTGGGCAGCGGAATTGCCAATATAACGTAAGTTACGTTTTCTAAAGGAAACATTGTGGTTCATAATATTAACGTTGAAGTTTATTCTATTAATATTTTGAGCGAATTATTGCGTAGTGGAGTTAAACTATTTTGATATGGCACATCGCAAATTGTTTAAACTTCCAGGTTGTGCGATTTTCATCGTTAAGTAATGCATGTAGTTTCTATATTTAAATTGTATTTCCTTGCTATAAGTTAAAATATTACAAATAGGTAGGGGAGTAAGTCATTTCGTATTTATCGGTGTGAATTTCAATCAAATTTTCTTGGTTTCACTGTTTGTGATTCTCTAATAAAACGCAATGGAAGTGTACTATTTTTAAAAAGATTGATCACCGGTGATGAGAAGTGGATCCTTTGCAGTAAAGACATATGCAAAAAATAATGTTCAAAGTGCGGCGACGGACTATGGCAAAATTCGCATTAACGCGCACTAAAAGAATGGTAGGATTAGGAAAACATCGTTCATTATGAGCTTTTACCGTCAGTTACAATCATCGATTCGGATGTTTACTGCGAACAGCTCATAAGACTAAAGCAAGTAATTGAAAAGCAATTACCGGAACTAAACAATAGAAGGTGTGTATTTAATCACGAAAACGCTAGAATACACACGTCTTTAATAACTCAAGAAAAATTATAGAATTTGCACCTTCAGATCTTTGCTTGTTTCGGTCTCTTCAGAATTCTTTAGTTAGTGCAAGGTCAACATCAAGAGAAGACTAATAACTATTTGTCGCATTTTTTAACAACAAACCCAAAATTTCTACAGCAACGGGATCATGTCCCTACTTACAAGATGGCAATAAGTTATCGAACAAAACAGTATTTGTATACTTTAATTAAATGTAACTGAAATATGAAAAAAAAAACGTTGTAGATAAATACGAAACGACTTTCTCCCCAACCTACTACTATTGAGTTCCGAAAATTTTACTATGTGCCGAATCAAATCGTTCAACATTAAAATCATCTTATATCTGAATATGAATTAACTAAAAAGGTATAATTATAGTGTTTATAAAATATTAATCTGTCTTTCTTTTTATACACAAGCACTCCGGAACCTATTGCCAAAGGCAGATGGCACAGAGCACGTGCCAGCCGCGTTGGCCGCCACGGCAGCTTACAGTTAGACCAATATCCAGCACAGCGTGGTCATTCTGCTGCCTCATTAGCTCATCTTGATCTCAGCATTCCACTATTTATTGGTTCTTTGCCGTGAGTTGCTTGATATTGATTTTTTTTCCTTACCTCAAAGTATAAAAACGGAACACTCAAGTAGGAAATCCGTCGTCTGTTTGTCTGTCTTCTGTCTACCCTTTATACATTTATAACCTAGCTAATAGTTACAATTTTTTTTAATAATGTATTTTTATTAATACTTTTAAATCGATTCAGTAGGACCCTAATATAGTATACCTAGGTTGTTCACTGGCTCACTATATATGCACACCGATTCAAGCGCAGGGACACGACGGTCCTCGACTCACTTGTCGGGCGACTGACGCATAGACATTTGTGTGTGTGTCCTACCTTGCCCTGGTGCCCGTGAGACAATGTATATATCTATTTAATGGATACAGTTCCAATCAACCTTTATGGCGGATGTGAACATAGGTACAAGTCGCATCGCAGTAACCAGTTTTAGGTGTAGCGGGACGCAGTGCGCAGTGGAGCGAGGGGCTTAAGACTGAACCTGCGCAAGCATGCATAAAGCGTTGTATTACGATCCGCCATAAAGTTTGATTGGAACTATATAAACTCTACAATTTCGAATTAATATTACTCATTCAAATATTTCTTTAGGCTGTAGAAAAATATTTCCTTGAATATATATTTATATAGCTCCTATAACTCAATATAAATATGTTCTTTTTAGGTTAGTAAAGGGTTTAATAAGGTCATCTAATTCTATCACGATCTCGGTTACTTATATGAAGAATCGGAAGCTTCCACAACATTGTTGCTAATTCCTGCGAATATTTTCAATCATATTTCAGAGGTTACGTAAGAGCACATAAGTTATCTGGAGTGACTAGCAGTTTCATAGGTTCCATACAGCAAGTATTTGTAAATGGGAACCCTTTACCATTATACGGATCGGACACGCCGCGATGCGCCATAGTACCCGAAGAGGACCGCTTGCCCTGCGCTACTACCGGAGTTACAAAATACACTGGCCCGCCTTGTGGTGATGGTATGTGGTTTAATTAATTATTATTCTACTTAATGTTATTCTAATATACGATCTTTTCTAAATTCATTTGTATCGTGCATGTTACTCAATAACACAGCACATCAGCACAGTAAATATTAAGGAAAAAACTGTAACCAAATCACCAATCATTTGTAATTTCAGCTCCGCTGATTTTATCTCAGAGACGAAAGATTGTAACTGATGGTTCGGTTATTTCAAAGCAGCAACATATTCTCTCATGTTTTTATTCATACGCCCGTATAAATATCAGACTAATATATTTTTATAGTATTAACACAAATTTAGGGTGCATAAAAGTATATGGAAGTTTACATTCTATTCTATTTAAAGGTTTGACGCCATGCAAAAACAACGGTTCATGTATACCTCTATTAAATGAATACAAATGCATATGCAAAGAAGGATTTCAAGGAAGAAATTGTGAAATTGCACCACTGATGGAAATCCTTAACGACGAAAGACCTGTTAAGTTTGACGGAGACAATTACTATTCATACCGTAGCAGGGGAAGCAAAAGGTTAGTAAGTCAACATACATTTTGAATCTAACAAAACTGCTACCCTTTGTGTAGCGTTTCCTTCTTATAATGGTTTCGTTACTTCTTCATAAAATGCAATTTTTGTTCAAAAGAAATATGATTCATTTTCTTCTATACGAATAACATCCGCCCCACTGGGCATGCTACATCCATCACTGAGAAAAGTATTCCTCAAAAAATATGATGATTCACCATTAATAGAGCAATTGATGATCGAGATCATCGTAAATACGAAGAAATCGAGGAAAAAAACTATACGTCATCATAAATTACATTACAGGATTCATAATTTCCGCTGACGCATATTTTTTTCCTCTTTGTATTCCTCATTTTTTATTACGGAGACCATACATTACTCGACTGATGAATGCTTTTCTCAGAGATGTTTTAAGTAATAACACATCTTTTAAATCACCTAACTGTTAACTAATATGAAAATATATGTTTCTAGCTTTCATACTAACAGCAGCATTGGTGAAGGAATGTTTGGCATAAGATAGCATTCAAAGGATATAAACGAAAAAAATCTTACTAATAAATAAATTAAGAAACATCCACTCTGATTCAGTTAAGCTTAGGTAATCAATAGATTTAATTCTTTTAAAAGAACTCAATGTTTTATTTTGTGCTATCTTAAATAATTGCAATTATTTTTAATTCCATAAACGCTTTTCAATTTTTTATCATATTTAGGTACTCATGTTGCATTTATTAACAGGTTCACTGTCCAAACATAAAAATGGAAATACCCGTCACGTCCAGTTGCATGTTTATGAAAATACTGTAGTCAGTATTAGTATTTTGACACGTTCTGTTTCAACTCACCTCACTAACAAAAAAAAGTTTTGCCGTATGTCCCAGCACTTTTTAGATTCTCAGTGAAATGTTCTGTCAAGTCCGCGCAGTATACGCAACTATCCCCGTACGTCGACAGCTCCAAAAAGCCTAGAAATTGTACCGGCAAGCAGGCCATGTGTGGACTGTGATCATGTAGAGTTTTCCGGCTACAGACCATAAATGGTCTGTGAACAGCGAACCTGTTAAATCGGTTTTATTTGGTTTTGCAGTGAATTACCAGTTTTTCAGTTTTTCATACATAGCTTTAAAGTTACTTTATTAAAAATTTACGTCTGATAACTACTGATAACATATTTACTTATTTAAAGTTTGAACAGGAAACGCGGCGACCGCGGCATCAGATATGAAATAAAATTTCGAACTCACAACGATTCCGGACTGTTGATGTGGCGTCGGAAAATTGGCATACGGCCAAGAGATTTCATCGGATTGGGTCTGAATGAAGGGAAACTGCAACTCATTTACACAGATACTGATGCAAGAGAATCTCGCGAGGACTGGTTTCAGTGTATAGAGTCAAGATACCGCGTAGACGATGGTCTATGGCATACGGCGACAGTGCGTCGTCGAAAGCGGTTAGCGATGCTTCAGGTCGACGACTCAGCACCTGTAAGAGGTTACTCGCAATCATTGCTGGTACCCTCGAAGTCCAACCCCAAGTTGTGGATTGGTGAGTTAAACCATTTAAAGTTAAAGGATAATATACGATTATGACTCTGGGTTCCATGTAATAATAAGTAAAAGGCACGGCAAGTCCTTTACACCTTTTTAACGGAACAACTTTTTTAGCGAAATATATTCTTTAATCTCAACGTGAAATCCACACGTCGTCACATCGAATCTGAAAACTTGTTTTTTTTTCTATGCCTAAAATTTACCTTCGTCACTCACTCAAACTTGAAAGATGTTTTTAATATGCTTATATATTTAGAAGTTTGGACGTGTTAGTACTTAAAAAAAACTCTTTAATCTGTCCTCGCTTGTTTCATCGCCGTACTTTTGGATAGGTACAATATCAGTGAAGATGAGTTTTGATAACTTATGTCGAGGATGTGCATCCAGCAGTATTATTTTTGGATTCACTATTGCAGTTTTAACAAGTAAAATACTTCGAAATAATTTTTCATATAATTTTACAAATTTAATTACTTTAACGCTGTAGCGAAACGAAAAAAATTAAAAAAAAAACACATTTATTTTACGATTATTTTACGAATATTATATTTATTATGAGAATATAGAATTTAATTATTTTTAAAGTCATACCTCATGTACACGTCCTGTTACACCTCTTACACTAAGTAAAATCTCGTTTTCGATTCGGTGAATATATTCATATTTATAACAGGTGGATTTTAATATTTACAACAGGTGGGTCCCCATCTTTACCGTTGGGCTTGCCGGCAGCTTTGTACACGGGCCTACGTGGCTGCGTGGCCAGCGTCAAAGCCAGCGGTCGTCACATCGACATCTCGATGCCCATCAGACCCACAACTGCCGTGCGACACTGTGACTGACTTCAACTACGCTTCTAGATATTAATTACTTTTCATTATTAGGAATTCCAAATATTGTGTTTAGCTTTCAACATTTCCAATATTTCATTCTCATTATTAATATTTATGTAAAATTGTGTTTTGTACTTTTCTATCAACTGAAGTTCATTACGTGACATCAGGACATTTGTAAAAGTCGCTTTGACATTATAGACTTATAGACCTTTTATTCTGAACCATTTAATATCTTGATATACGAATTTATATATGGATTTACACGTCATCACAAAATGTAACCAAAAGGAAACGTTGCCATAATACGTGAGTAGAACAAACTTAATATAAGTAGCAATAAGTAGAACGTTAATAAATTGTATCAATGTAAGGGTCTGGACACAGTAGAGGGGCGGACGCGAGCGCAGCTAAATTAAATCCTGCTTCAGCACACATTACAATAGTGCTCGTCGTTAGGTTTAGCGACGATCTGATAGTGTGGACTGACTCGAGGTTACGCGACGGCATGGCGCGTGACTCTCGCGTCTGATAAAATAACTATGAATGTAGACGTATACATACGTTAAGTAGTCAGACCCATATCAGTGATCGCGTTTGCTTCTTTGCTGTGCTCAAGCCGTTAGATGACGGTGCTCGCGTTTCACGTCAGAGGTATAAAATAGAAAAAAAAACCTGAGAAGATACTGAATATCTATAAAAGACACAGATATTTATTGTTGTTACTAGCAAGAATCATATATTTAGATTTAAGTTAAGAAATATAGTTTCTACAAATAAGCAATGTGTAGTAAAAATACCTGCTCCTTGATACGCAACCTCAAAGACCTTACAAAAAATTACACTAAAACGTGTTAATTGTTCACTAACTAGCTTTAATATTACATTCCAATTTAATATCTTTTAATTCTCTTTTACTTAGAATTGTTAAATTATTTTAAATTTCCTTGTTTATTTTTTATTATGCTACTGCCATTAAGACAATACTGGGTTAAAATATTTTGTTATGAATCTGAAATTTTATGAAAAATTATATTTGCATAATAAACGTGCCATAGGCCCCAAAAATAATACATTTTGAGGTGAAGGTAAATAAAAATTATTTAACTAAATTCAACGTTATGATAATTATTGTAACAATAATAATTTTATACAGCATTAGAATAACGAAATTTTTTATAATCTGTTACTGCGTACTTACCTGATATTCCGTCAGTAACGCTTCTACGATATTTACGATATACACTGATTTAACTTTATAAAACATTTGCTACTTTTAACTGAATAGTATGTTTACTTAGATAGTATTGTATCATATGTAAATAATTTAGACTAGTGTTTTTTTACAAGGAACTGCTTTTATCAATGTAAATAATTGATACTTATATCCTTCATGATAATCAGGAAAATATTAACTTTTTAATAAGTTTAAAACATATTTGTCTTCATGAACATTGTATTTAATTTGACATAAACTTACTGCCTTGATTGATTCTAATTGTCCTAAAATCATTTCAGTGTTTATTTTAGGTAAAGTACAACATTCCATTGAGTAGAGATATTTTAAGTGCACATAAACTGAAGGGTTGAACAGAAAGAAATACTTAAGATACCGTATTTCAAATAGTACTTGAATTTTACTTCGTACTAAATATGCAGCGATGTAACGCCTCCGCTACCGCGTTCGCTTATCAAAGTGTTCAACCCATCGTTTATAATACCAAACTTGAGTTCTGTAATCATTATAATGTTTCGAATGAATGAAATTCTTTTCGTAATTTAAATTAAGGTTAACGTATTTGTAAAGTATTATATTTAATTTAGAAAAAAAAAAAATCAAATCGATGACAATATTAAGATATATCAAAAAGATAGTATTAATTTTATGAGATTAGAATTGCTTTATTACTGAGGTCGAGTACATATCCCGTGACATTTCATGATAGTGTGTAACAAACTAACTGTAGGCGATCGCCATTACCTGCCAATGTTAACTTAACTGGGATTTTCACTTTACATATCTTCCAGCAGGATCATTGCGCAATGTGTGTTTTGGTGTATCTAACTTAGTTTCATAAGAAACAAATAAACAACAAATGAAAAATAAATGAGACTGCAACATAATTTTGTTTGTTTGAATACTTTTTTCTATGAAAACTATCGTCTGCGTCATCGGTTGCACTAGGCGTACCGCTGGGTGCAACACTGGGACCTTTTCTCTTTACTCACCTATACTACTTCATCTTATAAAGGACAACCATGATATAGTGGTATTTGCAGATGATACCTCACTTTTGTTTAAAATTAAACGACAATGAGTGATTTTTGAAGTTGTAAATAAATATTGCTATTTCAAAAGTGGTGAACTGATTCAGTGCAATTAACTTCATATGAGAAATGACTAAATGTATAAAAATAAATACACCTAATGTAAAACATACCAAAAGAAGCATAGCGATTGGGTATAGGAAAAAAATATGGTTGATACTACGATGTTTCTAGATATAACGTTTAATGCCAGCTTCAATGGGGTCCTTATACATTTAGACTTACGAATAAACTTGGTTCCGCAGTTTACGCAATAAAAAAAAAATTGTCAATCGACAAACATAGCAACAGCACGATTAGTTTCAGTTACTTCTACAGTATCATTATGGTATTTTGTTGTAGAGTAGTGCTACCGGTATCAATAATATTTTTGTTCTACAGAAGCGAGTCGTTCTTGCTATACATAAAATAGACCTTAGAGATTCATTTAGAAAAAAAAAACAAAGAAATCGATGGAAAGACAGTGTTTAGTCAATGTTTTTATGAAAATATAATATATGTTCATAGAAACAACACCAAATTTAAAAGGAATAGTATACACAATTTTAATATTAGGAATACACGTAAACCCAATATTATGCTCCATAAAATAATTAAATAATTCAAAGGTAATTTAAACTTCCAAACAATATCATAGATCTGTCAATAAATAAATTCAAGAATTATGTAAAACGACAATTTATGTCTTAAGCATACTACACTTTAAAAGAACACATTAATGATAAAAATGGTTGTCATTAAATCCACTTGCTTTTTAAGACAATAGGTTTACAGTGCCGTGAGTATAAAAAAAAATAAGCCACTCTAAGTTTCTTGCAGTGCGAGAATTCAAACTACTAGACCGTACTGCCGAATTCGTTACTCTAAGATTGTAAGTTTTTTTGTTTACTTTCCGTGTTTCACTGTTGCTGAAATTAATTATGTCCTATTTCAAATTATTATAAAATTGTATGTGTCCACATAGATTGCAAGCACTTACAACATTTGTTATAACGCACGTATACGGCCATTCTATGCATGAACGCACGCGCGTTGGTACCCATTTCCGCGTACTCATGTACTTATTATTATTTTTCAAGGAAAGAAGTATTTTGGTCCTTCATAAATAATAATAATAATAAATGGGACTTCCCACACAGCGCCAAATGATTTCAATTTGAATTCTTTAGATGATAAATATAACTAATGTGCCAAAAATATATCAAAGCAGTCTTAAACGATAAAACCTTTTTAAAAACCGGTGAAATGCGTATTGGACCACGCGCAGTATATCATATGTAGTCGCATATAACACACTTTTTTCGGTTCTAGTATTTTTTTCTGGATTATTCTGAAATCAATATACTGAAGTTACTCAAAACAATTTCTATTAAACATCCCAATCAATATCTGCCTGCAAGATTTTTTTAAAGTTTTCTTTTAGAAATGTCGGATTGGGTGTTATCAAATTCAGTGGACATTACGTGACTGACAGTAAAAAGTGGCTTATAGGACGTTTATTTAAGTAAAAAAGGACTTTCTAATGATATCGGGATACCTCATGCTAGGATTAAAATTAAAAACAATCATTACTATTTCGTTTTAGGGGGAGAAAAATAAAAAAAAAATTTAGAACTAATTATTAATAATTAAGGTCGATTTTGTCTATTAAATTAATAAATAGTTTTTTGTACGACATTCAACAACGCCAAAACGTTAAATGGGTAAGAATTGATAACTAATAACAGGTAAGTTTACAACAATAAACTATAATAATAATAATTACGTGTACCACAACTAGACCCCAAACTACGCATTAGCTTGTGTTTTGGGTACCAAGCGAAGACACCACATACATATAACAACCAAGACTCGGTATCAGTATCAATATTCATCATATAAATACTGACCCGACCTGGGATTCGAACCTAGGACCTCCAGCTTCGTAGGTAGGGTCGCTACCCACTAGGCTAAACGGTCGTATTATATATATTTAATATTTATTACCCAGGCGTAACATACTGGTAAAATTTCATTCAGCCATGTCTATAAATGTAGAAACTAAAAATAGACGGTTAAGATGTTACTAGAAAAAAGATTCAATTTTTTACTTTTGGTTTCGAAACCCCAAAAATAATACAGAAGTATGTGTTTCACTGGTTTGGATGAAGATTAATAAGAAGCTTAATAAAATATTCTTTAAGTAAGGATGAAATCAGTTAATTCGTGATAAATATATTGACCTCTCGATGTAACCTAGTACTGTTTATTAAGCTAGGGAAAATTATCTTTGGAAACTCAGAAAAGGAAAAAGTCACATAAAAACATAAAATGCAGCTACGAAAGACATCCCAATGGTCATCCTATCTCGTTTAGTTCGATAGCAAAAGTAATTCAAAGAATGTCCGCAACAGAAAGTATTACGCTGAAATTGATAAGTAACATCAAGTGTCGACATAACCCCCTAAACGTACCAGGAAAACACCCTAAGGACGTGTCTTATCGTCTTCTCGATCAGAAATTTATGGATAATAAATTAGTTAACTGTTCGGCCGGCCGCCCTTGTACGAATGGGGCTTAGGTGCCGCGGATATTACTAACGGCTTTGAAACACGAAAGCTTTTAATTTAATGATATAGAATAGACGGCTGTGGCGTTCATTACCTACTATCGCAGTGTTCACGGTTGGATCTGATGGAGCTAGTAAACTATTATAGTGTCGTAACACCATTGTCATATGACATGTAAGTCAATAATTTGATGTTGAAAACGAGACTGTTCTTGGGTTTTTCACGTGAGCTGCATGTCACAGATTAAAATATTTTTTTTATTTATATTTATAAATATTTCTAACCAGAAAAAAGAAGAAGAGGAGTTTTTCAAGCTGACGCGTATTTTTTGTATGTCAGACCACGCATAACTTTTTACAGAGTCGTCAGATTTTGATAATTTTTGAAATGAAATATACCTCAAAGTTGGACCACCCATTTAAATTAAAATAAAAAAAATATTCCTAAGAGTATAAAAATAGGAGATGGTTGAATTTTTACCTATAAACAGACTCTGTTGAGACTTGGCACACTACAACATAATGGAGATGATTCGTGATGATGAAGATGGAAGACAGTTGTCGAAACTCCTCAACAGTTTATAGCAACTACCACGTGTCTGGGCTTATTTCATTTATCCTGATGAGGACTTTAGATCTAGCTGGATTATGACTGTGATCGACGGTCTGATGATAGCGAAGGCAAGCTGCCAAGAGAAGTCCTTGTATAATGGTAAAAGTAAGTTTGGTAAATATTTAAAAAGTAATTAAAAATAATAATAATAATAATAATACATGGGACTTCCCACACAGCGCCATCTAGTCCCAAAGTAAGCAAGTATTATGCTTGTGTTATGGGTTACTAGACAACTGATATACATACGTAAATATTCTTTATAATATATATATAATTTTTTTTTTTTTTTATATATATAACAACCAAGACCCGGTACCAGTATCAATATTCATCATATTAATACTGAACCGACCTGGGATTCGAACCCGGGACCTCTAGCTTCGTAGGCAGGGTCGCTACCCACTAGGCTAAGCGGTCGTCGGTAATAAGTCGATAAATAATAAATAAGTCGGTAGTAACTATTACATACTTTTAAGACACACAAATTAAAAAGTTTTTATTATTTTTATTTAATTAACTTCGCGAACGCACAGCAATTCAAAAAACGACCATATCATTGTACGCTTTACCTAATTCATTTACTTGTATGGTTCATTAATGACCTTAGTTATTAAGACTTCATTATTGAAAAGGTTTATTGATTTTTATACTTTTCAGTTTTATTTTCGTCAGTTTTATTTTTGGCTAAAAAGTTTTTTCACAAAAAATATCACTCTTTCTCCGTTTTCATTTTACTACTCTTTTCTTTAGTCTCTTCATTAACAACAAAATAACGACTTCCCTCCGCTCCTTGCGCCACACCTCCACGGCGACATTACTTGAAACTATAGAACGGTATGTACTTTTATCTGCACGCCTGTATAATCTATTTTTTATAACAGCAAAACAATTAAACTTATTATCTTTTCAAAATGGACATAAAAATCTGACATTCGACAGTACGAACCGGCTCTTTCATAAACGAATTTATAAGATGTTTTCACATCATCGCTTTTTAATAAAACAAACGTCTATCAATATGATATTGGGAAAGCAAAAAATAATTTAGAATGATATTCATACTTTTAACACTTATTCAATTTTAGGATTCCTATACCTATAGTAGCACAGTATACTGTGAAACAGGTAATTAACTTCTATTATGTATGACGTTCAACATAAAAGTTTCACGCCGCAAAAATATTTACGATAACGATCCATAGTTTCAATATTTCCTATCTTTGACTTGTTCTTTCCCCTAATGTACACTCACAAAGAAAGGAAGCCGGAAAAATGAATGAATTGATATATCATCCCTTACGCCGCCCCCCGTCTAATCTCAACTAGCTTGAATTATGGCTGAGAAATATCCTCTCATTCTTTGCATAAGCTATAAATCAAGACGGCCGCCGCCGCCGGGTCTTCCTGCGATAAAGTATCAGCAATGAGCAGTTTACATTCTGTTCTAGTACTTTCGTTGACTCACCGAAATATGTAATTAATTTAAAGTGCTTACGTTATTTTGTAATAAATAATTTTCACTTTACGATTATTTAGTGACGTTATTAGTTTTATAAAAGAAAACAAAGTAAGGAAACGCTAAATTAAATTAATACAAACAATGGTCGGGACTCACAGACAAGTCAACCTTATAGACCACGCTTTGACAGGGAGTAGCATTCGCCAAGGCTATGTAGTGACACTACATAACTACGTCACTAGTGAGCCGTCAGTTGGAAGCACGTCGGAAGCCACTAAATTGTCAATTTTGAACGAGCCAATGAAAACTAGCCGACCTCTCCCCGCACCCCGCCACTTTTTGGCGATTTCGTTTTCGTACTGACGTTTATTAAAGCGTAGTCTATAAGTTTACTGGTCTGTGTCGGGACTTCAAGTAATATTCACTCAGCAAACCTTATATCTTTTGAGATGAGCACCAACTGAGACACTATCAGTAAATTACAATCCACAAATACGTGGGTCATACTGAAACCTTCTGGATTCCTAGAAATAAGACCTTATATTTTACTTATGATACATTTATTGTTTTTCAAAGTATATACCGCCATAATTTGACACATTTTTGCATTCGGTGGAACCATTGTAAAAAGCAGTTGGACCAATTTCTTTAGGTATATATTATTTACTTTTACAAATCTTAGCAGGATCGGAAACAAAACACATTTAAATACTCCAAGTAGCATGAACATGTGTTACACTTCAGTCTAATAACATCTTAATCATATGACCGACGCAACAAGCTGATACGATACTACGACGAAAAAAAATATAGGCATAAATGTTCTTGTAACCCGTGCGAAGCCGAGACGGTATGCTAAGTGTAAATATTTAAAAATCAATAATTTTGTGTATTGCCTTTTAGTGCTCTTTTTTAAAGTTATATTATTATGTCATCATGATTTCTAACGTGACATAATAAAAGAGATAAAGAAAAAATGAGACGAAAGTTAGGTCAGTCATTTACGACAGTGATTTAACACAGATTTAGATACAGACAGAATTCACTATTTAAATATTAATTACGACCATGATACGACCTCTTAAGACGTAAATTTATCTTCATCCGAGTTGAATTTCCTCTCGCTTCTCAATTTTCATGCTCTTCATATATTGTACATAATGAACATTGAAGGTGTGAAGTGATGTTCTTTGGGCACTTCATCAATGAACTGAGGGCCAAGAGGTGTTTTGCAGAAACTTTCCATCAAACCATTCCATAGCTTTTCTTGTACGATACACTTACGTACATACAATACTTTATTTCATTGGGAGGGATCCTCTTTTACGTTAAACTTTTTTTTTTTTTTATAGCGGCCTTAGTAATACACATTCTCTGAAAATTTCAAGTGTCTACCTAGTACGATCCAGATGATACAGCCTTGTGACACACGAACGGAGAGCTTTAGTAATAGGGTTCCCGTTGGTACCCCTTTGAGTACGAAAGCTTAAAAAACTGAATTTTCAAAGTGCACAGTACCCTACATATCCACAAACTGCTATTCATATTCACTACGATTTGTTTTTGTAATTTAAATTATATTTTCGAACAAAGACATCGAAATGTTTCAATTTGATCCACGTGTTCACTCGCAGAAACGCATCAACGTAACCTAACCGCGCGTTTTTGTGCCAATTAGCGCGCATAAACCGTGAACATTTACTATGCACTTAGACGTATTTTGTAACAATACCGTGACGAATGTAGAGGTGATTTTCAACTACCTAAAATAATCAAAATATTTAAATTTATTACAAACCGTCTGCCAGAAACAGCTTAGGCCATAAGATACGTTCGTATATGCAGATCTGCAGCTATACGGATGGCGCATTAAAATGTTTTCAATCAAAATATGAAAAGCAGCATTGGAATCGATTCATTTCGTCATGATCGTAATGATTCTACACAATACTTCTAATGTAACGTAAAAACTACAAAATGTTTGTAGATACTGATTGTTACATCAAAAATTTGCCGGAACAGAAAATAAAAAGGAAAGAAGCTCGGCAAAGCGAAAATGATTTCGGGCCATAACACGCGAATATTTATCACTTTATTAGAAGTGGGCGGTGCTGGGGCTGAGGGCGGCAAAATGATAGTCGCGGTGCAGTGTAAAGGGAGCGATTGCCGTTCTTGTTACACTTTCTGTTATTGCATGTTCAAGTGTAATTCGCATTGTTATTACGCTCGGCCGTAGAGAACGGCTCTTTGAACAACTTCGCGGGGAATTTACAGTAGGCCGCGCTAAACCTCGACGTGGGCGCGAGAATTCCTGAAAGAATTTCATAATAAGTCGGTTTTGTTTTCGGTCCGTCGTAACGCGGGAATGTGGAACTGTTTAAAAATGCTTTCTCTAAATAAATATACGTTGCGAAATAAATCACACAATAAATATAATGCAAGGATTTTACTAAAATTAATTATTTTATGATTTTGATGACTTCTTCTACAAAATTGAAAAAAATTGAAAATATTAATATTTTGTTGTCATTGAAAATGACTATCATATCCATTTCACGGGAGACGCATTTTTGGCCATAACTCCGAGGGTATGGGATCTAGCCAAGATTTTAAGGTTTTAAAAGATTAAGAATTTAGTTGTGCATTGTATGACATCAAAATTATGGAAATCGGTTAAGTAGTTTTTGAAAAAAATTGGAAAATGTAAAAAAATCGGGATTTTTTCGGAATTTTTTTTCACTAAATCCAAAATATTTCAAGAACGGGGACCGATATCGAAAATAAAAAAAAGTAGTATCTCGGCCATTAACGTAGCTACGATTTGAGACCAAGTTTTTGGAAATCGGTTGGTAATTGTAAGAGAAATTATTTCTGAAAGATGAGATTTTTTGGTCGATCGCTTGTGTTTGTGGATATAAGTTACTATATTTCAGAGGGTATTCATCGAATCGCTTCAAAGTGTTAGACCAAAGGTTAGAAGGCGTCGGTAGCTACAGTTTGAGATCAAAATTTTGAAAATCGGTTGGAAATCGAACAAGAAATTTGACATCACATTTTAGATTTTATGGACGTTCGGGAACTTGTTAACATTACGGTCATCGCCTTTTGGCCTGTATTCGTTCGAATGCTTAGTTATCGAGATCTGAACGTTTAAGAATATCAGAGGCTGCAGTTTAAAACCGAAATGTTTCAAATATGTTGAACTAGCGACCCGCCCCGGCTTCGCACGGGTAGCAAAGAATTTTTTCGTTGATTTATTTCTGAGTTTAAAGAGTTGAAAAGAATAGTGCCACGTTTTCGTGGCAATGCCACGTTTTCGTGGCAATAAAATAAAATAATCTGTGAAAATCGGGTTTGGGTAGGTTCATTTTCAATGAAACCGATGGTTGCTGGGACTGCAAGATCTGTGGATTTTTTTATACAGTTTGTATTAATAAATATTAACTTCTGGTAATTACATGCATATTTATTTAAAATGTTATCAAATCATTAAAAAAAAAACTTTAAATACTTGCGCTCTGCTTATCTATTTTTGTTTATACATTTCATGATAATTTTAATTTAGAAGTTAGTATGTGACGAGAGTGAAGAAATTATCATAATAATAGATATGTTTAAATCCCATATACAGTTTATTTTGTCTACTAAGTTTTGTAGGGCGCAAACATGCTGGAATTCTACGATCGCTAGATGTGAGTTAGTGCCACCAAATTAATTAAACAATCTAATTGCTTTGTATTTAATTTAATCATATGTTTGAATGACTAGGTATATCGATTCTTGTAGTAGTATTGTAGTAAATGTTCTAGCCCAAAGGAGAAGGAATACGGTATTCTGTGACATCGACGAAGAAGACGCTTACAGCTTCTGCTCAGTATAGGGTATCAAAACCATCGAGTAAGTATTACACTACTAACTAGAAGCTGCACGAACGTGATATTCGGCGTCGAAAAAAATACTTTTTATCTTTAACAAATCATTTACTCTTTTGAATATAGCAGAAATCAGTCACTTTTTATATTAGTATTTCAACACTACATCACTAGCTCCACTCATTTTCTAGTACTGAAACGTACCTATTTTTTTAATAATATGGTATAAGCTCAGTGGTCAAAACTTCACGACATGTAAATGTTTAAGACACTGTTATAGACAGTGGTGTACTTTTTCTTATAATATTTCCATGAAAATATGTGAGGACATTCATATTCCTGCCAGGCTTTCGTTCTCATGTCTGCATTAGAGTCGGGGTGCGTCCACGTCAATATATTTACAAGTGAAGCAAAGGTGAGGCCGGGCCGGTACAGATTCGCGCACGTCCCGTCGGGATTTGTGTCTCGTCTATCCGCGGCGCGAGACGTGCCCCGAATGTTAGATAATACTTTTGAGAATATTGACTCTAGAATAAAATTTCTAAATACAATGAAGCTGTTTTGTAAATGCATTTTGTGTTTTAAGTTTAAACTATTTTAATGTAGCCAGGTAAATCTATATATAAAACGTAGCCCAATTATTAAAAACAAAAAAGCTGAACATCGGAATAAAATTAGGTGAAAGCTGGTTTTTTGTGTGGACATGTTTTGACCCATTTTGCTTCTAAACAAAATATTAAAAGTCCCCATCGATCTGAACGAAATTAAAAACTTTACGCGAGTTCAAATACGGTTTTTCGTAAATATCTCGTTAACGGTCACTTAAAAAAACTATATATATTACATGATTACCTCAGTTTTTTACATTGCCGACAAATTATTTTTTTTTTGTAGGAAAATATGTGTATCACTTGTGTAAATTTTAATATTGTGTTTTGTTGTTTGTAATTGTCATCTTTTGTGATTCGAGAATCATAGTTTTATTGAAATACAGGAGTCACTTTTTATTTGTAAGAAAATAAATATTTTGAGAGTTTTGAAAGAAGCAATGCCTTATTTCTTAGGTTAATAAATACCCGATTAAGAGCTTCTGTAAATTGTCCGTCGTCAACAAGCCCTCGAGCACGGCTGAATGCAGCGAGCGTGTACATGAGCGTGTTTTTCGGTTTTCAGAGTAAACATTATGAACACGCACATTTATTGCAAGCAATTAAATTACTAGGCACTTAATGTGACAGAGATACACGTATGAAAACCATTCATTTATTATAGAGATGGTCAAGTATATGGTAGATATTTCTGAACTCAAAAATAACGTTCTTTCTTTCTTATCTGTTTGTTTGTATGTCAATAGATCAAGAACTAGTGGATAGATTTTAATTTAACTTTCAGTTTTAAATTGATAAGTTTAATAAATGCAGCGTATAAACTACATTATTATGTTATCACGTTGCTAGTTTAGCGAGCAAAACAGTAATAAAAAAGTAATAAAATTTACATTTTTCACAAACAACACATATGTCCCAGTTGATTCGTAACCGTTTAAACTTACGAAGTAAAATAACAAAATTTTCAAAAAACGAACAAAACTTTCAAACAAAAGTTTCAAAATTACTTCCTTTACAAAAATTTCTGTTAGTAAATATCAATTATTAAGCCGTATCTTCCATGCGCCTTGAGAAGACACTAATTAATTACCTAACACTTTGCCTCGCTTTAGCCAATTTTTTTCAGCTTAATATCTATTAAAGCGAAAAATTGTTTTGCATTAATAGATATTAGGCTGAAAAAAAATTGTTTAGTGTGCCAGATCGACCCTTAAGATTGTCGGTACAAATGTTTTATAAAATTTTGATAGTAGCTTTGTTATATTTTGTTTGTTGTTAAAATGTATTTCGCTGAAATAGTTATTGTCTTTTTTTTTGAATAGTGCCAGGAAAAGTAAAAATATGCATAGCCGCACACGTAAAATATCTACAAAATAGTGTACAGTGACAGCAACACATACATTCTAATATTTAAAGAATTTATTGATTAAATAGTAACTTTACAAAAAGCACTAATGTGTTGTCTCGGCCACATGCGTAATCAAATGTAGAATTTGGCATATATTGGCTAAAAATTATTTACGAAATTAAAAAAAAAAAACAAATATTGGTATTGCATAGTGCAACATGCAATGTTTGTATTGCAGGCAGGGACAAATAAAAACAACACAACATATTTATTGTAAAAATCTTTATTTTGACATAGAGACAGTTATAAACATATTTAGGTGCAAGACTTTATACCATTCAAGTCATATTTATATGATAGTACAGTTTAATATCTGCTTACGTAACGTATTTCATTGAATTTTAATCATAGCTCTACGCAGCAGTACGTGAACAAAATTACAGCTACCCGTACGAAACTGTGGCGACTCGCTAACTGTAAAAAAATATAAGAAATATCGGTATTATAATAAAAAAATATATGTAGAATAAATATCAAACTTTTTCTATATTGAACACATTAAACAACCAGGAGATATATATTCTGTAATTTTTCGATCACGATTTAGCCGGTTTAGTTTTTACTCTACGAGAACGGATGATATAGAGAAAATCAATAGTAAATTCTCAATCAGAGCACGCTGAATTTATATTTGCACCCTTCAGATATGAAGTAAGGGTGCACATTCCTTAGTCATATACCATCACATATAATTTCAATATCTGTCATATTTAGGTGCCGTTTAGCGCTATCAAATATACGTTGGGAAATTGGAATCGAGTAACGGTATTGAGATATCAGCCCTGAAGAACTTCCGCTGGTTGTAATATTTATATATATTACAGATTTTCCTCTTTTAGCCTCATATAACTACAAATACTAGGTGCCCACTAAAGCATGGATACTTTTTAAACTGGGCACTCTAAACATGATCAATCAAATAAGCAACACATTTTTGGTACACATTATATACGTTTAAAGTCTCAGTATAGAAATTCAGTCTACAATCACATCTACAATACCACAAAAAAATAAAAAATAAATCCCAATAACATTATTTTTTACATTGTTCAAAAGCATATACTGTTTACCTACCTATAGAAATACTTTTTCTCAGCAACTTTTTGTCATTGGAAATGACTTTCATTTTGTTGGAGTATAGGGGGTCATTTGGGAGGGGGTTTTCGAGATATAGGGATGAACGTGGAATCAAAAGACGCAGCTCGGCAAGCTCTACAAGATGGCAAAATTAAATTTGAAAAAATTAAAAAAAAAAAAATTATCGGCCAAAAACGAAAAAATCGCAATTTATTCTCCGATTTTCATTTTGGGAGCCCGATGTCTCGAGAACTAGCTCCGAATAAGAAAAAAATTAAAAAAACGGCTCGGGGTAATTAAACGGGGGATCGATTGAGACTAAAATTGTTAGAATCGGACAACCAGAAGTAGTGGTTAAGGGTGCCCTTATTTGGAAGTCGGATATGCGTCGGTGTTATATTTCGTACTAATTTGGTTTGTTCGATCGAAATGTTGTACAGAATGTTATATTTCGAAGTTTTAAACTTATTCAGATACAGTTGTGTTATTCTTATTGCGACAAAAATTTATTTCGACAAATATTATCCAAAATATGTTTCGTTTTCGTATATTATACGTTAGGTTCGTTTCCAATGTCGTAAGACGTTCGTGCGAAAGCTGGAGATCCGTTGATTTTTTCTCATTATACGTAAATATTGATTATACGTAAATTAGATCCTTCCATATGAAATTGGCGTTTTATATACTACAAGATGCCGACCTATCTTGTGAATTCCTCATTCTTTCCCCACGCAAAATATTGTCCATATATTAAAAATTTATTAATAAACATTACTAAGGAGGGTTGGCATCCGAAGTAACAAGTTTAGTTGTAGAAAGGTCTCAGATAAGTTATATAACCTTTCTATGGAATTTTTCATAAATAAACGTTTTATGAAAATATCCTCATAATAAACTCCGCATAAACTTATGATATCCAAAAGGGCTCCTTGTTATAACGTTCGCTAGGTCTACTTTAAAACCAAGGACAGACTAGACAAACAAACCTAAAGGAATACATGTAAGCCCAGATGTACCTGTAAGTTAACCATTTCGTAACTTGATAAGATACTTCACTTCACTTCATCAGCCAATTTTTACCCCACTGCAGGGGTTTAGGCCTCCCCCAGGGTGAGGAGTGGGACTTGGAGCTTAAATCCACGACGCTGCTCTACTGCGGGTTGGGGACTGTAACGACCGCCATCTAATGACAGCGTCAGGGATCGACTGCTTAACGTGCTCTCCGAAGCACGGAGTCAGTGATAGTTATGTACTTAAGTCAAAAAAACTCATTGGTACACGCCCGGATTCGAACCATGGCCCTATGGGGCCTTATAAATTTGAGACAGGTTCGTTGCGCTTTGGGCTATCACCACCTTGGTATGATACAGTTTTACCTAATTAGAACCTTCATGAAGTTTATACTAAGTCATGAACTAGTCGCAATTAATATTTACCGCAACTTTCTCATTCCAGATTTTGGTCATCCTCAATCAAATCACATTTGAATCATGTCAGCAAGTTTTCAAATTATCTTTTAGAAATATGGTTATAAATTAGTTAAAACTTGTTCTATAACTAACAATGAATTTCATTTTGTAATACTATATCATTTTAATATAATGTATTTCATGTGCGACGGAAAAACCTAAATAAAATTGACACGTACGTAAATTCTATTGCGACTACCAGTTTACTGTAAAATTATGCAATGGTAAGCTTATAAAATACACAGGTCCTCATTAACAGATTCGTATGAAAGATGAATACTAATTATGTCTCAAACTGACACATAATCATTCATAAAAGTACAAAGGCACTTTAAAATACGGTTTAATCAGCAAAAACTACATAAATAATGTAATGTTTTCGTGAGATCCTGTCACAATAAACAACTAAAAATGGCGACCTTAGATTAAAGGCTTACTAGCTTTGTAAATAACTCCTAGATAACCTGCAGAATTACCAACGGACGAAATTTACTTACAAATAACCTGTAAGTAATTTTTATAACCGTACGTACCCACAAAATGCTTACTTGGTTATCAAACAATAATTAAAAAAGCTGATAAGGCCTAAATGAAGTAGGTTCTGGAAGAATCCCATTTGAGATATGGTAATGCGCTTCAGGTCATATTTAGTAATTCGAATGTCTTAAAAATAACGTAATAATTACTTTTTCGGAATTTAGGAGTTTTAGGGTTTATAGCTCTGGGAAACTATCGACGATTACGTTATATTAACCTCTCGATAAAGGCTTTTAGGTAAAATGAAAAAGCATATTGTTCTGAAACCAACGAGCACTAAGTTTAATTGAAATACAACGTGTTGAATACGCGAATTCCTTGATATAACTTTCATACGATAAAAAGGCATTTTTCAAAACTATCATGCAGGATGATTGCTACTTGGGATATAAAACCCAGACATTTTTTTATTAAAATTATTAAATTTTTCTTTTATTATCAGACCAACTCTTTTCTTATATATATATTTTTTTAAATAAACAATATTATAATATCGTTTGAATTTCAACCAAAGAGTCTTTCCAAAGATCCACGAATAGACGGCCACCATAAATGCAGCATATACAATGTACGTATTCATTATGTTTAAATGTTGTAAGTTTTTTTTTTGTTGTCCACACCTATTAACAATTAACAGTCCTTTTTTTTATTTGTAACGTGTTCTGTATGGAAAACATAGTGCACTACAATCGATTCGTACTTGAGACAAACTTTGAATTGTTTTATCAAGTTTGTTCATAATTAAAATGATATTATCGAATTTATGTTTATTTTAAAAAAATTATGAAACCATAGAGTAACAATATGTACAACAATTAAGGTGGTATGTCCATATATATAATAAATATAATCCTACATACTTGCCTATTTTCAGGGTTCCGTACCGCAAATTGAATTAAAACGGAATGGAACGTATCACTTTGTTGTCCATCTGTCTGTCTTCAAGGCCCTTTTTCTCAAAAACGCGTGTTGGTGTCAAACTGAAATTCATATCAAACACTCAAGTTTACTGTCCCTTAGAGCTGTGAAAAAATCAAACTTCTAAGCCAACGCAATCAAAAAATATAGCCGTTTATGCTGTAAATTTTCTACACTCGCAAGGGAATTAAAACCTACAGGGTATTTCCCGTAAACTCATGAAATTTGGTACGAAGCAAAGTCGTATAGCACAGATAAAGGAAAAATTGTGAAAAGCTTAAATTTTTAGTAACATCATGTAATAAAAATATTTTTAATAATTTTAAACTTACTACCCCTCCCCTTTCTTCATGAACGCGTAGAGGTATTAAATTGAAATTCATATTAAATACTTCAGTTCAGGAACCCTCGGTGTGCGAGTCCAACTCGCACTTAACCGGTTTTTTTTTGTATTATGCACACATATAGCAAAGTATTGGCCCTTTTGCCTTTCCACACTTTTTCGAAATACATGACGACATATTTTAATCCCTTGTGACCTTTCAAAATAAATATTGATTGCAAGAAAAGGACATAGGGTTTGAGGAATCGAAATGTATTAAATGCACGAAATACAGCGTGAAAAGATCTCAAACTAAACAAGTTAAAAAAACCAATATATAGACATTTATAAAACGGATTTATTTCTTGCGGAAAAAGTTTATAAATAGAGCGAAGAAAGGATCTGATAAAATGAACTGTAACCACAATAATGTTCATACTTTTGGCACGAAAAGCCCCGATCGGTTATATTCTATTGAAGAGAATATAATTTCCTCGATATTACTTTTCGAATCAACAAGGCCATCGCTGAAAGCGAATAAAAAAAAAATAAAACAATAAGGAAAGGCCGATACAAAAAATTTTGTCATACGAAAAAAAACAATAAACGCTCCTTAGTAAAATGTCGAGAAGGAACTTTATGTAACATGTGAT
The DNA here is from genome assembly GCA_949709985.1 of Luffia ferchaultella. Taxonomy (NCBI): domain Eukaryota; kingdom Metazoa; phylum Arthropoda; class Insecta; order Lepidoptera; family Psychidae; genus Luffia; species Luffia ferchaultella. The sequence continues at coordinate 11,655,088 of OX453240.1, read as the reverse complement.
TGGATCTGTTTAGATTATACCGTATTTAATTTTGCCGCTTTATCGCTTCAATTTCTTTTTTATCGTGAAGAATATTTGTTTATAAATTAAATTCCACGTCGGATGTGTTTAGCGTCAAACAAACAGACAACACTACGCAGACAACCACTGTAACACGATACAAGTAATATTTTTTCAAAAGAATGTCATTTCCTAGAAATAATTTTCCGCTTATAAGGGTTGCCTATGACGATAAAACTTATCGGTAACAATATATAAATTCCATACACAAATTTCACTCGCCCTTGCCGCAGCCTACTTCTCAGAAGTAAGAAGGTTATGAAAGGTTACAGTATAAAATAAATTGGGGTTGATATATTGTCCCTCCAGAGGCTTGTGCGGAATGAGCCACTCTGAAATATGACTGCCGAAAAGATTGTTACGCTGAATCAGGAACACAATAATTTGCATGCATAATAATACGAACTGTGGGTCGAGAACGGTGGAAACCGTTTCGTGTTTCGCCTATGGTATTGTGCTATTTACTGGAATTAAAATTATAAAGCTTGTTAATGAACGTATATTTATACTTTATTCACAAATTTAATTCACGAACATTAACGCAAGATCTTTTATACTAGTCTCAAACTAGATTTAGTACTTTTATGAATATATTATATTGTAGCTACCTGTATGAAGATCCTATAAATCAAAGTATTTAGACATAACAAATGTAAGAAAGTTCGTTTTTAAGATATTCCAGTGCCAGTTCAACTCATCTTGCCTCACACGAGAAAAAGATGAGTTGTTGATGGTTTTACATGAAACAGCCATGTGACAATCCCTTAATATTTAAAATTAGAATACCTAAACGATTTCAATCTATTCATAACCGCTCGCTCACGGTCAAGGTGAACAAACAGATTTAAACGTCAGCCCCAATAGCAATATCGCGAATGTGACGGGCCCGCTTCGTAATCGTACTCCGTGACTTCGATAAATCGTTTAATTCCACCCCGGTGACTCGGCCGATTGCGAGGGGCCAAAACGCCTTCACAATTTACTGCTATCGGATTCCAACGTTCTGGAATAATCGCCGCTTTACCTACATTTGTGCAGATTCTCAGCCCTCACAAAGGATATCGCGGAAACAATACACCTTTCATGCGTACATCAAAATCCTTTCAGTGTCTATCTGGTCGGCGGTGCGTGTATGAGTTGTTTGTGAGGTATTTTTTTGTTGGTCCAACTGCGATGAAAACGTATGTTATGGCTAAGATCGTAAGATCGATCGTCAGCCGAGTCGTCAAAAACCCTAACTACGAAGCCAAGGGTCGCGGGTTCGATTCCCGCCCGGGATAAATATTTGTGATATATATAACTATTAAATAGTCATGTTCATGCACCCTCGACCCTTGGCTTCGCAGTTAGTCCGTGTCTGACTGCAAAAAAAATATCCATCGCACAAGCTTTGCTTAGTTTGGAACTAGAGGGCTCTGTGTGGGATGTCCTAAGTCCTTTTATTATTAACTAGCGACCCGCTCCGGCTTCGCACGGGTAGCAGAGCATATAAGCCGCAATGCTTTTTTTCTGTCGTAGTGTCGAACATGTGGATTGGATTTAATTACATTTAAATGTAACTTAAGTTCATCCTACTTAGAGTATTTTTAAAGTATTTTATTTCCAATTCTATAAATATTTCAAAAGTAAAGAATATATACACATAATAACCTAACCTAACCACGCGTGTCGCGTCGTCATGGATGGCCGGCTGGTCGCGCGATTTTTTTTTAATGACATTTACTACGTTTATAACTACTGATCTGACCTGTTTTTCGAACCAGGGAGCTCCAGCTTCGTAGGCAGGGTCGCTACCCACTATCCTAAGGCTATTTTACAATCAATCAATCAATTACAGGCAATCATAATGTGCATGAAATGCTGAAAGTAAATAACTTATTTAATTTGATAAGGTTTAATACTGTATTTGTATAAATTGCTTTCCAATTACCTCATTTTATTAGACAATTTTTTAAAACATAAAAATAGTTATAGTAAGCTATCTATAAAAGATAAATAATGCCATCGCTGACTTTTTTATAGTCCTATTAAAGAGAAACAATCCCTAAATACGTTATTTTGTTGTATCTCAAAAGAACTATGCAGCGTCTTCGATGAAAGTTCCCAGCCGGCTTAATTTTTTTCCGACTTCTTCTACTATAATCGTTATATTTTAACTAATTTCCACAAAAAATTAATAAATTATACACATCAACCTTCCTCTTGAATTACTCCGTGCATTGGTCTCAATAATATGCCAATCCGTTTGGTAGTAGACAGACAGACGCGGCGGGGGGCATTATTTTATAATATGTAGTGATATATATATTATTAGTAATTAAATCCAATCATATAAAACAAAAAAAAAAGTTAAAGTAGAAAGATTTTTGATTGGTGACCACGTATCTTCTTTGGGCGTACCTACTGCATAAGAGACATATCGGATTAAAAGAATTATTGTCCAATGTGCAAATGCTACAATTTTGGCAAAAGAGTTGGACGGTATGCTTAATACAGCTTTAAGCAGCCTTTTACATGTTGATAATGCAGCATTTAGTTTTAAACAAACTTTATCCACAGAGACTGTATACTGTACGGTAAAGCAAAAATTGTGAATATGTATAAATATGGAAAGTAGAACTCCAGTTTATGTTTGTTTTGTTGGCCTCTTCAAAATATTTCATTTAATTTCATATAAAGTACTGTGAAAGAGTCTCAAACTGACTTAGAGATTGCAATGCGGGGCGAAGCAGGTTGATTTGCCCTCACCCGTGCTCTTCAATTTATGTATAAGTGAACTATTTGTTAAACTCAGCAAAATCCATAAATCCTGCAAGATTAATGGTGTTAGTGTTAACAAATTTACCAATGTGGATGATGTGTCGTTGATCCCAACGGTGCAAGTACTGAGGCGATGTGAAGGTTAAGCTGCTTCTCATAAGAAGGCCATAGTGTCGTGTTTAAACAAACAAAAATAATTACTTCAACCAAATATGAATACCTTATTCAAGATATAGCTTTCCGCCTGCGGGTCTGCTCGCGTGGATTACACAGTTGTACCGGGACTTTCTATATATAAAATTTTAGAAACTTTAGAATGGCTATCCCTCAGGAACCCTGTATTTTCCGGGTGAAAATTTATCCTGTATGTTGCTCCAAGCCTTAACACATTTTCGTGCTAAATTTCATCAAAATCCGTTCAGCCGCTTTAGCATTAAGAATATTTATCCCAAAGGAATCTTATTTTTTTCGGTATGAAATTTATCGTGTTAGCAATATCAAAAAGATATTGAGTAGACACGAAGAGCTTTTGCTGTAAGGTGTAACATTCTGGGTCGCAGGTTGTGGCTTGGCATGCTCAGGTGTAAAAATAACACTGTAAAGTATTTGTTATACGAGCAACCTTCAAGGCAGTTCACCAGGAGATAATAATGTCGGGATTCTTTACGTCTTCAATATAACAATGGTTTCAAAGCGCTGCTAGGGCTGCCTTACTACTGCTGTGCATCAGAGATGATACGAACTAAAACTGATGGCTTTATAGCCATTCATTTCTGACTGACCGCGCGCTGGTCTTCAACTCCACAAAATTGCGTAATGGCAGTTCGGTACCTGTGTGACATTTATGTACTAAATTTATCTACTAAAACCAAAATCTGCTGTCAAATTAATTTATTCTATGGAGAGGCATCAATCGACATTCTTAATGTAACTTCATGTAAATTTTGTCATTTAAAAACAAAAGGGGAGAAAACTCACCAGATGCAGGTGGTGGAAGACCACGTATAGAGGCGTACTTTAAAAGATACTTATTTTGCACGTACACAAATAAGTTGAAACAACAATATCTAGGCATTAGCATCATGACTGAAAAACAACTAAAACAATTAAAGCCATAAATAGTCGTAAGATTCAATATATAACAGGTTTAGCGTAAAATAAAAATGAGATTGTAAAATAAAGCCTTTAGTAAAGTGTTCGAGGTTTATTCGACTCAAACAATTACTGAAGGTAATACGAGGTTTTAACATGTAAGAATTTTCGAACTTGTTACCATGTCTAAGCACGCGAACATAGAACGAAATTTAAAAATAAATTCAACTAAGACGGTCTGTGACTGTGGTCTGTGCGGCGGTGTGTTAAACTATAAACTGAAATAAATATTTTAGTAAATATTTAATTTTATAATCGTGGTGGATTTAGCTTCAAGCTCCCTCGTCCCGAGGGGAGGCCTATGCCCCTGCAGTGTGGCATTAATGGACTGATGAATGATGATGGATAATTAATGGTCTGGCGCTTCCTAAGCAAAAGGGTATTCACAGACAAACGAATAACAAAATAATCCTATAAATGTTGCGTTTTTCTTTTTGGGGTACGGGAATCTATAAATTTGAAATATATAATAATAATAATAATTGAATAATAACATAAAATATTAGCATAATCCTGTAGTTTTAGAGTGTAATATAGGTCGAACATGTAGATTGGATTTAATTATTAAAACTCGTGTTTATAATGACTAGAGGTCGCCCAGCGGTTGAAGTTGAAGTTGAAGAAGAAACCTTTTCCTTTTTTTTGAAATAGTTTACAGAGAATATATTTGTATTTTCAATTACGAATCCTTTCATTTAAAATGTCACGTGATGCACTCGAGAAAAGGTTATTTCTTTATTTTCTAATTTGTCCCCAAAATGAGATCATTTATTTACGTTGTACGTCTGTGATCGGGTAACTTAACAATTTGTAAAGTTTTTTCATCTAATAGCTAATAGCTAGAAAATAGGCTGTGACAGAGGGACAGATAGATACGAAGGTGAAATTAAAAGGACGGAACCCTTTTTCATATATATCCGATGTACGAAACCCTAAAAACACGGTTTTTTTCTGATATATTGAAAAATGGTACTTTTGGTTCACGTCTATAAATTCGGTTTAAACCATTCAAATCGGTGAAGCCATTCAAAGAAATCGGTGTGCAAATCTAAAAGAAAAAACATGTTAATTTCTTATTTTGCGAAATATATAAAATAGACCGGGAAATCGGTGCACGCACATACATAAAAAGATGCGTCAAATAATAATAAAAATTATATCTGTCTCATATTCGATGTAAGAGAAGTTTTAAAGACATTTTATTTACAAATTGCTATTGATATAATAATAAATACTAAAACGTCATCAAATATTTATAAGAACAGCACTAGCTAATAACTTTCGCTGTACAAGTTCATTTCCGCTGTTAGTCGTTTTTACTGAACATAACTGTCTACTTCCAAGCTGCGCAGTGTAAGAAACTCTAATTCTCAGGTCGTTGACTCTATGTTGAGACGTGTTTTAAGCTGGAAAGACAAATGAAAGAAATTAATTAGCATTTCACAAAGACTTAAACACAACTTTATAAAGACTTATAGTCTGAAAGCCCTCGCGAAAGCGAAAATAATCACCACGTCTTAACAGCTGAATTTTATACTAGCATATAATGCTTTTAATGCTCATTCTCAAATTGTGATCAGTCAGCTGGTGCGTTAGTGGACTGTTTGTGTGAGACATACTGATGCGTGCGTACTGATACCCCAACAATGCTAGCAATTTTGCTAACCTGATGCACCCCTTTGACAATAGCCCATACAATACACCTCAAAACATATATATACCACTCCACCGCTCCAGACCAAATTGTTCTATTTCCTAAACTAAAAGACTTCCTAAAAAAACTCCTGTGATTTGTCCTTGCCCCACCACCGCTGCATACTCTTTGTTATCATAACAAAATCAGGTACTTTGTGAATTTGACCATATAAATATTGATTCGGACGCAAAAGTTACTTTGTTATCTTTATCGTTTAAGTCTGTCGTCAACAATACCAAATTCGAATATTTAATTTGGTTGTACAACGCAATAAACGTCCGACAATAAAAATGTTGCAACAATGATAGCCAAACAAATTTTGTTATGAAGACAGCGCTTTTAGTCACTGAAACAAAATAAAATTGTCAAGCCATTCATTGTGAGCTTAATTTACCCAATCATAAAAGGCCTTAGTAACTATTCACGCTTCAAAGACTATTAAGAAATTAATTTAACAAAAATAAATCTATATCAGGATAACGGATATTGTGAAAAAACCAATAGATATCTCCTGAAATATTATTGAGGTGGGATATGAATGGATACAGAAAATTCTGGCGATAAATATGATAAAAAGGAGAAAAGAAATGGGATAGGTGGCTTAGCTATACAAAGGGAAAAGAAATCAGCCGTATTTCATATTTTAGCGTTATGCGGATTCCAATCCGGAAAAATGAATATCCTTTTCGAAAATATATTTATTTCGTTTAATTTTAAAGACCATAAGAAAATAATAAACGTTCTCATTCTTTCTAAGGGTTGCTTTGGTAACTTGAAAAGAAAATACTCTATATAAATAATTCCAACGTAACGTGTATTGTATTTAAACATCTCAGTGTACCATTTAGATAGATAAAGAAGAAAAACTCGAATCACAGCTGAATCTAAATTTTAGTAATGGACTTGCATTTCATACATATATCATAAATATAATTTTACTGCTCGGCCTAAATAAAATTACATTTTTTAAAATGACGTATTAGTTCAGCTATATTTTTCCTGCAATGTTATCAAATAATATATGTTTTTGCGAACTCTGTCGTCTCCTCTTTGCGACTTAGAATCTAAAAATATCAAAATAGAAGTCAGAATCAGAAGTTATCTTAAAATAGTTAGGTAATTAAGCTAGAAAATGCATTAATTGTGTACGAGAAGTTGAATGTGCATATCTGCGTTACTCCAAACAAAGTCAGCCACTAGTTACCAGGAACCACTGTCTTATAGCAGTTCGGTGTATAACTCCCGAAGTTGGAGTAAGTCGTATTTAACTTTTGTGAACACAGCTTGTGTTGCATCGCTGTACCGACCAAATTTGACACCGTGTGCTTTAGTGTAATTTACAAAGTGTTTAGGCGTTTACTAAGTTAAATTTAACTCATGCGGAGGCCCAATGTGTGTTCAGTGTAAAACAGTACTTGTGGATAACTTTACACTCAACCTCTTGTGTATTATGTTAGTAATTTTTCGACTTGCTATTTGAGTGACATATTTAGTTAATTGAATTATTATTGAATTGAATTGAGTTTTAAAATATATTATAATATCTAGCATTTAAATAATGGAAATAGTTTAGCTCAGCAGATCTTGACAATGTAAGTTGAATTTTTGGAGACATTTTGAGAAGCACCGTACTTGTCAAATAGTCTGAACAAAAGTTGCTAATAAGAAAAAACGACGAAGGGTCCTCAAATTTTTTTGATAATTATTTATTGTGTTTTCAAACCTTGCCAGTACTTATATCATGTTTAAAAAAAAATAGTCATGTAATACGTATTTTGAAAATGTGTTTGAATCACAATTGACATGCTGATACAGTAAGTACAATAGTACAACCTGTCATTTGTCTCAGTAGGTACGTGTTTTTTTGCTATGCCCAGATACTTGTTTGTGTTATATATTTTTTAGCTTTCAACTCGAAAGTTTCTTCCTAATAATGTAGAGAGTATATTGAAAATAATTAACCTTTTGTAGAAAATATCTAGGTTATACTCTCATCATTCAATTGTGATCCATTTCTCGCTACTGTTACCTATATGAAACTTTTGACAAACAGATATAAGGCAGTATGTTTTTCTTATCTTAGATCCTGTAGTAAGTTTACTAAGATTTTAATATTCTCAACAATGTAGTCGCAGTGCTACACTACTCAGCCATAATTCAAAACAATCGAGCACTCGTGTTTCGTTTAATATAAATCTTGCGCTATTGTGGAGTGGAGGTGGAGTTACATTGTAATAGATCGCAACAACTGAGTTTAAATAGCTCACAGAAAACTACTAAAGTACTTCTATTTCTTCGTAAGGTGCCTCTCCGACTAGTTAACGTAATAAAATCTGCATATTTGTTATTTTCCTTGGCGAAACAAAAGATTTTTTCGGTCGTAATCTCTATCTATGAGCATTAGAATCGCTAAAGTCTGTCCACTATAATTTAATGTTTTTATTAAAGGTTTCTCAATACTATTTCAAACTCACACGGCTACTGCACTAATGTTACTAATTTTATAGGAGACATAATAATATGATTCTTTGTTTTGATTTATTTAACTCCTTATTTTTCACGAAAGTATGGTTGGATTTCATGTAAAAGTTTAAGCATTTTTTAAAACAATTAATGTGCTTTTAGAATAGAACTAACATACGGTGTTAATATTATAAATACTCTTGATTAGTAAGTTGATGACAGAACTTTTCATTATATAGCACAATTTTTAGACGTTATTTTCATTATTGTGTCGAAAAAATAAGTACCTACTAAAAAATAGAACCAAAACTAAATAATTAAATTTGAATAAAAAATCTGACTTAGACTTATATTGGATCCTTGTTTTTGAGTTGAGTTGCTAACTAAATACTATTTCCATTAAAAAAAAATATTATTATATATCAAAGGCGGTGTATGGGTTATCTCAACGTTGTGATAACCGTTTTTAAAAATTTTGTTGTATATTGTTTTCTGCGCATCACGCAAAAAACAATTGAACGAGTTTTTATACGGATTTTGATAAAAATTTCAATAAAATAATTATATTCCATTCCATTCTATCAGCCCTTTTTACACCCCAATGCAGAGGCTTAGGCCTCTCCTCAAGATGAAGGGGGCTGAGAGTTTAAATCCACCACGTTACTCCATTGCGGGTTGACGGATTGTAACTACCGTCATTTATTGACAGCAATTGGGACAGATTGCTTAACGTGCTTTCCGAGGCACGGAGTCAGTGATAGTTAATGTACCTTAAGTTATAAAAACTCATTGGTACACGCTCGGATTCGAACCAGGGTCACATGGCCTTATAGATTTAAAACAGGCTATCATGACTGATTATATCACGAAACACGAATCACGAATAATTGTATGATAAATTACTATTTATTCCGTGGTCGAAGGTGAGCGCTAAAAAAGTTGTAGAACTGAATAAATGAAGTAGTGAAAGAAATAATTTTGCAGTTACAGGATCGGGGACGAGAAAAACGGTTTGAATATGCACATGCGTCCAGACGGGTTATATGAATTTGTTGCCGAAGCAAGAAAGTGCATTGAATAAATTTTAAAATTCTAATTTAATGACTTAATGTGGGCACTCAGAATTCAAAACTTGCTATCGAACAATCTATAACCGCATGTAAAAGTAACAGTCAAAAATAGAACGGCGAGTCAAAAAAGAGCGAACACGGGAGAGAAAAAAGATAATTACGGAGACGTCATCTAAGTCCTCCTAAGGGCAGAACCACAGCAAAATAAGCAATGCATGATTAAATTATTTTATCCGCAACTCTTTATTCAAACCGGAGGACAGTTTTAATGAATCAGAATAAATGCAGTTCAGTCACAAAATTCCAGACAAAGAAATTAATCAGCATCGCTTAGAGAACATAAAAACACTCCGCAAAGGTTTAACCACGAGTCGTTAACTGGCAAAAATTAAGTTGAACTTACGACGGTCAACCACGGAAAACGTACAACTTTTAATAAAGGTAAACATGCAACTATTCAATTTAAAAGTCTCAGGTTTCGTTGTTAACAGCTCGCTATAAAAAAATATCACTGATTTAAGGTTGAAGTTTGAATAAGACGAACTTATTTAAAACGTTAAGTAACTTAGTAAAGTCTAGACGCTTTTATCAGCGACGTTCAGTTACAAAAGTCGTTATTTTTGACGATGATTATTGAATAATTTAATACTTTGGACAGCAGTCAAAATAAAATTTAACTGAAATATCACTACTTTTTGCTATATGACACTTATTCATAATACTTTTTGTTTTAATCTTTATTACTATCTTTATAATATATTGTTAGATTACTTCAGTTTAATCATACGTTTATATTTGTTATTTGAAATATAAGAAATGAAATGTATACGGTAATAATAAATTTACAATATCATTAAGTCAGCACCAGGAAATTATATAAATTTATTTTATTCGTACGTTTTAGGTGGTCGTGATTGCTTTCAGGCTGATTATCAGGTATCTTTATTTAAATTAACTGTCACACAAAGTCGTGGATTTTGTAAAAATAAGTTACTGATCTACGGATACAACCGAATACTTATTCGGATTTATAAACAATCTATCCATCATAGTCTTCATTATCACTAGAACGATGAAAGCTTTTTCGTGTCGTTTCAGTTATATCGTATCTACGAAATTTCGTTCGTAAAGCTTAGGGTATTTTATTTATTATAAAATCCATTAGAAAACAATATCAAAGTTCAAATGCGCCAAATAAGTTGTAGTCGAATTATGAACTATGAATAAATGCAGGTTTATTGTCCAGTAGTTACATGAATATTTTCATAATTTTTTTTACAGTTTTAAAATCATTTTCAAAATTTTCTCGACGCGTACGTTGGGCTGGCAATCGTTCAGTTCGTGGGGTACCCATCTGTCAAGCTTTTTTACTTTGCAAATTTGTCGCAAATGGTCCAATATTGTTTTGATGCTAACATCAAAAGCTGCTGCTAGTTCAGCTGTAGTTTGAGTATCATCAGGTTCCACAATCGCCTTCGATTCATCATTATTGACCAAAGTGTCCGCATGGCCACGAGGTTGATTATTCCAGTCATAATGTCCAGAACGGAAGCGGGCAAACCAATAACGGGTTGTGCGTTCGTTTGTTAAGTTCTCTCCGTAGACGTTGTTGATGTTACGTGACGTTTGTGCCGCAATAGTAACACGACGGAACTCATAAACCATAATAAGGCGAATTTTTAAAGTGTCCATTATGACGAAAAATGTTCAAATGTAATGATAACACAACGCTAATAAACAAAAGACTGACTTTGTAAAAAGTATGTCATGTTTTTAATACAAAATTAATTTGAATTTAGAATTCACAGCCAATTAAAATTTTTTTGTCAATTTATGTGCAACCGTCAAATTTGTAGTTATCAAAAATTTAATTAGTAAAAATTAAATTAATAAAATATTGTGAAGTTACGTGAGACAAGTAATCCCATCCGCCTTTTTAAAGTTTCGGATGTTATTTATACACTTTTTAAAGGCACAGCAAGGCATTTTTGTGAGATATTTTTCCAAAATACACAACAATAATGTCAATCGATTACACTGACAAGCGGTCCACAAGCGACTATTTCAAAGTTGTTCAGAGCACCGCGATCTGAACGATTTTCGTGCGGAGTTTCATACTGTGGTACGTACATGTTTTTAGGAGTTATTTTTCGTTTAACACATTGCTTTGGTGCTGATCCATGATCTAACCAACTTGCTGAGCGCTTTCGATTGTCGAACAGAATCCATTTTTTATCACTGGTAACAATCCTCCAGTTCAAAATTCCTTCATTTCTGTGCCTGTTGAGCAACGCGAGGCAGGTCTCAACGCGTACGTTGCGCTGGCGATCGTTAAGTTCGTAGGGTACCCATCTATCAAGCTTTTTTACTATGCCAATTTGTCCAATATTGGTTTGATGCTAACTTTGTGAAAAGAATGTCATGTTTTTAAAACAAAATTAATTTGAATTTAGAATTCACAGCCAATCAAAAATTATTATTTTTTGTTTGAAATGGCCAGTACTGAAGAACGGCAACTTCATAGCTTAAGACCTAATATACTTCACGTTTTGCGGCAGTTGACGCGGGCTTCGTGATTTTCGATGCAGTGTGAGTTATCTCCGGTACGCCTTGCATCTAAATTGCCGAATTTAGCCGGTGTCTTTTCATCTGTTTCGTCTTTCCCTTTTAAGAAAAGCCCGTCTCGTCCCTTTTATTTCATTCAAGAGAACTGATAGGTCTTCCTTTAACGAGATTTTGAGGACGTTTAATTAATAGTGAAAGTGAAGTAATTCGAAAATGGATCTCTCGGGACAGATCCTTAATGGAAACTTGCAATAAAAGCAATTATTTACAGACTTAATTACGCCAATGTTGCTTCTCGTTGAAAACTTTGGATTATATTCTCAATTAGGTAGTAATATAAATAATAGTCTTATTTATACAACTCTAAACAGTATGCCCGTAATATGATGGTAGTGATTGACGGATTTGCGTTTGATGTTTGACTTTGATGTAAATGAAATGGAGATGGAATAATAATAATGCATACATCAATATTCAACATATAAATACTGACCCGACTTGGGATTCGAAACCGGGACCTCCTGTTTCGTAGACAGGGTCCTCCACGCAGAGTTACCCACTAGGCTAAGCAGTGTGTAATTTGTACTGGTTACTATATCCATAGGTTAATACTATGTTTTTTGTCGCAATGAATTCATGAAATCCTGTTTTTGACTTAAATCTTTTTTGTAAGTACATCGAAGCGTACAGGTAACAGAACAGAAACTTTTACCGCTATGAAAAGGCCTATTAATTTTGCCTTAATAACTTTGCAAAATAACAACAGAACAGCAAGCTAGTGTCATTTGGTTGCGTAGATAGTCAGCTCGCTAAAACTATATAAGTAAAATTTTTGCATGTATATAGCTTACGAAGAATATTCCTTTTTTAGTCGTTTTTAGACCATATAGATCAATCTAGATCAATCGGTCAGTCAATCACAATTATTATCACAAACTATAATACTTCTTTATATAATATAATATGCCAACATGCCAGTTGTTGAACTGACCAAAGTCTACCGACATGAGATAACCTGAAATGGCGAACAACAGACTGACCTACAAAATTACGTTGCATTGATTGTATCCTTCTTACTTAGAACTCACTTTAAAAAGCTGCGTCAAAATATAGTGATTTATTAAAAATCACAATTAGTTTACGACATATCCACGCACAGTCTCAATATTAAAATCACCGATTCCAAATGAGCCGATCGAGGAGGGCCGATTTTAATGAACTACTGAATCGAATACGAATTATTCATAAGGTTCCCAAGTTCGTTTCGAAATTAAACAATACGTGCGTTTTACATAATTTTAGATGACATTTTATGAATATTAATCTGCCGTAAATTAACGTTTTCCTTCCTGTCCTCTTTTTAATATAGCTCTTCGTCAAGGTTCAATTTGAAAGAATATTAATTTCGAATCTCATTCTTAATTATTCGATTTGATGTTTAATGTTTCATCTCTAAGGGATTGTAATTAAATAATCTATCACTTTTTAACAATTGATGTCATTCCTAGGGATTTATATGAGATTATTTCTATTTATTAAAAGCGATAAAATAACTTCACGGTGGTTTTCAATCTTCCGTTGATATTACGATTATCTAACTTTCCAGGTTACATATTTTATAATGTACATGATTATTGTATTTTTGAATTTAGAATTTTGTGTCTATTGGTGAAATAAATATAATTTATAGTTACTTGTGACCTATTTAAAATTCACTTTAAAAGTTATTTTTTTAATGTAAATCGCTTCGGATAGAGAAGAAAATTATTAAAACACGTTTCGTTCAAGTCTGTTCTAGCTCTTATTTTTCGGTTTTAGTTTCCGGTTTAACAGAAAAAATATGATAAATCTATGTGACTTTCAAAGGGTATTTAAAACGATTCCGTAAAATTAAAAAATATAATATTTGTTAAGCGTGTAGGTGTATTTCACGTTATAGAAATTATTTAGAATATATATTTTTGGCGTGAATAAAAAACGAAGGTTTAACATACATGTTAAAAAGATTAACGGTTTAAAAATAGGATGAACGATAAAAAACGAAAAAGATAGTAAAGGGAGACGGTGAGATTAAGAAGAATATTTAAATAAATTTAATAAATTAAGAGTCTACATTAATGTCAATAAATAACGTTATAAGCTTAAATTCATATGACATTACACTAAAAGATAAAAGACACATTCAAAATTATAATGTTTTTGTACTCAGACAAATATTTCTTTAGCAAATAGATCAAAGTACCTACTTACAAAATTGTGTATATAAATAATCCTTAATTATTGTCATTTTCGTAATCTACGCCTATCAAAACCTACGAAACAATTAAAGTACCGGCTCAATAACTGCCTTTTTTTCTGAAGATCCTAATCAGAACATTAAAACAGAATTATAAAATACGGTATTGGTTACTATTGCATATATTATACTAGTTTTCCGTCCGCGGCTGCGCTCGCGTGGACTACACAACCGGCACCCTTTTGCTCGGGATAAAAGTAGCCAATGGCACTTTTCAGTTTATGAACTACATCTATGGAAAAAATTGCAGCGGTCGGCGAGGAGCCACGGACAGAAAGCTAGTATCTTTATAAATTATAGCCTATGTGTTATTATGATGTGTATGTGAAGGCGCCCACGAGTTCTTCTTTGAACTTCGTCTGGGCTCACTCCTGAAGCGTGAGCGTTTTAGTGGACTGTATTTATAGGTATAGCGAGGGGCGATAGCGAAAGGAGAGGAAAGACTAAAGGGACTGACCTTGACGCAGCAACACACATATAAGTCTTCGCTGTCAGCCAGGAGCTCCTCCAGTCAGGCGGCGGCGCGGCACCAACACGTAATCGGGCACACTCCACAGTTTATATATTATAGCGTTTGTTACACAATATTATTAGGTTTTTTATATGAGTTTTAGGCGATAAGCGATTATGCGTTTTAGCGTTTTGTATTTTTAGTGCGTCACATAGGAAAGACAACAGCGGACTGAATGTAAAGGAAAAAGCGGGTAGTGCGGAAACAAGAATCAGGGATGCGGCGTAGCCAGTATGCTATATTATGGTTAAGTTTCATTAAAATCTATACAGTAGATTTTGCGTGAAAAAGTAAGAAACATCCATTAATACAAACTTTCGCGTTTTTAATATTAGTAAGGATTTATCAAAAAAATATAAAATAGAGTTCATACGTATACGATAACAAAATTTATAAACAAAATTATATTCGGTTGAAGAATATGGAAATTATAGGCTTTTAATTTTTCATCTCTGTCTCTTTTTTGTAAAATGATATTTAACATTATTTTAAATCAACTGACGTCACACTTAAATATGCCTTGCCTCTCTGTTTAGAAAACTCTTTTATATAAAATAACTAGCGGCCCGTCCCGGCTTCGCACGGGTAGTATTCGTTTCTCATAAGAATCACTTTTTTTATCTCAGTCTTGTCTCATTCCCGTTCTTCCTTTCATTTTTTCGTTCCCATCGCAAAAATACTTTATTATTTCTGTTCTTGGCCCTAGTGTAGCTTCGTTTTCGTTTCCATTCTCATCAAAAATAACTTTTTTATCTCAGTCTTATCTCATTCCCGTTCTTCCTTTCCCGTTTTCGTTCCCATCGCATAAATATTTTATCGTTTCCGTTCCTGGCCCTGGTCTCATTTCCTTTTTGTTTCCATTCTTATCAAGAATAACTTTTTTATTTCAGTCTTAACTCTTTCCCGTTCTTCCCTTTCCCGTTTTCATTCCCGCGACACAAATATTTTATCGTTTTAATTTCTGTCAGTCTTAATTAAATAAATTACGCTTTCCCGAAATAATATTTATATAAGCAATTATTAAATTACTAATATTGCTATTAAAAAAATAAGGGTTGATCGTAGAAGGGTGAAAATTGAGGATTGTATGTATTTTTGTATGTTGTATCATAAAAAAATAGAAATTAAAAATTTTGTCTAAAAAATAAAAAAAAAAATTTAGGGGTGGACTACTCCTAACATTTAGGGGGATGAAAAATAGATGTTGGCCGATTCTCATAGATACCGGATAAGCACAAAAAATTTCATCGAAATCGGTCAAGCCGTTTCGGAGGAGTATGGCAACGAAAACTGTGACATATTAAAAAAATAAGGGTTGATCGTAGAAGGGTGAAAATTGAGGATTGTATGTATTTTTGTATGTTGTATCATAAAAAAATAGAAATTAAAAATTTTGTCTAAAAAATGAAAAAAAAAATTTAGGGGTGGACTACCCTTAACATTTAGGGGGATGAAAAATAGATGTTGGCCGATTCTCATAGATACCGGATAAGCACAAAAACATTCATCGAAATCGGTCAAGCCGTTTCGGAGGAGTATGGCAACGAAAACTGTGACACGAGAATTTTATATATTAGATTTAAAAGAAAAATAGTCCACTAGCGTATTATTGCAATATCATCGGTAAATAGAATAAAATAATGTTATCATGTTGTCAATCAACACACTCGTACGTGCGCAAATTTTCAAATTATTCAGACGCTTTCAAGTTGATCAAAATTAAGTTGATAGATTCCGTTTTACACACAGGTCAAACTAATGAAGGCGTGTTAATAATGTCATTGTCGTACTTTACTGTAATGAGGGTTTTTCTTACGTTTAATAATTTATTCACGAGTGAGTTACAATTTTAATAAGAAATTATGTTTACCCTGGGTTAATAATAATGCTCATAGCTCGATAGCTTAAACCGTGTAATTAAATTTTTCCAATTAAAATATAGTAAATATTTCCCGTTCAACTATCTTCGTACCAAAATCACGTCCTTTATTTATTATCTCGATTTGATACACGCATGTACACAAGGTCTTATTCTATCTGAAATTCACAAGTTTTGCGCAGAATTGTTCGCTCACGCCCCGCTGACACCCATTTTTCATGCTGCGACGTTCCTCGCTTCGACTTTTCACCGCTTTAGACTTCATATAGAAAATCGGTTCAAATACGTGTTTATTTTGGTTAGTCTCAAGTTTCAGTTAAGGTCTCAAAGTTAATACGCGCATTATTTGTGAGTTTTTCTATAGAAAATTAGGACTCTATTTTATTCTATTATAGGGGTTGATTTTTGAAATACCCCTTAGAAGATGTACAGTAGATTTTGTTACAACTAGATGAACAAGCTTTGCCATTGTTATTGCTACCGTTTAACCCGTACACGTTGATACAAATCACTAATTTTATTTATTAACGTATATTATATAAACTATCGAAGTTTGTAATATTGTTACTTTTCATCTTTTTCTCCCCATTTCCATATCCGTTTCCCGTTTTCAAGTTATAAACGAACGGACAGTCAAATATGAAAACGTTGCGATTTGAACTCCGTAAACATTTAATTTATTATAAAATACTATACTTTGAAAGTTTATCTTTTCATTTGTATTTTCTTTCACCCGGGAACCGGGAAAACTCGGGAAAAGTGAAGACGAGAAAATATTCTCTGTAACTAGCTTTTGAGTCCGACAATTTTATAATAATATACATATTTGCGTATTTTGTGGGGTATAAATTATACTATGTATACGATAGATAGTAATAAGAACATATTCGTTTGGGGAGAAATTCTTCTCGTAGGTGTTTTGTTTGTATATATGAAGTTCTAATCCAATCTCTTTCTTTGTACTATTTGTGACAGAGTAGTTCTAATACCATTGTAACGGTGATATAAAAAAAAATAATAAAAAAATAAAACATTTTCCTGCCATTATTCAATTGTAATTCAGTCAAAAAAATGAGTAAATCCATAAAATACGAATTGATTAGAAGCCTCTATTCTGCGTTTACCGTCTAACCACCCATACTATAGTTAGCCGGTGTATAATGGTGAGTATTAGTTCGAGTTTCAGTGCGCAAGGTCCCCGCGCGGCGCTATTCACCCCCGACAGATCCCCGCACACCGGTTTCAACCCCCAAAAACGCAAAATGTCACTTCGATACTGTGAACTGACATTTATGATTCTATTAAAAACAAACGCTGGTGCCAAATTAATTTGCTCTATGAGTTTTGATGTTAATGATGCAGTCCGTTGTGGTCGCCCTTCTATGGATAACATTGATGCTATTTTAGAAAAAGTAAAGCAAGTCTGGTATGTTAGTAATAGCGACATTGCTAAAGAACTGGATGATGACCATAAAAGCAGTTTAAAGTAATTAGAAAAAGTCTGAGTATACGAAAAGCTCGATGATCGGGAGCCACACAAACTCACTGAAAGAAAGTTAATGAACCACGTATTCATTTATGATTCTCTATTAAACGCAATGAATGCTATCGTTTCTAAAAAGATTCATTACTAGTGATGAGAAGTGGACCACTTACGATAAAAACGTATGCGAAAGATCATAGTCAAGAAGTCATAGTCATAGAAGTGCGCAAGCTCCAAAGACTGTGGTAAATCTGGATTAACGCGCAATAAAGTAATCGTTGAGTGTATAAGAAGGGCATCGCTGGTTTTGAGCTTTTACCGCCGGGTACAACCATCTAGCCGAAAGTTTACATCCAACAGCTGATGAGAGTAATAAAGCATGTGACTGAGAAAAAACGACCGGAATTGAATATTAGAATGGGTATATCTTTCATTATGATAACGCCAGCTCACACACATTTTAGCCACTCAGTAAAAATTGAGATAGTTTGGCTGGGAAATGATTATGCATCGATCATATAGCCCTGGGGCCCTGTTTTTGAATCATATGATACGGAATCGTACACGAAAATTAAGTAATTATCGAACGATTTCATTAGAATAGTGTTTTTGAGCATCGTACTCCTTATTTATCATGCGTAAAGCATGCGCGAATTGAAAAGTGGTATGGACCACTCGACAGCAATATCACCTGTCATGCGGTACCTATTGACTATGTCAGCTGTTTTATTGAAGGTTAAAGTATTGCTAATAAATTATTGTACATTTTATTGGTTTTATCGTTGTTGTCTACGATTTTTTTATTAATTTAATCTGGGTTACTCACTATGATAAGTATTAAAGTTGGGATTAAATTTTGATTAATAAATTCAAAAATATGACGAATTATATATAATAAATCATACGAATTATATATAGGAATATTTTATGTCGGATGTGTATGAAATTTTTGTTGATGGAGATGAAAAAATTTGCACATTTCGGTTTTTATAAGAAATGGATCCGTTCGCTTTAAGCGTGATCTCTTTTTTTTTTAAATTATCGCCTTAGACACACAGATTCACTTGTAAATTGGAAAGTAAATATACTTAATAAGTTATATAGTCTGCGGCATAGATCAAGTTAATATGACAGCTGTATTTGGTTTTAATAGAGTCATAAATGTCAGTTCACAGTATCGAAGTAACATTTCGTAACTTCGGGGGGTTGAACCAGGCGCATGGGGGATTTCTCGGGGGCGAAGAACGGCGTGTCGGGACCTTGCGTACTGAAACTAGGACTAAATAAACGCAGAAGAGGGCTTCTAGTCAATTCTTACTTTTAAGGTCTGCGGTAAACGTACACACCAAGACGGCCATATACACACCCTTGACAAGACTTGTATGATAGCAATGTCAAAAAAAAATGTGTGTACGGCGTAAAGAATATTCGTATATAATTTGTGTTGTATATAATAAACATTTATCTTATCAATCACAGGAATAAATGTTATTTGTAATAGTACAAATCGAAAATAATTGTATGAAATAATTAGCATGTAATTGAATGCTTAACTACTGCAAAAGGTGGAGCAAGATCGGCATACCAGTAATCACAACATAGCTGAAAACCTGGAAATTGACCACAAAACAGTTTTAACCCATTTGAAAAAAGCTGGGTACACAATAAAGCTCGATGTTCGGGCGCCACATGAGCGCACTTAATGAACCGTGTACTCATTTGCAATTCTTTATGATCGATAACTGGTGATGAAAAGTGGATGAAGTACGATAATAATGTGCAAAAAAGGTCGTGGTCAAAGGTCGGACGGTAACTCGCAATAAGGCTGTGTGTATGGTGGGATTGAAAGAGTATTTTTCATTATGAGTTTTTACCGCCGGGCACAACCATCGATCCGGATCTCTACTGCGCATAACTGATGAGATTAAAGTAAGGAATTGAGAGAAAGCGGCCGGAATAAATCAATAGAAATGGTGTGGTTTTTCATCACGATAACGCTAGAACTCACACATAGTGACATACATTTAGTCACTCAGAAAAAATTAAGAGAGCTTGGCTGGGTGGTATTAATGCATCCGCGATATAGCCCAGACCTTGCATTTTCAGATTTCCACCTGTTTCGGTTTCTTCAGAACTCTTTAGACAGTATCAGGTTAACACGCAGAGAGGACTGCCAAAACTATTTGTCGCGTTTTTTTTTATCAGAAGTTCCGAAATTTCTACAGCAACGGGATCATGCAAGTTACTACCTACAAAATGGCAGACAGTCATCAAATAAAGTAGCACAAGTATATTGCAACTAAATGTAAATAAACTTTGAAAAAAAAAATGTCTTGAGTTTTCATATAAAATGCGAAGAAACTTTTTCCCCTACCCAATATAAACTACGAAAAGAATTTTTCCCTAACCTAATATGTGCTTTGATTTATATGCTGTTTCTAAAAATATTTATGTGGAATCTTCCATATTAATTAATCTACAAACCGTAACTATAAACGAAATAGGGAATTAGTTAATTTGATTTCCAAATGTTATTATTACTGCTAATTGTTGAACTTCCAGGTTCGAAGTTTGAGTTATTTAGAATAAACTCGAGGCACCGAGCCATGTTCAAGTTGATTATTCTCGCGTTGTAACGTGGATATAACTTATTTTAATTAAAATTAATTAATTTTAGAACTTCTTTATTTTGTTAGGTGTTTTAATATTTCCTCAAAATTTTGTACAATTAAATACGTAACTGCCTTTACTTTTTACTTCGTAGTAAAAAGTAGTAAAAAGTTTTTGTAAATAAGAAGCGTATATCAAAACAGTAGTTTATTTAAACATGTGAAATTAATCTTTGACGCATAGTTTTGTGTTACCTACGACTTAGATTTTTCTTATTAGAAAACTACAATAATATATAAAGGAGTAACCTCGTAGAGCTATTACTTGTTTTCGTTATAGAAGTGAACGTTCTTTTGATCAGACCAATATCTTCTATAAGATTATTGTAAAAAGTACTATAATGTTCCATTCCAACAGCTCTTTCTTATTCCCCACTGCAAACTCATTTCAATATTTTTGGCTTGCGGCAAGTAATTGATTTTTAACGTTTTTTAGTCATTTTTCAAAATTTTCATAGAGGGTGAGCTGTATGCTTTTTCCTTGCCTATAGGTAGTCAAGCGTTTAGTTCGCTTAGTGCACAGAGAAATAAATGTGTTATATTAAAATTTTTATACTTTTATATCCACTTGTCAATCAACACTCAGAAATAATGTTGTATATTTCTTTTCATTTTGTTGCCATGACTCGACTGTCACTTCAAATTTGCATCGATTTGGCACATTATTGCATTAATTTTAAAACACAATCCGACGTACGATCTGACATTTGCATAGTTTTATATGTGTGTGAGGAGTGAGTAAGACTGACTACGTATATTATTATTTACGTTTACTACAAATTATTTTTAATAAGACCTATTCGTATTACCCTGTGTAATAAGCAGATAATTGTTATCCTTTGACATTGACATGTTTTCCTTATTACTTGGACATACTAATCTAACCCACAAACTTTAATATTATAGTTGCGGACTATTTGTCCGGATATTAGGGGTGCACTAAAACCCTAATTAAACTGAACTTTATTTTATTATAAAACGAAATCACAAATTGGTTTAAGAACAATTCATACAAAACACAAATTACACCGTTATCACACTTTATACTTCACAGCATTTGACTAATTCGTAAACCTTCTCATCCGACGTCGCATCGTCGCCTTTTATACCTCCAGAATTCCCCCAGCAATCAGGTGGCCCGAATATTCCATTCTCGAATATTATATCGAATCTTCTATTTAAAATTTATACGCTATTCTAGCGTGAGAATGTTCTTGGCTCCGGCACTATTATTTACCTTTGTAAAATAACCAAAAGGCATCTAATTTTTCGAATATTCTAACTACACCGCTTTTGTAGCGTGGGAAGTTCTCGGGCCAGTGCTATTCTTTTGCGCCTCGATTTTTCTAATAATCTAACGCACTATTCACTTTGTAAAAATCGCCTTTTAATTTATTTTATAAATTTGTGGAATTAATTTTTTTATCTCCTTGATTCTGTATTTATGAACAGAAATATGGAGATAAATGTGAACTTTTCAAGTACGTTCGATAATACTTTGACGTGCTTCTACAGATAGACGTTACATTATAAATGAGAAACAGAAGTCAAACGGTAAAAATTTTTCCTAAAATAATTATCATCATACATCATACATAATTAAGAAACAATATATCTCAAAATGGTTTGGGATCGGCCTAATATTTTTACTTTACATACCGATTGTCTACTAAATCTATACGTTCTCTTATATTTCGAATAGAATAAAAATCGTTAACAAAAGTTTAAAACACATTTGCTTGGTAACTTTATTAAATGGAAATTAGCGCTAACAAAAATTAAAAGGAGTCACGCACACAGTGCCACCGTCAAGTTTAAGAGAACTACAATAAAGTTATTCGTTTGTCCATTTGCTTGTCAGTGTGTTTTTCTTCTTCACTTCACTTCATCAGCCCATTTTTACCCCACTGTAGGGGCTTAGGCCTCCCCCAGGCTGAGGAGGGGGGACTTGGAACTTAAAGCCACCACGCTGCTCCACTGCGGGTTGGGGACTGTAACGACCGCCATCTATTGACAGCGTCCGGGACCGACTGCTTAACGTGCCCTCCGAAGCACGGAGTCAGTGATAGTTGTGTACTTAAGTCAGAAAAACTCATTGGTACACGCTCGGATTCGAACCATGGCCCTAAGGGGCCTTATAAATTTGAGACAGGTTCGTTGCGCTTTAGGCTATCGTTTGTTTAAAATTTGGGAATCGCTCAAGTCGTAAATAAAAGCTACTGAGCCACATTGACTCATGACTCACGAATTAGTCCGATACTCATACGAGAGTAGTTGTATACCTACCTAATAACGAAAAAAAGTAATGACACCTCGTAAACGTTATATTGTTGTAATCAATATCATAATCACATACCGTGGTCTATGTGTATAGAGAAAGCTAGTGAGCGCGCCGTGAGCAATTGCCATCAACTGATAGTAATTGGTGTACATCAACAAAGGCAGCATTAAAAGCGGCACGTTTATTGACACACAACGTGACACACGGCGCTCCATTAGCGGCCCTCGCTACCAGCCGATCTCACGCACGTATTTTTCAAAACCACGACACTTTTCAACGTGTGATGTCTGGATACACTTTAAAATTTTAATATTTCTACGGCCTGACGAACTAAATGCAACCAAACGTACGTGTACAGGAGTGTTGTTTTGTTGCCTTCGTATATTATTTAGGTTATATTAATTCCATTATGTGACCAAAAAAATTTTAGTTTCTAATGGTAAGCATTGTTCGATTTTCAATAAAATTCTTATCGTTTCAATTTTCGTTATTATCTTTGTGTGCTTGTAATCTCCGGGTTAATTACATTAATTTCAGACGTACTTCCTATAGGTAATAATATAAATAAGTCCAGGCGAAACCGAGGGCGAAAGGCTAGTTAGATCACAGAATGACGCTAAAGCTCGGTTGAAGTTTACTCAAGACTTTTGCTTGCAGTAGGTAAGCACTAAGCCGTAATAAAACTTCGCCAAGTCAGAAGTAAACAGTGACAGGTCTTAGAAAAGTGCCGATAGTTAATTTCACGGACAGTGAATGCTTCTTAGATCATCTCGCTCGAACAATCCTCGACTTGGTGACCATTAATCACTCGCCCCCATCCGCACAAAAGAATATCAATAGTTTACCCCTTTTCCCGAAAGAGTTATTGGTTTCCCCTTGCTTTTTAGCATCTAATTTATTCAACTTAGATTTTTCCTTTCTTATCAAGAAGGGTCACCCGAGTATTACTTTTGAGTAAATATCTCTTGCGAGACACGAAAGATTCGAATTAGTTTACTTTTGTGGAGGCAATTATTAAAGCAAAATTTACTTAGAGGAGAAGTTTTAGTAAATGTTAGACTTTGTATAGTTAAACTTAAGGTGCCTTGAGACAAATAACCTAGGTATATTCATAAAATGTAAATGAATTCACTTTAGTAAAGTACAATTTGGAATAAAAAAGTTTACGTTTGAAGTATCGGTGGTGATAGGGTAAATACAGTGTTTGTTTTGTTTTATAAAACGCATGAAAGTCTATTTATCTTTTTATTTGCATAAAAATACGGATTGACTAGAAGCCCTCTTCTGCGTTTACTCATTCCTAGCTCGTGTAAGGCGGCCAGTTTTAGAACAAGTTTCAGTGCGCTAGGTCCCCCGCACGCCGCTCTTTATTTACCCCGAGAAATCCCCGCCAACCCCGCAAAATTTAGTAATGTTGCTTCGATACTGCGAATTGACATTTATGATTCTATGACGACCGCTTAGCCTAGTGGGTAGTGACTCTGCCTACGAAGCTGGAGGTCCCGGGTTCGAATCTCAGGTCGGGTCAGTATTTATATGATGAATATCGATACTGGTACCGGGTCTTGGTACATATAACAACCAAGCGAAGGCTTGGTACCCAAAACACAAGCTAATTCTTAGTTTGGGGCCTAGACGTTGTTGTCATGTATACGTTTATATATATATTATATTATTATATTAAAACCAAACGATGCTGTCAAATTAATTTACTCTATGTCTATCTTCTATAAAAAATACTTAGGTATCTACGTAATACTTGAACGATCTAAAATTGTATGAAGTTTCAAGTGATAATTTCATGAATTATTGATGATCAATCATCGAACTAGTTAACTATTGGAATGTTTGCCTTTGTTTTGTAGAGTTCTTGTATAGAATTCTAATACTTTTTCGTCCACAAAAGACTATTATTATACAGTCGAACATCTGCTGTTATCGTCTGTGTTATATAAATAAAATGTTATTACACTTTGAATAATAGATCATCCATATTGTACTGTTATTATTGTTGGTAATAAGGTACAATACAAAAATGAAATTCTTCAATTTCTTATTTATTAAACCACAGTATCTTACTATTATATATATTAAGAACGAAATCCAATTTGTCGTTTGAATATACCGAAAAGAAAAATGGAAAAGGATGCGAAAAAGACAACTGCCCATTATTAACCTACTTCAGGAATAAGGGCGAAGAGACAGCCCCGGATGATTAATTAACAGCGAGCTGGCCGCAAGCGCCCGCCACCAAGGAAAACTTAATTACTTTTCTCAGCAGAATCATAAAGCTGAATAATTCATACACTAGATGCCAGACGACGGTAAAAGTGTATCGCGGAAATAGCTGTGTTTGTGGACAACTTCTCCGAATTCATTAAGTTAAAACTCAGTGTTCCTACGAGTATTATGTAATTAAAAAGATTAAACGTTGTTTAGACTAATTAGAATTTCGTTAAGTCATAATGTATTGTTATGTGTCCATCCTCGACGACAATTTCAGAAACTTAATTATTAGTAATTTTATTTCAGAAATTGAACCAAAATAAGCGACGACCAGTTAAATGAGATTTTTCTAAAAATCGTTGGAATATTTGCATCTTCGAGATGTAGGTACAGCGTGTAATTGGAGATCGGGCGTTTATTGGAGATGCTAATGCAATTAATGGAAATAAAATTATAGCAAAAATCCCATATAATTAACTACTCAAATATGGAGATATTAACTTTTTTCTTCTTAAAAATTGACCGATGTAACGTAGCTTTTCGATAAATGATACGATCAAAGATAGGTAATAAACTTAAAACAACAAAAACTGACAGCAACGTACGGTATAATAAAAGGCATCCTCAGTTTAATTACCGAACTTTGAGTAAGATCAAATGGCGGGTTTTATCACGGTTGCGCGGGTGTCGGAGAACGGTCGTCATCAGCTATTTCACCTACAAACCGGCAACGTATACAACAAAATACTGGTGTTTAGATGGTTGGTCGAAATAACCAAATTGCCATCTCTGTTGTAATGGAAACTACTGGAAATTTTGTTTTGCCCTGATTACGGTGACCTTGTGAACAAGTTTACTTTATTTTCGCGATAAAATACATTGTTCTATTCGTGTTTCTTTGTGCTGTTGTCCTTTAGGACAACTTTTACAATTTAAAAAAAAAAAGACGTGTGGCATTCGAGGACTGCCGCGGTAAAGCTATTGCATACTTTTTGTATCAACTTATGCAATTATAATTATTTATTTATTTTGTTTATGCAGTATTAAATCTGAGTTACTCCTAGTCGCGCCTAAAGAAGTTTTACTTCAAAAACAAAGAAAAAAAAATACTGCATAAATAAAATAAATAAATAATTATAATTGCATAAGTTGATACAAAATGCTATGCAATAGCTTTACCGCGGCAGTCCTCGAGTGCCACACGTCTTTTTTCTTTTTAGCTCTTTACGCTTTTCTTCTCTATAAAACGAAAATATCTAGGTATGAATAATAGGTATAAATAATTAGGTATAAATAGTGTAATGACACACCAAAACAAAATTATTCATTTAAAAAAAATAACGATATTAAGAAGTGATTATCGAATTTCGCGCGATGTACATTTATATAGATATAATATCATATATTCTTTCTCTGCGCGGCATTCATGTGCATTATCTATACACCAAAAACAAAGGTACTGAATAGTACACGTGCTTGGTTTGATGGTTTCTGTTATATACATAATGAAGAATGAATTTATTTATTTATATATATATATATATATTGAGAATCTAAATTGAGAATTTAAACTATACACGTGTGTGTGTTTGTGTGTATAAAAGAGGGCTACTTTTAATATCGCTCATTTTAATATCAAAAATTTAGGTTATCTTTATAGCAGTATTATATTTTTAATTCAAAATTAATACTGCATTTGTAATAATAATAAAATGTATGTATATAAATTACTCACTCATTTTCTTTCACTATTTTTTCGTGACTTTCTTCATTAATAATAGGTGCAACAGATTATAATAGATGGCGCTGTTTTGAAAAACGTACATCGCGCTATCAAAATTTTTCTCCGTGCGGCGTGCTCGTCGGAGTGGAAAGCGTGAGGTTTTTTTCGTTATGGAATTTCTGGATTCGCTCCCCGCGCTCAAAACCCGCGAAAGAAGCTATGCAATAGCTTAAAAAATATGGTGTTGTTTTAACAACACCATGGCACCATGTAAAAATTGGTGCATTGTTTATCACAAGTATATTTTAAATATATATATATTTACAATAAATGTCTGATTTTAAATTGCACCATTGTATATAGAACGCTTGAGTTAGCTTTTGTTAGTAGAGTTTGTTTGAGATCACAATTTGAAGTTAAATAGACGTCAAAAGAAAAACGAATCCATTTCGTTCTCAAGCATTAAACAGCGAAATAAAGGTGAAAGAACTTACCATGCGTTTTCACAGTTACTACTAGGGTAATAATATTGTTTTGTATCTGATGGTAATAACAGTCAATGCTAATAATTTCTTTCAATTGAAAGACACAACAAAATCAATTAGTGTAATGGATTATTAACTGATATAAGAAATTCTGTGGATATCTCAATTGTAATGATTTCCACATAGAATAGCAAAAGTAAAACGCATGAAAAGAACATCAGATCTGGTAATTACCTGAAGCTATGATGGATGAATTTGCCTACCTACGTGACTAATTCGGGTTTGGCGTGAGCCATTTAAGCAGCGAGTGTGACGTGCGGCGGGGGGCACTCATCACCATTAGGCGAAATTGTAATGCTTAGGTAATATGCCTATGAAACAATACTTCACAAATTTCACAGTAGCTGTGAACTATACGAATATGAGATACACGTTTCATTAATACAATTCCTTGATATTATAGGTTTTATGGACACTATAAAATTACTAACGTCTGAACAGTTGTTTCAACAAAAATGACAACGCCAACTACAACGAAAACAACAACAATCAAAATAATAATAGGGTACCAGACAACTGTTAAAGATATTTAAATATTCTTTATAATATATACATATACAGACACTTTGCACCCGGACGCGGAACAAATACATATGTTTATGCACACAAATATTTGTCTCCTTGACTCCGCAGTTAGGATCTCTAAGCACTTGACCAATTGGAAATTTCACCCATTCGGCCAATTAACATTGAAAACTTATTGTTGAAACGCCAAATGGTAACTTTTTAGTGTAATTAAATAAATGCAAATTTGTATTAATAAAAATTATTTTATTTCGAAAATTAATTTTATTTATTTATTTATTAATTCATATCAAGTAACAAAAACTCATTTGTTAGTAAAACACCTACATTACAACCTAAATGTTATTAACATAACAGTCATAACTAAAACAAACTACAAATCACAAAGCAACATCAAAATGTAAAAATAAACTAAGTCATACACAAACCCTATGTGAAATGGTTATCCGAGAAAGAACACAAGTCACAACAAGTCACAAATTTCCACGAAATTTAGTAAGTGATGCTATTGTTTTCATGGACCCATGCCCTCTTCCAAACGACCAATTCACACTATATGAAGGCGGCAACAGCGACCAATAAAAGGACAATCATACCTTTTTGTTAAGTGTCCTTCAATTGATAGAAAGAGTATTGTATTATATATTAAAAATAGTATTGTATTGTTATTGACTCTTTTTTGAGAATCAACTTTTAATATCCTTTTTTTTAAATATATTATTTTTTCGCAGATTATTATCGTCAAAAGTACGAATTAACTAGAAGCACTCTTCTGCGCTTACCGTCTAACCACTCTTCTTCTAGTTAGCTGGTGTATATTTGACAAGTTTCAATCCGGTTTCAGTACGGGAGGTCCCCGCGCGCCAGCCTACACCCCTACAAAATTGCATTTGACAGTTTCGATACTGTGAAGTGACATTTCTGACTCTATTAAAACCAAACACTGCTGTAATAACCCTAAAATATGTCTAAGAACCTGTTTTAGTTGAATTCTATCTATTACGGGAAACCTTATAAAACCTAACCGGAAGCAGTTTTAGAAAAACACATCTACTGCAGCGCTCCAGGTGGCCTATAACCTTAAACCATATCTAAGTATCTAGTGTGAAGTTATTTCCATGTAATGCGAAAAACCGTCCCGTGATCAGTCTAGCCGTTGTTGGAGAGACAGCTGTTTCAGAGCAACACATCTACTGCAGCGTTCCACGGTCTTCAACAACCGTAAAACTTACTTACTTCCGTAAAACCCCACTCTAAAGTCATGCATGCCTATGTAATACAGAAAACCGCATCGTTATCATCCTAACAGTATAGAATCAACACATTTACTGCAGCGTACCCTGGTTGCCTATAACCACAAACCATATCTAAGTAACTAGTGTGAAGTTATACCTAAGTAATGCAGAAAACCGTATCGTGATCAATACAGCAGTATAGGATCAACACATTTACTGCACCACTCCTAGGTGGCTTAACACCATAAAACGTATTAAAGAACCTGTTCTTACATCATACATATGTAATTCATTTGTAGAGACGGCTACTTGATTGGGACTTCGGTCAAGTGCGGTGCAAGAATGATACTCATTAAATTGACTAAATTACTTTTATTACGGCTACACAAAATACTTTTAGTTATATATTTAGCTGCGTGTATTTCATGTGAGGTCCCGTAGTCGACTGACCGTCGGTGCGTGCGGGCGAAACGAGTGTATGCCGCCGCCGTCCTCGTTACATTGCTGACTTGCATATCTATACATGTGTGTCGCTACACATTAAACCATATCATGATCAACCTAGCCATTGGAAAGCAACACATCTACTACATCGTCCCTTGGTGGCTTATAACAGTTTGTTAATTTTATGTCATTAACAGTTAAGATGATTTTCAAAATAGTAAACAATCAGATGTGTAGCGAAACAACCAGCGCCATTCATTGGCTACACAAAGATCGTTACGTCGGCGTCGCATCGACGTTTCAATCATTTTTTTTTGCGGTAGTCCCAGGTCCCGTTCGCGTCTCGTTCCCAATTCTGTTTATTTATAGCCATTATCGGTGAAGTTAATCTTCAAAATGATGGCTCAATCATTGGTTTTTTTAAAGTATCATGGGAGATATGGCATGCTGGCAAAAAACACCCTTTCGAAATAATATATAGTTATTTTATAGCGCCAAATAAAATAAAAGCATCATCACATTATGATCATTCGTCAATCACAAACAAATTTAACTACGAAATATGTACGGAAATTTTAGTTTATTTTAACACAAAGATTTTTCATACTTTTTAGCTACATTGTTCCACAAAACTTACCGTTGTCGTGTGCGACTGTAAGAAATTACAGTGTTGATGTCCGTATATCATTAATAATAACTATGCTTTTAAAAAAACAAAAATAAGGCGCTGTAATGTAACTGCCGACTAGAAATTAATAATTATTCATTTTTTAGTAATCACAGTCACGCAAAGTGGAGCTGATTTTCCGCCTCTTTGCGTGTTTTAAAATAACTGCATTTTTTCAACGCGAAACGTACATATTTCATATTTTAATGCATAAAAATTATATAATATGTAATTGAGTTATGAGAAGATATATTTTACAATTTTCAGTGATTATTAATGTAATCCTAAACCTAATGTGCCTCATTAATTGTTCACGTTATATTGTTACATTACCATCCTCGAGGTCGATTAACATATTTTTTAATTGGAATTATTATTCCAGATTACTATAGTTTGGTTCCAGAAAGGTCAGTGAAAAACAGCCGATGACTAATTTAATTTCGTAGGATAATTTAATTCATGGGAGTTTTTTAAAAGGCTTGAGAACGTTA
Organism: Luffia ferchaultella; assembly: GCA_949709985.1. Taxonomy (NCBI): domain Eukaryota; kingdom Metazoa; phylum Arthropoda; class Insecta; order Lepidoptera; family Psychidae; genus Luffia; species Luffia ferchaultella. The sequence goes on along the minus strand of OX453240.1, from coordinate 11,624,347 downwards.
GCACCTTCGAATCTATAAGACACTTTTAACACGCTTAGTGTCGGATAGATTTAAATAGACTGCCAATGGCACATCTAAACTCGAGTAACAAACAACGAAGTGTAATAAAATTCGGAAAAATTTATTAGTTATAAAGAGTGATGCTGTTTTTACAGAAGTAAACATTAATGGATTTATTTTGTTGTCAACTGTTGTTTGGCAATATAAAAGTTTAAAAAACTAATAGTGCATTTTATTGAACAAATACAAAATCCGTATTCCTAACAGTATATTTTAATACCCTAGAGAGCAGAATCATCGAGATGGTGCTTCGGTGCGTCTCACACTTGAATCGATCAAACACCCGAGTAAAATGCCATACTCATAGATGAGACTGACCATATGTTATTATTGTCTGATTTAAAATTTTGGTTAAATTACTCATGAAATTTAATGTAATTTCAGTACCATTTTATTTGCTTTTCCATTACGAATTTTACATGGAGTCACACAAAAATATATTTCACAGTGAATATGTCAAAACATCATGTGGGGTCTTGGTCTGTGGCGTATATTTGGTGTATGGCGTATAATTTTTCACATTTTGTACCTATGATGCGGGTATGTCTACGTACGTCTATGTTTAATATATAAAAAAGAATCTACACGGTACGTCATCATTTGTATATTGTGTCATATTTATAATTTTAAGGCAAACGTTGAATTTCCGGATAGTTTTTCTCAACAACGTCACTTTCCGAAGCATCACTAGATTTTTTATTTATGAACAGCAAATTGTTAAAAAAAAATCTTGTCAGGGCCAAGTGAATATTTTAATTTGACTACGTAATCCAATAGGAATACGAGGAGGAGGAAGCAGTGCGGTTATACAGAAACGGGAACTAGTGCTTAGAAAATATTTTTAGAACCTATGCGAAAAGAACCCGTAAAAGCCACATAGAAAAGAATATGTCCTCGACATAATATAGGAAGTGTCATTATACATCAAAATTGAATCATTCAAATGAAATAAGATTATATCGTTTCTAGGGGCTTCACACAATCACAATTTTTACAAACTTTTTAATGATACGTTTATTCCAAATGAAGTCTTTCAAATTGAAAGTGTAAGTATCTTTAACAAATTGTATCAGGGAATGCGTTCAAAAGTGGCGCACACGAGCTTTCATACAAAAAGCTGTGACAGCGGAATTTCTCATTACGGCTCGAAGTAAGGTTCCCATACATCACTATGAGAAAATATTGCTTTTAACTTCCCCCTCTCGCCCTCTAATAGAAGCATGTTATGCGCAAACTTGTACAGCACGGGCACATAGCTACGTACACAAGTTACAAGGTCTTCTTAGCTTATAACTTTTTGTGTAGCGAAGAAAACTATTTATTACAAAACATAGAAATTGGCCTAGAGCACGTTGAACCACGCACAGTGGAAAGTCCCGTAGACGGGATGGACGTTCGTGGTTAAAATCCAATTTAATTTAATAATAATTTCTATTTAAGTTGACCCAAAATTGCGTGTAACCGAAAATATTCTGTTTCTGAAAAACTACATAACATAATATCTTATTAAAACAAATTTTCGTTGAAATTGTTTAATACTGAAAGTGTTTTGATAGCCCAAAGCGAAACGAACCTGATTCAAATTTATAAGGCTATAGAGCCATGGTTCGATTCTGGGCGTGTATCATTAAGTTTTTTTATTTTATATAAATTAACTATCACTGACTCCGTGGAATGCAGCAGTCGGCCCGGGCGCTGTCAATAGATGGCGGTCGTTACAATCCCCAACCCGCAGTGGAGCAGCATGGTGGATTTAAGCTCAAACCCACTCTCACTCTGGGGGAGACCTAAGCTTCTTCAGTGGAGTGAAAATTGGCTGATAAAGAAAGTGTTTTGTATTATAATGGATTAAAATTATGATTTCAGACTACTGTAGTAAAGAAGAGAGTTTTACCTATTGCAAGTGTCCGTGTCGTTTGCAAGTGCAAGTTCCAATCAAAGTCACATACTCTATACTTACTAAAACATACTACACTGCTACGAGCATTGGATGGCTAAAAACCGTTGAGACTATTCGTATCTTTATGGCGTTTGGTTAATATTTGGGAGCACGGTTCAATTTGCCGGTAATTTTACAAGGTTTGTGGAATTCTAAGTAAAACGACAAGTGACTACATAAGAAATGAATATATCATACAAATACTTATATACACGAGTAATGGCTTTAAAGGTATACCTTTAATACTGAAAATTAGCCACATATGTGGTATATATCCTAAAGACCAAAACTTAACATAAGCGGAGATTTTGCTGAATATTTTTAAAGCTTTTTGTCTGAATTGTCTGTTTCTCTTCTAGGCCAGCGTACAAGTGATGGAGCTCATACGTTCAATGTAACAGAGCCACCATAGTTTGTTCTGTTTAAAGTGTACTACATGTGAATGCAAAAAGAGGTTCCTTATTCGGATCCGTAGAAGCTGAACCGGCTCTATTCTCGATAAACTCAGCTGTGAGTAAACGAGCCCTACGGCGTTGCAAGACAAGTGTGTGTACGAAAGCATCTACCACACTGCATCAACGGAGTCTCTTGGCCACGAAACAACGCTGCCAGCCGAAGAAATGCTTTTTAAAGTTTACGTACGGAATCTCTCTATGTGTAAATCTCTAAAACGACAAGGCGTTCCTGTGACGGAGCTCCGAGAACCGGCTTCGACTTCGGTTTGACCGCTTTCTTAATCCTGACAGGCTGTGGTTTCTCTTTAGCGGATTAGCTGGTCTAGTTCTTCCTTTGCGGCATTATTTACGGGCACCAACAGCCGGTACTTAATATTTAAGTATCCAAAAACAGTACCTGAAGAGTAAAAATTAGGTGTGAATTAAATGTACAATATATTAATTAGGTTAAGTGTAAAATTATTATTCCTATAGTCAACTTTTAAGATATTTATGGAACAAAATTGTAGTGAATTAAAAATTAAATAACTTGCAAATTGCAATTTAAAATTGTGAACTAACTTATTTAACCAGGTTTGTAATATTGCGTTTGAGGAGACGATAGTTCAGCAATGTCTGAACGGAGTAAGTGGGGTTTAGATAATAGCAGTTGAACTGATCCTAAGTTTTTCTCGAATATCTGCTCTAAACTTCATGAATTGATGATTTATAACCAAGAAACTCACGGCATCAGGACACCGTCTCTCAGTTTTAAACTTTATTTTATAAAAAAATAGGGGCCCAGGAAAATAGACACACATTCACTATGTAAAACATTTATTAAAGTATCACAATAAACCATGAAACATGCCATTTTTCACAATTATACACTTTTGAACGTTAAAATAATTTTACAATCAGCAATACATATTTCTTATTTTCAAAGCACTATAAAAATAAACACACAAAACATTTATCTTATTGAACATTATTTCTGAATATACTGATTTACATTTGAAAGCTTGGTTTACGTCGATAAACTTAAATATATATTTTAGATTCATATTTGTTTGTTTAGTAAAGTTTTATAAATGAACCGTAATGACGTAATCCGATGTAACCTGCAGCGAGAATTTTTTACGCTACTTTTATTTTATACAATAAATATGTTATGCGGATATAAAATTCATAGTTACAAAATATAAAACGTGGAATAACACAATAAATGACGTCACGTTTGTTATACCTGAAGACGTCGCTTGCAAACACGATCCATGACTATCCTACACTAAAAATTAACTGCATAATGTATTTATTTTACAAAATAAAAGGAACGTAAAATATTCTCGCTACAAACTTTCATCAAAGTTAATATTGAATTTGTATATATTACAATATTAGCATACTGATTATTTATATTATCCAACACAAAGGTTATATTACTACGCAATAAATAAATACGTAAATACGTCTTTTCGGTAAATAAACGAACAATTTTCGGTATGCATTCATTAAGCGGTTGAAAAAATTTCATAAATTTTTGTTACGTAATATTTTTATTATTCATATTAGAATACTACAAAAATAAAACATTTCCAGGTTTATTCTCAAAACAATTCTAACCGTTTCAATACGTACGCGCAGTGGACGAGAACTAATGGCGGCCAAGCAAATTGAGTAGGTAAATGTTATCTTTCTATTTTTTTTTGTAGTTAATGATTGCTAAATAAGAACTATGAAAGTATTCAATAGCTCATTCCGTGCACTTCATTTCGGTTTGACCATTATCTAGAAATCAGAACCTGTAATTTTGGTGTAAATTGTTTTTTTTTTAGAATGATTGCGCGCTAACCACAAGCGACTACAAACGGAAATTAACCACGTATGGTTAGAAAAGAGATGAATTAACGTTCCTGCGCGCAGTTTATTTTTAAACTGGAACCACGCATTTAATACAGCTAAATCCAACATGCGCTTGAAAAAAAAACTTTGAGTCAATTTCTATGTTGTATGTTATTTGTGGGTACATACAGCCAAAGGGCGACCAGCTTAATCAACCCCCCCCCCCCCCAAAATAGTGTACTATGCGACGACTATAAGCCAAGAAATCTTAATGTAGTGTTTCTCACATCTGTTCCAACGACGCGACAATGCGACGGTATTCGTCTGCTTCGACATTATTGTCTACAGAAGACATCAAAAATAAAATCAAGCGCAGTTAATAAGTAGGTACCAACGGCCATTGTGCATAAAATAGTATTTTGTCTATCAATTTTAAACTGTTTTAAAGATAATGATTAAAGTAACAATTGAGTAGTGAATATAATAATAAATGTACTGATTTAATTAATTTTTTAGACAAATAGGGCTTTGATTGTAATAACTAATTTAATTTACATAGTGAGAATGCGTGTGCCATTCTTCACAAATATTTACAGTTTTGATGGAATAGCCTATGGTTTTTGACGTAGATGTCATATATCAATACTTCATTAAGGAATCAATCAATTACAATACGTTAGGCAACAAGATGGAGCAAGCAATGAACTCAACTTTAGGCGGAAATAAGCTTTGTTTATTGTAATTAACACTGAGCGCTTACGAGAACATTTTGCCAGTAATGTTTGGGAGTTAGTCACTTTAATAACATTGTATAGTACATTAAAATGTACTTATATATAGCATTTTTTTTTAAATTTCTCATCTTATTTAGAACCCTAACCTCAGTTGGCTTCTATTTTAACGATAAGTGGAATCGATTAATGTCCAAAAAAAACATGAAAATAGTCCTTCTCTTTTCAGGCCTTGTATACAAAATCAGTGAATGCGGATAACAATATCTCCGAAAGTTAGGGCACGATTTCTTAATAACATTTTCCTGTTTCCACATTCTTACCTAGCAGTTTTCATTGTCTCGTTTTAAATTCTCATCTATATATATCTCCGTTCTCGTTGGGTTTTCTTACGAGAAAATTCTATTTTTACATATATTAAAAAAAATATTAAGTAGGTGTACTTAATTTATAGGCGCTGCAATTTTTTTGGCCCAGATTTCCATACAATGTATTACGGTACATCTTTTATGTTACACTTTTACCTTGTATCAACTGACCTCCATTAGGTTTGATTGACACAATGAAATTAAAGTAAATATTTCTGCGAGGGTCGCTATACCTTGCCTTTAATTAAGACGAAGAAACGCCGGCTCGTCGCCTCAAATTGCAATAACATTATGAGGAAGAGGGCATCGCTTCAGCTCTCTCGTCACTAATTAATCTCTCCACTATTTTAAAAGTTTCACCTCGTTGAATTAATTGATTTCAGTGGCGATGTCTGATTTTAATTAGAGCTCCGTGAAAAATCCTGACTCTAAAACTTTTTATATCAACTATGAAATTTTATTTATACTCGGCGAAATGTTTTATTTTCTTTTTAACTTTCTGTTACGAAAATATTACCATTATTTTTCGTTATAATTACCGATACTAAATCACACAGTGTATGTCTTTAACGTGACTAGCACACAACTACCGTGAACCACGGTAACATGGCCGTAGCGATATTGCATTAATCTGTCGAAATGTATAGTTTATTGCATTATATATTGCGACTCGTACTAGATTACAATCATCATAATCATCATCATCAGCCCATTTTTTACCCCACTGCAGGGGCTTAGGCCTCCCCCAGGGTGAGGAGGGGGGCTTGGAGCTTAAGTCCACCACGCTGCTCCACTGCGGGTTGGGAACTGTAACGACCGCCATCTATTGACAGCGTCCGGGACCGACTGCTTTTAACGTGCCCTCCGAAGCACGGTGTCAGTGATATTGTGTACTTAAGTCAGAAAAACTCATTGGTACACGCCCGGATTCGAACCATGGCCCTATGGGGCCTTATAAATTTGAGACAGGTTCGTTGCGCTCTGGTCTATCACAACATCGACATTGACTAGAATACAATGTGTTCTTATAATCGTGTCTTTGTCTGCATAGCATCATAGCCCTTCATAGTAAAACTGGTTTCACACTAACGCCGCGGTGCCGCCATTCTAGCTTAGTGATATTACGTGTTTTGCCTAGCTTCACAAAATTTTGTGGGGACATCTATGGCTGAAGATATTCCAACAGACAAAAATATTTATTTAATAGGAGCAACATTTTTAACATATACCTTTTATATTTTTTTTCCGAAAATATTGAGCAATTTGTAATTTTTTTAGTTATTTATTTCCAATAATTATTATCTCTGTGACGTTATCAGGACTGATGTTAAACATTTACATTATCTTAGGCTAAAGAAAGTTGTGCGTGACTCGGTGCCATCCTTTCTTCTTAGGGTGGTCGTAGCTGGGAGGACGGGATGGGTGAAATGAAAGTCCTTATCCAGTTCAAAGCCACCTCGCCCCCTTTCCCCTTGCTCGCCTTTCTATGTGGACTGTATCGGTGTGCCTCGTATGCCCGGTCGCTGCTGTCGAGAGAATAACCGCGCGTGTGGCGCTTGCGCAATTTATACTTTCTCCGATCACAGGCGAACGAGGGGCGAAGGACGGTGGTGTCAATTTATTTTTCTACCTTCTATTACAAAAAAGTCTTCCCCGGCGGGTTTCTGTCTACCCTATATCCGCCGGGGTCTATTTTATCATGCCGCTATCGGGCCCTATATTTAAATATCTATATTTTACATTTTTATAAGTATTTATTCTACCATAATTAATTACTATCCTATTATCTATCTATTTATATGGCCGCGCGTGCTGCGAAGCGGTTGTCGCGTACAAAAGTCATAGTATTTTTTTTTCATTCATGACGATTTCATTTGACATAGGGAATTACTTCAATATTTTTATTAACTTTAATTGTGGTTTTTAAATTGTGGAAAGCAGCGCAATGAACTCAACCGTCAGATGACGTTACAGAGACAATAATTTTAACGTCAGATGAATTTTCATAAAAATCGGACAAATTCGTCAACACGGAAAATTGATATTTTGAGAGATTATTGCAGAAACTTATTCCTTTTAATTTTAAATGCTCTCAGCGCAACTTTACAATTTTCTGTTTAAGCTTATTCGCGGTTATTTACCAACTATAATGTGTTTAGAAATACTCAAATAAAGTAATGTTATGTCATGTTATGCGTATATAAAGTTGGCAGCCTGTAAGAATAGGAATATGACGGGTAAAGATGGAAAGACATTTTGTAATTGTTATTATTTTTATAGGTATTATAAATTACAACACCGAATTTCTCCTTTTTAGGCTCGTTGTTCATGTGAAGTTTTATACCTATACCTATAAGTATTATAGGTACCTATAAGTTTTATAGTAGGTACTTACATACAGTACTAGTAGGTAATTGCATGCAGTAAAATAAATAACATATTCAATGTAATTCCATAATTCATTCCTTTTATACGTGTTAATATTATTTATACGTACCAAAGCGAAATTATTTTCGGAAGTACATATTATAAATTCCTGTGATTAATATGAAGTAAATGTGTGTGTGATGTGTATATTGTGTCCAAGGCCCCTCATCTTGAGGGGAGGTCTAAGCCCCTGCAGTGGGATATAAAAAGGGCTGGTGGAATGGAATCGAAAAATGTATTAAGAATCAATTTAGTTATAAATTTGAAGTAATGTAATTGTATGCTATAACAAAAATTACACATTTCGATGTTACTATTTTATGACATCATATGACGTTGCGTTGGCCCCAGTGTCCCTTTTAGTACTTTTAATATAACTTCAAACTGCCCAATCAATAGTACAAATAGCAAATAAATGACTAATCAATAAGTTTCTTACCTTCATCGCCCGTTTTTCTTCAGTATATTACAACCCGCCATCTTTTTATGGGTACCTATATTTTTGTAATCAGGTTGTGTCATTAAATACGATTCGGGATAACATGTATTATTTTGGGGTAATACGAGTATAAATCTTTTGCCGTACCTACCGCTACGAATTTATGTGGGGTCGCACGTAATTTTTATTATAGCTTGACAATGCGAAGCGAAACTTCAGCGAGACTTTGTCATCGTGTGAAATTATGCCAATACCATGGAAATAGGCGTAATGGGTATTGAACTAAAATGTCTACATTACCTTTTAATATTTTTTTTTTCCAAAAATGTGAACGAAATGGGTGGTGGGGGAACGAAGAAAAATTACATCTGAATATTTTCAAAATTGCGGCCGTTTTTAATTTTGATAGCGAATTGGAATTTTCGTGTCAAAATATTCTAAAAATTACACACCCCATGCCTAGGCACAAATGCCATTAGAAAATTTCTAAAATTATTTTAATTTATAACATTTTATACAAATTTTTGACAATAAAATCCAAAACCTATTATAAAAATTTCAATCGTAGAATCACTCAAAAACAAACAAAAGTAATAGTTTCTAGCACGTTCGTAACCAGAGGATAAGAAATCTGGTGAATAGCTTTTGATTATTTTTTTATCGAACAGAATTTTGTCGCATCTGGTAATAAAAAAGTTACTTTTTATAACATCCTAATATATTTTCCAATACATTTGTTATTAATACGGTCTTTATGACATCGAAACTTGTACCGTAATGTTTTATTTTACAGTACTAGGCCTTTTTACTTTACACCAATCACAAACGAGCGTTCTGTTTGTGATTCATACGTAAACCGCGAAAAGCAACCCGCTCGCGTCCTTAACTCCCGCCTTTATTACATTTGAAGTGTCTCCCTAATTTTAATCGCAAATGTATTGAAAAACGTCGTATGATTCTCATACTCAGTAAGCTGGCTATTATAATCATCGGTTTATAATTACTAAACACCTCTATTATTATTAAGCACCTCGACTATAATATGCAGCTTACCGTACTTGCACCATAATGTACTTTATTATATATCTACGGTACATATAAACAATAAAAAATATTCTTCACTATTATTCATTAGCAGAAAGTTTAACTTTATAATTTTAATACCATTCAAAACACACTTTATTCTTTATGCTTTCTATCACATTTGAACAGTATAAACTTAGTTACAGCCAATATATTAAGGTTATACTATAAAATAATAATTTTGGATTGACCAAACATAATCAATTCCACCTTACTTGGGAAAACGGATCAGTATGGAAGAGCAAAGTTACAGCCCCTAATGATATTCAAAGTCCGACAATCAATATTCTAGGCACGTGTTAGCAGAATTTTGATGACTTTGCCAACTGTCAATAGTGGTCGATCTATATTGCGATCTGATGTGAATAAGGGTCACAAATAATAAAGAGCCTCTTGTGTATTTCGTGGGTCTTATTGGACCGCTCGCCTGCAGCTAAAAAAATTTATTACATGCTATAATGGTCGATATCTTCGTATCGGCTTCCTTGAATCCTTTGCCTGCCAATATGAATTGCGGAAATATTTTATCAAATATCTTACGAAGAATTTGTTAATTTGAAGTTTTTCCGCATCTGAACGCTGGGATAAGACATCGGATGTGAAAACGCTTTGTTTAATAAGCCAAGCCTTTGTAAGAGATTAGACGCAACACAAAGTGCCTGACAAAAACAGCTCTGCCCGCATGACGTGGTACGGTTTAAGTTGGGTTTATTCATTTTATTACTGTATTTTTTATTCGTTTTTTATACGAATCGTACGTTTACAATAATAATGAACGAATTCGCAGTATGCCAATTCCTTGTGCAAATTAATATGTAGCGGATGAGCGCGCAACTATATTGAGCGTTCGGTTGCTTTATCTCGGGCACTATTAAGCCTAAAATTCTGAAAGAAATTAAGAACATAGGGCCTCACAGTTTATCGAAAACCTAAGCAATAAACGAACTCTCATTTTGGGCGTAAATTAGAAACTGTTTTTTTTTTCTAGTGCATCAAGTGATATTTCAAATAAAATACTCGTTTTGACAAGTATAAATAAAAAAAAACAAAACAAACAAAATAAAATTGTGCATTTCACTATATCTCCAAAACTATTGAGGCTAATAATGAATTCCTATGCAAACACAACACATGCATAATACTCTCATTCAACATGTTAGAATTAATTTTCATTCTACAAAATAAGACTCTCTGTCACGAGTAGCTAATGAAATGAAATAAATGTGCAAGAAAATGAAAAATCACCAAGTTTTGGCGCTTTTTAACGTATGAAAGTATATTGCAACACCACAATACGCACATAACTCAAGGTGAGTTCATTTCAGCAATTTTCGATGCTGTTGAAAACACCTGCCGATATTTTATGCCTTTTACACCACTTAAATGCAGACTTGGCATTGTATATGCGAAGATATCGAATAGGTAGGTAGGTACGCGTTTTTTATTTAAAGCGATTTTTTTTTATTTTGCCATTTACACGCCTATTTTTTTATGGAATGTATGGAAGAATTGTTTCTCTTTTATAGGACTAAAGAAAGGTCCGCGATGGCATATGTCTATCTTTTATGGGTAGGTAGTTTATTCTACCTATTTTATATGTTTAAAAAAATGGTGTCATACGATAAGGTGATTGGAAACCATTTTATACGGAAGCAGTATTAATCTTTATGAAATTAAATTAAATGTTTACCTTCAGCATTTCCCAGCAGCATTGCCCTTATACTATACAGCTTAAATTACTATCTTAGGAGATATCGCGAAATAAAAACTATTGCGCGACAAGCGGCTGCGTCAGGCCGCGACGCGACTCGCGTGATGAAAAATTAAGCAGATGTTATCAATGTTGTATACAAAGAAATATTATAGTTTCTTTTGAAGTGAAAACTTCTTTAGCATCGTTGTGATTTAAAAGTCTATGAAACGAAAAAGCGACAGTAAAAAGAGACAGACACATACATTCATAAAATTTAACGTTGGCGAAAATGATAGGAAGTATTATACAGTGTTTCTTATGTTCGTGGTTTTCTTTGTGTTCTGCTTCGTACCCCCTCCACTCGTGTTTACCAAGACATAGTGGGAGTTTGCTTAGGTTTCAGCGTTGTACATGTCCTAATACGTGTTTATGTTCGCATGCGTAGTACAAAGATGCTGAGAAAAGGCATCACAACAACCGTGTTGTTTTGTATACGTGTACGTATTATTTATTGCACTTTATCAACAACAAGATCAAAAACAGTAATTGACGCAGTATTCAAAAGATATATTAACCATATTAAGACCAAATCATTTATTTGATACTTTAGTTACTCCATGAGCCTCTTGTATCATTTCTCGAAAATGTAAGCTCTGAGACTGAATAAATCTTTGTAATATATACGAATCAAATGTAAAATAATTATCTAACATTATATCACTATGATCATTACTAAAACCTACAATTATCCTCTTTCCGAAATTTTACATTCATATCATTATCTTGCAACCAAAATTTTTGAAGGTTTCACTTCTACCACGTGTGAATTGTACATTGCACACATGTTTTTTTATGTATTTATTTTTTACTTTTTCAAATATTTATGGAATTGAAAATAAAACACATTAAAAATACTCCAATTAGGATAGACTAACGATATATTTATATTTAATTAAATCCAATCCACATGTTCGACGCAACGAGCTAATGTGACACTGCAACAGAAAACACTACGGCTTATATGCTCTGCTACCCGTGCGAAGCCGGGCCGGGTCACTAGTTATATTACAAATTTTATTAGTGAAGTGTTCGCACGGGTACCCGACTGAACCGATATTAGCGATTTATTCTTTATTTAGTTAATATTTTGTTCAGGTTTTTTATCCAAAGATCGAACCGTGTTTATTAATATAAATTATTACATTAAATTGCATATGTGATGTCAGTGAAGTAAGCTTGTAATAAGATTTTCTTGAACACCCCCACAGTACAGAAATTCCGTATTCTCGTGTAGTAGAATATTCCGTTGAATCTTTCGCTTACTTTCACACCACTAACTGGATGTTGTTATTCGTTCCCAAACTAGTGAGCGCGTGTTGATAGCGTGCGAAGGTAACAAAATGAGTTCGAGATGGGTTGCGTAGGAGGTTATGGGAATAGTGAATTCGTGAGTGAGGTGTTATGCGCGTTATATTTTTGCGAATCGATTGTAATACAAACAAAAAATATGGAGCCAAATGTCGCAATCGCATTTCATATTTTTACTAAAATTATTAAACAAACCCCTTAAAACGACGATGCTGGTTTCAGAGAATAAAGCAAATAACTGATCTAATATTTACGTGCGTATCCTTCAAAACGATTATCGAACTTCTCCATAACTCGTTCTGTTTTAGAAAATTTATTGAAAAATAAGCGAGTATTGAAGTCGTGATAGCCCGAACGCGTTCGCTGCGTTTCAAATCTATAAGATCATGTGGCCGTGGTTTGAATCCAGGCGTGTACCAATGAGTTTTTTCTGTCTTAACACATTGACTATTACTGACCCCGTGCCTCGAAAAGCACGTTAAGCAGTCGGTCCCGGTTGCTGTCAATAGATGGCGGTCGTTACAATTCGCCAACCCGCAGTACAGTGTGGTGGTTTTAGCTCCAAGTCCGCTCATCTTGAGGAAAGGTCTAAGCCCCTGCAGTGGGGTATGAAATGGGCTGATGGAATAGAAAGGAAGCAAGTATTATTTTGAAAGATATTTACTGTAAAACGTATTCAGATGATAAAATTAATGCAATAATGTGCCAAATCGATGCAAATTTGAAGTGACAGTCGAGTCATGGCAACAAAATGAAAAGAAATATACAACATTATTTCTGAGTGTTGATTGACAAGTGGATATATAAGTATAAAAATTTTAATATAACACATTTATTTCTCTGTGCACTAAGCGAACTAAACGTGTAAAAAACGTGAGGTGGATTGTACCGAGCAACACAGGATTCGGATTTGTATATAGTGCTCTGTAATATCGGAGAATCGAATCAAGTATATGCAAGTATTAGCACAAGCAAATTCGTCACGAAATGTAGTGTCACCAGCATTACTATGCATATAAACACCGAGTACATATATATATATATATTTATGTATATATAAATAAATGTGTTATATGAAAAGATATAATTTAGAGCAATTAATGCACGAATATTTTTTTATGATGTGGAAGGTTTTTGTTTAATCATAATTAATAAAGAAAAAACCATAAGTATAAGCAATTATTTTTGTTGTTCCTCCCAATAAAATATTTTAAATTTTTTGTTCACGTAAAATACATTCGCTTAAACGGTGCATATAAATATTTATTTTATTACAGAATAACAACGGTTTTTCAAAATGTCAGACTCATTTCTGAAGGCAATCAAATGAAATCAATTGAAAAATGAATTTTATTTAGATCGTAGTAACGTTCTGATTAGACCAGAAAACTATCAGTTAAGTGTATATGATTTTTAAAAGATTCACAAAAAAAGTATGACGGTACTCATATGGTCACTATGTCATAAAGGATTATACATCAAAACAGTATAAAATGTTATGCTCACTTATAGAAATATTCACAATAAGATAAAATACTTCCGCACATATACTCACTTGCTGTTGAAACCTTTACGTTATGAAATATGCCTACCATAGTACAGCCAAAAACTCAAGGAGAAGCCAACTCGTGACCGAAACAAAATGTAATATTATATTAGCGAGACAGCAACCCGAACAATATCCTTTGCCTACAAAAGACTCATCCTTGGTCCCGTAGGCAGGATGCTGAGGACATTTGTATTCCATCAATTTGCACACATCTCGTATGTATGCGCCGAGGGGCCCGATCGTTTGCGCTATATGTGCCCCGAATAACTCATGGCTCGACCTGGCTGCTGGATAAGCATACCGTTATATATTTGAATATTTCATTTCGACATACGTGTGCGCTACTCTTACGTTAGCTTCTTTAACTATTGTTTAAAAGTTTTCATTTAAATAAAAATTAGATCTATTTACACTATATCATTTCGTCGTTACCTTTTAATTTATTTTTATTTACTTTTATAACATTTAATTATGCGACCTTCTGAATGTAATTAAACTTTTAGTTTACCCTTGATCCTTATCACCATATGCTACGGTGGTACCGATTCCGGTTTACGACCCCGTCATGATCTGATTTTTTAATTAAATTATTTGTAGTTCATAATCAAACTGAATACGCCATCAATAATATCGCATTTGTTTGAAGTGTAATTGAGGAACATCTATATATGGTTTTCATGTACTAATTTTATACTAAAATGAAAACATTTCAGTAATATATAATTGAACCTTCGAAATAAAGTTTCGATCAATGATTTGTTAAGAATAACATGTTTATGACAGTTTAAACATCTACATAAATGCAATTTTATTCAAAAGTCCCGGTAGTGATTGCAAACACCTGGAATCTGCCATTACTCTTTTAAAACGGCAAACTTTATAGCATCGATATTTCAACGGAATTGCGGAACTGTCCACAAAAATCATTTCGGGAAATATAATGTAAGTTCTTGTATGCTCAAGGATGACTCTAATTCATGGCACGTATTAAAAAAAAATTTGAAGTCTTCAATTCACAATTTTTATTGAAAATATTCCAATTGAAATGTATTTTTTTAGACAGTCGCTTTACAGTGACAGACACATGTAACTAAATGTATATAGTTGAGATTTATAATGAAGAGAAAAAGGACTGGCAATGATAACTTTGTATATGAACATTGTTATGTGCTCTGTTTGTTAATATTTAATTTCAAGTTTGCCATTTTATGTACTTTCTTCCCCAATGATTGTACATAAACTGCAGAGACAGCTAAGGACCGTACAATAACTCTGAAACATTCGTATAATTAACTCCATTTCAATTTAGAGCAACACAGTAAATGTAGAAAAGAGAATTCATTATCTCCATTATATAATTCTCAACTATCTTTACTGCTTGTATACAGCCATTGTACAGCACTTGAGGGTTCTAGAGGTTCTAGAGTTTGTGTGCTACTTAGGTCACTATGCAAATAAGATTTTGTTCTCAATGATGAAAACGTTAATAAATTCCGCTTAGATGAAGTCGTTGGATATTTCGGGCTAACGACACGTGTCCTTATTCTGCTTCAGGCGGTTGTTCAGTGGGTGCAACTCCCACATACCATGCGCGCTCGGGCGCGCGGAAACTGTAGAGTTTAATCCGCCTTCCCACAGCAATGGTAAAACAAAAAAATGTTAATAAATTATTTTGATAAAAATATATCATAATGATCATAAAATAAATATATTCAAACCGAGAATCGGTTTTGTAAATAATCTTTTAATTTACGTTTAATTACGCAGTTTTGTTTACAAATGTAAACGTATACGTGTTTACATGTGTAACGCCGTATCCCAATATATCTACATCTTTAGATTACTTGTTTTTTAACATAAGCTCGAATTTCTCCGATTGTAAAATAATGTACAAGGCCGTTTTAAAAGAAGAACTTAAATAAACAAAATCACTGTATGAGTGGTATAAGTGACAAATTAATGAGGTGGTTGGGTATTGGAACGTCCTATGAAGGCTGAAATCTATTTCAGTGATTTACTTTATCAAAGAGAGAAGGTTATCGTGTTTACAGTTTCAACGCTGTCAGTAGAACTTTGTAGTAAAAAGATAGTTAAATTGTAGATGAAATAAATTTAAAGACAAAATTTTATATTTAGACTAAAATTTGCGTACCTGAAAGCAGTAGTTTTATTGGTAATGTTTTGTAATGATGAAGGGCTTATATAGTACTGTGACAGTAGCGTTTGAGGTAGCATTTCCGCGTCTGATTGGCTTGACATGTTTAACGCCTTGTTGTTTGGGTGAAATAGAAAACATATTGTGTGATATAAAGTCCGTTCGTATTTAAGCCGTTCCATAACAAACCTGCTGAGGTAGCAAAGATATAATAAAATTGTTTTACATAAAGTGTCAACATTGTGAAATGACCAGAATTTTATATCGTTAAGTTGAGGACGCCAATATGGACTTAGGTATAAGTGGTCATTACCCATATAACTCTCTAAAGAAGATTAAAAAAGAAAATAAATAATAAAAATCACCACTAATCATTGCAGAAAATATAACAAAAAAATATTTCTAATTCGCATTTCGCTTCAGCAAACTTTGATTTGGCTGAAATTTCGCATACCCAGTTTGCTAATTTTTATTAATTCATGTTTAAATTAGAAATCTTTCATGTACAAACATAAAAGTAGTTAGATTAAATATGATCGCACCAGTAAATTAATCTTCAAAACATATAGATTTAGTAAATTATTAATTTAGCATCAATACAATGGAATTGAACGCGAGTATCAGTGTGCATTTACGAGCTAATTTAGTTCGCTGACGCGGCGACGGTCGTTTGGGGACGTTGAATTAGATCCGGACCGCGCGTGACTCGGCTATAGACAAGCTCCGTCCACCGGTAAACGATTAAGACTACACCTTACAAGGCATCTTTTCCGTTATGTGAATACAGCATACTAGTAAAGCTATAAACTGCTCAAATTTGACATCCTATGGCCGCGTCTGTTGCCTAAATATTTCACCTAAAACGCTGAAACCTTGTCTCCTTCAAATTTCGCTAATTAGTGCAATTTCAATTGTGTTGTGCACGCGTCACTTGTTAGTCGAAATTGGCATTCGTCTTTCTTTGATTTATCAAACTAGGTGTGGATTAGCGATAGTAATGTCTATAATTGATAAAAATTCTTTTCCGAGTATGTGGAGTGAAAAGGAATTAAATTTCAGACATAGCGCTGTCCTCTAATTTTAATGTGTAAAATATAAAATATAAACCAGTTATTAGTTATTTAGTTTAGTGCTTAATATTCATTTAATACCTATGTATCTAATATAATTGTATCATGTCCAATTCAGTAGGTATACCTCTTCAAGTAAATTAAGTATTAAATTAGACATTAGACTTTAAGTAGCCATTTTGATTAAAAGCCTGCACCAGAAAAAGTTTAAGTAATAATCTTATAAATTGTATTCAACTATACGGAAAATGTATAAAATATTTACGCATTTGTCTATCAGTTCTTGAACATTTTGTTTTTCTTTCATTGTAATGTTCATATAACAATTCGCCGTTTACAAAAAATATTTTTTTAAATATTATAATCTATTATCTACTACCATACACTCGTGACTTTGTGACAACCATGTAACAGTCATAACTAACACACAAAAATTTTAAATTCACCTAAAAATATGAAATGTATATCAGCGGTTATCCCTAAGTTTTAGCTCGACTGGGTTGTGGTATGAGGATAATATAATAATTACGTACGTTTACAAATGAACTAAAATTATAAATAAAAAATTACAGTTCATGCTGTCATTGTCAAGATCAAATTGCTTCGGATTGTTATGAATTTTCGTCAAGTAACGAAAAGTTTCTACATTACTCATTTTTAGGGTCCCGTAGCCAAATGACCAAAAGGAATCCTTATAGTTTTTTTGTATTCTTTTAACAATAAACCTTAACATTCATTTAGTAAAGACTTGAATTAAAAAATTCAATATATTTTTAATAAGGTATAGAACTAGACATGAAGATTAGAAAACTGTTTATTTTGCTTATTTACTACTTACTGTATAGATACTACTTATCCAACTATATTTTTATCATATAGGCAAATATAGATGAATGAAGGTCACTCTAGTGAATAAAAACACGTTCTAACATTTAACTAAATAACCTTGTTCAGATTGTGATGTGTGTGATTCCCTTCACGGTCATTTCATTTCAACCGACGACATGCATTACAATAAGAAACTAAAATAATTTAGTTATATAAAAAGTTTTACTTTTTATATAACTAAATTATATAAAAAGTAAAACTAAAAATATTTACAAATTAAAAAATACTATGTAAATTATGATAAATGACAAAATTTTAAAAATAATAGATTTCACCGTTAAGAACTTGTAATACTTTTTCCAGTTAACAAGCCAATAACTCCTAGAAAACTGTGAAAATGACTGTAAAGAAAACATTATACTGCTATTATTTTTAAATTTTTGTTTTCCATTTAAAAGTGGTTTTAATTTTTTTATTCTGTCCTTTAATTTATTAATTATTTCTAAACTTGCTTCTCTTCTTGTTCTGACCACACTTAATTAGTACATCGATCTACCAACAAAGTATCTAATAAATTGTAGCAGTTCAAAGGTACACCTCTAAGTGGCCTTTATAAAAAAAAAATACGGACTAATTCTTGGGATCGCGCCCGCGCCGTGGTGGTTTTCGGCGAGACTAAATTAGATAGGGGGCGCGTGACTTGTTTCGCAATACAAAACACTTCACGCCCAACGAATTCACTTTTCTCTTCGCTGTTGTTCAAGTATTTTTACTTTATATTCTTTATTTACTGATCAGTCTTAATTTAATGTTTTATCTCAAAAATGTGGCTCAAAATCGTCGGTGTGCATAATAAATCACTTACAAAAAACTATAAAATAGAACGACACAAAAATTTATTAAAGTTATTTAATAAAATCATTAAAATTAATATAAGTTAAGATTTAATTAAAAAAAATATAGTTTATTATTCTGGAGTTCGACAGAGAAAAAGCTTTTGCGTGTAAGTACAATAATAATAATAATTTATTCCAGACAATGTCCATATACAAAGTTGTTAGTATTAAGTACTTAACTTATGTTAGTATAAAAACTAAGTTATAACAATTACAATTAAACAATGAAAAACAACAACAATCAGCAGTCTAAATGTCCGTGTGTAGACGCACCCAACGCTCAAGCATTGGAGAGTCCCATCGGTCCACCAGAGCTCTCACTGTATTTATGCTGTAAGACCTTGCTTGCGAGACAAGAATGTTTTTCATGTTTCTGGGTCAACGAAAAGCACCCTATTGGTTTTCGTGTAATTGCGAGTGTCAAGATTTATTATATAAATTTATTTAATATAATTAGTACCATCCAGCGGATTTGAAGATGGCGCTGGAAGGCAGATAACAAAACCGATCAGTAACAGCTACTAGAAAGGATACTAGAGGATCTGTCTTTAAAAACATTTTCTATGGCACATTGTGTCGAGTGTCTGACGATGAAGTTGGAAGGTGGATGATAGAAATATTCGATGACTACTAATAAATCTATACAGTTTTTCAGAAATTCGGAATAACGAGGTACAGCTCTATGTCCACTAGTTTGCGGCAGTATAGCATCGCCCCTCCGCTACTCCGCCGAGACCTAGTTCGCAACGACCATAAAGTTTTGCTCGATCTGTACACATTTTTTATAATCCGTTCCATAATTCTATTTATATTCATTATTAGAATCCATGCGATAGAAGGTACATGGCGGACGTATACGATTGGGAAATTCAAGTCCCGTATGAAACGAGTTCTAGTGCAGAAGGCTTCTCAACTTCATGTCTATATTTAGAACTAGCTTTTCGCGTGGACTACACAACTATACTGGTATCCCTTTTTACGGGATAAAAAGTAGCCTATGTCACTCTTCAACTTATAAACTACCTATATCTATTCAGAAAATTACCGCGGGCTTTGTTTAACTACGTAACCCACGCGAGCGAAGCCACAGACGTAAAGCTAGTTTGAAAACGAAATACAGCTCATGTTACTCGCTGATATTGTAGCTTTCTACAAGTGAAAGAATTTTTGAAATAAGTTAAGTAGTTTTTGAGTTTGTCCGTAACAAACAATAATCAAATCTTTCCTCTTTCTAATATTTATAGACAAGTTCTGTTAGAACATAAGTAACTTTATTAAATTTGATAACATTACAATAATTTTTTTAAGGAAATATGGTTATCTATTTGGCCTGCGTAAACAATATAATTATCTCAATTTTATTTCGCTTTTTTTTTGTGACAACCCTGTTTCAAATAGAAGACGAAAGCGGTCCACTGCAAGGAGGTGAGGGGAGCTCTAGGGGAGCGGTTGTCGGCTTTTAATCTATAAAGGAGATTCGCCTTGATTTGAAAATTCATTTACTCTTGTATGATTGAGTTAAGAAGTTTGAACCATACGGTCACAAAGCCGGTAAAGTAGGAGTTAAGGGCTATTAAACTCATTGTTAAGATAAGTGACAATGAACTTGTGATACTTATTTGACTTAAGTTTTTATAATTATAAACTCATCTTTCTACCAGAAGCGGGGTGCTTATTTACTCAGCCACCACATCTTATTAAGCTTAGTGAGCTGCTATGACAAACCGCTTTCACATTATCCGACACGATATACGTATGGGACTTCGATCTCATATAATTTGATGAATCCGATATCACACGGGAAATGTAAAACTGTACGCACGCTTTGACATAACCTAGGTGAGAGAACTGATATTGTTAAAGCGTTTTCACATTATCACATATGATATTGTTGTCCGAGTTTAACGGTGAACAAGTAAAATGTATGAAAAATGTATTTGCCTTTTTTCCGATACGATATCGGAATCACAAAGCAATATGGAAACAGATTCCCATACTAGTATCGTAGCAGATGGTAACGTGAATTCAGATTTTAGGTGCACATCCTCAATCATAGACACTGCTCATTAGTAGTCTTAATTTCCATCTTGTAATCCTAAAAAAAACAATGTTCCGAACGTTCTATTCCGAAAATATGCAAAATTGCGGGGAGCCACTGCGCATTTCAAAGTAACGATTTGTCACGCAAAAGAGCAAAAGCACCGCAGAGACATTTGACACATAAAAATTAAATGTTAAAATTTAGTATATCTCTTTAGGCTGGCTCGGGGACGCTAAGTTTGTTCGCGGAGGCGTGACCCGACTTCCGATACTTTAATATTATGCCGGTTCGTAAGGTTCAGCCTTTTCTTGTGCCGTAATAAAATCTTTCGTGTTAATATTATAAATTGTTACGTGGCTTCGTAGGCGTTTTTATTAAGATTTATATTAAAGCGACATAGTTAGACTTTTGCTTTAAAATTAGTTTTCACTGCGAAGGTAAGCGGATAATCCGCTGGCCCCCGCAATTGGAGTGGGCAGCTATGAACGTGGACTTTAACGATTAATTAACAAGGGCTAGTCCCTAGACGCAGGGCGGCCACCTCACGGAATATTCGCTCTCAAGTATTCCACAGTAATTAGCCAAATTTCTAATTAATATGCATCGCTAGCAAAACGATTCTTGTTTTGTTTGTATATATAAATATGCAAATGACATTACCATGTTGCTCTTTCCAAAACATTGTATCTAATTATTAACTTTTGTTTCACGTTTGAATTTGTAGAAATAACAAATTAATAGCAGGCCCAAAGAGAAAACGTTTTCCTGACCGTTTATAGCAAATAGAAACGATCGTAGTACATTCCTCTTCAATTAACATTGCAATTTTTATATCGATTTTTCGATATAATATTAATATATTAATTACGTTATAACATAATATAAAAAAATCGAAATGTAGACATATGAATAAATAATTAAAAAGTATTTTAATTGATTAAATTGTTTATTTTTATTTCTATTGGAACCAAAATTACAATGAGATTAACATTCATAATAAATTAATACCATAGGCATTCCATAGATTCGCGCTTTCACTGCTTTGATAAGCGCTGGTGTCAACCGTACAAGGCCAACAACTCCCCTCTCAATTTTCATAGCTAGAATTTTTCTTGAAATATTTGATGGTGCAATAAACAAACCTCAGAATTAATTTAAAAATTTTCATACTATGAAAATTTTAGTTGGCACGTAACCGCACCGGCGCAACATAATTACCGTGATGTTATCGTTCTTTTGCGTCCACTCTATATTCAAAAATAGACCGAAATTTAAAAAAAATAATTGAAAACCCAAAGAATTATGAATTGAAATACAAGTAATAGATTTTCGACCAGTATTCAAAATCAGAAATAAAAAGGGTATGACAAAAGTTATGACCCGACTAGGTATCTGCGTAGTATAATTATTGTAGCTTGTAGTCATTTTATAGTTAGACGTAGAGATGATCAAATATTACAATTTTAATGTCGTGCTTGCCTTATAATCTCATTAAGCAAAATACCTATGAAATGACATTCTTAAGAAACGATGAAATTGAAAATCATAGTTTTATATATATTAGCACGCAAGTAGTTCCATATAAAATTTTATTTATAAATGAATTTATTAATCCTACCTATAAATTGTATGAAATAATAGTTCTAACAAAAATAAAATAACTTCAAACTGAAAATCCTTGATCGAGATCTCGAACACAATATACTTGAAAATTTGTCCACACTCATTCACTTGCAATACGAGTGTTAAGAAATCTCTCACAAAGCAGATAAATTCCGAAGATACCTTCTTTGTAAAAGGGGAACCGATAGGAGCTTCCGATACGACTTATTAAAATAATACCTCTCCGAATAAGCTACACCATTCGAGAAATTCAATTTGTAAAACATTTTTTTATCGAATACGTTAATTTATGTATATTTTGTGTTCTCTGGTTAATCCTTTTGTGTAAACATCGGTCGGTATACATCGTGCAAAAATACATTTCTGTGAAAAGTAAATGTAATTTTTTGTGGAATAACGAAATACTTCATGTTGTTTGTAAAATTAAATACTTTTATAAACTTTTCGGTGGTATAAAATTTTTTATGTACAATTTCTAGGAAGAAATCGTTGTAGACAATTAATGTATTTTCAGTTTATCCCGATTTGTAGAAATTTTTTAGGCAGTCCGGCGGACGACCCATCTGTCTATAAATCCGTTATTCCACAGATTTACTTCTGTATTTTTCCATCCATTTGTCAAAATGATTCAATTTCCAGAAATAACTATTTAGAATAATTAATCCATAAACTTATTTTTAGTTCCATAAACATATTTTCAGTTGACAGAAGAACAGGATGAGAATAAAACTTAATACGCTTAGATTATTTCGATATAATTTCATATGAGTTTAAAAATCGTAAAAACGTATAATTCACTCTTACAACCTCATGTCATTATTGCTCTAGCAAATATTGCACACCCTATAATACTTTTCTGGTAAAAAATTTAAACAATTTTAACGTGAGACTGTTTTTTGTTTCAACTTTTTCACTCTACTCGTTGACTTTACTATTTAATTGACACAAAAATTTATGGATGTCAATTAATTAAATGTACTCAATACTTTCACGCAGTATTATTACTTCTGATAAAAATAATTATATTATTTACATTTATTTACTGGCTATAATTTTTTTATATACACAAAGTTCTATTCTTTTAAGTATTTTATAAACATGTGTTGCATGCGCATTGATGGATATTTGGTGCAATCAACATCAAAATGTAATTCGCAAAATCAGGTTAAACAATGATATCATTGACATAAAATTTTGAGCAGACAATCGCATTTAACAATAACAGAGTAGGTAATTACTGTACCGGCGAGCTGACCACAGTGGCGACCACACCTTTGTGTTAGTTCCAACAAACTGCCCTCTGGCGATGGCTGATTGGCCGGTATTCATTCTAGTAGACCCTACTGCTGGAATAATTAATTATATACATTACGCAAAACAATAATTATCCATATCAAAATAGAATATCCTTTAAATAAGAGGACAATATTATATATAAAATTGAAGGGATGTAAGCGCCTCGGTTGATGGTAAGTTTACCGGGTGAGCGGAAATATAATGCAAACTCTAAGTTAAACCAAGTGTACCTGGAAAGCGAGTGGGTTGATAGTAGACTCGGTAAACATAAATATACGAAAACTCAAAGTCAACGCAAGGGCACGGTAGGGAGAATATAATATTTTAGGCCACTGTTAATTTTTAATTGTTAAATAAACTTTTTTGAGTTTCTTCCGTACCTAATAATCATCCGGTTTAAAATTAATTATTTCCACATAACATTTAAGGTAAAATTTACTTTTTTCCTGTGGAAAAAACAATTCGAAACATGTGGTTTTTTTACTTAGATTTCTTCGGAAATACGTGGGTTCCTATATTTTTATAACCAATAGCTGCACAACGTGTAGTTTTTATAAATTATTTGACAGCTATATGTCAACCTCTATAATCACACAATGGTAGTGTTACCTGAAAGCACAAAATGTCATTTGATACACAACTAAATAGTTAAACTTATACGTTTATAGTTATTCCTACATATATTTTATATGAAAAATAGTAAATGAGTCCTATGTTTATCACTTCTAATATGTAATCTTGCTCTGAAAAAATTTTGTGAATAGTAATTACGTATGTTCACCGTGATAATCTTTTCATAGGAAGCATAATATATATATAACACGTTGCTGCTTTACAAATCATAGTTGATACTGTTTCAGTTCCCTTAAATTCGAAACGTTTAAATTTGTATTGCATTCAATTAATCTGAAGTTGTCGTATTTACAGAGCAAATTAGATTAGGGTAGGCTATATGATTTAAAATTCAAATATTTATTCCCGCTGCCGCGATTTTCCAGCGAATAATGTCTGAAATTAAAGTACTTTTATAATCAATTATAAAAAAGGAAGAGGCTCACACTTCGATTTTTATTTAAATGAAGTTTTCGTAACGAATCGACCTATTTTAATGTATTTTTTTTGTTGGTAAATAGTAAATAATTTATTTAGAAAGTATATAATTCAATTTAGTTATTTAGCATTACCATCTTCTTGTACTACTACCCCATACAATTTTTCTAGAATCTAATGCAAAGAACTCACGATAAAAAACAGGAATTCTCAGCGTTACCATGTAATCACAACCACTGTATCAACTGTGGTTTAGCTAATTTCTTACTATTACACAAACGTATGCATGCAGAAACGCTCGCACGGTCACAAGGTATTATAATTTTTGTAATATTTATTATAAATTGAATGTGTACTTATATTATCATTTTTCAAAACTTCTTTTTATTTCTGTTGGCTTAATTGGCATATTTAATTTTTAATTTTGATGTGTATATGTTTTACTGCTTTTTAATATCCATAAATACAAAAACAAATAATAAATAGTTAGCTCCTTTACTTTCTGTACTTTATTGCTTGGGCAGCTGGAGAAACACCTATCACTACATATTATAAAATAATGTCCTCCGCCGCGTCTGTCTGTCTGAACGGGATAAACTCAAAAACTACCGAACGGATTGGCATATTGTTGACACCAATGGACAGAGTGATTCAAGAGGTAAGCTTACTTATTATTGTTTTGTGGAAATTTGTTGAAATATGACGATTATTGTTAAAGAAGTCGGAAAAAAATCAAGCCGGCTAAGAGCTTTAATCGAAAACGCTGCCTAATCCTTTTGAGATATAACAAAAAATGTATGAAGGGATTGCGTATCTTTTATAGGGCTAAAGAAAAGTCCGTGATGGCATAGGTCTATCTTTTATGGATAGCTGACTATACCTATTTTTATGTTTAAAAAAATGGTGTAATATGATGAGGAAATTGGAAAGCAATTTATACGAATACAGTATTAATCCTTATCAAATTAAATACGGTATCTACCTTCAGCATATCATGCACATAATGATTGCCCTTTACACTATATAATTTAAAATAATTCTTAGGAGCTATCGCGAAATATAAATAGCCGGGAGCCCGGGCGCAGCGCCGCACAGGTCATATGTATTCATTCTTTACTTTTTAAAATATTTATAGAATTGAAAATAAAATACTTTTAAAATACTCCATGTAGGATGAACTTACATCACATTTAAAACTAATTAAATCCAATCAACATATTCGACGCAACAAGCTTATATGACACTACAACAGAAAAAAACATTACGGCTTATATGCTCTGCTACCCGTGCGAAGCCGGGGCGGGTCGCTAGTGGACAGATAAAAGACTAAAACAATAGTAGAATAGATACTCAACAAGATCCTGGCTTGCTACTAGTATCGAATACTAACTTCAAAAGTGATCTGTTTCAGTGATAAAATTAAAGCGTTTTCTGTTAGTATAGAACGATTTCAATTCATAATAATATACGTTTGTTTCTATTACTACTCCAAATACTCCAATAAATACTCCAATTTATTACGTACGGCGCGCCGCAAGACCCTCAAATAACTTCACGCAGAATTTATTATGGATTATTACACGGATATATGAGAGGATACAAAGTCCGCATTAAGTTAACATTTAATATTTCAACCCGGAAACTTTATACGGGCACAAAAGTCTCCGTTCCCATATGTCAATTCAAGAGCTATAAGAGAAAAATCGTGTATCTCTCGTAAATCTTGTGTTTGTAAAATGTAGTTTGGGATTTCATGTACGTGGGGCAAGTTTTTGTCGTCGCGTGATATACTTTATTTGAACGTACTTTTGTTCTTTCAAATGGGTTAAAATTCCACTGTGGATACAATTTTATTTTAGATGTTAAGGAATAAATAAAACTGTAAATAAATTTGAAATACCTATGAAATTAAATGTGATAACACGTATACATTATAGGTACTTAAACTTTAGATATTTACACGTCTTACACAATATGTACGCCTATATGCACGTATTACAACGTGTTAATGTCGTAAACAATATTTATTATTTTAGTTTCTGATTTCAACATTAAAATCGTCAAATAAAGTCAAAGGAAAATCGTATAACCTTCGAGATTTTATTTTTTATTGAATAAATTCTAACTATTAAGAAACGGGTTCATTTAAATATTATTAAAGAACAGAAATTTCTCAGGTTACCGGATAAGCTAAGTCTTTGCTTAAACTTGTTAATTATAGTGGAAGTAGTCAATTACCTTCTCGGTTTCCGTTCTGTTTGTTTCTAGAGTATTGAACTGTAAAAGATAAAGTAACTTCTAAAATAATACGCTGTAGCCCTCTGTCTGCTATTCTGTCTTTCACAAACCACATTAATGAAAATAATTGATTCGGAAATTCGGGGAGAACTTCTACTTATATCGCAAAATAGATCTTGTTTTTATACACATTAAAAGATAATAGTTATATAAATATTTTATTTTGTCTGCAGACTTCCAGCTGATTTTGATGTAACGTTGGAAAAATCTATGAATTTTTTTTTTAAACATATAGGTTGGATCGTAGAGTTTTAACTAGTTTAAATCTAAAACTGAAATATGGAAAAATATTAATTTTATGATGTTAAGTGAAAACCACCCTAAGCAATTTTAGAAACGGTTGAGTGTTAGGGATAGCGCTATTTTTACAAGGAGCTAACCACGTTATGGTATATTAGTTTTGTTAGAGTTTGGCAAACATCTATTTCAGGTTTGTTTCGTTATTCTTTAAGTCCTTTGAAGCAGCAATTTAGTGGCCGGTATGTCTATTTACACTATAGAAATAAGGAAAAGGCCTACCAGGATGTCGAGAACATACATACATGTGTGCGTCCTCTTTAAAGGAAAGATCGAGGTCGACGTTTCCGTTGTTTCTGCATAACCATTTACTTCAACTTTTACTAATTTACAGTTTATATGATTTTAGCTATTATCAAATAAATTGGCTTTGAATTGCGTATTTAATATGGTTTGCATTCAATATGAAAGATCTTTCACCAAAAATGAAATCAAATAATACCAAAACAAGTCCGTAAATATTTATGTAAAATAATTGAAAGATATAATCAATCGTCAAATTGTTTTATCAAAGTGAATAGATTAATTGTTTTGTAACGAAAAGTGTACCATTAATTGTTTTGTCTTGTTTTGTCTTATAAATTGTTATTAGACAATTATTTAAAAATGTTGAATAAAATTGAAGAAATGAAACGTAAATATGAATTTCAATATAGTCCGTTTCCAAAGTTTCCGATAGTGCCTGCGATTGTGGGAATAATATATTTTCCATGAAAATAAGTAACAAAATGATTTAATTAGTATTGAACGTTATTATTTGGATGATGCTAAGGAATTCAGTGAAACTACGAAATAAAAAATTACATAAGACGTACATACATTACAGGACGTACATTAGAGTTCAGTAATTTTATTCATTTAGTAACATATCGACTATTTTGGGAACGAAGTTATTCTATTATTTCGACTAAAAAGCTGGGGGTTAATTATAGTTTATAGGCTTTTAAATTGGATAATAACAGATAATAATTTGGAAATAAATACTTGGAAACATTTTTATTGGACCTGAAAAAAAAATTCGTCGTCGTAAATCGTTTAATATGAAGGATAAAAATTTATAACTAAATATAAACTTTAGTGGCGGAAAATATAGTACATATTTATTACCAATAGATGTAACCATTAAATATTTAGTCAACATTTTTCTTAATAACTACTCTAATACGACAGACTAAAGACCAAAGGGATCCTATTCTACACGAATGCACTCAGACATCCGTGTTCTAGCTTTATTCACTTATCGAGTCTGGAATCGATTCTCATCAGAATCTAATACGAGTTCCTCGGTTTCCGAAATAGCTATTTCTCCATCAATACTTCTCGTTAGACATAGCAAAATGGATCGTCTAGTAACTTCGGCGAAGATCGGTCCCGTTCGGTTTCGCTTAAGGCTATAAACAAAATTGTCACAAAAGCACCGTACTGAGGTTGATCGTTCGTTCGGTTCAGTTAACTCGTTAATTAAGGTGGCTAGTGAAAGAACCTCCGCGATTTTCTCTTTTCTTTGTTGCATTAATTATTTACTAAACAAGACTCAACTTGAGATCAAGTTTTCTTCTGTTTGAATAGCTGTATATATATTTATTTAATGAATAGTTTTATATATATAAAACAGCTATTGTGGTTAACTAGCTGTACTATATAAATATAAAACTATACCTGACCAGCTATAGTTAGGGGGAAAACACAAAGCCCCTATAATTATCTTTGTTTTTCCGTTTTCTTCTACTCTACTTTTTTGTCAGTTGTCAGAATTTATCACATTGGATGATCTATGTAGTATTTCCGTATTTATATCAAACTTGCATGTCTCATATAAAGACATTTTACGGTCATGATCCACAAGATAATGCTGCTGTAAATATGCTTCTTTATACGACTAGATTCATTTTGATGCGGTTTTTTCATTACATAGGTATCACCTCAGAACGTGTTCTTATATTAGTTTACAGTCATATGGTGCTTCGGAGAGCACGTTAAGCAGTCGATCCCGGTAGCTATCAATAAAAGGCGGTCGTTACAATCCGCCAACCCGCATTGGAGCAACGTGGTGGATTTCAGCACCAAACCCCCTCACCCTGGGGAGAACCCTAAGCCCCTGCAGTGGGGTATAATGGACTGATGGCATGACATATAACGCCATGGACGCTGGAATCCATGTGTTTATTTAAAACGGTTTTTTTCACCGTTTCAATTTTCATTTTTTTAGAAAGATTCAGGTTTTTTTAGAAAGTTCCTTAATCTCCTGAAACGTTTCTTTAGCGGTCCAGGTAAAATAGTGTTTGTTCACATGGATGAAACCGCGGCCGGTAATAGTTTGCGTACTAGTGTACGCAATGAAGTTCGTACCGAAATCAGTATTGCATTTATAATCCTAAAATAAATAAAAATAAAAACAGGCATAACATCCTTTAAATAAACTTACTTAAACTATTTTAAGATTTTGTACTGTATACTGTATTGATCGTTCAAAAAATTTCTTATTGCAGTGAAAAATTACAGCGAAGCATTGGCTCTATTGCGAATATTTTTATCCAATAAAACCTCAGGAGCTAGCTGTACTGAGATTTTCGAACAAGAGTACTGATTGCGGCTGCTCCAAAACAGCGAGACTGGTCTCGACTGCGGAATATCACATTTCGGTATTATTAAATTTTATTGTAACATGTATATTGTACTATTCTTTGACGCATTTCGCTTCGAGGACCGAATAACATATGTAGTAAGGTACATTTTGTGTGGTTTGTTTTATTTGGGAGTGTCCAGATAGGCGGCATGAAATTTCATACTTTTTGAAGCTTGATATTTTTTTTACAGCTCCGAGGAACCGTACACTTAAGCGTGTGATATCAATTTCATCATAATATCTCTATATACGGGTTCCTGCGAAATAGGGTCTTAACAGATAGACAGACAGACGGACAAAGAAGTTATGCTATAAGTGTTCCTTTTTGTTTTTCAGGTGCGGAATTCTAAAAAACAGAGTAGAATAATATTCTTTCATTGTAATAATTTTTGAATAAAATAAAATAAAACTTTTAAGCTCAGCAGGAGCCATATTAGAGCATTAACTGTTTCACAAGACCTCTAGCTGCTTGTTTTGCTCAACGTCGTCTAAATTAAAGGTTATTTATTTTGTCGCCATTTCCCCTCGCGCCTCGGGCGCGGAACGAAACGGTACGAGATGTTCTGTCGATAAACTGTTTATTATCACAACATCTGCTTTGTTTGATACTTCCATTATTGCGAGCTTTTTTAAATATACTCTGAAAGGAAAATAACGATGTGTACTTTTATAAAATATAATCGGATTGGCTAGGAATTTTTTCGTATTATCAAAAAATTTATCAAACGCTCGTCAATAAGTGAAGTTTTATTGGAATTTCATAGAACAATACATAATATAACGTGATTTCTGTAGGACTATAATGTAGCTACCTTAGCGCCAGTACTCATTTTGGAACAATATCGTTATTCATTATGTTGTAATTTCCATCACAGAGGTGGCGTTTATCAGACCCGACTTGTTCTGTGCAGTTTTTAAGACTGTTAGCTAATTGCACTAACAATGGATAAAGGAACTCTTTAGTACGCGGTACCTATGTTAGGATTGATATAAAATGTTTAAAATACGTTTCACCAACAACTTCACGCAAGATAGATAATGCCTAAGCTAGGAGGCGCCTTGTTGTGAGTTATACTTGTCTATAATTTTCGTGTCAAATTGTCGAAATAGACAAGCATGCAACAGCTCGTCGACATATAGCTTTGACGGCTGTAACGTTATTTGTCGTTAGCTTGGCAGTCTAAGGCGGCATTATACCATTTTTTTAAACGTGATAAAAAAATTATTTAAGTGTAGTGATAGCCCAGAACGTAACGAACCTGTCTCAAATTTATATAAGGCCATAGGACCATGGTTCGAATACGGGCGTGTACCAATGAGTTTTTCTGACTTAAGTACCTAACTATCACTGACTCCGTGCCTCGGAGAGCACGTTAAGCAGTCGGTCCCGGGTGCTGTCATTAGATAAAATTATCTACGTATATACTACATTATATATACTGAAATCCACCACGCGACTCAACTCGCAGTGGATTAGCGTGGTGGATTTAAGCTCCAAACCCCCGTCCCCCTTCACCCTAGGAGAGGCCTAAGCCCCTGCAGTGGGGTAAAATGGACTGATGATGATGATCACGAAAAAAATATTTTGCGGTTAAATTATGTGGTTTCAACTTTATGCAACGAGTATTTATAATGTCCAATTGCGTAAACTAAAATACCCGTAATCGACAATGACACAAGAATGGGAAAAAATAGTTAAGAACTACTTAAGCACTTTCAGTCAATTATCAGCTGCCTTAACATAGGATGCGTCTAGTCAATTTAGACAAATTCAATCTTTAGTAGAACGCGTTTTTGATCGTTTTGCCTAAGGATTTAGCCAGTTATTAAAGTATTGCCTAATCTTATTGCTAAATAGCTGTGGGTATCCATCCATGGCTGACTTAACTATCGATTAAAAATGTTATGTAACTCTTAAATTATAAAAACTGTAAGGCACATAGTGCCACGTGTGATCGTATATGAAACATTTATTAAAAGTTAATATGTCAGGGAAAATAGTATTCTATAAAATTCATACCGAAATCGATATCACAATAAACCAAATCGCATTTATAAACTAAAAGTAGATTAAAATAAAGATGGACATTATTTATTTGTGTGTTCCAGCTTAAGTTTGCTACGTTAAGCTTAGAAAAATACTCTCACCCTTTCAACATAATAAGCATGATGATATTTATAGCAAATAGTTGCGATTTAAAAACTGATTCTTAATCAATTCAAAATATTAACACAAGCTTTAAAAAAAACTGTTATTTATCGTAATCTTTTTAGGAGGAAATTATGCATGTATAAATGGATGTAGCGACGGGTGAGCGGCTCCACCGACGACAGAATGCACTCACGTCGCAGCTCTGCCAAGCCAGCTTCACCAGGATGCACTAATATTATTGATCCCACGATCGCTGAGTCTGTCGCCGACCGACCTTACACGACATGTGTTCAAGTCACATGAATATGCGAACAGGTATCTTTACGTGTTCGTGTAATTTATTGTTACGGAGGTTTATATGGACTTATTTTTAAAGTAAAAATGGGGAATAAATGTGATGTAACGCAATTTTTAGGTTGGTAGGCATTTCGGCGGATCACGGTAGGTACTTATTACATGTAAACAAAACCAAGATTGGACTGTTGGACTTTTTTATCAATGTTTCCAATTAAATAAGTAAAATTTAAAAAGGGCGCAGATTTCATCTCAGAAAGTTTTTATTGTGTTAATAATAAATACTTCTTAGTGTTAGTACAAAATTTATAATACATAATTTTAAAATTCAGCGTGAAACTGCAACCACCTTTGCAGTATTGGCGAATCCCATCAAACCACGGACAAAGTCAGAGTATTGTTGATGCCGTCGCGTACGGAGAAATTATCGGCGTGCAGCACCACCACGGCAACCCTACTACTATATGCCTATACCTACTATGCTTGCTTGCCGCGTAAAAGATACCCACAGAATGCACGTGTAAATAAGTCCACAGTATGCTTTAAAAAGCATTATTTTAAATAACCAGCGACGCTTTCTTGTTCTATTTTCTAGTTATCATTTAAATCCTTAAACACCCAGTGCCTCAAATATTTAATTTTTTAAACCCTATATACACAGAGGTTTCCCAAAGAGCAAGATTACAAATAACTCTGAGTAGGTCTTCGTCGTGCCTGCCTTAAATACAATTAATTCGTTTTTTTTCGCGTTATATTTGAGTCCATGGGCCTCCGTATAGAAGTCGCATTTTCCTAGGAGCCGCCTTAGAGGACCTACAAAACGGCTCAACAACACCATGTCGGCATAGATGATATTATTTATGCACATCCTGTCAACATCACAACCAATATTGGCGCTGCTGAAGCCAACAATCAGCTGATTGATATACAGGTTTTAGAGTCTGAACGAAGTCCACCGAATTAGTATTTAATTGTGGATTATCTAATATATATTATATAATCCCATATTTTTTTGTAAATATGCTATCATCCACTCAAATACTAATCTGAACTGAGATAAAGCTTTACTTTTGTGCACCGAATGAGGCGAGTTGTACTCGAAGAGGTATTTATTATATATACAAGAAACGCTTGTCACTCATTATAATTATGACATGAAAGGAGAGCCCGCTGCTGATTATTTTTACGTTATAGTCGTGGAGCCCATCATTAAAAATGTTCACGACTTTCTGAAAGCAGACGAATTGAAACGAATCTGATCCTAAATTGAAAATGGCTGCCATTTTGAAAATCTTCAAATAGCATTTGTGCCTAAGCATGTGGGGTGTTGTTTTCAGGTGACTTGTCTCAAAAACTCTAATCTAAACTCAAAATTAAAAAGAGTCGTCATTCTGAAAATCTCCAAATGACATTTGTGCCAAAGCATGTAAGATGTCACTTTTGGACGATTTTCTTGGAAAAATTTGAACCTGAATTCAATATTAAAATGGCAGTCAGCATTTTGTAAAGCTTCTTCTAGTGGCATTACTATCTGGGCATGTGAGGTGTTATTCTAAGACGATTTTGTGTCAAAAGCTCGAATGTGAAATCAGGCTTTCTCTGGGTGGGCGATCGCCACAATGTTAATACTAGAGATAATAAGCATGTGCTTGCACTTTTTACATTTTGACTTTCAAAAGCAAACATTTCTATCTTGGACAATTGTGTTCATTTTTATAATATAATTTGTATTTTATATTTATAACTTTTATTTATATATAATTCACAATTAATAATTTTATAATAGAAATAGAAAAAAATAGGAAAAATTGTGATTTAATAAAAAATACCTCAGGGAGTTTTTTACCTGTTTCTCTTCTTCTAATATGTCCTGTTAAGGGCGGTAATAAGGACGGCGAGTTTTGAAATCTGCAAACTGCATTTTGTACCTGGGCATTTTGTTTTATCCCAAAAACTTGAATCTGAAATCAATATTAGAATGACGGTATTTCAAAAAAATTCTAATTTCATTTATACCTGGGTGTGTGGGGTGTCAAGTCTGAAAATTTTACTTCAAAAACTTGACTTTGAAATACTTTTTCCGTTCCCATATCGTTTTACAATGTGTTGTCAAAAGTTGTCTAGGTCGTATTGTTTGTAATTTTTGTAAGATTCGTTAACACTAAATTTACTGTATAAAAAACGCGCCATAAAAAAATAATTTCATAGAAAATTTATTTTCAAATATTTTAACTACTTGTATCAAATACCTATATTCAAATGCTAGCACGGCAGTAAATGTTTTCAATTGATTGTTTAATGATGGGATATTTATTCATTAAATAAATAAATAAATATTATGATAATTCTTATTGACTCTGA
This sequence comes from Luffia ferchaultella, assembly GCA_949709985.1. Taxonomy (NCBI): domain Eukaryota; kingdom Metazoa; phylum Arthropoda; class Insecta; order Lepidoptera; family Psychidae; genus Luffia; species Luffia ferchaultella. Next base: position 11,589,427 of record OX453240.1, on the reverse strand, counting down.
CAGTAAATTTGTCGGACTAGCTTGATTATCGGGATTCACACGCAAAGTTTAAGAATAGCCATCGAGAACTTAACTTCTATACAAATGACAGTTGACTCTCCTGGATGTTTATAACGACCCATTAATTTTAAGCTTTGAAATTATTTAACATACATTTTGTTGAAATGCACGATGAAAAAACGAAAAATTTATTAAATTTTGTTGTTATTAAAAACTTTACCCCGATTTTAACTAATTTTGAGCATAAGTTTAGTCGGACATAATCGGACGATTTTATAACATACGTCCAACATTGTTATTAAGTGGATCAATTAATATCTTCCATTTAGAGAACTTTAATTTTCTTGCATTTTAAGAATGACTACTAAAAATATTTTAAATTAAATATCCATCGAGCGCATTTGTCTAATCAGTTGAACCAAGCGATATAGATTTCTCATCAGGATAGATAATGATTTGTGGATCAAAGTATTTACCGTTGCGTTACTTTAATTCTAGTGACAACGATTTGATGGCTTATCTATTTCGATTCACTTTAACAAATACCAGAAATTTCTGCTGTACTTTTGCAGAGTTCATAATAAAATAAATGAGGAATATTTTCAAAGGTTTCTGATTATTTTAGTAGAAATTACCGGTTTAATGACAATGTGATAGTACGAAAATTAAAATTCACGTTTATTGCTCATACGCTTAGTCAATTCTCATTAAACGTACATCAAAAGCATAATGTTAAACGTTAATTTCACACGAAAGGAAAAATATAAAAAAAACTGAATCTTGCTGGAGGAAAACATTCAAATCCGGTTGGCCGAGGACTGTGTCAAAGCCAGTGTACTTCAAAGCTATTTTCCAGCTACGACCCAAAATGTGAGCCCTGCTACGTGAGCACTTATCCCAAATTAGTGGGGGAGCTTCCTGAGCGTAGATTCATAGCCCGCGACACAGGCGATGGAGCGTGAGATCCTCTCGCCAACTTATTCGCTGGTCATACCTTAAGAAAACAGAGACAGCGAGACGGTAGAACGACAAAACTAATATTACCCATTATCGATTTTTGCAATACTATTCGTCTCATAATAGCAGCGAAAGTTATGTTGCTGACATGCCAAGTGCTCACATGTAACTCGACAAAAGAAATAATAAATAATGAATAAATATTTTGTGCTCTAACCTATGCCTGTGTACAGCCATTTTCTCTCTCTCTACATCCTACATCTTAAATTACAATATAATTAAGTAATTCAGTATAGCGCCATCTGTGGTAGGTAATGTGTAGCAAGTAATTCGATTTCAGATTAACTCGGTACGTCTATTGGATGTTTCAACTTTTTTTGATCTATTCCTTTGCAATTTCACTACTATTTTTCAGTATTTATAATATTCTATAGAATAGAAAACCACGAAATCGGAATTAAATATGTTTTCGCGTACTTTTCTTTGTTCATTGATTTTCTTAAGGAACAATTTTTTTTATATTTTGAAACAAACATGCAATGCGGTGAGTCAATACTAAGCTTTGTTCTTTCACATTTGTCCTCACTGCTTGTTTTTTTTTCAGATAATTTCTAATGTTTGACGCTATTGCAATAGTGTCAACACTTAAAAGTTCGAAGCACATGTTCTTACAGTTAAATGGCGTCAAATTTTTCCATTTTGTTTACTAAATTGATAAGTTTCTATAGATAATAACAAAAAAATAAGACCTCACACACTTACTATTGCACTAGTTTTTTGAATTATAATCATCCAGTTTTTAAACGTATTTTTACGTCTTTTTTCGTTACAGGACAACCTGCATAAGAATTCACTAGAACCGATTGTCTGCAATAGATCAGTTTCTAAAAGGAGCTAGATCTACGTACTAGATATGAAGCTCTTTTTTTTAATATATGTAATTTTGGAACACATAAATCCTGTTCTTTCGACGTTTAGACATAATTCTGCTATATAATTGAAACCGCTCTTGGCATGGACAGAGAGCTTACACGCAAACGAGCTTCTATATCCTATGGTTCCAAATCGCATTTTTTGGGTACACCAATAAAATTATACATTCTACCAAATATGAAGTTCGATTCGATTAACTAAACCCTTAGCATGCGGAATTAGATTTTCGAATATCAAAAAGCGTAGATGCCGCAGTTATAAAAGCGAATTTGAAATGAACCCATGAGCACATGGCTAGCGTTTGCGCAGTTTCTTGCGTAACAAATTTTTTCGCTTTTGTTATTTTTAAATTTGGTAGCATTTATAAGAGACGACATTAATTTAAATATTTAAGAATATATACTAGGAATATCACTACATATTATAAAATAAAGCACCCGCCGCGTCTGTTAGTCTGTCTGTGTCTGTCTGTCAAAAAAACTCAAAAACTACCAAACGGAGTGGCATATTATTGACACCAATGGACAGAGTGATTCAAGATGAAGGTTTACGTGTACAATTTACTAATGTTTTGTGGAAATTTGTTAGAATATGACGATTATTGCTGAAGAAATCGGAAAAGAATCAAGTCGGCTAGGAGTTTTCATCGAAAACGCTGCCAAATCCTTTTGAGATATAACAAAATAATGAATGGAGGAATTGTGTCTCTTTTATAGGACTAAAGAAAAGTCCGCGATGGCATATGTCTATCTTTTATGGATAGCTTACTATACCTATTATTATGTCTAAAAAAATATTGTTATGTGATGAGGTAATTGGAAAGCAATTTTTAAGGATACAGTATTAATCTTTATCAAATTAAATACGTTATTTACTTTCAGCATTTCAGGCTTCTTCTTTTTTAGCTCACACCCGATTTATCTGTCAGTCAAATTAGTCTTAATCTGTTAACTGTATATAAAGAGATGTAGATAAAATACACTAAAAGCCAATAAAGTATGAATTTGCGCGGTTATTCTCGGCTTACTTACTTCAATTTTCATTTGACGATTTCATCTGCTACCGTTTTTTTCAGTAAAAACACGGGTAGGGGTCAGGTTAAATAAAAGATAAATATTTATTCAGGCAATTGTATCGAAAAATTTGGTCTGCAGTAAATAAAAATCATTGAGATTTCCAAACGTATCGGGAATATAGATCGCGAAGAACCAAATAAAGTATAAAACAAATTACACGTAGACTGAACGCCGAACGAATAAGAAGTAGATTTCTGGACGTAACGTAACGATGGCCAAATATTTTACTTTCATCGCCTTCCGCTTGATAACATAAAGTTGATTTTTATATTAATTGAATGAATGTATGTATTCCGATATATCTTTACCTTTAATATTTCAATGTTTAATGTTTGTTTCGAATAATGAATAGAAATTAATTATAAAATAAGTATTATAAAACAAAAAAATCCTGTTTCTTGTGAACCGTAAAAGAAATATGTTTACGTACAAATAGCTCAGATTATATAGTCGTCACAGAAATGCGTAATCCATAGGTATTTACAGTAAATCGCGAGGGGTTTCTCAAATACTCTGAATAAGGCGTAGAAACCGACAATCTTGTGATACAATAATAATATATATTATAATATAATAATAATATTCCTGGGGCACCAAATAATAGACGATTTAATGAGATAATGAACATACAAGCGAGTGGGAAAATTATAAATTTTCTGCTAAATTATGTTAAATGTGCGGCCATTAAATTAGATCAATTTAAGCGGCGTACCAAAGATGCAACCACATTCCACATTAATACGCACTGCAGAAGCAAAGCATCGAATCAATCCACATATATCAATGGTGTCCATAACTTGAACATCCAAACTGAAAAACAGTAGGTCATTGGATGTTTCATTTTAAATTTAACAATCACCACGCTAAAAAATCTTCTTGTACAAATAACGACATCTTAACGACTGTCTTCGTGAAGACGTTTACAATTTTTTTTGTGATGAGTCGTGTAATGATAGATACTGAAAACTGTGAGGCTCTATTGGTAATGGTAATGAAAAAACCTGAGAAAATAAGAATAAATAAAAAAATAGACAAATTTAAACCAGATCCTACAATGGTAGCGTTAATTATTGAAGTAATTAAAGGAGATGATTTGAAAACACACTATTGTAATATTTTGAACTTTATGATGTTGCATATAAAAAAACAATTCAATTTTTAACGGCAATCTAAAATATAGTAGTGGTTTCCTTAACAAAATATTAATTATGTTAATTTTAAAATCAATAACAGTTTACTATATCCTGTAACATTTTACGAAGATTCAATAGAAATACATGACTGCAATGAATATAAAAATAAAATAAATTCCTATCAACAGTGAAATTTCTCGATATTCATATTGACGGATAATTGAGTATTATAAACCATATAGGACAATTAGCAAAACGATTAAGTTCTGCCCGTTATGCAGTTGAAAAGGTGAACTGGAGGCTGCCAAACCCACCTACTCCTCCTGTTCTCATAATTTAATTTCTTACGGCCTCCTACCCTGAAACTCTGGGGTAAGTTTGCCAAAACCGATAGAATATTTGTTCTACAAAAATGAGCTGTACGATGCCTACCTGGCCTAAATTCTTACAGGTTTATAAAATTAGGCATTTCAACTATGTATAACACTTATGTTGTCCATAATTTAATATATTAATATAATATATAATATTTCAATTTAATATATTAATATAATATATTAAATTATGGACATATATAATATAATATAATAATATATTATATTATTTCTCCCGACCAAACGAACATGGTATAATATGTCATACAGGATTTTTCTTTATACTTATGAAAGAGGAACAATTCCTCGATACTTTACTATATCTAAAGTAATGTATGGAGGAATTGATCTTCTTTTATAGGTATAAAGAAAAATCCTTCATGGCACAATCCATCTTTTAAAGATAGCTTACTATTCCTATTTTAATTTAAAAAAAGTGGTCACATACAATAAGGTAATTGAAAAGCTACAAACAGGAATATTCTATTAATCCTTATCAAATTAAATACATTATTTACCTTAAGCATTTCATGAACATTATAATTACACTTTATACCATAAAATTTAAATTAATATGTTTAGAATTATCGGAAATTTAAACTATCGCGCGACAAAATAAATTGAAACGGCCGGGTGGCCTCTAACGTGACACGCATTTACTGGTAGTATTTCTGTCACAGAATCGTAAATATATTTTTTAATATATAAATAAAATATAAAATGTTTTATATCCATAAAATCTACTTATCTCACCAAACATACACAAAATATTAATCGGTTTAACGCATGTTCATTCAAAATTCACCCGAGGAAATATCTGCTCCACCACCTCGTGTTTATATCGTACAAGGTTGTATAATTAAAAATGTAAAAAAAAACCCCGACACAAAAAAACTAACTTTAAAAAGGGTTAAATAATACAAGTTTGTTTATTGTCAAATGATTTCTGATCCTTAAAGGCGTCTGGTACCGCAAATTATTACATATTTTAAGTTTACTTAGCGGGGTTTTTTAAATTTTTATTTTTATTATTATTTCTAAATTTTTAAACATGATCAGACAAAAAAAATTTCAAGTTTTTAGTTTTCATTTTATTAGTTAATATTCCTCTTTCCCTTTCAATATAATGTACATTATTCTACTAGTCAAGCCCTTTCATTTGCTACCCATAATGAAAGATTTGTGAAAAAAATGTAATTCGCCATTTTGTGGTGGCCACCATCTTGAATTTGAAATTTGTCGTAGTGTATAGTATTCTACTAGTCAATTCCTTTCATTTAATACCCATATTGCTGGAGTAGTGAAAAAATATGATATCCGCCATTTTGTGGCCATCTCAGACTGATTTTCATCAAACTTAGCTAAAAACACTTCCAACTATTTCATCTTTTATATAAAAAAACGCATTAAAATCGGTTCATCCGTTTGGGAGCTACGATGCCACAGACAGATACACAGATACACGCACACGTCAAACTTATAACACCCCTCTTTTTGCGTCGGGGGTTAATAACACCCCTCTTTTTGTGTCGGGGGTTAAAAATGACATACAATACGATTCCATTATTCCCCTTTAGTGCGTTCCTGCAGAACGTAACATTGGCTGCAACAACATTAAGCGACAGACGGCTGTGTGAGCTGAAAAGGTTTAACAATAAAACAGATCCGGAAGAGAATGCTCCATAATAGATCATTCTCCGTGTCTAATGCTGCAATTAGAAAGAAAAACGAGACGAAGCGACTGATTTTCTTAATTGAAGGCCGAGTACAAAGCGCGCAAACAGAACCGTAATTCCTATATCCTTAGATAATTGCCATTTAGTAAGTACCATCCTTTTGTTTACCCCGTAAATGTTGTTCCTAATAATAGAACACAATTTATCTCAAGTTGTTTCGTTATTTACGCTTATAACATAAGTCTCAATGATAAATACAAGTGTTTAAAATTCGTTTATATTTAGAAAACAATTAATAATTTATTTTTGAACAAAAACAATTTATTATAACTCAATAAAAACGAAAAGTTTTTAAAGCTTACACGCTCAATAATTCTTTCAATTCTGAAAAACATTTTTTTTATTATAGTGATATCTATATTATGAATCTTAATATAACAGGATAAAATATGCGAATAAAGTATATGAAATCCTTTATTCACCATCATCCATCTAATGTAGAAAGTTTAAAGTTCCTTTGGTGAAGTTACCAAAGAACCGGTGGATGACATGCCAAAGTTCCTAGACTTGGCCGATAAATCATACGAACCTACTATAACGTGAATAACGTCGAAAGAAATCTTAATCCACTTTTCCTGTAAAAAAAGCTGACTTTGTATAACTTAATATTGCAAGAGAGTTTCAGGACGTCACCAAAAAATACGTAATATGGCGGAGTAGCAAAGTTTTCTTTTTTTATACGTATCCGAGAATCAATGTTTTACAAGAAGTTTGGATATTTTTTTAACATCAGAAATGTTACGAAAATGTTTTTTTTTTATATTAATATCGGGCTTTCAGGTGCTGAAAGTAAATTGCTTATCACATTGAAATACTTAGCAGTGGTAAGGAGGGATATTTATTTTTACCGTTTGAAAATAGTTAAATAGATGAACCGGATTAAAAATGATAATGTTTGATTTTAAATAAGAGCTTTTTTACAAAATAGTGAATTATTTGCACTGAGACGTCCAGGATTTGCATTATTCCGATCTTTGGGACGATAGTAAAAATAGATGAAATTTAACCATGAACGCTATGGTAATTCGTAAGGTATATAGATTACATGTGGTATATATAGATGTTACTTAGTAAATTTTCAAAGTTCAATAAATTGGTAGGTCTTTGCAATACGAATTAGTATTGGTGTAACTTCAAAATTCAGTGAGGTAGGTATTCTTAAATAAAAAGTATATTATAAAAATATATCCCTTTCATGCGATATAAGTACGTATATGGTCCCATAGCTCTGGTGATGTCAAAAATTTATTTCATTCTATCTAATATAATAAACACGAAAGTTTGTATGTATGGATGTGTGGATGTTTGTTTGTTGTTGAATTATTTTGTATAAAACCGTATCACAATTGTAGATTACAATTATGGTTAGAAAACGGTATACTAATGCGAGGACATAAGATAGTTGTACATCTTAAGTTGCAAGATACGGTTCTCGCAGAACTACATACATCACACTTCGGCTTAGTGAAAACTAAGACAGCGGCGCGGGCGCGTTTTTGGTTTCAAGGCATCGACGACGCAGCGCTCGAGCGGCTGCTAGGTGCGTGCATTGTACGCAGGCAACTACGGCTGACATCTCCCCGTGCCATGGCCCTACCCGCTTCATCCCTTTTATAGAATTTACTTGGATTTTCTCGGCCCATTTTTGAATAAAACTTATTTAGTTGTAGTACATGCATTTTCAAAATGGATCGATTGCCTATCAATATCATTGATCGATTGTTTTGGTATGACAACAATGCGACGCCGTTGACCGTAATTGAAAAATTGTATGAATACATGTCACGTGATGGTGTGCCGCACACTATCGTGTCAGATAATAGTAAAGCGGTTACATCACAAATGTTTAAAAAAAATTGTTTTGCTAACGGCATACAACACTAACTACTATCACTGGTGTACTGCCCGGCTAGTAACGGACAAGCGAAGAGTGCAGTAAAAATAATTAAAACCGGTATTAAAGGTATTATATTATCACACGGAAAATCATCGGATATAAGTAGTAGAATACAAAAACTTTTGTTCGATTACCGAATGTTGAAACACAGAACCACGGATCGCTGACCGGCCGAGTTGGTTTACGGCCGTTAGCTACGGTGTACACTAGATTTGTTATCTACGTCATTATCAAATCAACGTCAAATCAACAGTATCACATTAGATCAAACACAAGTGAAATGCATGTAATATTTTTATTATTTCATTGAAAAGTTCCCTAGTTTTCAAGTTACATTTCAAGTTGTTCAAACAAAAATTAAGTGTCCGATATATTGCCGATGTTACAACGTTAGGAAACAGTGGAATTGTCTCAGAGTTTAGTCGCAGAGTGCTGAATGAACGAAACGTGCCTTTTTTATCCCTGGGGATATCCCCAAGATGCGGTTTTCCTTAGATACACCCTAGCGTCCGTCACACGAACTTTTCTTGTTTCGATTTATTTTGCTTGACATGCTATAGAAATTGTTAAGTAAAACCTTGGTAATTTACGTATTTCGAGTTCTTACCATACACATGCACCATGATGTTTGTATCGAAGGATTAAATATATTTTTAATTATCTTGCTGCATAAAACTGTTACATAATAATTATAAACTGTACCATTTCTTACGAATGAATTTTCTTATTTTATTGTTTGAAAACCTGTCAAGTGCGAGTCAAAGTCACATGGAAAGGGTTCCTAACTAAAAACGAATTCGACACCTAGCATGTTTTTTTTTAATCTGAATCAAATTTAGGTACGAAGTTGAACCCGACTCCTTCGTATATGTAGGCTGCCATAGTAACTACAAGACAAATTGAAGTTATTAGTTCTCAGTGAAATTAACAAACACATATTAAACCTTAATTTTTTTTTCACTAATAATATATATTTTGGTAATAATAAATAATTTATTACCACAAAGGTATTGTTATACTATATAATATATGCAGTATAATAATATAACCTTTGTAGTAATAAATTATTTTATTATTATTATTATTATCATCATTATTATTATTATAGGCAATTAAAAATTTTCGTAAATATAAATGTATAAACACAAATAAGTTTTTTACATGGATCCTTAATACTTATCTTACAAAATTAATAGTAAACAGAATAGGCTCAGCCTTTATTTTGTTTTACCGTGGCGATAGGAAGACGGATTAAACTCTACAGCTTCCACGCGCGGGGTATGTAGGAGTTGCACCCACTAAACAACCACCTGAAGCAAAATAAGGACGCGTGTTGTTAGCCCGAAAGCTCTTACGACTTCATCGGAGCGGCCATGCGGCACACAAGGCTGTCGCCGGCGAAAAGTTGTCGGGTAACCCCTAGGGGTTACTCGAGGCGAAATAATGTTAGAGGCGCGGGCCCCGGTTAAGATTCTCATTAATATTATAACGTGGAATGACATTGATTGGGACAGACCCAACACCTGGATAGGTGATGAAGAGGCAATGACGATTCCGGTTCAGGAGGGAGGTAATCCCTGAAGTGATTAAATATTATTATTATAACAAATTGTAATTCGCAATCAAGTGGCTGGAAATGAATGAATAAGAGTTACGGAGTTACTGAGTGAATGAAAGCCAAAAACCCTGCGCACAGAACTTGGATTGACTCCACGTGCCCGACGCTGCACAGGAATCTTAGTGCGGTTATATGAGTTTAAGTCACGAAATGGGGAGCGCGATCGGCTTGTAAAGGCGTGAGCTGCCATAGAGCACACCAGAGTGCAGATAACACAGAACGGACCATGGAGCGCGAAATGCACATAGGCTGATGCTGACGCAACGGGCCGTTACACATGGGCCACGCGGGGCTGAAAGGCGTTCGGAGGACCGAACACGACTGACACGGTGGACACAGGAACCGGAATGGGCTTAGCCTAATGATGGCCAGCTGCATGAGAACATGACTATCGCTAATATTGATCAGCCGATCCCGAAACATATTCAATTGAAGTTCTAAGGGTAGTTTCCATTCAATTTTTTCTAAACTTTGATTCCCTTTCTTATTTCCTATTTCCATGTATCACTTCCCAGATTTTTTTTGCTTTTGAATTCCTCAATCCTCCGTACCCATTCCGCTGCTCCTCCCTCCCCACTTTCTTCCTGTAGTTCTCTCCTTCTATTTCTTTACATGCTCCATCAAGTGTTCCAAATCTCCCTCTCCTGCGCATATTTTATAATTCCTATCCTCATCAGCCATCCATCAAGTAAGCGATTTGCATTCAGGCAGAGTGTATGAATTATGTCATACCTTTGTCTCACAAATTTAATGAGGAAATGAAGGAAAACAGCAGGGAACACGATCCGCATTCAGTTTTGCCTTACTGTAGGTAATATTTACTTTTGCTGAGTTATTTTTACTTTATTTATTTTAATGAGTGTCTTTTACTAAAACCTTTAATTTAGCTTCAATTGTTTGTTAGTTAGTATGCATGTTTTGATTTTATCAATACCAAAAATAAAAAATTTATAGAACTAAAAATTATATATAAACAGAATGAAACTCGTATAAAAAGATTATAATCGTTTTTATAAAATAATCCGTCTCTTGCTTGGTACATATACACGGCATTCTAAGAAAAAATAAGAAGAAAATATTTGACGATTTTCGGTATTAACTCCTAAAAACATGAAAGCGAGAACAGCAATAAATACAAAAATCATCAAGCATGTATTGTACGTGTACAACTATACCACTACCACTATATTGTGAAAAAAACTTAAGTGAACTCGGGGCGCGGTTGGTAATACAACATAGTAGTAGGTATTTACTTTAATCCATACAAATGGCGGTTTTACCAAAATCAGATGAAACTAACAACAATAAATCATTTATTTAAAAAAAAAGACAAAGTTTACACAAACCTAATTACTTACAATATTTACTTAGTATGTGTAGGTACACAAAAAACGTGCTGTATGTGTGGATAGCATCATTTGTTTGTCCCAAATTTAGAGTGTTGTACCGATTGTTTTCTTGATCTTTAGGCAACAGGTGCAAGAAAAAATGTCATACATAAAAAACAAGAAAAAAGTAATTAATTTCCAGTCTCATCAACCCTGTACAGGGCACGCGTAACTTAACGCAAACCATGGAAACGTAAACACACGGCGGCTACCTAACCTACGTCATACCTACTACTACTTATGACGCGTCCGCGCGCCCGCACACAAAATAATGTTCAATAAACTTACTAAGAATCCTCGGTTTTGTAAATCACACCAGGAACATGAATGATTCATTCATAATAGTGTACCACGAAGTTACGATAATCCACAGAATACGCTATTAACATAGGTTTAATTCACAGTTATCAAGGTCGTGGTTCGTATTAAATTTTTGGGTATCTATTTACTATTCTGTAATTCGTTTGATGTGGTGAACATTTACAACTAAAAAAGTATTTAATGAAATAAATGTTTAAGTTTTCATGACACGATAATACAAATATTTTTTTTAATATGCCGCGTGAAGTAACGAATATCTATTGAATTTTCTACCTACGTGATGTACGTGATGTTTATTGCACTTCCGTCACTATTTTAAGACATTATGACTATACAATTAGACAGTATTACAAATACGAGCATTTCACTCGGCTAGACGAATGCCATGTGGAGTAACCTTGCCGATCTGCAGTGGTGTATTCCGTTTGATAGAGTGTTCCTTTAATTATCTCCCCGTGAAGCACGTGGCACAATTATAAACGATAAACTGCATTAAGAAAAAACACGATAAACTGCCAACAGCTGATGTTAAAAACAGTCGAGGTCACCGACTCGAGGCACAAGCTTTACTCGGTCACGGTCAAAGTGCGACTACCCGCGTATACTCTTTACTCTACTCCGCCAAATGACCCCACCCCGCTGCGACGGCAAATTTCAAGCAATTTGAAGGCTGTTGCCGGCTTGTCGGCACTTGTTGGCGTATGCGCTCATGTGGTATGCGCCGCGTTCGTGAATCAGGGTTGTGTGGTTATTTGAAAAACAAGTAATATTAAAAATTGACTTTCTCGAAAACGGCTATAAATAAAAATATAATTTCTTTGGCCAAATTGGTATTAAATACCAGCAAATTTTAAATACAACCGGACTCTGGACGGTTGGTATCCAAACTGTATATACAGCAAATAAATTTATTTGCTATATCTATTATGTGTCACTTTTCTCACTAAAACCCATTTTGTTTTATGTAAAAAGTACGAATTCGTTCATAGCTTAATTACACGAATTATAGAGATGACTCAATGAAATACAACTTATTGTATTTTTAGAGATTTAAATAAAAATATATTTTCTCTGTATGAATCAAGTCAAAATAATAAATACCAATTCTTTTCCAGGATTATAACGGTTAGAATTTGCTCGATGTCAATTAATTATATACAAATCGGAGCAGATTTTTTTTTTGTAGTCTAAATACAGTGAAATGCAAAAAGATATAATTCGAGTACTAAGTACCCTTTTTCATTAGAGACAAGGGATCACAATAAACAATATATGTATGTGAATTGTGTTATACATACTATTTTATTAAAGAACTCACTTAAAGTTTGAAAGTGTATGAGAAAAATAGTTATTCTAAATGAAATATGTAGTAGCTATACAATTTATGATATACCTTGTTATTGTGTTGTTCCTACGTATGTAGAATCAATAAACTCGGAACGAATAGTCGGACATAGGTCGGCATCGCTGACCGAGTGGTCATGGCTGCCGGTGTCTGCCAGCTCTGGCCACGCGTCATTTGGCAGGATCAATCACGCGGTTAAACTCTCGTAAAAGCCGCCCGTGAAATGTGTACTACGTCCGAGCAACCTTACCCGAGCTGGATTCCTACATGTTTATGGGCCAACTTTCACAACCGATACGTATTGGTTTAGGATTTCGAACTGCTCGATTGTTACGCTAATTTAACAGTCAAGCTGTTTATCGAACCGCTTACGAGCTTTATAGAAATAAATCGGCGAGTTGTTCTGGATATTAATTTTTATGTAGTTGTTGTAATTGTTTCGTGTTAATTCTTTAGGGTCTACCCTTATAAGATTACTAACTCATCTCTATATCTGTTATAAGCAACTTTTTTGGATCTTCTTTGACGTAGGAAATAGAAATTGCGTAGGAAAAAAATATAGCACATTGAATCACAGTGAATCCTATGCTTTCCAATAATACAAAATATGTATGCAAAGTGCAGACCGGCGTGCACTGAAACTCGGAGTTAAACATGTCATCTTGCACCAGCTAGCTAGAGTATTAGTGTTTAGACGGTAAACGCAGAAGATTTCGTACGCAGTTCGTACTTTAATGTTAGGGACTAATGAATAAAGTCAAAACACTATTTATTTTGTTTTATAGGAAACCACGGTAACACTTATTGGTTCAACAATTTATTTTTCTGGAACATTAGTAAAACGTTTATTTAACTAGACAAACTTTAAAAACGATACACTCTTTTATTTTTAGTCCTACCACATGTCATACTATAATTTTTAAAAAATCGTATTATTATTTATTAGTCGAATATAAATGTAAGACGATTTGGCACACACTTATCTTTATCATGAAGCGAGTCACAAAGTAATGAATGAATAATATAGAGGTAAAATAAGGTTACTGTAAGATGTCACGTTATTATAAACTAAAACTTGGCCCAATTTCTATCTCTTAAGCTAGATATAAGTGTATGTACTCTATAAAACTTTATAGATTAGACTTTTCTACGCTTATATCTTATATCTAGCTTGGATAAGATGAAATATCATGATTTTTTTGCACTATACAGAATACAATGAATGCGTTCAATAGATGTAACAGTACGACATTTTTTAAGGCTCCGTTTTACGCGAGGTGAATTACCCTCGCTTTGTGATGCTAATTTTAAAACCAGAGAGTTCATTTTTTATTCATAAGTTTTTCCGCCCCACGAGCTACGGTCGCGGGCCCAATGTGATGACTTCGCTTTAGATTGCATTTTCCTTTGTCGAAATATAACGCGTGATTAAAGGGAATCAATCGATATTGATATTTTGAGATATTTTCTAGAGGAAATGTCTCTAGAAATAAAGGTGAATTAATTCTATTTTTTTAGAATTACCTTGTACTTATGCAGTATTTGACCTAACAGAAACTTATGAAGATATTTTTTTATGTTTATTTTTACGTTTTATCTTTCGATTTATTATTTATAATATGATGTATTTTTCTAACGATACCTATACGAAACACCACTCACTTATAATCGACGTCAAGCCGAAAGTGCTAAAGCGAAATCTCACAAAATTTTAACATAAGATTTATTTTATCACATAATTATTCACTGAGAATTATTTTTTTTCGAAATTCTACCCTAAAAACAAAAACAGAAGGGGCAAATTTAAATGAAAATTTGTCATTTTTTTAGATACATGAAAACTGGTTTAACTGGCTTAGATCATAAAACAAAACATGTCGTCTTGGAAAATTATAAAAAAATTCTTTATGTAAGCAAAATAAAGAATTAACGTTTGTATGAAACTTCCGCCAATTTTGAAGTTGAATGTGTGAAAGTTGATATTTGACCCTCAAGGGAGTAAAATAGGGGATGAAAGTTTGTAAGGGAATACTATCATTCTTAGAGTTAAAATCAATAATTCATGCTTTGGTTTTGTGGTCAGAAATTAAATAATAGGTACGTGTTTCAAGATTTATGGAAATTTTCCCTTTGAGCATAAAGTTTGTACGAAAATCTTGATGTTTTCAAGGTAGGAGCCATAGGATCATGGATTAACCAATTCCAAACTTCCAAACCTTCTTCAATTTCCAACCTTTTAGTTGGAAATTGAGGAAGACCTTTTTTTAACACAATAATACTAAAACACTTACGTAGAGTAAAATAGGTACTTGACTATTATTAAATATTCGGTCGAAGAATATGGAAATTACAATCTTTTAAAATTGTATCTCTGTCTCTTTCTTGAAAACGAAATTAAAGATTATTACAAACGGCCTAACGTCACACATAGTTATGCCGTACGGAATTGCCCTCTCTGTCTAAGAGGAAATTATAAACATTCATAACTTTGTTAACTCTCGGTGTACCAGGTGACTAAAACTCTCATCCCGTACTAGGTGGCGTATGACATACCACCAGCATGTTGGATGGCTGTAACAGTATAATCTCAATTATTTGTGGATTATATGCATAGAATATAATTTACACATTATAATAAATAAGTTACGCGCCATACGAGGTGGGGTGTCTGATACCCAAACGCACTTGGTAAGTGTGTAACTTGCGTGGCAGCCGCCATCGGCCTGATTCAACAGCATTAATCGGAACGACAACGTTGCACCTCCAGCTACTGAGACGACGAAATCTCGCACTTTAGTAGTTTTTAAATTTTGGCGATTTTCGAACAACTAGGGTGTGTCACACTCCACGTGGTACACGGAGGGTTAATAATGATTAATTTTTTGAAACTATTTCACTTTTATGGAATATGTAAAAAAACTCTTTCATCAATAATAAAAAAAAAAAATTGTCGACTAGCGTATTGTCAATTAACCTTTTGTTTGAAAATTTAAAATCAAATGTTTTGATGTTTTTGTAAGGTTGTTAAATAACTCCATGCGAGCGAACAGCGGAAGGTCTCTTTAAAGTATTATTATAATGTCACCTAAGTTATTATTTAATTTTGAGGTCAATTAATTTTATTTTCTGCAATGGTCTATTAATTCATCATATTGTTTTTCTATTCTGTCACGTAATGTTTTTTTTTTTTTGTGAAAGTTTGAAACAATTTATAAAAAACTAAATAAAAACAAAAATGGTCTGTTTTGAAGGAAAATTCGATATGAGTCTAGCGGGAGATATTTTATTGTGCTTTTGCATATAGCAAGACTGTAATCGATTTTAATTCCTCATCGATCAATAGAGTAAAATTTATAAGAATAACTACGTATAAGACTTTAATTTAATAATTTCTTATCGTGCTATTTTTAAATCACAACTCGACGCTGTTTTGGCTTCATTTAATAGTTACGACTGATAATTTATTAACAAGTATACACAGCTAAAGAATATTAAATTTAGTAATATAATCAATAAATTACTAAAATCTAACACAAAAATGTTAAGAAATCGAAGAGGAATGAAAGGTAAATAAGTATACATATCTTCAATCTCGTACGTCATTTGACTGATGATGACTACCTTTCTTTGTTGGTTTGTAAATTATTATATAAAAAAAAGTGTCACATCGCCCAAACAAACTCTTTATTTTAATAACTTAATAATCAGTAATTTTACTTAACTTCAATATATTCTTTATAGAAGTTAACTAAATCGTTACTATTGTTTATTTTAATTATTAGTTGCGTTGAATTTGGACAATAAATAAACCAAAATTAATACTATAGTCTCATATTAAAGGATCTGGTTACTTATTTGCAACTTTCTAGCATTTAACACCCAAACGAAACATTTGATTGTATTGAAGGTAGGTATTGAACCTAGGTTCAATTCCAACCAAAATTTCGAAATTTCATTCAAATAATTTCATTCAATTCAATTTAAAAGCTCAACATTCTATTCTATAATACATCCTAGTTATAGAAATATTCGAAATTTTTATAGAAAATTTTTAAGTTCTGACTTTATGCAAACCTAGTTCTAATCCGAGTAAGACTATAATTCAAAACATAACAATATTAAAATGCTTATTGACGTCGTAAAAGTTTAAGAGCGTTTATACGTGCTATCACACGTAAAGCCGCTTCTTAACGTTAAAATAGTAATTTTTAGAAATACACAAGAAATACCATGTATCACCGCTTACAATTTTTTTATTCTAGACAAAACTGAAAAGGCAGTGAACCTTAAAACGACATACTTGGTTCATTTTAAAGTTGAAAATCAGTCACTATTTATATCACCAATCTATATGGGTACGATTTGAAATTGTTACCAAAATCGCTAATATTTACACTTAAATAGCTACAGAATGTTTATCTAATCATAGATTTACATCACTAGATCGATTTTCACCACAACTAGGTATGGATCAGGTTTCATTCAAAGAAAAACAAAAAAAGAATGTGTATGTGACTAATAGAACTATAGAGTTAAGAGATTCATCACAAAACTCCAAAAATTAGCGGACCACTTGTGCAGCTATGGTGATGCTACATTCATGTAATAATTATATCAAAGGTTTTAACATTCAGCTTGTTTTTTAAACTACAGCTCGTGTTTGTGTACTCGACTCGTGTTATAACACAAGGAAAACGTTTCTGAGTAAAATTAAAGAGAGCGGAAACCAGGTTTTTTAGAAGCGTTGCACTGTAAACGTCACTTTTAGAGTTTAATTGGATACGTGCGTCATTATTCGTCTACAAAACATTTTCGTTTCCATGAGGCGTTTAAAATTCCCATAGAATTTGCTGAAAATTAGTCGTATTCTCGATTATAATGGCGAGATATAATGTGGCCTAATTTTACGTCGCTTAATTTGCCCCTTAACAGTAATATTGAATTACGTAATTAGATTCCTTTATTCGGACGCAAGAGAAATACAATACGGACGTGATATTAAGTAACGTTTTCATCTTTAGGAGATGGCGTCCGGTGTTTTCCTCGCGAGACATGGTTTTACATTTTGGACAGGCTTTCCTCATTGACGATTCAACCCTTGTGCGTTCGGACAAACTAGATTAGCCTGGGACATGTTCTCTCGCTGGGGAAATAAAATGATATTTTTTGTGTTCTCAACTTCCGTCAGCGGTATAATGTAAGAATGTGTTTCTATCAAATAAAATCTCGCAACAAAAACGGATCATTCCATTTTTATTCTTGTGTCGCTTGATATTACGATGATGTACGAGTATAAAGAGTTCTATTCGTTTCATCTGTGTGCTAAATGAGGATTTTTATATTAAATGAGAAAATATGGGAAACTCTTATCGAATGAATCAATTCAAACGAAATTCAGATTATATTTTTCTTAATAAGGCGTTTTCTGAGAAACGTATTGTTCATTTGTGGAACATGTTTTTTATATATTTGTCGTTGGGAATATCGTAGGTGCAACGTAGGTGTCATATAAGTGTGGCCACGCTTTACTTTGTAACTTGCTTGTAACTTGTAACTTACTTGCTACCTTTCTGGACAAATAATTGTTACAACTTTTTCCAACATTAAGCATAAAACTGTACAGCTCTCGACTAATGTTTGTTTATACTGTTCGATCGTGCAAAGGGAGATTAATCTGACTTTAAGAAAAATAATATACCATTTAATCTGGAAGTGATTATTATTTTTTAATCTTATAATGTTTTATTTATTTAAAGTGCACATTTCTCTCGCTACACCTTGAGACAGGAATACAATTAATTAATTTTTAATTAATTAATTGTATTCCTAATTAATAATTAATTAAGACGACCGCTTAGCCTAGTGGGCAGCGACCCTGCCTGCGAAGCTGGAGGTCCCGGGTTCGAATCCCAGGTCGGGTCAGTATTTATATGATGAATATTTATACTGGCACCGGGTCTTGGTTGTTATATGTATGTGGTGTCTTCGCTTAGTACCCAAAATACAAGCTAATGCTTAGTTTGGGACTTAGGCGTTGTTGTGATTGTGTGTGTTATTATTATTATTATTATTATTGATTTGTAACTTACTGGCTCCTTCGCGCATTACGGCTTTGCTACGGTGCTCAATGAAATTCGCCCAAATCTGTTGAACAATCTGTCATTAGTTTACTTTTATGTGGTCCATCTGATTTTGATAGTGGTGTGTTTGTAACTTATTGAAAGAGTATCGACCATTGGTGATAGGCAAAAATAAAGTAATTTCGTATATTTGTATACCATTTCCATGTATATTGTACTAGTTTGAAATAATTACCAATATCAGGCATCGATAATCAGTTCATACATTTTCACGTATGTGTAGTGTATTTATTATGTCTACTTTTTCAATAACTTTAAATTATATACATAAACATGATTAAGTGTTTAAAAAATTGTCCCAAGTAAGAATTATTTATTTATAACAATATAAGATTATTTAATCAATAAAAGATCTTATAGATATTGCGATTGGCGAACCCTTCGCGTGCGAGTCTGATTCGCATACGAAGGGTTCTGTACTTCCGTACAATATAAAATAATACCTCTACGCGTAAATGAGGTAAGGGGTAGTAAGTTGAAAATTATTAAATATATTTGTATTATATGATGTAAGTAAAAATTATTGCTTTTCGCATTTTTCCTTTATCTGTGCTATAAGATGTTGCTTCTTACTAAATTTCAAGAATCTGAGTTTACGAAAAGTACCCTGTAGGTTTTGATTCCTTTGCGAGTGCAGAAAATTTGTAGCTAGTCCAGTCAATAAAGGTTTTCAGCTCCGATTTCGTTGAATCTCCATCGATTTTCATGAAAATTGGTAAGTAGGTGGGGGATACCTTAAGAAAGAAAAATGACATAGTATCAACTTGCGTTTTTGCCCTGAGGGTGGATGCCACCCCTTCTCGGGGGTGAAAATTATTTTAATAAAAATAACCACAGAAAACAACAAAAAGACAAATTTTAAGCAAAATAGGTTATATAAAGTTTTTAGTATAAATCGATACTTTCTGAGTTATTAAAAATCAAAGATTGTGATTTTTCGTGATAAAAATACTTGTTTTAAAGCGGTTTTTCATAAATAACTCTAAAACGATGAGTTTTTACAAAAAATGCGTCATTACTAAAATTAAAGCTAATAAAAAAACAAACAAATTTCTACTTTAAAAAACCTTCTAATATTAATTCAAAGTGAGCTATAGGTAATTGTATGTATATTTTTTTTCGCCAAGTACTTAAATGTAAGTATTCAAACTTAAATAACGGGACACCGATGCATGTTACGACATATATTTTCTGAACATTTATTAAAGTACTTAAAAATACCTTTCTAATGAGTATTGTAAAAAGTTAACAGCATCAAAATTGAGCAAGTTATGATAAAAATAAGATGACACTTTCGAATTTTTTTGGAAAAAAAATTAAACCTTCACCATTTTCACAAAAATTCAAATTTGCGGTTATCCCTAAAGGACTTTCTTTTTTTAGCATAAGTGATGACTTCAAAAATTTTGCCCGGTTTAGAATGCTTATTTTTGAAAAAAAAAGTATGATTTAATAAAATCGAAATTATTCAAATTTTCGTAAATTTCATTTTCTTTTGAAAATAACTTCAAAAATATTGGATATTCCTAAAAAATAATGATAAACGAAATTTGTGTTTTTTTTAATAAAAATTTTGTTTTTTTTTATTTTTAAAGGATGAAAAATAACCGAGATAAAGACGGTTAAAGCCTAACTTTTACTGCTAGAACAATATAACCGGGACCATTTAACCCTTTATCTTTTAAAAAATAAGGGCTTTAAGAAATATTATTTAAAACGGTATTATAGCTCTTGAAATTACCTTTCAAATGGTTTTTAGATGAACCTGATATCTTAAAAATTAACGGAGTTATTGTAAAAAAATCCACAGATCTTGCAGTCCCCGCAACCATTGGTTTCATTGAAAATGAACCTACCCAAAGCCGATTTTCACAGATTATATTATTTTACTAGCGACCGCCCGCAGCTTCGCTTGCGTAGATTACACATTCCTGTTTTAGGTAGTATTAACATTCGAAATGGTTAATACGTAGGTACTTTTTGCTAAAACTAATATTGGGGACACCCATTCAAACTTTCAATCTTCATTCTCCCCACTCCTTTAAGAAAATCGATACTCCCATACTTTTCACATCCCGTTTTCCACCCTTGATATCCAAAAACCTTGAAAGACGTCATTATTTATTTATGTTAAAATTTTTATGTTTCTAACTTTAAAGAACAAAGACTCTCATACGAAGCCCCTCCATCCCTCCCTCCTTCAATTTGAAATTTCAAAATATTCCTTTTTTTTTAAATTTATATTCACGTTATAAAATAAACCACTGTTCCAAATTTCGGCTTCCTAGATTTAGTAGTTTCGGCTTTATCTACGCTGATAGATCAGTGAGGCCAAACGACAGACAGCCACAAAAAGTAACTGATGTCACTCTTGACAACCTTCTTTTACGTCTGCAAAGTTTCATTAAAATCTATTCAGCAGTTTTGGAGATTAGCTCGAATAGACACATAGACGTACAGACAGACAGACGAACAAAAAGTAGCGTATGTCACTTTTGACTACCTCCTTTTCATACCCGTGAAATTTCATCAAAATCGATTTAGCCGTTTTAGAGATTAGCTGGAATAGACAAATGGACGTACACACAGACATACAAAAAGTAGTGTATGTCATTTTTGACCACTTTCTATCCATATCTGTGAAGTTTCATCAAAATCGGTTTAGCTGTTTTGGAGATTTGCTCAGACAGACAGAGAGACAGACAGATAGTATTATTTTATACATATAGCCTATAGCCTTCCTCAATAAATAGACAATCCAACACAAAAAGAATTTTTCAATTCGAACCAGTAGTTCTTGAGATTTGCGCGTTCAAACAAACAAACAAACAGACAAACAGACAAACAGAAAAAAAAGACAAACAGACAAACAGACAAAAAGACAAACAGACAAACAGACAAACAGACAAACAGACAAACAGACAAACAGACAATCAGACAATCAGACAAACAGACAAACAGACAAACAGACAAACAGACAAACAGACAAACAGACAAACAGACAAACAGACAAACAGACAAACAGACAAACAGACAAACAGACAAACAGACAAACAGACAAACAGACAAACAGACAAACAGACAAACAGACAAACAGACAAACAGACAAACAGACAAACAGACAAACAGACAAACAGACAAACAGACAAACAGACAAACAGACAAACAGACAAACAGACAAACAGACAAACAGACAAACAGACAAACAGACAAACAGACAAACAGACAAACATACAAACCGACAAACAAACAAACAAACAAACTCTTCAGCTTTATAATATTAGTATAGATTGCCACGAAAACGTGGCACTATTCTTTTCAACTCTTTAAACTCAGAAATAAATCAACGAAAAAATTCTCTGCTACCCGTGCGAAGCCGGGGCGGGTCGCTAGTTCAACATATTTGAAACATTTAGGTTTTAAACTGCAGCCTCTGATATCCTTAAACGTTCTGAACTCGATAATTAAGCATTCGAACGAATACAGGCCGAAAGGCGATGACCGTAATGTTAACAAGTTCCCGAACGTTCATAAAATCTAACATGCGATGTCAAATTTCTTGTTCGATTTGCAACCGATTTTCAAAATTTTGGTCTTAAACTGTAGCTACTGTCTCATCTTTCGGAAATAATTTCTCTTACAATTACCAACCGATTTCCAAAAACTTGGTCTCAAATCGTAGCTACGTTAATGGCTGAAATGCAATTTTTTTTGATTTTCGATATCGGTCCCCGTTCTTGAAATATTGTGGATTTAGTAAAAAAAAAACCGAAAAAATCCCGATTTTTTTTACATTTTCCAATTTTTTTCAAAAACTACTTAACCGATTTTCAAAGTTTTGATGTTATACAATGCACAACTAAATTCTTAATCTTTTAAAACCTTAAAATCTTGGCTAGACCCCATACCCTCGGAGTTATGGCCAAAAATGCGTTTCCCGTGAAATGGATATGATAGTCATTTTCAATGACAAAACAAATTATATTTCTTTGGAAAAATTTTTGGAGCAGATATTTGGTAGGAAAAAATATTATAGGAAAACGTGTCGATAGGTACATGCTTACTTAATTCACATGTATGAGTGTGTGTATGTGTGTTTTGAAGATAGAGAAAGTGTAATTTAATCTGCGGATCATGCAGCGGTGATAATTGCCAAAATAGCCCTCCAACAAATGAAGAAGTTGGTGAAGAGAGCTGTGATGAGCAATAATAAAAATGTATTTTAATAAAAGATGAATAAACGTTTCATATATTTTAATATTTATTTTAATAAATTTTTCTCTAAATTTATAAATTAAATTTTCATGTCAAAAAATTTGTCAAAGGTCAAAAATTAATGAAATTGGCGCTCAGCTTTCGTAGTTTTGACGTGTAAGTAACTAGGGACGTAAATATTTTTTGACAGTCGTAAAAACAGGTAAAAAGGAAGATAATTTCATCATCCCGCACCCTCGTTAAATCAAAAGTTATGTTATTTAAATTAACCTTGTGTCCACTCCTGTGTGACACCTCCCTGATTTATCTTTATGATGTCACACCTAGGTAAGTTCTAATTAAAAAAAAATGTGTAAAACAAATCTTCTGGGGTGTTGAAATTAAGAAAAAATCTTCGTATTGATTCATTTCTACTCTTTTGGTACCGGTCTTTGGTACTATTATTGATCACTACTATAAATGTAACTAAAATATTTCCCCGTTGTAAACCAAGGGTTGAAACTATTTTCTTTTGGAAACAGCGACAAAGTGTTACAATAACGTAAAATATTCCCGAAAACTTACATTATTGGATGATCACACATAGCTGTTTTTTTTTTTCACTAACGCTATGAAAAATCCATCAAAACTTTTTCACGTCGTTAGCGGCTCACTGCGTCCGCCGAGGAAAAAATAATGGCGCTGATGCTTTCAGGCGCATATTAGTGAAAACTGTCCTTAAATGTAGTTTTGATGGTACATTATCCTAAGCAATATTACGAAATGATTGATAGAAGAAAAATGTAATTATTTTAGTTATTTTTCGCTACAATAGTACAGTAAAGAGCTGAGTTATGTAATAATAACCTTTAATTAAAATTTGCTTTATGTTTCTCGCTGAGGCCAGGCTCTGTGGGGGCTTATGCGCTGTAATCCCTCTGTTCTTTTAAAGAAAACGGTTTTTTTTTTTAGGAAACATTTTTCGAATTAATTATGAAAAGGCTTTTGTAATTTAATTTAATGCAGTCATTATCAGTCAGTTAATACCTGTTTGTAATGCGCATAATAACAGCTGTAAAATATTATTGTTTATATAATAATATATGTGATACAACTTAAATAAATAAAAGGTTAGTAGTTCACAGTCGTAATTTCTTTAAGATAGAGGATTTACTATTATTGCTTTAGGTATTGCTTCAAAACAAGTATTATAAATAAGGCAAAGTAAAATTTTAGACGCTGCTGTCTCATAGTAGGGATAAAGTTGTTCTAAAAATGTTCAACTTGAAGCTTATTTGAGACAATTCAATTTATAGTACGGAGTTAAATCGTGCCTCTGGCGGATATTTCGCTCATGGGATGGAAAATCACGTTGTACAAAATCAAAACAGCTGAGTAACAACTGAAAACTTATTTTTGCATAGAGTTGACTATCATCATCATCATCATCAGCCCGTGTCTCTCCACTGCAGGATATAGGCCTCTCCCAAGGCTCGCCACCACACACGCCAAAACACACGCCACCACATACGCCACCACACACGCCACCACACACTACACACAGAGTTGACTATACATTTATTTATTTATTTCAGTTACAAGTATAACTTACAGTCAAGAACCAATACACTATAATGTAATATTATTAAAAATTATTACTACAGTCTAAATTTTAATATTTACACTTTACAAATACATATGCAATGAACGAATCAATCTCATTAAGTTTTCGGCAAACAAGTCAACACCGTGGATCTCATTCACAAACGCATACAATAGAGATAGCGCGAGCCGATGGCGAGTTCTCTGGCGTGCCGGGTTCACCGTCAGGGTTGGCGAAGAGATTATACCGGTGGCGCCGCACTCACGCACCGCCGACTACAAACAATCTAATGCGCTCAAGAGTGAGCTCTGAGACTTAGTAGATGGACAGCGGGCCTAACATGCACGCCGCGACAAAATTTTGTCGACGGCAATTCTCGTCCCGAATCGAGATATCTCTATATGTCTACTAGTGCTAACATGCAACGTTTTTATCACGTCGCGCTCCGTCACAATTGGAAAAATTACTCGTCTACAGTAGTTTTGTCTACAAACCCTAACATGCGAACCTTATTTTATCGAATTTTGTCGTTTTTAAGCGGTATATTTCTCGTCGGCAATTTTTGTTGACGACAACGGTGAGAAAAATATTGTTATGTAGAAAGTAATTGTTACATTTTTATTTTTGTTTGTACACGTTTGAATCTGTTGTATTTTATGCATAAAAAAAAAGTTTCGTTACCGATTCAGCTTGGAAAACTTTTTTTACTTAATTTTATTTTATTTAAATATTGTTTACGATACAGTAACGCCGAAAACAGACAATTAAAAAACAATTGATGATCGATGACATGATGACTGCTTGGCCGAGTGGTTAGAGACCCTAACTGCGGAGCCAGTGGTCGCGGGTTCGATTCCCGCCCGGGACAAATATTTGTGCACCTGTCTATTTGTTTTAGTTCTGGGTGTAAAATATAAAAATATGTTTATGTATATTTTAAAAACCGGCCAAGTGCGAGTCAGACTCTCACACGAAGGGTTCCATACACCGTACAATATAAAAAAATGAGGTTATAGTTAACATACTTAAGTCAAAAACTCATCAGTACACGCCCGGATGCGAACCACGGCCATATGGCCTTATCGATTTGACACAGGTTCGCTGCGCTCGGGCTATTATTATTTTAAAACATAATTATTATTATTATTATTATTATTATTATTATTATTATTATTATTATTATTATTATTAATATTTATTATTATTATTGTTATTAATATAATACGTATTATTATTATTATTATTATTATTAATGTAATACGTATTATTATTATTACTTAATATTATTATTCTTATTATTTATTATAATAATTATTAATATTTTAATTATTATTATTAATAATATTTTTAATATTTATTATTATTTTCATTATTATTATTATTATTATTATTATTATTATTGTGTTGTGATAGCCCGAGCGCAGCGAACCAGTTTCTATATTATTATTATTATCATTATTATTAATGTCAATATTTTTACTCATTATTATTAATAATATCTCTATTATTATTATTACTAATATTATTAATATATTGTGATAGCCCGAGCGCAGTGCACCTGTTTCAATATTATTATTATTATCATTATTATTAATATTCTTAATATTAATATTATTGTTTAAAAAAACTAATTTAAAAACATTTTTAACCATGGGCAACACAAAAGCTGAAAATTCTAGTTGCAGAAACGATCGATGGCCAGTTAAAATAAATTATTAAATATATTCTCTGGTCAATCACACAATTTAGACTATAAATTGCTATAAATTGAACGAATAAAAAAGAACGGATAAAGTGTTGCTATATTAGAATATGACATGTTTTCATTATAGGGTAACATTTGTTTGTCGTGTCGACAAAGCGAAGTCACGGTGACATATTTTCTCGAGTGACTCGTGCATGTTAGGGACAACGACAGACAAGTCGAGATCGACAATTTTTCTCGTCTCGTGTGGCAGTTTTGTCGTGCGTCGCATGTTAGCCCAGCAGGTCGGGCTAAAATGATCTTCACACGGCCATGTCACCGGCAACCAAACTCGTTCGCGCTCGCTCGAATTGCCAGCCAGCGAGTCTCGCTCTGAGATAAGACTTGTTAATTATTTTTTGAGTTGTTACCTATTCTTGCATGCTGGCTTTACGCTCGCATTCCGACATTTGCATGTCGTCGTAGCATTGCGTAATTCGTATTTACATAAAAAATATTATAGATATTATAGATATTTATTCATTTCTTCAGTTATTTGGAATATGAACATTTTAATATGTATAAACATAGAGTAACTTGTCTCAATCGATTGATTCCAAGTTTGTAAGTATGAGGTCATCATCTGGAGGCATAAAGCATCATGTATACGATCTGTTTTTCCCAATGCATTAGGTATATTTGGTTAGTGTATCGTGACATAAGCGGCCTAGTCATTTTCACTTGAATGAGGTCCCCCCTTCTCAAGTTTATACAGGTCTGGCTTACTCCAACAACAAACTGATCTGGCAACATAGCTTTATAAGTTTAGTAATATAAAAAAACAGACTCTTTGCTTTTTGAATATTTATTTCATCTCTGCTAGGTAAGCGCAACTGCTGTCGTTAGCCAGACGGTGATGTAAATAACTGAAACTAGATTCAGATAACGGAGAAACTTTCGTAATAAAAAGACAGGTTTATATTACTAATAGGTGTTCATATTTGTTTTCTTTGAAAGTAGAATAAGTTTATCCTAGAAAATAAAGGCCGTTCAGAAATATTAGTACAGTAATACGCACGGATCTTTACCGCTGTGAAGCTATTTTCAGAAAGTGTCGCAGTGGATATATAAATAAAATAGAGATGAAAAAGAGGTCGGATAGTTTGCGCCATTTGCTGGCGTGCCCGACGTCCGCCTCCTACTACCCTTCGCTACCCGCGCAGCAGTACCAGCGCAACGCATTGAGTCATTCGCAGGCATAGAAGTATTTCGCAGGCAATTCAGAGAGGCAAAGATGCGTGCGTATTACTGTACCGTTCTTACTTGCCAGTATAACAGAATTTTAGCTAACTCGCGCAGATCCAAAAATGTGAGCGGAAATTCTCATTTATCATATTTTGCTAAGGATTTTAGTAGAATTTTCTATGGTAACTTTAAACTTGTTTTGAAGTCATCCCATGTTACTTGCAGAGATTGTACCATATGGCGTAAAATCTCTGTGAAGCTGCACGCGAAATATACATTTTCAATGACTGTTATCACTAGTTTCAAAACTTTTTTTACTGTAGTTTAAGTAAAGCCGTGAGTTTAAACGCTTCTGGTAAGTTCTAAGCATGATGCTGAAAAAAAAAGATAATTAATTTACATGCAAAAGTTTACAAATGACAAAAATACTTAGTGAAGTGAGATTAGTTGCCATTTTGATAGTGTTATCCCATTACACATTGGACCGATCAAAGATTTCCCAAAAAAATAAACTACCTCCGAAACAATATGTTTTGGATGTTGAGCGTCACAATAATTTCATAACAGCTTAAACTAATCAATTTTAGACACAGTGATTTTCATCAATAATATTTTTAGCGGAATGGTAACCCAACGTGTTATAATTTAAAGTTAATCAAGCATGGTGAATAGTTATATTCATTTGTTACTGACTTTTTTTTGCTTACAATGACAGGTGCTGCCGTATTATCTCTGAGTAATGATAGACAGTTAAATTTGGTTATACCAACTTATGGTGATGTTTCTCAGACTTAAATTAGAATAAACTGTCATTTTTTTCCGATTTGAACGAAGTTATATCCAAACTATGTTGATTACATTTGATTTGATTTGATTCGTAGGCGAAGCTGAAGGGAATAGCTAGTGTATTATACATATAAACATATCGGAAGACTTTTCAAAATTTCTGTGAGAACGTATCAAAATTCATATCATAAGATCAACGACAACACATAAATGAATAAATTACTGAAAAAAAAATTACTGTCCAAAAAATTGTGAATCTAAACTATTATTGAATCAACTTAATCACAAATTTCTTAAAAATCAGTGTAATCCAAACTTACAGAGCACATTGTGCTTACCGAACTAAACAAAAAGTTTTAAAAAAATAATTCCAAAAATAAAGCTTTAAAAATGGTTTTCTCGGTAACCGTAAGTTTGTGCTATCTATTCAATTGTAATTTTTTGTTTAGTTCGGTAAGCTCCACACGCTCTATAAGTTTGAACTACGTTCAGCCGAAGAGGCGGTATATATAGGTATTAACACAGTATTAGAAAAAAAAAATTATATTCATTATAATGGCTCCAAAACTGTACTTTTATACTATGTTTTTATGTGAGAAAGAAAATAAAATGATTTTAAGATTACTAGCACTCTCCACGTAGTATATAGGCTGAGATTTTAGTCACCAGAAAATTTTTTTTTCTAGATGTTAGGTATCACCAATTTACCTCATTACGTAAATAGAAATATAGGTCAAATATTCATAA
This sequence comes from Luffia ferchaultella, assembly GCA_949709985.1. NCBI lineage: Eukaryota > Metazoa > Arthropoda > Insecta > Lepidoptera > Psychidae > Luffia > Luffia ferchaultella. Next base: position 11,560,250 of record OX453240.1, on the reverse strand, counting down.
TCAATAATTATATCCTAAATATTTTTTAACAAAATTTGGATACCTTCTAATTCTAAATCTAAATACGAAAGGGCGGGGCATGGGGCATGTGGGCGGGGCGCGTGCACGTGCACTGGCGCCCTCGTGAACCGTGACTAGTAATATTGATTGTTTTGGGAAAGGTTTATAATTATTTTTTATTTTATAGTTTATAAATAATTAGTCTTAACTAATTATTTTCCTATTGAACGATACTAACAAGAAACAAGAGGGCTAACGGATTTTCATCAAAGGTCATTATATTAAAATTTGGCTGGTCATTAAAACGTCATCCTGTATATAGGTGACAATAGTAGTAGTGGACGGAAACTAATGGATGTTTAAATACGCGAACGACAATTAAGCACGTTGACTGGGCCATGAGAGAAAATGGAAAGCGAAGTGGCAGCGGCAGCACGAGCACGATATTCTACGGGAATGAAAATATTATCGTGTAAATTCGGTAGCCAAAAAGGTATGTTACCCGTACATATCTTTAGAACGGATATATAGCAATGCATAAATTATAAAAGCCAATTCCAAATATTTCAATACTGAATGAGAAACATTTCAAAAGAACAAAATTCGCTAATTTACCGACATATATTTTCATTTTATTCGAAATCTGTTTTACAATGGCTCTCGAGCTGTTCACCGCAAAATTCTGGCAGACCGTACCAATTTCTGCTTTCGGAACAAATTGAGTGTCCTGCGCCGTACATTATTTTACTGTTCGTGATTTACTGAATAAATTTTCCCATTTAATATCATCAAATTGTTTTCAATTTATAACCGAAAATTATATAACTTCAAACGATTTGTCGACGTTAATATTATGCAATGTTTTGTGCAAAACAAAATATAATTTTAGATTTTCGTATTCGAAACAGAACTTTATTACATTCACTATAATGTCTGTCCATTCTTCTCAACATACTTGGAATTTGCTGATTGCGTGATTTAAATTTATTAATATTACACAAATTAAAATATCGCTATATTAAGAAAATCGTTGTTTTATCTCTCACAGATATAAAGGAAGTCTAAAATATCGAGGAATTTCGAGGAATTCCTTATAAGAGCTCATTGAGTAGAATAAGATGTATTTTAGCTATACATTTTAGCTTTATACCGAACAATACAGGCTTTATATGGTTTAGGTATTGACTTTAAAATAACATTGTGAGTAGGCCTTAAAATAGCCAATGTATAAAATCATGAACGTTGAAATCTTAAGCATTTAATTAAACAAGGTTATTTTGTTTTAAACACGTTCGAGTTGCCTTTACATGGTTGTATTTCGTATAGGATTCGCTAAGGGCAAATAATCTTTAAGCGTAAGTGACTGTGAATTATATTATCAATTCATTACAAACGTATGGATGTAGACCATAATAAGAAAATAAATTGAAAGAATATTGTTCACTACATTTTATGTTTACTATGCCATAGTTTATAAAAAACATAAAAAAACTATATGCAATAGTTTTTTATGTTGAAGTTTTTTTTTTCTAGATTTCATTTAAATCTATCCAATGTATAAAAATAATATTTTATAACTTTAGTTTTATTCATATTACAATACAGTATAAAGTTAAGCTTGTCGAATATTTGTGAATCGTTTCATCTTGTGCAAGTATGTATGAAGATATGTCGAGACGTACTTTACATTCGGGACGCTTGTACTGCGAATCACGAATATATTTCAGATACGTTGATATCTAATGTTTATTTTCCTATCTACATATTTGTCATATACTATGCATCGAAAGAAAGTTACACTTTATTAATCTTATTAAATTTTTAATAGACTTAGGTGTAATATTTTTACTGAACAAGGGAAAGAGGGAATTAATCCTTTTTTTACCCGACTGTTCTAGAAGGTGGATAGTGTTTTCAGAATGTATGTATGTACGTCTAATTCTTTGGTAAGCTCAGTAGCTTATACAGTTTGATGAATTAAGAAGTATGCGGTGTCGTTAGTTCCGTGTTAGCTATAGGATTGACATAGAGATAAAGTTTGAATACGGCGAAAAAAAAGAGGGGCAATAAAAAAAACTGCTATCCTAACGATATGTGTATCAAATTAAAACTAATAATTAGCCAAATATCAAATATGTATATATTATAACACATTTCTGCTACCCTTTTAACACAGACTAGAAAAAAGTACGTTTATCATAAGGACAGTACATTAATTTATTGTTGGGTTGTAACTGTCCGCAATCTACAAAGCACCACATTGGATCTTATCATACTTAACATATATTTTAAAGTCCAAGCTCCGTTTTAAGTTAACATAAAAAAAAGTAACATAAAAAAATAAAAAAACGACTACGAGAAAAATTTACCTGATGGAAAAAACCAAAAAAAACTGAAAAAAGTAAAAAAAACTTTATAATTTACATAATTTTGTTTGAACAATTTAAAATAATCCAAGCAATGTTCAACAAATTATACTACAATCTAAGTCCAATTTATGTTATAAGGTATAGCAGACGAGAACAAACAAAAATACCAAAAATATTGGATTTATATTATTATACTAGCGACCGCCCGCAGCTTCGCTTGCGTAGACTACAAATTCCTGTTATATGTACTATTAACGTTCGAGATGGTTTATACGTACTTTTTGCTGGAACCAATTTTGGTCACACCCATTCAAACTTTCAATCTTCATTCCCCTTCCACCCTATAAAAAACCGATACAATTTTTCATCTCCCGTTTCCCACTCTTAAAATGTGAAAATCTAAAAACCCTGAAACACGTCATTATTTAAGTCCCTCCATTCCCATCCTTAAGTTTGAAATTTCTAAAAAAGCCTTTTTTAACTTTATAGTGCTCACGTTATAAAATAAACTTATGTTCCAAATTTAAGCTTCCTAGACTTAGTACTTTCGGCTGTACGTTGCTAGATCAGTGAGGACAAACGACAGACAGATAGACAGACAGACAAACACAAAAAGTAGCTTATGACACTCTTGACAACCTTCTTTCACGTCTGCAAAGTTTCATTAAAATCTATTCAGCCGTATTGGAAATTAGCTCGAATAGATAAAATTGAATTGAATAGACGTACAGACAAACAGACGGACAAAAGTAGCTAATGTCAAATATCTTGACAACCTTCTTTCCCGTTTGCAAAGTTTCCTTAAAATCTGTTTAGCCGTTTTGGAGATTAGCTCAAATAGACAGATACACGTACAGACAGACAGACGGACAAAAAGCAACATTTGTTAGTTTTAATGACCTTCTTTTCATATTCATTGATGTTTCATTTAAATAGGTTTAGACATATAAACGTACAGACAGACATACAAAAAGTTCTGTATGTCACATATGGAAAGGGTGTAGTCAAAAGATTACATCCTGTTATATGTGTAAAGTTTCATCAAAATCGGTTAAGCTGTTTTGGCCGAAGCCGATTTGCTCGAATAGACAGACAGTTCGTTTTCATGTGTGTAGCCTATAACTCTCCGCTAGAATCAGGGTATCAAAGGTAAAAAGAATTTTTCAAATTCGACTGGTAGTTTCAGAGATTAACAAATTCAAACAAACAAACAAACGAACGAACGAACCAACCAACCAACCAACCAACCAACCAACAAACAAACAAACAAACAAACAACCAATCAATCAATCCATCAATCAATCATTCAATCATTCAATCAATTAATCAATCATCAAATCACTCAGCATGCGCGACGGAAGCTCTCAAAAGGAATAATTTTTCCCGTTTTTGCAACATTTTTCATTGATGCTCCACTCCTATTGGTCGTAGCGTGGTTTAGTATAGCCTATAGCCTTCCTCGATAAATGGACTATCCAACACAAAAATAATCCTTCAATTTGAACCAGTAGTTCCTGAGATTTGCGCGTTTAAACAAACAAACGAACGAACGAACGAACCAACAAACAAATAAACAAACAATCAATCAATTAATCAATCAATCCATCAATCCATCAATCCATCAATCTATAAATCAATCAATCCATAAATAAATCAATTAATCAATCCATAAATCAATCAATCAATTAATCCAACAATCCATCAATCCATAAAACAATCAATCAATCAACAAATCAATCAATCAACCAATCAATCAAACAATAAATCAATCAATCAATCAACCAATCAATCAAACAATAAATCAAACAATAAATCAATTAATTAATCAACCAATCAATCAATCAATCAACCAATCAATCAATCCATTAATTAATCAATCAATCAATCAATCTAACAAACAAACAAACAAACTCTTCAGCTTTATAATAAGTATTTCTATTATATAGATTAATAGATTATAAGATAATAAGAAAATAAGATAATACTGAAAACCGTATCAAAGTAAAAAGTTAACGAACAGAGGCAGACAGCGAATTTATTTTCTCCCGCTATAGTTTTTAAATTTCAATAAAAACTGTTAAGATATAAATTTAACTTGTATGATGTAAAGGGCAATTATAATATGCATGAAATGCTTAAGACAACTAACGTATTTAATTTGATAAGGATTAATATCACGTTTAAAAAACATCTTCGCAAATAAAAATGTCATAAAAAAAGTTATAGTAAGTTAACCTTAAAAGATACACATATGCTGTCGCGGACTTTTGGTTAGAACTTTTAAAGGGGTACAATTCCGTAATACATGATTTTTGCTTAACATCAACCGTTTACGCAGCGCGCGCGACGGAAGCTCTCAAAAGGAATAATTTTTCCCGTTTTTGCAACATTTTTCATTGATGCTCCACTCCTATTGGTCGTAGCGTGATGTAGTATAGCTTATAGCCTTCCTCGATAAATGGACTATCCAACAAAAAAATAATTTTTCAATTCGAACCAGTAGTTCCTGAGATTTGCGCGTTCAAACAAACAAACAAACTCTTCAGCTTTATAATATTAGTATAGAAAAGTATAGACTAGTAGATTAACTGCCGCGGCCCGCAAGTGCATCGTAACCGGACGATCGTGAGTATGCGGGCCGAGGCACAGACGAGGCACACATCGCAGACTCCGGTTATGCTCAGTTGTGGCCAAGGCTTGTATAGTACTTTTCTTAAAGATGCATGTAAATTAATAAAATTTTCATACGTTTTCATATATCTGTCATCTGTCCTTTGATTTCGGTGGTGAACAATTTTCAATAATAGCTTTTGCAGCTTCTTGTATTTCATGTGGTGTTGAAATGTATTCATCACTCGTAGAACATAAACTAAGTTAACATAAACTTATTATCTTGGCGAGTGTATTATAATAATATTGGTTCAGGTAATTTTGCCGCCGATTCGCCGCGTTCCAAAGTAGATTTTTTTTAAATTCATTAAATGGCGCATTCTTTTTGTTGTACCAGTTCGAAATTTAATTAAAACTTAGATGAGCCATGTAGATGAGTAAGTTTTCAATGTCCTTTAGTCATTAATGTTCGGGTTTAAAAGAGTTTGTTCCATTTTCCTATTACATATTCGACTGCTCGAGCACGCCTGCTAAAAAATTGCAGTACACTTTCTGGTCCGGTACTGCAAGTATGATTTATCCCAAAGAATGTTGTGCAAAATATAATCGTATATCATAGCATCTTTAAGAAATATTATACTTAATATTCACATATTTATGTAGGGATTAAATAAAATATATTGTACGATATATTCTACATAGTTCAAACAAAATTCTATGTATTATGAATTTGTTTTGTAAATTTTTTTTATATGTTAATATATTACTGTTTTTAAGGTAGGTATAGTAGTTACTAGGAATCAATATAACTTTCAGCTTTTGGTAAGATAATGTAAAAAAGAATTACTCCAGAACTTACTGGCTCTTTCATCTAGCTTTTATATCTTGTATTTCAAGAACTAGTGCTTTTGGTATACGAGTACTTATGTGGTTTCTAAAAGTAGTCTACAGAGTCATTTAAAAGGATTATATAAATATTCTTCGTAAAAAACACCCAGGTTAACATATTCTAAGCGAAAGCGAGCACTGTCATCTTTCTATCGTATTCAACTGACGCGAGAAAATTTGTTTTCTTCAGAGGAACAAGAAACCAAGAATTGCGTTATTCGTACAAGGTGATCCGTCAATATCAGTTACAAGCGGCGCGAACGAGGCTGAGAGACTTTTTTATACATCCGTAGTTACTACAATACAAAGAATTAAATTAATGTATTGTTTGTACTTCTTTGGTGTTTAGAAACTGAACGAAGTCTTTTGAGATTTTGTATGGAGTTTCTTTAGGACCTAGATATTTTAGGCAATAATGCTTTCTGAATTACAACAATATTTATGTAGAAAAATTTAATATAGATTATTCTCGATGTTATACGAATACGCAACGCAACAAGATTGGTCCATATGTCATCAGAAGTACGTACAACTATACCTATTTGTGTAAAGTAATCTTAAATTAGATATAGATAAAAGAAACCAAAAGCATACCAGGGAGCGAATTCACACTTTGTACCAAAATTAAAGATTATCGCTAGTTTCAAATTTAAACTCAATCCAAAAAAAGTCTGATGGAATGCGGAAATCTACTAGATGCAGGTGGAAAAAATACGTAGGTATTTGTGGGTGTAATAGTTAAGACAGGTCTATATTTAGTAGGAAAATTCAGGCTAAAACTACAACGAATCTTAGTAGTTAAAAAAAAATTGTGATCGTTACCTATAATATGACATTTTTTATATGGGTGTGTATTTTTCTGTCATTGTTTAACTTAAAAACTGGCAAATTTTAATGATTTTTTAATGCAATCAGGCCACCAGAGGGCGCTGCAGTACTGTAGATGTGTTTACATATCATTTACGTATTTTATTTATAAAACTATCTAATTTTATTTCCAGCTCTTTGATCATCTTTAAGAAAATTTACTAACTTTGGCTTTAAAACAATAAAATAACTTCCTTATTTTATTAACTTTTTAAAAAGATATATAAGATAATAAGTCACAGCAAACCATTAGGTTTTTTATTGTATATCAAATTTATTAGTACTTTCCAAGTTAATTTTTGTAAGCTAAAACCAAATGTGAAAATTAGTTCGATGAATAAACAAAAGTGTTCGTTTAATTAAAATAAAAATAACACTTAGTCAATAACAAATTATCTAAAAATCACAAATTTTGTTTGTTGCATAAAAGGTTACATGTGTACATATACAGCAATGGTACATTTTGAACAATTCTTGACTTGCAACTTCAAATTTTACTTATTTTGAAGCTGTTTTTTTTACAGTTGTAAGACAGGCCATTTAGTTATATATTCAAACACACGGCAATTTAGAATCAATATTGAAAAGTTTTTTAATCTTCATTACCAAAACCCCAGATAATACCTAATGTTTTACCCCAGAAAACAATACGAGCAATTTCCATTTACACTATTAAAATGATGATTAACATGTAACAGCTGCATATACTACAACTGTATAACATAGTACAAAACGAAATATAGGACAATAATATACTTGCCATTTAAAAATGCCATAGCTGTTTTTTTTTCTTTAATTTTATATGATGGAATTAAAATATTGAATAAAATATATAGAATATTTAAAAAAATATGAATTCTAATTTTACATTGACAATAACTTTAAATAAATAATAAAATACTTTAAATAATTGATATATTTTTTTAAATATTTTACAGCATATAAAATATAATTCGCATTAAATACTTAAATAAAAAAACTTTGAATGGCATTAATACGTTTGAAACGCACACATGACTTCACATCGGTACTATGTTATTCATATCGCTCGGAATACGTCCCGTGGAGCGTAATTCCCGCGGTTTCAGCAGCAGAGAACCCATTTACCTTTTGTAGTGGCTTTGTCCTCGCTGGCGGGTTAACAGCACCCGCAGCCTCACAATGCCTGCGACCTTTTTAAAAAGGCACTCCCATTCTTACTGTAATACTATAAAATCTATTATAGTGGGTACTGCTTGTGCTTCAATGAATGTTCTTCGAATGGTTATTAGCTACTGTTATTGCTTTTTATGTTATGCAACAAAATCCTGTATTCGCATGCGCGAATAATGGTAATAATAATAACGTATACACTACAACAACGTCTAGGCTCCAAACTAAGCATTAGCTTGTGTTTTGGGTACCAAGCGAAGACACCACATACATATAACAACCAAGACCCGGTACCAGCATCAATTTTCATCATATAAATACTGACCCGAACTGGGATTCGAAACCGGGACCTCCAGCTTCGGGTCGCTAGCCACTACGTTAAGCGGTCGTGTAGTAAATTCTGTTTGTCTGAAAACTTGTTGTAAGTACTTATGAAGTTCTTGTGCCGGACGTCGTACAAAAGAGACGAAGTTGTCTAAAGATCGCAATAGAAACATAAAATTTCATAGTATTGCATAATACGCTAGTTGACTATTATTTTCTTAAATTATTTTATCTGAAAGAGTTTTTTAAATATATCATAGGAGTGAAAGAACTTAAAAAAATAATTCATTATTAATAAAGTTATGAATGTTTAAAATGTCCTATTAGACAAAAAGAAGAAAGCCCCCGGGCCGCGACCGAAATTGTTGTTTTTATTAGTATACATTGTTATTTTTCTTGTATTTTTTCATATTTTCTCAGCTTTTAAATTTTCTTTGAACTTTTACAAATATTTCAAAACTAAAATCAGCCAAATCGGCCCAGCCGTTCTCGAGTTTTAGCGAAACTAACAAACCTCAATCCATTTATATACATCAATATATGTATAGATTAAATTATTTTATTCATTAACTAATTTTATTAGCAATTTATTCACAATAATATTTATTTTACGGACAAAAGATATTATAAGTGAACTTGATCTAAATGAAAATTTATGAATAGGACAGTTCGAATGTAGAATCTTCTGAGCCCGAGTTAATCTTCTTTTGAAAAACGCTCAAATATTAACTGGGAACAAGCACCCGAGATCATGAGCATTTGCTAGTCATGTACCGAAAAATACTAAAAGTTACAAGATAACCAGAACAGAAGCGAAAGATTAGTTTATCACCGTAAATAATTAGCTCGCGTATGATATACCTACTTGTTTGAATTAAAAAATAGGAAACACAAAACTCTGCATGGGGATACAAAGGACGGATTTAAGGGATCCATCCGCCGCCTTCGATAAAATTCATGGATATAATAAAAGGTAACATATTTTCCCGCTGTAATGGGCTAATTCTAATAGAAAATATATTCGAATTCAACTACATAATTTAGAGCTTGAAAGTTTTGGTATTGTTACCTAAGTACAGTTGACGCGATCTAGCCATTGCGTGAACTTTACTAAATCAAAACTATTGTTATAGAAATTACTTTCATCTAATAGTTGTTCATAGTTATTAAAACTCAAACTAAATCAAATTGTACTACAGAGTACCTACAATAATGTTAACCACCATATTTAATCATAGAAGAGTAACGCGTTATGTAATATTTTATTTACTCTGAAGCTGAAGGTCCCGGGTTTGAATCCCAGGTCGGGCCAGTACTTATATGATGAATATAGATACTGGCACCGGGTCTTGGTTGTTATATGTATGTGGTGTCTTCGTTTGGTACCCAAAACACAAGCTAATGCCTAGTTTGGGGCCTAGACGTTGTTGTGATGTTATTATATTATTATTATCAAAGAGTGGCTGGATTGCAACTGAATTTCCTAAATATGTTAAAACTTTCAAACGTTACCTACATATTTTGTCTAACTCGACTTAATACGAAGTTAATGTGAAAGTCCTATTCCATTCCTATATAAATAGTGAAATAAAAGTTAAAAAAAACCAATAAGCAAATATCTAAATCAGAAATTCAGGTTTTGGTATAAATATGTTTATCATAACGAAACACTCGTGCCATACCGACGTCATTTATTTTTTATATGACCCAACCCAAATCCTATAAAATACTTTTTAGACCCTTCCGTATGCAAAGAATATATTCTCTGCATAATGCAAATATGTTTTCATCTAATAAGGACGTAAACTGTTTAGTTTATAGGGGCCCATATGAAGATATCATCCAATTTATGTGTTTTAAGATACGATCTTTAAGAAGGGTTATTTGGCTCTCAAAAAGTTGTTTATTGCTAAATGATTCATGATATGTAAGTATTAGGATCCGTGGTTTTGACCGTGTAAGTGTTTGCCCATTGATATAGTATTTTAAAAATAATAAATCATTTTAATGCGATCCAAATATTCACCCTTAGTAAAAATTTGCTTCTATCAAAATATAGACTATTAATAATGTAATTCTAGACATTTTATAGTTGAAGAACAGAATTTAACAGTGACGCATTTTCGTTTTACAAATTTATTACACATAAAAATAAATACATAAGCTAACAATTTATAAATTTTCTATTACACGTGTCAGTGAACCACAGGCATACGCAATCGTATTCCAAGAAGTTCACTGACGCCAATACAGTTATGGTCATAACTTTAATGTTATGCATATAAGTGCTAAATAGTACATATTAGCACGTAGTGATAAGTCTGTGCATTAATTATTCCTATTTCATGATATACACTTTCATAACTTCTCAAATGCTTTTGTAATCGATTTTGAAAACTTCATCAATGTTGCGTGGTTTCCTAATTATTAGAAAATTAAGGTGCTTATGGTCGCCAAAGACTTTGGTCGTTTGGGTGGGGCCTAGTACACTACTCCAGTGCACTTAGCCCCCTCGCCCTCGTGCAACGATGAAATAATTTTCTTGATTTATCTTTAAGTGTTTGTTCTATTTATATATTTGTCTTTGTAACATCCATTCGCATACAAATTCGTATACAAAATAGCGAATTTAGATATTTTGAAATAAAAAAAAAATTGATTTGTAAATTGCATGCTGTGTTTGAAATACATTGGATTATTTATTTTTTAACAAGTAAATGGTAACTATTATAATCGTATCTGTTTAGTTAGGAGCATAAGGAAATGAAGAAAAACATTTTTTTTTATTTTTCTACCATGTAGTTTTCTTTATACGAAAACAATTGTAGGTTCCAATTATATTCTTAGAGTTGATAATTTATATATAGTTTAACCGTAAACAAAGAATGGGCTTCATAAAGTACTTACCTATTGTACGGTAAGTCATAGTACCCAGCGCCTAGATATAGGTACAGAAAAACGCATGTTTGTTGACGATTAATTCAAACAAAAAAAAATGAATTAAAATATTTTGCCACAATTGAAAGTTTATAATCCTGTTAGTGCTTCTATATAGGTACTGAGTTTTGCTTGATTGTTTGTTATTCCATCACATCGCGGGTACATCAAACGAATTATTGTTTTGCGCAAATGCTTCTCGTTTTCTTAAAAGCTTTTATTTAACTTTACTTATAGGTATGTATCCCCTGAAAATTTGCAATCAATATTTCGACCACTTTCACTGAAGCTATCGGAACTAGCACGGACACAAAACTTTATATTTGTATAGATTGGATTTTAATAGTTTACAATAATTTTCACAATGAACTGATGATGTACATACGATAGTTTGCTCACGAGGGAACTCCTCAGCGGTTAGTGGTACAGATATGAAACTTGTATACAAGTTGAATTTAAGTAGTTAACCATAATTTTCAACACGAACTGATGATGCAGACAGAATTTTTTCCACAATAGAAAACTCCTCAACGGTTAATTAAATCGAATTCAAATTTTAGAGATATGTGTAATGTGGATATCGATCGATAGTAAGTATGGTATTATCGAGTTGGATAACAAAACTTTAATCATCATCATCAGCCCATTTTTACCCCGCTGCAAGGGCTTAGGCCTCCCCCAGGGTGAGGAGGGGGGCTTGGAGCTTAAGTCCACCACTCTGCTCCACTGCGGGTTGGGAACTGTAACGACCGCCATCTATTGACAGCGTCCGGGACCGACTGCTTAACGTGCCCTCCGAAGCACGGTGTCAGTGATATTGTGTACTTAAGTCACAAAATTCATTGGTACACGCCCGGATTCGAACCATGGCCCTATGGGGCCTTATAAATTTGAGACAGGAAAACTTCAATGGCTTCTTGTAAACCGACTGTGGTGCCTTCGGCCAGTTACTACTATTTATCGTCGGAGGAGGGCATCATGTCGACTGTCCCACATTGGCCAAGTTCTCGCCTGTCTATACCCATATATGCATTTATCCCGTGCTATGTCCAGTGCCGCGATCGTGCCCCGTATTTGCAGTGTGTTCTGCATCTAAAGGTGTTGTCACAGAATTAGCATTTGATATTGTGAAGCAGTTACTACACTTTAAGTTCCTGAAGTACAACAATTAGATAAAAATGATAGTCTATTTTAGGCCTACACAAGTAAGTGTTCATTAACGAAACTGTAGTATAAATAGTATTCGACACGAACGGTTTCTGACGCTCATCATGAGAAAACAAAACATGTACATTTTAAATGCTGTTCCCGATACAAACAAAACATTTTAACGAATTTAATATTAATATTGGTGAATGCTTTTGAATCAAAGACATACTCGGTATTAAATAAATACGCTGTCGCCATAGTTGCACATGGTCCGCTATTTCTTATGACGGATTGTCACGAGATATATCATTTGATAGCACCTAACTTTATATACACCAAACTAGAAGGCATAGGCTTGCTAAACTCAACTACTCAGAGCCGACAAATTGTGTCAATTTTACTTACTTTAGATTCTTTATTGGTAATTGCCTGTCATTCTATAGTATGTAACGAATTGTGACGGTTGATACACAAATGTCTAGGCACAAAACAAAGATCTAAGTTACCGATTGTGTGGGCCATACGCGCGTTCCACCTTTCTCATCGTATATGGTTTAACTTTTGTTCTCTAACTAAACAGCCAGCATTATTCCTCTATTAAGTTAATCCAAAGCTCTGTGTTTGACAGTCTTTCTTCGTACCTTTTTGAATATTTGGCCCGTTTCGAACTACCTACGTTTTTGCCGTGGTTTCCAAAAGTACATTACGAAAATAAGTATATAATAAAATTAAAAGTTTAATCTTACGAAATTAAAAGTGTATTGGTTTCACAGATAGCAATATAAAAACCAATAGGGCATACCTACGTCAAAACAGTTTTGACCGTAAGCATAGTACGACGGTCGATTACTCGAGAGCAGAATGGGCGATTTTATATTGAAGTATGAGCTGTATCTATTTATTTATATTTTTAACAAGATACTTCCTCATTTTTCACAAGAATTTTTCATCCTTATCGCCATTTGCATATGTAAATGTACGTAACTATATAGTATTCTACATTTTATTATGTATTCAGTATGTGTCGACGCGTTTGTTACTGAAACGTAATTTTTTTCGCTTTTAAATATATAGTATAATTTTTTTAGGACATACAGATTTTATGAAAGGTACCTATCTAAATACTTTCTAAAGTTATCTTACTAAGCAGTGAGTCAGGAACGTGAGATAGGCCAGACAAGCCGATAGCGCGCTTCGTTGGACAATGGGACTCAGCAATGTCGCCACGAATTTTGTTCACCTAGATAATACTATTTTTGTGGGAATATATTTAGTTTTATAATAATTTCCAAAGCATTTCGAATTCTAATAGAGAGTTAATATTATTTTATAAGGAATATGAGTGTAGTGTTGAAGTGAAACTTTGTTCCGCACACTTGGCAGCTTCAAAGATGAAAGCGTTAAATGTGTAACATTGCTTGCCCTTCCGATGTACCCACATGCCTGCACATAATACAAATCTAAACTAATATCACAAAGAGAAAATATTTCCGTTTTTCTATGTTTATAACGGATAAATAAAAAAATCACTTAACTCATTTGAAAAATTCTTTTACCCATAGATAGCTACATTATCTGCAAGTAACATGGGCTGTACTTTATTTTCAAAAAATTAAAGAGCCTCACGCAAATAACAATAATATAACCCAAGCCCAATAATATAAATTACAGTCATTTAAACCAAGGGATCAAAATTTGCCTATAAAAGTCATTATTTGGTATGATCCATAAAATAATGTACAACATTTTAGCACTCATTACCCACAAAAAATCTTCCAAACTCTAAGTATATTATAGTTAAGCAACAATAACCGTTTTTTAACTCCCGACGAAAAAAGAGGGGTGTTATAAGTTTGACGTGTGTGTGTATCTGTGTATCTGTCCGTGGCATCGTAGCTCCCAAAGGGATGAACCGATTTGGTTGCGGATTTTTTTATATGAAAGGTGAATTAGTCGAGAGTGTTTTTAGCTATGTTTTTGTTCAAATCAGACAATCGAAGCTCGGGTAGAATCGAAAAATGATGACCTTTCATTCCTTTTTAAATTATTCAAACGGCACTTTTGTTTACGCCCACAAAACATGCTGTCACTCGCATTGGTCATCACAAGCCAGTAGTACTGAACTCAAATGTAGAGTTAGACACGTGTCGACTAATATCAGTGTCCATGAACGCTGTATCGTGAACGAGTGCGAGTGCTAACATGTGCGGCAGGCTTTAGAAATTACGACGAGTATAAAAATGCTAAAAGAAAGAAAATTGCTGCAGTGTACGCGAACAGCTCTATACGCTTAGTTTATTAATTACCTACAAATTGTAATTTTTCTAAACTAGAAACAATTGAATATTTAGTTTTAATTATATGTTCTATTGGATTTTCGTCTGCGGCACTGTTCGCGTGAACTTCACACTTGTACCGAGACTCCTTTTTCCTGGATATAAAAGTAGCCCATGTCACTCCACTGTTAATCTCCATGATTAGAATTCATTAATTGATGCCACGTCCGTGATCCAGTCACCAAACTCTGCATACATAAATATTATGTACCTCAACTTCTTTCGTTTAGTAGATTCGGAGAACGTAGGCCGTAACAGACGAACAGACAGACACCAGAATGATCTTATTAGGATTCCTTTTGTTCGCCTCGGATATACGGAATCCTAAAAATAGGTAGATTTAATTTTCACAATAAAATCATTTTTCTGATAGAATTACTATCAGTAGGTGCAGTGTAGTTACTAAATCAAACGTAAATACTGCGCACTAGAAAGTAGCGGGTGTAATGGGAGGGGTATTCCGCCTATAAGCGCCAATTGTCACAATCGTGAGTGGCCCGCTCACTTCCATGCTAATACGAATACTTCAATATAGCACCATATTTCAATGTTTTATTACTGAGCGACAAGGAAAAACACATTTCGTTTTCACAAAAAACCATATTAATATTAAAATTAAGATGGCGATCAAAAAGTCCCCATTTAAATTAATTGTAACTTATTGCTGACAAGCTAACACAAAATATGTGTTTAAGAATATTTAGATGTAATAAATTAAAGTCATTAATGTTTCATTATAATTTAAATTTAACTAATCATTTTCAACGTTTACGTATGATAACGAAGTTATGTTTTTTTAAAATATCGTCATTCCTGATTAGTTCTCGTTGTGAACAAGTCAGTAAAAATCCATTCGTTCAGTTTGACTCAGTAGCACTTTTGAAGTTAAAAGCTCAGAGACTTACAGTGACGCTTTCTTTCTGTCTGAGAGCTCTTCGGGGAGAACAATATTTTCCAATTTAAGTGACAAAGTGCACTTACGCGAGCTTGTCTGAAACCAAAACTTCACCATTTCAACTACAAAACAAGCTACAACTAAAGCAATCTTTTAAAGAATTTTTTTTCGAAGTGTGTTCGTCCCACTTAGTTAAAAGTATTATTGTTCGGTAAAAAGTTTATGAAAATTATATTTTTATACACTTTTTTAACGGTGTTTCACTGAAGAACATTTCATTTACATATTTCTACTGTATCCTTTGCTTTTATGTTAACTGTGTCGTTAACCCTTTTAAAGCTGTCCTGGAAACGATAACGTCATAGTAAATTTTGGCTTTTTGCCAACGCTGGACCATGTCGCGCTGTTTTTAACTTTTTTAATTTTTTTAATGCACTTATAGTACGAATTTGCTTTTTACATAATCTGAATTTAAAATAATGTTTTACACTTTATAATGTATTTACTGTTTTTCCTTTAACAGTTAATGTAACAAAATCCTACATTTTTATGACACAATGATATAGAAACACACTCGTAAGGTAAGTAAATCTTCAAAGCAATAAAACATTGAAAAGCTTTCAAGGGATTTCAGTGCCTTCAAGGCTTACATGAATAGTGCATTGTTTCAAATCTCTTCAAGGAAACGTTTTTACCATTCCGGTCATGCTTGTTTTGGTTAGTGCCGACATATTCGTGTATGTTTTTGGAAATAAAACACCATATTATATTACTAGTAATAATTATAAATATCAGTAGTCACGATACGGCTTAGAAAAACTACCTTTTGATCACGAAACGGTGTTGAATCGTTTGCAAAAGTCTTAGTACAAGAAAAAGCTCGATGTTTGTGTACCACATAATCTTACGAAAATAAAACACATGAAATATCTTGATACAGTATGTTTTTTTAAAGTACTAAAACCAAACTATTTTTGAGAATTTGGTCCAGTACTAAAACCGAACTATTTTTGAAAGTTTGGTCAATAGTGACAAGAAGTGGATCACTTTCGACTGGAATGATGTAATTTAATGTTGTGTACATAGAGCGTAAAGAAAGGAATCGTTCATTTTGAATTTTGCATCTGGAGAAAAATATATATTTATAACTATACTGTCGGCAATCAATAAAATTTAAAGCAAATAATTGAGTTAAAACGTCTTGAGCTGATAAACATCATTCACTAAAAAAAGAACTTACAGAAAAGTGCCCGTAAAGACAAATCTAATAAGCCCAAACTCGATGGGTTTACTAATACTCATCGAAGAATCCACCTTCTAGCTCTATCATAACATCAGCTCGATGGTGCCATAAAGATCGACTATCATTAATTCATACGTATCTGTAAAATTTCAACTCGACACAAATAATCATTGAAGACTTTCCACGTGAGGAGACGATATAGCTACATTAACAAGACTCGCTCAAAAGATTTTTGGTTTATAATCGCAAGCATATATGTGTTCAAAATTTCAACTTTGTAAATCAAGAAGAAATTGTTCTAAATAAGCTTTTAAGATTTGACACAAACAAACAAAAAGTGAAGCCAAATGAAAGCTTGTCAAAACATAAATAGCCAACGTATCAACATTTATTACGTTATGACATATATCTGTGTTTCCGATTAAAACAGTATATCGTGAGTCGGCAATTTCAATCCTCGTGAACATCTGCTAAATGAAATTAGTAATTCCGTTTGCGAAGGAGATAATTTCACAGAAGCGTTGCGTTGTTTGACTTTAATTAATGCGAGGCTTGTCAACGGCGGGTGTGTTTCCAGGCGTGTGCGCCGCCGACACCATTCCCTTCGGAGCGTGTTCACCGTGTCCAGATAGCTATCTTATTTTTTAAAGTTCCGTATATTGCGTCAATTGTGAAGCCGATCTTCCTGTGGTGAGCTTATCTTAACTGATTACTACGTCATAAGCTTATACGTCTATCTAGAGTATGCAGTCTAACTGAAAATTAGTCACGAAGTTTAGAGTTGAATGAAAAGATGAAACGGTTTGTATTTACCAGAGTATCTAACTGCAGTGCTTCTGAATCCTAAAAAAGTACAGAGGCGAAGGTATAGTATACTAATAATTGTTTCTTCATCTTCACTTCACTTCATCACCCCATTTTTACTTCACTGCAGGGGTCTAGGCCTCCCCCAAGGCCACTTGGAGCTTAAATCCACCACGCTGCTCTACTGCGGGTTGGGGACTGTAACGACCGCCATCTATTGACTACTTGACTGAATAATTGTTTACTTATAGGCAATTTATCCGTTGCTTACATAATACTTGCCCTTCATGTCTCGCACAGAACTATCGACGTGTTAGCGCAGTTTACATTTTAACTATTATTACCATAGAGTATTAGAGTAGGTTAGAGTTGACAAGTAGGCGGATACGTTGTCCCTTTCAAGTATGCAGTATGTTGCATACTTAAGACAGATTTGAAAGATCTCATAGTCTAAACTTTAATATATGACATCAAATCATACCAAAGATGTAAGTGATGGGGACGAACACCTTGACTGTTTTCTAAAATGATATAAATTTGAGACAAAACTATTTAGGTATGCGTAGTTATTTTTGAGACACGTGTCTCTCGATACTCGATTCTCTGTGGTTTTAACTTCAAAGTAAACTGAAAAGTCAATAGACTTCAAAGTTTACTTACGTGTCACACTGACTATTCACCCAAATTAGAGTGACGATAGCGACGATGGCGCTACGGCCGCGGGTGCAGACGAACCGTACGGGGAACTAAAAACAACTCAACGGGTTGCGTACAACGTGCAGCCGCGTCTATCACCACAACTCAACTCAACCAAGTTATCAGGTGAGCTAGTTCTTCCAGTTTCCCAATCCTGTTTTCCAAACGAATATCCGCAGCTCCCGTCGTAGATGTTGAAACTTAGATAAACGTTGACACTGATTGCGTGAAAGCAACTTTTATTTAAAATACTTTATACTTTTCTTGATGTTACTGCAAAACTTGACGAAAGAATGCACAGCATCAGTAAAACGTACTAGAATTTACTCGGACGTATGAACCTTAAACGCAACTGTATCGTATTACCTATTAACAAACAAACAAATAGAGCCAGGGAAATGCTGAAGATAGTGAAAAATGTGTTTTCTTTCACAAAGCGCAGCGCTCGGGACATGAAATATGGTTGGGATTACTTTCGGCTCAACGTGCATCTGGCGTTATCGGTCCGCTGCTTGAACACTCGCACTTGCACGATGCATTTGCTTTAACGTCACGTATGTTTATTTGTATGCAGCTTGCTTTTAAGCACTTTTTGATGTGAAATATTTAATGATACTTAGAGCTGAGAGTCAAAACGAGACATCTTGTTTTCAAATGATGGTGAATGTCTATACTGATGAGATAATATCGGACAGAAAAATCCAAACCCTGTTTCACTCTAGACTTATGGTATAAGTAAATAAATTGATGCACGATCATTGATCAAATGGTTATTGACGACAATTAATTATTGCCTTTTTTCTTACTTTTTCCAACTCGGTCCAACTGGGTCAAACTCGATCGAAACCGGTTGAACTCGGTTCAACTCGATCCGATTTGATCTAACTCGGTGACGGTTATGCCTCATAAATGTAACAGTGCGAATAAAACATACAAAAATTTTAAATATAATAAGTCGGGGAGTAAGTCATGTGCTACTACTATACGTATTTAAGTTTTAATCAAACTTCTTTGGTTTTACTTTTTATATCAGATTGGTTTTAATACGATTCAAAGTTAACATTCTAAACTAAAAGAGAAATAAATATAAAAAAAATAGTTCGAATCATATTTACATTGGTTTTCAGTTTGGGGAAATGAGTGAAAAGGCCTACGAAATTTACTATACCATGAAATTTAATTAAATAAAAATGCGGCGTCGTAAGACGCAAAGAAAATAAATTATTGTCATTGACCTAATGCGGTATCAGTAAGAGTAGAACAAAGTTTGTTAAAGTGTTTTAAATCAGGAAGATGCGGTTCGCTCTGGTCGCTCTGCTACGGATAAAGTTGATGTTATTTACGAAAAAATTGAGTTAGATCAACATATAAGTAGTTACAATACTGTAGAAGAGCTAGACATTGACCAGAAAATAGTTTTACTTTATTTAATGCCCATAATGCCCATGCTATCCAACTTCTCTGTACTTACCTTACCTTGAGCTTGGGTAGTTAATTACTCGTGACATGGTTTTCCCCACGCTATGCCTCTATCTTAGCCCGGGCGAAAGCAGTAGGTACATTGTATGTAACTTCAGATCTTCGGACTTTGATAAGCAACAGCATTGACATCATCGAGGGATAGTGGGTAATTGTAAGTCGATAATAATTTAGACCTTACTTGTATTTTTTAAGTTGGTTGACAAAGCTAATAAACACGTGAGGGCCCATGGGGCCACCGCTGTGAATAAGATAGAAGGAAAGAAATAATTGTACTATTCTGTTTCAATAACAATAATATCCAGGACATCCTGCACAGCGCCATCTAGTCCCAAAGTAAGCAAGTAATACACTTGTATTACGAAGTACTAGACAACTGATATACCTACATACTTAATTAATTTTTTTATTAATATATACATATATAGATACTTTTACACCCAGGCATGGAACAAATAGACATGTTCATGCACACAAATATTAGTCCCGGGCGGGAATCCAACCCGCTACCCTCGGCTCCGCAATTAGAGTCTCTAACCACTTGGCCAACCAATAACAATTTGTTATGTGCACATTATTATTATTAAAACGAAATAATACAATAAAATAAAATATAAATACTTTATAACAACTGTAAATAAATAAAATTTAAAAAAGGAAATAACTAATCAATTAGTTATTTATGTGACATGCAGATAGAGATGGACGCTTAAACGAAAAGATTTTAATAAAGCACGCTTATTAAAATTAACAATCATGTAAGCATATTTCGTTAAAAGCTTTTAAGTTCGTGGGATGGGTAGATACGTTGTGTGTGTTAACAGCAGAGTTAATCATATTTCTGTAATAAATCCAATAAATTAGTATCATTACTTAACTTTTAAAAAATAACTGATACGTTAAGAAAATAAATTTAAAAAATGCAATTTGCAAGCAATGCAAGCTTTTTGAGCGTTTTATATAGCCTGCTATTTTTTTATGCTCCCTGCTTATAGTCGCTGTCAATTTTAAGCCATTATTACCATCTCTATATGCAAATGTAACCAGTGGAATATAGGACACTCCCATCTAATAAGGTTTATTGTGGGAAAAACAGTAACTTCACTACTGCTTGTACTATGCATTGCTTGCAAAACCGTTTGCAAAAATCTACTTCAATGAAAATATTTAGAATTATTTAAATTAAATTCAGTGTTTAGATAGATCGTTAAGTTTGTACGATTGATTTGATAACAAGTTGCGTTTTAATAAATGTACAACTACCGTTTCAAAAAAACAGCGAAAGTAATGATAAAAATTAATGTTCATAGTTTCTTTAATATTTCAAATATGTTCAAGAACAGGAAAATTCATTCAGCGTTCATTGGAATGATTTCTCGCTCGTCGGCACTTTGTAACGATTCATTTGCGAAACTCATTTGTGTCAAATCTCAAGAGAACGGCACGCGTTTACACGGAGATGGATGTGAGGACGTTGTATGGTACATTTGGTACTCACCAAACAGTGACGTAGGTCACAGAGCAGTCAAATACGTGTATTTGATATGTAATTATTTATATTTATTTTACTTAAATAAAACTAGCTCGTAGTCGCGGTTTCGTCCGTGTTTTATAGATGATAATAGTTTAGTTTTGGTGTTTTCATTATGAATACATGACTTAGATTAAGTAAATTAGATCGCTTGTGTCTGTGGTGAACGTGCCGCCGCGACAGCGCTGAGAAAATTGTAATTATACGCATAGATAAGTATTGCTTGGGGTCAAGTGTTTGACCTATGATTTTCGATCCCCATTTCAGTTCCTCAGAAGTTGAATTTTAAAAATATTACCCAATAGGGGAGGTCGTTGCAACTTAGGACACCTTTTTTCGAATGCTTATATTTATATCAATATTGATGTAGTGCCATAAATCAGTGATAATCAGTGTTACCATTAATATCCAATAACATCACAGCATTAAGGTTCAACGAACTACATTTTCACTATAATTTATGAATAAACGTCAAAAAAGTATTTAATAGTATTTGTCCCAAGGTCCAACGTCTTGTACTTTAGGACAGTGATTATTGTACCTCGGGACACTAATGCAAAAGGTAGTATAGAATTAAAAACAATAACTTGTATTCAAAATTTTAATGTTAATAAGCCCAGAGTTATTTAGCATTTAATTTTTCATTTTTGCTTTAAAACCGGATTTTCGACAACGATTGTTAAAGAAGGCGAAATTTTCATGGACCCAGTAATGGCAGGTGACACATTGAATCCAGTCCTCTGTGCTTCTGAGGTTTGAAAACATGCTCTCACCACAACCTACACAAATATTTTCGTCATGATCATCACCACATGTATCACTCTCCAAGATCACATCAGTTTCGTCTTCAGTGCTGCTGTCATTGACTTTCTTAAAAACATTCTTTTTGAAACGTTAAAATTGTCCGCTGGACTTCGTGTGTATATATGATTTTCATAAATTATTTTAACGGTATTTTTTTAAGTTGTCCTAATTTGATTTAAGCCGAGTAATTTCGTTTTTGCTTTGCAGTATCTTTAACTAAAATTATAAATAAAAACAACAAAAAATTTAAAAAAATATTATAAAATCCTTATTTAAACGTGTTTAACCCAACACAAAATTTAATGACACACAAGTACGATGATTCCTGTTAAAAATGTGTAATGATCTATGAGTATATTAACTAAATAAAGCTTACTGATAGATATTATTAAGATATTAATTTTTTCATTTAGAAATTCGTATTCGTATTCGGTAGGTCCAGCTCATGTAACCAATCTCTGATGTCATGTCGAGTTAACTACCCGTTTTTATATAAAAAAGAATTTGAATATTTACATAGTTTTAGACATAGTTTTTGTCTTTGAAGTAGTTCCACTATCATTCTCTTTGAAATGTTTACACGTAACCTTAAATACTCAGTAGATTTAAACTAAAAATACTTATTGTTTTTTTTATTCCGTTCGCATAATAAGAGCTTTAAGAAATTGACAACAATTATCATTTCAAACAAATTATCTTTGCAAACAAAAAAAGGTCAGTGAGGAATTCATTTGTTTTTGCTGTACTCATAAAATGAAAAATCACAAATTGTGACATACGTCAAGTGACTATGCCGCTACTTTCCGATTTTAATGAAACTTGGTACGTAGTAAGTACATGACATGTGATAGAGTACATGATAGACCACATACGGGGTGGGTAATGGGGGAGGAGGGATTGCACGTTTGTCCATTATAGCTTGATAAGTATCTACCCTTTTAATTTTCAAGTTCTACCTACAGGTGCATAAAACAATATAAAATATTCTAAACCTACACATTTCTATGAAACTAAATTTAAAAAAATGTGTTCCTTTAAAAAGAGTGACATAAAAATAAATTAATTTTACTATGTAATCGAATTAAAATAATTAGATTTAAATTGTTAATTTACTTTCGTGTGTGGTGACGACTGAAGTTTATCTAAGCAGTCGACGGGCCATTTAATTAACATCTTATTGTTTTAGGTCGATTCGACATTGACGATCGCTTAGCCTAGTGTGTAGCGACCCTGCCTACGAAGCTGGAGGTCCCGGTTTCGAATCCCAGATCGGGTCAGTATTTATATGATGAATATTGATACTGTTACCGGGTCTTGGTTGTTATATGTATGTGGTGTCTTCGCTTGGTACTCAAAACACAAGGTAATGCTTAGTTTGAGGCCTAGACGTTGTTGTGATGTATACGTTATAAAAAAAAAATACAATTCAAATTCAAATTCATTAAAATATATATAATTTTAGTTAATTTTTTTTGAGGTCTACATTTTTTATATTTTCTTTTTTACATAACGGCTTTTCGTCGTAGGTTTTTTTTAATTTATTTCTCTTTAAAGATTAGTATGCTTGTGCCCAACAGTGGAATGTTTATAATCAGATGACGATGAAATTCAAGAAACCGTTTTCAATAAATATATCTACTGCAGCGCACTTGGTCTATTTTTTATTATTCTAAGAGTATCTCTAAAGTGATACACTGGTAAAATAAAAAAACGCTTCGGCATCAGTCCAACCGTTTCAGAGAAACACATTTACTACAGCGCCTTCTGGTGGCTTATAACCATTATACATGTTTTAAGTTCTAGTCTGAGTTTTATATGAATTAAAAAATGCAAGAAAATTTGTTTAGTCATTTCAGACAAATACATCTGTTGCAGTGCCTCCTGGTGGATCATCACCGGTAAACATATTTAAGAACCTAATCTGAAATGATATCTATGTATACACAAAAATTTGAAAAAAAATTGTTGGCCTAGCCATTTTATACAAATCCATCTATCTACAGCAACGCTCTTTGATGGTCTCAAACCGTGAAACATATCTAAAAATTGGCTTTGGGGTTATAATAATGGGGTTATAATAATATAATGTAATAAAAAATCCGGATCAATATCGGAGCAGTCGTTTCAGACAATACATCATCAGCCCTCTGTTAGTAAAAACTGTAAAATATATTTAAAGAGTTGATCGGAAGTGATACTTGTGTAGTATAAAAAACCGCAACAAAATCGGTCCAGTAATTTTTGGGGAAATGGTAACACATAACGACAAACACGCACAGACCCTCTTACCCCAAACGCATATACTGTATCTGACTCGACGTGGATAGAAAAAAATTAAAAAAACATGCTAACAAAAATACCAAGTTGAAAGCTCGTTCGAGCTAACGAGTGCTTGGGGAGGCAGAGGATAGAGACGTATCCCGCGAGTGGCTGAAACGCTGAAGACAGTCGCTTTTCACTTCGTCATTTCAAAAACAAAGGATAAATTGAATTGTCTTATGACAGACGTAACCAAACGCTAGCGAACGTGATAGACGATCTACGATTCTAAGTTGGAAGACAAACTCGTATAAGTTTGTAAAAGCGAAGATATTTTTTATTTTCACTAGGCTAATTTTAACATGCCTTTATTGTTAGATACATATATATGTATATTAGCTCTTTACCAAAAGGGAAATTGGCGTTAGGACACCTTATGCCACTGATTTTCAACTTGACACGTTCCTTTTCTTTGATAATAAACAAAACTTATGTTCGCTAAAAGATAACTTGCAGTCCCAAACCTATTTAAGTTAATGTATAACGGAAGCTGAAGAATTTTAAATTAATATTATTGATCGATGTATATTATACAAAATCATTCCACTACTTGAATATTAATCGTCATATTCTCCAAAAAAAATCGAATCATGAGTTTTTTTAACAAAACCGTGTGGCCAGAACTCGATATTAACGGATCGATTTCTCTGTGAGTAAAGAATACGTCCAACCAATGAGTTTTTCTGATTTAAGTACATAACTATCACTGACTCCGTGCCTCGGAGACCACATTAAGCATTCGGTTCCGGACGCTGTCAATAGATGGCGGTCGTTACAATCCCCAACCCGCAGTCGAGCAGCGTGGTGGATTTAAGCTCCAAGCCCTCCCCCTCACCCTGGGAGAGGCCTAAGCCCCTGCAGTGGGGTGGAAATGGGCTGATGAAGAAAGAATACGTCGTGCGCCTTACTGAGTGAGTTACAAAAAACCCGGAATAGTATCAATCATTAAATATAGATTTCTCTCAGTGTATCACAAATCCGAAGATTGACAACAAAATCTGATTAGTATACAAGGTGAGATTTTACTAACCGGCTAAAATTTTTCTAGGTGTTAGGTATCACCACAGACCAGTCAACCTTATAGACAACGCTTTAACAGGGAGTAGCATTCACCAAGGCTATGGTAGTGACACTACCATAACTACATAACTACGTCTCTTGTGAGCGGTCAGTTGGAAGCATGTCGGAAGCCTATTTGTCAGCGATATTGTCAATTTTGAACGAGCCAATGAAAACTAGCCGACCTCTCCCCGCACCCCGCCACTTTTTGGCGATTTCGTTTTCGTATTAAAGTTTATTAAAGCGTGGTCTATAGGTTGACTGGTCTGTGGGTATCACCAATAGACCTCATTGCGTAAATAAAAAATATGGGTTACATTTTCAAAATAAATTATTTTACCTACAGTTTATTTTATAACGTTTGGTTGCCTTCTTAACGCCATAGTAAACGTACGCGCCCGAGGCCTTTGAAACGGAATGATGCGGCGGGCAAGAATGGTAACTAGAGTTTTTGGTTTTTTCGGGAAAGGTTTATGTAGTCATATCTCAATATTTTTCTATAGAACGATACTAAAAGGAAACAAGACGGCTATAGGTTTTCTACCAAAGATCATTATATTAAAATTTAGCTGGTCATAAAAATCTCACCCTGTATAAATGTGAAACGGTAGGCAGATTTTTTAAAAGAGTTTAACTATTAATTGTCATTATAGTCAATTTAAATGAAAATGAAACCTATGTGATGAATGCGTTTAAATAAAAGGATTGTGTGTAATTAAATCATATCTATATTATATAAAATTAAAATACCGCTGACTCACTCATAATCAACGCCGAGTGGTAATCGTTGAAGCGCATCATACGAAATATGGACATTAGGTTGTCTTATGACGTAAGCGTCCACTAAAAAAGGATTTTTCGAAATCCTACCCCTATAATAAATAAACAATTATAGAAATTGAACCCATACGGGGGATAAATTTCTATAATTGCTAAAACAGATAAATTGGTATTTATCGTTTCGGTCAGTAATTAGAAATAAAATTTTTCAATATTTTTGTAAAATTTTAAATAACTTTAAAAAAATAAAATTCTAATACACAATTGCAATCCATGCGAGTGAAGCCGCGGGCGTTCTCTAGTTATCAATAAACAATTTGAAGAGTCAAACGAGGACTCGTCATAAATTTGAATAATTTTTGAATGCGAGTTCCGTCATTGCACTAACACAGCAGATACAGCTCGTGACATCAATGTTGTGTTTAGAGAAACATATTAGCCATGTTTCTTCTAAACATTACCATGCCTTTCCGGTTAAGTCAATTTCACAGTGGAGTTTTTGACTAGCAAAATAAACCAAAAACTAAGATAAAATCAAATTTTCAAAAAAAAAAGAAAATTGTAAATTTATTTAATTCGTGATAAAGGTATAGGTTGATATAGAAGTTCAGAAAAAAATATATGAATATATTAGGTAATAATTTTGGTCCAAAGCCATTATTTATTTCACCTAGTAATTGCTTGTCCACACCAGGCGTCGCGCTGCTGCGCCATCGCGCGTCGTTCTATTTAAATCCAAAGTAATGTTAGGTTTCAGTCTCAGGTTTCAGTGTCAGGAAATGTCATTTGCCTTTGCAGCTAATCTAACCAACGCAAAGCCGGGATCGTTTTTACATTCAAACTGATTTACTATAAGCCCAGATTGTATACGTAATTTTGGTGCCTATTAATCAAAACTTATTGTTCTAAAAAAAAGAGTTGTATGCATCTCAGCATACATTTATTACGACCAATTATTTTGATTGTTGTTATTTTTTCTTAGTTGAAGTTAGAGATAAATTTCTGTGTACTGTTGGCTATCAAAGTTCTATTAAACCCCAGAACATTTTTTTTTTTCGTTTACACGTTTAGTTTACAACAAATTTTATTTAATGAAGTATAACAGTATTATTATTTTTTTCTACGAAAAAACTATAAACGCATGCTATGTTATAATATATATATTCTGATAAATGTATAATTTTTATGTTTATCAAAAAAAAATATTCTAGAACACTTCGACTTAAGCGTGACTGCCGCTTTGCATGGTTTCGCTCTGATACCGATGTTTATTTTATGTAAAACTAGCAATCGTACCCCGCTCCGCCTGAGTGGACTACAGAAACGTTCCCCTTCCCATTCCTTCAACCACCCCACCTCTCCCCTATCAACCATCCCTCTATACTCACTAAAAAGTCCTTTTTTTGCCAATGAAAGTCCAATAAAAATTGGTTCAGCCATTTCGGAGTTTAGCCCGCAAACAAACCTACAAATTTTACATTTTTATAATATTACAGCTTTCCTTCCGCGGTTCCGTTCGCGTGGATTACACAGTTGTACCGTGACCCCTATTCCCACAATAAAAAGTAGCCTATGTCACTCCTCAGCTTATAAACTACATTCATGAGAAAAATTATAGCGGTTCCGATGCAACTGTGTAGTCCACGCGAGTGGAGCCTCGGGCGGAAAGTTAGTTTGAAAATAAAATATAGCCCCCATTATTTGCTAATAATGTAGCTTTCTATAGGTGAAAGAATTTTTAAAATCAGTGTATAACTGTGTAGTCCATGCGGACAGAATGCTAGTATCTTTAATAATTATAGCCGATATATTATTCGGATATATAAGCTAAATTATTGTAAAGTTTCATTAAAATCCATTTAGTAGTTCCGCGTGAAAGAGCTACAAACATCCATACATACAAACTTTCGCGTTTATAATATTTGTAGGATTTATCGAAAAAAGTGTTTGTCTGTGAATTTGTACGAATGGGTTTCATTATATAATTTTTGATCTGCATAATAGTTAACTCCTACTTCTAGTATCTTATAAAGTAAACAATTTTTCGTAGACTTGACCTGTTCTGTGTCCCCGTTCTGTATCTATGTAACTTTTCTTCTTGCAGCTTTGCATGTCCTCTTATCGAATCATGATTTCGTCTACTTAATATGAATTTTTCACCAAAATCAGTTTAGTCGTTCTTGAGTAGATAAGCTTTCAAACATAAATAAAACAGACAAACGAAAAAAATGATCATTAAAACTTTTTTTTGGTTCGGAGATGACTAATTAATTAACACCATTCCTTTAAAGCTTTAGAATAATATATTTATGGACAGATTGTGGCCAATCATTAAACACAATCCGTACCTATACCGTCATGATTTATTTTTTTAAAGTCGTATGGTTTCATTGCTTGGTTATTTACAGTATAAACGATTCAATCGAGTGAAGTGGCACCCTCTGGCGTGCGTTGACCGCAGTGGGGAACGACACGCGCCGCGGCTGCCCAAGAGCCCTTCATGTAACCTCTATCGTCACAGGTACTCATATGAACCTCTTGTATATTACTAACTACGGTTTAATTGTTCACATAAAACACAATCCAGTAGGCATCATAGACTGTTCTAATTGGTAATTTACGTTGTTTTTTTTTTATTTGTTATCTAGAAACAAACTTTGATTTTTATGAAAATAATTTAGCGATATTAGTTACAATAAATAAAGAGCAAACCTTGGAATAAAAGTTAAAAAGCGTTCTTGGTAAAAAGTTTCATAAAATCTCATGACCTATTTTTATTAACAAAGTTCAGAAAACAGGTTTGTCATTGAAGATTATTTAAAAATTGGTAGACCTTAAAATTCTTTTTAAATCTGAATTAAGGTATTTTTTCGTATGATCTTCGTTTCTCGAGTATAGCGTTGACTTTGTAATAAAATATAGACTTAATAAATAGGACAATGCTATCAAACTTCAGATAACGTACATAGTTCACTATAAAACGTAAATATTTATCAAAAACATAAACATTATTTCTATTATTTATAAATAAGAAATACTTTAAATAAAAGAAACAACTGACTAATTGACTGTCAAATAAACAAACTACTTACTAAGAAAAGTTTATTAAAATTTAAACATTATGGAAATGGAAGTAGGTATTACATTTTGTGTTAAAAATATGAATAAAGCTTCCAGAAACATAATTTTGCACAGGTAATGTAATCAATGTAATGTAAACACGTGTTCTACTATTTTAATATTTGTCTCTAATGTTTGACAAGGGTTGTTAAAATTTGTAAATCAAAGCACAGCCCAAACTTTTAAGCGTAGAAATTTAAAATTTTTCATACAGATACTTTATATAACATTAACTAAGAAAAGGTTTTTCAAAACTAAATCTCTTAAGAGAAGAAAAAGTTGTTAATTTCGGCCGACAAGTCACAACCCAATTCACAAGATGTGTCTAGAAACTTGGAATCTAGGACACGTTTTTTAGTGAATCCCTGTGCATAACTTATTTATAGACCCAGCAGTTTGATCTGCGTAGATATGTCAGTAACTTTTTTTATCAAAAACAATTTTTGAATGTTCGTATTGTAAAAGTAATTCCTGTAAACAAGTGAACTATGCGTATTATCTGCAGTTCCCAAGCATTATCCTATATATATAATAAATCTCGAGAACCCATAGTAATATGAAACAGTGCGTGAATTGATTTATACCAAACACTGCTGTCAAATTTATTTACTCCATAATTTATAATATAGAAGTACGAATTGACTAGAAGCCTTCTACGTTTACCGTCTAACCACTCACACACTAGTTAGCTGGTGCAAGATGACATGAGCTTCAGTCAGCGAGATCCTCACGCGCCGGTCTTCATCCCCGCAAAATTGCGTTTGACATTTTTGATGCTGTGAAATGACATTTCTGATTGTATTAAAACCAAACGTTGCTGTCAAATTTATTTCCTCTATGATTTTTAATAACGTCTAATGAAAGTCGATATTCGTTCAAAGGATTTGTTAAAAAATCACATGAAATCTAGTCTACGCAAATCTAGATATTTGCAGAAAATCGATTAAGTTCGGCTAAATTTCGTAAATTTCACCCAATTACACTCCCCCACGAAAACAATCTGATAAACATTTTCAATGTAAAAAAATTTTCGAAGGTAAACTGTATTTTTTGTTTAATAACCATCCCCTACATACAATCTCTCAAAAAAAAAACAAAATTGTATTCAAATAATGCCATTGTTTCGAGTTTCGAAGATACAGACATACAAACAATAAGATAAACGTACATACGAGTATCTAAAACCCCTTTTAAATAAGCAGCTATCAAACAAAATAAATCGTATTGAAATCGGGTTATCCATATTGGTGTTTCCATATTACAGACAGACAGACAAAGTTTTCAACTTATAACACCACTCATTTGTACCGGGAAACAAAATAATTTCTTTTGTCAGAAGAAAAATTGAGGTACTTATTACAAATTAGTTTAGTCTTTAAGATGAGATTATCAACAACATCGTGACATAATAATAAGATCTTTTCTCTATATATGTTATCTATTTGTCCCAAACTTGTAGTTGTGTAACATCTCATCGGATCTTCTTTGTTCGTCTGAGCCAAGTGTTCTTTGGCGTCGAGAAGCCACACTGTTGACTTCGAATCTTGTGGTTTTATTGTCCTATATGTAGTAAATAAAATCCACAGGTTATTACAAAAAAAATGTACACATTTCATGCTATGCAATCAAATTCAAATAAATAATGTTTGTATTTGATTTTACTTATAAAAAATTCTATAATTATCTAATAAGAATAAATTTTAACCTTTTTTCTCAATTTATTACTAGTTGTTTTAAACCGAATGGATAAAAAGCTAAATCCTGGCGTTGACGAGGGCTTTTTACTTGGACTGATGAGTTTGTAAAAATTTTTTTTTCGCAAAACATTAAGTAATATTAACGTCAACAAAAAGCCCTGAAGTGACCCAGCATTAAAGTCAGCTTATGACTGAGAGCGTGATAGATTGCCGGGAGCTCCGGCGCTCGTTTATTTTTTATTAAATGCCCCCGGCATCTGGCTTCAATTGCGGGCGCAGCTTTTTGTAGCTCTACAATATTTATTTGATAATCTTAATATTACGTTAGCGGTTCAATCATTGCCATTCGTTCGCGTCATCATCGGGACATTTTATCGAGCGACGAATTATTTTCGCAGTCCTCCAATCCATTTGCAAGTAATCGATTTGGATATTCAAGTTTATTTATTTCATGTGACTCGATGATTTCTGTGATTATCAATATTATTGATACAAATAGAAATATAATAATTATGTACCTCTCACATAGCACCTTATTTATTTTAAATATATATAACCTAGTGGAAGGGTCAACTTATACTGTGTCAAATCTTGCAAAGCATGTGGACAGCCTATAAGTACCTACAGTTGCTTAAAGGTATTGTCTTAGTAACCGCCTAAATTACTAATCTGCAAATCACAGATTTTGGTCTAATACGACATATATATACACATATGTATATGATAATGATAATGTCGTGATAGCTCAGAGCGCAACGAGCCTGTCTCAAATTTATAAGGCCCCATCGGGCCATGGTTCGAATCCGGGCGTGTACCAATGAGTTTTCTGACTTATGTACACATTACCACTGACACCATGCTTCGGAGGGCACTGTCAATAGATGGCGGTCGTTACAGATCCCAACCCGCAGTGGAGCAGCGTGGTGGACTTAAGCTCCAAGCTCCCCTCCTCACCCTGGGGGAGGCCTAAGCCCCTGCAGTGGGGTAAAAATGGACTGATGATGATGATGATAATGATATGATTATGTTTATTATAACACACACAATTGACTATTAGTAAAAACTTGTAATTAGCTTTAGTTATATTACATCTTTATTTATCTTTGTTCGAGCTGTTAGTTACTCATTATACCAACTCGAATATACTAATGGAACTTTATGTTTTTTTTTTAATCTACGTGTTTCTTACCACTTCTATTATTTATTGTATTTGATATTTCGAAATAACTCATATCTGTTACTGCTGAATCGCGTGGTTTAGAAATTGGGTAGTTGTTGTATGGTAATGTTAAGAATTAGCTTAGTTGTAACTAGAATAAGTACAACGTACCCATATTAAGTAAATTACAAATTACGACAAATAAATTATTTAGAAAACGTTTCGAACAACGCACAGTGAAGGTATCGTAGTAGTAACAAACATTCGTGGTAAAAACTTAAACATTAAATAAATACTCGTATCTCAAAAAGTACTCAACAGATCGTACTCGAACAAACTTTCATTGATAGAGTTTACTATTTAAATTTTTTCGGAATTTTCCACCTCATAGTCGAAACGTTAAAGAGATGAGACACTTTTTAAAACTATATCAGTGCATATTTCACAACTATCGACATAAATAAAAAAGTCGTTTTGAAACTTCTATGTTTATAGATACTCCGCACACGTAAATACATGTATGCTGACTTACCTCAATTTTTTCCTGAATTTTCACTACATCAATGTATAGCGGTTCATAAATAACACCTTCTTTTATTTATGGTGCCAATAGTTTTTGAGTAAAATCGCTGTGACAAATAGACAAACAGACAGACCGACAGACGAAAAGATGAAATCATAAGGGCTGTGGAAGCCTAAAAATATATTACTGTGCTTAAAATAGTAATCTGCTATTATACACGCCACTATAAAAGTTTAGCTATCTCTATTAAGGTATATGTGTTGTGTACGACCGCGGGGACGATCGTTGTCGGCTACTAAACTGCGATGTAATGGCTGGCGTGCGCTGGGTTGCGGAGCACCTCGGACTCTCACACTGCATACAATAACGTATTTTGATCACTATTAGAAAAAAAATTAGGCCAAATCCATTAGCAGAATTACCAGTGAAAAAAGCAAGCTGCTACTTATTAGACAACGAAATAATAATATATTGTTATACAAGAGATTTAACGGACTTATTTAGGCACGAGATGGTTTGTGCACGAACGTAGCGAGGGCGCTAATATTTCGAGTGTCTAAATAGGTCCTTCACCCGATGTAAACACTCTGCTTTTCATTTTGAATATGAGGAAAGTAAATAAAAACACATTCAACCCATGTTAAATCCATATTTGTATACATTGTATAAATTGTATACTTGGGAGGACACTGGTTTCTAAAATACAGGCCCTGCCTAGTTTAGAAATCAGAGACCAAATATTTTTGTGTATTGCTTTTTTCTAATAAATAAATAAATAAATAAATAAATAAATATTTATACCTGATGAACAAATAACTGTATACGTAAATAATTAACATCTTATATTGAATAAAAACTTTTTGAATTTGAATTTGAATTTAACCCTCGACAAAATAACTGAAGATCGAATTGCCGCTTTCTCGCCTTTTTTATATATTTTTTTTTCTATAACGTTCTACCAGCCAGTATTTTATTAATTATTAATGATGGTAAATATTTTGCTCAAATCTATGTACATTAGATAATAATTTAGTTAAAAGTAAATTATGAGTACAATTGTTGATATTATTCTTTCTATTAAAATCGATTTCCAGGGACGAAAAGTAATGTTTTCATCCCTCTTATCCGGTAACTTCAAGCGTACTTTCCGAGTATGAGAAATAATAATAATAACGTCTACATCACACCAACGTCTTGGCCCCAAACTAAGCATTAGCTTGTGTTTTGGGTACCAAGCGAAGACACCACATACATATAACAACCAAGACTCGGTACCAGTATCAATATTCGTCATATAAATACTAATCCGACCTGGGATTCGAACCCGGGACCTCTAGCTTCGTAGGTAGGGTCACTACCCACTAGGCTAAGCGGTTGTCAAAAAATGAAAACTGATTATACATAGTATACATAGTAGATACATAGTTTTTATGCATTATCAGATATCAGTATATCAGTTCCTTCACCATTTCACCATCAGAATTACCACTAGTCATGACTGGCAAGCACAGATCGATTTTCAGACGTATACGATGTTCACTACACAAAGGAACAATAGCCAAAAAACAATGCCACAAAAAATGTCACTCAAATCGTATCCATAGTTCAAGTGTTACCGCAAATTCTTCCACTTAAGTTGGGCGCCGTGACAAATGTGTGCGAGGGGCCGCGCCTGAACTCCAGCGTTCAATTTAACCGGAGCGGCGGCCGTAAAGCGACGTTGATAAGTGTTCGATGCGACACATCTTTATTTGGACCTACCGTGAGATAGCTGCTGGGTACGCCCCGACTGCCATTAGTTCACTCCCACGGGAAATAATACATTATCCAACGACACGACTTCGAAGCAAGTGGTAAAGGAATAAAGCTTACGGCAGATTGAACGAAACAGACGTTAGCGACGTGTCCGAGATGGGAACTAAAGCTATACAACTACTGGGTACACTTCGTCTGGCATTAGTTCAATCCTATGGGAAGTAAGACTTTCCCAAATGATATGCATGTCTTTCTAATGTCTTAATAGAACAAAGCGATAAATACGATACTCCCATAAAGGTATATGAAAATGCTGAGTGTATTCTAACGTCACGATATATAGAAAACGTCTAACCATTGTACAAGCGTATGTAAGACGCCCCAGACATGGTTATATTATTATTTTTATAAATAATATGTAAATTGTGAAAAAGTTATAGTCAAGCCATCAAAGTATAATGTTTGCCACAAGTGTTCCTGTGTACCTACTTTACAAGTTATTTGTTTCTTTCGCTAGAATACTTAGAAACACAAAATGTAAAAAAAAATCCATGCCCTTTAATTACAAAAAATTATAGTTTTAACTACAATAACATCATATTTATCAGGTAAATACTCTGTCTATATTTCACTTAGATACCAAAATTTTAAAAGATGCCGCGTCTAGTATTTCAAAACGATAGAAAACCATAGTAAACTATATTCTCATTTATCAAAACACTATACATACGTTTTACCAGTATTTTGTTTCCAAAGGAGTAAAATATTCCTCCGTAGTAAAACTTGCCAGTATTCGTTTTTCAACTATTCTTACGTAAAATGTTCGCAGCTTAATCGTTTGATTAAAATTTTCAAGAATATTTTGTGCTAATATGATGTTTCCTTTTAAATTATCTTCGTCCATAAAACAAGGCGTTACAATGTTGCTTCGTAACGAGCGACGCGAAGAAAGGACACACAAATGCATTTTCTTATCGATAATAATATTTAAGACAAAATTATATTTGTTAGAATTCGTGCAATATCTCAAAGCTAAAACATGAATTTACTTTTAATTTGACCAAACATAAGTAGCCGCTGAAAAGCTAAAATTTTCCACTGTGCTTCATTTAACTCGTAATAGATTTTAAATTACTGAACTGATTAATATAAAATATGGTGTCATCAGATAAAAAGCTATCCAATAAAGCTAAACAAATTTAAATGGGTTAAGCTGTTCTTGATTTTTACACGTTCAAAAATACATGCTTACCTAGAAACGAACGATTTTATATAATTGTATAGACATAGATAAATTTTGTTAAATCGCACATTAAATATTAAAAATAATAATAATAACGTATACTTCACAACAACGTCTAGGAATTACTAGAAAGGTGATTTCAGTATTTTAACTTCTTTTGCCAACACGATTTTCTTAAGCTTTCGGTTGCAATAATCCGGTTATGAAGTTCTGATAATGCAGCCAGAATCATCTCCTCGGGAGAGAACTCTCCAATGGTTAATTTCCATTGGTTAAATGGGTAAAATGGTTAATTCGTCTTCGCAGTGCTACGTTAAGGGGATAATTTTTCACTCCGCGGCTTCGAATTGGCATATCTATCTCCGTTGCAATCCCTCTTCCACGACCTATTCCTGAGTAATAGA
Source organism: Luffia ferchaultella (assembly GCA_949709985.1). NCBI lineage: Eukaryota > Metazoa > Arthropoda > Insecta > Lepidoptera > Psychidae > Luffia > Luffia ferchaultella. The sequence continues at coordinate 11,524,107 of OX453240.1, read as the reverse complement.
GATGACAAAAGCAAATTTCCAAAATACCTATAAAATACCCGTCGAAACAGACTGTTTCCATCCTTGAAATGTGTATGAATTGGAACCAAAATTTGCAGGATCTTTAAGAAAAGATATCCCCAGGGCGGTACGTTTTGGTTTTTTGAAATTCGCATTATTATCGAATTTAGGGCTCACTATTTTCAAGAACAAAGAACCGACGGAAATCTCGTTTTTCAGGAATTTATTCTGAAACAACTAAAAACGATATAAAAAAACATACCGCCCTGTTATATTTTTCTGTGCATATTGATACAGAAAAAATGCGATGATTAGACATGGGGTCTACGCTCTTTTTGTATGAAAAGCCTACCCTCTTGAAGCGAGAAGTGGGGTACCTTTAGTGTATGTGGTACTTTGTTTGCTCCCATCTTTGTGGGCATACCGTCGCGCTATCTACTTGTACTAACCGGTTACGTTGCTATTAAGATCAGATGTTTTGGATCTGAGTACTAATCATTAAGCTGGCAGTGTTGTCCTTGTAGAATCATAGAATTAAAACGACATTTCCAATATGTAAAAAAAAAAATCTGAAAAATGCTTATTTCTAATTATTATTTTGTGGATGATGACGGTAGAGTGAACAGAAAGTCACCAATAAACATTATTGTAGAAATCAGAAAAGACAAAGATAGAAATAGATAAAATGGATTATATTAAAAATAATATCGGGACACATTTTACAAAATTTTATTAGTTTAAATACGAAATAACTATTTGATTTTTGAAAACTGATAGACTATATACCTTTTTGTTAACGTCTTAAAACAGTCAAATAGTAAAAATCCACTAAAAATGGGTACACTGTGGTGCACGATGCGGCTTATCTACCAAACGTTCAATCCTAGTAGCAACCTAACCGGCTAGTATATAATATTACCCAAATGGATAACCTGACAATAAGTCAACAGAAAGTCTTCAAACATTTTACTCTTTGTTCTTGTTGAATATGCTTCTATTACGCATACAAATAAAGTGATAGGATCCATAGGTACTTACCTACCTGGAAATCTTATCCGAGATTTATCAAATGGGTAGGGTCTCCAAAATATACAGTTATATTTTTCGATTATTTAGTGAAGGGAAAATCATAGGTCATTACTATCTTGGAGATAATAATATATATATGGTATTACATTTTTAACTCCATTACGTATTTATTATATAAAACGATAATAAACAGAACGCAAAAATTTAAACTGCTAAAATTAGTACTAAAATAATTTTACGACAAGGATTGTTTTTGAAATCAATTTCTTCACACAGATATTTTGGTGTTGTTTTCCTACTTAATTACTTGCGTGTGAATTAAATCTCGAAATTTCGAAAAAAAAAAACAATTGTTTTTTATCTGAATAATAAGTAATTGAGTACACTGAGACGAGAGTGCATGTTGTAGGCATGTATAATGCCATATTAAAAATTTAAACGGATGTGTTCCGAAACCTAACAGATGTATGAAGCAGCCATATGGAAGCCAGAATAATATAGGTATAATAAATTCATTGGATGAAATGCATTACACCAACAACCTTCATGGTTTAAGTTCTAAAATATAGAATTAACAATTGGTATCTAAGCTTATTAGGTGCAGAATAGCAACCAGCTTTTATCTTCCTATAAATTCTAGGGCAGCGTGCCATCAAATGATTTTTACGTCTTCGCGTCGCTCTGGGACTTATGTACTGTTGCTTGAAGCACATTCAAAACATCAATACGTGTTCCAGACGACGGCCTTCGTCAGCAAAGCGTATGCCCTCGTCTAATCGAGTAACGTTTCCAGCCCAACGACTCGGACATAAAGCGCACAGCTACGGCATAGCGCTGTAGCATCTCGTAGCACTCTACCGCGTAGTACCACGATGCATCGCTACTAAAATATCGATGCATTCCGATTCACGATTACGTAGTTGATTTATATGTGCATACGTAATGAAATTATTCAATGTAAATAGGTTTACTATAGTTTAAATAATTAATTAAATAATTTAAATTAGATAGTTTAAATAATTTTATTTCATTTCATTTCAATATAGTAGTTTATACAAATACGGTCTTAAAATAATTGGTATCTATTGAAAGAATACAAAAATTCCAATCTTGCTTTCCGATTGAGTCGAGAAAATTTTGGAGTATTTTTTTAAATCCGTTCGAAATTATTAAAATTTTCGTATAGCTGTCATTGGAACAGAAAAGGGAAGGGTATAAGCGTTCGTGATAAAGTTTTTTGATATTACTCAGCATCCGCCGCACGTAAATCTGCCCTCACAGTGGTCTCAGCAACTTTTTCAATTTAACAGGTACGGATAAATCGTTCGTACTTTTTATTTGAACATAGAGCTCAGGATAAACTGCCCCAAAGTTAGGAAAGAGAGTCGCGAAGCTCGAATGTAGTAATTTATAGAAACCTCTGTAGCAAGATGTGCAGACGAATTTAAATGCTTTGCAAAATTACCCTGTTTCAGAAGACTTTTTAGGTGTAATAAGGTGTAATTTATATGTGTCTAAACACGCTCTGATTTGAAGAACCACCAGTCTAATTTGAAAAAATCTTATTTATGTTAGAATCTTGTTCATTAATAATGGTAAGGTAAACTTTATAATAACTCTACGACTCAAAAAAGCGGAGTACAGTAGGCTCAGAAAAATTACATGCATCGTGATGCGAAACGAATAATCAAATAATAATTTTAGTTTCCATGTAAACTTCGATTACACTAAAAATATTTATCCCTATTTAAAAATAAATGAAGCTGTGTGCATCGTCTTTACAGTGCAAACTATGATTATTGGGTTCGTGTATAGTGAATATTTTTGAATGATATTTTTAGTAGTTATTTTAATTGTATAAAATATTAATGATTTAAATATTAATTATATTATAATTTAAATTCCAATAATATTATATATGGATTACACCTTAAGTTATATAATAACTTTCCACTTATATAGTTACTTTTAGTTTCATTAGTTACTTCGTTGCACTCTAAATAATTTTCAACGCGAGCGAATTATTAACTAATAAATAATAATAAAAGAAAATTACTTAATTAGTTTTCTTCGAATGTTAATAAATGTATAGACCTAATATTCATAAAAAAAATGCACTGCGTCCGATCAGGTCATGCGGCTGCCGAGCGACTTTATTTCAGTAGCACAAATCATGAAATAAAATTGAACTTTATGTTTTCGTAATACAATTAACAATTAATTGACAGGGTTTGTTCTTTCGTCTCTTTAATATATGCTAAAAACGAATATAGTCGATGTTTGACGATTATAGCCGATTGCAGTAATTTTTCTAAGACTATTGCAGTAATCATTAACGTCGCAGGAACAACGACAGGCGACTCGGGTGCGGCTGCAGCCTCATACAGCCAAATAATATCATGGATCTTTGTCATAACTATTATATTTGAAAGAAAACGTTAGAGTACTTTTGATTTGCTTCGTTTATTATTACCCAATGAAATTTAAATTAATAAATACTTTTTCAAATATATTTGTTTGTTTAGCCATTTGGAAAGCTTTATTAACATAAAATATCTATACAAAACCTACGTTAATAATATAAATGTAGTGCTCGAGTAGAAAAGATTTTCTCGCTCAAAATAAAATCATGTCGTTAAAAGTTTATTTGCGATATACCTATGCAGTTGCACTTATATCCGAAGTTTCGTGTCGTCCTTTGAAGTTGTTCAGACGCAAAATATTTGAATATTTCTATGTCATTGTTTAGTAGCGATTCAAGTTCGTATATTTATTTCACATTTTTAACATTTCATTCAGTTCGTGGGTAAATGTTTTAGTTTTTGGATATTATTTTAGTTCATTTTATTGAGTAACAACAAAATTGCTTTAAATCTTTACAGGATGTACCTATACATGATTTTAGTTGACGTTATATTTATCTACATAATTTATTAAGCAATAAAAAAATCCTTTCAGCTACCAGAACCAGACACGGGGTACGTATACTATTTTTAACACGCCATTCATCATGTGTAGAATGTTTGGGATTTGTGGATGTGTGGTTTGGTGATGGTGGTGGATGGGACTTTAAGATTAGTGACATAAAAAATAACATATATTTATTTAATCGACACAGTAAAGTATCGAGCGATTTCCGCGTTCAAACCAGCCGCGTGAAACAGCACAACGCCAATTACTCCACATATTTTCTAGCGGCTGAACTGTCACTCGTTAGTACAAAAGCAAATCATTGAAGGAGCCATTTTCCAGTGGCAGGGCAGGCATTGAGCGGGCTCACAATGGCGGCTGTCCGTGGACGGAACTCCATTGTTACATCAGGAAGCCATTATTGACGTCACTGAATGAATCATTAAAATGTTTATATTGAAAATCCTTATCTTTTTATATTGAATTCCGTTAAACGATTGCGCATTTTCTGACAATGAAGTGATTGATTAATATAACTATTAGAGCTTAATTTGCGATTTGATTTATTCAGTCACAATTATAGAATATCTGCTACATATTTATGTAACAAAATAGTATCTAAATAAAATACAAGCAAACAAAAAATGACTCTATAACTATCTACAAAAGACTACAGAATTGAATGATTGACTATACAGGGAGAGATTTTACTAATCAGCCAAAATGTTCCTAGATGATAGGTATCACCAATAGACCTCATTACGTAAATAAAAATATAGGTCAAATATTTATAATCAATAAAAATATCCTAAATATTTTTTAACAATATTTGGCTTCCTTCTACTACGACATAACGATACCTAATACCTACGTCCCGCCGCATCAGCTGATCGCTGAGGCGCACGGCCCCATTCATTGACCCCATTCCCACCTTGCGCGGACGCCGGACGGCGGAGCGCGGCGCGGAGCTCAGTCAGCCATGCGATTCTAAACCGAACGTTAGTATTCGCGGGCTACGCACAAGGCGTAGCCCGCGATACTTTACAAATCGCGAATATTACGAAATGGTGAGATGTTACATTTTAAGTGGACAAACTTTACGCGGAGCCCAAAGATTATACTATAATCATTGTGCGTGCTTTTAGTGAAGTGCAAAACAACACTGGGGTACTTCGTAAATTACGAGACAATGTACAAAAACGTGCTAGACTCTGTTTGGAGATGAATGGCATACATTTTGAACATTTGTTAAAGTAGGTTAATTTTTTGAAGTGGTAAGTGGATTTTAACTCGATTTTAATGATTGTACATAAGTTGATTCAAATTTTTTAAATACGCCTGATTGCGAAAGGAAAAAGGACTGTTCAGAATTGTTAATCAATTATCGAATGTACGAGTACATTAATCAAAATAGATTAGGTATGTACCTATTCATTTTTTCAATTTCATTTATTTCGATTCTATTTTAATCGCAGATAATAACTAAAACAAGCCTTTTGCAATTTGACGGTCCTATGCCCGTTAAGTATGAAGGGAAAATTTGCAACTTAAGGAGCCGTATTTTTGAAACTCATTGATAATGTCATCAATTTGAATCGTCCCCTAGGCCTTGTCAAACCAAAGTTTTCAAGAGAGTTTTTACGACTGAGTAGGAGCCTTCATAAATGAGATCATTCGATAATCATAAATTTTCAAAAATACGACGTGCTAGTATTATCTATGGTGGTCGTACTGCGAATGCAGAGCGAAAGGGCGGAGCTTGGGCGGGGCGTCTGCACGTGCACTGAATGAGGGCGGGGCGTGTGCACGTGCACTGGCGTCCTCGTAATGTGACTAGTAATATTGGTAGTTTTGGGAAAGGTTTACGTAGGCTTAACTGAATATTTTCCTATTGAACGATACTAAAAGGGAACAAGACGGCCAACGGATTTTTATCAAAGGTCATTATAAGTTTGGCTGGTCATAAAAATCTCACCCTGTATATGACTATAGTAACCATCGATGAAAACAACCGCTCAAAAAAAAAGCTTTGAATCCATTGCGTAAAGAACACTGGTACATAAAAAAAAAGTTTTATTATTGTGACCTTCAAATACAATTTAAGTGGTATTCCATTCAAAAATTTTTTCGAAAACTGTAAACATTATATTCGACAGTAATATTTTTTACACCAACTTTTCATCAGACGTCAGCTTTTTTTGTATAAGTATATCAGTCGAGGGCTAAAAAAATGTGAGTTCGTCGCTGATCCCTTGTTATACCAAACGTTTCGGGTTTGAAATGTAAACCTTTTTCCCCGCAGTTCACACAACGTAGTATGTGAGGTTGGAATTTAAATTTCTCTCTGGGACATTATATTTCACGCTAAAAGAGAGGTTTCACAGTGTCTAGAAAAACAAAACATGTAATTAACTAAACAACGAAAACGAAATATACCATAATCAAACCACAAAAAGTAATTAAAAATATTAAATTTATAACGTATTTAAAAATTTAATCTGGTTAATTGAGTCCTATTCATTTGGCTTTCCATTTAGTCATAAAAGTTCGGATTGACTAAAAGCCCTCTTCTGCGTTTACCCTCTAATCACTCTTACTTTAGCTACCTGGTGCAAGATAGCAAGTTTAAGTCCGCGAGATCCCCGCGCACCGGTCTTCACCCCCGCGAAATTGCTTTTGACATTTTCGATACTGTGAAGTAACATGACTCTATTAAAACCAAACGCTTCTGTCAAATTTATGAACTCTATGCATTTAGTGATATTTTTGATAACATATAATTATGCTATAGTACTGTACTATACATCGTGTCGCATTTGAATAATAAATATAATTGTAACAAACTCACAAAAACGATCTGAGCCTATCCTGAGCGAAGTCTTGAACGACAACAAAACGTATTGTATTTACCATTATTTAAACGAAGCAGCTGTAAACGTTGAACCAATATCCGTGATTAATGAACCGAATTGGCTCGATATTGTGTTTTCATGCAAATGACTCAGTCAGCGAGAGCGCCGTGATAACTACCGTATTAGCTGACGGTTCAAACGTTGACTGCCAATTTAGCGTACCTAATAGATCTATTGTATTGCGTACCCTAGAATCGACACATAGACGGACGGACAGGTTCTATCCGGCTTGCGAGATTAAACTGTAGAGATAATTATTAATTAATTAGTATGTATTGAAATATTTTCTCTTCATTTTATTACTTATTATTTAATTATGCTTACCCTACACTGCGAATCGATCTGTAAATCGTAGAATTCATACGGTTTGAGAAGAGCTCTCTCTCTGTGCTAGGGCCCTGTACGAACCACAAAATCCATATTCACATCTGCGATTGTATTTTTTTTTTAAATGGGTCAATTTAAAATTCCATTTTAAATTTATAAATTGCCTGATTCATTAAAGTATTATTTGTCATTCACCGATCTTCATGTTGGCGCTCAGTACATGTTTATGTAAAAAAGTATATTATTTATTTTCACTATTGTATTGTTAATACAATGCCCAGTAAGAACACGAAAATCTGTTACACGAGGATTTGCATTTTAATTACACTTTTTTATTAACCCTGCAGTAATTGCGCATCTAAATGAGACGACAGTAGTCGCGCGGACTACATACGTAGTCCACTTTTAAATTGATACTTAAATAATTTTTTATAAGTGTTATTTCTTTATTTTACTTATGAAACTATATTCAGTACAGTTTTTTTAACACGATAAAATCAACCAAACTTAATCATAATCTCTGAGTCATAATTAATAAATAACAATAAAAGACTTCTCTAAATTGACGTAGAAATCACAGGTTTGACTGTAATTGAAATCACGATAAACCTATCTATTAAAAATTAATTACTTATAAAAACACATTAGCTTCGAATGTCTCCACAAATGAACTTTTAGCACGCCGTGCACGACTTTCGGCTATTTTTATTGTGCGCTTTTATACAATCGACGTTGGTGGTGGTCTTACTCTTGCAACATCGTCACAAGACGTAAAGTACGGTCCCATATGTTCCTTATATATATATAAGGAGTATTATTAAAAAGTATTACCTATGTACGGTACGGTTGTACAGTAATCCAATTTAATGGTATTGACTTGATTAAGCGACCGAAAGCCGTTATAGGAAGTTCGGCCTTAACAAGTTTATGGCTAAGATATAAAAGTAAGGAACTTTTCGTAACAGGTTCGACTCGCTGACGATACGAGTATGTTCAGAAATTGGATCACCTTAGACGCTGAAATTCTATGAAAAGTTATTTTTGCGTTTGTGTACGAAAAAAAATACGAAAGGTTTTGATTCCGAAAACTCAATGTTAAAGTTTATTTTCCATCATAATTTAGCGGTTTGTCTTTTTTTTTTGTAAAATGATCGGTCTGCTCTAAAAATTGGTCATTTAATTTACTTAATTAGTTATACAAACAAGTAAAGTACTTAACGATGCATAGTTGTAACACAATAAAATTAACTAAAATAATAAAAATAATAAATAATAGGTTTTTTTTACTTTTGAAATAATTAAACATTTTTAAATAGTTATTTGACCGTTACATTAGCTTTCTTTTAATAAGGATATTAATACGTTATTAAATAAGATACATTTTTTTCTGAAAAATATTGCGTACAAATGGATCATAATTTGTTGCCTTATATTTGATTCATCGATCTAAAAGTTACCTACTAAAATAAATTTTGTCTACTACTGATTTTAGACTTACTAGATTAAATCTATCTGACATTAAGCTTGTCAAAAGCGTCTTGAAATTAGTATGTTATTGACTGTACTATCAGTTTTCTGGTACCTATACTATATACTGCTGCCTAGTTTGGAACTACATGACATTCTACTACTACATTGATATTCCAGATATTATTATTATTATTATGATTGATAAACACCGCACTACATGTTATGTGAGTTAATGATAAATAAGGCCGATCAATCGGTATCGAACGAAACCGAACGAGCAGGTCTGGTAAGGTGTTGACGACCAACTTTATCTATCGACTGATGTCGAAAGATCACGTTTAGACACGCCCTAACCGATTTTTAATCCCAAGTTTTTTTGGCTTGAAGTGGAAGCCGAAATTTGTTTCGGTAGGATGCTTAAATTTAAGCATGTAAAATGTAAACAGAAATATGGAAGGTAACCACATTTCCAAAGTAAGATAAGCCACGTCCCTAGTTCAGGCTCACACTGCGGCGTCGTCGTTGAGAAAATTAAACTACCTTCTTCACCGCCTTTTTACCGCGAATTCCTTTAAGTCACCTCCTAATATATTATGTCCTTCCTTTTCCGTGTCCTAATGTTGAATCACGGGATTATTTTAGATGGCTATACAATTTTGTGTACTTATTTAATAACATTGTTGAATTTATAATGGTAGTGGTAAAATTTTAAATAGGTAAGTACATTATTTGAATATACGTTATTACGAAAATGCAGTCACTAGACAGCACTGGTTTATTACCACCACATTTAATATTCTTCTAATATCATAATCAATAAAGAAATATCGCAATTAATCGACATTCCTATTCACATTTTATTAATTCAAGAGTGGTTCTTGACACAGACTACGGAATATAATTTTTGAGCCAAACTTATTTGTGAAATATCTTGAATGGGATTTATTAAATTTTTGCACTGGATATCTCCGCGGAGTGGCGGGTGGGGCAGCTGTCATCGGGAAAATTAAATTCTTCAACGGACATTTTTTTCAGTCTTTTTCAGTCCCTCACACAATACGAGAGAAATTAAATTTTATAAGCAAAATATTCCCCTTTTGATCATTTTGATTGACGCGGGAAAATTGTCGAAAGCGAATAATTTCCATTTTGACGTCAAGAAGTGATTGCCGTTACAAAAGCACAGCTCACGTTGAATAAAATTATTTAAATTATCTCGCAATTGAATAGAATCGTTTGAGTAGCCGAAATTAATTTTGATTGGCAGCAGTTAAGATCCTCGGCCAAGACAAAGGACCTTATGCCGATTTGCACTAATCTAGTTTCTATATTTAAATATTGCTACTATTGTGCGTTTCCATGGCAAAGGATTTCGTGAAAACCTATAAAACCGTTTCTAAATAAGCAATAAGAAAATATGGTATGATAAGTTAGGACCTCATCTATTCACTTATGGTATAGATATATATAATCACGAAATAAAATGAATTGTCACTCAAATTAATTTATGCGATAGATTTAAATTATACCATCCTATACATTGATATATAAAATTGTACACATGAAATGTTATTTTTTCTTTGTATTTTAATCCCTTAGGCGGCTCAAAGAATTTAGCTGCAATTTTATTAAGAGCTTCTTCTGGCTGTCTGTCTGAGTAATCAAGTGGTTAGAGACCCCAACTGCAGAACCAAGGTTCGCGGGTCCGATTCGGTTCGATAAATATTTGTGTGAAGTTATCTACTTCTTCCGTTTTTAGGTGTAATATATATACATCACGTACTAAAGAAATACGTCTATTACAACGCCCTCTGGTAGCCAATAAACTCAAAACTTATCTTATGCAGGCACCTCACGCTCGGACGAGGTGCTCGCACGCGGCGTTCGGCGTGTGATGCCGAGGCGAGCGGTACATCTCCACACGCTTAGGTAGGTCAGTTCGTCGTCAAACGGTCGAAGATGCAAGTTAATAAGAAGAAAAGTCGAATAATAACATAATTAATACGACTTGATTAAAATAATATTGTCATAATGACAGAAATGAATAGCATAACATCTTATTTTGATAGTTTATAAAAAAAACGATATGTATACAGCCACTTCATTTTACTATACATATAGGGTCATATGAATGAGCAGTTAGAGGATAGTTATTCGCTTTCTATTACTAGGCACTTCACGCTCGCCGAGCGGAGGCGAGCGTGTGGGAGGGCCGCTCGCGCTCGCCACTCGTTACTTTGATCTTTGCCCAAAATACTGACAAGAAAGCGAGCGAAACATTTTTGTAATTGGTTCTTATGATTTTATATAGAAGTTATATGGGCTTCACTTCACTTCATCAGGTCATTTTTACCCCACTGCAAGGGCTTAGGCCTCCCCTAGGGTGAGGAGGGGGCTTGGAGCTTAGATCCACCACGGTGCTCCACTGCGGGTTGGGGATTGTAACGACCGCCATCTATTGATAGTTATGTACTTAAGACAGGAAAACTCATTGGTACACGCCCGGATTCGAATCATGGCCTTATACATTTGAAACAGGTTCGTTGCGCTTTGGGCTATCAATCACGACACGACACGGCATATTATATGGGCTATAGCATTGATATTATTACAGAGATGAGTTATTCATTGTCACAGTTGCACATATTTGACGATGGCTCAGCCTAGTGGGTAGCGACCCTGCCTACGAAGCTGGAGGTTCCGGGTTCGAATCCCAGGTCGGGTCAGTATTTATATGATGAATATTGATACTGGTACCGGGTCTTGGTTGTTATACGTGTGTGGTGTCTTCGCAAAAATATTTATATATGTATATATTACAAATAATATTTAAGTATGTATATCAGTTGTCTAGTAACCCATAACACAAGCATAATACTTGCTTACTTTGGGACTAGATGACGCTGTGTGGGAAGTCCCATGTATTATTAAATATTTGTGACGAATCGTCACACAGCTCCATAGATTTATTTAGTCGTACGTCCATAGTCTTAACAGTCTGTTTCATAGAATTTCTTTGTTTTTGTTCATATGCAATTTGGCCCATACCTGTGACAACCGTTTTATATGTAGAGATGTGTATATATGGGCTATAGTCGTAGCCATGAGTCATTTCTAGATGCAACTACTTAACCTGGGACACTACACACTTATTTATTTATTAAATTTCCTGACAATGCTGTGTCAAGGGTATAACTGAATCTTTTCGAAGCAGAAAATATTCAATTATTGCATTATACTTATAGAAATATTATTATTACTTAAATATGTAAGAACGTCAAATGACGTCGAACGTATTGAACGTCATTGTACGCGAACAATGATGTAAAAAATCGTTTACCATTGTATTCTGCAAGATGCCCTAAGCGACACAGAAACGACATTCACAAAGACTAATACCTATGTAAGAGTTTTGTAAGGGTAGCACAGATGGGTTGTTTAGATATTTTGGCCACTCCTGGCAGTGCCTATATGTTTTACGGTTGTAGGCCACTAGGGGGTCGCTGTATGAGTAATGTTTCTAGAAAATATAACGTATCACCTCAGAACAGATTCTTAGAAAAGTTTTACGATTATATAGGTAAGACTTCAGGTAGTGGCGTTTCCAGGATTCAAGCTTGGGCGGCCTATATTTTTTAATGAACTTAAAAAGCTATATTAGTGCTTTACATGCAAGATACGTTCTACGATAGGAATTTTCGTCAATTCATAAAGACATACGATATAATTAATTTATAAAAGCGCAGCATTTAATACTAATATCAACTTGATATCTCCATACGCGTTCCGGTTAAAAAGGGTCTAGACAGACAGATAGACATACAGACGGACAACGGAGTGATCCTATAGAGGTCCCTTTTTAGGGTTCCGTACATCAAAGATGAAAAAATGAACCCATATAGGGTCATTCTGGTATCCGCCTATCTGTCCAGCTTTCACAGCCTATTTTCTCCGAATCTACTAAATGCAAAAGGTGAAATTCGATTCATGTAGGTTTTGAGTTTGGTGACCCAATAACAAACGTATATCGTAAATGAAATACTTTCATTTTGGGGAGCAAAGAAGAAAATTTAAAAAAAAAACTTTTCTAAGGGCTTCTAGTGACATGTCAAATGAAAGTGTTTATTATAAAAAAATACAAGCATATTTTATTTACAATTTTAATATTCAGGGTTTTAAAGATATTAAAGGAAATTTATTATCCCTCTTAAATATATGATTATCTCTCATCGCCCCCTGTATCTCAGAAACTACTAAGCCTAAAATATAATCAAAAAATCCGAAATATGTTGCCTCACTTATAGTTTACAAGAAAAAAAAGTCTTTTCATTCCCGCAAGAAACGGGAAATATTCATGAAGAGAACATGCATAGATATAATGTGTTGCTAAATTTTACTGAGAACTAATAAGTTCTATTTGTGTAGTGGTTAGTATGGTAGGTTATTTACACGTAGGAGTAGGATTCAACTTTTAACCTAGGTTGATAAAACACACTAGGTGACGTAACCCTCTCCGTGCGCGTCCGACTCGCACATAACCGGTTTTTTTAAGACGCCCAGTAAGTTGACTGTCGTCGACAGGGCCGGCGAGCCCGTGTGGAAACTGCGAGCGTTTACCTAGGTTACTAAAATAATTTTCGAAATTTTATTACAAACAAATTTGCAAACAAAAATATATAACTCATTTTAAGACAATTTTTCATACACTTACTAATATATTATATGTCTCGTACGTATGATTTTTCTGTGATTAGTATTCGCTACCAGCTCCTTAAAAAAAAAAAAAACATTGAAAAATCTGATATTTTGTGTTTACCCAATGTACGTTTGATTATATGTTATGTTGTTATCTAGTCGAAATTTTGTAAATTTAAGTACGACATAAATAGGTGATGTATGACTATGCATTAAAAAAGTATCAGTTATCATAATGGTTATTGAGAAATTCGACCTGAAAAAATAGTGTTTTTCGATTTTCAGATCCCGAAATCAGTAGGCAGTGCGCAACCCTAAAAATGTTATGTGTGAATAGATCTAGTTACGTAAAATATGGTCAGCATTCAATAAACACTATACTTATTTAATTATGTTACATACTTTGTTGATGTAAATATTTTACTGAGTATTAAATAGAAATGTATAATTTTCCAATTGCAATTTAGACCTTCTTGGAGAATGTTTTTAACTCATTTTATGTCATTGTCTTTGGGGGGGGGGGGGGGGGCACGCCCCCTCCCTTAATACGCCACTATCACTGAGGACCTCTGTGGTAGATATATTTCTCGAAAACGGCTTGGTTGTTTTTTGTTAGTTATAAATATATATAAACTATATATTTACGTTATACATAGTGAATTGTACAGCGTTATAAGAAACCAAAAGGTCTAATGTGACAAAGGCGGGTTTCTGTAAGTAATACCGCCGGCCGCGGAAACATCCCGCTTCTCGGTTTTCGACGCACGCACGTAATGCATATTTCTTCCTAATACCACGCCGTAATGGTGGACATTACGGCCATTATGGACGAATGCGAGTACTTTTCTCGAAACCTCTGTAACGTCTACAGATCTTATAATATCAAAACATTTGGTTTCTATTACATCTATTCATTTTATTTGTTACTCAAAATATATCGACGGGTTTAAGTAGAAGGCGAACTATTATTAAAGGGACATAGGTTTTTCGTGTTTGTTTTTTTTTTTAATATTTATTATTAGCTGTACATTACGGATAATGAACTGGTATTCTAATTTTTATTTTTTATAGAAATATGTTTTCATAGAATGTTATTGACATCTTAAAAAAATTACAAACTTTTTACATTTCGTCGTGCCATGACATTCGATACAAATCTGAGGGTGGCATTATGGTAGGTAATTATGTTTATTATATATTATATTATAATATGGGTTATTACTACATAGCCCTTACTTTGATCAGTCATATCTTCGGCAATAATTGATAATTGCCCAAAATAAAAAAAATGAGTGGTAATCATAGTTTGTAACACTCCGACGTGTGTTCTTAGCATTGGATTCATAAAGTTGTTGAAAAAAACACTCTTAGAGTGACGTGCTCTATTTACTTTTTTAATTGAAACATGAACAAATATTGAGACTACCTAATGTTCACTAAAGTTAAGAAGTTTTTCTTCAAAAATATTACTTTGTGAGTGGGCGTTACCTTTTTATATACCCTTCGCCAAAACGGTAGACCAAATTCTGAAAGATGAATATTTTATAATATACATAAGAATATTTCGTACTTCGGATTTATTTTGACTTTTCTTAATGTTTTCAACTTTAATAAAATAACTACAGAACTTTGATACACCATGAATAATATGAAGTTACAGGAAAAAAGTCTATTGCCTTTTGAATTATTCTTTAGCCGGTAAACTGACATATTTTGTAATAACAGCAAAATCCTTTAAGACGAAAATCTATTACTTCCCCTGACGTGAAACGCTAGAACGGGCCATTTCTCGGTGTCACAGTACAAATAGCGCCGGGGAATGACTTGAATCTAAGAGAGTCGTGGGATGTTCTTTCTGTTTGCCCGCCCCGAACTCTTCAAGCAAAGAAAAATATATTCCAATTTAACCGACAACGCGGTACATCTCTAGCCGGACTTTAAAACTTTTCCATTAGGAATTGTACGTCGCCTACACAAATAACGCTCATCTTTCGAGTGGGCGGACTGGAAAACGTTTTAATAAATATAAAGTAAATTCAAATATTTTAATGTCGTGTGAGTGAAAAAAAACGAAGTAATGGAAGACCAGTATGTAAATTACGTTATAAGCACCAAATAGTATATTTAAAAAAAAAGGGAATTGAGATCGTAATTTTTCCTGTATACAAATAAGAGACATTCTATTATTTCCAGACTTTTTATTGATAGAATAATTCTCTAGCCAAGAAACGTGCTGGTCCTGATAAGCTAGCGGTGAAATTGTTAGTAATGTGTTAGCTTGTAGTTACCGTACATCGTCATAATCGTAGTCTCTTACAGCGCAATAGTCTGACGCTTAAGCAGAATGGACTGGATGTTACACGATACGAAATAAGGTCTATTTCCTAGATGTTGTCTTATAAAAACAACTTAAAAGATGTATTTATATATATTTGAACAAAAAAATTGTCAGAATAAAAAAATAATAAAAATAATAATATTTGGGACATCCCACACAGCGCCATCTAATCCCGAAGTAAGCAAGTAGTATGCTTGTGTTATGGGTTACTAGACAACTGATATACATACATAAATACTTATTTTTTTAATAATATATACATAGATAAATATTATACACCCAGACCCGGAACGAAATAAACATGTTCATGCACACAAATATTTGTCCCGGGCGGGAATCGAACCCGCTACCCTTGGCTCCGCAGTTAGGGTGTCTAACCACTCGGCCAATCGGTCGTCAAAGAATTTATTTACCTACTGTCATGGACAAAATTAACCTCCTTCTTTATAAATGGGGTTTTAAGAATGTAATAATTTTTCATTCACAAATTAATGATGCATTTAGTCGGTAACAAATAACTAACCAATTAATGGCTAAAATAAAATTCAAAATGAATCTAAAAGTGTTATAGAATAATCGAAATTTGAAGAAAAATTAAGGTGGGCGGTTAACTTTGTCCATATTATAAACCAATGACAGTAAGTAATTATTACTTTAGTGATTTTTAGAGGGAAAGCAAATTATTTAATACAAAACTGTTAAGAAATTATCGATTCAAGTTAACCGGGGCCATAATATGAAGGTATCTTAAAGAAAATTATTTTATCAGTTATTTCGTTAATTCTTAAGATGGAACTTGCATAAGGTAATCAGGTAAAATGTTGCAAATCTTCATCACTTAGGTAATCCGGTACTATCTGGGATTTTGTGCGTTGAATTTATAACGTCAAGCTAAATCCAGGACAAATAGGAGCGTCAGCGACGCAGCTGCAAGAGTTAAACTAATTTCATCTTAACATGACAAGGGTATTAGTTGGGTCGGGACCCTTTTTATAACTCGCGTTACTAACACGCGCCGTTCAACTGGTTTAAAAGCACACTCAGTTTCCTCATGTATTATGTAAGGGCCTCCTTTTTGCCTAATTATAATAAATTATATTATTTTTAATTAAAACCGTTTATTGCTATTATTCATAATTACATTTCATTTAATACCAACGATATGATTATATTGAATGCCTTTCAATTGAATATTCAAATCGGAATATCTCAGGACGCTACTAATTCTGGTTTACACGTAGCCACTGTTGAATAATGCAATAATTTGTCTCGAATTAAAGGCTTGTAGAGCGGCGCTTTGCCGTGGGAAGATTTAAAAGCGTCGTCACTCCACAACACTTGGAAGTAAAGCTGGATCGCATTAAGCTCGTGAATTACCGCCGTTTCATTATATGAGACATTGGCGCTGAAGATCTGAAACAAGAAGGTTGAAGTTAGATTCTGAATTAATATTTATACTTGGGAGATGTTGGGCACAATGTCACAATAATGTAAACTTTGCTAGAAACAAATAATTATAACAAGTTTGTTAACATAATATTAAACCTAAAAAAATTCACAGTACGAAATGTCTGATGTTTATTGTTTAAAAGTAGATGGAAGGCTAAATACATTTTGCAAGAAGTAAACTTTTGGTGGCCTATATCTCCAGAATTTCTATACAGCAAGAACACAATAAAAATGCGTTTATGTGAGCACGTATATGCAGTTAGCTCAAGGCACAACAATATAATTTTTCAGATAACAGGAACATAACAGAGCTGACGAGTGAATTACTTTTAAAACTATCGGTTTAGACAGCGTGTTATTTTTTAAAGTGAATAGATTGTTTAAGATCTTCCATTCAATCATATCTCCACTAGCAACTACTATATCTTATATTTTGTAATAACAGACGCCAATTTAAGAAGGAATCACGAAAGAGCTTCTGAAAACACGTGGAACACCGGTCTTCAAGGTCTTAGCTTTTCTATTCTTTCATACACGAATTGTACACCAGAAGCGTGTTTAAGGAATGTGGTGCAATTGTACTTCAAAAAAATTGACTAGAAAGGGATGAACAAGCTCTACTCGTAATTGAATTTTGTTAGAGCGTTGTGCACTACGCAATGACATGTGCCTATTTTGTTCAATGCTTTATTTTATTAGCTGCTTTGGAAAACCTAAAATAAAATATCATATAAATATAACTTTCATTATGATTTTCATTTAGTGAGTATTGATTTGGTGTGTTTGGATTGGAATAAATATATAATGTAAATGAAATCATATTGAGATTATTGCAAACCAAAAATAACTAAACGCCAAGTGCAAAACACAGTACTAGATTTGTATGGCGATATTCTCTGAACTTAAAATATTACGTCCAGAGTTAATATTCTTATATGTTACTAATATATTAATCTATCAATCAACCACAAAATGATTAGTGGTAAAACCTTTGTGAATTCGAATGTAGGGTACAAAATTACTTGTAAGTGCAAATTACAACTAAATTAAATAGATATTGGTTTCAAAATATTAGGATAAAAGTAATTAAGCGAATTTTTATTTGATGATAGCAGACGATCGATAGGTAAACCATCACATTTGACAGATAGGCCGCATGTTTATCTTCTGTAATAAATTCTATCCTTCAACAGCTGTCAGAAGTATACTGGGACGCACGAAATGTCATTTTCATACAAAAATCTAACTCTGGTAAGCTATCGACCCTCCCGGGGCCTCCCGTCGATAGATGGTGTGCGACGGGATATTTTAAGTTGCAAAGTTTTTTAAAAATCTCTAACAGCCAAACCCAATTACCTTTTTATCGACGGTCTAACCATACTAGGGTAATAAATTCTATCCATTGTATAGTTTTGTCGTCTCAATAACCTATCGACGGATAGACATATCTACCGTCGCACGCCATCTATTTTTAAATAGCGGAAACTACACAGACTATAGTAAGCGTCACTTCCGTCAGAAGAAAAATCTGAGTTACTCCCTAGTCGCGCCTAAAGAAGTTTTACTTCAAAAAATTAGAGATTTTCGTACAAATTTAAATGGTTTGTTTTCAAGAATTTAATTAATTCTATTCCTAGAAGGTGCTTGTGTCACCAAATTTAATCAAAATAGCTTCATTAGCTTCGCCTCGGCGTAGACGAAACAGGCTCATTACATCAGTGCGTTTGTTGGTGAGCCAAGACATGTCTTTTTATATAAATAGATTTCCGTCAAGCTGTCATGCCTATAAACTTTCATTATTTTTAGTTAAAATTTTAATCAAGCCATGTCCTAATTCGTAATATCTATAAAGTTACCTTTTATGTAGTGTTTACGCTGAAAGAAATGAAAATCCGATAAATAAATTACGATTTGTGCAACATTTCGTATTCACGGCCAAACCGATATCACCATTCGCGAAAAATAATCAAGTAGCAGGTTATAAATTACTCAGAGCCGTCCCACGCACCCGTTCCCTTGTAAATTACGACATCAGCAAGTTTTTGTTCCTGAGATTAACTGTGTGTTACAAGCTCGAAGTATGCCGATGAACTGGTGCGTTTCCACAACTTCTTAATTACTTTACGAATTTTTCCGTTGCGACGCATCGCCTTTTCGGGGTACATTTTTTACAAACGACTGCTTTGAAATGATTCCATTCAAAATAGAATTCCATTGACTTTCATTGGAGTTTTAAATTACTGCCTTTTATATTGAATGTATAATTATTTCTCAAGAATAAATAAAAATAGATTTGATACAATTAAATAAAAATGTTTGAGAACATCTAAATTATCAAAAGATTTTATGGTTTCGAAACACAAGGGACGGTTATAGTATTCTTGTGTCCGTCTGTATACCTGTCCGTATGTTACAGCCATTTTACTCACAAACTTGCTATACCGCTGAAATTTGGAATGGTTGTCCATATTTATATTCTCTACTACAAAGGAGGGTTTTTTCCTTGATTTTAATAATCATAAAAAAAATCTGGAGTGGTTGTACAGGTATTATGGAAAATTGTTCAGGTATTATGATCATGTTTGACGATTTTTAAAATTAAGACCCAATAAAGAAAAATTCGGCTTCGAAATAGCCTTCATAATTGAGGCCTTCATAATTCATCGCGAATTGTCTCCCCCCCCCCCCGAACCCCCTCTCCAGCCAAGAACTATTAAATTCGGTAAATTCTAAAAATATCTGTAGTTATAGTACATAGCATTTACCTATATAGAATTTACCTATTTGAAATATTATCAGTGTTATATATATATAAAGTCACCTATTTTACATGTTATATTCGATTAAGTTAATGCGTAGTGCAATTCTGCAAAAAACATAATTAGGTTAAACTAAATTTTTGTTGTTATTAAGACTACGGTATCCTACCTTATGAGTGACCTGCCACGCACTTGCCCTGTTTTTTGTGTCGAATGTTTATGTAGAGGCAATGTTACCAAGAAAATTTTTGAATCTAAAAAGTTAATAAAAAAGGATTCAATATTTTAAATTCAGAATTTTTTTCCCGTTTAATATTTAAGTAAGTTTATTTATTAAATATTATTAAAATAAATTTAGTCCTATTTCTGCTTTCATTAAGTACATTTATTCCGATTTTTTTGTTCAGATTTTGTTTCTCATACTTAACTTTATATTAATATAAATCTTTTAAAAACAATGTCATTATTAAAATATCTATATATTACTGTTATATCACTTAGCAACGCATTCAAATGAAAATTTAAATAGAACATTTCCAATGTTTTCCGAGTATGTTAGAATGTTCAAATCATGTAAATTTTTCGTGTAAAATGAGTTTAACGTTTTACCTGTATTTTAAATGGCCGTACTTGGTGCCCGACGTAACGGTCTCATATTATCGTCTTTGCCTAATATAAAACTCAAAACGTTCGTACCTTCGTTATTAGTTGACTAAGCTCGAATAAAATGTTTTACATTTGTATTTATTAAGTAACCGCGTCATTTTGAAATGATAAAACAATTTACTATCTCCTATTTTTAAACTTTTTCACAATAAGATTCTCATGATTTGAATCGGTTTTCGGTTATTCGAAGCCACTAGCAGAAGTTCCAAGTAATATTAAAGAAGATACCAGAAGGATGCACCGTTTTGCGCGTACAAGATTAAACTTTGTTGCGGCGCATTAAGCGAGTGTTTCTTGGATGCACTGCACTCTTCGAGCGCCAGATGCTTGCCGTTTTTATCGTTATTTCACTTGGTAATTTCATTTTAAAGTTCAAACTTTTTGTTTAAAAGTATCTAAGATGCATTAGCTGCACTACCTCAAGTAAAAGGTTTCTTTTGTTTGTTTAGCTATCCGTTTAAAATACAATTCTATTTTAAATTGTTCTTTAACTCGATAACATTTCTAGTATAACATATGTGCCTCTATACAAGTTTAAGAAGCGCCCTCCAAGTGTCCTCTCTGGGCGTGCCCGAATCTCCGTGCGATCGGTTTAGGGCGGCTCTGCATCGAACTTAACGCTTAAACGAAGCACTTCATCAGTATTCAGCTGCGAAGCAATTGAAACTGCGGCGGTTCTCGGCCCTCCCACTCAATTTTCCTTGTTCCGACGGCTCTAGTTATTTGCATCACAAAAACACAATGTCGAGGGAGCGCAGGACCATTAATCAAGCGCAACGGAACGCCGCGCGCCGAATGCCGTCAACTACACGCGAATGATTCAGACGTTTCGGGGCCGACTCGGCGCGGCCGTGTCAGCAATCGAACGACATGACGGGAATCACTCCGTCGACGGCGACACTCCGCAAGTCACCCTACACTCGCCATCATTACTGTTTCAAGTCTTGATGTTCGATTTCCGCATCACGCTCGCTACTACTTGGTACGCGTTCACTATGGAACGTGACTGAGCTATTTAACTAATCGAAACACTTCATTAAAACGATTCCTTTGATGAAATGCTAGATCTTTGATTAACACGCGTACTAGTAATTTAAATAAAACGTGATAGTCTAATTCTTCATTAAAAAAAAAAACATCGTCTTTTCCCATCTTTCGTTTCAATATTAACGCTTGCGTAACATAAAACACTTTTCTATGTATTACATAAAAGCCTCAACACTGTAATTTTCAGAACGCGTGTACGCTTTTAACTTGTGTAGATACTATTAGTGTCGTTGTTGTCTCTACTTCGAAAGTTTTTTCAAGTGCCGGAACGCGCGGCCGTTTTAATTGCGCCAAACGGAAGGGGCTAGAAGAACGAGAGGAAACGCAAAAGCCTTGCCAACCGCCCTACATTATTAAAACTTGCCTCCCTGCTTGGGGCCTGCGCCACTTGCACCGCGACGTAATGAATTGTGCATCGAACGACGCGCCACGACATTTTGAATGCATTGCAAGTTTGTGTGTTTTGCAGAACCTTCTACAGGACATTTCCTTTTGTCGCGACAATTTTTTTTTATTTCATCTCTAACACTCAACCTGCTAATGGTTGAACTGATTTTCATGTTGACAGTTCCGTTCTGAAAAAATAAAACAACTATAATCCCATACAGGTTTCTATTATGGTTTCGTACTTCATAAGAAAAACAACGGAACCTTTATAAGCTCAGTTTGTTGTCCGTCCCTCCGGCGGTCAAGACCCTTTTTCTCAGGAATAAATAGAGGTATGAACACAAGGTATGAAGCTGAAATTAGTATCAAATACGAGTACTAAAGTCTACGGTCCTTTGAAGGTTTAAAAATTCAAATTTTGAAGTCAATGCAATAAAAAGATACGGCCATTTAAACTTGAAAATAGTTTTACTTGAAACTTGAAATTTGGCTCGAAGACAGATCTCATGCACAAGTAAAGGAATAAATCAGAAAATGATTACTTTCTAATTAATTAAACCAATAATTTTGTAAAGTGCCGATTTTTTAAGTCGAATTGAGACAGCTGATGCCGTCCAACCGCCACACCCTGGGCGACCATTTTTATCCTGCTTTGCGCCATTTTGGTTTACGTTCGATTAATAGGTCAGACTGTTATTGTACACTCTACCATACTACTACTGCGTACTATACGTACGCATAGTACGTACTGTATACCATATGCTGTTGTCAATTTAGTTACTTTAAATGCAATAACACAGAATGTTCGAATTTACACATTTACAATCGAAATTCAAAAATGTCTCTTTCTTTTTAAACGACGAAGTATCGTATTTTAAGTATTTTTATAAAGTACGACCACTAGTACTTGAAGGTCGGGAGTCGATTTGATGATGGAGCCGAAAGACAGTCGAGGGAACTCCTCAACGGTTTACAGCAATTACCTGGTGTTTGGACTTGATTCATTTCTATTGATGAGAACTTTGCACCCATATGGGTTATAAATACCATAACAGGTAGCTGATGATGGAGACAGTACACAGTTAAGGGAACTCCTCGACGATTTACAACAATTACCTGGTGTTTGAACTTAATTCATTTCTATTGATGAGAACTTTGCACCCACATGGGTTATAAGTACCATTACAGGTCTGATGATGGAGACCATAGACAGTCGAGGGAATTCCTCAACGATTTACAGCAGTTACCTTTTGTTGGGCTTACTTCATACGGTTCAATATGCCAAAATGTTTGAAGTTTGCACAAAAATAATACTTAATTAAAATTGAAGTTTTACATAGGAATACCACTACCTACTGGGCATGCTGATGAGTTTAAGACTGAATTTAAGTCGCGTGATCGCGGCGCTGTCTCATTTGGGTAGCGCGTTTAGAAGCCCCATTTATACTAAATACAAGTACGTTACAGATGTGTTTAACTAAAAATTGAAAAATAAAATAATTTCCAAAAAAAATTAAATTAAACCGACTTCAAAAACATAAAGTAAAAAGTTAAAAATAAAACTTTCACTTTAAAGAAAGGAGCATTAACAGGCGGCATATAGTTAATGAAGTCGGTGCCAACTCAAACTCTTTGAAAGGGTACTTACCAGGTAATAACAACTACAACAATGATTTACGTTTTTCAATTTATAATGAATCTGCTATTTATTTTTTTAAGTCGGTTTTTTTTAATTATCTTATTTTCTACTTTGAAGTCTTTAAGCGAAAAGTCAATGTATTTAATCAACTTTTTTCTAAAATTATTTTAAAATTAACAGCAGAAGGCGCGTCATAATGGCCGTTTTTTTGATACCAGGTACGTAAATTTCCCCAAACCGTCCAACTAAAATCAATGATTTTTTTCGAAATTTAAAATATGTAAGGAACAATATGATAGTTTTATAACTACGTGTATTGTACTTTTTACTAGCCACTATGTAGATCTTGCTTAAAATTAAATAATACCTTAATAATGCTTCGACCAATTTTGCAGTCTCAAGCAACGACTCTAACTAAACGTGAGCGATCTTAATTTTTTTCAACCCTTGTAGTTTGATACTAATCCATATTCAGTTTTCTTGTCTTTCAAATCTATCATTTTAGTTGCGAGCGTATTTTATTGTTAAGAAAGTGTTGAATTTTTCGTCACAAATTTGCTTACAACTTTCGTGTGTGGATTTGTGGTTGGGTGAAAGTAACATTTCAAATGGCAATGCCCCTTACGCCATAATATGCAACTGACCCATTATTATTACGTGATTATAACTTGGCTCAACTTGAAACATATGTTATTGATAAGTTCGCCTTTTTTGAAAATTGTTAGTAGGTTATTATATATTCAAGAAGGCGACGTTTTTGGGACATCATATTTATTTCGTTGCGTATATTGAATCTTTGATCTATATACTTTATTGCGATTTTAGAACTTACTTTTTTAAATGTTTATCAAACTTCGTTAAACAGGAAATCAAAACATGTCAATCATCTCGTTTCTCATCAGCTGTTCTCGAAGATGCCGCTTATCGCATCATGCTGCATCAACGACATCATCCGTCGGGGCCGGCTCTACTAAAGCCGTTAATGTACGTGACAATGGTAAAAAACCCGACGGCATAACCGTCGCTCCTTGGAAACAAGAGAGATCGCTGGTGTGGGACGCCATTGATACACTGACGGTGTCTCACATTTGAGCAACCTCAGCAATCACTGGCGTGGCAGCCGTCACTGCTGAATATCTTAAATAGCACAAATCTGCTGTCTTAGGAAGGTTTATTTGTACCGTCGAGGCGATGGGGCTGCGAAGGTCTAAGGTTTGTAGGTTTTTTCAAAAATTATCGACACGAAATGAACATGCGATTGGTTCAAGAACATGTTAAGAATACATTTATGTAGAACTAAAATATGCAATATTTTCAAATGTCTATGCGGAAGGTATTTGAAATTATGAACTAAAATTTTTTGTTTTATTTCAATATTTTAATATAAAGCTGGGTAAAGAAGCATCAAAAAGGACAGGTTAAAATGACATGTTTTCATAAAACATATTTTCACTTAAACAGGCTTTGTGCAAACATTAATTGTTTTGTTTGGGCCAGGAGAAGTATTCTTATTTTTTAAATTTTCCTACGTCTCTACTTTCCTACTATCACATTGCGAACATTTAAGCTATAAACTATATATGACAAGATCATAAATATTATCCTACAGACTAGTCGACAGCAAACCGCTTACTAGTATATAATATTAAAGTGCTGTGCTTAAACAAACTTTGTTTCGCCTTTAAAATGCAAACGCGAAATAAACATCGTTCGTGCTAGGCGCACGCCTTATTACAAACGGGTATCTTTACAAAGCCTCCGCCGTGCCTTATCGGAGTGGAGCTGAGCCTCGTAAGCCAGGTTGTTACCTTAGAACACATTGTAGCACATTATGCGCCGCCGCCGTCGCCCCGCCCGCTCTTACTCTTCTAATAAGAATATGTCGTCTTATGAATATTTTGCTTACCCTTGACGACGCTTGACGACATACTCGTCCTATCTTAAACTTCAGTGTAGTAGTCATTTAAGGCGGACCTACACGGTGGCTGATACTTAAACGTGTGCGTATCTTGATTGTTTATTTCTTGGGAGGTTAACAATGGTTTCCCTAAACGCTGACCACAATGACTCCAATCCACTCCTTCATACAGGAATTGGGCCATTTTTTTCAAGTTACGGATTAATTACGTAGATTAGTGTTCATTTTTATTTAAAAATATTTGTAATTGAATTAATATTGAATTGAATTTTTTTTAAAGTCAGGAATAATTAATTGATTTAGAAGTAAGAAAACCAATTATTTGAATTGAAGAAAGATTGTTATCGCTAATTTATACTTCTACATCAGTCAGTTGAATCAAAATACAAGAGTCTTTAAAATTAAGTACGTATATAATCAGCGCGTATAAGCTCATTTTCTCACGCTTGTATGAATATGAAACGCATGAAGTGGTGAATGTAGGTCCAACCTGATATGGAACTTAACTACTAACTCCAATCACGTTAATGGATATGTAAAAAATCTAGCCAATCAGAGTTAAGGGTATTCAATGTTACTAGAGCGACTCGCGTTTTTGCATAAACCCTAACTTTTTC
The DNA here is from genome assembly GCA_949709985.1 of Luffia ferchaultella. Classification (NCBI taxonomy): domain Eukaryota; kingdom Metazoa; phylum Arthropoda; class Insecta; order Lepidoptera; family Psychidae; genus Luffia; species Luffia ferchaultella. The sequence goes on along the minus strand of OX453240.1, from coordinate 11,497,944 downwards.
CAGGAAGATTGACAAATGTTTTCACAACTGTTTAATTATTCGTGTTTTTGCAAAATTCCTAGGGTTTTCGCAAAAATTCGAATTATCAAATCATCCTGAGACAGATATACGCGCAAGCAAAGACATTTGCTTGCATCGAAAAGGGCGTAAGCGCTTATTACGCGCATAGAATTACGCGTCGAAAGTAGGCCCAGTTTGTAAAAGCACTACTTGTTTAGAACAACAAATGTCTCTCATACATGTGCGAATACTCTCTACGCCACAAAGAATACTCCAAAAAGAAAAAAATATTTAATAAATTTATATTCTGGAGAACTATAAGAATAAGTTAAATACTCTAAATAAAACATTAAAACATAATTTCTAAACTTTTAATTTTTGAATCCAAAATTTTATATAATAGACAAAAGGTAATGAAGCAAACGCTAGAAATTCTCTAAATTACAGTGACATCCCACCAAAATCCATTCGCGTTATTTAGAGGTGGTTAACCTAAACCATCCAAAGATCCACAACAACATATAAATAAATAAAGTAAATATATTTTGAATCTATTTAAATATGATAGCAAAATTTCATAAAAATCAGTCTAGCCGTTTAGGAGGCGTTCAGTGAGTGACACATACCTACACGGACAGAAGAATATAAAGACATAAACTAAAAACAACCAGCGAAATATTATGTCTTTGAATGTTTAATCTTTCCATAAATACCGAATTAGCAATAATATCTGAATCAAATTAATCTTATTTAAGGTAAGATCAGAAACCGTAAAACCATATAATTAATTATACTTAATCATACTCTGTGAAGATAGTAAAACCGTACAGCAAAATGTATTTCGTTATCATAAGCCGGATGATACAGCGAAGCCGCCGTGGGACGTCCCGTGTACTTTGATGTATTAATCCGGTTCAAAAAGTGTGCGGTCATAATCTGGGACGTGACGGCAACAGTACGATTTGACTGCTCACAGAGATAACAGACCACGAAACGTCAATCGCAGAAGGGGTCGGCCCACGGATCAAACTCGAGGGTTGGATTATAAGGGTCTAATTCGCCGCTTGTAATTATTATGAGTACCGGCAACATTAATATTCAACCCCTTTGAGTTTACGCTGATATTACTTTTATTTAGTTACAAGTTACGTGTAGTTAATCGTGGGATGTTGGTTTTCATTCATGTTTACAGTACAGATTTTAATGTATTTATTTGAGGTATATGCCCACCGTTTTTATACATTGCGTTCGCCTTAACCCACACGTCACTTCAATTGAATACATCACAGATTACTATAGATTAATATAGATGTGACACTTCGTGGTATCAAAAATTAGTTCACGTTGACGGCACTTCGCCAGTGTGCTGGTGAGCTGCCATTGGTCGTGGTCGGACCAATAGCAGCTCACCTGTAGTGTCGTTCTACGTTTGTCGACGTGACGTCTATCGATATCGACAATCAATATAATAGTGCAGTATAGTCGATAGTATTATTAAAATATTTATATATATATTTATTTAAATGAAACCCAAATAATTATTAATAAGATTTATTGCTTAATAAAAACCACTAAGATCAAATGAAGTACATGGTTTGGTGTATAATATTTTTTTCATTAAGTATCGTATTAATTTATTTATGAAAATATTTGCGGTTCCATGAAATTTTCGTTTTTTACACGAATAAATTTTTTTTACAACATATCTTTTTGTCATTGATAATCTTCTGGAGTCACATAAACACATCTAATTTACGTACTGTAGTATTTTTTTGCATTTCATTTCTAAAATCTGTCTCTCTGTATGAAATAAATTAAGATTCGTTTTACTCAGATAATATATGTTCATATAACGTCAGAAGACAATCATGACCAAAACGAAATATTTCTCCCAAATCAATCAAATACGTGAGCAAAACGTCAAGTCAATTATTAGACAGACCATACATTTCAATGTTTTAAACATTTTGTTAAATTACACATAGGATGTGATTATTTCAGAATCTTTATTTTCTTTTCCAGCACAAATACATGTGGGTTACACAACATTCTACTTCACAGCATATCGAATATTTCAAAAGATCAACTGGTGTATATTTGATCTAAAGCTTAAATTTTGTTGCTCACATTTTTGTTGTCATGATACGGCATGTCTATGAATATCCATACACGGAAATTGATTTCTTAAAATCACAAATATTTTCTTTGAAAACGATAGTTTCTAATAACAGATTAATTATTATGAAGAGTAGATTTATTATTTATATTATTGTATTTCTAACACAAAAGATATAGATTCTAATTAATGTATGTTCTACTTGTATGTCTGATATTAACAAAAAAGAAACAACAATTGTTTCTTTTTCTTACCTTAGTACTACTGTTGAAAAAATATTTGAGAAAAAAGTTCAATATACTTAGTGTAATGCTGGCTGCTGAGATTCACAGCCAAGCGCTACAATTAAAATACATAATTTGAATGTCATACTAAATTTAAATTGTATGTGTTTTTGACAAAACATGCTTGGGTGCTCGTTATTAACGTAAATAATCCAAGAGTTTGAAGGTGGCTCGTGTGAGCACAGCTAGAGATGCTTTTTGAATGTACAAGAAGAATAAATAAACAAAGTACATGAGAAGTCCATCGTCTTTTCTTTTCATTTTATCAACTGAGCAGTAATATTATGATCCTACCCCAAGATGGTGAATAACAATATAAGTCTGATTCCACTCTCAGTTATCAAAGTCAGATAACCAAAATATAACCTTCTACGATCAGGTTCGTGTTGATCCTTTTAGCAATGTTTTTCACATGACACGGGTCGACAGAAGTCGATGTTTCTGTATAGTTATTGATGGGTTAGTTATTTGTAGTTGATAAAAGTTTTCGGTGGTTATAACGCAGCCACGAGTAGGTACAGCATCTTATAACCCGAGACGCCATATTCCTGTGTTCCTGCTATAGGATATGCACCTATAGATTAGAACAGCTGAACTGTATTACACGAGTTGATTGGTAATCTTTGAAATTAACTTTTGTTAACAATATAAATCGCAATGGAATGAAATCACAAAAACAATCGTACTTACACGTACCCACACGGTACCTAACTAATCCATACTAATATTATAAAGCTAAAGAGTATGTTTGTTTGTTTGTTTGTTCGTTTGTTTGAACGCGCTGATCTCTGGAACTATAAGTCGGATTTGAAAAATTCTTTTTGTATTTAATAGCCCAAAACTTCGGTGCCAAAACTTGTGAAAACTTGCCGGTACCGCAAAGGTCACAGGGTCACAGATTACGGATTAAGCATATTCAGTGTTCAAACATGAACCACAGAGGAACAAACCTTCTCTCTTCCCTCTCTCGGCGTCAACAGGAACTGTTAGTGTCCAGAGCGTGAAATATATTGCATCTTTTCTATGGTGAACAGTATTTGATAGTGTATATGTACATGCGTAGGTTTAATATAACACCAAGCTGTGACTTAGCTTGTACCTACTACACTAATGTCGAACAGATTGCCACAGTGATTACAAACCCTAACTACAGAACCAAAGATAACGGGTTCGGTTTCAGTCCTAGGCAAATATTTGTGTGTATGAACATGTCTGTTTGTCCTGTGTCTGGGTGTAAAATATTACTTACCTACTATCTTTCGCACGTCAGAACACCATACTCAAAAATTTGATTTTTAGTTTCCAATTCAGAAACGTTTATTACATCCAGTTTAGAATACGTTTTGCTCCTATCCTTTTATGGTGACATTTAAGTGGTGAGTTCGAATCCCGAAAAAGCAAAGAATTTCATAATTGAATCATACTTTTTTTTTCATTGAATTTTTAGCGTAGTGAGGAATCGAAAAGCACGAAAAACAAAATAATTTTCTCTCATTTAACACATACGACTTTTCACCTCACTATCGAGAAAATACTATAGATATACGAAAAATTAATAACTTAATTAAACAACACATTAATTTTACTGGGTACATTTATTGTTACTAAGTGTTCAAATTTAAATTGAACAATAATTGAATTGAATTGAATAAATAATTGATAGGGTTTCAAATCTTTTAACTATAATGGCGTCAAATAATAATTTTTCATTAGATTCACTCATGAATAAAAATTTTTAGACCCTCACCGCAATAAACAAAGAACATTTTTGATGCAACAGAAGGATTTGTTTCATTTCGAAGATAAAAAATATTAAAAAAAAAACAAGGAGGGTTTTTCGAGTACTAATTATGTCAAAGATAACCCGCGGTCGGAAACTGGTTGGAAATACACATAATTATTTACATCCCTAAACAAATAAACCGTTGCTTAAGTATTTGGCAAAGTATTGTGAACATCATTTTGTGGTATTAATCTCATTTCGCTAACACCGCTACATCCATGAAATACGCCGCAGCCGCAGAGCTTCCCGGCAAATAGGATATGAGGCTAATTAACACGAGCTGTGTGCCCCTGGAAAACTAATTTCATAATAATATTCATGGTACAATAACGGAGCTTATAAGTTTTACATCAATGGTGGTGTAATAATGTGTAATTGAGCTATAATTCATATTAAAATTTACAATACAAATACTGATAGATTTAATAATATATTTATTGCGTAACTTTGTTGTGACATTATAATTTAAATACATTATTATTAAAATTGGGTTTGTAAATATTTTTTAAGCAATATTTAAATATTTTTTAAATACATTATACTATTTTATATTACTGATTTAAATATTTTTGTTTTGCAAACGGTAGTTAAATTTAATAGGTTTGGTAGCTGTGATGATAATGATGACATCACAAATTAAACTTTATTTTCTGTTTGAATAAAAGAATACTTAGAGAAAAAATAAAATTTATTTGACATTACCCGTTTGCGTCGCTTGCTTTGTCTGTGGTTTGTCGTTCGTACATCTTTCTTTGAATCTTTGTAATTAATAATTATAATAATATGTTAGCGATGTTTCGATGTGACTCAGTAAGTGCAACGCTATCAAGATGTCACATCCCCAAGATTGAACGAAGATGAATCATATTGATGCGGACTGGAAGAAGTGTTAACCATTGTAACGCATTTGTAATGTGAATTTGTTTCTTATAAATATTATTAATAGCATCAAAGAATATACCGTCTAATAAATAATAATGATTGTTATAAAATTATTTAGAAATTAATTTAAAATTAGTAAACATAATTAAAAAAAATCTATGTTAGTAACAAAAATACAAAGGAAATGTTTACATGTATAGATAGATAGACCCACGTGTTATGATGACAACAAAAAAGGGGTCAAGTTTGATATGCTTGAGTCTGTTTGACTACATTATTAAGCTCACACTCCCGCTACACCATACTAAACATGTACTAACCGTCTCCGTTTAGTTTGCGTGAATTATGACCGAACAGTTAGGTTTTTAACACTCAATCTAGAAATGTATATAATCAAAGAATAAAACAAACAAAAAAATAAATTATAAATAAAAAAAAATATTAATTTACCAGAATGTGCTGCCTATCCAGTGCTTTACGAAGCAACTCTCAGCATGACCGAAAGGAGTGTGTTGGCACAGACGCGTACTGTGTACTGCATGGACGCACATTGCTTCCGAATGATAGCGTGGAACACGCTCATGTGTGCCTTCGCGAACATGCTCGAGGCTCTACAAGCGCAGGGCAGTCCCAACAGCATTGTCACGTCATCACTGGTTAAACTTCAAAAAATTATTAAAAATTTACTACTGCCCTAAAAACAAAAACGTGATGTCATGATAGCCCAAAGCGCAACGAACCTGTCTCAAATTTATAAGGCCCCATAGCGCCATGGTTCGAATCCGGGCGTGTACCAATGAGCTTTTCTGGCTTAAGTACATAACTATCACTGACTCCGTGCTTCGAAGAGCACGTTAAGCAGTCGGTCCCGGACGCTGTTATTAGATGGCGGTCGTTACACTTCCCAACCCGCAGTGGAGCAGCGTGGTGGATTTAAGCTCCAAGCCCCTCTTCACCCTGGGGGAGGCCTAAGCCGAGGGGCTTAGGCATCAGCCAATTTTTACCCCACAGCAGGCAGTAGGGTAAAAATTGGCTGATGAAATGAAGTGAAAGAAAACAAAAATATTGAAATATGCATAGTATTTTACAGTATAACTATTAAATGAATATGTTAATATTATAAAAAAAAGGTTTAAATACGGTACCGAATCCCGAAAAATCTACTTCTTAAATGTAAATAAAATATTTAGAACTGATTTCAACATTTACATTTTTCTTTCCAAGTAAACTGAACTTTTACTATTCATTTGGCATCAAAACATGAAATGAATGAATGAGCTTGTTAACGTTAACTGGTAAGATATTATTCAAATGGGGCGAAAGATTTTATTTTGGGAAAAATTATTTCGGCAAATTTTATTCGCGTCGCTAACGAATTGTTTGCGTTTACTCCTCAAACTTTCTGTGTACAGAGACCGGAAAAAATTGAATTTTCACCTTTATATCAGGAAATCAGCGATAAAATAAACAACGAGGAAAATTTCGTACGTTATATATTTGAAAGTAAGTAAACAACTTAAGTGTAAAAAGTTTTATTCTATTATTTTCATCTAACATATCTGAGAAAATATGGTACAAAACAGGCATACTTGTTTTTGCATTTATTGGCATTGCATGCGTTCTTAGTAATTATTAGACATTGTGCTCAGTTTCCGTAGGATTTAATTTATATAGTATAATCTAAGGGTTAATTATCAATAAAACTGCAAAAAAGAAACGGTTGCGTCTGTTTAGTTGTTTTTTTTATAATTTATTAAATTTTTTCGCATTTTTGACACGCAACACTTCCACCAGCCCATGATGCCTCACTGTAAGGGCTTAGGCCTGCCCCAGGGCGAAGAGGATTGGAGCGTGATCCACCATGCTGCTCCAGTGCGGGTTGGTAATTTCTAACGACTGCCATCTTTTGATGGCAACCGAAACCGACAGCTTAACGTGCTCTCCGAGGCACGAACTCAGTAATAGCTATGTAGATAAGTCGGAAAAAACACATTGGTACACGTCCGGATTCGAAACACGGTCGCACGGTCTTCTAAACCAGAAAAAGGTTCGCTGTGCTTGGGCTACCACGACACCCCTTTAGAGGCTCCGCCTATAGTTTGGGACCAGATGGCCGTGTGTTAATTAGATATCCAAGGTATTAATATTATAATTAATTAATTACGTGTTGTTTAATCAATTATAATTTTAAAACCCATTAAAATCTGGGATATCTAATTAACACACGGCCATCTAGCCCCAAACTAATAGACTGGGTCACTAAATGGGCACTAGACAACTGATATACATTCTTAGATACATTTTTTATAATACAGACTTATATAAATATTTCACACCAGGACACGGAACACATGTACATTTTAATGCACACAAATATTTTTTACGGGCGGGAATTGAAGCCGGAACCTTACAACTTTTAAATTAATATGATTTTATCAGATATTTGTTTTCCATCAATTAAAATAAAATCATAAATAAATACTTCGTTTATTGATTAGGTTTTGTGTCCCCCAAAATTAAAAACCTATAAATTAAAAAAAATCGTTTATAGCTTAGGTTTTATTGTAAAATATAAGTGAAGGACTATAACGTTTTTTTTTTCGAAATTTAAAGTCGAATGTAAGGGGGGGGGGGGTGCTTTATTTTTTTAAACCATAAATTATAAAAGAAATACATTAGTATATCTCATAATAGGCACACATTCATTAGATATGTCACACCATGCATTTCTAACGAGCCCCCAAAATGGAAATTGGGGCACCGAACTCCATATATTAGGGCCAAGAGAAAGTCTGCTCCTATTTTGTTTATATGAAGTTGTTACCCAATCTTTTTGGTTGTACTTTCTGCTTGTAACTAAATGAGTTGACAAAGGTTCATAAAATGGACGCTTGCTATCTGGGGGGGTTGGCTGGTTAGAATACCATTACAAAGGTGACTTTAAAAACAGGCTATTTGGTATTATGATTATTGCAGCTTATCTGGAATTCAGTTTACGTCCGTTGGACATGCCAATCAAACAAGAGCCCCAACACCACAATGACGACACAAAGTATAACCCAGACGACGCAAACGGCGACCACTATGACTACTAAACACTCTTTGCGTTTGTTTAGTCGTAATTATACTCGTATCGATCCTATAGCATAAGAACACCCGTCGAATTACATAACGAATTTGTATTACATTACTGATTTCTTCCCGCTATTATTCAATTGTTTTGGTCCATAAAAATAGATAAAAATGAGTGAATCTAACAAAAAAATTCTATATATTTTAAAATTTTATTACAAGAAGGAAAAATACATCACAAGCTGCAAAAAAATGTGCCGTTCGTTAATCTAAAGTTGTGTTAATCGTTTTTAATCAAAAAAATTTAATTTCGATGATAGATTTTGCTCTGATCGTAATGATACAGATAAAGTTGATGTCATTTATGAAAAAAAGGAGCAAAAGTCGCCATATCATCACTTGTAACATCGCTGAAGAACTGGGAATCGAACATAAAACAATTTTGACAACGGTTGATAAGATCTTGCATTATCGTGAAGCAATAATTGAAAACGTCGGTTGACCACTACTGCCAGTTTAACCATTAATGTCTGAAGTTCTTGACTATAAACCTCAGTTGTTATTGATTCACTAGATCTGAGAAAGCTATAATGATAACACCACGGACTGGTCTAAAAACAATCACCATCACTTTTTACAAGTAACTTTATTTTTAGGAGAATATTTTGGTACTTGACCTGGTTTCAGCCATTTATTTTTATTTATTTCTCATAACTAATTGAATTGTCGATAACAATTTTGTTGTAACACGTTACGATTCACTACAAAATCTCTTCATTTCTGAGTAGATTAATAAATGCACGGCAAGCTTCGATACATGCACTTTTATGCAGCTCAATCAATTCATGTGGTACCTACTCTTTCTTCTAGGTTATACTTTTATTAATATAGCGCTGTCAAGGCTTGCAATACTGGGTAATTGACTTTTGAGGCTGGCTTTCATATTAGTTCACTTCGCAAGTCTAACTTTCCACTCCAAAAGCTACTAAAACCAAAGGAGCACGACATGTTCATTTGTCATGTTTCCTCCAAACACAGCAATTATGTTACGACTTGTATCTGTTGCATTAATGCCACAATTGAACTCGTATTCAATTCATATGCGAATTTTCGATGTGTCTATGCTTGAGTGCAAACGCGACTGTCGACAATTAAAAAGGAAGTATCAATTTTTTTTAATTATTTTCGAATTTCATACACAGTGGCTTGTATCTGAACAAAGTTTTACTGTAAATTAAAAGCACTTTTCTTTCTTTGTTTTCATTCAAATTGGCCAACTTCATTTTTCAACATGTATTACGTCATGTTTATAATATTGCAGAGGTCGATTATTTCCTGACACTTCATCTTTTCATGTATCTTATGAAATGAAAATGAAAAGCCTCAACTAGCATTTTTTATAATAACGACAATTTATGTTTGCTATATATATACGGGAGGTCCATGGCTACTCGGTAAGCCGGTATTGGAAAGGGGCCGCTCCAATTCCTTGCCATCAGATATGTTGAAGCGCATTAAGTAATTATATACGGTAAATATTGTCAAATATGTCAAAGAAAATGATATTGAACTTCAAAGTTGCTTGTGACTTATTGTCTTGTAATTTTTGAGTTTGAGTTACCAAAAACGACTGTTAAACACATCAGAGTAGGGCTTAGTGACCATGCCAGCATAAACTTGATTCGAGCCTGTAGTGTAAATAAATTTAAGCTACCCTTAAACTGACTTGGGCTATATGTACTCGTATCACAGCATAATCATATGTATGATATAGATATGTGAACAACACATTGACAATGCATGTGCCGTCTGTCACATTCATTAGTAGCGTTTTCGATATGTATCCCATACGTCATATCAATAAGCCGAAACTCAATAACGAAATTCCGTTTCTAACAACAGAAATAGCTTAAGTTCACATAAAGTAGCATTCAAATGAGCAGCAGGTGAAACTGCCGCGCCGTGGCGGAAATCAAGGCGTAGTTAGTGAACTAAGTTCTAAATACACAGAGCGAGTTAAGGGGTGACGCCGGAATGCTCAGTTTAAGACAAAGGTATTAGGCAGACAACACAAAGCTATTCCGAACCGACTCGAATCCGAGGATCGCGGCCAGGGTTTACATTTCGGTATTTCCGTCTTCGTCTCTTCTCTTCAAAGCAACACCACAAATATATATTTTATAGAACACCGTTTGAACTCGTAGTCATCGGTTTTAGGATGCAGAATGGCTTTACTGGACAGTCTTGTGTATTCGTTAGTTATTAAACAAAAAACTGAAGTTCTCTAACATTTTTCTCAGCTTAGGGCTACACAAGACAAGCTTGATTCTTTGAAAGATATGTGAGAAAATACGTTATTGACAACGGACCGACTGATTTTATATATATTTAATCGGCAATTTACTACCATACCCATATTGCACAAATATTTAAAAAAATATTATGCGCCTTTTGTTTTCTGATTCGCTGACGCCGCCGTATTTAAATATTTTATGACTTATATCACTCCCACAATTAAGACTAATCTAACGACACCTCATTATGATTATGTTAACATCAACCAAGCCGCTTACATACCCAGAGGCGGCAACGGATTGACTAAACTATCGTTAGGATGGCTGATTTAGTATTAATAGCTTGTAGATCACTTATGTGAACAGAATGAAGTCGATCTGCCTGCATGACCTTGGTGCATTTGGTATATACAGCCGTTGAAACACGTGTAGTTTAGTAAACTAAACAATCATTTGGATAGCTAATTCGAGCGAGGATAATATGATACTATGCACAGTAGCTATACGCACAGTATAAAAACTGACATGTTTCGTTGGTGTGTTTAGTAGATATAACCGTTTAAAGGCATGTTAATTTCCTTACAATTACCGTTGCATGAAAACAAACAGACTAGCCGATTGGTCGAGTGTTTAGAGACCCTAACTGCACAACCAAAGATCGCGGGTTCGATTTGTGTGTCATTAACATATTAATTATTATAAAGAATATTTAAGTATGTATCAGTTGTCTATTAACTAATATTTACTTAATTTGGGACTATGGCGCTGTGTGGGATCTTTCGTGTATTTTTGTTAATTAAGTGAACCTATTACCTAGTACTTACCTAATTTGATATGAGTTTATCACATGATCCACTTAAGGAAAGTTTTTTTTAATTTTCTTATGTTGGTTAAGGTTGAAATTTCTGAAATCCTAAATTTCATTCACAGCATTTTCAGCGATAAGGGGGAGGGAGATGGTCACATTTTGTATATTTTTTTACTATGTGTTAAACTATGAATTCTAAAATAATTACAAATACGTTGTTTGCATTGTTCATAATAAGCTTTTTCTTTTGATATTGACATATACTCTGCACGATGCTCTGGAGAAAAGTTTTTTTTTCTCATTGGCCCCCAAAGTAAAATTTCGTCTACTAATTAAACTATACTTTGATCTGGCCTTCATTTTAAACTTTTTTCGATCAGTTGATTCGAAGAAAATAGGATGCGACAGAGAGAGAGACACACAGATTTCAGAGTAATCTTATAGGGGTTCTTTTTTATGTCGAAAGTACAAACCCTAAAAATAACCATAAGTACCTCAAAATGGGATCTGAAATTTTCTGATTATATGCTCGTCCATAGTTAACTTTGTTTGCAAAATTGTACCATGCAAATCATGAGCGTAGACAAAGCTGGAACTTTGTATTATGAAAAAATATTTATATCTGTTACTCACTAAGGAATGTGTTATTAAAAGTGTATCGAATATATTAAATATCACAATAATTTATTTGAATGAATGAATATTAAAACATCTTTACAATAATAATTCAGGAATGTTAAACGAATTTATTCACAAAGCTTATCAAAATTTTGAGTAAGAGGAGCCACTTTCGTTTATTTCAAATAAAATATAGAAAAACTTATTTATATTATCGCTAGTTACAGTAAATTATAACATAAGAGCTCATGTTAACCGTTCTAAAATTATAAGAAATATTTCAGTATATCTGAATAGACTCCAATAAATACGAAAATAGCGAAATAAGTTAAGCAAAATATTAATCAAGTAACATCGTGACTTAAGTCTCCAAAAGTTGATACAAATATCACAATAGACACATTTAAGAGCGAGCAAACTAAATCATAACCAATACGTAATAACAACCAGTTCGTTAACTCGATTCAAGTTTTAATTCAGGTAAATTTGAATAATCTAATTATAATAAAAAAAAAAACAAATATGCTATTCAATCGAATCCAACATCTCCAATTCGGATTTATAAAATCAGTACGTTCAAAATAATCAATACGTAATTTAAATCACGTAACAAATATAAATACGTAAAACGTTTGATCTTGTCTAACATTACACGCGCAACGAACCACGCTCGGGTTTTTCGGAGATTGTTGAACAGCATCGTCTCGGCTACTCGGGCGAAACAGCGCACCTAGCGTAATAAATCGAGGTTATTGACCTCGTATTTTTGTTTTCATTTCGACAAATATAGTAAATCGCGTACTCAATTATAATATATTTCTCCATCCATCCATCCATCAATTCAAGAGACGTTCCACAATATTTTAATATACCTATCAGGCACAAAAAAAAACTCTTAGAAAAAAATTGTTTATCCTACTTTTCCTCTTTGCCTCTCTTTATAATACACAGAAGAACCGTAGAACGTTAAAAACGTAGTTACAAGTTGTATTAGCAAGACATCGTAACATAATCCATTTCGTAAAGCTTTGATACAGATTCAAAACAGGTATCAAGAAACCGTTATTAGCGTTACAATTGAACGGCTGAAATGTTAGAAGGGCATATTTTATGAAGTCGTGAATTGTATAATAAAGCCATAAGCCGGCCTACCGTCCATTTGTTACCTGTCCCCGAACACATTGTTTCAGAGAATCTAATCAAGCGAGCATGAAACACAATAGGGCCATTTCAATATCTGTTAATTAAAATCAATCCCCGCTTTGTTCAGTCTATTTTCAGGTAATATATGATTGTTGGAATCTGTTTGTAGGATTTTCAGTAAAAAAGAACGAATTATTAATTAATTTTAAAATCCGTATGCGATTGCTTTTGTTGGAATGTTTACGATGTATCATATAAATATATATCTATTTTATTACAAAACTGTAACGAAGTAATGCCTGTACTAGGAAAATACCGTTGGAAAATCTATTGTAATTGACTATTGATTGATTCATCTCTGAACCCACTATACATAATTTAAATGTTTGTGCTTGTTTGTTTGAATCACAGAAGAATGAAATTGGCAACAGCGTCCATTACAGCCGAGACAGAGCATTTAAGTTGATTCAGCAAACCTTGAACGTAAGTCAGCCAAATAGTTGACGACGACTGTCCCCGGATTCGTTCGCTCACGTTACACCCATATTTCAAACAGGCACTGTACACTGTGATACTTTAATTTTGTTACTCTAAGGTTTAAATGCTTATATAACTCAAGGATCAGTACACCGATTTTGATGAACTTCCTCATTCAAACATATGAAATCAACGTTTAAGGGTAGATATTATCACTAAACAGTTGATTTAAAAGCAGAATAGTAATAAATATCCCACACATACGAAATCGAATTAATCTATTCGAGAGCTGTGTACGAATATATTTTTTTCAATTTTGCTTCAAGAGAAACATTTGGTTTGCCTTGAGACCAAACAACAGTGTTTAGAATTCTCGTCCTCATTGGTTGTTGATTAGAGCGAAATTCAAAAACTTTTGAAGTAAATTATACGTATCTTTTAGTAAAAAAATAGCTTAAGTGCCAAACTTATAGCCAACTTTCTTCGTGGTCTAACGTTCCCGTGGGAAAAAAGGCCTATGAAAAACGTAAAAAATGTTACCAGAAATACACAAGCGAAACTGCGGAATGTAACAGAGAACAGAAAAGGACGCAAGTTTATGAAAAAGTAGAATTGAACAAGTTATATAGAAAAACAAATTGGCACTTTCTTTATAACTTGTTTACATAGTATAGTACATACTAACATACATTATATACTAACAATTCCGTGGTTTTGCTCGCGTGGCGCTTGTAATTTGTTTCTAGTGAAGCGTCATGAAGCAAGTGGCATGGTTAATATGTACTATATAATACAAGGTAAGTCAGAATGTTATGCAGGTTTTCAAAAATTTATTATGTGAAATATAATGAACATATAATATTGTGAGATATACTGTGTGAAAGGAAAACTCTCAGAGTTTAGTTTAGTGTAGTTTTAAAAAAAAAACACATTACAGGTGTTCTATGTGAGCGCCTTTTGTCACACGACAGACATCAAGCCGATATTCAATCTCTTCACTAGTCGACGGACAGCCAGTTGATTTTCGTTTACAGATGCCGCCTGCATCCCCAAATTGTGTGTACCACTTACGAATGGACCTCCCATCTGGCGGGTCTCTCTGATATTTGGTACGAATATGTCGTTGAACAGTAATCACGGAGTTGTTAACATGGTAATCAAGCACACAGAACGACTTCTGCTTGCCAGTCAGCGCCATTTTCTTTAACTGCTCTCCTGCTGACATCTTGCGGGCGAACGAGGAATCAGTTTCAGGAAACTAAACTTTGAGAGTTTACCTTTCACACAGTGTATCTCACAATATTATATGTTCATTATATTTCACATAATAAATTTTTGAAAACCTGCATAACATTCTGACTTACCCTGTATTTGCTGTCATGTTCTGAATGTCTAAAAGGACCTTGTTTCTATACCTCTAGGAAAATAACTGAAAACCAAATACAAAACAGATAGAAAGTCAGGTCAAAATCGAAACGAAAATGTAGACATCGTCTTTCTGAAACTTCGAAAACAAACTTCCGTTCTGTCGAGGAGCGAAGAATTCTCGCTTCCGGTCAGTATCCTTCTGAAGAGTGAATACGAAAAATGAACTAAGTGATCACGAAGTAAAAAATAAGTGAATAAAGTGCATAAAAATACTTGTAGGTGAAAACCGTAGGTGTAACGTGATTGATATTAGTTAATTGATAGAGATTTAGAATAAATTTCATTATGTAATATAAAATATTTTTTTAGTAGGAAACTTAACAATGTATTAGTTTTTCTTTTAAAATATCTGTTAATTGCACAGAGTAAATTTATTTGACTGCAGCGTTTGGTTTTAATCTATACTAACACTAACATTGTAATGTGTACGTTATAATTATTAGTATAATAATAATAATAATAATACATGGGACTTTCCACACAGCGTCATCTAGTCCCAAAGTAAGCAAGTATTATGCTTGTGTTATGGGTTACTAGACAACTGATATACATACTTAAATATTCTTTTTATAATATATACATAATTAATTTTTTTTTTTTCGAAGACACCACAAACATATAACAACCAAGACCCGGTACCAGTATCAACATTCATCATATAAATACTGACCCGACCTGGGATTCGAACCCGGGACCTCCAGCTTCGTAGGCAGGGTCGCTACCCACTAGGCTAAGCGGTCGTCAATAGTAGTATAAAGCTGAAGAGTTTGTTTGTTTGTGTGTTTGTTTGAACGCGCAAATCTCAAGAACTACTGGTTCGAATTGAATTTTTTTTTTGTGTTGAATAATCCATTCATCGAGGAAAGTTATAAGCTATTATTACATCAGCTACGACTAATAGGAGCGGAGCATTAATGAAAAATGTTGCAAAAACTGGAAAAATTATTCCTTTTGAGAGCTTCCGTCACGCGCGCTGCGTAAACGGTTGATGTTAAGCAAAAATCATGTATCACGGAATTGTTTCCCTTTAAAAGTTCTAACCAAAAGTCCGGGACAGCATATGTGTATCTTTTAAGGTTGACTTACAATAACCTTTTTTATGAAAATCAAATTTGATGCGCCAGAGAATTTCTTTGATTGGATGATGACGATGATACCATAGTGTAATAATACTATATGGTTGGACTAGCGACCCACCACGACTTCGCACGGGTGTAATGTACTAACGCGTGGAACAGGAAGAGGAACGATTCCGTATTTCACCCGGGCGAAGCCGGGTACGACCACTAGTAGAGTCATAAATGTCAGTTCACAGTATCGTAGTTACATTTCGCAATTTCGGGGAGTTGAAACCGGCGCGCGGGTTATTTCTCGGGGGTGAAGAGCGGCGCGCGGAGACCTTGCGCACTGCAACTAGGACTAAAACTCGCCATCTCACACCAGCTAGCTATAGTATGAGTGGTTAGACGGTAAACGCAGAAGAGGGCTTCTAGGTAATTCGTAATTTTATGATTAATTATATACAGTGATAAGGTCGAATGGGGTTTTCTTAATTTGAGTTCTACTTTTCTCAATTCAGTATCCAATTTGATTACACTGCAATGTTACGAAAGCAAAGAAGAAGAAAATGGAATTTCAATTTCATAATTGGACAACAAAATAGATAAGCATGAAGAATAACTTTTGACGTTACATAACGAAAAACTTGAGGGATTAATCATTATTCCGGAAATCCAATTGACATCGGAACGAATCTTATTAACGCTCACATCAATCATCAAGTTTTCCTGACTTCTATGTTATTTTCAGAGATAAAAAAAAAATATTCAATACTTTTGCGAATAAATTACGTAGCACTCACAAAGACGATATAACAAGCTCTGACCTTCTAGCTCTAACGTTAAAATAAGCAACAGGTGTAAAAGTAGAATTGTGCGATACTATGTATACAAGGAGCAGAACAAATAAAAAAAACATATCACAGATCTCGCGCTCTACGCAACTACCAAACGGCATTGAAAATGGCTTTAGAATATTGTTACGGGCTATCGGTCCGGATATATGGGATGCACTAAAACACTGATTTAACTGAACTTTATTTTATTATGAAATAAAATCCCAAACTGGTGTGATAACAATTCACACAGAACACAAATTACACCGTTGTCGCACTTTATGCTCTGCAGTTAGTCGCACTTGACTTATTAGTAAATGGACTGTCCGACATCGCGTCGTCATCTTTTTTATACCCTCAGAATCCTTCCACCAAATTGTATCTTGGGAGTCTTTGGTAACCAAAATGCATCTCAATTTTTAAATCATCGAGCGCGCAATCTTTTTGTCTAAAAAACCGCCTTCAAAATTATTTATAAATTCACGGAATTAATTTTTTATCTCGATGTTTCTGTATTGAACCGATGTAGCCGTGTGAACTTTTCGAGTACATTCTATATCACATCGACGTGCTTCTTTCTATACATAGACGTCACAATATTAAAAAAAATCCTGAGTGCTTACTTATGACAAGCGTTAGAAGCTGTAAGCTTCTTTGACTTGAATGAAAAACTAACGTTTGCATAAAAGTTTGAAAATAAAATCCGGGGTTGCGTACCTCAAAAGAAAAAATGGAACCATAATAAAATCACCTATGGTTTAAGGTACAAATTTATGCCATTAAACAAAAATTTAATTACAGTTTTACTACATAACTTAATTTATAATAATAAAATTGAAGTATTAATAATAGAAGTTTAAATATTAAATTGAAGTTTTTCAATTTGAGACTTTTTTCAAATATAAGCCACTGTGTTCCAAATTAAAAATAAATAAAACTATTCGATATTAATTGTGTTCACAGACCATATAAATTGTGTTTCAATTGTTTCTACGGTCACATCTGTACTCAAATATGGACACGTGGTATGTAGTTTTTGAATACGAATTCCGTCATTGCACTAATTGAGCAGAATATACAGTCAGTAACATATCAATGTTGTGTTTTTAGAAAAAGTTATTTTATTAATGTTTCTCTTCTGTCTGTCTATTCGTATGTCACAAACATTTCACTCGCAGAATATTAGTGATATTAGGCTGTTTGGCATATGTAATTGTGTATATTAGTAACAGCTGCACTGATGTGTGTAATAATATCTTGAAATAGTTATTAATGCAACAAGAGAGTAAAGTTTGTTTTTATTGCGAGAGAAGAAAAGAGTAGGGTACTATGATTGGATCACAAGCGTAGCGATTAATTTCCCTGGAATCCAAAATCCTTGGATGAAATCCTTAAAATATTGTTACGAACGGACAGAGTAATGACCGCCATCTAGCGTCAACTAGTAAAACCACTTTGTAGAAGGGTTCACAATAAGGACACATGAAACCCCTACTCAATACTAGATGGCGTTGGAGGAAAGAACCGCGGGGCTTTCTGGAACTATTTAGTGATTCCTGGAATGTTCTCGAGTTCCTTACGACTCATATAAATAGCCGCAGGAGCGTGAGCGATCTCAGTTCAATTTTTGGGCTACTTTCGAAGCGACTACCAGCGAAACTAGTGATACAAGTGAAACCTACGACCTAATACATAGTGAGTGCTTAGTGTTTGGACTTAGTGCTTAGTGTTTGGACTTAGTGCTTAGTGTTTGGACTTAGTGCTTAGTGTTTGGACTTAGTGCTTTGAATTGGACCTAGTGTTAGTGAATAAAGTCTTAAAAAAGAGTCAGCAGGTCTTTCTCTCCGAATACTCGAACCCTAACACGTAACAATATTTAAACTTGAAGGAAAAAAGCAGCGATTACGAAAATTTTCGTACAGAAAAAAGTGCTAGGCTAGGTGTCCTTGTATATATGTACAAATAAATTATGATTTTTCCGTCAAGCACTCAGACAATATACAGGGTGTTTGTATATAGTCTCTATTATATGTTTGTATATAACTTATCTCTATGAAAAGTCTTACCTTTTTTTTTAAACCTTATTTTTGTGTTTTTTCATCAATACCCCGACTTATCGCACATTACTTAAATTATCTCATGAATTGAACATACTGTACTTCTCCAGTTATATTTATTCATTTCTCTAATTACTAATCTAATATTTAAATACACAGTTGGTTCCGTGTCTGTCTCCGTGACAACACTGACAACGGTCAAAGTTGTGTAATGTCGAATCAATAAAATAAAACAAAACATTTAAAAAATTTAATTAAAATCAATAAAGTTCTTTTATTTGTTCAACCTATGTCAAAAATGTATCACTTGTGCATGTTTGAGATCTGTTTTTAATAGTAAAACAAAAACATACTAATTTAAGGTAAGGAACTCGCACCCACTCGCGCGGCGAAATCGTCGCTCGCGCTTCATTTGGCAATAGTACTCGCTCGAACTAGTTTGTCCGTAATTTAAAAGATGTCTTCTCCACCTACGGCGAATGATAGTGATGTAGAAAAAATAATTATTAAAATTGAAAACAGTAGTATTTTCTCATTCTTATGCGAGTGCATTTGTTAAATTTATATAGCCTGAGAAATTACACTTCAATCAATTTGGTACCTATGTATTTCTGTAACGTAGATCTGTAATGTTGTCTCTGAGCAGTATGTTCTCTTGTCAGTAAAATACCACTGGGAGGAGTCCTGGCGACCTAGAATACAGGTTTTTATAAAACCTAGTTTAGGCGCCAGTCTCCACAAACAATAATGTATTCACAGTACTATATTTGTAACATTTGATATTGTTTGTGGTGATAATAAACAAGTTTTTATTTATTTATTTTATTTATTTATTTACTTGAACTAACAGAACTTAGAATAATACCGTCATCGTTTAAACTTCACACGAATGTCAATTGAAGCTCACAAACTGAAGTGAATAGTCATATCCAACTGCAATAATTAATTAATTGACCGCAAAGAGTTACGTACGTTTTTAACACAAACTTCATATCGACGATGAAACTAGGTACATTCATTCATCACTATAGTAATACATTACAGCGTATATTGCGTTATTTATGAATGACTAACGTGCAATAAGCTGGTCTGGCGGACCCTCTGACAGGCCAGCTACACAGCGTTGTCGCCGACGTCACGCGTCACAATATTTTGCGCGCGTGATCTATGACCGCTGGGTGTGAGGTAATGAGAAATTCCCCTGTCAGAGATGTTGTTGTTTGTTGAGCGTATCTATGGTCATAAAATAGCAAAATGTAGCATTTTTCAAATATATTGTTTTTGTTTTGGGGTACAGACATATTGCGCAAACTGATTTTAATTACTATATACCGAAAGAGATACTGCAATAAGAAAAAATGTACATCGCGATAGCCCGAGCGTAGCGAACCTGTTTCAAGTTTACAAGGCCTTGCGGTCGTGGTTAGAATCCGGACGTGAGGGAAAAAACTCATTGGTAGTTTTTCCTGACTTAAGTATACATAACTATCACTGACTCAGTGCACCTCGGAGAGCACGTTAAGTTGTTGGTTCCGGATGCCATCACCTGATGACAGTCGTTAAAATCGACCAACGCGCACTGGAGCAGTGTGGTGGACTAAAATCCAAGCCTCCTCACCCTAAGGGGAGACCTAAGCTCCTGCAGTGGGTCACAATGGGCTGGTGGAATTAGAAAAAATTTACAAGTTTAACGTGTTCACGAATCGATTTCTGAGATTTTTACATCGCATTATTATTGAATATTTTTTATACGAAATTCTGAATCAAAAGAAAACGACGCGTATGTAATAAATTATTGTGGCAGACCATTTTATACGTAATATTATTTGAGAAAACAAAATTCGCAGTATGATTCGAGTGCTAATTTCTTATGGTACCAAATCGAAAAGGGGAATGTTTATTTTCGCCGAACGAAAGATGAAACGAAAAAAAATATACTCGCCGGGTCGCAAATTAAACATTCTTGAATTAGAATTTACGATTCAGAGCATCGCATTTATCGCAGACCGCCACGTGAAATAAAATAACCGACGAGACACAAGACGAGAGAGAATTTTCGAGATGATTCCGATGCTGAGGAGACCCGCCCCGGAATTGCTCATTCCGTTTGGTTTATGTAACAATTAGAAAGGGAAACAGCAGGAAAGAGGTTTTCGTGTTCCGTGTAACGGCGGCTGTTTGCGAACCAAAATTAAGCCGTATTACGACTGCCTTGCGCTTGATGTTTTTGTTTTAATGTCGCACTGGATTGCGGAAATGAGCTTTATTCCTTTTGTCCATTGTATTAATTGTATTTAAGCGTCGAGCAACTCACTCTTGCATTGAGTGACTCCGCAACTGACTGCTGAATTAAATGAATTGTTTTTGTGCTCGAAATTCAGAAGTTACGATTGTTTTTCCTTTTCTGGGTTAATTTCTGAATCGCTGAACCGATTTCGGTGCGGCCTTTTCTTATGGCTTTTTTTGAGATATTATTTGACTTGAAATATTTATCTGAATATTATTTATCTGAATATGAGTTCCGTGGTGGCACTAATGCGACAGAAACGGTACGTAACATCAACAACGTTTACGGAGAGAACTTAACGAACGAACGCACAACCCGTTACTGGTTGGCCTCTTCCGTTCTGGAAATTATGACTTGGATAATGAACCTCGTGGTCGTCCGGACACTTTGGTCAACAATGATGAATTGAAGGCGATTGTGGAAGCTGGTGGTACTCAAACTACAGCTGAATTAGCGGCAGCTTTTGATGTTGACATCAAAACAATACAAAACAATATTGGACCAATTGCGACAAATTGGCAAAGTAAAAACTCGATGGATGGGTACCCCACGAACTTAACGATCGCCAGCGCAACGTACGCGTCGAGACCTGCCTTGCATTGCTCAACAGGCACAAAAATTAAGTAATTTTAAACCGGATTATTACCTGTGATGAAAAATAGATGATGTTCGACAATCGAAAGTGCTCAGCGAGTTGCTTAGATCCTGGTTGAGCACCAAAGCAATGTGTTCAACGAAAAATAACCCCTAAAAAGGTGATGGTCACTGTTTGGTGGTCTAGTGCCGGTGTGATTCATCACAGCTATTTACAAAATGACATGAGCATTACTGCAGATGTGTACTGTGAAGAACTGATGACAATAATGGAGAAGCTCGCACGTCTGCAACCAGTTTTGGTCAATCGACCGTCCCCGCTGCTTCTTCACGACAACGCGCGACCCCATACTGCACAACAAACAGTCTCCAAGCTGCTAGAGTTGAGGTTGGAAGTTTTCCTTCATCCGCCATACTCGCCCGACCTTGCACTTACCGACTATTACTTTTTTCAAAATTTGGACAACTTTTTAACGGGAAAAAATTTCAATTCCCGAGAGATAGTACAAAATGCCTTTGAAGACTTTGTTGCCTCCCGTCCAGTTGATTTTTACAAGAAAGGCATCAATAAACTCTCACTGCGTTGGCAAAGATGCATCGATTGCACGGATGATTACTTTGAATAACAAAAATAAAGATGTTTAAAAAAAATTACTTTAACTTATTTCATACAAAACGGCAACTTCGTAGGTTAAGACCTTATATACCATTTGTTTCCATGATTATACGTATCATTATATGGTGTTATATTTCTAAAATAAAATATTCGATATGCTAACTGGACAGCGTTAAAAAGGTTCTAATTATTGAAATTTCTCTTTTAACTTTGCTGAAAATGCGGAACATCCGATAACTTACAACCTTATTTGGAATAATAGCTTATGCGAAATTCAAAAATAATACATACATCCATAACATAGTAGACAAAGTAAACATTTGTAGAGATTACTACTAAATAAAATTCAGATTTTTTTGTGTAAAGAATAAAATATAACTATTTTTAATGCCAGTACATGTGGCGCCCCTTCGCCTCGCGATGCCTGATTCACGACACATTGTGTTTTTATGATGCAAATCAGTGTAGCCTGGGAACAAGCCGTAACCTCTTTGTGTGAGCAAATTGCCAGTGTCGCCCGCCCACGACCGCCCTAATTCCTAATGTGGCGTTTCTTTAAAGAATCATCGCGTAGAATAATTTGGAAGTATTATAGAATAAATTAAAGGAATTTTACTTAGGTAGAACATCATTTTGTTTTTATAGCAGGTATACAAAAATGTGGTTATTTAAAGCAACAAATTCGTATAGTTCCTTTTAGTATTATTTTTTAATAACCGAAATTTAAATGACAAAATTCTTTTTAAGTAATTAATAAAAGCGATAGGTTATAGCATAAAAAAAACCTTTTGGTGTCATCAGATATACAGGAAGTGAAATTTCTATGCGGTATATATATTTATTTTTGTGTATTTCGATACATAATATCATTGAAAACATTTTTATAATCAAATATTTACGATATGTATAATGACGTCAGAGCGTACAGCGTAACGTAACCAATCTTTTTTTAATAACCTGCCACTCAGATAAACTAAATGTATTGAGATACGTTACCAGGTAAAGATGTTCTGTGTAATTTTTTTTCAAATATGAGGAAGTTAGTAAACGTTGTCATCTTATTAAATATTGCCTCATGCAGGAGTTTTATGAATAATATGGGGAAGTAATAAAATAAGAAAAGGTATTTATTATTGAAAATAAAAACAAAAATTAATCTATTAAAATCCTAAACTGTTGAAAATTATATACATTATTATATAATTTATATAAGCACTATTTAGTTTTAGTTTGGATTTGGTTATTAGGCGCAAATTTGAAAAAAAATGAGTGAAAAAGTTTGCGCAGCTCTGTTTACTGATACCCATCCGTTATCACATCACCTTGTTGAAATCCGAAAAAGTTATTTTTTCGCACTTTAACAAATTGATCCAAAAAACGTCGAGATTAAAGAGGTAAAGTCAACGTTACCGGTTAACGTTTAGCCGCTCTACCACAAACACATTAGAATGCCAATAATGGTCTCCAAGTAAAATAGCCGCGACATACGGACAGACGGACAGAACAATATCAAAAGGGTTCCAATTTTGACATCTCGCTACGGATCCCTAAAAAATTTGCGACACGATATATCTAATTTTTATATTTCTAGCCATTTACAGCATTTTATTTAGTCGCATATTTTATAATGAAAAACATTTTTAGAATTAAATCGATTTATTTAAAAAAAGTTTCCTGTCGTCTAAGATGATAAAACAGACCCAAATTTGTAATCAGCATCCCAAAACTTTGAAGATTAACTATATATCAACATAAATATTTCAAGTACTAAAATAAACACAGTTTTTAGACGCTACGCGTATGCGAACATGTAACTATTATATTCTGTGGAGAGAAGTTTTGCGAACAAAATCCCGTGAAATTAAAAATAATAGAATCAAATAATAACAACTGAAATACGTAAGTTTTTTTACATGAGATTTTATTTACGTTAACACTAAAAAACGGAAGTATTTTTTTAAGCTTTCATTTAGAAGAATTAAATATGTTATATTTAGTTTTTATTATTTAGAAGAATTAAATATGTTATACTTAGTTTTTATTTTTTGCGAATTGTCTTTCATATGCAGACGTCTCTCCGATGCAGTTTTATAAAAGCTTAGATTGAACCATGAACAATACCGTACCGTTTTTTAAGCCTAAAAGTGTGTTGTAGACTTAAATTATTTCTAGTTTATTTTAAATACTCTCTTTTAAAGTCTTGAACTCGTGCGACTTAATGAGTATCCTAGTAATTTCACTTACACGTCACATCGTTCACGGCGGGTTGTAGTATAATTAGATACCTAGTAGAAAGGTTCAGCTCGCGAGAGCACTTAACTGCGAAACCCTTCTCATTTACGACGGCAGACGAGCACTAAAGGCTTCGTGAATAAAATGTTAATTTATGAGATTTAATTTAATTTTCTTATTTATTTATTTATAATCCTAACATCACATCACAACTTAAGTATTTATATAAGCATCGTAATGAGAAACCGTAATAGGCTTTATTGTTCCACAATAATATTTTATGTTTATGTTTGCTAACCACTCGAATTAGTACTAAAATCGTAACAAATTAAGATTTCCAACAGTGAAATGCAGATCAAAACACACAAAAGTACAATTTCGTTTAAACTAAGCTACTATAAATACGATAAAACTACGAATTGACTAGAAGCTAGAATTAGCCAGTCGGTGTATGATGAGGAGTTTAGTCCGAGTTTCAGTGCGCAAGGTCCCCGCGCAGCGCTCTTCACCCCCGAGAAATCCCCGTGCACCGGTTTAAACCTCCCGAAAATGCGAAATGTCACGTCGTTACTGTGAACTGACGTTTATGACTCTATTAAAAATAAAAGCTGCTGTGAAATTAATTCCATTTCCATTCCAGTAGCTCTTTTTTTATACCCCACTGCAGGGGCTTAGGCCTCCCCTCAATATGAGAAGGTTTGGAGCTTAAATCCACCACGCTGCTCTAGTACGGATTGGCGGATTGTGACGACCGCCATCTATAGACAGCAACCGGGACCGACTGCTTAACGTGTTCTCCCAGGCACGGAGTCAGTGACATTAATTCAAAGAGTGAAATTAATTTTCTCTATAATAAATACCTATAAATTATAATATGTCCTTTCACGTTATGTAAATCGACAGGCCTATATATCACCCAAGTATTGAGCCATGACAGTTTTCGCACCGTGCCCTCTGTCGAATCAGCACGGGTGAAGTTTTGAGTCATGCTGCATGTTCCAACCGTTTTATGAAAATCTTGGTGATTGAACGTCTTGATTCTTCCTTTTAACGTCTTTTGGGAGGAACAACTCCTTAATCTTCAGTGTTGAAATCGATGCCAGTGGGTAATAATGAAGACAAGGTTTGTAGACGTCCGAACAAATCATTGAAGATATATCATTTGGAGCGAACCAGATGAGTAGGTACAAAAGAACCCCGATCGGATATTAGCGGAGGCTGCGCGTAATACAGACGGCGAGAAAAGAAAAATTACAGATATAATTTTCTTGGAACACTCGGCCGCCGTAAGTTCCTCGGGAAAAAGCATAAGGGGGAAAGCTATTTCGTTAACGGGCGCACAATGGAGAAGAAAACTCAATCAAGCACACCAGTGGTCGTGATTCCTGCGCCTAACTACGGGAGATATATTAAGTCCGACTTAGGGTCGCTTCGTCTTTGCCTCGAGACGCGTGACTCGCGAGGCGCGATTTCTCCAAATGACCAGCGGAAACAGAATCGCTAATGACACGCTGTACCTCATGTGGTGGTCAGGTAATAAATAATTATAAAAGCGTCGTAAATATTTATATATTTCACATATATTCATTCTAGTACACTCGGGAAACATTGTAAGTGACTGTATTTAAATTTTCATATCATAAATAAAAAATATAAAATAATACAAAACTTACTGCCTGTTACATCTTTTGGTATATATATATATATATATATATATTTTAATTTATGATCAGAATCAAAATTACATTGTGAAAAGACAATGTTATTTTAATTATGATATTATGATATGATTCGATTCATCTGAGGCTTCGCAGCAAAATTCGTAATTTAAAAATATTGAATTATATTAATTTTAATACTATTTAATAAATAAATTCTATCTAGTAGATTCTGTGTTCCAATTCTTTAATGACATCACTGTCCCGTATTTTAAATTTTACACATAATTCCTCATTTTAAAGTTACAAAATCTCCAACATTTTGCTGACGTAGTTTCGTAGAGTCTACTCAGTGAACTAATATAATATATAATATAATATAATAATATATATATAAAATATATAATATATATAATACAGTGAAAACAGTGAATAATACTGGAATACGTTCGATTATGGACTCATCTAGGCTAAAGCTCTCAACGAACCTGAATCCTAAGATACCCAGAAACTTTCTTAAATAGCTATAGTCGTTACAATGACACAATGGGGGCCGACTATGTCAAACCAGGGCACGATACAATTTGAGTAAGTACCTATCTGTATGTAGTTAAAAGTATACTGATAAATATATTTTGTAATATATAAATCCTGACATAAACATTAAACAAATACATAAATAGATGCCCCAACGAGCTAGTAAAAAAGTAGAGCTATTAAAATTTTTCCCGCTCTTTGTCCATGATTTGAGAGACAAAATGCGTAGAAATTTTTAAAACTTCTACTAGAAACTCTACTGGTAAAACAATTTTTTTTTTAGGTACCCTTTAGGCGTTTATTATGAATCCCAAAAGGAAAACATTAGCAAATTTTTATGACTTGTCGTTTTAAAGCGTTATTTTATCTAAGTATTTCCAATGTTTAAATCTTGGTACCGATAGAAATAAAAAGTAAGATGTTCGTATACATATATATTATATTTGCGAAATTTCACATTATTTTAACATTATGAAATTAATATGATTTAAAAACGTAATATCTCTAATCACGTCTCATAATAATCTACATTTTATTGGTTTTAGTAAAAAAAAATGCTTTTTCTTTTTATAGAAATGCTTTCCGAGTAAAAATTTACTTTGATCCTATAATTCGGATTACTATTTCAAAGCTATTCCTTTATTAGCAAAATTTTCTATTTATTCTGAAATTATCGTTCGTCAGAAAAAGCAGACGATATAAAATTTGATTTCTTTAGGTATTAATTTTTTTTAAATTTAGGTATGCCGTATAAAGAAAAACATTCTTTTAAATATGACATAAAATAATTACTCAAAACACATACGCGGTACACTTATTCACCAGAAGTGGCCAATTAATCCTACTTATCACAGTGCGGAAGATTTCGCGTTTCAAATTTATTAAGATTGAAGGCAAAAGATTGTTTTTGACGATTCATCTAAAAAATAATCATTTTCTCGTATGAGCGACTGAATTATGAAAATTAAAAAGAAAATGTATTTAAACAAAATATTCTACTTACGACGTTAAAACATCACCATAGTAAGCTAGCAAAAGAGTAAAAGAAAGGAGTGTCAGAGGGGAACTCGTAAACCCAAAAGCGTCTGTTCCTAATTTCTTTCTCGATTCCGAAAGAACCATCTTTCATTTACGACGACATTTAGAGCAAGAAAATTTCGAGTTTAAACACAAAGTTTTATAGCAATTTCCGTTCTTCGCGACTCTTTTTTTCCTCCCGAACCATACTTTGTCGTTAATCTTACGAACAAAAAGTCGCCGATGCCATTCCACTTGTAATTTACTGAAGCGGTGTATAACTGACTGTTTTAAATTGCCTACCGAGTTAAAATTAGTTTCATGTGATCAATTACTGGAGGTAATGTTCCGACAATTTTATTTAAAACAATTTCCTATCACACTTACTTAGTGATCCAAACTAATGGTTTTAAAAATTTAAAAACAATAGAGACTAATCTATATTTCAAAATTTGAATTTACATAACTAAAAACTATTTCAAGGGAAGAAATTTTGATAACTTTTGTTCTTAATTTTCATAACAGATTTTTGAAAAAAATATACACTGAAAAAAATATTTTGAACTTCTGTAATTAGAACACCATTTTCTACTAATGTACCAAAAATAGTTTTCTGTGGCAAAAGTCTCTAAGGAAATCCGTTTACCTTTTTTGTTTTGTTTTAGATAGCTTATTTAAGTTAAAGCAATAAAATGTATATTTTTTCATTAAAGATATAAAAAACCCACACCGATATCATTACAAGATGTTTCTTTTAAATGAAAGCCTTTGACTCAGGGTTACACCGATCCGAATTCAATATTGTAGAAGGGTTTCCAACACAAGGCTCTATATTACGCTTGTCAGCGACCGCTCATTCTCTCCATTCGAGGTTATATTCGACCCAAATTTGTCTGAATGCGGACAAATTTCCAGCTCCTCGCGGAATGTTTTTCTTTTATTAGAAAGTATTTTTCAGGAATGTCATCACAATATATTCTCTAGTGCCTGATTTCGTATGCCATCGATGCGGTTCGGGGGCCTTATTCGCTCGTTTTCTTGAGTCTAGTGTTGAAATTGTAGTACTTTTTTATGGTGTAATTTACTTAGAGTGTCTTATATTTCGTAGGTATTTTAATATTAAAATTATGAAACGAAATTGTAGGAAATATAACTATGACCTAAATAGTTTTATTATTCCTTATGCAGGACTCAGATAAACTAAACGAAGCTAGATACGATACGGCCCTAGCAAAAAGTGTGTCCACAAAACCAAACTCATTCCTGTAAATACTCAAGTTTACGCACACATATACATCAAAAATAAGATAACGCGTGTTATGTACGTAGGACAAACCAAGCAGTGAACAATTTAAAATTAAAATGCCTTTTTGTGTAGAAAAACTGTCTAAGAATAACACAAAATCAAATGAGAAGTCTGGCTGAGTGATATTTTTCACTCGTATGTAAAAAAATAGTTTCTGTCATCTCAAATTTTAAAATAGACTTCAAATTGGTAATTAGCATCTCCAAAAAATTGAAAAATAACCGTTTATCAGCATGGATTATTCAAGTAATAGATAGCATAAATACTGTTGTTAGACGCTAAACGCATGCGAAAATGTCTCTATATTCTGTTGAGAAAAGTTTTTCAACCAATATCCTGTAAAATTAAAAATAGTATATACATCTAGTAACTACTAGTTAAGGTAAGTTTTATTTGCTGACATTGTTATAACCTGTCATGTCACCTAGTTTTGTCAATTTGCTGTCGAGGTTTTGTGTTCCGGGTAAATTTTAATTAAATCGTATTTTATTTAGTTATTATCTTGTACAGCCCGTAATATATTTGAATAATAAAAAACCATATAAACATGCATATAGTTGTTGCTCGAAATGTCAATAGACGTGAAAACCAGATTGATGTTGATAATTTTAATTTAAACATTATTAAATTTTAAATTTTAATACTAAAAGTTCTAAGTTTTCACTTCTATTGGCAGTCCCTGTAACGGCCAATATTTTTTTTATAAAACAATTTAATTTCAGGTTTTCCGTCCGTGACTACGCCCGTGTAGTCTTACACAGATGTTATTTCGGCTTTATCCCAGATAGTTGATAGTGTGATAATTAATCTCTAATTAATTCTTCATGTTAATTATTTTAATTTTCCTTTATAAATTATTGACTGAATTATATCATAAAAACAAAAAATATAAAACTAGTATATTTTGTCGTCGATTTTTGAGGGTTCCGTAGCCGAATGTCAAAAGTTTAACCCTTTTGATTTCATCGTGTACGTTTGTTCGTATGTCAACGCTATTTTAGTTGAAGACCATTGCTGGTGCTCTAATACGTTAACGGTAGAGCCTGAAAACCGTTAAAGTTGACGTCATGTCAACTAATGTCGACATTATCTGAATTAATTCGGTAAAGTGTGAAATAATAAAAAATTTAGACTTTACCTAGTTAATGTGAACAATAAAGGATCGTTGTCAATTTATAATAATAATAATAATAATACAAGGGACTTCCCACACAACGTCATCTAGTCCCAAAGTAAGCAAGTATTATGCTTGTGTAATGGATTACTAGACAACTGATATACATTCTTAAATATTCTTTATAATATATACATATATAAATATATAAATATTTTTGCGAAGACACCACATACATATAACAACCAAGACCCGGTACCAGTATCGTAGGCAGGGTCGCTATCCACTAGGCTAAGCGGTCGTCAAAGTTTATTAACTGATAACGATTCTTTTGTTGCGCGATTTTTAAATTAGTACCTATTTGCGTTTTATTATCTCCCCACATTATTTACAAAACTCATGTATGTAGCAATATTTAATAACATGGCAACATTCACTAACTCACACATATTTAAAAACTGTTTGTGGTGTCTTATCTGCATTCACATATTTAGTTTATCTGAGATACAGGAAAAGTGTAACTTGATAAATAGTTATTAGCTTCCCTTCATGTTTATTATGAATTTCCGATTCGGATTTCTGTTTGGTAATCATGTAACCGTATAATAAATTTCATTTTAGAAACCTGCACTGCCAGATATCTAATTTTATGCTTTACTTAAAAAAAAATCGTAATTGACAGCTTACCTCCCTGGTTGCACAACATAATATTCGTCCTTAACGCTTTATAGATATGAAAAGGGGTTATTTTATTACCGCAGATACTTTAGGAATTCCATATTGATTAATCCCAGGAATTCCTTTGTGGTCGGCAGAAATGCCATTAACGAGCTCGAAATAGCTAGAATATGTCTACAAGTAGACCACAGAAGTACCACAACACTGCATAATGATATTTTTTACCTAATTATTTACATCTAATTGATTACAAAATCAATACCGACAGTTCGATTCCCGCCTGGAACAAATATTTGTGTGCATGAACCACAGACAAGTCAACCTTATAGACCACGCTTTGACAGGGAGTAGCATTCGCCAAGGCTATGTAGTGACACTACATAACTACGTCACTAGTGAGCCGTCAGTTGGAAGCACGTTGGAAGCCATTAAATTGTCAATTTTGAACGAGCCAATGAAAACTAGCCGACCTCTCCCCGCACCCCGCCACTTTTTGGCGATTTCGTTTTCGTACTGACGTTTATTAAAGCGTGGTCTATAGGTTGACTGGTCTGTGGCATGAACATATCTATTTGTACACAGCGCCATCTAGTTCCAAACTAAGCAAAGCTTGTACTATGAATACCAGACAGCTGATATGAATACTTAAATAATCTTTACAATATTTATATATATATATTTTTTTACACCCAGACACAGAACAAATAGACACGTTCATGCACACAAATATTTGTCCCGGGCGGGAATCCAACCCACGACCCTTGGCTCCGCAGTTAGTGTCTCTAACCACTCGCCTAACCAACAATATATCATTTGTATAGTAACCCATAATACAAGCTTAATACTTGCTTATTTTTAAACTAGATGGCGCTAAGTGGGATGTCGCAGGTATTAGTTTTATCATGTACTAAATCTGTTCAAGGTTCGATAGTTTTTAAACAGATTTTCAAAGAATACAGATTGCGAGCATTTGTAAACCAATATATTTAATTCAAATTCATGTACACTGTAGACAAAAACTCTCGCCCCTGAGTTGGTAAAAGAATCAAGGAAACGGTTCTACATTTTCGACCCCTCCCCCTTCATATAATGGTAAGATTATTGTTTTTTTTAGAAATACGATATTTTACGAAACAATATATGTATATCATAATAAATTGCTTATTTCGTAACAATTATTTTCACAAGTTATATTGAACAAATGTTCTGTGCAAAAAGCAATTGCACTTAAAATTAATTTGAAAGAAATAAATTATGACAAAATATGAATTATAAATTGTGGAATCAGATTTATCGCGTGGCAACATTAGGTATTTGTTATACACAAAAAAATGTGCGTATACTTATATGTGCGAACGTACAAAGTGATAAGTACTTCTTTGGCGATCGATAAATGTCATCAAAAATCGTTTATAATAGTTTGAATAAATAACCCTTAAAAGCACGCAAAATAAAGATAAATTAATATAAATTATATTTAAATATATATTGATCCTTTGTCATAGTTTACGATTATGTGGCTCAAGTATTCAGTATTTTAATTCTAACCACAATTGCTAAAATTAAAATACTTAATAATAACCCCCCTCATACTTCCGTATGTACAAATTACACTTTGTATAATATTGATCAGATTTGAGTTAAGTAACCAATCAGAGCTAAATAAGCACATGATTATTTTTTGTTAAACCGATCAATTGTTAATGTTATTCAAAATATCAAATAATTGTCGATCCTGTGGTTTTTTGGGGCTGCCTGGTATATTAGTCGATAATTGTTTAAATACAAATAATTAATGATATCTATCACTATTAATATTATGATTTTCAATATAACTTAAATAGATAATTCAATTCGTATGCACGCAGAAGCATGCAAGCACCTATACTCATGAGCACGTTATATGCTTCTGAGCGCATAATAGTTGAATAATCTATTTAAATTATATTGAAAATAATAATACCGAAAGTAACAGATATCAGATCATTTTTTTTATTTTTATACAAACAATATATTTAATATTCCGAAACATGATATTTTAATAATGAAGATTAAAATGAGGATTACAGAATAGCTGCACAACATGGCTAACAACAATATGTCGTGATAGCTGAGTGGTAGCGAGTTCGCTTCTTGTTTAGAAGGCTAAGGTTCGAATCCCAGGGCGTGTACCAATGAGTCTTTTCTAACTTATGTATACGATACATAACTATCACTGACTTTGTGCCTCGGAGAGCACGTTAAGTCGTCGGTCCACGTTATCATCAATAAATTGGCACTCGTTAAAATCCACGAACCTTCACTAGAACAGCATGGTGTTCCAAGCTCTCTCACGCCTAGGCTTAGGGGAGACCTGAGCCTCTACAGTGGGGCATTAATGGACTGATTGTTGTACACAACATGGATGTTCATAGAGATACCGCATTGTGACAATAAAATTTTAAACAAAAATGTATACGCCGAAGACCAAATATACACCAGCTGATGTTTTTAAATATTTGCTGTGGAGTAGAATTTTTTATGACTTTTTTTATGAAAATTCGTACTGGAAAAGAAAATAAAGATTCTGAATAAAGAAGATCATACACGTGGAATGTAATCACTGAGACTGTTATTTTGCTCACCTTTTCAGTCGTTTTCAGACTATGAGACGGTCCATCTTGAATATTATTCCACCTAAACTACACAATCGAAAACATTTTTTTTATAATTAAATATTAAACTAAGAATAACAAATAAATTAAAACTTTACTGTATCAATTACATATTAAATTAACTGTGATTATTATTAAAAATGTAAAAAAAAAATACATAAATACCGATAAATTGTGACCAAAGGAGATATTAAATCCATCAGAAAATTATTATCCAACGAAATCTCTAGCCGCCTATGTATTTGAATTAGGTGTCTTAATAACTAACGCCGCCAATACATTATCGACGCCATGCTCTCCGGCCTTCATGGAGCTATACATTGGAATTTCCTTGGCCCAAATGCCAGTTTTACTGCTTTAACGAACATAAGCACGTATTTTATGAAGGGAAGTGTGAGAAAATTACTTCCCCTCCAGTTTCACTTTAGAAATAGAATTATGAAATATTCTTAAGTCATACCAATATGGAAAAAATATTTTTTCAATATGAGCACATTCTTTCATTTAAGGTTTTCCTAAGTGGTTACACATGTTTAGAGTTTCGTAATAAAAGGATCAAAAGTGAACCTAATATCGGGCCTATAATATCTATCGGCCTCACCGTCTGTCTGTTTGTCACAGGCTCTACCTCGTTGACAGTAAGAGGTGTTTGTTATAAGCAGACGGAATTTAAGTTTTATGGCACTAATAATTGCGAGTGAAATGACTGCCATAATATATGTAGGGTAAGTCAGAATGTTATGCAGATTTTCAAAAATTTATTATGTAAAATATAATGAACATATAATATTGTGAGATATACTGTGTGAAAGGTAAACTCTCAAAGTAAGGTAGGATTTGAATTTTGTCATGGTGTTTAGTATTCTACTAGTCAAGTCTTTTCATTTGATACCCATATTGATGGAGTAGCGAATATAAGCGAATATATTTGATGAAAATCTTGGACTGATTTTCATCAAATATAGCTAAGAACACTTCCTATTAGTTCACCTTTCATATAAAAATTTTTTCATCCAAATCGGTTCATCCGTTTGGGAGCAATGATGCCACGGACAGATACACAGATACAAACACACGTCAAACTTATAACACCACTCTTTTTGCGTCGGGGGTTACAATCGTCGGAGTAACACTCAAACTGTGTGGCGGGAAGTTGGTAGATTTACGTAATCGGTATACGTATCGCAGTTCAAAACCACACATATACATAATGTGTATATAGCAAGTACTGTACAATTATTATTTTTTTGAGTACACTTGTTTGTTTTCAATTTTATATAAATAATATTATCAATTTATGCAAACCATTAATAAATTTAAATCTAGAGTATTATATATATATCGGTTTATTATTAAGATATTTATATATACCCAGAAATATGTAAGTATTTGAATAAACAACATGTATTTCAGCTTAGCATTTCGACTGGGAGTGCTTATTTGAAAAATTCATGAAACACCACAATTTTTTTTTCCCATCTCGTCTTATCCTGCCCTAAACGTCCGCCGCGTTCTGTTTAAGCACCAGATATCTATGTGTAAATACGTATTCAAAAACGACGCATTGGCGTGTATGTGTGAGTGACGTTTGCTCGCACGACACACATATTATCAATTATTAAGAGTGTAAACCGATGCTACACAGCGTCAAGTGACGCAATAGAAATTTGAGCGCTAGAGGCATGTGCGGGGAGAGAATCCGGAGGGGAGTGCTCGTAAAGTTTCACGGCGCGACGCCTCCGGGTGTCTCGAGGACCCGACACCAGCCACGAGCCATTTACCACGATCAATCACGAGCTTTAGCCTGGAAAAAGCTTGAGCGCCTGTATCACTTTGCGAAATTGTGTGAATTTTTTATAGGCACCCCGAAACATTGGAGGAGAAATGTCCCGTTTACGTTATCGAAAGGCGTTAAAGATTCCTCGAATGGCAATATTGAGCCTCGATTGTTCGTTTGCATTGCTATTTCAATGGGTTACAAATAAACTCTTGAATAAATTAAATACGTTTTATGGCTGTTCCAAATTCTGTATCCAAAGATTTATATAAAACACAGTATAATTGCTATCTTTAAAATTACGAATTGACTAGAACCCCTCTTCTGCGTCTACCGTCTAACCATTCATACTCTAGTTAGCTGGTGCAAGATGACGAGTTTCAGTCCGTGAGGCGAAATCATGTTTAACATTTTCGATACTATGAACTGACATTTCTGACTCTATTAAAACCAAACACTGCTATCAAATCTATTTACACTATGTTGCTATCTAATTTTATAAATACGAAAATATGTTAATTTCCTTGGTTGTCCTTTCTTCATGTCGTAACACAGCAACGTAACGATGCCATTTGTTGCACCGAGATAATTAAAAAAAACATAGAAAAAATTGGAAAAACATTTGTGTAACACATATAAGCGCGTTATTCGTTCATATATATGTTATATTCACATTCAGTAATAATTTAATAACTCGTTATTAACTCGTTATGAACTCGCCATAAAAAGTTATTTAATCGGAAGCTCTGGCATAATGTGCTCACGATCTCTGACAATAATGATAAGGTACGTCAGTTTTTATTCAATTTAGGAGACTTACGCCGCCTGGGCGATTTGGTTGCAAATCTTGATTGATAGCTCGTACGAGGCCCATCAATTTTCACGGTAAACCCCCGCTTCATTTGCACTTAAATGGCCACAGTAAATATGTTCACTCGATTTCTCTTATCTATTAGGGGACATATAACAATAAAAATTGCAATTTTTACATATTTTGTTAGCCAAACATATCACTAAGTATTATAAAATAAAGCACCCGCCGCGTCTGTCTGTCTGTCTGAACGCGATAAACTCAAAAACTACCAAATAGATTTGCGTAAGGTTGACACCAATGGACGGAAAGATTCAAGAGAAAGGTTTATGTGTATAATTGATTAATAATAATAAAATAATAGTAATAATAATAATAAATGGGACTTCCCACACAGCGCCATCTAGTCCCAAAGTAAGCAAGTATTATGCTTGTGTTATGGGTTACTAGGCAACTGATATACATACTTAAATATTCTTTATAATATATACATATATAAATATTTTTGCGAAGACACCACACACTTATAACAACCAAGACCCGGTACAAGTATCAATATTCATCATATTAATATTGACCCGACCTGGGATTCGAACCCGGGACCTCCAGCTTCGTAGACAAAGTCGCTACCCCCTAGGCTAAGCAGTCGTCTTGTTTTGTGCAAATTAGTTGAAATATGAAGATTATTGTTGAAGACGTCGGAAAAAATCAAGTTGACTGAGAACTTTCATCGAAAATGCTGCCTTATCCTTTTCAGATATAACAAAATGATGTATGTAGGAATTGTTTTTTTTTTGATAGAACTGACAAAAATCCGCGATGGTAGATGTCTATCTTTTATGAGTAACTTACTATACATATTTTTATGTTTATTAAAATGGTGTCATGATGAGGCAACGGGAAAGCAATTTATACAGATACAGTATTAATTCTTATGAAATTAAATACGTTATTTACCTTCAGCATTTCTTGCACATTATAACTGTCAATTACAAAATTACAAATTATGCAATGTGCAAATTACAATTATTGTACACCATATAATTTAAATTAATATCTTAAGAGTTATCGCGACATAAAAACTATTTCCCACCGACGCGACACGCGTGTTACAAAATTAGGCAGAAGTTATCAATGTTGAATACAAAGAAATATTGTAGTTTGTTTTTATGTATTTATTCTTTACTTTTTCAAATATTTATAGAATTGGAAATGAAATACATTAAAATACTCCATGCAGGTAGGATTAACTTACCTTACATTTAAATCTAATTAAATCCTATTCACATGTTCGACGCGACGAACTGATAAGACACTACAACAGAAGAAACACTACAGCTTACACGCTCTGCTACACGTGCGAAGCCGTGGCGGGTCGCTAGTATAATATATACGTAATGTTAAACATAACATGACATAAATACATTGATCAAATAGACCACGAACCGCGAACAGTATGGGATTCCGCAATAAGTATAAAGTAATCGCCTGATATAAGTTTGCTAAAATGTTATTTTTTCAACTTAATTATTTTTTTTTAATTTTTGGCTCTGAAATCTGATCAAAAATGTTTCAAGCTCGTAGTTAAACGAAAACTTACGAATAAAATAATAATTACTTAAAAAATAACAAAATATACATGGGGTAATTCGGGTACCACATGGGATGTTCTACTTCTAGACTACCGCTTAAAACTTTTAAAAAAATTTCACTATCGTCGACTCTTCAGAGATACTATTTTTCGAAAAGGTATGTTTATTTGTATACATATTAATATAGGCATTATACAATATATTAATCGCAAAGAGTACTATCCGTAGATTTCGTTGTATTAAAAATTAATAAATAACAATACTAATTAGTAGTAATTTTTTTAGAAACTCAATACTGTTGTGTACATGATATTTACAAAAATAACTGAAAAAAGATATAACGAAATTTTCCTGAGTTCGAGACATAAATACGTTGACGGAAAATACGATATTAATAATATTACAGCACGATATTACATTAAATAAAAAACATAATATGAACATTTATTAGGTTTGAACGTATATTATTATTATCATGGAAAGAATATCATAATAATCCACGAATCATTTCTTAGAAAAAGGTTTTTCATCAGAACGTCCGAAACAGGATGATAAGTCTTCCTGATATTATTAAAAGATGTTCTTGTTATAAGTTATTACATAATGTAATTCATGAATCACAGCCTCACGGGAATCTCGGTGACTATATTGCCCAGATTAATATTGAATATAAAATACAGTAGAAAAAATAAATTATTCCATGTCACAAAAACCCAAACAAGTAAAATATCATACCCACACAACCAATTTAAGTACTGGCATTGAATTTGTCACGATTAGCTTCGAGATTTTGTTCTCTCTTTTTATATGGGAAACCCTGAAAAATGATATAATTTAATTTTTTATTCAATACTAGCAGCCCGTCGCAGCTTCGCACGGGTAGTATTTTTTTTATCTCATTCCCGTTCTTCCTTTCCTGTTTTCGTTCCCGCGACACAAATGCTTTATCGTCTCAATTTCTGTCAGTCGTAATTCATTCCCGTTCTTCCCATTCCCGTTAATTAAAATTAATTAAAGCCCCCCCCCCCCCCGTACCCCCTAGTAACCACATTCCCTATCTAAAAACTTGCTTTTACGTGATACCTATGTCAAGCGAAAACCACGTTAAAATTCTCCCAAACGTTGTTGTAGAGAAACATATCCACTGCAGTGCCTCCTGGTGGCCCATGACCGCAAACCTTATCGAAGAACACGCTCTTAGATATCTATATAACGCAAAAACCGCTTAGAGATCCAGCAGTTTTGGAGAAACGTATTTATTGCAACGCAGGGGGCGTATAGGCGCAATCTTTATTAAAGAATCTGCTATTAGATGATATCTATGTACACAAAAAACCGCGTCAAGATCCTCGGAGTTGTTTTAGAAAAACATATTTATCGCAGTGCCCCCTAGTGGCCCATAACCCCAAATTTTATCTAAGAACATGCTCTTAGGTGATATGTTTATAACACAAAAACCACGTAGAGATCCTCCTAGCCGTTTTAGAGAAAAGTATTTATTCCAGCGCCCCCTAGTGGCTCATAATCGCAATCTTAATCTAAGAACCTGCTCTTAAATGATATCTATGTAACATAAAAACCGCGTCAAGATCGTCTTAGCCGTTTTGAAGATACATATCTATTGCAGCGCCCCTGGTAGCTCATAACTGCACAACTTATTTAATTATCTATTCGCAGGTGATACTCATGTAATGCAAAAAACCGAATGAAAATCAGACCAGTCGTTTCGAAGATACATATTTACTACA
This sequence comes from Luffia ferchaultella, assembly GCA_949709985.1. Taxonomy (NCBI): domain Eukaryota; kingdom Metazoa; phylum Arthropoda; class Insecta; order Lepidoptera; family Psychidae; genus Luffia; species Luffia ferchaultella. Next base: position 11,458,467 of record OX453240.1, on the reverse strand, counting down.
GCACCCCCTGGTGCTTAATAGCCATAAAACCTAAATAAAAACCTGTTTTGGAATGTTATCTATTTAAATACAATAATTCATATAAATCATTAAAGCCGTTTCCGAGTTAGCCTGTAAAAGAGTAAAGCCCCTGTGTGACATGTACGAACAGTTTGTATGGAAAAATGAAGTTGTGTTTTTTTTTCTATATTTTATTTACTATATTCCTTACAATTTCATCACATTTTCTTACCTTTCAAACCTTCCTTGAACTTTCAGAAATATTTCAAAACCACAATTAGCCAAACCGGTCCAGACGTTTTTAAGTTTTAGCGAGACATGTAAAAAGCTTCTTTTCGTTTCTATATAATTTACATTATTACATTTTACACAAAGTATCCAAATTTCTAGTAGTGCATTATACTGTTTACAAGCTAGAGACTCGTGGCTAACGGACGACGTACAAACAGACAGCAGAGTGACAGCAATGGCTTTCTGTTTAACCCGTTCAACCCTTTCAGTACAACACTATAAAAAAAATATCATTGGACAACTTTTATTTTTTACGTCTCATAAAACCACAAAGTAAATTAATTTGACAGCAGCGTTTGATTTTAATTTCAGGTTTTAATAGAGTCATAAATGTCAGTTTACAGTATTGAAGTGACGTTTCGTATTTTCGGGGGGTTGAAAACTGTGTACGGGGATTTCTCGGTGATGAAGAGCGCCGCGCGGGGACCTTGGGGACCGGGGGCCTTGAATTCGAAATAAAACTCTCCATCATACACCAGCTAGCTATAGTATGAGTGGTTAGACGGTAAATGCAGAAATGGGCTTCTAGTTAATTCGTACTTTTATGCATAAAACCATTACATTTATTGGCTATATGAAAACACAAATATTTGTTGTAAATTAACAAAAACTCTTTTGTTTTTACTATTGATACATGTAAAAGAAACAGGGTTCCATAAGTTTTAAGAAGTTTCAGAATTTTTTGTTCATAAAATATCAACGGTTGGCACACTACGCACAAACCGTGCCTCCATTTTGACAAATCGTGCCCTAGAGGGCAACTTGAACTCATTTTAAGGCTTTCCGTCGTGTCTTTATTGATTTAGGTGCTGTTTTTGGTTCTTAATAAAACATAAATATGAATAATATCTTTATATTATCATACAAATGCATATATATTAAAATATTTATCTTACAAATATTATTTACTTCACAATGTACTTTTGTAATTTTGTGCAGGTTTTTATTGAAGTATTTTTTTTTTAAATAAATGTGCAACTACAAAAACCGGCCAGTGCAAGTCGATCTCGCTCCGTTATTGATTTATTAGAGTTCCGTACAATAAAGGCAAAATAAACGGAACCCTTATAGGATTACGTTGTTCTCCGTCTGTCTGTCAATACATTTTTGTTCGTGAATGGGTAAACAACTAAATAATAAACTAATATCATCAAATACTTTAGTCTGCGGCTCCGTAATGTAAAAAAAACGTATTTTTAAGTCATACTCTAAAAAGATATGGCTTTAAAATCCATATTTTCTCTCAACATAAAAATATATGTACTTGTAAGGGTACATGCCATTGATTTATAATCTTGAAATTTGGCATGATAGTCCAGTAAAGAAAAAATTTAAAAATTACCAATTTCTAATTTAAAGTGATTTTTTTTCTAAATTCAAGAATGAAATATGGGATTTCGTCTCATAATTGCTCAGCACCATCCTAAGGAACACGCGGTAACTAGTTTTGAATGTTGTTTCTTGTAGCTACTCTGAAACGTAGAATTTAATATATTAAAACAAGTAACAAAAATATTTAAACGCAGGCTGGAAAGTGAAGACGCAATTCTTTTTCGTGCTTTATTGCTACAATCTAAATCTAGTACCATACAGAAACATCAATTTTATTTACAAAATATCGATTGGGTAGACCTTTATAAATGAAATTAAAGTTCTTTGAACACAATTTACTCTGAAATTTTGGTAAGATATTAATTTTCAAATTAACTAGCAGTTTGTCGCCTTGTTCTATTTGCACCACTAGAAGTGAAAACCAGTCAAGTGTGAATCGTACTTGATATTTGTGTTATGTATTTAGTTACCATAAAAAACAAACCCGACTGAAAATTGTTTAAAAACACGCGCACATATATCGCTGATCGGCTCATAACCATTTTTTTGTTGCTTGAATGCGTGATATACTATAATTTACTATACTTTGACAGTTACAAGTTACAAAACTAATAACACTTACGTCTGTCAATGTTTTACTTTATTAACCTAACATTTTGTTTGTTGGAGAGGATTTTTATTGCGTCTTGGTATTATAAATTTTACAAATTCTTATCAGAATAGTATTGTATGTATGAATCAGACTCTAATTTTCAATGGGATTTATTATTATTATAAGACTATAAAAAAATCCGCGATCGCATATGTCTATCTTTTAAGGATAGTTTACTATATCTATTTTAGTGTTTAAATAAAATGGTCACATATAACGTGACCATTTATAAGTGGAAAGCTATTTAGGCGGATACGATATTAATCCTTGTCAAATTAAATGCGATGGTTATACCTAACGTATGTCATGCACATTATAATTGCCCTTTACAGCATTCTAATTAACATCTTAGGAGTCATCAAATAAATTCAAACGGTCCCGTTGTATGTCCTGCATGTGTAACGCTTAAACATAAAATGTTTGTTTTGACACGTTATTAGGGCAGAAGTTATCAATGTTGCAAAGAAATATTTTAGTTTGTTTTGATGTATAGGTATATTCTTTGCTTTTTAAAATATTTGCAGACTAAGAAATAAAATACATTAAAAATACTCTAAAAAGGATGAACATATATGTTACATAATCCACATACTCGACGCAATAACAAGCTGATACGACACTACGACAGAAAAACATGTAAATATATTATATGCGTTATAACCGCTATAACAATAAATAATAAAAATACAATAAAGTCAAAAATTAAAAGGAGTCCCCATACAAGAAACCTGTTTTTTATATTGTACGATGGTACGGGACCCTTCGTGTGCGAGTCCAACTCGCACTTGGCCAGTTTTTTTCATGTAACAACTTCTGCATTCAAAAATTCTCAATGGCTTTGTTCGAGGTCGTCGGATGACATTGGCAGCCAAATCTTGCTGTGTGCGCGAGTGAGTATGCCCCTATCATTATAATAACCTTTAACTTGTATTGAAACCCCCGCCCCCAAACCCCAGAAAATGTTTATATTGAAATTTATGTAGAGTTTTCTAGGTTTTGAGTCAATCAAATTTTGGGTTTATGATAAAGTTCGTTTCCGAGCTAGACATCACTACAACCAGAGAAATAAAAAATGTTTCTTTGATAATAAGATAGGTATTTTAGAAAAAATATAACAGCAAAACACTCTATCGTAAATTTTACCCGAAAACGTCTAAAAACGCTACGACCCCACACTTGCAAACTTTGTTTCAAAAGTAATTTTCCGAAGAAGTGGCCGTTTTCATTTCAAATTAAATAACTTATTCAGAAGAAGAAGTCTGTATAAAACTGGCACATTGCGTTTCCTGGATTAAGCACTTAATGACGAGTAACGAGAAGAATTTCGTCGAGAATGTTCTCGCGTTTGTCTTCCCGCGTCTCGGGAGCGCAGAAATTCAGGTTAATGTTTACAAATTAAATTAGTATGGAGAGATATTTCGCTAAACAGGCTCGTGAGTGGAAAATAAGTGCGATCACTCCTCGGCAGTACAGTCGTTAAAATTAAATAAGTGAGAATTACTCAATTCACCCGATCCAATTATTATATGACTAGTGATCTGTCACGGCGACACTCGTGCTTAGATTACCTACGTTCTAAACGTGTTTAGGTGGGTACCTACACTTGTTTTGCGTTACTTTCTTCACTTCATCAGCCCATGTTTACCCCACTGTGGGGGCTTAGGCCTCCCCCAGGGTGAGGAGGGCTAGGAGATTAAATCCACCACGCTGCTCTACTGCAGGTTGGGGATTGTAACGACCGCCATCTATTGACAGCGTCCGGGACCGACTGCTTAACGTGCTCTCCGAGACACGGAGTCAGTGACACTCGTGTTAGATTACCTACGCTCTAAACGTGTTTAGGTGGGTACCTACACTCGTTTTGCGTTACTTTAGTTATCACTAACTAAACAGTTTAATACGTCTTACAAGTATACAAAAATAACACAACCTCGTTGACTAATTTTAATCGGATTAAAAAAACTAATTTTTTTGTTTGTTTAATTAAAAAAATTTAATCACAGAATAGTTCTATACACTTTATAATCGAAACACACTAAACTAGTCCATAAAAGCCCAGCTATTGCAACTAGACTAAAAATTATTATCCATCTTTGATAGCTTTATCAAAAAGCTACATCACATTGGTAAATTTTTTGAAGGAAATAAGAAATTCATATCTCGATAATTCAGTAACAATGGTAATATGAGATACCTGTATGAACATAGAAGAGCAACATTGGCAGCAGCGTCTTTTTCAGCAGAGGTGGTATTTCGGTGGTTCCGTCAAAGCACCCAAAATACTAGTTAAAATGTATGAAGTGCCGGTTTCCAGATAAAACTGCTGACGATGACCGGCCACGAACTACCGTACAACCGCCTTTACACCGGGCAATTCGGCTCATTCGATTCGTAGTTCAAACTGATATTGCGTAGCCCATTACGAATTCTGTGTATAAATAAACTGAGAATATATATAAATAAAATAATAAATAGAGCGATGTAACATTACATCGCTCTATTTTTATTTAAAGCATCAATCTAATATGTAAGAGGAACAATTATATTATATAATTATAATAATAATAACACACACAATCACAACTACGCCTAAGTCCCAAACTTAGCATTAGCTTGTATTTTGGGTACTAAGCGAAGACACCACATACATATAACAACCAAGACCGGTGCCAGTATTAATATTCATCATATAAATACTGACCCGACCTGGGATTCGAACCCGGGACCTCCAGCTTCGCAGGCAGGGTCGCTGCCCACTAGGCTAAGCGGTCGTCGCTTATATAATTATATAATCGAGGTGGTATGAAGTCGGGCTACTTAGTTACCTTTAGTTTTTGCATGAATTCTATGATTTCCAAGGAGGCTATCGCGAGTTGTACCGATCGGCGCGCCCGGGCGAGACCTCAATTTCAGTGCTCATTTTCGCGGCCTATGACGTCATCGCAGGGGGTGAAGGGAGGGTCAAACATATATTTTAGTGTAGTCATCGGATGGTTATTCATAACGATATTACGATATTTTTGGAGCTTCAAATCGTTAGGAGTATGAAGCATTCAAAAGTACACGTTTTTTATGACGCAATTTTTTTGAAATGCCCACCGGTACGACGACGAAGACGTTCATCGAATTTACATCAAAATGATTCTGTTATGTAGATGAACTTATTAATCAATTGTAATCCAGTACAGTGCCCGGCCGTAAGTAATGCACGCGAGTTCTAGAAATCAGGTAAGTAAAAACATGTTTACAAATAAAACTATAGGTAATCTTATAATTTTTTATTCAAATACAATAAATTGAAACAATTTCGTTTTGTAATTGTATATAATTATAATTTAATTATATAAGGATTACCTATAGTTTTATTTTTAAACATGTTTTTACTTAGCCGCTTTCTATAACTCGTGTTGTAACACCTGGATTCCCCTCGAGCTTAAGCGGCCGGTAAAAACTAATATTACAGTTCCAATCAACCTTTACGGCAGATGTGAACATAGGCACAAGTCACGTCGCAGTAACCAGTTTTAGGTGTAGTAGTGCGTAGTGGAGCGAGGGGCATATGACTGAACCTGCGCAAGCACGCTTAAAGCGTTGTATTCCGGTCCGCCATAAAGTTTGATTGGAACTATACAGTGTGCATAACTTACGACCGAGTACTATAGGTACTTTGTAACCTTAAAATTTTAATACATTAGTCGTGCAAGAAAAAAAGGATCAAAAAAATTACTGACACCTATTATCATTTTGGATTTCAAATGTATTACATATAATTATACGTAATTAGTATAATTTCTAGTGGGTATACTATCTCATAAAAATAGTTTGGTGTCGGTATCTCATGACGTAATGTTTCATGCGGTAAGATCCCAGACTAACTTATGTGGCAATGTTTCTCAAAAAATGCAGTCTATTTCACTAGATTTAATAAAAATGCAAGTATACAAAGTAGTAGGTAACGTTTTTCTGTGCAAGGTAGGTATAGTGGAAGATTTAAGTATTTTCTAGCGATTTCTTGATTTTTATATATATATTTGAAATAAATACCGCTTACATTATTGTAGAATGTATTTACTACGTATATTGGAACAAATCGATGAATCGATTCACGTTAATCTAAAGCCAAAACGTTAAGGTAATTTTTATCGGCGACCGTTTCGGCGCGGCCGCGTGTCGTGAGCACTTGTTCCCACGTAAATTATGGCGCACAGGACTCGCCGCACGACCTTTCTTGCTGTTTTTGTTCCCAAGTTTAACGATGAAAAACTGATGGGAAAACCTATTTTAGATAACAGACTTCACGCGAAATATTATATTTGAATATTGTCATTTCTGAATTGATAGTACAAGGCATTAGTTTCATATCGTTGGCCGAAATTCTGGAAATCCTATCAATAAAACAAAAATATCCGTCGATCTATTAGTGAAATATGAAATTCACTAAAGAATGGTAAAATATTAGAAATGTTATCATGGGTAGAAAATTGTGTTTTCGTAGTTTTTTCTATATGCACTAGTAGATATTCTTACAATACAATAATTATACATAAATTACAATAATTATACAAATAATTACAATAAAATAACTTTAAAAAAGTGAAACGTAAGAATTTGATAAAGGGTCGTCCATTAGTTAAATGAGCTCAAAATAGGAGGAGAGGTCCAGCAAAATCTCACAAATCTATCTCATTTAGGGGGATTGGGGGTGGGGACGTTTGTAAAAAATCTCATGTCAATTTTTAATACACAGAATACACTTATTTATAACATGTCAAACAGATTCATGGAATTAAAAATTATGGGTGAAATCACACGTAGAAAGGAGAAGTTTCACCTACATCTTACCAAATTTCACCAAAGGAAGGTCCCAATTCAAAAAAAAAGAAAGAATACACCTCACGGAATTAATGGGCGCACCCCAAGTACCTACCGTTTGTTTTATTATCATATAACCTTTAGCTCTAAAATCATCCTATTCCTCCAATCAGCTCCCAAATGGTACCTGCGAAATTAAAGGTCAAAGGGAACCTGTGTGTCAAATTTCAAAAATCCGTTTGAAAATTACGACATTGAAGCGCGACCAGACGAGCGGAATACCATAATACCAAAACTATAAAGTACCAGTGGTATTTGATAAACTCATCGGTAATGAGAAACACATACAAAAGATATTTATAACTTCGTATAGATTCTTAATCTCTCTTTCGTGTTGAAAACATAACATTTACATAATACGACATTTTTCGTTATAAAAACTATTATTATAGTTCGTTTTGTCGCTTTGCTACAAAACTTCAGATGCGATATTCTTTGATTATATGTATACTTATATCGTCTGAGACACGCGTGCCACCAACCGTCGAGTAGTCGACTGGAGGACGCCGGATGGAATAATTTACATCAAGTGGAACATGGCTCCGTATGACAATATCTATACCGAACATCCGAGCTGTTATGTTACGTGCACATCCTCGAGATCGAAAATCGACTTTCCCGTCACTATTTATTGTAGTTCTCTTTCAGGAAGTTCGGTGAAAAACATGCGACGGCCATTCTCATTTTTGATTGTGTTAAAACGTTCGACCCTTCAATATAAAAAGCAGCGCATTCGGTGACATGTTAGATTTGAGATGTCAGTGAGATTTGGATTTCAGTCGAGGCCTTATGAAAATGAAGTATAGAAAAATAATAAATAAGTTGTCATTGAGTGTCAAAGTGACGTGTGGATATTAGTGAATTCATTTCGCAGAGAAGCGATTTACTGAGCGTGTCACACAAAACTCGGAGTCATAAGAGTACCTAACTATTGAACTGAAACTTAAGCGAGCTGTAGTGACTCCAAAACTGCATCCACACGACACTATTTGTAGTACTGTCGGTCGAACACTACATCATGTTTACATTAGACATGGAGATAGAAAAGTAACATTTTATAACCAGCTACAACCAGAAGCTGCTATTTAATTTTAAATTTAACTTGAATTAAATTTCATGCGTTTTGGTTAAAAGGTTCTATTCTAAATCATATGATTTTTGAGAATTGTTTAAAGTGAATTTTAACTAGTTTTTATTTTTAATGGGAAATTCTCGACGCGTAGTACGTACTCATAACAGACGTGACGCGGCTTCGCACCATTAACTATCGCATTAACCTCGCCGCTCGTCGCTCTTTCCAAATATTTGAACGTTTTACTTGCCCAAGCGCTTTCAAAGATTTTCAATACATTTTTGACAAGATAACAACACAATATAATCAATGTAAAGAGTGTAATTTGTATTATTAAGTAACTGAAAAACTAATTAATTAATTACGTAAAATCCAAAAACGGTTCTTTTTACTAATTTATCCGTATAATATTTTATCGTTTATTCATTGAATATAATTACCGAGATATTAAATTAAATTTAATAATAATTTGCCACTCCACTTAAATATCACTCCTACTATTTACTGACCGATTGAATATCTTAATTTCAAAAAACATAAACCACTACGATAATTTATAATTAAATTAATACGTGAAATTTATTTGAATTCGTCTTACCTATTATCTTTAAAATAAAACTTATTTGAATTAACTTTTTGTAAGTAAAAACTCATTGCCTATGGCTGAGATCGAACCGAACTCAAAAGCAAAGTGAAATAAAAATCAAATCAATTACGTACCGTTTTCGTGGAATTCCTCAAAAACGGCTTATCTAAAGTACATTGTAACTTGCTATGTATTTGGCCCAGATTATCTTATAAATTGGAACTTATAAAATTTAATGTCTAAACATAATTAGTACCAATTTATAAGATAATCTGCAACTGCGGATCTTACAAATTCAGCCCATTCTTTGCATATGAACGAGATTGGTGATACCCTAATTCTAGTAACACGTTTCGCTCAAGCTAGATAGCACAACAAAATTACTACAACAAAACACCTGAAAATTTAAATAATTCAGCAATTGGCAAGCGAGGTACAAGTGTTTACGTGGCTACGAATAAAAGGTGAAAGGTAGGAGTTTATACTGAAAACATGTTAACATGAAAAGGGAATCCAATTATGGAAAATAACGAGCCACGTTCCCGAACGCAAAATCCTCCGCAGAATTTTAAATTGGGTAAATAAGGGTTTGTCTAAAAATTCCAATTCATTCCCGTTACATTAACAAATAGAGATCCAGCCACACTTCCCTTACGCAATATGAAAGTACGTAGTTATGAAAAGCTCTGTGAGAAGTGTTTTGGTCGAGTGGTTATAGACCCTAACTACGCAGCCAAGGATAGCGGGTTCGAATCCCGCCCGGGACAAATATTTGTGTGCATGAACATGTCTATTTGTTCCGTGCCTCGGTGTAAAATATGTATATGTACATGCATGTATATTATAAAAATGAAAAAAAGAATATTTAAGTATTTATACCAGTTGTCTAATACCCCTTAACACAAGCATAATACTTGCTTAGTTTGGGATTAGATGGCGGTGTGCGTGATGTCCCATGTATTCTCTCTGTCAGGATGTCAACCTGTCAATGACTGTAAATGACGGTGTTTGAACCATTGAGTCAAGTTTCACACTACTCTAACTCATAATATTTGTTCATCATCATCATCATCATCAGCCCATTTTCACCCCACTGCAGGGGCTTAAGCCTCCCCCAGGGTGACGAGGGGGCTTGGAGCTTAAGTCCACCACGCTGCTCTCATAATATTTGTTCATCATCATCATCAGCCCATTTTTACCCCACTGCAGGGGCTTAAGCCTCCCCCAGGGTAACGAGGGGGCTTGGAGCTTAAGTCCACCACGCTGCTAAGTCCACCCACTGCGAGTTGGGAACTGTAAGGACCGCCATCTATTGACAGCGTCCGGGACCGACTGCTTAACGTGCCCTCTGAAGCACGGTGACAGTGATATTGTGTACTTAAGTCAGAAAAACTCATTGGTACACACCCGGATTTAAACCATGGCCCTATGGGGCCTTATAAATTTGAAACAGGTTCGTTGCGCTCTGGGCTATCACGACATCACGACATAATATTTGTTCACAGTTGCTTTAAGTGAGGTACTAGTAAACCTAAAATACATAATGAAAAATGGGCAAAATCGGACTAATAAACTACACTACAAGAAATAATGTGGTAAGTAAATTTTAAATTTGATGTCTAATAATCTAGCATTTCCTACAATTAAAAAGGAAGTTTGAAGTTTGCATATTCTTGCAATTATGCAATTATGTAATTGTATCTTTTAAATATGCTCTAGTAATATAATAATAATAATTTTAAATATGTATACTGTCATTAATATTTATATTCTTTGTAATTAAACAAACAAAAGTACGAGATTTACAGTCCAGTACCGAGGTAACTATAAAAAAAACCAGTTAAGTGTGAGATAGACTCGCGCGAAGAGGGTTCTGTAGTATAAATAATCGCAATACCTATTTTTTTTAATATCGTCAAATTAAGGCTGAAAATTAAACCCAAATTCTTCTTATAAGAAGACAGACGACCAAATAGTTGTAGGTCACCAGAGAGCCCTACAGCAGATGTGTTTCTACAAAGCGTATGGTTAGATTTTAATACAGTTTTTCGTACTATAAGAAGAGATATTTTCTCACAGCAGGTTCTTGCATTAGTTTACAATTATGAGTCGTTAGGGGGCGCTGCGGTAAATGTGTCGCTCTAAAAAGTGATAAATTTAGAAGTTTTTTTTTCCTTATTTACTTTCAGTAGTTTATCCAATTCTCGGTAATTCTTTAGAGCTTATTCTGAAGAAATATAATTAATAATAATAATAACAACGCATACATGACAACAACATCTAGGCCCCAAAGTAAGCATTAGCTTGTGTTTTGGGTACCAAGCGAAGACACCACATACATATAACAACCAAGACCCGGTACCAGTATCGATATTCAACATATAAATACTGACCTGGGATTCGAACCCGGGACCTTCAGCTTCGTAAGCAGGATCGCTACCCACTAGGCTAAGCAGTCGTCATTCGAACTCGGGACTTCCAGCTTCGTAGGCAAGGTTATTAGGCACGTACGTAAGCAGGCAAATATTTCTTTATTTTGAATTATGTTCACATATTGTGTGGCTATGGAATCGCTTGACAATTCAGTTACCAAACCTTTGCAAGAAAACTTTACCCTTTCGCTACCCAATAGGAGAAACCCAATACGAGTAGTTAGGCTTGAACACTAGTAAGGGAAGTCGCAATTAAAGTTAGCGGCAACGATAGCACCTATCTGTTCTGATCACAGGCAACTACTTAATTACAGGACGCCGACCTCCCGCGGGAGCTGATTGTAGCCGGGAACGAGAGTGCTTTGAAGATTTACTGCTCTTGACCTTACTTGATCCGGAATGTTCCATTAAGACTATAACCACGAACAAGTTTATTTTACACATTCATATTTGTACGGGGTTTGTCTACGAAATCTAGGCAATCCCCTTCACAAAGCAATTTAATTATGGCAATAATACATTACGTACTGAGGTGGCCCCAGCATTGTATATAGATAACTGTGTAAGCTAGGTATATATGTATTTGATTTTAGATAAGCTATCATACATTTATACTGTAAATAACCATAAACTGAGGCAAACAGAATCGGGGCAAGACGCTAGTTGTATATGGGGTATTAGGACTCATAAATTTGATAATTTGTTGCTTTCACATGTTGTATGTTAAGCCCGAAAGTGCTTATGGCGGATTTCGCTTAAAAGATCAAATTTATGATTTTATACGTGTCGACGTTGATAAGCGAGCTGTGTCAAGTATATAGCACAGACGTGTGACGCAATTCTCTAAAGTTGGTTTTGAGATTTATGGTAGTTTGGAGCCAAAAATTCCGATAAACACTCTCAAAGCGTCGTTAAGAAAGGACCTCAAGTTTACCCGAGCGCAAGGCAAAATTTTTTTTGTAATTCTCCGAAACTACAATAGACTGCGCCCTTACGGGGAACGATACAAAATAATTTGGATAAATTGCTATGCGAAATTCGTGAAGTGATTTATCGTCGATTGAGGCTAGATAGTAATTTCTTTTACTAATATCAGTTTCGAAGAATGATACATGGCAGGTATTTACAGTAAACGAAGGAGATTTGTGCGAATGGTCAGTTAGTTAGTATGTTGCGAGAGTTGGGATGTAAAACGATTTCTGATCGAAGTTGCACTGATCACGTGCAGAGCATCTGTGTTCAAGGGTCGAGGGTGCTTTTCGGTGTCAGGTAGAGACGCCGGGGTGTACCTTTTACATAAACAAAACTGCTGTGTGGATTTAAAATTGTGGTAAAACATTGAAATATATATGAAATGAATTATGCACGTTATACATTTTATATTGTTCAATCCGTATTGGTCACAAAACCCTGTAGGAGAAAGTTTTATATCGACCTTATCGCTATGCAAACAAGATTTGAATTACAGGCTTGGTTTTGGATTTTAAGTAAAGTATCCGAGACGCACTTTGTGACTAAGTTACGGTAAATGAGGGTTTTACTCGTGTTACGATTATTATAAATATGACGACTACACCTACAAACAATTAACTGTAAAGTACGAAACAGAAATAAAATTATACTAATTACTCGAGTGAATTTCGATATTAGTGGCGACATCTCGTTAAGGAAAAACGAATTAGTCAAAATACGGAATTTAGTCACAAAATTTCGGTTTGAGGGTTAAGGGTATGAGACTTTGAGTATATAGACATAAGGGCGAAAATGGTACGAGCGTGCTGATTTGCGAACTCATAGGAGAGGGTTTCATGTTAGACGGAGGCATATAGAATGAGAGACGCGGGCGCAGAGGAGTAGTGGATTTTCAACCCTTGTGCCGAGCAGACGAAGACCGGAGCGGCGGAACGGGGCAAGCAGCTAGGCCGAGGTGTGTTGGCGTGTGCCCGAATTCGGTGAGAGTTTAACCTAGTTGAGCTGCTTTGAAGGTAAGCGCAAAGATTTTAGTTTACTAATATTTGTTTACTCTATTTTATAGAGATAATTGTTTCAACTGTTGATTCCATTTGGATATTCGATATTTAATTATTTTACTATCCCGAAACCACGAAAGGGGTAGATTATAACTACGGTTCAAATTCATAATAGCACATTTGTCTAAAATTGAGTTTATTCTACCAAAGAGTATCGAAACAATAAATTTACTATATTATACCGTTTGAATCGAGAGTGCGTGTGGTTGGAATAACCGAATTGATTAATATTCAAGTTCATTATGATTGATTGCAAAGAACCTCGGCTACATTTTCAGCCGGTTAAATTTAAGGTTTCGTTCATTGTTAATTTTGTTTTTTGAGGTCTGATCGAGGTCTGATTTAATTATAAAATAGAGAAGTTGCTCATTTCATATTTTAAAAGTTAATATCATGTCGCAGCTTGTAATGTCGCGAGATGAATAGCGGCATGCCTCAATCAAAGATATCCAGTTTTAAATTTACATTCAGTTATACAAATAGTTCAGAAAATTAGTACTGCGAGGTCATGCCCTTAAAATTAAATTTAAATGTCTAATTTCGTTTGCCGACCAAAAGTATAATAACTGATAAGTCTGTATTGTATAAAAGATAAATACTTTTGCACCATTAATTTTATTGTTGATAAATACTGAGAAAGAGATAAATAATTGATGGAGTCAGAGGAGGCCATTTGTTTTGCAATTAATTATTTATCTTAAAGTAACATTAACGAAATAAAAGTAAATTCACCAAATGTAAATACGAAATTAGACTTGCTGGCTGAACTCTGACCGGAGCCAGCTCAAAAATAAAATGGTCTGGTTGGCACGAGGACATGCGAGGTTGGGGCATGTTTTACCTTCCATCCACACAAATGTGTGTATTAAACTCAATACGATTATCTTGCCAACAAATACAAAACTTGTGTAATGGATACAATTTCCTTTCATATACAAAAGGAAACTATGTAACTAATTGTTTATCACAAGTATAACACAAAGGTGTGTTAAATTAATTTAGACTGAACTCGGTACTAGCGCACATACACGTGTGTGGTATTTAATATTGTCAATATATTTATATAAATAGAGTGATTTAACACAAAGCTAAAAGTAGTCATTGTTCTATTGACCAAAGCTCTGAATAATATGTGCACAATACATTGTATTAGATGGAAATATACTAAATACATGAGTGGTGATAATTCACAGTCAAAATATTGCTCGATATAATTAGCTGAGTTAACTCCAGCTGCTATCTTGTCCAGAGTTAAAATAATAGAGGTTTTCTGCCTCATTTAGATATTAACAAAGTAAAGTCAGTCCTCTCACTAATATAGTGCCAGATAAATACTGACGGACAACAGTTGCATATAAAAATCAAGCGAGGCAGTCACTGACCCCTTGCAACAACAACTATATACAGCATCGAAATATATGCCAACTATCATAAGATCAAGCGAGGCAGCCAACGGCCCCTCGAGATATATATATATACACGCAGGTAGGCGTAATACGCCCTGCATGATCGATTTGCATAAAACGCATATCACGAGGCAGTCGGAATCGACCCCTCACACGTATGAAATGTATACCTATTGCGCAAAACAATACTCGGGCAGGTGGATACCACCCCCCGCATGACAAATTGTCAAGGCTGGCCAGCCAAAACACATGTATGCAAATCTATGCTGAACCAATCTTCGAAAACCGCCTAATTGTTTTTCTTTCGAGGACTGCGTTTGGAATTCCATTCAAGGTAAGTGCACAGGGAGGCCTTTTGGGCGTTGTGAAACATGCTCGTTTGCGTGAGACGAGTGTTTGTAGTAAAACGCTCGCTGAAAGTGAAGTCTTCAGGTGACAAAACGTAGTTTCGTCCTCTGAAGAACAGCGGACAGTCTCTCAAAGAAACGCACATCGGCCCAAAGTCGGGATTTTGTTATCAATTTATTAATAAAACCCCGAGGTCCCGTTAGCCTAAGGGCCAAGTTTGAGTGGATTACTAGGCGAATCAGTTTTCGACCGAAAATACAATACATATAAGCAACGACTTACTTTCATAAACTTATCCCTGATCAATACAGGAAATTCGAATTTAAAAACACTAAATCAAATGTAATTAAAAAGGAACAAGATGACCTTATTCATTACAATAACAAAAGTTACCCCAAAACATCGGCGTTTGTTATACAACATCCCGATAGTCCGCTGTCCTATTTTGCGCCCATATAACGGTAAATAAGTTGCCGAAACCGAAAGTACGATTTAAATAGGGCGTAACTATTCGTATCCGAATACTCGTTAAATATCATCGAGTTATCATTACTTTACTCTCAAATCAATTTAGTAATTTTATAGACGATCACAGGCCATAAAAATACCTCAATTTACACGTAAACAGTGCACGCATACTTGCATGAATACGTCACGGCTGACGTAATTGTGGCTACAATAATCTATAACACACTTATTTATGCATAATGAATAAATGTACTTATATTTGTAAATACACTCACAAAACAACTCAGGCACAATTAAAGACATCTCATATGCTTATTGTGAGAACAGGTGTGTTATATCACAGATCTAAGAATGGTTAATAATCCTTTAAAGTGATGACTAGCTAAGGTAGTCAGGACAGATGTGCGCACAAATTATAGCCCTCTTCATGTGGTCCGCGTGACATAGGATTGGTATTTAACAGTGAATAAATTTAATTTTATTCACGGCCAAAAAGAACTTAAAACACAACGTAGATAAGAAAGGAATAACTATTGATATCTTACTTGAAAAAAAAAAAAAATTTTTTTTCATATATATATATATATAATACATATATAATACAATTATTTCGGAATATAGGTCAAGTATAGAATAATTAATCCATGCGTAGTGAACCATGGATTATTTTATGTACTCCGGCAGATTTGATCATGAATTGGATAAATTGTTTTCAGTTGTTGTTGGGGAACGTTCTGGTCGGATATAGACTAATTTAGAGAGGCGCACGATTACGAGTAATCACATCGCGTGTTCTCTAATGAGCCAGTGACCTACAAGACGCATCGGAGGAGCAGGACGAAGCCGTGTCAAGAACTAGCATCGCATATAACACGAGGGAAGTCTTTGTTTATTTTTTTTAATTTTGAAAAATTAAATTTAAAAAAAAAAAAAATTATATGTAAAAATATTTACATTATGATCTATCAACTCTAAAATTTAAAGATATTAACAAACTAGGTTATGCTTATAATTAAACATTGTGAGTTGACAGACTTCTTTTGTTATATCGAAACTTTGCGAGTGTGTCTATCTAGAATCCAGATTTTATACGGCGATATCGGTCGTTTCAAAAGCATATTGGTACCGTGGTTTATAAGTATACGTACTTTAGTATTATCGAAAGGACATTGTTGACAGATCGGTGCCACTTCAAAGTGAAGGTGACAAGTGTCATAAATTTTGTTTATTTCAATCTGCGGCCGACTATTTCAGTTGTTGGAGAGACGGTTGCAGTGTGGACCGACACACTACGCACGTGTCCGACCGCTAGACGGTGAACACGAGGCGGGCCAAAAACCCAGCTGAGGGCCCAGTTCGGCGTATCGCGATTGTGATACCGCACCGCGGGGCGTCTCGGTGTCGCAGATGCGGGCGACGTGCCGCATAACGGGTTTGCTGCATGCCATCTTTTTGTAAATTTAAATAATCGCGTTAATGAATATAGGATTTTAATAGATATAGGATAACATTACTTTATTTTACTTTTATTTTATTTTATTTAAAGTGCCAGTGGCCTTTATACATTTAATAAATAAGATTTAAGGTAATTAATAATAAATACATTGAAAATAGTAGGGTTTTCTCTGTGGTTAGGTGGTTTGTGCTGTTTGTTGCACCTATTGAGTGTTACACGTTATAGTATGCGTAAAGTTTGAGATCGGGATAATATAGAAAGTGAGCCTTGAAAGAAAAAAAAGGAGCACAAAGGGATCGGTATTGATTTAGGCCGTTTTGTTTAGAGAAAGTGAAACTTAGTAAAGGACTTAGCTAGGTGGAGTAGATATAGTTAAGTAAAGTTGTGAAGGAAAGGTAGGAAAATGTCTTTCTCAACTAGACAGCGAGGTCGTAAGCAGAAGACGGTTGAGCGCGACGCGGGAATGCAAGTAACGCCAGAACTCCTAACGGGTATTTTAGAGATGACAAAAAAATTCGGAGAAGTAATTGAGCGTTTAGATCGTCTAGAACGAGCGCAGGTTGACAACGTAGTTAATGTAGATAGGGCGGCCATCTCGGGGCCTGCTACTATTAGTTCTGAGTCGGGTACTATGTCGACGTTGACTTCTGACACAAGTAGTACGTCTACTATGACCGGAGCCACGGTGGTAAAAGACAGGGCGCCGGTTTGCGTAATGAGGCCGACACTAGAAAAACCTATCTTTACCGGGAGGGGCGGGTTGACACCGGTGAGGTTTTTGAAAAAGGTAAAAAAATATCTCAACGCTACACAGTCGAACGCGAATGCATTAGATATCGTTACGGAGTGTTTGCGTGGACATGCACAGACCGTTTTAGAATTATACAGCGATAATTGGAGGACATTTACTGATTTTGAGAGAGACTTCTTAAAAGCTTTCTGGGGAGAGCGCGAACAAGAAAGAGTACGTTATAAGTTACTGCATGCGACGTACAGTAATAATGGGGGTGCGTCGATGGAAGAACATTTTGCGGAATACTACGACAGTGTGCGTTCGTTCACTATCCCATTAGGGGAACGAGAAGCGGTAAACTGTATAATGCGACATTTTCCCGGGGAAATTCAGCGCTTGTGGTTTACAAGGCAAGGGGCAATCTCAGCACTCGACGCCCTAGAGTTCCTAAGGAATATGGAACAGAATGTGCAAGTAAGAGAAGTGTCGAAATCGGGTCCTGAGTTGTGGAAAAGCCGAGGTAGCTTGAGGCGGCCGAACATTATTGCGGCCACAGACAGGAAAAGAAGGGAGGTTCAGACGAATATGATACACGCCTCGCGAACGTACAGAGGTAATGCGATTCGAGGACGCGGCGTAGCAAGAGGGGGACGCACAGGTGTGACAAATCGATACGAAAGACGAACGCCTTACCCGGCCATAAATTGGAGAAGTGAGGGAGCAGGTACGAATGTCGCACGTACAGCGGAACCCAGACAAGCGACCGAAAAGCAACCCGCAATAGTCGATTTAGGAAAATCGGGAAACGAGAAGGCTGCGGATTAGTAAGAGTCGTGAATTCGCGAGGCCCTGTTGAAAACCGACTTGGGATTAGTATTTTAAGAGCAGATTGTACATACATGAACAAAGGACACAATAACGGGGAGGGGAGAACTGCTATGTCTAATATGCTCAAATATATGTGTAAATACGGGTGGAATGTTGGAAAGGGTTTGGGGAAATCAGAAAATGGAAATAAAATCCCGATTGATACGAATTCAGATTCCGAAGGATTCCTAGTAGAATCCGTTACAGATTTATTATCCAAATGGGACACAGGGACACTGTTAATATGTAAATGTGGAGAAAGGGTGTGTACGGGTTGTAATACGAGACACACGAGAAATACTAGTTCGTATATGATACATGGAGAAGAGGATGACTTGTTGGACGCAAAGGAGAAATACTATTCGCTGCCCGCCTTGCCCGAAATTGAAGTCAAAGTAAACGGTGTCGGGGCAAGAGCCTTATTGGATACCGGTTCGCAGGTTACTTGTGTAACTGAAGAACTGTTTGACACATTGAGGCAGAATAAGGAAATACCAGAGTTACCGATTCCGGCCTTACATATACAAGGGGCTTTTGGATCTAGAAGTTGCAAGATTAGCAGTGTACACATGGTGTCGATAGAATTGAATGCACTTGTAATTGATACACCTGTACTGGTATTGGCAAAATTACCGAAACCAGTTATATTGGGATACGATTGGCTGCTGCGCGTTCGGGCAGTAATTACATGCGGAGAGAATAATAAATTGAATGTGGACCACCTGGGAGTACGTACCACAATAAACATAGGAGAGACAGGTAGTACGGCTAG
Source organism: Luffia ferchaultella (assembly GCA_949709985.1). NCBI lineage: Eukaryota > Metazoa > Arthropoda > Insecta > Lepidoptera > Psychidae > Luffia > Luffia ferchaultella. The sequence continues at coordinate 11,439,150 of OX453240.1, read as the reverse complement.
AGGAGCGGCATTTTGCGTGCTACAACAGATAAGTGAATTCGAACAGTCAAATGAAACAGAACAGTCGTTACGCGAGCACGTAAGGTTGTTAGATCTGTTAGAAGAAGAAAAGGCTTTGTTATTGCCTGTATTAATTAAGTACAGAGAAGTATTTTCAGCCCATCCTGGACGAACGGACAAGTATACGCATAGGATAAAGATGTTAAATGAAGAGCCGTTTATTAAAAGATCCTATCCTGTAAACCATGCTCACCGAGAAAAGGTGAAAGCTAAGTTAGATGAACTCGAAAACTTGGGAGTCATACAACGAGAAGCGACTCCTTATAGCAGCCCCATGACTTATACATTAAAGAAAGACGGAAGTATTAGGATCTTGTTAGACGCGCGCGAGCTCAATAAACGAATGGTAGGTGAATCGGAAGCACCTCCTCTGACAGCGGAAATATTGCAATCTTTTCACGGCGTGAAGTACATGACGCTATTAGATTTGAATAATGCATATTATAATATTCCGTTGCATGAAGACTCGAGGAAGTACACGGGTTTTACTTTTATGGGGAAAAGTTACACCTATAGGGTATTACCTCAAGGTCTTAAAACATCGGTCAGTTCGTTCACAAGAGCCATGGACATAATGCTGGGACCCGAGGTGCGTTCCTTTTGCATTAATTACTTAGATGACTTAGTAGTGTTCACTAACGGGACGGTACAGCTTCACTTAGAGCACTTAGGATTAGTTTTACAGAAATTACGGGAAGCGAAACTGACGTGTAGTTTGTCTAAGTGTTGTTTTATTAGGACGGAAATTAAACTTCTGGGGCACATCGTTAACACACAGGGTGTCAGAATGGACCCTGATAAAACACGGGCGATACAAGAATACCCGGTCCCGAGAACCGTAAAACAAGTGCGAGCGTTTTTGGGCTTCATTAATTATTTTCGGAAATTTGTATATAAATATGGAGAGGTGACACGTCCTTTGTGCGATTTGTTAAAGAAAGGACAAAAATGGCGATGGGGAGAGAAAGAAAATAGTTGTTTCGAGCGTATAAAGTCGTTGTTTATTGAAACAGTGATGTTAAAACACCCTATACCCGGAAGTAGGCTGTATGTACAGTCGGACAGCAGCGACATTGGAGTAGCAGGGTTTGTTTACCAATATGACAGTCAGAAATTAGTCAATGTAATAGGGTTTTGCAGCAAGGCGTTCACTGACGCAGAAAAGCATTGGACTGTCTCTGAGAAAGAACTGTGGGCGATAATTTATACTTTGAAAAAGTACGAGACCTATTTGCGTGGAGTTAAGATAATAATACGTACAGATCACAAAAGTTTGAGTTTTCTACATAGTTGGAAGATACTACACGCGCGCATGCAGCGGTGGGTGTTTTACATAAATCAATTTGATTTTACAATAGAGTACGTCAAGGGTAGGGACAATATAGGCGCAGACGTGATTTCTCGCTATTTATGTGAAACTGGAGAGTCTCAGGTAAATAAGCAGACTTACCCGTTAATGTGTTTGTTCACGGCGGTTGGTGATAGAGCATTGGTAAACAAACTGAGTTTGTTGAAAGATTTGCAATTAGAGGATGTAAAGTTGCGAGGCATTATTAAGAAATTGCAGGAAGAAAAGCCTGACGTTGAGACGAAATATTGCAAGCTGAAGGGAGATATTTTATATCACCAAGGCAGGGGAAAAGAAAAGGAGGTAGTGTATTTGCCGGAAGGTGTGGTTAATGAAGTGATCTTGAATGTGCACGAGAACTTGGGTCATTATGGAAGGTATAAATTGTGTACGGCTATGCGAAAGCGTTGTTATTTCCCACATATGAAAAAGCGAGTTGTGGAAGTTATAAGGTCGTGTCCATTATGTCAAAAGGCAAAACATGAGAGAGAGTATCTGGCAGGGCCTAGCAAGGCTGTATTAGTAGAAGATATCGGCGAAAGTGTGTTTGCTGACATATATGGTCCATTGCCGAGTGGAAAGTTTGGAATGCGTTACATATTTGTAATGCAAGACCTGTTTAGTAAGTTGATAAGGTTATATGCATTACGAAAGGCGACAGGACGCAGTACTTTGGGGTGTGTGAAACAATTCCACACAGAAATCAGTATTAAGAACCTGGTAACAGACAGGGGGGCGCAATTTACTTCTCGTTTATGGGAGAGAGAGTTGCACAGACTAGGAATTAAGATTTCACACACATCGCTGAGAAATCCTCGCGCGAATCCCGTCGAAAGAGTTAATAAAGAATTGACTCGTTTATTTAGAACGTATTGTAGTCATTCGCACAGGAGTTGGTTGTCAATCTTACCAAGGATTGAAAATTTATATAATAACGTCACACATGTTGCTACAAGATATACTCCATATGAAATCATTTACGGAAAAGGGGATGTCCTGAATTTCGATAAAGCATTACCCAATCGGGAGACGCAGGAGGCGTGCCTAGACGTTGTAAATATAAGAAAGAACGTTCTGAAAAATTTGAAAGTAACAGCTGAGAAAAGGGTTGCATATAGAAATCAAAAATACAAATTTGCCACATATCATATAGGTGATTTGATAAAATTAAAGGTGTTGCCCCGATCCGACGCTGATAAAAAGGTAACAAAGAAATTCTCTTTACTGTATGACGGTCCTTATAAGGTCGCGGCAATACCCTACCATAATGTGTATACATTAGTGGACCCAGATACAAATGCTGTAAAGGGAAACTATAACGCAATACATCTGGCTAAATACTATAACGTTACGTAATCTATAGATAGAGTGTAACACGCAGAGGTAGTATAGTGTACAATACTAAAATACACACGTATAATCTGGTTGATTGCGTACGCGTTCGTTGTTTCATGTTGCTTTGGTAGTATATATAAAATGGCTGACTTTGTAGCACACACACGGTGGGCTACATAAAGTTAGGAAAGCAAATGATTGTGGGATAGGTGATGCTGGAAATCAGTTGGATGAGGAAGTCGCGTCCCTAGCCTTAGTGCCACTATTAGTTAACTATAGCTAGAAATAAGGTGAAATGCATGTTCAAAAAAAAAAAAAATTAAAAAAAAAAAAAAAAAAAAAAAAAAAAAAATATTAGAAAAAAAAAGGAAGATGAAATTGGGGCGTCGTCACACTCTATCTGGGAGGGGACTGAGGTGGCCCCAGCATTGTATATAGATAACTGTGTAAGCTAGGTATATATGTATTTGATTTTAGATAAGCTATCATACATTTATACTGTAAATAACCATAAACTGAGGCAAACAGAATCGGGGCAAGACGCTAGTTGTATATGGGGTATTAGGACTCATAAATTTGATAATTTGTTGCTTTCACATGTTGTATGTTAAGCCCGAAAGTGCTTATGGCGGATTTCGCTTAAAAGATCAAATTTATGATTTTATACGTGTCGACGTTGATAAGCGAGCTGTGTCAAGTATATAGCACAGACGTGTGACGCAATTCTCTAAAGTTGGTTTTGAGATTTATGGTAGTTTGGAGCCAAAAATTCCGATAAACACTCTCAAAGCGTCGTTAAGAAAGGACCTCAAGTTTACCCGAGCGCAAGGCAAAATTTTTTTTGTAATTCTCCGAAACTACAATAGACTGCGCCCTTACGGGGAACGATACAAAATAATTTGGATAAATTGCTATGCGAAATTCGTGAAGTGATTTATCGTCGATTGAGGCTAGATAGTAATTTCTTTTACTAATATCAGTTTCGAAGAATGATACATGGCAGGTATTTACAGTAAACGAAGGAGATTTGTGCGAATGGTCAGTTAGTTAGTATGTTGCGAGAGTTGGGATGTAAAACGATTTCTGATCGAAGTTGCACTGATCACGTGCAGAGCATCTGTGTTCAAGGGTCGAGGGTGCTTTTCGGTGTCAGGTAGAGACGCCGGGGTGTACCTTTTACATAAACAAAACTGCTGTGTGGATTTAAAATTGTGGTAAAACATTGAAATATATATGAAATGAATTATGCACGTTATACATTTTATATTGTTCAATCCGTATTGGTCACAAAACCCTGTAGGAGAAAGTTTTATATCGACCTTATCGCTATGCAAACAAGATTTGAATTACAGGCTTGGTTTTGGATTTTAAGTAAAGTATCCGAGACGCACTTTGTGACTAAGTTACGGTAAATGAGGGTTTTACTCGTGTTACGATTATTATAAATATGACGACTACACCTACAAACAATTAACTGTAAAGTACGAAACAGAAATAAAATTATACTAATTACTCGAGTGAATTTCGATATTAGTGGCGACATCTCGTTAAGGAAAAACGAATTAGTCAAAATACGGAATTTAGTCACAAAATTTCGGTTTGAGGGTTAAGGGTATGAGACTTTGAGTATATAGACATAAGGGCGAAAATGGTACGAGCGTGCTGATTTGCGAACTCATAGGAGAGGGTTTCATGTTAGACGGAGGCATATAGAATGAGAGACGCGGGCGCAGAGGAGTAGTGGATTTTCAACCCTTGTGCCGAGCAGACGAAGACCGGAGCGGCGGAACGGGGCAAGCAGCTAGGCCGAGGTGTGTTGGCGTGTGCCCGAATTCGGTGAGAGTTTAACCTAGTTGAGCTGCTTTGAAGGTAAGCGCAAAGATTTTAGTTTACTAATATTTGTTTACTCTATTTTATAGAGATAATTGTTTCAACTGTTGATTCCATTTGGATATTCGATATTTAATTATTTTACTATCCCGAAACCACGAAAGGGGTAGATTATAACTACGGTTCAAATTCATAATAGCACATTTGTCTAAAATTGAGTTTATTCTACCAAAGAGTATCGAAACAATAAATTTACTATATTATACCGTTTGAATCGAGAGTGCGTGTGGTTGGAATAACCGAATTGATTAATATTCAAGTTCATTATGATTGATTGCAAAGAACCTCGGCTACATTTTCAGCCGGTTAAATTTAAGGTTTCGTTCATTGTTAATTTTGTTTTTTGAGGTCTGATCGAGGTCTGATTTAATTATAAAATAGAGAAGTTGCTCATTTCATATTTTAAAAGTTAATATCATGTCGCAGCTTGTAATGTCGCGAGATGAATAGCGGCATGCCTCAATCAAAGATATCCAGTTTTAAATTTACATTCAGTTATACAAATAGTTCAGAAAATTAGTACTGCGAGGTCATGCCCTTAAAATTAAATTTAAATGTCTAATTTCGTTTGCCGACCAAAAGTATAATAACTGATAAGTCTGTATTGTATAAAAGATAAATACTTTTGCACCATTAATTTTATTGTTGATAAATACTGAGAAAGAGATAAATAATTGATGGAGTCAGAGGAGGCCATTTGTTTTGCAATTAATTATTTATCTTAAAGTAACATTAACGAAATAAAAGTAAATTCACCAAATGTAAATACGAAATTAGACTTGCTGGCTGAACTCTGACCGGAGCCAGCTCAAAAATAAAATGGTCTGGTTGGCACGAGGACATGCGAGGTTGGGGCATGTTTTACCTTCCATCCACACAAATGTGTGTATTAAACTCAATACGATTATCTTGCCAACAAATACAAAACTTGTGTAATGGATACAATTTCCTTTCATATACAAAAGGAAACTATGTAACTAATTGTTTATCACAAGTATAACACAAAGGTGTGTTAAATTAATTTAGACTGAACTCGGTACTAGCGCACATACACGTGTGTGGTATTTAATATTGTCAATATATTTATATAAATAGAGTGATTTAACACAAAGCTAAAAGTAGTCATTGTTCTATTGACCAAAGCTCTGAATAATATGTGCACAATACATTGTATTAGATGGAAATATACTAAATACATGAGTGGTGATAATTCACAGTCAAAATATTGCTCGATATAATTAGCTGAGTTAACTCCAGCTGCTATCTTGTCCAGAGTTAAAATAATAGAGGTTTTCTGCCTCATTTAGATATTAACAAAGTAAAGTCAGTCCTCTCACTAATATAGTGCCAGATAAATACTGACGGACAACAGTTGCATATAAAAATCAAGCGAGGCAGTCACTGACCCCTTGCAACAACAACTATATACAGCATCGAAATATATGCCAACTATCATAAGATCAAGCGAGGCAGCCAACGGCCCCTCGAGATATATATATATACACGCAGGTAGGCGTAATACGCCCTGCATGATCGATTTGCATAAAACGCATATCACGAGGCAGTCGGAATCGACCCCTCACACGTATGAAATGTATACCTATTGCGCAAAACAATACTCGGGCAGGTGGATACCACCCCCCGCATGACAAATTGTCAAGGCTGGCCAGCCAAAACACATGTATGCAAATCTATGCTGAACCAATCTTCGAAAACCGCCTAATTGTTTTTCTTTCGAGGACTGCGTTTGGAATTCCATTCAAGGTAAGTGCACAGGGAGGCCTTTTGGGCGTTGTGAAACATGCTCGTTTGCGTGAGACGAGTGTTTGTAGTAAAACGCTCGCTGAAAGTGAAGTCTTCAGGTGACAAAACGTAGTTTCGTCCTCTGAAGAACAGCGGACAGTCTCTCAAAGAAACGCACATCGGCCCAAAGTCGGGATTTTGTTATCAATTTATTAATAAAACCCCGAGGTCCCGTTAGCCTAAGGGCCAAGTTTGAGTGGATTACTAGGCGAATCAGTTTTCGACCGAAAATACAATACATATAAGCAACGACTTACTTTCATAAACTTATCCCTGATCAATACAGGAAATTCGAATTTAAAAACACTAAATCAAATGTAATTAAAAAGGAACAAGATGACCTTATTCATTACAATAACAAAAGTTACCCCAAAACATCGGCGTTTGTTATACAACATCCCGATAGTCCGCTGTCCTATTTTGCGCCCATATAACGGTAAATAAGTTGCCGAAACCGAAAGTACGATTTAAATAGGGCGTAACTATTCGTATCCGAATACTCGTTAAATATCATCGAGTTATCATTACTTTACTCTCAAATCAATTTAGTAATTTTATAGACGATCACAGGCCATAAAAATACCTCAATTTACACGTAAACAGTGCACGCATACTTGCATGAATACGTCACGGCTGACGTAATTGTGGCTACAATAATCTATAACACACTTATTTATGCATAATGAATAAATGTACTTATATTTGTAAATACACTCACAAAACAACTCAGGCACAATTAAAGACATCTCATATGCTTATTGTGAGAACAGGTGTGTTATATCACAGATCTAAGAATGGTTAATAATCCTTTAAAGTGATGACTAGCTAAGGTAGTCAGGACAGATGTGCGCACAAATTATAGCCCTCTTCAGTACTATAGAAATCGTTTTATTATTCCGATTGTTCAACCGATAACAATGTTTGGCTTACACAAACGTATATGTTTGATTGAAGAGAAATGTCAAGATGTCGTAGACGGATTCTACGATATTAATTTTGTTCACAAAAAGATTTCCTTATGCAGTCTGAATATAAATAGATGATACTGTTGAAATGTCATAAGTTATGTTCCACATAGTACTATTCAAACTTCACTTCACTTCACTTTATCAGCCCATTTTTACCCCACTGTAGGGGCTTAGGCCTCCCCCAGGGTGAGGAGGGGGGCTTGGAGCTTAAATCCACCACGCTGCTCCACTGCGGGTTGGGGACTGTAACGATCGCCATCTATTGACAGCGTCCGGGACTGACTGCTTAACGTGCCCTCCGAAGCACGGAGTCAGTGATAATTGTCTACTTAAGTCAGAAAAACTCATTGGTACACGCCCGTATTCGAACCATGGCCCTATGGGGCCTTATAAATTTGAGACAGGTTCGTTGCGCTTTGGACTATCATGACATCTATTCAACGATTCAAACAACAGATGAATAATGAATAAATATGATAGTATTTTTCTAAAAAGCACTAGAAAATCTAAAACTTTGAGTTTATAAGGGGACGTACTTAACAACGAAAAAAATCTCAGGTATATAGTTAGGTATATTACGTGAGTCAATCTAGTGGTGAGAACGAAGTTAAATTTCAAGTTTAGAGATCTACATCGCCCAATATGCCCTATTGCAGGGGCTTAGGCCTCCCTTCGGGATGAGGGTGCTTGGAGCTTAATTCACTACGCTGCTTCAGTGCGGGTTGGTGGATAGTTAGCAGCGACATAGATCAATGAATTTATTCAGCTGCAAACTGTTGAAAGTGTAAAGGCGTTCCCTTAGCGTTCATTGAACATCACACAGAATATGGGGTCGCTCGCGATCATATACTACTATGTATATATTTGTATCATACATGTATAAGTGAAAGAGTAACCCATGTTTTATTTTCACTATTAATTATTTGACAACAAGACCCAATTATTAACATTTGTGTCTATTCCCATAGTTATAGTATTATTATCTAAAAAAATGTCTTTTGTTGTAAACGTGACATAAAAAACATTTAAAATTTGTTTTTCTTACCAGCAGTTCTTAAGAAGAATGTGTAGTGGCAAATTTCCGTACAAACGGCATTGAAGGTTACACTTGCACGATTAACGTAGCGATTTCTTACGATTGGCATAAAAAAAAAAATATTTGGTATTCAGATCAGTAAAAACTATGGTTCACTTCATCAGCCTATTTTTACCCCACTGCAGGGGCTTAGGCCTCCCCCAGGGTGAGGCTTGGAGCTTATATCCACCACGCTGCTCTACTGCGGGTTGGGGATTGTAACGACCGCCATCTATTGACACCGTCCGGGATCGACTGCTTAACGTGCTCTCCGAGGCACGGAGTCAGTGATGCTTACGTACTTAAGCCAGAAAAACTCATTGGTACACGCCCGGATTCGAACCAGTTTACACTATGTTTACACTTTTATAATTTTATAAATATTTTGATACAGTGCAAGAAAAAAAAACTTAAATGCTCGAGTTTTTTTTTTAATTGATTCTTTTTATTAACAACATGATCAGCCTGAAACTAATGCATTTTTTCACAACATCTCATCGAAATTTATCATATTTGCTATGTTTCGCATTGTTATGCCCAACATGTAAGTTGTAAGTTGTAATCTAAAAAAAAAACCAATGAAAGTTTGTAATTCTTTATTTCATTTACTTACTTCTCATTACTTTAAATTCACTGATCCAAAAATATACATTGACAGGTATATTATAAATATTTCTACAGGAGGAAACATAGTTGCATAGTTGTTTTATTCCATTATAAAACTACTATTTTGAAAATGTGAAGATTTTCCTCGTATAATTTGTACTGAACATCGCGTTTCTAATATAGAGTGATCCAGTTGAAAGCAGCTCTAATATTTCAAAAATATTTTTAAAATGATTTGTAATAAAATTTAATTTATTTTATTATGGAATTATACAAAGAAATTTCACCTGTACATGTTATAAGCATAGTTAATAACTTCCTCGATCATCGTTTTTTTTTTTAATTATATTTCAATTTGTTTATCCGCCTTTCTAATTCCACGACGACGGCGCAGTTACCCGGAGTGGAAAATTGAGATTTCAGACTCCACTTTCGTTGACAGGATATTAAAATGTCCTTAAAATATTTGGTTCTCTACAGCTTTTAATAACAAGAAAGTCCTTGAGTTATCTAACTGTGACTTATAAGTATAAACCTGCTCATTTTAAATATACCAATAAACCATTCCATTTAATTGAAAATATATTCGTAAATAAATTTTCAATATTAATCTTATGTAACTTAACAACAGTTATACGTACTCTTATTTCATGTTACTTTTTTTGTTTTTTTTTTAATCTTAGTTTATTCCTGCGACTTCGGCACATACGTACACATCCTATAAATGGATTCAGGAACTATTTCATCTATTTATATGGAAAGCTTCATGAAAGTTGCTTCGTTTGTTTAAGTTTAAAAAGCTTATGCTTTTAAAAGTTTATAAAGAAACAAACAAAAAAACTATTTAAGAACTATTTAAAATTGTATTTTGGATTTAGGTATATATTCAGTTAGTTTATTACAATAAACTTTTCTTCCACCACTCCTTTACAATATTGTAATACCTAGCACTAGGAACCGCCCGCGGCCTGGCCCGCGACATATGGATGATATTAGTGCCGTTTTTATATCGCAATTATGAATACATGAGTTAAGTTAGATCAGTCAGGTCGGTTGTGTTGGTAATGACGACGGTTGGTGTAAGTACACATACCGTACTGTAGCTTTGGTTTGATTAAAATGTTTCATAGCTTACAACCCTCTTTTCAGCCCATAATAAAAAAGTATCCAAAATGAATCGCTACGCAAAATTTTAAGTTTCAGACCAACGCTTCGGGCTAAGTGCGTTGGTATGGTAAATATAAATCTGAGACCCCTTTTTAGCCGATTGCAAAATGAAGTACAAAAATCGATTTGTTTAAAAAAAATATTTGTATAAAGTCTCAAGTTAATCAATTTAGCACACGTTTGGTTGTTGATTTTTCATAAAAATCCATGCGCGAAATTTCACGTTTCTAGACGCACTGACAGCTATGCATTTATATACGAACTTTAACATCCTTTTCACTCCCTCAAAATAAAAAAATTTCAAAACATATATTCAATTAATGTAACGAAATAATGGTTCCTGTAACATAATTATGATGACGCGTAGTTTTTTTCCTCGTATTTATGATGATCTCGTTCTTAAATTACTCTACTGATAGTGAAACTATCATAGTAAAATCTGAATTCACTATAGTACATTTCGCAGTGTATGATTCTGTATCTCCAGGGGCCATTTGACTAGCCCTGTAGGTATATACGTTAATGAAAGTATAAATTTAAAGATTATATAAATATCGTACAGAACATTTTATATAAAGCATTATATACGAATATTTTACCTCCATTCGTATTAAATCTTTTATGAATTCAATATAACAAGTATATCTTACGAATTCTCCGTCGTATATCCTCGAGGGGTATGCAAGCGACATTAAAAGGCTTTGATGGAAATTTCGTGTAGCTTCGTAATAGAGCAACAAACCTCACGTTCTCGCCTTTGGTAATCTATTGAACCGAGCAGCTGAATTTCAAAGAAGATGAGTACAATAATCGCTTAAAACGGTGATGATTCTTTTTAGGATTCCGTAGACTTACTAGCAGCGGAACCACAGCTCTGACTGTTCAATGATTTTTGATGTTTTGCAATTAGTTTTGCAATGATAGGTAAGTGTTTAACCAAAGAACTTGGAATATATTTTTAAAGTCACAAAAATCTCTTATGTCTTATAATAAATAATATCTGACTCAAATAAATATATTAACACCATTGACGTTAAAATTTAAAATGACAGTTGATATGTGTATGCATGTCGCCTGTCTCGCCTGTCGCCCTAAGACAGAGTCATTCCATTCCATTCCACCAGACCATTATGACCCACTGCAGGGGCTTAGGCCTTCCTTCAGAGTGAAGGGGCTTGGAGCTTAATCCACCATGCTGCTTCAGTGCGGGTTGATGCATTTTAACGACTGCCATTTATAGATGGCATCCGGGACCTACAGCTTAACGTGCTCTCCGAGGTACGGAGTTAGTAATAGTTTGTACTTACGTCAGAAAAACTCATTTGTACACGCCCGCATTCGAACCACAGCCGCACAGCCTTATAAACTCGAAACAGGTTCACGAAATCAAATCACGAAACCGTCCGATGGGATTTTTCAAATTTTGTAATTGATTTTGCGGTAACGAATTTAAAGTTTTCTGCGCGTGCATAGTTTCGCACAAATGTAACTTGGAAGACTTTCAATTATCATGGTACCTGCTATCAAGCTGATATGATAATTGCGCTGTAAGTGGATATCAGAACATTTCAATGGCTACCAGTAGACCTATCCTGTTTGACCTCATTAGATTTTTCTGTACAAGGACTTTTCATAATACACGGTAACGGGAGTCAGATGATGGAGCGTGCGATTGATTAACAGAACCCACCAATGGTTACTAGTAGGTAAACCTACCAAGTTTAGGTTCATTTCATTTGATTTGTTTTCAAGAGCACTTTTCTTACCACAAGTGTATGTAAATGATTTTTTTTATAATTAATTATTAACTACCCAAATTTAAGATGGTGTACGTGCTTAGGAGCTGGTCGTCGCGGGGGTACGCGCAAACCTACGCGTGCTAACTTCCCAACTTATGCGAACGTAAGACATGCTTAACTTTAAGTATAACCATAATATATAACACATTCTCATTTTTATAAAGCTCAAATAAAATACATGTTATAAAGACCTTTTTAAAGACAAGCTTTTATTTTTGAACTAAAAATCACGTATGATGTTCCACAGCCTAAACAAGTTGGACACAACTCAAATTTATAGGGATGCACTAACTATATACAGTTATTTAGTTATTTATCTGTAACATTTATTTATTTTTAATTTCTTTCATCCAAAATTAATAAATATAACTCGAAATTAAATACAACATTAATACAATTTTAATTTCGAAGTATGTTTTATCCCTTTATACGTGGAATTTATCTAATTATACCCTGCACTGTGAAATTCCTTTTAACTTGAGTGTATTAACTGAAATTGAAATAATTTGAAATTAATTTATTTTATATATATGTATGCAATTACAAATACATAAACTTAATTTAAGCCGAGGGGTAGCGAGTTTGCTTCTTGTTTAGAAGGTCGTGGTTGGAATCCCAGGACATGAACCAATAAGTTTTTTTCTAACTTACATAACTATCACTTACTCTGTGCCTCGGAGAGCACGTTAAACCGTTGGTCCCGCTTGCCCTCAATAGATGGAAGTCGTTACAACCCACTAACATGCATTGGAGCAGCGTGGTGGATTAAGCTCCAAACCCTCTAATCCCGAGGGTTGGCCTAAGTCTCTGCAGTGGGGCATTAATTGGCTGATTGTATTGTATGGTATATATATTTAGTAAGCATTTAAAATAAAAATATTAATTTATTGCGTTCACAACTTTATTGTTAGTTGCAAATATATATAATTGTAACGTCGCTATGATCCTAGTCTAAGAAGTATGACTTACGCGCGACTTCGGTTCCCAACCGCGGAAGTCCACGAAAGCAGTGAGCTAATGACGCTAATGACTGATGAACTGATTTATCTTATCAGGCTTCTTCCCCTTTGTTTAGGTTGATTTCTATAGGCAGTATAGTTATGTACCCTTTAATTTTCACGTGAAAAGTGAGTAAATTGTCTCGTGCATCTAAAGGTTTTCCTTATCTTTTACAATACTAACCCCACGAAAGTAGCGCCCAACGATTTACTCATTTTCCATACGAAAGTAACAGGGTTATACACACCTATACTGTCACCTAAACAAAGAGGAAAAAGTCTGATAAGATAAATCATTTAATGCCTATTAAGCTGCTATTTGTTGACTCGTGAGTACATAAACTATCACTGACTCCGTGCCTCGGAGAGCACGTTAAGCAGTCGGTCCCGGACGCTGTCAATAGATGGCGGTCGTTACAATCCCCAACCCGCAGTGGAACAGCGTGGTGAATTTAAGCTCCTAGCCCCCGTCATCACCCTGGGGGAGGCCTAAGCCCCTGCAGTGGGGTAAAAATGGGCTGATAATAATAATAATAATAATACATGGGACTTCCCACACAGCGTCATCTAGTCCCAAAGTAAGCAAGTATTATGCTTGTGTTATGGGTTACTAGACAACTGATATACATACTTAAATATTCTTTATAATATGTACGAGGCATGTTTTTTAAGTAAGTACCGTTTTGCGATTCCGCCGCCGCAGCGCTACGGTCGGCGTTCCGCGCATACGCGCTGGTTACCTACATCTCTTGTCTACGCACTGACGCCATTACAGTCTGATTCTTCATTGTTATGCGTTGTTTACTGAGTATTTAAGATGCCTCCGACAATCGTGAGTCCCGCCGATTGTGAAGTTCGGGCTGTTATAAGATTTCTTAGTGCTAAAGGCGTAAAATCGATCGATATTCATCGTGAGATCTGTGAAGTTTACGGACAAAACATTATGAGTGAAGGAATGGTAAGGAAATGGGTGAGAGCATTTAAAGATGGCTGCACAAATGTGCATGATGAAGAAGGAGTGGGCATCCTTCGGTCCTTAATGAAGATTTTCAATGGGAAATTCTAGACCATCCTCCATACAGCCCTGATCTGGCGCCCAGCGACTTCCATTTGTTCCTGCACTTGAAGAAACACCCGGGCGGTCAGCGTCTTCAAGACGATAACGAAGTCAAAACAGTTGTGATACCGTGGTGTCAGGCGGCAGAATTTTATGAGGAGGGTATTCAAAAACTCGTGCCACGTTATGACAAGTGCCTCAATATTCACGGAAATTATGTAGAAAAGTAGATTAATGTACAGGATTCCATGTAAAAATTAAATTATTGCCATATCTTTGCACGTACTTGCAAAACGGTACTTACTTAAAAAACATGCCTCGTACATATATAAATATATTTTTTTTCGAAGACACCACACACATATAACAACCAAGACCCGGTACCAGTATCAATATTCGTCATATAAATACTGACCCGACCTGGGATTCAAACCCGGGACCTCCAGCTTCGTAGGCAGGGTCGCTACCCACTAGGCTAAGTGAAGTGATGAAGTGAAGTGAAGGCTGCTATTTGTTGACTCGCATCTGTCAAGGTACAGCCAACTATTAATTACAAGCCAACTAGGCTCGGTTTTGGCTATTTTACAGAATTCGGACTGTAAAGTTTTTTTTTTAGATTTTAGTAATGAAAAAAGGCGTTAAGTATTTACATTTAACGTCATTTAACGTTCTTACGACTAAAATCGAAAAAAGCCGTTAAACGTAATACTTTTTAATTTTGAATGCAACATTGCCAAATTAAGCCCATGGATTTCAACTAATAGTTGGCTATGGTCAAAACTTTCTATCATCTAAAGCAGTAAAAAAACAGTTACGATTTTTGAACGTATAAACGTAACAGGAAAAAAATTCCGAAGAATTTTAATTAAAAGTAAGCCTGTCCACCAGAGATAGGGTAATTCAATTTGCTATAATGAATGCCTATTCTGATTACTTACTGTGTACATGTAACTAACCCTTTTTTTCAGAGACTCCCAGCTTGGTGACATTTTACACGTATTATAATGACAATTTATTTTCCGGTGCCCACTGTTGCAGAAAACTCTCCGATCTAAACTGACGCTTAACTTCTTTTTTAGATGATAATACTGTATGTAGGAACTCCGACTCCGAGTGCATTAAATTATTAAAGAGAAACTATTAAAGGAGACCTTTATTATTATCAAGAATAGAAACACAGAAGACGTGTAATAGCCTATTTGTAAAGCTGAAAGTACAAACCGAAAGCAATTACGGTACTTTAAGCTTTTATTAAAAAAAAATGTTAAACCCGGCACTTAGAGGATCAAGTGGCCACTAATACCCGTAGGATGCAATATCGGGGCTCGTTGCCATAAAACCTCCAGCGAATATTCTAGGCTCGATATTGACCCCCGAACATTTTGCCTCGGAAGCATCTATCGGAGGCAATTTCTTGATCGTAAATGATCTTTATCGGGTTAACCTACTGAGCTGTCAACGGAATTAGCAAGTTTTGACATGTCGACCACCCAAACAATTGTACTTAAGTTTGACAGCTCACGGGACATGAGTTTTGGACGTAGATTATAATTTGACCTGTTGAGAATCACATCGTTTTCAATACTACATTAAGCGAATATTAGTAATAACAGGTTGTCCCACGCCTGTCATTTTTATAAAATTACTTTTAAATTATCATAGTGATCTATTTAATCACAATTTAACATTAAATTGCCAAAAAATTAATATTCCAGTAGATTTGAATCTATGACATATATTTTTTTTCAATTTGATTAACAAAAAGAAGGTCTTATTTTAATTTTGTGGAAAAATCTGTTTTTTTTTTTTAAGTTTCAAAATCATCTGGTAGTTGTGTAAGAATTGTTTCCTTCGAAGAAATTATAGTAAGTACGTAGGATTTTTACTTCTCGACTTTTGTTTCGAAAACATCCTCCCACTACGCATGCTAAATTTCTATGCCGATGTTCCTTGCAATTTCAGAATTAATAATAGGTGAATATTTTGTCGATGCTAACTCATTCACTTTCTATTTTATTCTATATTTGTTATAATAGTTTGTTACTGTTGTAAATTTTAGCATTCTTTTAACGTTATTACCTGGTATAGTTTGACCGAAACCGCTGTACCGCGGCTTAGGTATGTGCGCGGCGAGGAGGGAAGACAGCTCCTACGCGTTGACGACGGACTGACAGAGGAGATCTGCCTCCCTCCGCGCCGCGCACATACCTAAGGCGCGGTACACGGTTTCGGTCAAACTATGTATAAAAACCAATTTGAAATGTCTGAGTTGACATCGACTTCATAAACTCTCTATCGCCTATTAATGCTCTTTTTTTAAAGTAAAAATATTATTTTTTACTTTTTAGTTTAAATCCGTACCAATATGCATATAGACAAGGTTTTGAGATAGGTTTTTCTTTTTGTAAACAATACTTTCAATTTGTAGTGATAAGTAAATGTAGTTTATTGTATTTAGTATACGAGTAGACCTTCTGAACTCGCTGCTCAAATGACACAGCGCCGTTCGGATGAAACTAGTGACGAAAGGAAATATCGTTCACAAAAATATAGGCCAAAAAGTGCAATAATTTGGGATTGGGTGCTTCTCCCCCTGCTTCCGTTACCCTTGTGTCCGTGGCCGTGGTCTCCACGATGACAGTCAAAATACAGATAGAAGTTCACGTGAAAACGAATCATATGAGCTTAAACACAAGGTAGCTGCTGTATACCAATGGAAAGAGTTCACTTTGACTGCCTGCCATTTTCATCACAATATCAGCTTTAAATCACCATATTGGGCAATGTAATGTGCGTGTCCGTCTGATATTTAAAACTAATGTATACCTAGCCTTTTTTCAATCACGTGACATTTTTTTTTAATTCGAAAATTGCGAATCCTCATCCGCCCATTTTTACCCCACTGCAGGGGCTTAGACCTCCCCTAGGGTGAGGGGGTTGAAGCTTAAATCCATCACGTTGCTCTACTACGGGTTGGGGATTGTAACGACCCCCATCTATTGACAGCGCCCGGGACCGACTGCTTAATGTGCTCTCCGAGGCACGGAGTCTGTGATAGTTATGTACTTAAATCAAAAAAACTCATTAATACACGCCCGGATTCGAACCCCATCCCTATGGCCTTATAAATTTGAGACAGGTTCGTTGCGCTTTGGTCTATCACGACACCTTTGACGACAAATTGCGAATGATAAATCGTTATTGTATTTCATTAATTTCAAACCCAGAGAATGGTATGTCTTAAAGGAAGTTTAATGGCAGACTATACTACCTATACTATAGATACCTTTATATACACTTAAAAGTAGAAACACAATTATTGATTAAGAGCGAAATAAAAGAAATACTGACTTGTCAAAAACATCGACTACAAAAAGATCTTTACCTAGTTTTAAATATTTTAGTTGCGAAGTTTCTAATAAAAACAAGCTTCGACTGTAGTGTAGGTGCTTTTATTTCCAAGTTTGAGGCAGACAGTTCCATAAATGAGTTATGTTTGATTTATTTTCGTTATGAGAAGTTAGTTAATACTTTTATAGCAACAAAAAAAAATGTTACATATACATTAAGTATAACCTATCTAGCTCTAAAGACAGTCGATAATTAAGACACCAATAATTAAACTAATACCAATACATGTTCGAGCCACTATCAACGTAATGGATATTCTCAATCAATCAATTGTGCTGTTGATATTGACACAATTGTAATGACTCAGACATGTTGCTGAGCTACGTAAAAAATTTCGTTTTATGACTAAGCAAACAGAAAAATATCAATACCTAATTAGGATTTTGTGGATGTTAAAATAAAACAAATAAAACATCAAAAATATAAGTTGTTAAAATTATTTTATTAAATAAAGTTTTGTTTCTTTGAAGTGGCCAACTCATTGATATTCATCACTACGTATTATATAGCTCGGTTGTCATCATAGCTGGATATGGTTCGGATTTCATTCAAAAAAAAAACGAAGAAAAGTTATTATGGAGACTACTAGAACTATGGGGTCACGTGAAAATTCGTCACATAACTCCAAAAAATTGTGGATCATGCACAACTATGGAAATGCCGCATCCATGTAATAATATATTAATACGCCAACTATGGTTAAGTTATTGGAAAATAAAATAAATGGCCATACAACATTTATGTCTGTTTGTCGGTTTGTTTGTACGTTTGTACGTGTATCACGTAAAAACTCTTTGGATTCAAAATCAAAGAGCTGTTAAATCTGAATCTTTATCCTGAGTAACATTCAGTGTTTATTTAACAAAATCGATTCACAGAATCAAAAGAAATTAAATTTTAGGCACCGCCGCATCACTCGTGTGTAGTATCGCGGAGGAGCGTGCCTAATATAAGTGAGCAAACTTATGTAGGTCTTATCAAATCAACTTATAATCTGCCCAATTGACAAACACCAAAACAATAGTGTAACTTGTTTAATAATAGTAACGAACAAACAAATAGACCCACGTTACCTGTTATAACCGGTTGAGATAGACTGAAGTCCACGCAGCCGACGCTGCGGTTACAGCTAGTTAAAAATAAACATAGTACGGTAATAAAGTATGGGACTAAATTTAAAATTTTTATAGTGATCAAGAAAATAATAAAAATAGACTTTATACGATAACGAAATTCATAAACAAAATTATATTCGGTTGAATAATATGGAACTTATAAGCTATTAAAATTTTATCATTGTCTCTTTCTTGCAAAACGAAATTTAACAGTTAGACGTCACAGCTAAGTACACCGTACGGTATTGCCCTCTCTTTCTAACAGGACATTTTAAACATTTACAACTTTGTTATTAACATCCTATTTTTTTTGAAATTATTTCACTGTCATGATATATTTAAAAATGTCTTTTATATCTTCACTTCACTTAATCAGCCAATTTTTACCTCACTGCAGGGGCTTAGGCCTCCCCCAGGGTGAGGAGGGTGGCTTGGAGCTTAAATCCACCACGCTGCTCCACTGCGGGTTGGGGACTGTAACGACCGCCATCTATTGACAGCGTCCGGGACCGACTGGTTAACGTGCCCTCCGAAGCACGGAGTCAGTTATAGTTGCGTACTTAAGTCAGAAAAACTCATTGGTACACGCCCGGATTCGAACCATGGTCCTATGGGGCCATATAAATTTGAGACAGGTTCGTTGCGCTTTGGGCTATCACGACACGTCTTTTATATGAAATACTTAAAAAAAATTGTCGTCTACCCTATTATTTTGTTGCAGTTCAGTTCTGCCATACGTCCACGCAAAGTGACGGGCAATAGCTAATAAAAAATTATAAGCGAAGTGTTCTTTATCACGCATGAAATTCCTTAATACGCCCACGAACCACAGACCATTACCGTTATGTGCTTTAAATTATATATACGTTAATATTCATTATGACGTGCGCCTTACACACGAACGTAAAACGTGAAAAGTTATGACTTAGTATATTAAAACTTTAAAACTTTCCCTGAAACCGTCTGAATGTTCTCGAAGGATACACGAAGGCACGTTAAAGTTTTGTAATAACTATTTTACGATCGTTTCAGCAAACGTCAACAGTCGTAACAATTTTCCGCGTGATTTACTCCGTGGGGCTGTAAACATATAAACCGGCTTCACATGAACTTCGGGAAAGGCCTGACCGAGGGTTTAATGTTGCGGTTTCAACTATGAAAATGTTTAAGCGTCGTGTATCAGTTCGGAGAGACACGTATTGTTTGTTTGCTGGAAATACTGCTTTTTTTTATGGTTAACTTCATTTTCCAATAAACTAACCTTAGCTCTTTGTTTGATATATCTATTTCTATCCGCATTCATATGGTCTTAGGTTGCCTTTTTGTTGTTGCTACTAATAGGTTTACACGAGAGGGAAAAATTTGTAAATAAACTGCATATATTGTGTTCTACGTAAATATAATGAAAATGACTCTAAAAAAATAAATAAACTGCAAGCGTTTTTATGTAGGTAGGTACTCATTTACACGCGTTAGAAATTATTTTTTTTATTATTGAAAAACTAAGAATCAACAAGCGTGCTAAAAATTCATACTAGTTTTTTTTTTGTTTTACCCTTGCGGTGGGAAGGCGGACTAAACTACAGTCCCATATATCCCGCGCACGGGCGCGCGGGATATGTGGGAGTTGCACTCACTAAACAACCGCCTGACGCAGAATAAGCACGCGTATCGTTAGCACGAAAACTCCAACGACTTGATACTAGTATAACGGATATGATAAGTGAATGGTGATGTTAAACAGTAATGTCCGCATACTTGAAAATCTTTAAAACTACTATGATAACCATTTTAGTGTGACACCTTTATCAGTTATTTTGGAATTTTTTTTTTATAATGTCATTTCCATATTCTACGCACTTCATGGTCATTTACATACTGCGTCTACAGCCTCCTGAACTCTACAACTAACTTTATTTTGGCAGCCTTCGTAGCTAACTCAAGGTGTCCTTTTTACGTTAGAATAGGTTGTTTAAATTTTAGCCCCTCGCCGCGATTCCAAACATTGTCTAAGTTGAAAGCTTTTTGTTACACACAAAATTTTCACTTCGAACCGCCTAAATAACATAACTTGAAAAATACTAGTAATAGGAATGATCATAAAATTTAACACAACCGTATACCTACAAACAAGTAAAGACCTGCGATTACGAAAAAACAACGGTCTAAACTTCGGCACACAGACCCGACTTCGTAAGCGTGGTATCTCTTGTAATTATGAACAGAACTTCGGAAATTCAAATTCAAAAAGTTTTTATTCAATATAAAATGTTTACACACACTTATTGAAAGTCAAAATAAATTGGTTAGGTACCGGTTCAAAAACTAGAAGGAGAAGAACCGGCAAGAAACTCCTCCCTGTTTATTTTATTTAAATATATGTTTTTTTAATTGTTGTTTTTGTTTTTTTTTTTTTAAATTAATGGGCTTACAACTATTACAATGATATCCATGCGCACTTATCATTTAAGTACTCGCTAATACAATAATAAGCTTTTTTCAGTTTGATTCCTAAAACTATGCTTACTTACAATTGTCGCGGGTTCGTTTACGGCCCGGAATAAATATTTGTATGCATTGAACAAATCACTTTGTTCCGTGTCTGGGCGTAAAAAGTATCTATAATATATCATCGAAAGAATATTTGAGTATGTTTACCATAATACATGCATAATACATGCTTACTTTGAGACTTAATGTAAATGGCACTGTGTGGGATTCCCAGGTGTTAAAAATTTTGCACGACCCTGTACTCTTTTTCATTTAACGCATTTTGACACTTAAACGTCCACAATGCTTCAATACGTCGCACTTTTACCGAAAGAGGTTTTCTACCTAACTTTGAGATACCATACCACCTGGACTTATAAAACGACGTTATTATTAACTGACGTTATTAGTTAATTAATTAATGTAAGTTTTAATGGTTAAGACTATATATTTAGTACTTTGTAAAGATTACGTGAGTACTTGCAATTTTTCTGAGGTTATCATCTTAAGGCATTACTTTCATGCTATCCATATTTCGTAACTACTGCAAGCCTTAGCATGGCCAATGGCAAAACTGCATCACAGAGAATCATTTTTGACTCAGTAGGGGATAAAATAAACACATAGACCAAATTTCGTAATATTACAAGAACTTGACATAAAGATATTATTGGTAAAAAAATATTATTCCTATAAATCACAGAAGTCTAGTCGGCGCTAATAAATTAACTTTTGAATTCTAAAAAAGTTTGCGAAGTCTCCACAGCTGTCTTTTATTCAATATCAAAAGAAGAAGAAAAATATAAGAAACTAACTCGAAATAAATTCACGTCAGAATTAAAGCTGACCCAATGAGAGTCTTGTAAAGCGCCTCATCCCTCGCAGCACGGTCCATTCGCTTTGTTTTATGGGACAATTAAGACGAGTGGGGTGGCGTCTGAACTGATTTTTCCGAATACAAGGAAAAGACTCGAGATCAAAGGGAAGGTTTAATAACAGCAAAAGAAATTCCAAGTTAAATTTGTGAGGTCAGATGCCTGGACATTTTTTTCTAATGAATGAAAACTTAAATGTTTTACATGTCCCACTCATATACCTATGTATCATAATAGGAAATCAGAATATATTAGAGCAATGTAAATATGGTACACATCGACTTCAAATGCGATCAAATGCGTCTCTTGCCTAATACCTAAGGGCTTAATGTCAACTTATTATTATTAATTATTAATTTATTATTATTATTAATTATTAACATTTATTAATTAATAATTATTCCTATAATAATTAATAATTATAATTTATTATTATTATCAATTATTAATTATTAACATTTATTAATTAATAATTATTCCTATAATAATTATTAAGTAATAATTATAATTTATTATTATTATTAATAATTATCAATAATTAATACTATAATATACTTTCATTTGGATGGTTTTGAGAGATTTTATTATGTCACATAATTTGAATTAATTCAGCTTCAGCTGTTCGATATATAAAACCATTGCCATATTTTACGTTTTAAAATCAGATAATTACAAATTAATTGTTAGTATTTATTCGCCAATATTTTATAGTATTTCATTTTTCAATAATAAAAAACCCACATTCAAGCTAATTTGTAATATGCAGTTTCACACAAAGTTTTTTTTTTAATATACCTACATTATTATCTAGTACGGGATAGATTGTTTTGACACGAAACTCGAAATTTAAAAGTAATTAAGTGTTTAAAGTTACACAAAAAATAAACTTTATCAATTTAACAGTGCACTCTGACGATCGCCTTGTTCGAGACGGAAACTTTTCCATTCAAACTTTGCTAAAAGTTCGTTTTCGTATTAGAAATCGCTTCAATCCTTTTTATAAAACCGAGTCGTGATTGAGATTTAATATTAAATGGATTTATTATCTCGTTAAAACAAAAATGAAAAAAAAACAACGTTATCAATATTAAAAGAAATTTTACTTTCTTCAGGCGAAGGTTTATAGATAGAAAAAAAATGTTTTGCTTAATATAAGCTTTTGAAGGATTCTTTATATATTAGACACTATTTTACAAGCTTACATTTAATTTGTAACATTCATACTCATATGTTATCACGAATGTCCCTTACGGTTTGAATTTTGTAAGCGAATCTAGAGGCACTTCTCTCGATCTACGAAGTTGATATTTTGGATATTTTTTTCAGTTTTGTTTATTTATTTTTTCAGCACATACCAGCATTAACGTACTAACCTATTAGCACTAAACACACCTACCTATGGATAATTTAAATTATTAAAACAAATAAAAAAAACACATTCTAATAGTGAAAAGCATGAAATCCATAAATATTATAAATTTCAACGCATGTCTGTCTATCGTCCGTCTGTTTGAGCATTATAACTCGAGAACCAGTGGTCCGATTTAAATTATAATTTTTTATTGTTGTCAGGTTTTAGTATACATTTGATAAAGATAGGTCACCTAGGACAGCAGTAATAACTTCAGTGCATTATGACGGAAGAAAAAACGTAGTCACTATACATTACACCTACGCATACGTGTAATGTATAGTGGCATTCGGTGTGACATCCGGGGTGCCAGCCGGATGAGAGAGGAACGGTCGTGATCGCTCGCTGCTCGCTGCCCGCATCACTAATTCCCGCGCATCTCGGTCCAGTGAATACACGCTGTTATTATGAATGTCAAGTCCACGCTGGCAAAGCTGCGTGCGGAAAGATAGTAAAATATACGTAAAAAAACCTTTTTAAAAATAAGCTTTGCAAAACACTGAACTATAAAGAAAAATAGAAAATTTTATAAAACCACAATAATAAAAAAAAATTTATATGTGGTCGTTTAAAAACAGTGAAATATAATAAAATTAGTAATAATAGTAGGGTAAAGTATAATAATATTAGATCGTAACCTATGAAGTTTTTTTTTCAAACATCTTTATGTTTATTATTCAAAGTAATCACCCGTGCAATCGATGCATCTTTGCCAACGCAGTGGTAGTTTATTGATGCCCTGCTTGTTAAAATCAACTGGACGGGAGGAAACAAACTCTACAAAGGCATTTTGTACTGTCTTTCGGGAATTGAAATTTTTTTAGATTAAAAAGTTGTCCAAATTTTGAAAAAGTAATAGTTGGTAGGTGGTAGTAATAGTAATAAGATCTGATGAGTAAAGCAGATGAGGGAGAACTTCCAACCCCAGATCTAGCAGCTTGGAGACTGTTTGTTGTGCAGTATGGGGTCGCGCGTTCTCGTGAAGGAGCAGCGAGGATGACCGATTGACCAAAGCTGGTCGCATGAGCATTACTGCAGATGTGTTCTTCACAGTACACATCTGCAGTAATGCTCATGCCATTTTGTAAAAAGCTGTGATGAATCACACCGGCACTAGACCACCAAACAGTGACCATCACCTTTTTAGGGGTTATTTTTCGTTTAACACATTGCTTTGGTGCTGAACCAGGATCTAATCAACTTGCTGAGCGCTTTTGATTGTTGAACAGAATCCATTTTTCATCACAGGTAACAATCCGGTTCAAAATTCTTTCATTTCTGTGCCTGTTGAGCAACGCGAGGCAGGTCTCGACGCGTACGTTGCGCTGGCGTTCGTTAAGTTCATGGGGTACCCATCTATCAAGCTTTTTTACTTTGCCAATTTGTCGCAAATGGTCCAATATTGTTTTGATGTTAACATCAAAAGCTGCTGCTAGTTCAGCTATAGTTTGAGTATCATCAGCTTTCACAATCGCCTTCAATTTATCATTGTTGACCAAAGCGACCGGACGACGACGAGGTTTATTATTCAAGTAATAATTTCCAGAACGAAAGCGGGCAAACTAATAACGGGTTGTGCGTTCATTTGTTAAGTTCTCTCCGTAAACGTCGTTGATGCTACGTACCGTTTGTGCCACATTAGTGCCACGACGGAACTCATATTCCATAATTACACGAATTTTTAAAGTGTCCATTATGACGAAAAATGTTCAAATGTAATTAAAACACAACGGCTAATCAACAAACAAAAGACTGACTTTGTAAAAAGAATGTCATGTTTTTAAAACAAAATTAATTTGAATTTAGATTTCACAAAGAAAAAAAATTTTTTTTTTTGTTTGAAATGGCCAGTACTGAAGAACAATTTCATAGGTTAAGACCTAATATAATAATAGTAAATAATAAAAAGCTGTATTTAATATATTATTATAATAGACCTAAAACAAAATTTAAGATGTCAATTAACTGTCGTGCATAACCTATATAGTACACAGTCATACTTTAGTTGTCATCGTAGAAGTAAGTACAAGAAACTAATTTTCTATTTTAACCCCTCGTTTCGTGAATATTCAGCTCCGAAATAGCCCTTTCCGTACTCCTCTGACATGTTTACATGAATGAATTTTAAAAATGTGAAAGCGGATGTTGAGTAGAATGGTGAATAAAAATTATTTCCAATAACTTCAGCAGGTACACTTACGTTATATTATCGGAAGAATACTAAATGAAAATAGACTACTAGAGTAAATAAATACGGGCCGAACGACACGAACATATGAGACACCGAAACATCGGTGTCAAAAAGAAAAATTGACACCGAAGTGAAGGCAATTGAGTGGAAGCATTACTCAGACAAGTTGGTTTACCCGTCTTAACCATTGCCTAAGTCACATCTGGACTTATATAACAATTGCTTTAAGCGGCTTTTTACATTGATGAAATCCATAGAGTAAATTAATTTGACAGCAGGTTTTGAGAGTCATAAATGTCAATTCACAGGGACAATTTTGCGGGGTTGAAGACTGGCGCGCGGGGATGTCACGGAGGTGCAGACCGGCGCATGGGAACCTTGCGCACTGAAACTCGAACTAAAGCTCGTCATCTTGCACCAGCTAACTAGAGTATGAGTGGTTAGACGGTAAACGCAGAAGACGGCTTGACTTGACTTGATGAAACCGCATTGAAACGTATATCGTATGTGGTTCGATTCGGACTTTCCCATTTTTTTTTGATGTGCCACTAGATACTAATGCTAGCTTTTCTTGAACTCTTTACACAAAATTTTAGTCAACAATTTATATGCATCAAGCAGCGAAGCTAATATCATATTCAATTTAGGGAAAACAAGTCGAGTTTATTAAAATTTAAGTGGATACTGTGACGAGGGGTTGTTTCATGGCTTATGCGATAAAAATGCCTACATCAAAACATTACAATAATGCGCTCGCTAAAAGGTTTTCGCAGGGAGCTTTTGTTTCTTCCATAGTGACCCTTGTCAAGCGTAATCTTGTTACGCAAAAATTAATTAAACGCCCATTTAGAGTCCTTATGCTCAGAAACGCGGTGATCATGCACATGTATGTTTAACATGATATCTTGAAAGGAATTAAATAATTTTACTGAATATTCGTCCCATATTCGCCAGTTTAGTAATTATTTACCGTATGATTAGAAATATGAGTACTTTCAATATTTCTAGTCGTGTTGATATATTATTTACTGGTTGATTACTGAATCATATGACTCTATTTTTATCAGACAACGTCTATATTATTATGTATCTATTGTTAAGAATTTTCGATGTTAAAGAATGTTAAGATGTACGTTAATGTGGTTGATGTGGGAACGGACATTTTAGAATTTTCATTGTACCTATTTAGATATGCACCGGTGCACTATAGCCACACTTTAGCATACACTAAGACACGAATCCGTGAATTTTAGAAACACTATTTCAGAAACCATGTGAAAACGAACTTTCGCCAGTGCTTGTTTGGAAAGCGGGAAATAAAATGGCTATTATTTAATCAGTTTTTTTATTAAAAGTTATTAGCTAAATTTTATATTATTCATAAGGCTACTGGGTGGCTTGTCATTCCGCTCCGTTTTGCCATAGATCATTTGGCTTGAAATAGACAAACTTAGAAAACCTCTCTGTTTGGAGATGGATCAAAATTTTTTCTTAGATTAACCATGTCGGTATCGTGATGTATCTAAAAATTCCCTCGCATAAGTAAAAGTTTCTCACCAGCAAGCTTGGTAGATTATTACACGTACTAGTGTATCATAAGAGAGTAGTGTATCAACACTGGCCGCCAATAGAACATGAAGAAAAGAAATCGAATCGATAGTTGAGATCGCCCGCGAAGGAAGAAACTGTGTCAGTGCTCTTTTGAGTCATGTTATTTCAAAAGAATATATGAAAAGTTATATTCAACAAATAGTAGTTTAATTAAACTCCCGGTTCTCTACACTGTTCATAGTGACATATCTTTTATTAGCAATAACTCCCTATTACATACGTATTTTTTTTATGATATAATAATAACATATACATGACAACAACGTCTAGGCCCCAAACTAAGCATTAGCTTGTGTTTTGGGTACCAAGCGAAGACACCACATACATATAACAACCAAGATCTGGTATCAGTATCGATATTCATCATATAAATACTGACCCGACCTAGGATTCGAACCCGGGACATCCAGTTTCGTAGGCAGGGTCGCTACCCACTAGGCTAAGCGGTCGTCATATTTACGTTCCAACTGTTATATTCCATTCTTACAATATGCTTATTGATAATTATATTAAATTTGCATTATGTTTCGGGTTCTATCTAGTTAACAATTATTTTACTGCCTTTTCCCTACTAAGACGCAAGTATGTTAGAATAACATTTTTTTTTCCAAATAGGTCTTACGAGTTTTTTTTTTTAAATAAAGCAATTTTTTACTTCGTCTCGTTAGTTGATTTTTTGAATAGGAATTTTGTTTTTTTTTTTTATCTTTCCTAAACATATATATAAAATTTAAAGAAATGATTCAAGCTAAAATTAATTCTAGAAGTAGACAAAATCCACGTC
Source organism: Luffia ferchaultella (assembly GCA_949709985.1). NCBI lineage: Eukaryota > Metazoa > Arthropoda > Insecta > Lepidoptera > Psychidae > Luffia > Luffia ferchaultella. The sequence goes on along the minus strand of OX453240.1, from coordinate 11,411,156 downwards.
CCACGCGATTGACATAAATAGCTAACCGCAGCAGTGATTAGACACTACAAGGTTTTGTAAAATAAGCTCATCTTAGACCCTTATAATCCGCGCCCGCAACTTTGATCCCTCGAAATGGGTCGGGCACGCCGAGACTGACGTTTGTGGCGTTATCTGTCGTGGCCGCATTCTAACTCTTACGCCCCAATAATACGATTATGACATAAATAGGAGAAGAAAACATGAAAAACTTTGTACTTACTAAAAATTAAACTGTTTCTAATATTTTACCACTATCATACGAACTTTTAGGAAATTATAAATAATTATTTATTTATCATAATTCACAGATCGGTCGCAAACATAATCCTCATCTAAGTACGAGAGCTGATAATATTTAGCATTTAGATAGCGGTCACCTCAAACTCTCAAGTACTTGCCGACCGAAACTTGTCATCAGAGATTGGACTACTTGTCTATCGATTTATTTATCTTCGAGTAGTTTTCTTTGTTTTCCTTAGAAGAGGACGCTCGAAATACGTGGAAGTCAATTTAAATCATTTTAATGTGTGGAATTTATGCTGATTTTATGGAAAAATACTATATGGTGGGCCCACATTATCTTTTTTTATTACAAAAAAGGGGGCTCCTCGCGTCGCGACGCCCAGAAATACAGACATGTCTCTGCATTACCAATTTTCAGTAAAGAAATTGAAGAAAATATTTTACGATATAAAGTTATACTGGGCAAATAAAACTAATTAGATTCATAGCAAGCAATTTCAACATTTTATTATCAAATATAACCTGTGAGTGTTTCTGAAATATATGATGTTGCTAAAACAATTTCTAATTCAATATTGATAAACCAATGAAAGTTTTCAATTTTCATTTTAGATATAAAGGTAGGCCTTTTCTTGTTTGTTTGTATTGAACAAACGTGTTTTATCGTCGGTAAATAAAAAGCTCGACCTGGTCTATTTGCGAAGCTCTCCACTTGATTGCAAGTCGCCGTCGCTTTCATGTCATATTTTAGCTTTAAATATTTTGTGTTATGTTCTTCTCGCGTAAATTCGTATTAAGTTGACGTTTTGATCGCGCTCCTTAAGCTGTTTTTTTTATGTTTTATTTTGCCACGGTATGTTTACTTTCTTTGATAATGGTTTACTTTATAAACAAACATGATTTTTAGAAATTAACGATAACAAAGTAGCAGTCATAATACTTTTTAGAACTCATGCTTAAAAGCCTTAGTTTTTATTTGAGTTTCATAACACTAATATTGTTACTAAATATTTAATTTTATCAACACGCTGAACGTCACTTAATCGTGTACACCGCAGCTGTATTCACGTAAAAACTGAGAAATCCTTTTAAATATTTAAAAGCTTTTCCAAACTTAATATCAGAGTAGTGACAATACTTATAACTTGGTGTCCTTTTTTAATTTCTGTATTGTCAATAAACGTCAATAATACTTGTAGATAACTTTGGTGTCTATTCACAATAACACTTGACAAGCGACAGCCTGATCACAAATTAATATATCATGCGCGCTTAAACTAAACGCACCGGAGTGACGGAATAGCAAGGAATTTCTTGGAATGATTTTAACATCTGGTAATAACGATTTTATCAAAACGGCACAGATAAGAGAACGTAGAAGTTTGAGAAGAGTGGAAGCCGGTGGTGGAAGCAGTGGAAAATAAATGAGAAACGAAGGTACCTATATAAATATAATATTTATATTTATTATGCAGATCGGCGTACTGAGAGATATTATCAGGTCGTAGATCACATCAAGATTTACCTTCGAGTGTAAGAAATATGCGCTAATAAATATCTAAATAAAGTTGAAACAATGTAAATATTAAATTCAGTCGATTTTATAGCTGGTGTAACCGTTTGGCGAGATGGCGAATTTCAATTCGGTTTCAGTCCGCGAGGTCCCTGCGCGCCAGCCTTCGCCCCCGCGAAATTACGTTTGACAGTTTCGATACTGTGAAGTGACATTTCTGACTCTCTAAAAACCAAACGCTGTTGTCAAATTTATTTACTCTATGAACTGGAATGTTATATAATGTATAGCAAGCGTGGACAAAAAAGAACATTTGTTACAAACCAAATATAACTTTGGTAATTGATTTATCAACGTCTGCAATACTTTTATTTGTATTATTTGCTAAAGTGGGTAACAAACAAAAACAAGAAGATTTCTTGGTGTCTTCTACAATGTTCAACCAAAATTCTATAGATTCTTCTTTTTCGCTTTTCAGTTAATTATATCTTACGCAGTCGAGTATTTCAATTTTTTAAACTTAACAACTGACTAAGCCCATTCAAAGATAAGTGACAACGGCCGACTCGGTGTCATCCTTTGTAGATTGTGGTATTTGTGGACGGTTGTAGCTTCACAAAACTACACATATACAACCTCTGTAAAATAAAAATAACCCTCATGGTGCCGTCGGATAGAAAGGGGCCAGGCGACCTGTGCTATGAAATGTTTTTGGCTATTTTAAAGTAACAATTTTAGATAGTATTTAATCCACGCAACGACTACATTTTTAAATTTTGTTTGATGATATCCTTAACGTTCAAAATTAACTATACTCAATACATATCATATAACTTGGTTATTGTAACTTATATTCCAACACGTCTCTTTTGAATTAGAAGTTATTCTTATTCTCTCTTAATTATGTTTGATTTGTCTGATACTGGTGTCTGATTGACTTACTTGTGTCTCAAATTCAATTTCCTTTGAAATCTATGACTCTACTGACCGAATTTATTTTGGTTTTTATATTAACTCTGTTTAATATGAAAAACCACGGACCCGAGTTTAACAAAAGAGATTTTTTTTTGAAAAGTTTTATCTTTTATGCTGAAACAAAAGGCTACGTGGAGATGATTCTTTAACACGTGCTATTCTGCCCATTCAAAGATTTCCAAGCGTCGTCTATCTTTCGCGGGAGAAGATAAGGTTGCGGCGGGAGACAATCGTAAATTATAGAGGCTCGAGTGCGCCGTGCGCTGTGCTCGAGCACTGAAGCCTTCCGCTGGAAGTCTGCGCCTGAAACGTACATACCAACCTGTCGACGTAAATAACTATACCTTAACTGAATTTTATGAATCGTTAATGTTCGGTTATTATCACCCGGGATTTGGTGATATTTCATTTCATTGTTAACTTTTGAGCCTAGTGTCGCTTTCGGCTCTGAATGTGTTGCCAATTGTCACCTCTAAATTTCATCTCGTACTTGTCCCAATTTTAAGATAGTTTACCTTTTTGATTAAGACCAATTTTGTTAAAATATGTTTCGTCTTTATCTTTAAATTGGGACACTTGGGTTAAAAGAAAGAGACAAAGCATTATTTTTACTGAACTGTACTTAAATAAACGTTTCTGAATTCATAAGTTAAGTCAGAAAGCAGATTCGTTATCTATTAATGTCCGTCCTGTGCTTCAACTAAATCCGTTATTGGAACCTGGAATTTTCGTCTTTGCGATTTTTCTAATATTCAAATGATCTGCCAATCGGTCAAACATCAAAAATGTCATGAAGTTATATTTGGCCGCCAACCAGTGCCTATCAAATACTAATATTTGTTTGAACATTAAATGTATCAGGTTTCTCCCGAGGTAAAATAAAGAAAAAACGATAAAAATTTAAAAATCCAATTACGGTAAAAATGGCACTTTAAAGAACATTTCTAAAAAAAATAGCCATGTGTCGAAGTGTCGGTCCACGCACCGTGTTCCAGGTACCGTGTTCAATACGGATATAAGGAGGTACATATACAATATCCATGTATACGCGTATATCCTCTTTTCTTATGTTTCAGCGATTTTTTCTCTATTATTCCGAAACTGATATTGAAGTTGTCTTCCTAAAAGATTTATATATACGTTTATATATATTTAGGACTACACGGAAAAAAATATTGTGGAGCTGAGTATTTCAGAAACGGTGAGCAAGAATAAAAAGTAGTCTCATAGAACTCTTTTATTTCAAAAGTAATTTTTAATGCTACTCCACCTGAAGGGATAAAAAAAATTACCCCACCTCGTTATTATTTATATGTATACTCTAAAAAAAATTAAATTTATTTTTCCCACGACGGCTTAAGCGTTTGTAATGAGAGGATGTGTGTTTTTTACCATTTGCCACAAACACTATAAGAACGATTTTGATGCGGTTTTTTTACATTACATACGTGTTGCTTCAAAGCAGAATCTCAAACATGCTTTACTGTTACATGCTATTTTGATGTGGTTTTTGTATTACGTAGATAAACGGTTTGGATTAAATTAGTTTGTTGTTGTAAGCCGCGAGGGACGCTATAATAAACATGTTGGTTCAAAACTGACTTAAGTACACAGCTATCACTGACTCCGTGCTTTGGAGGGCACGTTAAGCAGTCGGTCCCGGACGCTGTCAATAGATGGCGGTCGTTACAGTCCCCAACCCGCAGTGGAGCAGCGTGGTGGATTTAAGCTCCAATCCTCACCCTGGGGGAGGCCTAAGCCCCTGCAGTGGGGTAAAAAATGGGCTGATGAAGTGAAGTGAAGAGCGAATATTGTCATTGAATTTTGTAGAAATGTGTTATATTCATATTTATTAAGAAAAACTAATCAGTGAAAAAATTATATTGATATTCGCAAAAAAAACCGAAGATGCTAATTTTTTATGTAAATCGTGCCATGACGTCACTCGGTTACATTACTATGGGCCAACGTGGATAATTTGTACGTAGCGGCACCAAGTGACGTCACGAGTGGGTCGTAAAATCACAAACTTTGACTTGTTACATATACCGGTAATAATAAATATTTTCCCGAAATTCGATAAGTATAGTCATCAATGTTTTGTACTGTAGCCGGTGATGTAGCGTTAGATAAATAATTTTGTTGAAGAGAACGCGTTCATTGACAATGTAGAAACTACAAGAATATGAAGACATTTGGATATGAAGTGAGATGGAGAAATTAAAAAAAAAATGTAGGATATGACGTTTCTATGTGATTTTCTTTACAAACCCGGATTCGGAGGCTTAGTTCCTGCATAATGCTTGACACATTCTGTCAAAATAATGTATTGAATCGGGATTAATGAAGAAACATTACAGTCGGCATTCCGCACCCTATGGGAGTATACCACTCTGGCGTGTGATTTGTAAAATAAATAATGATGTTAGTAGTGGTTATTGGCGAGTTCTGGACCACTCGACCTCAGGTCTTTCGGGAGGTCGTCACGTATGAAGGTCAGACAGGCCTGTTCTGAACCTGCGCAAGCATGCTTAAAGCGTTGTGATTTTGATATGTATGATAAATTAAACCACGATTATTTGTCAATTAATAAAACCGCAACGTATCGGTCATCATATCAAAACGCATACGTGACGACCTCCCGAAAGACCCGAGGTCGAGTGGTCCAGAACTCCCCAATAACCACTACTGATGTTTCTAAGGAAGTGTCTTATCTGTGATGAACTTTTATTTATGAATTATTACTAACTTACTTGTGTTTTTTTACTATTTAGAGATTTTATTTTATAAGTTTATTTTTATTAAGTATTTTAATTTTTTATGTTATGTTTTTAGTTATAAATTACAAAAAGTAGGTGCATCTATATTACATATCAAACTTATAATGATTAACAGATCGGTCGCTCAGTAGGCATATTATAGCTTCCGTCATATAAATTTTTTCTTGACGTTATTTGTATACGCGTCTGATTCAGGTATTCCTGTTGTTGTAACTAAGAAAATGAATATAGTCCGAAAAATGGTGACACTGAAATATTACACCAACCGAAAATGACTAGAAAGGACTCCCCTTCACATGTCGCTCTAATTCGCTGACCGTCGTCTGTTGTTTCCTCAACTTTCACCAGTGGCCATCGCGTAAGCTCTTCACGGAGACACTTTTCACTTGCTAGATTTGGGGTTATTAGCGTGTTAGTTTCAATTTTTATAATGAGCGGGGAGACACAGAATCATTATTTGCAAATTGAGTGCGGGTAGGAACATTATTTTGAAGTTGGGTAAATAAAGAGGGTAATGATGTTTTCTCACAATATGCTCGAACTTTATTTAACCACTCCCCCAGTTAATACAAATCATTAAAAACTTTTTTCATTATTGTATTACTATTTTTTCTAGCTATATAACATTATTTATAAATATTACAACGCTCTCACCGTATTTCCACGTGACGTTGTATAAATCCCTTTTCGTTCCCCGCGTTTTACAAATCCGTTAATGGCGCGGGCCGCGGCATTATCTCGGCGCGTCGGGAAGCTTTTCATTTTAAAAATATCTTCTGTGACGTTACCCACCTCTGCGTTTGCGTTTAAAAACTTATCCACACACGGCTAACTTTGAATAACTCACGTTAAAAAGCTTTTACTTCCGAAGAACGATAAAGTTGTTACAACGAATGTATATGTGCTTTCGTGAGATTTAGTCGATTTGATGAGAAATTAAATTTAGAGCTATTTAGATTATTATGTTAATTATCTCTTGAATTCAGGTATATAAATTTTTTATGGCTTTAATCACGTGAAATTCGGTATCGTGAAAAAGTTGCTAACTCGTAAATACGAATTATTGTATTTATCCATATTTGTATCGAATGTTTGTGGTAGATCATGTTTTCAGCAGCCACCGGTTAAAAGAGCACACAATTTCTACGCCAACAGATAATGTGTCAATTTAACTAATTGCGTAACTTTACAATATTTAAAAATTAAAACTAAACCTTATATAAGTAGATTAAAAAATATATATTTTATTGAATGAAACGGCGTGTGAAAAACGGAAACGTAATCTTTCCAAAATCCTGCACCACTCCGTTATGGAAGATATCTTCTAACTTTTAAATTGTAAAGGATACTTCATCGACATTAATGGTTTGTCGACGATATCATTGTCATGATAGCAGAATCGCTAAAGGACCTCGGTACGGCGCCATGCAGACATCTCAGTAGAGTTTCCCAATGAGTGGATTTAATAATGAATATGAAAATCACGAATTTTATGTGAAATGTCCAGGACGCACCCGTTGATACTTCTCAATAACCATTGGGTTATTGATAACTTTATAATCGAAGTTGTCAATTAATACATTCACCTGAGACAAACTGTCCGATTCGGTGAATCCAACTTCGACAGAGCGGACAAATTAAAATCCAACTTGATTGGGCAGCTTTTGGGAACCTGCACATTGTCTTTGAATTCGATATACTTTAGTGCTTACATGAACACTAAAGTCTTTGAACAGTGCAAGTTGCCAGTAATGACTTATGGAAATGAGCCGTGGTTCCTTAAAATTGGGCTCGTTAACAAGTTCATTGCGCGGTCAAAATCATATCAACCAAATCTGTAGGAGAACTAGAGTGACCGATATATCTCACAGAATCAGCAAGTTCGGAAAACCGATAACCTTTGAAGAAGTGCGTCTTATTATAGAACACCCTTTCCCTTTCTCCTAGACGTCTTGATAAAAGTGGCAGCTCACCGTTGGATACAGGTGGCCGAACACCGTGTGAGGAGATCTGGAATACCTATATCCAGCAGTAGACTGATCGAGTGATGCAATTAAAAAAAACGTAAGAATCGTTATATTTTTTGCTGATTGTAAATAATCGAGTTCAAAAAGTTGAAGTTAATGAAATAAAATCAAAGGGATCTATTGTAAAAATGGGAGTTTCTCAAGGACTTATATTGGGTCTCTTTTTTTTCTTGGCATATATAAACGACTTACCATATTTGGTTGAAAAAATGACTGAAATAATATTATTTACTGACGAAACTTCTCTTATATTGAAAATGAACAGCAAGGAGGACGAAACCACTTAAATCATTTCTTACACTTCCATGTTTTAAATTAGTTCAACGCTAATAATTTATCATTAAATGCAAATTAAACAAAATTTAAAAAGTTTACATAAGTTGTAAAAGTTTACGTACGCCAAATTGACGTCAATTTAAGACTGGAAAATATTTTACTACATTTGGTTGAAGGAACTATATTTTTAGGCACTACTATCGATCCCAAATTACAATGCCGTCCGCATGTTGTGAGAGTGCCTGGTAAAGTGAGCTCTGCGGGTTTTCACAATCAGACAAATAAGAAACGTAACTGATGTGCCTGCAGTGAAGTAAGCATATTTTAGCTACTTTTGTAGCATGTCATACGGCATCCTGCTTTGGGGAAATGCTGCTGAAATTCAAGCCCTATACGTTTCACTAACATCTAAATTAAAATACAAAGATATTTTAAGGGTTCCATGCTTACCGTCCCATGTCAGTACATTTACGAAAATATTAAGTATGTATGTACATTTTCAGTAATGTGGACAACGGACACAACAATACTTACAGGTAGGCATATGCTTACAATGTCTAGATTCAGACTTTAGAAAGAGACCAATTCTTTCATGGAATTTATTTTTATATTTTTTTATTTTATAACGTATACATCACAACAACATCTAGGGCCCAAACTAAGCATTATCTTGTGTTTTGGGTACCAAGCGAAGACACCACATACGCATAACAACCAAGACCCGGTACCAGTATCAATGTTCATCATATAAATACTGACCCGACCTAGAATTCAAACCCGAGACCTCCTGGTTAATAGGCAGTGTCGTTACACCCTAGGCTAAGCAGTCGTCAATGGAAGTGATACAGTTAAATAGCAAACAGTTTAAGAAATGTGTAAAATTTCAATTCATTAAAAAAGCTTAGTATTTTGTCAAGGAATATTTAAGTAATAATTAGGCATAATATTTATTGTAATTTTCTTAAGCATTTTGAACTGAAGAAAATGATATAGTTAAAATACGGGGGAGTTTTATGTCGTTTCTTCTCCTTTTAGTATTTCTGAAGCGATTGTGAATTCATCTTGACTTTCAATAAGTACGGCATCTTACATTGAATAAGAAATCGAATTTTGTGTTACATTATTGAATACAAATGTGTGAAGTAAATTGTAGGCTTTATTGATTTTTTTATTGTTTTTCGTTTAGTTTTATAACAAGAATCGTACTTTTACCCGAATGATTACGACGTAGCGCAGTATTCAGCAGTAATTTAACCGTTATTAAAAGAATGTTTTAGCGGAAGACGGCTCGAGCTTGCGGGATCCATCTCGTAACAGATTAGGGACTAATTAACTAAAGTACGGGCCGTCCTCATCAGCGGTCCTTAAGCAGTATTTATTATTTTTCTCTGTATAAGAGTGAGATTTCTCATTTGCATTTACAACACTTGCATAATTAAATGACATTGTTATTATGCAATTTAAAAATTAACGAACCGAAAGCAATATTTCCGTTTTACTCGGTTAATTATATTATAAATACTAATATACTTACACAATAAAGTCTCATATTTAAATTGGCTTCAATAATTCACAATAAAATTACACATAGATAGATCAATAATTGTAAAAACTGTGTGACTGTAAAAACCTAATCACACTTGTCATAAACATTTTCATAACAACGAAATTTAGAAGCCATAAGTAAGTAAATAAATCGAAATTAAGCGCCCCTATAGACAAGAAAGTTATAGTTGTTATTAGGAATAGTTATTTTGAGTACATTATGTATGACACCACTTAGCGGTGACCGAAGCCTACTTTATCCATCTACTTCACGTAATTGCCTCGTAGAATAATGCCTTGGGCATACATACGACGGTTACTTTGAGACAATGATGCGATGTAGGAGACCACATTTTGTAGATTCTACCGGTATGGCCTGGGTGTAAGACGTTAGTCACATTAGATCCCCGAGGCAAGTTTCAGAACACGTGTAACGACTCGCGACATAATAGATGTTTTAAAAGAGACCGTATAAATTCCAAACTTTCCTAATTTAAATTTAGCTAACAAGTCTAGATTCTCTCAGTTTGCGGTAAAAAAGTTTATAAATTTAGAATAAAATGGTGAAAAACTAAGCAAAAGTTGCCATATCCACATTATCAAACAAATTTTGGAAAAATATAATTTTATTATTATCATAAACCTAGTTCGCCTCAAAATTTGTGGCGGATCGGAATACAACGCTATAAGCGTGCTTGCGTAGGTACAGATGACTGTACCTGCGCAAGCACGCTTATAGCATTGTATTATACTTATACCCTTCACTCCACTGCGTTCCGCTGCACCTAAAACTGGTTAAGTTATAAGTATAATACAATGCTATAAGCGTGCTTGCGCAGGTACAGATGACTGTACTTGCGCAAGCACGCTTATAGCATTGTATTATACTTATACCCTTCGCTCCACTGCGTTCCGCTCCACCTAAAACTGGTTACTGCGACGCGACTTGTGCCTCTGTTCACATCCGCTATAAAGTTTGATTGGAACTGTACATAGCGTTTATAGACTATAACAAGGCATTCGATACTCGGAAACATAAATGATGGTCAAGCCTAAGTCAACAAGGACAGGACCAAATCTACGGCGACATAATTAAAAACATCTACGGGAAAAGTAAAAACCACTGAAATTAATATCGAATGGTGACTCATTTCCCATAAAACTGGGTTAAAGCCAAAATTTTCCGCCATCATAAATAATATTAGTCTAAGTATACTATTACATCTCCTGCAAATTATTTTGCTATGATCACCTCGTCTCCTTTTCAGCGCTTTATTTTTTATTGTTATTACTTTTCCCCGCCCCTCTCTTGCTTTTGCAAGACCAAAGTAGAAAACACACAATAAACCACTAACATTATGCTGTTCAAAAATGTTTTAGCAATTTCGTGCACATCTATGACCTAAGTTCTTTGGTTGACCCAAGCAATTTGGCCGCTGGTCCGATTTGAATAAGTCTTTTCTTACTATGGAAGCACGGTATTTGACCAGGTTTTCGTATACGTTTGGTTATGGTAGGTAACCTTAAAACATTATTAGTAACAATTTTAGTAGATCATGTCGGAATTGAAACGCGGCGCGGCGGAAGTGCACTGCGCTACTCAGCTGTGGCAATTATACCTATGAAGGCATCTAGGGTATTCCCCCGCATTTTCAAGTAATTCACTAAATGTATATTACTGAGGCCAAGCGATGTCTATACGGTACGAACGACCATGAAATAGATTAATCTTGGTCATCTGCTTAAATGATATGACAAATAATGAACCTAAGGGTGCGACTCCGATTAGCGTTTCATCTCGTTTTATTACCAGAATTACGGCGAATAATATTAGTAAACCGATCGATCGTCTAAAAACAATTTTCTGACATCAAAGAAGGTAATCAGGATGTCATTAAATGAAGGAGACATAAGATGGGGAAGGAGGTCTGTCTGAAACGATCTCAGTAATATATGAACGATTAAATTATAATGTTATAAATATTGTCTTATGAAAACTTTTGATCGAAACAATGCCAAACATTTCTTTTTATTTTTTTCCTTTTGTTAGCTTATTAAAATTCTTTTCATCCTTTCGTGAAAAGTACGACCTCAGTAAAATACATTAAGTTTTAAATTAAAACATGGAATCTGTAAAAGTTATAAGTAATAAATTGTTCTAGAGAAATATTTTCAATCTCCGAAAGCAAAGCGTTTACTTAGTTAAACTTGGTTTAAAGAGATTATTTAAAGTTTCGTTAAATATTATGAACATTTCTTAATTCAATTCGATGATATTTCTACTCTTTATCTTAAATTTCTTTTTCTGCTAAAGTTTATTAATTGTACCTGATCTCTAAAGTAACCAAAAATAATAATCTGAAAGTGATTACGTTATGTCTCGCGATTGTAAGATTACATGTTAGGAATGATTTTATCTAATTTTATTTACGGTCTACTACGGACTAACCAACTCTACGAACAAATATCATCTAGAAAAAAATTGATCTTATAATTTCTGTTTTTTTAAACCATATTTTTAATTAAGAGATCTATTTCATTGGTTCCCGCTTAATATTAATTTTATTTTCAGGAACAAAATAGAGAGCATGATAGCTAATTAACTAACAAGATGACAAAACACAGACCTGCGAGTTAATAATAAATAGCGTGTGAAGACACACAGACCAATCAGTAGGTATAAGGAGTCCCAACCAGGACATAAAAAATATGGTCGTATAGAAAGAAATCTAAGAAAGGCTGTCTTTTTAGTTCTTGGCGCTTTTACAGTGAATATATAATCAAAAATTAATAAAGGCAAAGGAAAACGGTTTTTCGTAAACAAAAAAGAAACTAAAGCACGTAGGTACATAAAAAAAGTTATAATATAAGAAAGTGGTAGGTAATAAAACAATCTATGGATTATTTTTTGTTAATATAGATATAGGTATATTTCTTTTCGAAATGTATCGAAAAAACCATAAAAAATCTTTACTAATATTATAAACGCGAAAGCTTGTGTGTATGGATGTTTGCTGCTCTTTACGCAAAAACAACTGAATGTATTTTAATGAAACTTTACAATAATGTATTATTGTAAAGTTTATACATCAAAATAACACATAGGTTATAATTTATAAAAATATTAAGCTATTCTGGCGTGCACTGGAAAAATTATTAGTGTTACAAGTATATAATGTGTGATAGAAATGTTTGTCTTAAATAGTCCTATGCGACAACGATAAACGCGAAAGCTTGTGTGTATGGATGTTTGCTGCTCTTTACGCAAAAACAACTGAATGTATTTTAATGAAACTTTACAATAATGTATTATTGTAAAGTTTATACATCAAAATAACACATAGGTTATAATTTATAAAAATATTGAGCTATTCTGGCGTGCACTGGAAAAATTATTAGTGTTACAAGTATATAATGTGTGATAGAAATGTTTGTCTTAAATAGTCCTATGCGACAACGATAAACGCGAAAGCTTGTGTGTATGGATGTTTGCTGCTCTTTACGCAAAAACAACTGAATGTATTTTAATGAAACTTTACAATAATGTATTATTGTAAAGTTTATACATCAAAATAACACATAGGTTATAATTTATAAAAATATTGAGATATTCTGGCGTGCACTGGAAAAATTATTAGTGTTACAAGTATATAATGTGTGATAGAAATGTTTGTCTTAAATAGTCCTATGCGACAACGATAAACGCGAAAGCTTGTGTGTATGGATGTTTGCTGCTCTTTACGCAAAAACAACTGAATGTATTTTAATGAAACTTTACAATAATGTATTATTGTAAAGTTTATACATCAAAATAACACATAGGTTATAATTTAGAAAAATATTGAGCTATTCTGGCGTGCACTGGAAAAATTATTAGTGTTACAAGTATATAATGTGTGATAGAAATGTTTGTCTTAAATAGTCCTATGCGACAACGATAAACGTGAAAGCTTGTGTGTATGGATGTTTGCTGCTCTTTACGCAAAAACAACTGAATGTATTTTAATGAAACTTTACAATAATGTATTATTGTAAAGTTTATACATCAAAATAACACATAGGTTATAATTTATAAAAATATTGAGCTATTCTGGCGTGCACTGGAAAAATTATTAGTGTTACAAGTATATAATGTATTATACAAATGTTTGTCTTAAATAGTCTATGCGACAACATATATCATGTTTCATGTGTAAGGTATTATCGCCAAAATAGCCAAATATAATAAAAATGTTTGTTTGTTAGACTTTATTTCTAATGCATATTTGGTAGTAACAAATTGATCCTTATATGAAAATAAATACTTTTATCGCTTCTTGTATTTAAAGTAAATAAACTTTGTCTTTCACATTACATCATTTAGACAAAAATTTATAGTTACGACAATTACAAACTGAGTGCGCGATACTATGGTGCGGTCCGGCGGCGGCGGGTGAATTTACTCAATCTTCTAACGTTACCTGTAATATATATCTATATTTTTCTACGACCGAAATTTTTTTTCCGAGCTTAAAATTAAATACTTACAATTTTATTAAAAAATAACGTAGTTTATTTTACCGACTTCTAGCAATAATAAACGAACACCGACGTGAAGCGTACGAGTTCGGCGCGAGCGGGTGACGCATAGAGCAATATGGGCGGCGGAGTTCGTGCTTTTAAAACTTCAATATCTAAACTTCTTGACCACGTACAACAATGCTTTTGTACATAATCTGGGGTACTGGGACGAGACAAACACGTATATAATAATTATATTTGTGTGTATTTGTTACATAGGTTCAGAAAAAAAAAATATTAACGATAGATCTTGTTGTCACCTTACAACTTTAAAACATTAAATTTTTTCTGTACGAGCTTTAGTATATTTTTTAAGTTATAGTATTTTGTTGGTCCGTTAAAGCGCCAAGGACTAAAAAAATAGCCTTCCTTAGATTTTTCTTCCATACCACCATATTTTTTTTGTTTCCTGGTTGGGTTTCTGGGAAATTGTACTTTGGTTCATTACATTTTAATTGGATTATTTACAATATGCTGAAATTAAACACGATTTCACATATTTAAACTTGAAAATGTTATTAAAAGTTGTTTAATGGCTTTTCAATTAGGTACTTCGAATTAGAAGCACTGAAACACCGACAAAAAATGGGTTGACGTTTTATTCCCCCACTAGGTGGACCATACAGATAATAGAATATAGTAGGTAAGCCAGTCTGAAATGCGGGCCTCAGTCTAAAGAGAGAGAATAATTATACCTCGAATTATACAGAATTACATAAAGTCTATCTCTATTTATATTAACATTTGCAGTTAATAGCTCTTTAATGGATAGCTGTGACTGTTAAATGATAAAGACGATAATTTTGAGTACAAATACGAATTATAGATACAAGTAATTTAGATTCAAAATTCTTAACTCAATGTAGAGGCAGGACAGTGGTTCAGCAATGGAGGAAAAAAAACTTGTTAATGACGTATATTAATTAGTCGATTACAATGAATTTAACAATATCTTCCATGTACAGGTGTCACTCTGTTACATCTTTATGAGTACATTTTTAGTTTGTACCAGGTCGAGATTCGTACCCACTCAGGCAAGACCTTATATTGGCACAAAATAGTACGTCTCAGTTAGGTACTTGCACTTTCGTGCGGTTTGGGTGTTTCATGGACAAAGTGTCACCTATCCTCTGTAGTGCTACCCCCTGCGTCGGAAGAGTTTTCGAATTGTTAATTGCAGCGTGATTTACTTATGTTTTGCTTCGTATACATCACGCGCTTTTTACAGTCCCCTGTTCGCTCCCTTCACATATTTCGTAAGAATTTAAAATGTTCTCTACATCTGTACATAAAATAAATCTCTATAATGACTGGGATTGAAAATTTACCTGTTTGCTATCTTGTATTAATAAATAAATTGTATTGTATTGTATTGTATTGTATTGTATTGTATTGTATTGTATTGTATTGTATTGTATTGTATTGTATTGTATTGTATTGTATTGTATTGTATTGTATTGTATTGTATTGTATTGTATTGTATTGTATTGTATTGTATTGTATTGTATTGTATTGTATTGTATTGTATTGTATTGTATTGTATTGTATTGTATTGTATTGCATTGCATTGCATTGTATTGCATTGCATTGTATTATATTGTATTAGTAAACTTTCAATTTCGGTCATTATTGAGATTTATAAGAACCTACCTTTAGCTACCTACGTTTAGGTAGGTTCTTAAATAACACTAACATAGTTTTAGTTTAGTTTGTTTTTGTATTTAAATCAAATAATTGTTCATCGAGTAAATTACTCACCTAAATTTCATTCATTAATATTCATGATTCACGTAATTTTTATATCCTCCGCCCAGGTGAAAAGGTAAGCCGTAGTATATTATTTTGAAACGTCTGTGTTTTATCGTGGAACAAACAGAACGCCAAAGTAAGAGGCGATGGAGCGAAAATAAAGGTCCCAGCAACTCCCCAAAGAACCCTTTCGCTACATTCCAGAATAAGTCACAGGGTTCATTTACTTCAATGAATACTTGAGTTGAATGAAGGGAGACATAGTTCGTCGGGTTGTTTGCAGGCGGTTAACTACATGGCGGTGAAATTGCGCTAACTGGAAATGTTACATATTACGATTAGTTTAACATTTACTTTAGGTATTTTTTTTATTTCGAATGGTTTTTCACACCTTCTGCATATTTGAAAATTAGTAACACTGAAAACTTCGTAGGTAATTGTTTACATGGCCTCATATATTAATAGAAAAAAATTGAGCTTGTTGTACTGGCTACATCCAACAAACATGACATGTAGTAAGCTCGGGTGACGATTGAATATAGCTAAACCTTAGGATGCCGGGGGTCTGGGGGAATTATGAAAAGTTACTCCTAGTAATAATTTTATGTTATACTGCACAGAAATCATCCGGGAGTAAGTTCAACTCAGTTTTAGGTATTTTTTTACATAAAAAATTTTATAATCATAAAATGTTCTCTGGATTTTTATGGCAATAAGGAAAACAGATTTTAGAAATACACATGAACTCATTTTGAAAAATTTGCGTCCTTGTTTCTTGGCTCGATAGAGGGAGCAATTTTGTAATAAATGTCAGTTTGTAACAAATAACTATTTAGAAATTATATCAAATCAACAAGTTTTGTTGTTTTATGTCTAGAACTTGAAAATTAGGCGTTTTATTGCGATTTTGTTTAAAGAAAATATAATTAAATTAAAAAACATCCGGAATCGTTTCAGTTTCAACGGTCGAATTAATTGATGTCATAGAAAAACTAAATAAGATGTGCATGAAAGCCGCAAGAAAAACGGATGAGTTATTTACGAAAATAACTTTACAGGCCCGTTCGTTACGAGCAAACGCGAGTACCTACATATTTATCGTTTACTTAAGTCCGCTCATTTTTCAGTACACCCGTTCGCAGAGAGGAACGCTCCCGATCGAGGATTAAGCGGAGTTCATTTCACGGCGAGAGAGTAATATTGCGTTATTAAAACAGAATTTACGGGGCAGTGAAGACAATTACGATACCCACGAGAACGATTCGCTTCCAATGGCTTGATAACTGCGCTCAACGGACACCTCACTAAGACTTCGTGTCCTGTTACAAATGTTTTCATAATAACAAATTAGAAGTTCGATTTGAATGAAACATGAATTAATATTATTAATATTAATTAATATAAGTAAAAAATAGATGTCTTAAGCTTCAAGCATTGAAGAAACTGTAAATTAAATACTATGTTGTGATTTGAGTTTCATGTTTGGAATATTTTAGGTTTTTGAAGTAAAAGCTTCTTTAGGTATATTTTTTCCGAACAATAAACGGAACTGAACCGTCACACGCTGTCGATAACGCTGGATCGGATATAATCGGCTCCAGTCGGTGGATGATGTTTACTGTATGACAAGGAGTCAATCATTTCAAGAATCACGTTTTATTATTACATATTGTAATTCTCGTATCTTTTGTATATAATAAATGTAACATTCCAAGTGCATGTAATATGTGTATTCAGTTAGAAGTTAATTTTTTATTTGTGATTAGTTTAATATAATACGCGAATATTATTGTATATTTGTATGGTTTCACCTTCTATTACATGGTCATAAGCACACTCACCGCGTGTGGGTTTGTGTGTGTGTGTGTGTGTGTGTGTGTGTGTGTGCGTATAGGCATGCGCGCGCGCGCGTGCACATGCGTGGACACAGCGCCATCTGATGATCTCAGAACAAGTTTTTGATTAGTCTACAGGTCTGAGATCATGATGCCTACGCGAACATGCGAAATTTTATGCGAAACATCTATGTAAATTAGGTAATATCTACCTACCTCAGCGCCTTCTGGTGGCGGTAGGCCGCGCTAAATATGTATGAAAACTTAGTCTATAATGATACCTATTTAAAACGTCTACCAGCTTGCTCTGAGATAATAATGTTCTTTACTTTCCTTTTAGAGGTCCGTATCGATCGGAAATAAAACAAGAAAAACCAATTTGGTATTAACTATGCACTTTTATTTACTTTGCTCCACTCCCATTACCGCATCGAAATCACTATTTCACTTGTACGTCGTTGTCCGCCTCGTGATTCACCGTCTACCATCAGACTGATCAGACTAATCCACTCGGCCCACTGTTTTGGCCTGCTTATATACGGTTTTGATTGGCTTCTAGAAACTTCGGGGTGGGGCTAGCAATCTGCGTAGGAGCGGAATAGCTCATCCAGATGCCTCTAGCAATTTTTGGTAAGTTCTCGTGATTGGTCGGCACGTCTCGCCTGCCATATTTGTGGGCGGTGCGTCATACTTTGTGGTCGGAATTAGAAGCCGTTATTGGCTGCTACTGTCCATATTTTTTACTTTCTCCACTCGACACTGGATGACGCCAGTGCCGCCAATGTTGCCCGTGACAATATCTATGCAATACCATGAACCAGATCAAAATCGGTCCAGCTGTTTTAAAACTATGGGAGATCAAACTGTTGTGCATTATTTAGCTGTAAATTGTTGTGTACGAAGTTATAACTATGTCTATACTTATTCATTTAGGTTATTAAATAAAGGATGACAAACCAGAACAGCTCATTACAGATTTTGTAGTATCAATAAATCAATCTTATAAAATTATTTTATAAATGAATTGATATAGGTACCCATTTATTGTAAGAATTGTCGTTTGTTTGTGTACAATAAGTACTACAATTTTTATATAAAACCTATTATTTGCCTATAAAGAGGTGCGCTGCTGCAAATTAATAATAGATAGAGTTAATGCACTAAGATTTTTTTTACAGTTAAAATTATTAAGGGTTATAAAAATCATTTCTTTGTATGGTAGCTCTATCTCTTATTAAATAGCCGAACTGGACAGGCCGCGCCCCCTCTTAGCAATCAGTAAAAATGTACGTAAATTTATTTTTTTTGGATAACAACATATTATCATTTTACAAAATAGTAAGATAAAGGTCTAGTACTCACGTTATATATTTGAGGATCGATGGGTGAGTATACTCGTACCTATGTATACAAGTTGAACCCTTTTCAAACGTCACCTAATGTTGTCGTCTATTTAAATAAGTAGATGTTACGGTCAACTTTGGTTGGACGTTCATCCCGCTCCCTTTGGCCAACTTAGGTGGACGTTGGCGTCCGGATTTACTTAAGAATTTTCGTTCTTTTCACTGCTGGCGTAATACAATGAAAATGCCCAAATGCGCACTTCGTAAAAGTAGAGTTATGCCTTCCTTTTAAAAATGACGCATATACTAAGGTTATGTATATACCTACTACGGTCAATATTTTGAGCATGGACGTAATAGTGCCTACATTTGAGATTCATGATTTGGAGAGACACGGAATTTAAAAGTGGAACTCATTTATATGCTATATTTTCACAGGGTAAATAAATTTGACGTTTTATTTTTAAATAGGAAATTTATTTAAATATTGACTTTGTCAGAATTAACATGTGTTAAAAAGCCATCAAACAAAAGAAGAAGAAGAAGAACGTAAAATTCCATTTACAACAATAAAAAAGACAGGTTTTTGGTATTTATTCTGTTATAATTTTCTGCCTTTTCATTTACTACGATGAAGTTTAAGCGAGAAACATTTGCATGCTATGATCTATTATGATTTAACATTAGGTTTATCCGAAGTGTTAAGCTTTAAACGTTCAAAGTCAGCTTTAGACAAATCTGCTCCTTCTAATGCAATGATTTTTAAGTTTAACGAATTTAAACTGGTTTTGAAGATGACGCCCGCCAGCGGCAGTCACTGTAGAAAATTTGTTAACTATTGAATCCTGGTAAGGATATTCGAGAGAACCTTAGAAGTTAGTTCCGTTAGTATTTAAATCATCTTACATGAATATCTTAGCGTGATGAAACTTTCTTGTCTCTGCATACCTCGTGTGCTGCCCGAAAAAGATAAAGATGCCGTGGATTGGTGTCGACTGAAACGATTACGCTTCAAAAACGAGACATCAAAGCATGTTTTTAAAATAATTACTGACAACAAAACATGGATAAATGAGCGTGATTCGGAAAACAAGAAGCATTCATCAGTATGGGTGTTTTCAGATGGCCAGTTGCCAACAAGATTGCGAAGGCCTCGGAGCATTAGCAAAAAATGGCGGCCTGTTGTTTTCACGGAGTGTACATCTTCCAATATCAATGTAAAATTGTAGATCCGTTAACTCAGAATGGTACACAACAGTCCCATTACGAAAAGTTTTCAAAGCTGTGCATGATAAACGGCCAAAAACCGGGCTTTGGATCATTAGGCTGCACCACGACAGCGCGTCTTCACACGCTTCCCTCGGAACAAAGGTGTTTGTTGAAAAATCTGGTTTTTAAATACTGCCTCATTCAACTTACAAACCAGACTTAACTCCTTCTGATTACCTTTTATACCCAATGTCAAGGATAACACAAAAAGAAAGTGTTTTTCAATTGCTGAAAAAGCGGTGGCCACTTACGAATCAACCACTTCTGAGCTGTCGGAGAAAAGCTGAAATAAATGTTTTCAGAGTTGGTTTAGGAAAATGGAAATTAGCATAGTAGATAATGAAAAAAAACTTTGAAAAATATAATATGAATTATAAAAATACATTATTTACTTCTTGTGTGTCTTTTCGCAATGACATGTCTTTTTGTGTAATCAGTTTAACTTGATAATGCAGAATATTCTGAGCAATTTCACTGTAGATCATTGCAAGTACATAGCATACGAAATTTGAATTGGAAAGTACTCTAAGAAATTTTAATCTTATTTTATAACATCTATATCGTGACACCTCACTCGCTGCTGTAGTTGTCTCAAATGAGCAATAATAGAGTTTTTTTATTTCTTAAAACATTTGAGACTTAAAAATTGCAACGAACAAACTTCGGGCCTGTGTCCGCCCGACTTGCAAAATCTTAATGACGCATGAGAATTTTTGCAGAAGTAACTCTAGATACTTTTAATCCAGTACTTTTGCTAGGCATCATAACTTTATTTTGTGAGAATTAATTGGTTTCATTTTTATTAAATTTTCGTACCATGACAAAATATAAGTAATTTTGTCGACTGTTACAGGGCTCATAAAAGAATGAGGGTTAGTTGGGTTAACGCGTACAGCAAATGTGACACACAAATGTGACTCCGCTCGTGTGACACAATAATATTTCGCCCGAATAATATTTGCACGCACGAAGGGATTTCAGAATGTGCTTATCCAAGATCTCCTTTTTTAACTCTTTAGTACACGTAAGAATAATAAAAACCGACTTTAAAAACATAAACTAAAAAGTTAAAAATAAAATTTTCACTTGAAAGAAAGGAGCATTAATAGGCGGCATATTATAGTTAATGAAGTCTGTGCCAAGTAATTCACTTAAAATTGTGTTCTATATTCGTTATAGTTATAAATATATCATCGTTGTAATTATTATTACCTGGTAAGAACCCATTCAAAGTGTCTGAGTTGGCACCGACTTCATTAACTATATGCCGCCTATTTATACTCCTTTCTTTAAGTGAAAATTTTATTGTTCACTTTTACGTTTTTGAAGTCGGTTTTTTTGTAAAGTTTTTTTAATTTTTATTTTTAGCTATACGCAACCGTAACTTATTCGTATTAAGTATAATGGGACTTCTAAACGCGCTATTCAAATGACACAGCGCTGTTTAAAGAAAATTGACGACAAATCGCGGTGCATTATCCCTAGCTCCTAACCGTTGAGGAGTACGGTAGATTTCCTCATCAGCCTGAAATGATGACTTCCAGATGCAAATATCTGAAGAACTAAATGAAGTCGATTATAATGTATATTTAAGGCATATGGTTTTCTCATGGATGCCATTGTCAGAACCGGACCAAACTGAAATAAAAAAATCATCCAAATCGGTTCATAAACGACAAAGTCATCCGCGAACACACATTTTAAAAAAATAAAAATATATATATTTATGCGGTCGAATTGAAAAACTTCCTCCTTTTTTTGAAGTCGTTTAAAATTAGAAGATCGCGATAAAAGTAACGTTAAAAAAATAAAGCCCTGGTTTTCAACATATACTTAACCGCGATAGAGAAGTAATACACGCAGAATTCCATGGTTTGCGGCAACAGTAAGACTCTATTTTTATTACGAAACTTACAAAAATTTGCCGATACAAATGATTGTTCGAAGTTTTAAAATGAGCATGACTATATAAATAAAAAGATTGGTTTAGTGATTATCCACTTCTACCTCATACATCTTCTTCGAGTACCATCTTACTTAAATTTGGATGTCATCATGCGAAATTCTGGTACTTTTCCCAACCAAAAAAAAAACAATTTTAACCTTTGGAATTTGCCGTTTTTATGAATTTTCCTTATTTTTTATCCACCATAGTTATCACAACTAGCAATACATACTACAACCTGTGATTCATTGGTAAAGCATATGACAATAAATGTGTGACAATTGTTATTGAAAAATCGTAAATATTTAGATTACATATCGAGAATCAAAATGCAAGCATAAATTTGAGCACCATATTTTATTTTTAATTCTTACACGTATTTACAAAAACAATATTACATATTTTAACAGAACATTCTTTGGGTTTACTTCTCACATTATTCACTTTAAGTAGGGACACACACTTTAGATAGGGACCTACTGGTTGGTTCCACTATTAAACTCTTTAAATCCCCTTGATAGATCGATACGTCACAATCGACAAATCGCACAAACAAATATTTAATCCAGGCTTGACTTTCATAATCACTTAGACTTTTCACAATTTCATGAATGTATTTTTCTAATTATTTTTCCATGGGTGGTAAACTATCCGTCCAATCAATACAAATGCTTTATAGTACTGGTGGAAAAAATAATTTGAACCTAAAAACGTGTAACGACGTAATAATTTCCAAAACTATACAACATAAACCTGTATGTAGTAGGTAACTCTATGCCGCGCCGTAGACGCCGCGCCGTGTCGTAGATAGATCCATAAATTATGCGCTGTGGAAATGGGTGTCTTATTGGCAATGCAATCCTCGCGCCAAACCGCGAATTGAATTATCGCCTCAGGTTCTGAATCGAAATTATTTTTTCTTTCAATTTCCGCTCTCTGCCGTTGGCGCCTTCGTTTGTTATTCCGTTATATGCCTAAAAATGTAGTTAGTATATAAAATGACGATAATATGATCAAACGTGATCAATTCTAAGGTAAGAATCAAGAGGTCTCTATTGTTTGCGGGCAAAATTATTTTTCAGACCGCGGCTCTGCGCGAGCAAAGATCAAATAGGCTGCGACAAGAACGAGATAAGACCGAACGTATTACATGGGTGGGATAGGGGAACTCTTTGTAAATGGAAAAGTAACGGGTCAGCGCTCTCGTGAGTTTTTTCGCATTTCCTGGAGTGATAAATGGGCAGAGCGCAGCATCGGTCCAGGCACGCCTTCGACTTCCAGCACAGCGAAAGCGAATGCCAATGACTCGAGAAATTACCATTATTTTTCTCATCTTCTTAGAATGTTACTTTAAGATCGACCGTATATTACTTCATAGGTTTTCGATTTATATAATGGCCAAAACGGGTAATAATCTTGATGCAGTGGGTTATATTTCAACTCTGTACAAAAATGGCTTAGCTAATTCATTTGGTATTGTTTTGATTGAGCATCCACAGCACTTTTCTTACATTAAGCTGATACAATTTATTAATTTTATTATTCTATGACTAGTAGATAGAAAATTCCAATGACTGTGATTGTTTTGGTATATATTACGAAATAGTGACAATATGAAAAAAAAAAATTAAAAAAAAGTAATCTAATAATTTAACTACCTAGTCTGATTCAAAAGATGTGAACATATAAGTAGGTAATATAGTACTTACCGCAGTCGGAGGCAATTTGTGAATGAAAATACAACATTAATAACTTCCACTGGGTTCTAAACGGGCTTCCGAATACGGCAAGCATTATATTTTCATATCTCAATTTAAGTCAGACAACATGTTTCGAGCTTTTATTTCATATTTTAAGTTGCAGGTTGATTATTTTCATAAGCTTTATTATTCCATTCACTTTATTTTCAATTTCAATTAAATTTTGTTGGTTCTCAATTATTTATTTATATTGTTTCAAATACATATTAATCACATCACATTACATTAAAATATTCACAAAGTTCATAAAGTAAATAGCGCACTCAACTTGACGCGGCGAATGAAATATTTATTACAGTTCCAATCAACCTTTATGGCGGATATGAACATAGGCACAAGTCGCGTCGCAGTAACCAGTTTTAGGTGTAGCGGGACGCAGTGGAGCGAGGGGCATATGAGTGAACCTGCGCAAGAATTCTTATAGCGTTGTATTCCGATCCGCCATAAAGTTTGATTGGAACTATATACTTACGTTAAACTGACCTGATCACGGCATATTTGAATTCTCAAAATTATCACTTCACTTACGACTTTACGACAGTATGTATGTGTTGTGGCCGTATCGTGAAATTGATCATTCCATGAAATGCTCGAGAATTTTATGAAATGGTCGCATTTCATGACGTGGGCAACTAAATTTGACCAGATCAATAAATTGTCAACGTTTCACGATTTTGTCATCCACGATTGGCAATATCGTAGAATTGATCATTTCGTGATCGTGATCGTGATTTCGTTTAGCTTTCGTGTCGTGACCAGTTCATAAAATTGATCACTTCACATCTAATCTAACCTAACCTTTTTTTTTCCTGGGGAAATCGATCATGGATACCCACCATCCTGGCAGTGAGTTATGACGGGGTCCTACCAGCTAAAACCCTACGGTGGCAATCTCCAGCGCTTTTCGAAGGAATCCTGGTACCGCCTAAGCATTACTTCCGGAGACCCTTTAGCGGCACGCCGCTTCTCGCAGCTTTTCTCGGGGGAACCAGGATGACTCCCCTCTGCACCCTCGCGGTGTGTGCAGCAGTGCAATGCCACGATCGTACTGCCTCCCTTCGTGTTCGATAGTGGTAAAACCTCCCTGCCCTGGCCGCCTGCGACCCCTATGACCCTTTTTATTCGCCTCATATGACAGGCAGAGGATACCTTGGATGTATTCTTAGCCCCATTCCTTAGGGCGCAACCTAACCTTTTTTTTTTTTGTTTTCGAAGGGGAAATCTTCTAAAGATACCTGACTGCCTGGGGAAAGGAGTCGGGTTATGTTGGATTTCTACCAACTAAAACCCCCCCGGTGGCCTTCTCCGTGCGTGAAGAAAGGAGCTCCGGGAACTCGATGAACACTCCGGAACTCCCTCGTACTATGTCTCATGGCACTCATCTCATGCAGACATCTTCTGCAACCTCTTTAGAGCAGTGACCATTACACACTGACGCCTTCCCGGAGCCGTTTGGATGGACGAATCGAGTCTCAGCTTGGACCGCCAACGAGTCTTTGCCGTAGTCCTATTCTTCGCCCGGAACTACAGTGCTTGCGGGCCTGACTGAAGGCACCTGTTGCCGTCACGTCTTTGGCTACGTCTCCGAGCGGAGTCGGCTCTCTCGCGTTCTCGCTCTGTTTCCTCCTTCTGAGTCATTACAACTTCGCCGAAGGAGGTAACGGCCTTCCAGTTGTCAACCTAATCTAGCCTTACTGGAGTCAGGGTGGAAAAGGAAAACCTTGCGGGGATCTTAAGCGCTAAGGAGAGTGGCAGACACTTACTTGAATATATGATTATTTTGGTAAAGAGGGTAAATATATTGAACAGAATTTAGATGGATGGGGATATTGGATGTAGGGGTAACAAGTTTGTCGATTACTGTAAATGTAGAGAAGAAAATAAATTGTATAAGTGTAAATAGTGGGAAAATTGAAATGAATTGTTTTAATAAAAGGAGAAATTAAAAATGTAAATAGAGATAAGAAATTGTAGAAAAATTGTACTAAATGAAAGAAAATCAGAATATAAAACAGAAAATTGTAGAATGGTAATAAAAATTATAATTAAATTATAAGTGACAGAAATATTGTAAGAGGTAGAGGATAGTAATGAAAATCAATAATAATAAGATAATTCTAATGACACTTATATACAAAGTATGTATGTAAGTATGAAGGGCAAGGGTAGGATGTGTGAAAATTTTTGAATTGAAAAATAAAGAGTATCGACACGGCAGTTCATTATTAAACCTTATAGAATTAAGACTTAAGAGATGAAAGTTAAAATGGAAATTATAGAAAGTATATGTATATATTATTATTATGTAATTGTAATGGAAATTGTAATTACATTGTAAATGACGTGAAATATTGTGATAGACGTAGGTTAATAATAAAATAATAATGATTGGTAGAAATAAGGTAATTGGAATTGTAATGTATAAAGTAAAAATTTTATTTGGAAAAATAAAGAACAACAGCGAGAATTTATTGAACCCTATAGAATTAAGACGTAGGGCACTCGATGAAAAGATGTGTGAAGTATGCTTGGAAGATTGATGCGTGCCAAAGGGCCCGGCCAGCGAAAAGCCGGGGGGTTATATCAAAAACAAAAAAAAACCCTAACCTTACTTCATTACTTTTTTTTCGCGAGGAGAGGAAATTCTTTATGTATGCCTGACAACCCGCACTGACAGGCAGTGTCCGACTTCCACGGAATAAAACCTCTCCTTCACTATTACTCAAGATGTAGCGAGTGCCTATGACTTTATTGTAATTCATCGGACATCCACTGAGTATTAATTTATAATATTTCGCTGTTTTGTATTACTTCCTCTGGTTCCTTTGTCTCTTTCATTTTCATCACTTGTGTTGTATAGCCTTTTATGTGTTCCCAGTAGTCTTCGCTTTTTAGTATTAACTCCAGCGAGTTATCTTTAATAATTGTAGTGCCAATTTTTCAGCTAGTATTTTGCGGTCTCTAGTAAATTAAGGGCATATGAACAGTGTGTGTTCCACTGTGTTGGTCTCTAAGAAAAACCAACATTTGTCCGTCGGGGATTTGCTAATTCTTTTCCGGTAGGAATTACGGAATCTTCTGGCTGGGCTGTCTCTGCTGCTCAAATGTAAGGGCACCTGTTGGAGAACCTACTGACGACGTTGGCGACAGAGAAGAAGCAATAATCTTCACTGCTCATTCTGGGCGTGGAGTTCAGACCGCAGCGGCTAGGCGGAGGCGGAACGGTCAGTTGCTATTTATTGTTACTGGAATCATAATTTCTGTATATTGTGAATAGATATAAGAGTTTTAATTGTATTGGGAGTGTTGGAAGTGCGGCATAAGGAGATGGTAGATTTGATGACTGAGGAGAATTTTTCACCCGTGGTCACTGTGATCGATTAACGCGACTGAATTAAATCTCCCATTCTTTCAGTATATCTATTCCAATATTTGGAAAGACGGTCAAGTCCGAACTAAGTTATGCAAAATATATACTTACATAGTCGTATTAATCATATCAATAAAAGATAAGATAGCTTCGTAATATATCTACAAAAAATGAAAAAAAAAAATCTTTAAAAACCAGCGAAGCACAAATCACGAATCATGAATTTATAAGGAGTTAACAATCACGAACTTGGCCATCTATAACTCGTGGGCAGGAAACTGATATGAAAATAAAACACGAGACATGGATATAGCTAATAATAATAATAACGCATACATCACAACAACGTCTAGGCCCCAAACTAAGCATTAGCTTGTGTTTTGGGTACCAAGCGAAGACACCACATACATATGACAACCATGACCCGGTACCAGTATCAATATTCATCATATAAATACTGATCCGATCTGGGATTCGAACCCGGGACCTCCAGCTTCGTAGGCAGGGTCGCTACCCACTAGGCTAAGCAGTCGTCTAATACGTGACAGTCGTGATAAATTTCTGAACAAGTTCGTTACTACGTGTTAGTATTATATCATCGAAATTTATGCCCAGCTTTATAGCAATAACAGCCTGCAAATAAAATAGCTGTAACGTACTGATGGATGGATCGACGGATAGATATGGAAAGAAGTAAGTATAAAAGTACCTTTCTGACTGTGCAATCCTATAAAATTCAAGGTCTAGTCGGCACATGGCCACTTTATAAAATACGCTTATAGAGTGGCAGTTGTGATTTAGTCACATTGTTTCGGTCATAGTGACCACGAACAAAAAATAATCAGTGGTTCCTTCTAGGGATTATCACAAAGGTGGCGTGGCAATAAACAAAGAACTAATTTGACACGTTTCTGAAATTATACACAATAAATATGGATTGTTTGCATAACAGATAAATTAGTAGCTAATAATCGATGCATTGTTTTTTTCCTACCTCATATACTTGTTGACGCTCATGTCATAACAAGGAATTATTGGATAAGCCATCCATCAAATCTGTCAAGTTTTTTACGAGGTACGAGCAAAGAGTACAAACAGGTACAAAGGAACAAATAAACGCAACTTGTTAAATACATCCATCTTCCTTTGCATGTGCAGCCAAGTAAAATGCATTAGATTTTTGTATTTGTTTTGAAGTTCAATTAAATTCGTGTCGAAATATTATCATAAAACAGTAAGACAGAATTATTTGATTTTTACCGCCAAAAGTTTTTTTACACTTTAATTTATTTTTATTTATATTACACTTAAATTTTAAAAATTACTTATTAAACCCGGTTTGTGGTACCTGATTCCATTCTGCTACAGGATTATTATGCGTGTGGATTTTATTCTGCTTCGCCATTTAATTTAGGTTTCATATTATGTATGTTGTGAATTTTATATGAGGTTCATGACTTGATTTTTCGTTATTGGTTAAGCGGTAAGATTTGATTCTGATGTTGTCGCAGATATTTTTTTGATCATATTTTTCTATTCCAAATACTTGGCCATTTTTCGTCACATATCCAATAACTTATACGTCTGTGTCATTTATTGCAGGGGCAGGTATTATTAACCGTTATTTTGAATCAAAGCAAATATTGTTTGTGGTAAGAATAGTTCGGGGGTATCTGTGTAAGTCCATAAGTTATAATTGTTTTTCCTATTAATTTCTTAGCTTCTCCTAGGTCTTAGCTTCTCCTAGGATACTAAATATGTTGCTTAGGTGTGTGAGTTTAAAATCTTCTTCTTGTGGTTCTTGACATTTCATTTTCATGTTTATTCTTGTAGTATTTTGGCGTATTACATAGCGAAGTAATGAAAAATGACGCGATAGCCGTGTGGTGACGAGCCCGCCTCTTGTTTAGAAGGTCATGGTTTGATTCCAGATACGAGCATGTAATAATGAGTTTTTTCTTACTTAAGTACATAATTATCACTGATTCCGTAGGTACCTCGGAGAGTACGCTAAACCGTCAGTCCGGTTGCCATCATCAAATGACAGTCTCTAAAATCCACGTACCAGCACGAAAGCAGCGTGGTGGATTAAGTTCCAACCACTGTCATCCCGAGGGAAGGCCTAAACCTCTGCATTGGGTCATAATGGGTTGATATGAGAAAGTTATGGCGTAAGATAGCTGTCTTTTTTGTTGCTGCCTATTTAGCTGCAATGTTTGTTTCCAGGATTTTTTTTTATTTAGTGAGGGCCGAATCTGCATACAGACACCTGCGCGCCCGACCTACCGCGCAGATAGTGCCGGGTTGGGATTTCTACACAGAAGGTGCTGCCCGACCGGCTAAACGACATTCTCAACCTATACTCCGGAGAGTGTACAGGATTTGACATGAACAACGACCGGACGCATTGAGGATGGTTCGGTGTGTTAATGCCTTTGACGGGCGGTGCCTTAAGGGCGCCGTCTCGTAGGCGTATGACTAAAACAAGGATGAGAGCCGACACGTGTCGATCCCTCGGCAATGGAGGGCAGTTCGAGCTGGACGGCCCGACTGTGAACAAACAAGGCTTAGATGCCATTCGAGCAGATTTGTTACGTTAACTAGGTGATATCGGGCGGTAGGTACTGCTCTCCTACGTCAGACTGAAGGTGTGATCTGCCTGAAGTCCTGAGACTCTCAACCTCGGTGGTGAAATCGTCAGGTGGATCTGTGAGTACATTCCGTGGACGTCTGAGAAAGTGATTGGCCGGCTGGGGCACTTAAGAGGCCGCTGCCGAAAGTAACGGATTGGTCGTTTCCAGGAATCCCAGTGTTGACTCACATACATAACTTTACATCTTCGGTGTGCAGGTGATGCAGTATTAAAAATATCCACCTCAATAATTGGTTGGACAATGAGGTGAGTTCTGATATATGGGCCTGCGATTAGGGCTATTTCATAGTCGTATTAAGCTGTGTTCATTGGTCACAACAAAATTTATTTGTGTGAAATTTTAAAGCAGTAAAAAAGTAAAGAAATGAAAAATTACGAAGTGGTGATATGCAGTCAAATTAACGGACAATAACAAAATGAGATTAACTGTTGACTATGCAACCCTAAAAACTAAAATTAATATTGCAATATTTAGATTAATTTAAAGAGTAATAAATCTATCTGGTTACCAAGACAAAAATAAAACATTTTACGATTAAAACGATAAGATAAAACGGAAAATTTTATTTTTGCAGAGTTTGACAAGATTTGCCTTGACTAAAGCAGCTTCCTGTCTCTTTGGGCCGCTCAGAATCTCATGCGATTCCCAAAGTCCCGAAGCTACTTGTCATTGACGCTAGAAAACATCGTCGAAAACAGCACACGTTGCCTATGGTTACCTTTTTCGAAGGCTTGGGTTGCACGCGATGTTAATTTTAAGAGCTGTCTGTCATTACCTAGCAAACTGAACTATCAAGGCTTGTTTTGTATTTGCACCTTTCGAAAAGTATATTTCTCATTACATAATTTAATATCTAAAAACGTACGTGAAACATATTTAAGAATCTGATTTGAAGTGATACTTATACAATACAAAAAAAAAATCGCATTAAAATACCAACTGTTTTAGAGAATGACATTCATTGGAGTAAACTGTCTATGACCCTGCTCTTAGGTGATACCTATATCATATGAAAAACTGCATCAAAATGGGTCCAGTAGTTTTTGAAGAAGGGTAACACATATACACTAACACTCAAACAAACATATAATCTCTTACCCCAAACGTATTACCGTTTCCGTCCCCTCGTGGGTAAAAATACTTTTTTAAGACAAATCTTTTATTTGAAAAAACATTTAAATAAACGTAAGAAAATATTATTAGAAGTGTTCAAAGCTCAAAAGTATCAGCTTACGAAGATAGACTTAAAAAACCTCAGGCTTTATATCCAGTACAAAGTTTCAGAGCCTTATGACGTTCGACGCCTCATTCAACCTTTAAAAAACACTGATAGTCATTTCTTAATTTTTAATTCTGTTTGGTGTATTATATGTATGACACTCTAGTGATTAGATCCTGTTCATGCAGCCAGGATCGTCTCTTCATGAGGGAACTCCTAAACTTAATCGAATCGATTTGAATTTTCACAGATATTTGTAGTTTAGATGACAATCGACAGTTATGGTAACACTGGACTGTTCTGTTGATGGAGCTAGGACATGGATAACAGATTCTCTTAGTGGCTATTACGAGGGAACCACAAACAGCAGTGGACTTCGGTTTTGCTTTTTGGGTATGGAACCCTAAAAACACATTAACACATACAAATAGTAAGAAAACTTTTTAAAAAAGCTGGTATGCAATGACTGTCACAATGACTTTCTCATGCGTAAAGTATCTACTAGTCTATACAAGCCAAATATCATAACTCTGAAATTTATCAAACACATTTTACAAAATTTAACGCAATAGCGCCAATCAAATAGCAACTATCAAACGTTTTCTAAGGTTAATGTTTAAATATTTTTATGAAATTCATCCTACTTATTGACATGTACCTACCTAAAAACATATCTTAGCCAGTAATGTATGATTGATTAAAAAAAATAAAAAATATTAATAGAAAACCCGTCTAATTGTTTACGCGTTTTAAATATCAAAATATGTTTCTTTTTTAACACTATATAATACACGCTGTGTCTTCAATGTGAGAACAAATTCACACTAATAAAACAACGACTAACAAATAAAAATAAATAAATATAAAATCGACATGATTTTCCTTGGAAATAACAACTAATTATGGTTAAAATGTTGTCTCCTTGGCGGATGAATACCGGTGCGACGGTAGTTAGCTTAACAATATAGGTCAAATGAAGTTAACGACCGCACTGACTTTAGTGTGCAAATTACCGTAGCGCCAGCAGCGTCCATCCCCCTGCTGCCATACATAAATGACATTAACCATAACTAGTCGTCGTCGTTTCAAAAAACAATCATTTCGAAATTATTCAGTTGTTATTATTTCAACATGTAGGTACAGTCAATGTGGGTAACTTTGCCCCACTTTTGTTGAATATCGTTAAGGAAAAGAGAGAGTTAAAACTTTTAATAAACGTTGCCTATGTTTTTGGTGGCATCTAAACGTCTAGATTGTATTGCATCATTCGTATATGGCATCACCCTTATAAAAAATTAAAAAAAAACGATTAAAACTTGTGGGTCAAAGTTATATGGAGACTTGAGGTATAATTGGCCCACCTTTACCCATGTTCAATTATTACGTATTATTTTGAATTCTGAGCTTCTCATTATAACTTTGGCCTCTTGTTTACGCTTATAAACGTACTCAGTGCCCATAGACAACCTATAACCGTCAAAATATTTATTTTTGTGGAAATTATAGGCAGAATAAAAATGTTGCCATGACACAGATACTACCTTTGTTCTCAATCAAGATTTTTTAAATTACACTTGTAATATTACAATCCTTGACATAAAATACAATTAAAAATGAGTCTTACAAAGTATTATAACATGCAAATATACTACACTGTTCCAAGATCCAGATCATATGATAGCAATATATAAGCACTTTAATCGCCCCACTCCATAGACAGAAAGTCGTCTTTTATCAGCTTTGGAGTAGCTTTGGTTCATATCTATAGCGTTCTTTTCACGCACTTTCATGATGTTCTTCTTTGTACATTTCCACACATCAACCTGTTTTGGCCATACCCATGCTTCTTCAGCCTTTTACTTATGTGATATTTTGTAGTTTGGAGCTTGAATAGGTACATCTGACTTGCCCAGGAAACAAGCTTCCCTCGCAAGTGCTTTGGTAAGCAACCGGCAATCTTTCCTCTCCTAGTTTGTCTTCAGCAATTGGCAGCAATTCATAAACGATACTGGTAATTTTCGCCCGGGCCAATGTTAGCCGTATTTCACCGGCGGCAAAACGGTTTTGAACAAATCATACAATTTCGCTGTAACTTAGTAGATATTTTAAATTATACTTGCATATGTGTCAACACTAATAAACAATAAATACAATTTAAGCGCTATATACCTGTTAAACTTATCCAGACACTGCGTAAAAAATAACTTTGTTGCTTAATCTTTTCGACGACACAATCACGCTGCGTACAAAATGGTCTGTGATTTTAAATCTATTGCGAGTATCAATGTCACTGAGTTATGGATGCGTTAAGGATATACTAAGGTACAAAATAACTTAAGAAACATTTTGTTTATTTTTCAATGAATCGTCAAGTAAAATCAAATAATGCAATAGTGAAGAGTGGGTCAATGTTATATTGAAAGCTTAAGTTACCCGCATTGACTTTACATATTTTTGTTAATAATGTTATTTTAATCCATGTTACTATCTCGACTTTAAAAACGCCTGTTATTAATCGCAGAGAAGTTAAAAAAAATTGGTGTACCTAATACAAAAATTAAACCTTTTACATCGAAAATGTTCGGATTCTCCGGACGGCATTTATCCTCAGATTTCACAATATACTATGTAAATATACTGCGTGTTCGACTAAACGTAGTCCAGTCTTGCCAAACTAAACAAGAAGTTTCAAGTAAGCAGATGGCGCAAACTAACGGTTACCAAGAAGAACATGTTTCAATTTGAACTAAATTCAGTCGAACCACCCGTATTAAATGTACCGTGTGTTCGGCTGAACGTAATCTAAACTTATAAAGCGTAGAGCTTATCAAACTAAACAAAAAGTTTAAAGTGAACAGATGGTGCAGACTGAAGGTTTTCAAAAATAACATCGTTAATGTTTAATTTTAAATTTCTTTAATGTCAATTACCTTTTTTTTTAACTTTTTGTTTAGTTCGGTAATCTTTACAGTCCACACGTGCCATAAGTTTGGAATAATGGGACTACGTTCAACCGAACATCCGGTAGGTATACTTTATGACATAGATTTTTTTTCGTTTAATTATATTGGTTGTAGTATTGTTTCAATTACAATTTTATATTTCATCATCATCATCATCATCAGCCCATCACTACCCCACTGCAGGGGCTTAGGCCTCCCCCAGGCTGAGGAGGGGGGCTTGGAGCTTAAGTCCACCACGCTGCTCCACTGCGGGTTGGGAACTGTAACGACCGCCATTTATTGACAGCGTCCGGGACCGACTGCTTAACGTGCCCTCCGAAGCACGGAAAGCAAAGCAATTTTATATTTAATTCCGTATAACCCCGATGTAAAGATGCTTTATAAAATTATGTCTTTAGTACCTTCATTGTAGATTATAAATAGTTATCTAGAACGCGCTACAAAAACATAAACTGACATCTGTGATATGTAACTCGAACTAATAAAGATAACAACGCCTCACTCATTTGTAAAGTATTGATATTGCAAACATAGATGTCACTTAAAAAAAAAAGCTAAGACTTTGATATTATGTAGGTAAATAATATTGCAAGTTTGATTATAGACAGAATTAAAATTTTAAGGCAGTTTTTGTGTTTTTAAACTGATAGTTTTCTGTCCAATTCAGTTTATTTAGACCCATATTAATAACGTCTACAACGCGTCACTCATTTTTATAGTATTGATATTGAAACGATAGAGGTCGCTTAAAAGAATAAAATTGCTATGTCTCATTGAGATGAATATCGCATATTTGATTATATTTGAAATTATGACAGTTTTTGTGCTTTTAATTTGATAGTTTTCTGTCTAATTTAGAAACGTTTATTTAGATAACGTCTACAACGCGTCACTTATTTTTATAGTATTGATATTGCAATCATAGAGGTCGCTTTAAAACTGTTTACGTGTTTTTCATGGATGTAACGTAATATTTGTAAACTGGTAGTTTCTGTACAATTTAAAAATATATATAATTAGACACAGTTAACCCAGCTTAGTCAAAATATGTCTTGTCTTTATCATACGATCGTAATACTTGGGTTGGATGAAAAAGACAAAACAGTTATTTCGGGTCTATAGTGATTCAAATTAAACGTCAGTATTAACTAATAAAAATTTTAAGAGGTATGTTTGCGGTTTTTTCTATCGAGCAACGTAAACGTATTTACCTACGTTTTTCGCATTCTACACACATGAAGCATTTCCTTATAAGTAACATGTATTTTTAGTTATCGGTCCAGATATACGGGATACACTAAAACACCGATTTTATTGTACTTTATTATGAAACAATATCACAAACTAATTTAATCGTGATTCCTACAGAACACGAACTACACTGTTAGGACCACATTTTTTTAGTATAAAATGTTTATTTAATCTACGATCAAAAATTGTTAAAAGGTTGAACAATTGCCTAGTTATATTTGCACCAGTCTATTTTCTTTCCTCGCATAAAAGACTTTTGGCTTGGCAATAAGACTTGTACTGATCTACAATTTTTCGTATAGGTATAGGTACCACGACAAAATAAGAAGATTAATGTCTTTGTCCAAGAAGAAGTGCCATATTACGGTTTTAAGAATGATTTAACCTAACCTTTGCAAAATAATTTAATTCTATTCACTTATCAATTATTTAGATTAATTTTATGGTTGTATTACATTGACCTGTGACACGACCTTATAAAATTGGAAAAAAGAAAAGAAGTATATTTGTAAAAGTAGGTAATCACAAAATAAGTTTATACATTGTTAACGTCCAAATGAATGAAGACCAAAGTAAGTATATAAGAGTCATATAAAATCTTGATGACTGGATATTTTTCTACGTTGTATTAATTTTAAATATACCTTCGATACTCATTCCTGATACACATGGATGGTTGTCTCACTCGATAGACTAATTTAAATTTTTTAGGTTTTTAAAAAATCAGAAGCACGCGAAACTACCTATTAGTTAAATCAATAGATTTAGAGGCTTTTCATTCTTTTTTAGCACTTACTATGGAATTATTCCATTTACAAATCTGATTTTTAAAAATTTAAAGGTATTATTTCATCACTACATATTATAAAATAAAATCCCCCGCCGCATCTGTCTGTCTGTCTGTCTGAATGCGATAAACTCAAAAATTACCAAACGGATTGGCATATTATTGACACCAATGGAAAGAGTGATTCAAGAGGAAGGTTTACGTGTATAATTTATTAATGTTTTATGGAAATTTGTTGAAATATGACGATTATTGTTGAAGAAGTCGAAAAAAAATCAAGCCGGCTTGGAGCTTTCATCGAAACCGCTGCCTAATCCTTTTGAGATATAACAAAATAATGTATGGATGAATTGTGTAATTTTTATAGGACTAAAGAAAAATCCGTGATGGCATATGTCTATCTTTTATGGATAACTTACTATACCTATTTTTATGTTTAAAGAAATGGTGTCATGTGATGAGCTGATTGGAAAGCAATTTAAACGGATACAGTAATAATCCTTGTCAAATTAAATACGTTATTTACCTTCAGCATTTCATGCACATTATAATTGCTCTTTACACGTTACAATTTAAATTAATATCTTAAGAGCTATCACGAAATAAAAATATCGGGCGCTGGGCCAGGCGGCCATACCGGACGTCGCGACACGCCCGGTTAAGCAGAAGTTATCAATATTGTTACAAAGAAATATTGTAATTTGTGTTATGTATTTATTCTTTACTTTTTCAAATATTTAGTGAATTGGAAATAAAATACATTAAAAATACTCCAAGTAGGATGAATTTACGTTACATTTGAAACTAATTAAATCCAAACCACATGTTTGACGCAACAAGCTGATAGGACACTACGCAGAAAAAAACACACGGCTCATATGCTCTGCTACCCGTGCGAAGCCGGGACGGGTCGCTAGTTTAATATAAAACGAAAATTATTTTCTTAGGTCTTTAAAGTTTATTCTAATACTAAAACATTGAATTCAATGTTCATTGTGTATCATGCTGCCTATATGTCGTACCTTTAAGACACAAACAATCAACACCAACTAAATGATTACACCTATGATGAAAATATATTTAAATTAACTTAATCTTTCGACTGGAACAATCGTAGGTACACAAATATACACAGATTATCGAAACTTGTCTCTTCCAGTTGCACGCAAGTAGGTACCACAGACTCGCTCCTATCCTGCTGTGAAGATACAAGAGATAGGGCCCCAAGAATACATTGTCAGCCTCAAGCCCAAAATAATAATTTTGTTTATCTCAACTTCATTTTTTTTACAAATTTAACGACTCTACAGTTTTAAGGGAACTATTTTAGGTTTGTCAGAACTAGAGATGCACCGAATGTAGGTTCTGCCGAAGTTCGGCTTCGGTCGAATGTTAGATTTATACATAGAGGTTTATATATGTGCCGAAGCCGAAGTTCGCCCGAACTTCGGTTTAAATTGGCGCGCTTTTATCCGATGAACTTGTCGGTCGGTTCGTGTTCGTTCCGTCGCGCGTTCCGTCCATGGTCGTGTCGCTTGCCATGCAACCCGTGCGCGTCCTGCCGCTTCTCATTTGACGTTTTGTCATCCCAATTTTTAAATAAAAATATTTTTTGTTAATATTAATTTTTAAATAAAGCGTAGAAATTGATTGTTTTTATTCTTTTTACCTTAAAAATACAATACCTACTACTACTATAGTAAAATTTACCTTTTTACCTTCTGAATACAATACGTACTACATTAGTAAAATGGTAACTAAACAAGTAGAACTGAGTATTTCAATGTAGTTATGCTGATAGTTGGAGTTACCTACCGAAGTTTGGCCGACATTCGGTATATCCTGGCATATCTAATCGAAATCCGGCCGGAGACGAAGTTCGGTAAAACCTGCCGAACTTCGGCAGTAGGTATCGAATGTAAACCGAATTTCGGTGCAACTCTAGTCAGAACCCTATTAGCGGTAATAATATCTGAATTAATTATCGTGTTTAGCGAAGCGTCGATCTATCCATTCATCTGTTGAATCGCTTGAAAGTAATGAGTGTATAAGATTTCATATAAACGTAAGAATATTTACTACTTACCGACACTTCACATTTTCACACATCTTATTTAGTCATATACATTGAGAAATCGAAATACGAGGGCGGTTCGGAAATTAACCTGGCCGTAAATAAATAAACTAACATAGAGAAGCGCGCCGTTTAAATATAAGCCTTACGCATACGACATAGCGTTTTACAAGTTTACAAATCTCTCTTCAGAAAAATTCTGCCATCTGGGCTAGTAACAAACTTTTCATGGCATTTTGAAGTTCGCCGTTGTATCGAGATTCTTCATGTGAGCGAAGAGATGAAAATCAGATTGCGTCAAGTCGGAGCTGTAAGAGGAGTGCATTATAAAAAACGTCCCAAACTTCAAAAGCTCTTCAGTTCCTTCTCATCTCTTCATTGTGAATGTTTGTTGTACCACTTTTAAAAAATTGTACCCATTGTACCCATTGCCGCACAACACCTTCATTCATAACGTTTACACGGTATATGCATACACAGTCAGTACATAATAGACAATGAATGGTCTCCTGCTGAAACGTTTAGCGCCGACTACTATATATAGAATACGATATAATACGACAACTTTATATGTGCCTATATTCTAAAGCCGCGCTAGAATAGTGGTTACTTTCCGAACCGCTCGCGTATCATTATAATTTAACGT
This sequence comes from Luffia ferchaultella, assembly GCA_949709985.1. Taxonomy (NCBI): domain Eukaryota; kingdom Metazoa; phylum Arthropoda; class Insecta; order Lepidoptera; family Psychidae; genus Luffia; species Luffia ferchaultella. The sequence goes on along the minus strand of OX453240.1, from coordinate 11,372,351 downwards.
AAGTATATGAAAAACATTACTCTGTGAATCTAAGTGATAAAATGACGTACCTAATTAATAGTTCAAACTAATGAAATCGTGTTTCACTTGTTCTAAACGCCAGTTACGATCACTTTTGGATAATGCCTACCCAAATGGAATGATCATGGCAAATTCACTGTGCTGCGGATGATCCAATGAGATGTGACATTTTGATCCCGCCATGTTTATGACGTTGAAATGGAGTGATCTTTAGTGGGTGACCTTACTTTGCAAAAAGTCAAGGAAAATTTATACGCCACCGTATTGGAAAAATGAAGCAACAAATCACTTTTTCGCAACAAGCTCGTTTCAGCTACACGTTATATTAAAAATAATAAGTGATCGAATGATTCGCTATTTATATATTCGGTTAGCAAAAAAATCGCTTAAAGTACACTATGCATCAGTGGTGTAAAAATCAGCTATATTTTAAGAACATGCTTCGGACTATAAACTATATTATTTTAGCATCTTTATTTATATGCTATGCTTTAGCATAACACGCGGGAATGCTTAGCGCGAGAATATCTACAATTGTGTACGTTATACAACGTGTTTCGTTCGTTGCGTTGGGCGACGCGGCGGTCACATGCTGTCGATCGACAGCTGCGCTAATGCTAAATTGCTAAATTTGCTAATCATTCAGGGCGCAATCGCGTTCTTTGTAGGACGTGATTCGTTGTGCTGATCGCATCGCTCTATCGGTAAGGCGGGATCGCGTCGCGCTATTTAATAGTACCAAGAGGCAACCAATAATATGCTATGAATATGCTAAATCCGTTGGACTTAACGCGTTTTAAATAATGCTTTATGCTATATTATCCATCACTGCTGTGCATTATGTACGTAACGTATGCGTGTATACGTAAGTACCTACTATGAAAATATCAGGCTCGATAATTAGCAAACAAACTAAAATCATCAGTGACTAATATAATCTTTAGTCAGCTTCAATAGACATTACCTATACAGAATAATTCGTCAGCAAAATTATAAAATTAATCAACGTATACATTACATTTATTTCAATTCAATTCAGGACGATTAATTAATAATAGTACATTTATAAAGTTATTCCGTCGTTATATCTGTTGCGTTATTATTCAAGATATCGACAAATACGAAATACTGTTTCCGGTTATCTTCTAATTCTCATGCCGGTTCCATTCCGATTTCAGTCTCAGACCCGAGTGCGAATTTTATCTCGAGTCTCGTTATAATTTTCATTTTAATTGTTTAGGTTTACTTCCGTTTCATTTCAGGTTTCTGTTCCAGAGATTACTCCTAATACTTTCACTAATCTTGCGATTTTGTGGTTCAATTTCGTGTGTTTTGTATTCAATTTTTTTAATTTCTGTTGCTCTATTTCTTGTGTTTTTATTCCCTGTCCCGAACTTAACTAGTTTTAGACACGCAAATATTTAGTAATCATCGTCTTCAACATATTAAAAAAATTTTTTTTTAGTACCTACGTGTAAGAAGAAATTATTCTTATGACTCTCATTGCTACAAATATACATAGCTGAGATTTGAGTTTGAATCAAAAAAAATTTTTACTTTTCCATGGTTAAAACCATTACAAAGCATAAACAGGGGAATAACAGTATTAATTTTCTGTTCAACTTATTACACAAAAGATATAACGTTTGTAACATTGTATCTTATGTTATGTGACCTTCGGCAGATTTGATTGCTATAAAATGAGACACCAATAAAGTAACAAGTATACTCCATTAATGGCGTTGTTATATTGAAAAATTACAATGTATGTCATCTGAAATCAGGTTCAACAGTTATTTAACAAAAAAATTATGCACACACCTGTTCATTGAGACAACTTTTTGAGCCTCGGGTAAAAACGGCCACACGCGAGACGTGAACGTGCGCCGCGCCGCCCTGTTATTAACAAATCCTGACCGACTTTTTACCAGTCCGATTTAAAATCGGCTCGAGGCGGTACTTGAATCATGATATATTTGGAAACTCCATGATATTTCATCAGCTACGTATACAAACTTAATAAGTATGAATCGTCTCTGTATTTATTTAATTGCAACAAATAGGAACAATTTTAATTCATGAAGAGTTTCAGATTCGTTTCAGAACTCAATTTTAGCTTGTACTGCTTAATATAAATCACACAACAGATCAAATTAATTGCTAATAAAATTTAAAGAACTAAAAACAATGTCTCACGTCTATATACCTACCGTACCGTACACCTACATGCGGTAGCCAAGTCAAAAAACATAAATTTCAAATACGTCAGTCCATGTAGGTGGATAAAAATAAGATATTTTTTTGCCAAACTTCAACTACTTCAACCGGACAAAGCTTGAAAGAATTGACCTGTATGATGTATGGGACCATTGTGACTTTTGATAACCCTACATATGCCGAAGGGGTGATTTTTAGGCCGCTTCATTACATGTCTCTGAGACAATTTTAGCAAAAAACGGAAATATAGTTAGGTATGTTAAGTATTCACAAAGTGGTGCTAATTATAAATTAAAAAGCAATTTTAACATATTATTTAAAATAAATTTTTTATTGGTTAGGATTGATAAAGCCTAACATGGGCTTAACATAGTGTATTTTCAATGAAATGGTGTTGCCTATTTGACACAGAAAATATAGATTTGAATTAGTAAGACTTTGAACCTAACTTATTCCTTCAATGAATAGAAAAGTATGATATACGTGTGACACTTCATACGTCAATGGCATTTAGAATGACAGTCTGCTAAATTTTTTTTGGCAGGCAAATGAAGCCACAAAAGTACGAATTGACTAGAAGCCCTCTTCTGCTGTTACCGTCTAACCACTCATACTCTAGCTACCTGGTGCAAGATGGCGACTTACTGTCAGCGAAAACCCCGTGCGCCGGTCTTCACCCCCGCGAAATTGCGTTTGACATTTTCGATACTGTAAACTGACAATTATTACTCTTCTTCTTCTTAATTACGACGTTTTCATTAAAACCAAACGCTGTCGTCAAATTTATTGACTCTACGTACGTTATAAAACATGCATACATACATATATAAGTAAATACGAACATATTTGATTTATTAAACAATTAATTATTTCAGTACATTGATGACGTCCCATCATTATGGGACTTTATTAAGGTACAAAAAGAGTTATTTTTGTTCACTATTCATTGAATAGAAAAATTGATTAACGGATTCAATAAATTTTTAATTAATTACACATTTTTTTATAACTACTTCATATACTTAATGTTGTATTCAAAGGCTGAAATATCAAATGAATTTCATCCGATGATATTAAAAAGAGTTTCTAAAACATACAAAGTTATAATAAATATCCATTAAAACACGTTCCTTTTGTTAGCATTATTTCCTATGGAAAGAAACTTTTTCGATTTAAATAATAATCTCGCAATCTCACAGTATTATCCATCTTAAAATGTTTACTTCACAAATTAAATAAACAATATTAATAAACAATTTTATTTAATTCAAATGTTATTTGCATCCACAGTCAATTACCATCACATTTTCTTTCCATAAACAAAATTCATGAAAATTAAATGTTACAGTTTTATTTTTCCTTCACGTCAAAAATCATGGAAAAAATATTTCCGTGTGAAACTGAAAATACAGAAATAACGACACATACCTACGACAGTTTTCGTGTGAAAAATGTTATTCGCAAATTTCCTAACTCTAAAATTGTCAAGGGAACTGAAAATCATTCCCCTGACCCCACTACTTATAAGTCAAGTGAGCAAAATTAGACCTACCTACATTTAATGGATGGTCACGCTTCGAAAGGCTTATCGTGTCTTCCATACTAATTAACGTGAGAACCGGTTTGCGATTCCACGAATTCGGTGCTCAAGGCAAGTGGGGGTTGTTAGTATAGGGGGAGCTAGTTTCGATCAATAGATCTACATTATTGTTTTCAAGGATCTACTGCCATTTGCTTTAACGAAGATTCATTATAGGTATAAAAGTACGAATTGTCTAGAAGCCCTCTTCCACGTTTACCGACTAACCACTCATACTCTAGCTAACTGGCGCAAGTTCGCGAGTTTCAGTCCGCGAGGTCCCCGCGCGTCTTCATCCCTGCGATATTGCGTTTGACGTCTTCAATACTGTGAAGTGACATTTCTGACTCTATTAAAACCAAACGCAGTTGTCAAATTTATTTACCTACTCTATGATTATAGATTTTATCATATATTTATTATGATCGTAATCTGAAAGAGCAATAATTTTTTTAAATAACTTTTATTGTTGCAATCGAGCCCAAAACTCATTTTTTATACTGCAAATAAATAATGCAGTTTATCGTGTTTATACTTAGTTATTATATAATTTAGACTCGATGCAATTCAATTGATTGTTATTAAAACGAGGCGACGAATTTTTCACACTACACTTACGGTCGAACCACTAAGCTCAAACACCCTTATATGACAACTTTGATTCAATGGAGCGATTTAGCGGAAATTGGATTTTGATCCAATTCCTTCATGATGTTATCATATATAGCGGATATAAGGCAAAGTAAAGTAACACGAAACAAGCGTTAACTATGGATTCCTCACAGTCTATGTCCCAAGTGCAGGAAATGTTACTAAATGTGACACGAATGAGGGGAACCTACGTAGCAGAAATTATAATTTTTACGAAATATATGTAAAAAGTGTTATTGCTAATGATAAGTTGAAAACTTGTCAGATTCACTTAAATGTACTTACAGCAATAAGTTAATATATATTCTCAGTTACTAACAAGACTGACTGATCGATCGGTCAAGTGTTTAGAGACCCTAACTACAGAACCAAAGGCCACGGGTTCGATTCCCCTCGGGACAAATATTCGTGAGCATGACCATGTCTATTTGTTCAGTGTCTGTGCGTGAAATGTCTATATGTATACGCATAATATTATAAAGAATATATAAGTATGTATCTCCGTTGTATGGTACCCATAATACAAGCTTTTCTTAGTTTGGGACTAGATGGCCCTGTGTATCTCAGATATTATTATTATAATATTTAAGAAATTGTTATTATTATTTGGCTTATGTTTAACTTATCACCAGATATAGTAAAATATTACGTCAAAAATAGTAAATGACCACCAAAATTAAAAATCGCATTTAAATATGAAATTATAACCAAATTTTTTACCTCTTGCTATCCTATTAAAGCAAATGACTCCAAATAAATCATTGTTACCCCAAAAATAGTAAATGATCACCAAAATTATAACCGCATTTTAATGTGAAATCATAACCAAAGTTTTTACATCTTGCTATCCTATTAAAGCAAATGACTCCAAACAAATCATTGTTAACCCAAAAATTGTTTATGACCACCATAATATTAACCACATTTTAATTTAAAATAACATGCAAATATTTTCATGTCATTCAGAAGCTTATTCATCAATTTCGAATTAGTTTTATTTTCGAAATTGATCAACAAACTTATAAATTTATAGACCATTAACCTAAACAAAACTAATTCGAAATTGATTAATAGGCTTCTGAATGGCTCGTCGCTCCGCTCCGCTTCGCTCCTCGCATTGACATGAACCAACCTAACCTAACCTAATGATTTCAAAAAATAGACCATTAACCTAAATTGACATGATTGGAAATTGATTAATAGACTCCTAAATAGACCATGGATAAATGACACGTGTAACACAATAAGGAGTGAAAAATTACAAAAAGTAAGAAAGTCTTGAATACTACACCGGAAACCATACCCGAATCTAAATCGCGGGAGGGGCGGTGTCGCGGGAGGGACTTTTAAGCTGGAGACATAACTTAATTTGGCATCATTATACTTTATTTGGTAATGTACCAACATTTTATGGCAATCATGGTGGTTTATATTGGCAGAAATAGCGCATTAATTTGCTCGCTAAGATTTGGTGATCATTTACTAAATTTGGTCTTTGAATATAATTTTGAAGTGCAGTCGTGACTAAAATAGCTAAAACTATTGTAATTTTAGACTTTATTTTTTGGTGTTTATTATATTTTTTTGGTAAAAGAGTTTAGGGTATTAAAGTATTTTTTGGTGGTCATTATATTTGTTCCGTTATTATTTTACTACACTTCAATATAATACGACGTAATGAATAGCTGGCTTGCAAGACTAAACTAATCCCTTGATTTAAGTATTAATTACTATCCATATGTAAAATATTAAATGAAGAATTATAAAATACTTGATAGTTTGAACTAATAAGTTAACTTCATCTAGTTAGCCTACCTATATGAAGGAGTCGGGTTTATCTTCAGATTTTAAAAAGCACAGTATTATTGTGATGATTTATTATACGGAACCCTCTACATGCAAATCCGAATCACGACCAACCTTTTGTAAGTTTTAAATTAAATTTTTATAGACGCTAGTAGCTAGACGAGGTATAATCCCATAAAAACGGGTTTAGCCGTTAAAGAGTTTAGACTGGACAAACAGATAGACAGACGCGATAATATATAGTCTGTCTCCATCGTAAAGGTCAATTTCTAAATATTGGTGAAATAATTAGTAGTTTCTGATAATACCTTCTTCCTACGCCGAAACAACTAACAGACTATCAAACTTTACTTCTTCATAATATTAGTGTAGGTATGCGAAGCAAAATTTGCATTAATTAGTAATAATTTAAGCTATTTGATAAAAATAATAATTTTCATGTCAGGATATTTGAAATTGTATATACTGTATAAAAGTCAATACCTATTGTTATATTATTAAATTCATAAAGTTTATTGCTATTAAATTTCACTATTTAGTTATGATTTTTAGGGTTTCATACCTAAAGGGTACCAACAGAAATCCTATTACTAAGGCTCCGCTGTCTGTCCTTCCGCCTGTCACAAGGCTTTATCGTCTGTAGTGTATAGGTATACACTTGAAATTTTCAAAGAGTGTGTAGTAATTTCTATGGCCGCTATAATAATAATTAATAAAATTAAAATATAGTTAAAAAATAAAGGGGGTCCTTTCGGGGGTACAAATGACGTGTTTTTTTTTATATTGCACGGTGTGGTACGAAACCTTTTGTGTGCAAGTCCGAATCGCATTTAATAATAATAATACTTTGTTGGTTTTTTTATTTTATATTTGTCGAATGTATTAGGCATAAACCCTTGTTCTAATTTATATAATACAACGTCCTCCAGGGGTACCCAAGGGATTTTAACAGAACCTTCCAATCATTGTTAGGAACAAATAATATTAATTTTTCTTTTTCTGTCTGTTGCTCATCCCGTCTGCAAAGTTTCCTTAAAATCTGTTTAGCCGTTTTGGAGATTAGCTCAAATAGACAGATACACGTACAGACAGACAGACGGAGAAAAAGTAACATTTGTTAGTTTTGACGACCTTCTTTTCATACTTGTGATGTTTCATTAAAATTGGTTTAGACAGATGGACGTACAGACAGACATACAAAAAGTTCTGTATGTCACTTTTGACTACATCCTTTCCATATGTGTAAAGTTGCATCAAAATCGGTTAAGCTGTTTTGGCCGAAACCTATTTGCTCGAATAGACAGACAGTTCTTTTTCATATATATAGCCTATAACCCTCCGCTAGATTCAAGCTATCAAAGGCAAAAAAAAAATTCAAATCCGACTGGTAGTTTCAGAGATTAGCGCATTTAAACAAACAAACAAACTCTTCAGCTTTATAATAAGTATTTCTATTATATAGATTAATAGATTATAAGATAATAAGAAAATAAGATAATACTGAAAACCGTATCAAAGTCTATTGCGTGCATGGTTTGGAAGTAACGAACAGAGGCAGACAGCGAATTTATTTTCTCCCGCTATAGTTTTCATATTTCGATAAAAACTGCTAAGATATTAATTTAAATTGTGTGGTGTAAAGGGCAATTATAATATGCATAAAATGCTTAAGACAACTAACGTATTTAATTTGATAAGGATTAATATTACGTTTAAAAAACATCTTCGCAAATAGTACATAATGTTAGAACAAATTTGATTGTCATAAAAAAGGTTATAGTAAGTTAACCTTAAAAGATACACATATGCTGTTGCGGACTTTTGGTTAGAACTTTTAAAGGGAAACAATTCCGTAATACATGATTTTTGGTTAACATCAACCGTTTACGCAGCGCACGCGAAGGAAGCTCTCAAAAGGAATAATTTTTCCCGTTTTTGCAACATTTTTCATTGATGCTCCACTCCTATTGGTCGTAGCGTGATGTAGTATAGCCTATAGCCTTCCTCGATAAATGGACTATCCAACACAACTATAAATTTTTAATTTGAACCAGTAGTTCCTGAGATTTGCGCGTTCAAACAAACAAACAAACAAACAAACAAACTCTTCAGCTTTATAATATTAGTATAGATGTTACACGTTGTGTCAAATTATTGCGGTTTGTGTTTAAGATTAAAGGCGCGTGGCTCCTGTTAGAAGATAAAAAAACAGGGCCTCTTTGCCATAGAATAGAAAGGAACGAAACAGTAGAGGGCTTTAGTTAGAGGTGTGTATTCTTAGTTTGAGCTATGAATTTGACGCGGATTCAAGTTACGGGTTTGAAAGGGGGCATGCGGGTGATATCTCAGCATTCCGATTATTCGGTCCACGACTTAAGTGTTCACGTTGCCGGTTTGTACACGAAGCAGTCGACAACAACTGTTCGGTAAGACCCGCATGCCCTCTTTCACACCCATAAACTTGAATCCGCGTCTTATTCATAGTTCAAACTGAGAATACACACTAAGTAAACTACACATCTTATATATATATATTAAAATCACACTGGGCCAAGTACAGTTACTAATAAAGGTTTAAAGATGGCGCTTGAAGTGTTGTTCTTGCGTTTAGAATACAAATTATATTTCAAAATTAGAGCGGACTATATTTTTTTATAAGGTTGGGCCACTATGGCGCTGAGCAACTCATTTGGAACTTAGACATAAAAAAAATATTTCGTCATTGCAATGGACCACGTGGACGGATGACGCCCTCTAGACTTGTTCAAATGACGAGCGTATTCCTTTCTCACATACTTCACTTCACTTCATCAGCCCATTTTTACCCCACTGCAGGGGCTTAGGCCTCCCCCAGGGTGAGGAGGGGGGCTTGGAGCTTAAATCCAACCACGCTGCTCCACTGCGGGTGGGGGCCTGTAACGACCGCCATCTATTGACAGCGTCCGGGACCGACTGCTTAACGTGCCCTCCGAAGCACGGTGTCAGTGATATTGTGTACATAAGTCAGAAAAACTCTTCGGTACACGCCCAGATTCGAACCATGGCCCTATGGGGCCTTATAAATTTGAGACAGGTTCGTTGCGCTTTGGGCTATCACGACATCTCACATACACTAATGCACAATTGACATAATCCTATCATGTACTTTAAGAAGATTCGCATATAGGTAGGTATTTTGTGATATCTTTTAAAATATTATATGATAATTTATCAGATTTAGTTATAAAATCCGTGAGAAAAGTTAAGTGGGAGGACAGGAATGTCCTTTCTCTTTCCGCCCTCCGGGTCGAAAGGAATTTTGATGATGACATAAGATGACATAAGAAGACAAAAAGATATTACCTACTATATAAGTTTTTTTCTTATTTGATAGAAGTATCCAAAAACCATACAACAAATATATTAGTTCAATTTAAAAAAAAAATTGTTATATAACTAATTATCTTTGTTTTTGATATGTATTTACTATTTTTCTTTATTAACCACAAAATCTTTATTTCTTTGAGTTTTTTAATACTTGACAAAATTTGCACAGCAGTTGGAACAACATTGCCTTTGACCTTTTTTTTGTAATCCAAGACGACAAGTCTTTTATGAAAAACTTTTTTATTTAAGTTTATTTTATTACGAGAGCAAAGTTTCTTAGGAGCTTTGTTGGTCTTCGATCAATTTAATTTAATTTCAAAGTCAATACTATTATTTTTGGCGTTGACGACCTGATATAAAGTTGTTAGGCTTTTTCTGGATTTCAGTTTGTAAATTTTAATGAAAGTTTCATTACAACAAAACAAGTTGTTTTCGAGTTAAAAACGCAGACTTTACAGTTTTATTATTACGACATAAAATATTTAGTATTTTAGCAACAATTGTACACCGTAGTTAAAAACGATAGTTCGTGCTCGCCTTTCATCGATCAAACCGCAAAGCATGCGGTACCAACCGGTTCGGGGTTGCCTTGCTCAAGGCTGCGATGTGCTGCATACCTCGTGTGACTCACCATCACCTTTACCTTTCTTTCTTGTTCTTCCGAACGCTGATAACGAAAACATGTGAAATATCAGGGTCAAACTACTAAGCGACGAACAATCCGATCACTTCAAAAGTACCATAAACTTGAACTTAGTGCCTGTGCATGAAGTTAATGCACGCTAATATTGCGTCATACCTAAAAATGCTGGAGTAAGCGTCATTTGCGTATTTCATATAGTGGGTATAAAAAAAAGTAAAAAGTAAAAACAGTTCCCTATTTAAAAAGGTTTGAGCGAATTTACTATTAGCGATTCTTACAATATGACTATTGGTTGTGGCTCTTAAATAGCTAATAAGTATTCATTTCACTTGTAAGTTTGTCCGGCCAAGTGCGAGCCGGATCAAGGGCTCCGTACCTACCATCGTCCAATGTAAACAAAGCCCGTTTCTTGTATGGGGACTCCCTTTCATTTTTAACTTTATTTTATTTTTGTTATAACGGCTATAATAGTACATATTCCATGAAAATTTGAAGTCTAAGCAATGTTCTCACAGTCATCAAAAAATCAAAAACCACGTTTCTTGCGTAGGAGCCCCTTTCATTTTTAACTTTATTTAATTTTTATTATTTGTTGTTATAGCGGCTACAGCAATACCACAGATCAACTATCTACCTATTACGGTTTAGACGGTACGGCCCTATGAAAGACAGATGAACGGCGGGACGGACAACGGAGCCTTAGCGGTAGGGTTCCCGTTGATAGCCTTTGACTACGGAACCCAAAAAATTTACACTTTTGTAGCGTTTTAACATTATATCTAGTTATATCTATAATAAACGTATATACATTGATCGGGTCCACCAATTGAGATAACTAGCATTCAAATTCCAAAATCTACCAGTACCTACCTACCTTTTTCATCAGGAACATCATATTAAACAATCAAGCTTTATTCTAACGGAAGCGATAAGTCGAGGTGAAGGCCCTCAACGTACCGCGGTCCCTTTCTGTTTATGTTCATGGGAACTAAATAGACCAATTATTTGTCCATTCAAAATAAAAAAAAAAACTAAGAAGAATGAGTCGGACTACATGTGATTAGGGTTATCAAGAATTTATGAATCACTGTCAGTATTTGTTCAGACAGTGTTAATAATAAAGGTAATATACCTACCTACCTAATATTAGAGCTTTTAATTATTTTTTTTATTTTTACAATGTGATAAATATCGAAAACTTAAATACATTGCTGTTGTTTTTCAAAATAGATAAATATTTTATATTAAATTGGATCACACAGTTTTTATAAAAAATACTCATTTTTATTTATTTCTTAACGATAAATAAAATCGATAACTATCAAGGTGGAATTGATCAAAAAAATTTCTTATTCTACGGTGACATAAGTACTGAAATACTGGTAAAAACAGTCCATTACTGGCATAACAATTCATAGTAATATTAGAAATTTAAATATGTCTAACTTAATAAAAGGTTAAAAATAAAATATATTCCGTTTTAGTTAAATTAAATATATATATATATATATATATATATTTTATATATATATATATATATATATATTTATTATTTTATTATTATTTAAAGATATTTTATTTTATATATATATATATATATATATATATATATTTAATTTAACTAAAACGGAATATATTTTATTTTTAACCTTTTATTAAGTTAGACATATTTAAATTTCTAATATTACTATGAATTGTTATCCCAGTAATTATCCCAGTTTTTACCAGTATTTCAGTACTTATGTTACCGTAGATCAAGCAGATTTTGTTGATTAAAATATATATATATATATAAAGTCCTTGCATATCTTATGTAAATTTTCGGAAGAGAAGTTATGGAAATGTGTAATGTTACGATAATAGTTTGAAGGCACGCGTAACACAGCACGCACGCATGCAGGCGGGCGCGGGGAGGCGTATAACGGCTCTCAAATTTCGTGGCGGGCGGCCTGACTAAAATAATGTACTTATATTTTATAGCCCTAACTATCGGGCGGACTCACTTAATTTATGCATAATGTGACCCATCAGCTTCGGAGTATTCCTAAAGGATGTGGCATAGTTTCAGTAAATTAAAAACTTTAATCTGGAACACGGCAAAAGCTTCCGTTACATAGATATGTACTTTAGGGAAATTCGTCTAGTTATTTTTAACTAGATGTTAACCGTGAGGTCGCATTAAAAATATCCATGCCAGCCGGTCGGCTGTCGTTGGGTTAGCGTCACTAGTTAGATATGATTAATTCAGTGCTTATTGTCTTATAAGTAGGTAATTACTGACTCTTTAATACTGAAGCATCAAAATATAAAGTTAATTGTTTTGTTCAACAAAAGCGTTTATTAAATACTGCTGTCAATATATTTTTAGGGTTTTAATTACACGGTTGAAAAGTTAGAAAACACCTGGGCGGATATCGAACCCTTCGCATTCGGTACTTTCGGGTCTTCAGTTGACATCTTCGAACACTAGACCAATCGGTTAGTCAGTCAATATTTTATTAACACTGTAATAACATTAAAAACTTGACACCAACAAAATGTTTCATCGTGATTCCAACCATCTCAACATCATGCTCTACTGACGGCGCGGTGTACCTACGCAGGCACTCGTAACGGTCATCATCATCATCATCAGCAGCCCATTTTTTTTTACCCCACTGCAGGGGCTTAGGCCTCCCCCAGGGTGAGGAGGGGGGCTTGGAGCTTAAGTCCACCACGCTGCTCCACTGCGGGTTGGGAACTGTAACGACCGCCATCTATTGACAGCGTCCGGGACCGACTGCTTAACGTGCCCTCCGAAGCACGGTGTCAGTGATAATGTGTACTTAAGTCAGAAAAACTCATTGGTACACGCCCGGATTCGAACCATGGCCCGATGGGGCCTTATAAATTTGAGACAGGTTCGTTGCGCTCTGGGCTATCACGACTCGTAACGGTCGCATGAAGTAAATTCCTGTTACTTACACCACACTGTCCGACCAGTTTGAATAGACATATTATACGAGTACCCAGATTACATCTTTGAACATTTATATTTGGTTGGATAGTATAAAATTAAGTTATTACACACGTGAAGACACAAACACGACATTTTCCGAGAATAACTTTAACTAGGTAGTTTACATATGAACAAATTATGTTTTGTAATGGATGTCTTTATAGTAATCAAAGCGCGCACGAAATTAATTATCTCTTGAGCTCATTATTTTGTATCCAATTACTTATAGATATGTACCTATCTAATGGATACATCAAAAAGTATCTGGTCAGATTTATCCATGATTTTTTTTATTTTTTTAGGAAACATCAATTCAATTAAAAAGAAGTATAATTCCAAAAGGTGTTCCTGTTGTTAACTTCAAAACTTTTATTGCATTAAATTATTAAATCACGCCGTTTGGTGACATTTACAGTTTATTATCGAAACGAAATTAAATACTTTTTCAATTGTGCATTGAAATAACAATGCCAGGATGAAAGCCGAGTTAAACTAACCACTTTCTCATATTATTGTTAGTGAATACGTCAAATATTTACACTTTCAAACAACATTGAAGCATTCGTTAAAGCTTCGGTTAAAAATGACGTAAACTAGGTATATACCTAGTTTAACGAACGAACGAACAACCCAGTGATAATTTTACGACCAACATGGTGATTTTTACGCAATTATCACTGAAGCGTCAATTCGTTATAGAAGTAAGTGAAACCATTAACATGAATGTATCATAAATATTTCGTTTACAACTAGCGATCCGCCCCGGCTTCGCTCGGGTAGCAGAGCATATAAGCTGTAATGTTTTTTTAGGTCATATCAGCTTGTTACATCGAACATGTGGATTGGATTTAATTACATTTAAATGTGACATAAGTTCATCCTGCTTGGAGTATTTTTAAAGTATTTTTTTTTTCATGTTTTATTTCAATGATTAATAATCTTTTACTTTATTTGGAGGAGCCAGAGCTGTTTATAACATTAAAAGTTTTATTTTTTACTGAATGGATATAGAAAACGAATGGTGAGCTACCTATTTCCAAAGAGTTAAAAGTTTTACTGTTGTGAAAAAGGTATAGTATATAAAAAGTGTTTTGCATTATATCGTTTAATGTACATCAATATTTATCAGTGCGTAATTCTTAGGCAATATAAATATGTAATAATTCTGTAGTAAATTAACTTCTATTACATGCTCAGTGAACGTATATTAGGGTTGAGTTACTTATTTTTTTTGAAGCCCTATGCGTATTATAGAAACGCGTTGCGAGCAATTTAAGTCCAGCGCGATCTAACATATACTTACTAATATATCGATTAAAATCTGTGGCCGATAAGAAAGGAATCCAAACCCAGAATAAGGTGTTCTTCAAAAATATTTATTAATTTTAGTTGATGCATAATTAACGCAAATGAATTTTGATTTTCAAATGTATGTTTTGACTTTGACAATCATATTTCACACTGGTAGCATTTATAATTTTAAGGTCATTATCCGCCTTTGTATGGACTGATTTACAAGTACAAACTAAAGGCTGTCTCAATAAACACCACCTGGTTTTGAATGTTTTCAATTATTAGGTTTTCTTGTCCTTTCCATCGGTCGTTTAAGATTTATTAAATGCATTTTTAATTTAATCCCATCACATTCCTTCGCAATAGTCTTTTTCGCGGTCTTGTTTGTTAATTTTATTGCTTTGACTTTTTTTAAAATTTTTGTTATCTTCATAATCTATCAATTTATTGGAAGCCAGTATACCATTGGTTCCCAATTTTTAACCCCCGACGCAAAAAGAGAGGTATTATAAGTTTAATGTGCGTGTGTATCTGTTCGTGGCATGGTAGCTCCCAAACGGATAAACCAATTTGGATGGGGATTTTTTATATGAAAGATGAAATAGTCAGGAATGTTCTTAGCTATGTTTGATGAAAATCAGTCCAAGATGGCCGCCGCCACGAAATGGCGGATATCATATTTTTTCGCTACTCCATCAATACGTGTATCAAATGACAAAGCTTCACTAGTAGAATATTTACACCATGACAAATTAAAAATCGAGGGTTTTTTAAATTTAAAATTTTAGTCTAAGTTTTTGAAATTCATTGTTATTACACCCCATAGATATATATCATTACATAGAGATCGGTTGTCTTCGTGGTGGTGATGCCACATTCATATATCAATGGCGAATCCCATAAAAATCGTAATTATAGTTTTTCATAAATTACTTATTCGTGCACAAGTTGTCGGGCTCGGGCCAGATTACAGCACCTCTTATAACTATGAGGCTAGAACTGTCTAGCAATCCTTACGCGCCTGCGTTTACTTCAGCCTATTAAAATCAATCTCTTTCTATACTTTAAAACAGATACCATGCTCTCTGTTGTAGGTATCATACGGTTTTGTCAACTTCATTAATTACCCTACGATTTTATCAATGCACATATATTCATAGAAAAACCACATTGTGATATCGCTGTGAAGCAAAATTTTGTATAACCTGCATGTGAAATTCGTACTTTAAAAGAAAATAAAGATTATGAAATTACGTTTCAAATGAAACTTAACAAAATGATTGTTTAAAGTGGTGTTTAAAACTGTCATAATGACGTGTGGTCTGCATAATCACTGAGTTATATTTTGCTCACGTAGACGCTTATTATGCTTTCTAAGTATTTATCTTAACATTTTTGCTGTCAATATTATCAGAATAAACCATAGAGTAATAAAGTTTACTTTAATTAAAAGCAGCATTTACTGTAAAATGCTAAGAGCAAAGTGCTACTTTTGGCCGTGTTAAATGATAGTATCTATTTTTTTAACAACTTCAAAAAAGTAGGAAGCTTTATTATTCAGGTAAATTAAAAAAAAAATTGAATGAAATCATTATAAACAAATATCCTAATAAATAATTGTGTCAAATGTCATTGAATATAAGCCAATAACTTTAAGATAATATTTATTCCCATCTTAATTTGACCATCATTTCCAACTAAATATTTTTTTGTCTGATTCTGTTTTTATTTACATCAACGATGTACTCTGTTATCGGGAAGCTGTTGAATATTTCAATTCAAGAGACTTGTAAAATAATCAAGAAAGTTTTTGGAAGAAAAAGCTACGCGGTTGAGTTTACACGTCGCCCCATGCCCGCCCTTTTCTGGTCGCGTTTGCCGCCAAAAGCACAATGCAAAATTAATGACTGTTTTACGTGACGTCGTAAAGTACGAACCCTCTAAACAAGTACTTTCAACCGAAAACCACTCACCTAGAAAGGGGATACCTGCTTATTTATATATGCCATTGGAGACCTTATCGGGTACCTCTAGTGCTATTTATAAAAATAAATAAACTTATAGAGTGACAAAATTAATAACAGCAGAATAAATTTTTTATTAATATATATATTCTAATAACACATCATCAGCCCATTTTACCCCACTGCAGGGGCTTAGGCCTCCTCCAGGGTGAGGAGGGAGTTTGGAGCTTAAATCCACCACGCTACTCCACTGCGGGTTGGGAATTGTAACGACCGCCATCTATTGACAACGTCCGGGACCGACTGCTTAACGTGCTCTCCGAGCCACGGAGTCAGTGATAGTTGATGTACTTAAGTCAGAAAAACTCATTGGTACACGCCCGGATTCGAACCATGGCCCTATGGCCTTATGAATTTGAGACAGGTTCGTTGCGCTCTGGGCTATCACGACACAAACTCTAATAACACACAAAAACAATATACCACACACATTTGTTATTACGAAAATACTACATACCTTAGTCGTTTTAACTAAGGGAATGTACTTACCCATAATACGTGACCCTTTTTTTTTTAAATTACTGAACGTAGACATGGAACTTTATTAAATGTCTTTGTAAATAATTCAGTGATCATTATAGGTTGTCTTCTTTCTCTTCTTCTTTCTTCTTCTCAAGCACTCAATTTTTTTGGATTAAACATATTGAATTTTGGTATAGAGACAGATTGAAACACGATGCAGGCGACTTTTTGTTATCTTTTTACAGATAAATCGCTTAATCGATCTTGATAAAATTTGATGGCTTGCATCTGGAATATGAGCTAAAAATAACTTCAAAGCCAAAATATACGTGTAAACACGAAAATGAGTTGTTCCCTTTGAGACGTTTTAACCAACCGATATCAAAAAAGAAGAGGTTCTAAATTCGACTATCTATATATTTTTTTAACGTAAACGTCACAACAACGCTTTGTATGTATATGTAACTTGATATTTGCGCCGATTTGATTGATACCTTTTTTATTGAATAGGCGATACTTTATTGAATCTCGAGATTGGTCCCGTTTAAATTTAAAAAAAATATTCCCTCTCTAAGGGTAAAAAAATAAGGGATGAATCTCGTTTAATTGCATTTCATTCACTTTCCGTAAATAAAACTTGACACATAGTTGTGCTAAGAAAATTAAATACTGTGGTAACCAAGAGCTCGTCCGATTATGGAAATGGCAGACAGTTGGGAGGACACCTCGACGTTATATACCTATAAGCTATACCTACCTCATGCTAAGACTCATTCAATTCGTTTTGACGAGGATTAGGAGAAAGGTAACTTGGTAATCTGAAAAACTTATTGTCACTTTATGTATTTGATGTTAGACGAAAAAGGGTGTCTGTTACGTCTTCGTGACTGCCAAAAATGTCTTCCAAATCAGTTCAGTACTTTTGATAGAAAACTAACTTGAAATTTGGAAAAGGACATCATCGTGTTAAAGAATATACTGGGTGGGAACAGAAAATTGAATCCAAGCGGGCGCAGCCATGTACAGTAGTTACTAAAAATTATACAAAAGTGCAAGGCTACCTCTTTTGACATTTTTTCTCTAATTTATGACAGAATTAAGTTAAGTTAGTTAAGTTAATTTATTCAGTTAAGTTAAGTTAAGTTAAGTTATTAGTTAAGTTAATTTATTCAGTTAAGGGACATATAATTCGTAAAATTTAATTAATCGCATAATCAACACTTTTAACTAAACTCAAATATTTTAATGTCATCTTTATTCCTTGTTCCAAACTTTAAGCATTATTCTCCATTTTAAAATTAAATACTAATATGAAACCTCCAATGTTTTGTTAACAAATCATTTCGTTATTTTAAATTCCGAAGCTTTTTGCCTTTACGAGACTTTTCTTGTAGAAAATTGTGCCATAAAGAGCGCGTAGAGCTTACCAAACTAAACAAAAAGTTTCAAGTTAGCAGACGCGTAAACATTACCGGTATATTACCATTACCGGTTACCGAGAAATAGGTTCATATTTAAAATTCCAAATAATACTTATCTTTTTCTTTTAAAGTTTTCGTTTAGTTCGTTAAGGTTTACACGCTGTATGAATTTGAACTACATTCAGTCGAACACCTCGTATATATGTATATTCAACATCAAAATTATTAAATTACTTTTAGTGTTTTCTGAAATCGTCCAGAAGTTTAGTCGAAATGGGTTTTTTAAGAGTCGAATTAAGACCAGTGTCTTTTTTACTGCGATCACGACCAGTCGATTGTTTCAATGAAAGTAATTTTAATATTATCTCCGTCAGTATCAATATTCTCATCTTATTAAAAGCGTGGAAATTGGAAAGCAATTTTTCACACGTATTAGAAACTAGGCCAGTACATAGATATCTTAAGAAGCGCTCGAAGCAAATTCGCTCGGATACGAGAGTTAATTCGAACACAACAACGTTTCCGCTGAGAATACACATCTTTTGTGAAAATTTTGAAGATTACTGTACTATAAGAGTAATATTCATTGTGATATCTCGGAAGGAAAATATTTAAATATAGTATAGTAATAGTATAAAAAAATAGTCTATAGCGCTAAAACTCGGACGTAGCAATGCGAAGTAACTACCGATGTACCTACCTCTAGTAAGTCAGCTCGCTGTGTACACACGCTTCAACTTAAACACACTCATACCATAGTAAGACTACCGACCGCAAGTAGGCTGCGATGTTCCACTCACAACATATATCACTAGAACGGGGTCTTAGTTTACCAAAACTAAAAACGAGTACAATGCACACAGCTTCAAAAGAAATACTAATTTTTGCCACTACATAGTTCCGTACTCGTGGTCCATGGCGTGAACATACATATATACGTAATAAGACCTATAATTATCGACTGACCGGTTGGCCGAGTGGTTAGAGACCCTAACTGCGGAGTCGAAGGTCGCGGGTTCGATCCCCGCCCGGGACAAATATTTGTGTGCATGAACATGTCTATTTGTTCCGTGTCTGGGTGTAAAAGTATCTATATATGTATACATTATTAAAAAAAAGAATATTTAAGTATTTATCAGTTGTCAAGTACCCCATAATACAAACATAATACTTGCTTACTTTGGGACTAGATGGCACTGTGTGGGATGTCCCAGATATTATTATTATTATTATTTACCCACCTGCTTCCCGCACTTAAACTTATATTCTTCTTCAAAACTATATGTTGTGTTCGCTAGCTTAGTTTAAACTCTGATCATGATTCGTCTTGTTCCCTACGAGAACTTTAACAGAAAGAACGGTAACCTGTGTTGTAATCTAGGATGTAAACTGTTTTATACGAAGTAACGTAGGTAATAAATATCAAATTTCATAAGATAATTATTATAATACTTGACATGTTAACATATCTGAAGTGTGACATAATGACAAACGAACAAACTCTTCAGTTTTATATATTCGTATAGATTTAAGTAACCAATCTATAAGGTTGCGTATGGATACTCCTTATTTATTCCTCAGTTTAAACCATGTTCTAACAGCCATTAACTAGAGGTAAAACACCTATTATCTGGTAGGTGACCGAAAGACAATGACAAATAACTCCTTTGAGACATCATACGAGGAACGTCCGCGTTTTCGTTCCAACGCTATTATGAGGTGTAACTATTGACCATTGTGTTCACGTTTCCAGTTCGATATTTGAATGTCAAATTCAAGCGTTCATTTTGTACTGCTTAAAATCGATATTAAAATATGTTGGTTATTGCATTTTCGTGTTCGACACTAATTAGACATCTGTTAAGCGTGACGTCATTACAGCGCTAGCCAATGATGGACGAGAACTGAACCGAGGGGTCGAAAACGGTGAAGCACTATACGGTAGCGCATGTCTAATTGTCTTGTTCGAATAGTTCAAAGCTCGGCTCTGCTGAAGCCTTTACAAAACGTAAGAGTATTTCTACAGTTATTGGTTAAAATATTATTATAATCATTTTTTATAAAACGCAATTCTATACGAAACACTGTGGTTTATGTGGTGGTTAGGCAATTCGGTTTTAACATATTCTTTACTAAACAAATTATTTTCTGTTTGTACTTAGCTTAAGAATAGGTCTCGGAAAATCAGCTCGATAATAGATTGTTGGATTGACGGTGGAGGTTATTTTTTTTAAAGAACTCATAAAGCTATAAAAAAAATATATTTTCGAGTTCAAAGCGCTCGAAAATTAGAAAGCTATTTAGCTCTTCGAACTCAAATCAAATCCTTTTGCGTGGTTTTTAAGCTCTAAGAGCTCATAATATTCATTTTCCGAGCTCTCCAAGCCCAAAAACAGAACTTCTATACATTTAGAGTTCTTCAATCTCAGAAACCTGGGACATATCAAAGAAAATGTTATTTTGGAGATATTTGAACTGCGATATCTTTTAAACGCTTCGTTTGGATTTAATGCAGTTTACGGCATTCTATGCAATTTTGTAAGCACAAAACTTTTAATTACAGTCAAAAATATATTGGTCATGTAATTTCAAAGTCATGTTAAATAAACACGTTTACGGAAATTTGTGAACTACGATATCTTTTGAACGCGTAGTTCGATTTTGATATTTTTAGCGGCACTCGGCGCAGTTTTTTATGTACAAAAAACGTATATAAGGTTTCAAGTAGATCGGTTGAAAAGTCTCAATTATTTAAAAGAACGTTAAAAAAAATATTTTTGAAACAGCTTGGCTGATTGACTTCAAAATCTAATCAGATCTAAGTCTCGATGAATCCTTTCAAACGCTGTATTGCGGATCTTAATCGGTCAATCCGTTCTCAAGATATCGTACGGCAAAAAAAAGTTACATACAAACACACACATATACTTACGGACGTCCAGCCGAAAATAGTCAGAATGGCTTCCCAGGCCTCAAAACGTGGAGATGTGATGAAAACTCGATTTTCGAAAATCGGACCCAAATTAATATACATACAAGATATATAAGACCAAAAATAAGATATTTGATTTGGTTTGAAAAAAATAACTTCCCTTGGACAGCGGGAAGTTAAAAAAATAAATTATTAGTGACATCTTACTCCGATTTTTAGCACGCTGTTCAACTTTTAATAGACAAATAATCCTGCGACAACACGTAAGAAAAAGCTCATTAGTATGTAGGTATTATCACGTCGATGCATCGCCATTCTAGTTTACGGTTTTAAACCTTGTTCTTATCATTAACAGTTATGTACGTTAAGTACATTATCTTATTTATCAAATCAAATCAAATCAAATCAAAATATCTTTATTTCGTAGTTATGTAACATAATCTTGAAATACGTCATAAGAGTGAATTTTATTACTTTGTGGAAGGACGTCACCACAAAGGCGCATTCAAAAATGCTGGTTCCTCTCAGAAGAATGCGCAAGAAACTGAGGGACGCTCTTTTTAACAAAATTATTTAAAAAAATTTAACAATAAGTTTTAACAATAAGTATATATTATCTAATCGAATATTGGTATTCTCCGATGCCTAAAAAACATTGAACTGGATGCCCAGTGTGTGTAACGGAATAAGGATTAACCAGTATTTGAGTTATAGGAGCTATATGGGCAAAGATGGACATCCATTAGTAATTCCCCTTTCCGCTTTTAGCTCGTCACTTTGACCCGATTCCTGGTCCATATTGGATTTCGTGAGTAAATTAGTAAAATGTCTTTTATCTTTCTATTTAACTCCACACATTACATGACAGAAACTGTTACTGTATTAAACACTTTGTTTTTTTTTTTCGAGAACGTTACTATTTATAGGGTGTTTAAATTACTTATTTAGACAGCCTATATTCTGTAAAATAATCGAACCCCACACATCGTCATAACTTTAACCACTTTAACCAAATTTTATTTCAATTTAATACAAGCGAGCGACGACAGATGGCGACAACCTTGTCATGCGGTCATGCATATTAAATGTATGAAGAAATTACTGTTAACAAAATAGTTGTGGAACTTGTTATAGTTATTGGAAAGTATTGTATTAATTGGTTTCTTCCCGAAGGCCGAGTGGTTAGAGACCCTAACTGCGGAGCAGAGGGTCAGGGTTCGATCCGCGCCCGGGACAAATATTTGTGTGTATGAACATGTCTATGTGTTCCGTGTCTGGTGTAAAAGTATCTATATATGTATATATCATAAAAAAAGAGTAATTACATATATATATCAGTTGTCTAGTACCCCATAATACAAGCATTTTACTTGCTTGCTTTGGAGCCAGATGGCGCTGTGTGGGATATCCCAGATATTATATTATTATTATATTAATTAAGCAACCACTTTGCTCATTTTACTATATTACGAAAATTTACTCAGTTTTAATAATGATTTAAGTAAGTGTTTACCATAATATCGATAAATAACGCAACTATATCGTGGCCTTACAATTCTTAATTATAATTCCCTCCAACTATAGCATAATTTACGAAATTTATTTAAAAATCTATAGGTATTTGCATTTAATCGTATATCGATCCGTGTCACCAAACATCAATTAAATAAATAAGAAACATATGTGAAGCTATAACACGAGTACCAATAAGTTTAAGTATGGTAATGTAAGTGTAGTTTTAATATCAATATAATTGCCACATATTAACGCCATTAGCCTTGCACTTATGTAACGCATGTTGTGACATGTGTTGCGTTTTGGTTTATGTACACACATTACAAAGTATGATCGCTAATGAATAAGAAAGGAAATCGCATTACCAATTGTATTTTCATTTGAAATAAATCCTGTCGTTTGTCTTATAGGATTAATAGATTAATGCCAGCTATTCAAACAAACGTCTGCAGGAAATAGGGCAAGCTTACTGTACGATCTAGAAACGAATGAACGCAAAAATATATGACGTTTATTTATTTTTTGTTATTAATGAAATAAGGTTTTTTTTGCTTCTATCTTCTACATACGTAACATCCCCGTAGCAGTTTTTTGAGTTTTGGTTGCAAATTGAAACGACCCCGCGCTATATATATCCTTTACGAGTTCTACGTTTGTTTCTGTTTCCGGTAATATGGATCCTGTATCTTTATCTTTTAAATGCGTTAACATTTTCATCTTTAATTTGAATAGCATTGGTAGTAACATATAACTGGAATAGCATAAATATTTTTAATATATGAATAATATAAAAGAATACATCTAATACTTTGCATCTAAACACCGACAACACCTAGCCTTCTATCTTAATAAATAGCTGGAGCACTAAGTAAACATGTGTACACAAAATTTTTTAAAAGATATGGCACTCTGGAGATAGAGAGGCAAAGGATTTACTCGACAGACAAACTTTACAAAGAAAATTCCAGTCATATTGTAAAAAACTGGATACATTCATAGCTTGAGTGATGACCTGAAGTTAAAAGAAACTCTAATATTTACTGCTAAATTCGTTTATGCCTTGAACAGGCAAAAAATAACAAAGTGACAGAAATCGTTTCATGTTTCAATATTGGTTTGGGTCATACGTATAGTATGTACAGTTTGAATCGATACCTAAAGACAATCCTATTTCAATTCTACGACGACAGACGTAGTTATTGTGTCAGGATTTTTGAACACCGATATTATATTGTCCACGTGCATTCTGAATCAATATTTTGAAACCCGAGTAACTCCACATTATGTAATACGTAATAAAAGGTGCTATGGTTTTACATCAAAGTGGTACACGTTTGACCGTCTACTTCGAACCCCACCGTCAGTTAGTCGCGACTGTAGGACAGAGAAGGTCGTAAGCTCCTTTGTTTTGTTTCATTCCGAACTCACAAGTTTATTCTATGGGTTTATGTTTAGTTTCGTTATTATAGGAAATTTATAAGTGTTTTTCTATGGACCAGTAATCTTTTGTGTAACAAGGTCGAAGATTAGAAGACAATTTCAGATCAGGTGAGCTTTTTAGTTTTAGGCTAATATTTTATATGGACATTCCTACGTCTATAAATCATACTCTTCATTAATAAACGAAAGAACTGATTATAAATTATAATTTTTGCGTACAATACGAAATATATTGATTTTATTTCAATAATAATATATACTTATGTACTAATAAATTCTAATATAATAAAAATATTAAAAACGTTTGTTCGACATTTGTTTGATTACTAAAATATGTCTGCGTGCTACCAGTGGGCCCGAACTTAATCTGATGCCCCATAACCTGTTTGATTCCCGATGTTCTTTGTTATTTCTTTTTCTATCGCAGTAGCTTAAAGGTACAGCATAAAAACTTGACTACAAAGCAAAATTGTGCGTTTTTTAGTTCTGCGGAATCAATAATTTTGTAATATTTATTTATTTATTAATCATATAATACAATAACGTACTACAATACCCTGCAAAACTGTTTCAACAGTTTGACTGCAGGAAGAATTACATATAATGTGTCATAATTTGTATACAAAATTTAAGTTAACTAAGGGAGTGTACTTAATAAATATTTTTTTAATTTGTTTTTAAACTTAACACTATCAGGCTCGAAGCGGATGCCCTCAGGTAGACTATTGAGTAAATACGGTAAACGTTCCTTTAGCGTTCTATCTCCAAAGTAAACTTAGAAACTTTTAGAAACTTTGTTAGAAACTTTAGGTACCTACATGTAGTCTACCTGTACCTGCCCTCTTCTTAATTACAAAAACTTTTGCTTACGCTATAAAATCGTCAAATTAATTGGAACCACCGGTAACCATAGAGAGGTGTTCTTTTAATCTTACACTTAAAATCATCAAAATTCACGTCTTTGACCGCCGCTTAGCTGTTGTTGGACCTGTAAACAATATTGATTTAATTTCTTTTATTTTCAGAACATAGCTTATGTTTTTATGTATACATCTTCGTACATATCTTGACCACTGCTAATAGCTGTAACCGGTTCAATATGGAGAGATAGCTTCGGAAAGATATTATGTAGTATTTTTGTTTTTTTCTTCCTTGCTCCGACTACTGGCTTACGCCGCGGTCTACTCGGCTACTAGAATTAATTGCCGGGCTTTCGCTTATCTGGTAGTCGATGTACATAAAGAACTTTCCTCTCTGGCGTTGTTTATCTCTTACTAAGTGATTTATCGATCAGTGATTTGATATAAAATAAAAATACAAATATTTTAGATGTCATATATCACTGGCATCCGAATGATATCCGTATATTATTTCTGAGCACAAATACTCAATTACAATTTGCAGTTCTAATTTCTTTACTCACTGTAACGTCACCATTTTGAAAAATATACATTGTATTTTAATTTGATAAGGAAATTAAATTTTCTTTATGATAATTTATTTGTAGTGGTAACTATAAAATTGAATGTACTTATAAACCACGTGATTACTACTGAAAGGAAAAATAGCTTTTTTTTTAAATATGTAAACTTCCAACTTCTTTTTACACTAATGGATTCATGAGGATTTAAACCTCAGTTGGTATTATACATAATTGAAGGGGTAAGTGAACAAAGGTGTTAACTAACAAAAAGGTCAAAATGAGTTATGAGTGTTTTTATATTGCTCCTACCACATTTGCAAGCCTGAAAT
This sequence comes from Luffia ferchaultella, assembly GCA_949709985.1. NCBI lineage: Eukaryota > Metazoa > Arthropoda > Insecta > Lepidoptera > Psychidae > Luffia > Luffia ferchaultella. The sequence goes on along the minus strand of OX453240.1, from coordinate 11,346,231 downwards.
GTATGCATGTTTGTCAGTTAATACCTTTGCTATAGGTCTTTATTTTTGACACGAATCGAAATTTGCGTGGTCGATTTATAATCATTTAAAATCTAATTCCATGCAAAAATTCGATTTATTCTGTTTTCTCAGATAACATTGTCCACTCACCCTTTCAATTTTGTCATGCACCCTACATATGTTACTAGTAGAACAGGTGGTAATCCATTCAAGTATTGAGTGACTGACCGCACCTGACGTTGTATAATGGTGATTTTTTGATTAATTATATATGATTATTGAATTATTTGCTTTCTTTAGGTGCGTTGACGGTGAAATAGTAGAGAATGACGTTCCAATAAGACATAGTCTTTCGCAAAAAGGACACCATGAAATTAGCCACGAAAAGTTGCCAATGTGAAGTTAACCATCATAGTGAGTTCTAACCTCTAACTGTAAACATTTTAAAATCTGCATAATCTGATATGTCTATTTTGTAAAATTGTTTGTAATTTTGTATTATTGTAATTTTTCGAAGTCGACGTAACCAGAATGACAGATATTGTTTCCTAGGTTTTAAAATACGGAGATTATAAAAAATATTACTTTAAAAAATTACAAAACCAAGAATATTTACCATAGAATAAATTAATTTAACAGAAGCGTTTGGTTATAATAGTCAGAAATGTCACTTTACATGCACTTCAAAGTACCGAAACTGTCAAACGCAATTTCGCGGGGTGAAGACCGGCGCACGGGAATTTCGCGGGGGTGAAGACCACCAGCGCGCAGGGACCTCGCGGACTGAAACTCGCCGTCTTTCACCAGCTAGCTAGAGTATGAGTGGTTAGACAGTAAACGCAGAAGAGGGCTTCTAGTCAATTCGTGCTTTTCTGGTATTTATAGACACTAAAATCGTAGCTTTAGTGTCTTAATTAGCCATCTCAGATGGATAATTTCATGTACAAAGGAAATAGAATGGCAAATATTTAATTTTTATGCATCCTGCTATAATCATTTTTAGTAAAATTAACACAATTTGTACAAACCAATATGAGCTCATACATTAACACACAAACTCTCGTGAGTACTGCGTCACTCAAATAATAGTTTTTTTTATGGAGAATTGACATGGAAATACCGACTAAGTAATGATTTTCATTCTTCACAAAGGTCAAAAATTCGATTCACTCATTCGTTCAGTCAATAAAGACAAATCAAACTTCAATATACCTACACGTATTCTCACAATTGACCTTTGGAATCTATCAACTTGACGCTCGTATTTCGTTTTCCACTTGAATGGGCAAACGACACGCAAATAGTAAAACACGAAATTGACTGTTCTATATATAGATGAATAAGCAATCTATCCACTTTTGGACACAGAAATATATGATATTCATCAAAAGTAATACAATGAGATTTTACTTGAGTTAGTCTTTAGCTTTCGCTAACACGTAATATGTTAGCTTGGGTTGTATTGTCTCGTTTAGGTAAGCTTGTCTGACTCCCCATACAAATGAATCGAATGAATGAATGAATAGACACACTGAGTTTGTCAATTTTTTTACTTAATTACATAGACACTAGTAGGTATATTTTGTAATACTAATTAATATTAAAACTAAACTATTGTCATAATTAAGGTGCTTAGAATATACAAACTAGTGAACACCGATAAATTCAATCGTCAGCGAGTCTTTTAGGCTGTCGACAGGAGCTGCATATAGCTAAGTAGGGTGGTCTGTACAGACTGTCCGTTTCAAGAGACTTAAAATCTTTGGAAGATAGAGTATACCTAGATTTAGTATATACCTACCTACGCGGCGGATCCTTTATAGAAGAAATACAGTATAGGTGTTATGTAATTAAAGTTTGCATCCCGTAAAACATAATATTTCCAAATTTTCCAATTATTTACTTCTACTGAGGTCCATTCTCTCGAACGTCATAAAACCGTGAAAAAAAAGATATTTTCCTAACTACGATGTACAATAATCGTTAAGGTAAAGGCTGAATGTCTCAATAGTAACATGCAATAACAGAAGAATTACTTTACAACCTCTGACAGACGTTAATGTGACTGAGGGCTACATAATATTACATTGGTTGAATGCTATATTTGTATATACAATTGTATGATAATATAAATAAATACAACTGTGCGCTGTGTCACCACCCGTATATAAGATACAGAGGCAAACAAGGCCGAGTGGCTGGGAAGATGCCATGGCCCATCATTTGTCGGTGCTATGAAAATATCGTGTTCTCGGTGAACGTACTAAAATAGACATAATCAACATACCTGTTCGTTAAGGTATGTCTACATGTAGTTAATATACTGAAGATGCCACTTAAATCTATATTAGTTTGAGCGTAAGTATCCGAGAGGTATTGTTGTCGTAAGAAACTTATTAACACGAATAAAACATATGAAATCGTTTATTACTTACTAATTTATTTATATGCGATTTCTATGACATAAATAACCCAAAAGAGTGAATTAGAATTCAATGGAAATGTATTTGTGATTCACATTCACAGTTGAAAATTGAAAAACGACAAAACCGGCCAAGTGCGTGTCGGACATGTATAAATTTGGAGTTCCGTAGCGTGTGCTTCAAGCAATCGATTTATAATCGTCTGTTCGAACAATTTTTGTTGAAAGTGTTTGTTAATTGCTATTGTCTTGATTTTTGTAGATTGTTGAATCCCACGGTGGAAAAGTTAGAGAGGGAAAACATTGCTGACGACTTCAGGATCTCGAGAAATTTTCACCTAAACAAATAAATCATTAAAAAACTTTGTTTGATGTTTTAAAGACATATCTCCGCAATGAAATACGCTACAATTATTTTTTTCCATTAGTTCAATGTATGGAAAGTCATTCTTAAATAATTTCGTTTTCATAATAGATCTATATTATTGTATGACAGTTCATATAAGACGATTTATGTACCTTGACATGACATTACATTCGCTTAGTCTTCGATTGATGAAAAGATGACACAGACTTAGGCCTCTGACATACAAACAGTTGGACAAAACTAAATTATAACGATTCTGCAGTTTTGCACATTTCGCTACGGAACCTTAAAATGTTGTATACATATAATAATTCGAACATTAAACTTTATATTTTAGTAATCAAATAAATTCCTTACTTCAATAAATAGACGATTTATCATGTTATTATGATTTATCATCCGTCCGACCGACCGCCTTAAATCTATTTATTCGTGATACATTATCGACCGGACGTTTGTCCAGGACTCCGAGCGAGTAATTAACATGACCGATCGCAGAGTCCAAGCAATATTTCCATTTCGAAATAGTGTCGATAACGTGGGGTAACTGGCCTGCTGGCTTGAAGAGAAACGTAGATTTATGAACTTCAATGGCAATTTCTAATGAGACTTGACGCACCGTCTGATTCGCTGATTCAACATCTTTAGAGAGAAGCGAGAATTGGTAGGTAATTAGAGGTACTTCACGCGAAAGACTCATAGTAATTTTAAGTCTGATAAATGTTAAATACAATAACGTACTATTGCACTGGTTTAAAATAATGATTGCCTGTGTCAGCTAGGGATATCTAATTCCAAAAAATACCGATAATTTTTTTTTAGTGTAATACATCTGAAAGTTGCCATCGATGGTTTACGATGACCGATTACTTAACATTATCGTTTTTTTTTTAATATCGAATACTTTTCAGTTTAACAGTACAGGCATTTTGTTATATACTAGCGGTCGCCCGTGGCTCCGCCCGCGTAGATGACTCGGTTGCGTTGTATTATTTTGACTTTAACATAGATCATAGGTTACAGTGGAATCTCATTAGGTCCAAAGTTTTTTTTTCGACTTTGCCCTTTCAAAATTAAGTGAGAAATCCGCGATAATATGTACAATACGGTACTTGACTACTATTAAATATATTATATCTACTAAAAAAAGACAAAAATAGGCTTTATACGATAGCAAATTTATAAATAAAATTTATTCGGTTGAAGAAAATTTAACGTTATTTTAAATGGCCTGACGTCGCACATAGAGGTACGCCGCGCGGTATTACCCTCTCTGTATATCAGGACATTTTAAACATTCATAACTTTGTTAATAATACATTTTTTTAAATTATTTCACTGTTATGAAGGAAGTCGTCCTAACACGCTTGTGTCGGTTTCATATCTTTAGATACAATATATTTTGATATTACTCCTTAGAAATAATATATAATGTAATATAATATAATATAATATAATATAATATAATATAATATAATATAATATAATATAATATAATATAATATAATATAATATAATATAATATAATATAATATAATATAATATAATATAATATAATATAATATAATATAATATAATATAATATAATATAATATAATATAATATAATATAATATAATATAATATAATAATAATACATGGGACTTCCCACACAGCGCCATCTAGTCCCAAAGTAAGCAAGTATTTATGCTTGTGTTATGGGTTACTAGACAACTGATATACATACTTAAATATTCTTTATAATATATATATATATATATATAAATATTTTTTTTTTAATATATAACAAGAAATAAACTCATAAACATTTCTTTTTTTCCTTATAATTATGTTACAAATAATAATCAAAATAAAAAAAAGAATAAATATTCAATATGTTTTATAAGATAAAATATAGCAATTTAATTACTTCAGTATTTTTAAAGTAAAAACTTTTTTATTTTAATTGATAATTTATCCGCCACAGGTTATCAGAAATTTTCAAAAAATTTGTACGCTCTGTGCCTAATAGTGACATGTTATAGGTTGTTGATGAAAAATATGTTTTGAAAAAACACATTTGCTGCAGCGTTCTCTGGCAGCTTAAAATCGTAAACTATTCTAAAAATCTTTGTCTTGAAAGTTTACTTAATTTCTGCAAAATACTCGAGTATAGTTATTGTCTCATAAAGTAATAAAGAAGCTTGGAAACTATAGTAGGCTAGTATCATAATGTGCAGATAGTAGTGTATGCGGAAATGGTTTCCAATGAGACAACACTGCTACCTACAATATCCAAGTTTACTAAAAAGTTATTACAATCTTCATATTTTCATAGTTTTTCGACCCGGGCTTAGTTCGAGGTTTGTTGCTGGATTTTCCTTTTTAACGTAGGCAACTCAGAAGGAAAAATGTAGAAAAATATAACTGTAGCAGAAAAGGGCTAAATTTAGGGTTCGCGCACCTGTCTGTCCTAATAAAAAGCCGGAGAAGCTTTTAGTAAATCTATATCCCTCTGAGAAAGCTAAAATTAAACATTTGCCAAAAAACTTCATTTGTGGGGTTTCGGTGAACCATAGAGTAAATAAATTTGACAGCAGCATATGGTTTTACAAGAGTCAGAAATGTCACTTCACAGTATCGAAAATGTCAATGCAATTTCGCGGGAGTGAAGACCGACGCGCGTGGACCTCGCGGACTGAAACTCGACATGTTTTATCAGCTAGCTAGAGTATGCTTGGCTGGACGGTAAACGCAGACAAGGCTATTAGTCCACTGTAAACACATATTTTACATTTAACATTATCTACATGAATAATATATAATACAAGCTATTTAGAATGTGAAAGCAATGAAACCTTGATAAGAATTTCCGCAACGCAGAACAACGCTTGTAATATCAGAAATCATCTCAGGAACTAGCTCTCTATAATTTATTGCTGTGAGAGGGTCTCCCTTTGTTTCCGCATAGATATAGAAAACAAACCGCTTTACACTGAACTACAGTATTATCAGCAAGTTCATTGATTTATAAATCTAGGATTTATATTAAAAAAATTATTTTTGTAAAAATTTAACAAAATTATATTTGTACAAGAAATGGAAAGAATGTATTGCTGGAAAATTTATTGTAATGAATAATTAGTCATATTTGAAGCCAAAATAAACAATTTGAATTTTTTTGCTTGGCTGTCTGTTTGAACGTTTATTTAAACGATTTTGTTGACACTTTCACATTTAATGATATGAACTTCTAGATAGAGATTGAGAACTTTCGAAATATATATCATCATGCTGCAATTTTCAGGAACAAGCAGTAATAACAAAGTTTATCACGCGGATGGACTCGACAGACGGAAGCTAGTACATAGTGAGCTTCTCTGACAGACAATTTTGTACAACATCATTCATAAGCCTGATTTTTTTGGATACCCACGGAACCTACTACTAAAACTAGGTCGTCATCTCTCCTACCTTTGAAAGGCTGAATTCTGTAAACCGTAATAAGTATTATAGCGGACACGTTAACAAATAGTAAAAAATAAAAAAACTAAGATATTTTTTTGGGTTTCTTGTTTTTGCTTTATCGTAAAAACGATAATACACACTTTTAAGTTTATATTGCCTTATATGGTGTAATAATAGTGTAAAGTTCAAAATGTAATAACAAGTAATGAAAGTCAGTCAAGTATGAGTCGGGACATGAAGCCGAACTGAATGAAAAAATCACATTTTTTTATAAATGCATAATTGAAATATATTTCAGAGTGGTACGAAACCCTCAGTCCACGAAATCACTCGCACTTAACCGGTTTTTCAATTGAACAGTTTTAAATATTTTTTTATATAATATAGTAGTTACGTGCTCATTACTATGCTAGAAAGTTTCTATATCTATATAGAAGTATTTCCACACGATCGAAAATCGGGTCGCAATGACAGACAATCACGTTATTATTACCGTCTCTATTTCACTCCAAGGTACATCATTAGGTATGTAGTAGAAAGAGAGAAAATCTGACTGATCTGATCTGAGAAAAATGTAAAACGTCAAGTGGCTTACTTAGGCATACTTTTTTTGGTCACACTTTTTTAGCTATGAAGCTGTATTTGATTAATAATAATAATAACGTATATATCACAACAACGCCTAGGCCTCAAAACTAAGCATTAGCTTGTGTTTTGGGTACCAAGCGAAGACACCACATACATATAACAACCAAGACCCGGTACCAGTATCATTCATCATGCAAATACTGACCCGACTTGGAATGGGAACCCGGGACCTCCAGCTTCGTAGGCAGAGTCGCTACCCACTAGGCTAAACGGTCGTCTGGATTACGTATTACGTAATCTGTATTCTGTCTGTATGTCCAAAACATTTGCTTAACATTCATAGAACATCATCCTAGTTTATTCCACGTGGAGTGAATGCGATCTCGATGCGGATATAATACGTGCTTACACTTTTTTAGAGTTCCATATCTAAAGGGTACCTACTATCACTACGACTCCGTCCGTTCGTCCACCCGGCCGTCTGTCACAGGGCTGTTTCGTCTGAGCCGTAATAGGCACGCTTGAAATTTTCACGGAATGTGTATTAGTATAGTTGCTATAACAATAAATAATGAAAATAAAATAAAGTAAAAATTAAAGGGGGTTCTCATACAAGAAACGTATTTTTTTAATATACCATGAAATAATACGAAAAAAATAATAATATTAATATTTTTTTATATACGTACTTCGTGCGCTAGTCCGACTCGCACTTTGTCGGTTATTTGTGTACGTATTATTTCGTAATTTGCTTGAAAATGTAATTTAGACATACTTACCTTGATATCTTTCCACAACACAAAACAATTATCGTATTACGTAGGTACGAAATTGTTTGTAGATTTACATTTTGATAAAGTCTGTGGTTGAAATTATGTAAAATCTCTCCGATCGCTATAGACGAAATTTTACAGGTCGTCCGACCATGTATCTCAGAATCATAACGAGTTTCAATTTTACCATCTACTTCCATTGAGAATTTTGAAAACAGGCACACACTCGACATTTTTAAAAGCATATATAAAGTCAATGCGGGTAACTTAAGCTTTCAATATAACATTGACCCACTCTTCACTATAGCATTATTTTATTTTACTTTACGATTCATTTAAAAATAAACAAAATGTTTTTTAAGTTATTTTGTACCTTAGTATATCCTTAACGCATCCATAACTCAGTGACATTGATACTGGCAATAGATTTAAAATCACAGACTATTTTGTCCGCAGCGTGATTGTGTCGTCGAAAAGATTAAGCAACAAAGTTATTTTTTACGCAGTGTCTGGATAATTTTAACAGGTATATGGCGCTTAAATTGTATTTACTGTTTATTAGTGTTGACACATATGCAAGTATAATTTAAAATATCTACAAAGTTACAGCGAAATTGTATGATTTGTTCAAAACCGTTTTGCCGCCGCTGAAATACGGCTAACATTGGCCCGGGCGAAAATTACCAGTATCGTTTATGTATTGCTGCCAATTGCTGAAGACAAACTAGGAGAGGAAAGATTGCCGGTTGCTTACCAAAGCACTAGCGAGGGAAGCTTGTTTCCTGGGCAAGTCAGATGTATTCAAGCTCCAAACTACGAAATATTACATAAGCAAAAAGCTGAATAAGCATGGGTATGGCCAAAACAGGTTGATGTGTGGAAATGTACAAAGAAGAACATCATGAAAGTGCGTGAAAAGAACGCTATAGATATGAACCAAAACTACTCTGATAAAAGACGACTTTCTGTCTATGCTTGGGCTTATATATTGCTATCATATGATCTGGATCTTGGAACAGTGTATTAAATTTGCATGTTATAATACTTTGTAAGACTCATTTTTAATTGTATTTTGTGTCAAGGATTGTAATATTACAAGTGTAATTTAAAAAATCTTGATTGAGAACAAATGTAGTACCCTGTGTCATGGCAACATTTTTATTCTGCCTATAATTTCCACAAAAAAAAAAAATATTTTGACGGTTATAGGTTGTCTATGGGCACTGAGTACGTTTATAAGCATAAACAAGAGGCCAAAGTTATAATGAGAACCTCAGAATTCAAAATAATACGTAATAATTGAACATGGGTAAAGGTGGGCCAATTATACCTCAAGTCTCCATATAACTTTGGCCCACAAGTTTTAATCGTTTTTTTTTAATTTTTTATAAGGGTGATTCTATTTACGAATGATGCAATACAATCTAGGCGTTTAGATGCCACCAAAAACATAGGCAACGTTTATTACAAGTTTTAACTCTCTCTTTTCTTTAACGATATTCAACAAAAGTGGGGCAAAGTTACCCACATTGACTGTAATTCACGTTTCATTTGGTGGTGAAAATTTTGTGTAAATTCGAACACTTCTAATATGCTGCTCTTATTAAATCCAATACTAAACTATTCAGAAACTTCGTTTGTCTTTTTTTTCCTAACCTAAATGTCAGATAGGGTCAAAACTATCTAACTAGACTAACTAACTATCTTACTTAACTAATTAGGTGTACCTATATAAACGTTTCAATATTTATTACTATTTCTCGCTGACTATATTTCTTCTTAAAGTCTGCAAATTCTGATGGAAATAACTTCCAGAAGTTAGATTCTGTCTCTTAAGAATAAACTGAACATATTTATTAATATTCAATAATTTCCATTTATTAGTTCATTGCAGTTATTTGAAAATGGGTGAACTGTTTCAAATTATATCTCATACGAAAGATTAGACACAATATAGCTCTGCCTATTTCGAAGCACTTTTTTTTTAAACAATACGTAAAGAATACCTCAGCCACAAAGATGTATGCATTTTTAAAACAGCTTAAAAGACGTAGAATTCTACCGATTGTTATTTAATGTAATAATAATAATAACGCATACATCACAACAACGTCTAGGCCCCAAATTAAGCATTAGCTAGTGTTTTGGGTACCAAGCGAAGACACCACATACATATAACAACCAAGACCCGGTACCAGTATCAATATTCATCATATAAATACTGGCCCGACCTGGGATTCGAACCCGGGACCTCTAGCTTCGTAGACAGGGTCGCTACCCACTAGGCTAAGCGGTCGTCAAATGTGAAAAAGGATTCAAGATAAAATTTTGAAACGATGCAAACATTTATTATTATAGCTTTTTTGAGAACAATAAATGAACATTGGCAATTGTTGTTTGGTTTTCAGTGTTTATTGTTATTATTTTTGGAAGGGGTTCGCGCAAAACATTCATTGAAAATCGAAGTCGCAGATTTCGACACTTTCGGTCCCCACCGTAAAAACGTTTTATTATATCTTCATTGATTTAGGTTGTATATACCCTTACTTAAATTACCATCCGTATTTTTTTACTTTACAACCAATAGTTTATCATTAATAATACCTAAGATCACACAGAGCGAATTGTATTTCCATACTACGCGAAATCACTGGAACGTTGGCGCAATGGGAATTCCATAAACGAACTCACCTGCCCAGGGTGTTATAAATAATGCGCTAATTCCATTGACCGGGTTTCAGAGCATTGCCTCCTGTATTGCTGCCAATTCTACACTAGGTTACGGTCTATCTAGGTACCGTCTGCTAAAAACATAGATTAATAATTAGTACCAAATAGATATGTTATCACTATAGGTTTCGACAAGTATAATTCAAAACCGACGAAATAAGAACCAGAACATATAGCACTATTCCCTATTTCATGCAATTATCGGCATGAAGATGAGTTATTCGTCTTCGGTTACATTCGGTTAGCCTTCGGGGTTCTTTGTGTCAATTGACACAAGTTCAAGGACCAATTGTCACTACGATGTTAACGTATCTATACACTTAGTAATTATTAATCTAAAATTAAAATGTATTCGAACAAGTGTAAATGTTTAAAAGCTGGTTAAAAATTAACTAAAAATTATTAATTAATTATTATTAAAATTAAATAGAAAAATAATTAATTAATTAAAAATAATTAATGGAACATAAATGACATGTTGCAGATTTTTTATTTATATTGAAATTTCATGTACGACTATAAAAGACTCCGGTAGTTCGAGGAAAGTAGTTTAGTGTTTATTACCCGTTTTAAGTATTATGTTGAGTTCGAAAAAAATGTTTAAAACGAATATATAACAGTTAAAGAAAGTACACGAATGACAGTATTTCATTTCATAAATTGAATAGTGTGAACGCAAAAATCTTTAAAGAAATTTTAATATCGGAAAAAAGCCTCCCGTTCAATCTCATAAAGATAAAAATCTCAATTCCAAAACTCATTGAGCTTTTTGAATTTGGTGCATACAAATCCTTTCGTCGTAAGAAATCCTTTTTATTTATTTTGCAAGTTCTTATTTTATTCGAACAAGAACAAAATTGGGGTACACGTTCAAGATCTCAGGTATTGTTTGAACTCAACAATTGGGTTTTTATTATAATAAATAAAAGTTTTTATCATAATAACAATTATATTTCGTGGTTTAATTTTATTGCTGAAATTCTTAAAATCGGGTTTTCCCTTTTAAGACACATAGGTCTATGTGCCATGTTAACAAAAATCTATGGTCCTGTCGTGTTTTAATGTCAAAACCTTAGAAAACAATACTTTGAAATAGTAGATTGTTGAGGCTATGTTTCTCGGCCGATTTGGACTCGCTTACACCCGTGACGGATCGAGATTATGATGAGTGGGATCATTTGAGCATAAGATTACGCTTTGTCAGCATCAAAAAAATATTAGGCTCAATATACTTGGTTAAGAAACAAAACTAAAAATCATTAGCAAGTAGTAGGTAATCTTCAATCAGCATAATATACAAGGTGAAATTTTAACAACCATCTACATAATGATTTTTGGTAAAAAATCGATAGCCGTTTCGTTTCCTTTAAGTATCGTTCAATAAAAAAACATCGAAATATGACTACATAAACCTTTTCCGAAAAAACCGGACTAGAGTTGAATATAATTACTCTAGTCACCGTTCACGATCACCGCACGATCCGCCCCGTTTCGGTCCCAAGTTCTCGGGCGCGTCGTTTCAAAGAAGGCAACAAAACGTTATAAAATAACACTGTAGATAAAATAATTTATCACGAAAATGTAACCTATATTTATTATTTACATAATGTCTATTGGTGATACCGAACATCTAATTTTTTGGATGGTTGTTAAAATTTCTTCCTGTACATGCGTTCTCGAAATAAATAGTAGGTACACACAGATACAAAACACACACGCACAGTAGATACATAATAAATGCTTGGTTGACAAAATTAAAAAACTTGTCAGCACGATATCCACAAGTAAAAATGTGTATGAGTTTGCATATTAAAATGATCACTAGGTAACAAATTAAAAGAATCACGTGATTTTCTTACGCTTATAGCGGACGCGCGGAATATTCTAGATGTAGTGTAATTGCAACAAACGTAATTATAATATGAAGAAAAAAAAATTTACTATTTTTTTACCTACATTGCTTTTGTAAAAATCGTCGATATTAAATATAAACTAGAATGGCTTAAAAAATGCAAAAAATCACTTAAAGACGAATATTTATGTATATACGACATATTCTATAAAAAACTTGATAGTTATTTCTAGATGGATAGATGTTTACATATTTATTGACTAATTAAATTTTTTTAGAGCTAATCTAAACTTTAAAATTTAGCTAACCGGTTATAATTTCACTTAATTTAATTTAAATCAATTCAATTTAAGATTTATTTCTGTATGATGGCGAGATGTTTCTACTTATTTACTTTTGGTAAAAACTGATTTCTAAACTAAACAATAATTTATTTTACTTTTCCAACTTTTTGTATCGAATCTAATTACTGAAAAACTGATTTAAAATCTTCTATTTTGGGGGAACCTGGGCTTAACAATAATTTATTTCTGGCGAAGGTGAAATCAGCTGAATGGACATTGACCAAAAATTTTGACATTACATTTGAATATTTTTTTAAGAAAAATAGACAATGTGGAGTATAAAAGTATTTTTTTTAATTTTGTATATGAATTTCAAGGATTAATCGATTGGTAAGGCAATAATAGATGATGACGTCATTGCTACTAATTATACCTACGGTGATTTACGTATTGCACTTGTTTGTATGGCCGTCGACCGCCGCATGTAATAGTGACCTCACATTAATATTCCACGTTTTCTTTTATTATCTGTTATTACACCTTCAAATATTTCATTATTTTTCTTATTTTATTATATTTCTTATCTTATTCAATATTCCTATGAATACAAAAACATTTGGACTATGTTGTAAAATTTTAAGCAATGCCCATTCTATATATAAAATAATACTATGACAAATTGTATAAAATTATAATGATAATATCTCAATAAAATTTATTTTCCAAAGACTATTCTGGAGCCTTATGGATCCATTTTTATGTCGTATTAAATTACATAGATCGGAAAACAATGTTCCGTATACAGTTTTCATTCCGTAGATTTATGTTAATAAATTTTTATTATTATTTATGAAACAAAAGAAATGTTTGCCGTAATTAAGTATGTTTTGAACAATGTCTTGGATTGAAAAACCCTGCCATCATCGGAAACTATTTGATTACTTTTCATATGCGCTGAGGTAAATCTGATTTTCTTTGGTTAGGTATATACTGAATCTCTTGAAGTCCGTCTCGCTTTATATCGGCATTATTAAGACTATTTATTTTGCATATAACGTTGTAGTGTTATAAATTTACCACCACGTTATTTGTTGCTCTATTTTTTTTTTGGCAAACTTCTTACCTGCCTTGACGTATTTCGATTTAATAATTCTACACGTATATACTGGGGTACATGAAAATTAAAATAATAGTTTAATATATAAATACGTTTATTAAATATCAAAGCACCGCCTCAAGCATTGATATACATACAATTCAATACGCCTTACAGTCAGGAATTTTTTCGTCGTCAAATTTATGCTCGTTGCAACACCACGCAGCCGGTTGACGAAACTGAATACGTAAGCGTGGCGAAATGTCACCTTTTTTTCTCAAATACATCGCCGCACAAGTCGGCTATCGTTCACGCAAAAATATAACATTTACCCAACTGTGCAAAGTGTGACCAAAAGGCCTAGACGATGGAACAACTCAACAGAATTAGATTTAAAAAAAAATCTGACAAGTTAAACAAACCTTGTATTAAAGTAGGATTGCTTAGTTGCTTGCAAAGATAAAAATAGGCTATCAAAAACATAGGTACTACTGACAATATTACAGGATCACAACATAGAACCATTATATGCAAACTATTCTATAGTTTGATCTGCTCTTCTTCTTTTCCTGCCCTTATCCCACTCTAGGCAGGGTTGGGCCAACATGTTTTCTTCTTCCACTCCTTTTCGTAACTCGTCAGTTCATCGCTCACTCTTTTCACTATCATATCCTCCTTCACACAATTCATCCATCTCGTCCTCGGTCTTCCCCTCCTTTCTCTATAGTTTGATAACTAATGAAATTTTTATCAAAATTTATTCTTGCTTACTGTCATGAATTTCAATAGGTGTACAGATAAATAATTCCAAATAAAATTCATTTCCATCGTAAAAATCTACAAGGGTTTTGAATTAGTACCAAGGTGGCAAGGATATTAAAATCGATTTCGCTTTTCGAGACAATGTCGGTATGCTGAATCGTTTCACTTTAAGCCATACCTATGACAGTAGAGTATTACATTCCATACTTCATGTATCTACCACTTTATTATAATGTCTTCATCACATTTTTGAAGATTTTGAACTCCGTATCGTAAGTTTCAATGCCAATTAATTGACAGTACCTGATAAAACTTTTGAATAGACCAAATTGCATGTTGTACATGAATTTGTTAGCGATTTGATGTATGACGTTTGATCTATGCTAAACTCAAATAAAATTTCGAACTGCATGGTTCTAGGACTTGTAGGTACGTATATATTTTTTGTATTAACATGTTTTATTTGTTAAACAATTTTAAGTGTTACATTGTAACGGTTATCTTTTCTTAAATTGGGTATCGGTTGATGGTCAAGCCTTAACATGTAGGTTAAAGTACAGTCTTCGTGGGTGGTGGCGTGGGATCTTACAATAACATTTAACACTTCTTTAGTGTTTCTGTTGCACCATCTTTAATACGATCTCGGGTACAAATGATTACAACAATGATGTCATATTTCCATTCTCGTGAATACTAGTAAAGGAAAATTGATTACTTGTTCTTCTGTCGGTCTGAGCATTCTAGTTCCTAGACTAAATAAAACGCAGTTTTTTTTTTAAATTCTTAATTCTAATGTCACTCAAATTCAAATAACAAAACAAAACTTAAAATAAGTATTTTGTGGTGTCCATAAATCCTGTCAAAGTTAAATACCATAAATCAATATTACAAAAATTTTTTTACTTAAACCATAGAGTTTGAAATGACACTGGAAACAACTCATTGAGCAAAATAATATAAGTGACCGATTTTTAAGCTATTTAGTCACAAGAACTGTTTACCAGCTCATTTTGATTATGTAGGATTGTGATAAGAATTTTAATATAATATAATGGTATCTATTCGTACTACGATTTTAATACGGCAGGTTATGGAAGCGTGGATTTGGGAACTTTCGAAAGAAGAAGACTTAATCATTCATATACAAGATCAACTCATAGTAGGTTAACTTGTGGATTTTAGATATAATGCCTTGAAAACTTATATTTCATATAATATAGGCTGTCTTCGTGTATCATACGGCAGCCCGGGAATACCAGATCTGCCGTATTAGATCGTAGAATTGTAAATCCTACTCTAAAAATAACATTAAAAATGCAAAAGTCTGTCTTGTATTTGCACAAATAACATGTCATTCGAATGGCTTATGATTTCTCCAAATCCAAAAAAAAATTATAGGCTTTATTTTACACATCGAAAAAACAATCAAGACAAATATATGTGTCAGGTTTGTTATAAAAAAAAATCTTGATATGCACATTCCAATAATGTACAGCATGTGTAAATTATAACGCAAATTATTATTGTTACAAAATGATTTCGCAAGCGAATGTAAGCTACCGCAGGACGCGCCATACCATACTAATTCGTGTCTGATTTTAGTTTTTCGACGTTTTTTTGTAGCCGGCTAGTAATTAATGAATCTCTATTTCGTTTTATTCTCTAACAGAAGTTTCTGAGGTTAGAAATTATGTTTTCTACTCAAAAAACGGGTCCTAAAAATATTTGGTCATTCGCCACTTTTCACTACATATTATAAAATAAAGTCCCCCGACGCGTTTGTCTGTCTGTCTGTCTGAACGCGATAAACTCAAAAACTACCAAACGGATAGGCATATTGTTGACACGAATGGACAGAGTGATTCAGGAGGACGGTTTACGTATAAAATTTATTAATGTTTTGTGCAAATTTATTGAAGTATGACAATTATTGTTGAAGAAGTCGGAAAAAAATCAAGCCGGCTGGGATCTTTCATCGAAAACGCTGCCTAATCCTTTTGAGATATATCAAAATAATGTATGGAGGAAATGTGTATCTTATATAGGACTAAAGAAAAGTACGCAATGGCATATGTCTATCTTTTATGAATTATATTACTATACCTATTTTTATGTTTATTAAAATGGTGTCATATGATGAGGTATTTGGAAAGCAATTTATACGGATACAGTATTAATCCTTATCAAATTAAATATGTTATTTACCTTCAGCATTTTATGCACATTATGATTGCTCTTTACACTATACAATTTAAATTAATATCTTAGGAGCTACTGCGAAATATAAATATCGCGCGACCAGCCGGGCGGCCATACGGGACGACGCGACACGCGTAGTTAGTTTAGGTTAGGTTATATGTATTTATTCTTTTCTTTTTCAAATACTTATAGAATTGGAAATAAAATACTTTAAAAATACTCCAAGTAGGATGAATTTACGTCACATTTAAAGGTAATTAAATCCAATCCACATGTTCGAAGTAACAAGCTGATATGACACTACGACAGAAAAAAACATTACGGCTTATATGCTCTGCTACCCGTGCGAAGCCGCGGCGCGTCACTAGTATAATATAAATGTAACAAATTACAAACGTATTAGACATTCTATATTTTTTTGCTTTATAAAACGTTTGAGGTCTCTATTCAACAGATGATATTTTTTACCCACAAGTTAAAATTGATTACCTGTCCAGCAGTACCTAAAAGAGACATAATTATCTACTTTAAATTTTCAGTAGGTATTCTAAGAAAAACGGCCAGTGAACGTCTGACAGTGATTATTTTAAGAACGTCCCCCGAGTCGTACCGTGACTAAAGAGACGCTAATGTTTTGTTTACCGACCAGTCACATAGCTAACAAATTAAATTGAAACTCTTAAGTAATTTGAATTCTCGTTCTTCAACCATTATAATAGACGTTTTCCATTATAATGGAATTTTAAATAATTAAACATTATTAGGCTAGAAAGTCAATAATTGTACGTCTAGATACTAGCTGTTTCTGTGAGTTCGCCTGCGTATGAATATCAGACTGAGTTAACTAGGATTATATGCCGTATTCCAGAGCTATAAATAAGTATGTTCCCTGGACTCATTCTCTTCTATATTTGTTCAATACATTTATTCAATTATTCGTTATTTCACGGTCATCCTGTATTTGTTGACTACGTTGTAGCTTCATAGTATTACCTAATGATAGATATTTCAAAACGACTTCAAATATGGCTTAAGGGAAATGCATCTATACAGTTTGAGTGCTCGAATTACAAACATACAAATAAGGAAACTGAATTTTACGTTATTGATACCAACTCATAGTTGACGCCCAGCCCAGTTTGTCAGCCCTATCAGTAGAAAGAAGTAAGGAAAAATCTCTTAAAACTTCTGGAAGGTAGCTTCGAATTCAAGCAAGCAAGTTCTAGAAACTTCTATAATAAGTACCGCCTTACGCGATAAAAAAAGCTGCGCTATTGTTCATTGCAGATAGAGAACGTATAGAAACACCAATGAAATAAAGAAACAACTACTAACGAAGAAGCACAGTACACACACAGTAGGTAGTTGAAACAACAAATTTGCATTGTTCTATATGATAATAAAGTAAAACAGTAACTGGTAGAATAGTGCACTCACTTAGACAACATCAGAAAACATATTTTCCGAATATCCTGACACGGGAACCGAACCTGGGACTTTCCGCATTGCAGAGCGTTTGCCCACTGCACCTCAGAAACTGTCTATTATAATATACCTACGTATTAAACTTATCATTTTTTTTCCGTCGTGGATTCTTTATTTCCTTTCGATCGACTCAGAATATAAACTTACTACAATATTATTATTTATGGAGACCATGACTCAGTCGTTATCTTGACCGTTCGATGTCATCCGGAAACAGGTGTACTACGGTTGTGGTTTTACGGCGAACCAATAGTTTATTTTCTCAGATTACCTTATAAGCCATGATCGGAATATTGAATATAAATATAAGTAACTTTCGGCTAAGTGGAAGTTACTCACACGTGAGTCAGGCCAGTGTGATAAATTGTCAAGTATAAAGCCAACAAATCGTGTTCTCATCTACAAAACTAGAACTTGATGTTACTATTTCTGTCGTATTAAACCTGATATTATTTGACAACTGTAGAGCACTTCATGGAAAAATACCCTTAAAAAATAAAATTGTTTCACAGGAAAAAAAGCAATTTTTCTTCTTTCAAACATTGCCCGAAGACAAGTTAAAAGTAAAGATAATGCCGAAGCTTACGATTGCTGGACAAATTAATACTTATAGAATTTTCCTCATTGTTTTAGAATTACATTTTACCTAATCACTGTGTTCCTTCCATTGCTTCTAAGTTGAGCCCAAATTCAGCTGAGCCCAAATTCAGCGAAAAAGTTCCAAAAGAGCAGCTAAGTGTTTTGTGTACTCGCGCTTTTACGTTTTATACCTGACGTATCATTTAAACAGATAACGAAAAAACTCCAATGTAAACTTTTTTTTTTTACCCATGCGAAGGGAAGGCGGATAAACGTGTATGTGGGAGTCCCACCCACTAACAACCGCCTGAAGCATAATAGGGACCCGTGTCTTTAGCCCGAAAGCTCCAACGACTTAATCGAAGCGGCCAGGAGGCACACTAAGGTGTCACCGGCGTGAAGAAGTCGGAAAACCCCTAAGGGTTACTCAATGCGAAGTGATTCTGTTGGCGCGGGCCTCCGGTTAAGATTTACGTTATTGATATAACGTGAAAAGTGTTTTACAGTTCACTCATTTGAGAAGAGGTCAGTAGGCCCGCCCCCTTCGGGTGCGACTTGAGAGTCGCCCGAGAAAGACTCATTATTTTGAGTCAGCCGTTCTACTTCGAAAGTGAGGTTGTCGGGCTGATCTGACAGTGCATTCCGTGGTCTTCTTAGGAAATGATTAGGAGGTGGTGTCTCGTAAGTGGCAGCTAAAACTATCAATCGATTGCTATGATTAGTAGCTCTAGTGGAAAAACCGCTGTGATGCGTTTTTCATGTACTTTGAGATTGTGGGGAGCTCTAAGTCTCGATGTAGAACTGAGTTTCTGAGGTACCTAGGTGCGCCAGTCGTTCTTCTACGAAAACGGGAGACGCGTAAGTCATCACCGGCCTCAGTAAACAACTGATAGATATAGCACCCTACTGAACCTTGTCTTAAGCGTGCCCCGATCTGCTTTTGTTTTCTCTAAAATAGTCATAAAACTTAAAGTAAATTCAATATACACTTCTCAGATGTGTCAGCATTAACCGTGATTAGTAATAAATTGAATGAATACTGCCATTTCTGAATTGGTTAGTTTATCTCATAACTATTAGTTGTCTTTTAACTTACATTTACACAATCCAAATTTTCTCAAATTTTGAAATAAACAAAATATATGTAATGAAAGTTATACTCCAAAAACAATTATTTTTTTTAAACTAATAGGTATAACAATATTATAACAACAAGGTGAAAATGAAATCATTGTCAGAAAAATTAAATTTATACAAAAACTGTGATATCTCAAAACAACCAATTTTGAATAGTGACTTTGTTTCTGTCAGTGTGCGGTACATAAAAAAATAAAAATTTCTCTTTATTACTTTTAATTCTTGTACTAAATTATAACTAAACATAAGTTTTCTTAGAAATTAAAACGTATCTAGAAAAACGCGAGGAAACTTTTTTGAGATACAAATTTCAAAAAAGCTTCTACAAATACGCAGAACCCAATACTAGCAATGATGATAAATATGTACCTTGGTAAGATACGTATAAAGTGAAGTACTACGCAGGAAGTAAAGTATGGTCGTTAGCCGTGAAAGCCATTACATACACTCACTTGCCGTGCCACTAATGAGAACTAGTCCTAACTCTATACCGTCGCGTTCACGTCTTTTACAATAATAATTGCACTAACAACTTTACTGGTACCCATTTGTTGAAATAAAGAACAATTTACTCAATATCATATATTATATAAGAAATCATTCTGTCGAATAACTCGGTGGCTATGAAGTGAATAATAGTCTAAAAGTGGAAATTCCAAACTTTAGTTTTGGAACAGAGGAATGAGTTTACTTTAACTGACAAAAACAAAAGGTATTTAAACATATATGTTTTGAAAATTGTGTATATTTCCTGTTCGTAAAGTCAACATCTACATAGAACAAACAATAGAACTGAATACAATAATACTGACCGCCATTGTCATTTTTCTTGTGTACAATTTGCTTTGAAAAAAAAGAATGAAGCGGATTTGTGTGCTGCTTGCTATTAATTACAGAAGAGTACTGTAACGGCATTCCAATAAGTTCCTGTGTCTTAAATTTTATTACATTAAAAAAAAAACTGGAACAAATCAATTAAGTCACCTGAAAATATGAAAATTGGTCACGATATTCATAGTACTCACTAGATCTTTGTTCTACATTACCTCAAACGTCAAAACTTGTTAATAAATAAAGGTGTAATATAAATAATAAGTAAATGCACCCTTTTTGCACGTGAATTTTGTTGTTGTATAACTAACTATATATACCGGGCGTCCGCACATTCGTTTCCAATATAAAGATTACAAATATGACTACTAAACATTTTGGTTAGACACTGAATGTCGGCAACTTACAAGCAACGTACGTACATTGAAAAGTTAATGTCTTCTCTCGCCTCCATTTATGTTCAAGAAATTGCAATCTAATAGTAAGCTAGGACAAAATACATTTGATGGAAATTTTATTGACAATGTAAGAACGCTTGAACACTTGAACCCTCGAATAGACAAGGAGTAATTTGAGATGTGGAATTTATTTAAAACAAGGCCCAAGATTTAGATCTCATACACATCAATTTCAATCAAAAAAATTAAATCAATTTATTCACGAAATCACAGTTACTGGACCGAAACTAAGAAGTGATACATTTATGATAAATCACCAACCATATGACATGATAACTGCACCATTATTTTTACTTTTCTTTACAACAAACGAACTGTCAGTGTCAAAGTGACGTGCAGATTTAATAAGTGAATGTGTACAGTAAGTGTAGCGAGCGGAGAAAACAAAGAAAGAACAAGGCGTGTTTTTTACTGCGAGTCACAGTGAACCCTGAATCAGAATAATAATTGTATATAAAAGAGTATTTCTGGCTTAAGGAAAGCTTGATTGCATCAATAATGATTCAATCGCGAAGATACATTGCAAGTAATAAGATGTCGTTAATAGCCTGCATTGAAGTCAGCCTTGAAGGGTCGAAGACCGGCCAGGTCGCTCGACATAATAGCGCTTGTCATGTGGCTTCGAACGTGTTTCAATCGCTTTATCATCTACCGCGCAAATACTATTTGTCGGATACCTACCTAACTCATTAATATACGGTTATCTGTATGTGGTATGCATGCAAGCTAAAATTACAGGTGTGAAAAAAAATATGTAACATTTTAGACACGTTTTAAAAATAATTTCAAGGTAATTAACATTGTTACAAGTCCGTGTCCTGTATGGGTCTAATGAGGCGCAAGGCATTTTTTAATAGTTTATTCTGCCTATATCCACGACGTTTCACACGTCACTTTGACACTCGGTAAAAATTATTTAATCTTCACACTTGACTTTCGTCTTAACTTCAATCTACTATCACTTGTTAGCCTAAGTGTTAGTATTTCCTCCGAAGATATTTCACATTGGTCTGACACCCCTGTCATGCAAGCGTCGAATGTCATTTGCAGAAAACTCTCATCAAATTATATTATTATCATTTGTTTTACATCGAAGCACGACAGTGAACCCGTAACAATATGTAGGTATACGTCACATATACTTTCAGCAAATTACAACGAGGGAAAGTATATCAAAATCATGACATGTATGTATATCACACATACAATAGTTTATTTATGCATTACATACAACCTTAAACCATTTTTTTAATGGAATGTATTTTTTCTTTTCTGGATTTCTTCTGTCTCCTTATAACCATAGCATGGCAATCGGCGATTTCATATCGTATATATAATAAGTATATATATATTGTACTGAGCAACACACTTTTTTATATATCGTGACCTCAGAAAGAACGAATGGTTATTAATTATATGGGTTGGAATAAGATTGCAGAGCTCCCTCATATACGGGATTTGCTAATCAGTTACAAAATTTTATTCAAACCCTTTTTTATTTAATGTATTCGTGAAAATCTACTCTTTTTTTTAATGTTACAGTTTTATAATAGATACCAAATGTATGGTTATAAACATCTTTATAATACACGTCGCCTCCATAGTCTACCATTCCCGCCCCGTAACGTCGCGTTGGTGTTTAGGAAAAATGCCTTGAAATTATTTAAATTTTCTAAAAAAAAACGTTTTAGACGTTATTACGAAAATAATTTTTTGTTCAAAAATTGTAATTGATTCCGTATACAGCGAAATATCCTTCAGTCCTGTTCCAATTTATATTTTGTGTTTTAAATTAGTTATACATAATTTCCAGTAACAAATACACTCACGAAACAGTTTATTAATCTAGGCTAGAGTTAACACAACAAGGTAGACGAATAAGTGCAAATGAACCTAAATCGTAGAGATAATTATAGAAAGAAATAAACGTTGTTGCTTCGTAAACTGTGTTACAACTCGTAACGTTTTTTTTAGACGTTTCTTATACATTTATTTTTACGCAAAAGTTTTTGGTGTAACACAATGTGCCATTATAAAACTATTTCGCGTACACAAAAATAATTACAATTTAAAACGTAACCGACTTTAATGCGATTGCCAGGTGCCAATGTCAATTTGTCCGTTTAAATAACTTGCGCCAGAATTACGATAGCTTATTCTCAAAGATTCCGGAAGATAACAGCTATTCTTGATGTTAATCCTCAATTCGCCTCCACTTTCCCCAAGGTTCGTGGATTTAAAAAAATAATACAGCAAGTAATAAATTCATTACAATGTTACAATCCTGTGTTAAAACTGTAGATCCGTTACAATGTTACAAACTTGGCGTAATTTACTAACAAGTCTTTTCAACTTTGGATTCAAACCCTGATTAAAGAGTCACAGAATCGTGTCATGCTGATTTTCATTTAATGCCAAACATTAACTGAGATATGAACTGAAAATGTTATAATTCTGTGATTCAATATCTGAATGTGGATACGGGACATGAAAATTTTATGGTATGGCCGGACGTTATGCCGGGTGAGTGGCATTTTCAGGAAGTGACCTCGCTTTGAAGGGAAGTACCTATACTGGATAACCCTTTATCCTTCCCTTCTTTGATAACAAGGAAAATATTGAAATTCGTTCACATTTAACAGCAAACTTTTAAAGAGCTTTCCAATCGCACCACGGAATATTGCGCCAAGTATTGAAATAACATTTGACGCATTTGAGCATGTAAATAACGACACCTATAATGAGTTGACAGTAAGTGTTTTTATGTAATTGATCCAAAAAAGTAGTTGGTCCCGGACGCTGTCAATAGATGGCGGTCGTTACAATTCCCAACCCACAGTGGAGTAGCGTGGTGGATTTAAGCTCCAAACCCCCTCCTCACCCTGGGGGAGGCCTAAGTCCCTGCAGTGGGGTAAAATTGGCTGATGATGATGATGATGATCCAAAAAAGATGTGTGTGTGTGTGTGTGTGTGTGTGTGTGTGTGTGTGTGGTCATCGTGTCGAATGTGTCGAACGAATAATTTTCATGTAGTGAAAATTCGAGAACATGAATAATGAATTTAGGGTATACAATGTACAGCTTTTCTATTTTGCCATCTGTTTGCCTAGTTCAGATAAAACTTAAAAATAAAATAAATAATACCTCAAATTTTTTTTATTTTTTAATTTAATTTTCCATTTAAATTTAAATAATATACGCGTGTTTTTAAATATATTAAGAAAGATAATTTGAAAATTAAGCATTCCGTACCTCAAATAACTATTACTATATATACAAACAAATATAGAAAAACTATAGTGGAGCTGTGTGGAAACAGGACTGTCTTTGAACAGAGGTCGTAGGTTGTATTCCCGCCATTGACCAATTAGTTTTTAAATTCGTAAAAACTGGAGTGAAATAAATATCACAAGTTCCGTCGACATCATCACTTTTGAGACAGTGGTGGTGGCTCACCACGTGGTGGAACTGGTGGACCTGGTGAGCTTATGGTCCAAATTCCTTAACGCAATATTAAAAAGAGGTGTGCTCCAGCAGTGGGGGTTTGAAGGATTGTTAAAAAAAATCTTTATAGAGACCTATTATTGCTTTATCATTGAGATAGAAATGTTTGGATAACTGGATAAATGGAAGGCCATTTCCCCAGTCCCCATTCGAAACGTCGCCGAAAATTTGTCTATGCCAATTTGAAGATTCATAGTGCTTTGTTCGAAGATCTATTTAAAATTTGAAACCTTGTCTCACATTTCTACCCTTTGAATGAAATATGTATAAATAAACTAAATAGACAGATCTTCTCTAACTTTGAATAGTTCCAAACCATTTTATATACGCTCGTGACCTTTAAAAATTACTAAAAACGCAATATTTTCTTTCTATTTAAATATAATCAAAGGCATTCTACTATACAATAAAATAGTTAAAATTCCTCTTGAAATTTCACACGATGAAGCTACCATATAGTGGGTAGATGAAACAATGAACCACCTGACTCTGTTTATAACTACGCGATTCAATACATGTACCCGACCAAACGTCCAGTTCCAGTGTTTCCTTGAAAGCCATTATCTGTACCAATACATACCTACTTGATGCTCGATAAATTACATTATAATTGTAATATGAACTCTCTTAAGAAATAGTTAATTCTACTGTCTGGTGTCGGGATCGCATTCAGTTGTATTTACCTACGCTTGCTGTGTTTATAATCAGAGCTTACATAAGAATTCAGATTGAGTACTGTCTCTATTTTTAAATTTCACACTGGCTATACTACTTCTTCTTGGTCATTAGATTTCACCTCGAGATTAGTTTTGGGTTCGCACTTCAGAATGCCTGGAGAATTTCAACTTCCTTCATGCTTAACCTGAATAGAAGAATATATTTCATGAATTTGTCGTTTTAATTATTTTCCAAGGGATGATGGTAAAATATCGGTTCGTTTAAATGTGGTTATTCAGGGTCGATGAGCCTTCAGTCCGTGGAAATTAGGATAAAATCATTTTAGGAAGTTCCGCGAGAGTTAAATTTTCCCATCAATCATGACGTTCCTGAACGCATACTTCTGGCCCCCAAATAAATTCTACAAATATTAGAATCCTATTACACGCTATGAAAGAAAAGTAAAATAACTACGTAATATATTCAAATAAAATTCTTTTCTTATAACTGTAGATCACAGTTACCACGTTGACGGCTA
Source organism: Luffia ferchaultella (assembly GCA_949709985.1). Taxonomy (NCBI): domain Eukaryota; kingdom Metazoa; phylum Arthropoda; class Insecta; order Lepidoptera; family Psychidae; genus Luffia; species Luffia ferchaultella. The sequence continues at coordinate 11,320,524 of OX453240.1, read as the reverse complement.
ATATTAATTTCATGATTTATGATCAATCATATACGTTGACTAAATGAAATTTATATACACGTGTTCGAACTCCCGCCTTGCCCATATCATCGGAGAAGTCGGTACTACCATTATCACTAATCTACACTTCAAATTATTATTACACATAAATTTGTTACTCGTTTTGTATGTGCATATAAATGTAGTTATATACTTAAAAAAGCAATGTACATCGAATATTACAGTTAGTAATTATTACGAAGTGTCTGAGTACGAGTTTACACGTCACCGACCGCGACGCTCCGGCTCCGGCCGTGGCTGACGACGCCGCACAAAATAACTTTAGTTCAGTCAGCCGCGAGTTTCTATACCCGCGTGACCCGTGCGAATGTCTCACAGCTCTCTTAAAATCGAATAATTTGTGTGTTTCATATTGTTTATATTTTGAATGAAACATTTACAAATAAACAACGCAATTTGAAATACATGTCGTGTAAGTATATTTTTTTATAATAAAGTGTTTTTAATTACCTGTTATAAATAGTCAAAAACTACCTGAGGTCGTAAGGATACAAGCGGTGTTTAGACAAACAGAGTGTCAAGTGAATCCTGAACCCAAGATAACGGTAAGACGTTCATAGTATTATTTTATTTAAATGTTTACGTTGTCTGGTTCATAATAAACATATCTGTGTAATTATTCCCTTTGTTGTTAGTTTATAAAAAATAACAAATTGTGTGTTCAGATTAGTAATATTAAATTCTCGCATCTACCCGCATCTGCGAACAAAATCGTAAAAGATGCGTTTTTTTTTTATTTGAACAATTCACAGTACGTAACGTACACATATTATTAACTTGTTACAGTTACATCATTCTACATTATTATTATGTTGTACCAATTACGAATTAACAAATTTTTTTTTACAGTTTTATTCTATTTAGACTTAAACTACAAAACAGTTAATAAGAATATATAGCCAGGCCCGACCATGATTCAAATTTAAAGTTTTAAGATAATTTTTAAATTATGTGTTTTATAGAGAAGTTTGTAGTGTGTAAGGGTGTGTGAGGATGTGTGTGTGTTTGAGGGTGTGTATGCGAATAAGCGCAGAGTGTTTGCAATATAAAATGTTGTTGTGTAGGTACTCACCTGAGGTAGGTAATCTACCCAATACGCTTAGTCAGTAATTCGTGCTTTAGATTCTATTAATTGAATTTTTTTGTTTCTGAATGTGCATCTTGAAGTCGAGAATATGTCAATTTCCGAAAATAATTTATTAAAAGTTCTAGGCAGTCTGATTAGAATAGAATTCTCTAAATAAATAATTTTACGTGTTTTTTTTTATTATACAACGAAAGAACGTGATAAAGTTTTATTAATTACTCACAAATTGATTTTGAAAATACTTCATTATTGTAAACAATTTGTCAGATTAAAAGGAGACACGTCGAATCGGAAACGGGTTACACGCGAATATTTTCTCTTTAATGTTTAGGCTAGATCGATTACGTTACATCGATTTATGACAAATTAATTAATTAAACGAGTTTAAGAATTTGTATGCCGTAATCGATTCATTATGTCATTTATGACTTCTGCCCATAATATAACGAGCTATTAATTCGTCGAGAGAAAATTTATAACAGTTTATCATAAATATTGTCAAAGTTTAAAGAAAGCTGCCAAACGAGTGTAGAACATACGTTCTAGTAAGATCCCGTAGCAGTTTTTAAATTAAATAAATGTAAACCGTAGCCATATATAATAAGTACATGAGAGCAGGATAATGAATGTCGTACTTGAACATACTGTTTCATTTTTACAGGACTGTAGTGCCGCAGCTAGGCTTGCTAAACTCTCAAAATGTGTTTTTTTTTCGTATTTAATGGAAATAAAGTCGGGACGGGCAAAATAAAAGCGGGACTTTTCAAAAAAACTTACTTAAACGTATTAAAAAATAAAAGGTGAAAGAAAAACAATACACAAATTCAAAACGTGGTTATTAATAAAATAAGTTTTTGTCTCAATTTTCTTAAATAATAATGGTGATGGAAATATATTACAGGTCGTACAATAAAATTATATCTGATAGTAACAAAAATTAAATGCTTAGGGCCTACCTCCACATAAAATTTTTGTTCTTTAAAGAATATTTATTTTAGGATTACCGCATTATAGAAAAAACCCCCGACACCAAAAAAAAACTAACCTTTAAAAAGTGTGAAATAATACAAGTTTGTTCATTGTGTTATGATTTTTGATCTTTAAAGGTGCCTGGGACCGCTAATTATTAGGTATTTTAAGTTTACTTAGTGGTCCCTGACGCCTTTAAGTACCTATCAAAAATCATTAGGCAATTAACAAACTTGTATTATTCCACACTTTTTAAACGTTAGTTTTTTTTTAGTGTCGAGGGTTTTTTTAAATTTAAAATTTTATTTTTATTTCATATTTTTAAACTCAGTTATTCAGTTAAACTAATTCATACATGATTAGACAAAAAATTATTTTCAAGTTTTTAGTTTTCATTTCGTAAGTTAATATTCCTCATTCCCTTTAAATACAGTGTACATTATTCTACTAGTCAAGCCCTTTCATTTGCTACCCATATTGAGGGATTTATGAAAAAAAATATTTAATTCGCCATTTTGTGGTGGCGGCCATCTTGGATTTGAAATTTGTCATAGTGTATAGTATTCTACTAATCAAGTTCTTTCATTTGATATCCATATTGATGGAGTAGTGAAAAAAATATATACCTACCTAATTCGCCATTTGGTGGTGGCGCGGCCATCTTGGATTTGATTTGGATTGGATTTGTCATAAGTTCTTCTGCTTCTAGTACTTCCGATTCAGCGGTAAATAAGTGTGTGATTGAAAAAATTTTACTTTGAATATAAAATTTTGAATTTTGAATAGGTATTTTAGACCCAGACATGGAACAAATAAACATGTTCATACAGACATATATTTATGTCGAACGGGAATGAAACCTGCGATCTTTGTAAATTAAGTAATTTAAACCCACTTTATGTTCAATAGGTATTTTGTTAACTGATTAAACGATATTTTCGAATAGGTTAAGTCTTAAATTAATTACTTAAATTAAAAACAAATTAATCAAACATTCAATAGGTACTTTTTAGGGTTCCTAACCACAAAATCAAAAAAAGAACGCTTATAAGATTACTTCGTTGGCCGTCTGTCTGTCTGTATAAATCGGATAAAACTATTTTTCTCAGGAACGTGAAAATCGTTAATTTGTACGTATAACACGCAAAGAAATTATAATTTTAAATTTTACATGTGCGTTTCTCTGCCATCTGGCGATAAGTAGCGATAAATCGTCATATAACAGTACGGGACCATTGGGACACGAGTTGGACTCGCACTTGTTACAGAATATAAAATATTGCCCTTGAAGTAAAATGTTATAAGCTATTTCTAAACGTTTCTTGAACTAATGAAATTCGAAATGCTAAATCGTAGCTTTCTAAATACTCTTCTCCCAAATAATCGTTACCTTATACCTACTGCCGATATTGAATAGAAAAGATATTATTAGATACGTCATTCTATTCAGATGTTACATTTTAGCTTTTCGGTCTAATTGACTAAAAACTGGTATTTAATATCGAATAAAGTGAGAAGTAAATCAGCCATAGATACTAATAACCTAAATTCGGATGCGCAATCAGAAATAATAGGTACCCAATATAATACTAAATCACATTATAATCAGTGAACATAGTGAAATATTGAAATCTGTAACTTTGAACCATATACCTGCTACTCTACTACACATAAAATATATGAATTCTAATGATCCTTAACTGGATTGTTCTAAGATTTAAAATACGCAATGATAAGGTACAGTAACGGAAAAAAACCCACTGTAGGCATGAATTGGTAGTGCTGTGGTAATACCTTGTCAATATTATAGAAAGATGAAAAAAGGGATAATCGTTTTACCTTCGACGTAGTCGGTCAAAAATTCCATTATTTCTGTATGTATAAAGCCTTCTAGTAAATCCGGTAATGTTACGTGATTCATCAAAATAATATCCAAAATAAGAATATGTAAATAAAATTATATTTCCTACATTATGTTCTCGAAGACGGCCTGAACACTCCTTGCTACGTTTTACCACGTTTTTATCCTTGGTACTTGAAAATCTTCAAGGTGCTTACCTAAGGAAAAATTATCTAGAGTGAATCTGCCTTGATAGCAGAAATATTTCTTATATCGGACGTTGTATCTAATAGCCGTGGCCTTGTATCCAAAGGCGTGACCGCCAGGTGTTGTTAGATAATTTGTTATTTTCCTCGTAACATCCTCCATCTTATGGTTTGTATTTTATCATCATTCGACTAAATATTTTTGACAAATGTACAACATACAAATTTTGTATCATATATTCAACTTTTACAATCTATTTCTTCACTTCACTTCTTCACTTCATCAGTCCATTTTTACCCCACTGCAGGGGCTTAGGCCTCCCCCGGGGAAGGGGGAAGGGGGGGGGGGGCTTAGGCCTCCTCCGGGGCAGGGAGTAGGGAGGGGGGCTTGTAGCTTAAATCCACCACGCTGCTCCATTGCGAGTTGGGGATTGTAACGACCGCCATCTATTGACAGCGTCCGGGACCGACTGCTTAACGTGCTCTCCGAAGCACAATCTATTTATTTTTATACAAAATCGATTTTTAAAGCAAAATCACGGAACAAATAGCAAATAGGTATAGTTTCTAACCTAGAATGATTTAACGCTTCCACGGCTAGGCGCCTGACCTGTGTACAAAACATATTTCTTTAGATTTACATTACAAATTGATGTCGACCTACTTAAGATTTCCTCGTTTTGTGTAGTCAGGTGGTGGGTACTATCGGAACATTTGTCCAAGTGTCAGCGCAAACACTGCATTTTGTGTAATGGCGGTGTAATAATATCGTGTGATTGTTATAAAATTGAGGTAGTCATTACAGACTGTAGTTCTATTAAGTGATGAAATATTAATTAAAAATTTCACCATCACACCTGCAAACGTTGCGTCTAGTGAAAATAAATTTAAAATATAATTTGTAAATAATAGTGTTACTTTATTTTTAAATGTCGACATAAATTGAGATGAAAATCTTAATTAGAAAAACTAATTTTACATGGTCAAAGCAATTAGCGACTAAAATCTAACATTTATATGTCTTGTTTTTTATTACTGAACTAGCTTTCCACCTGCGGCTTCGCCCACGTGAACTACGCAGTTTTACCGGCACAGCTAAATGGACGCGACGCGCCAGAATATTGTAACACTTTCTAGAAAGTTCTGCAACTTAACTACCTAAAAAATCTTTATACCTAATGTCATCAAAATCCATTTTGTCGGTCCCAAAATCGGTCAGCCGTTTTCAAAATAAACCGGAACAGACAGACAGACTAACAGACACTACGATTTTATATATGTTTTAAAAAAAATGCTTTCACTCCTGACAACGCCCTCTTTATTTCTGCAAAATCGGATCAGCGGTTTTGGCGATTAGCCCGAACAAACAGACAGACAAACACATAGACAAAAACCAGCATATGTCACTCCTGATAACCTCCTTTTTATGTCTGCGAAGATTAATTGAAATGGTTTAGTCGTTTTGGAGAGTTAGCCGGAACAAAAAGACAGACAGATAACCACACGAACAAAAAAATTACCTATATCACTCCTGACAACCTATTTTTTATGTTAAAAGTTTAGCTTGCACATACAGATAGACGGACAGACAGACAAACAAAAAGTAACGTATGTCACTCCTCACACCCATCTTTTCACGTCTGCGAAGTTTCATGAAAATCGGTTTCGCTGTTTTAGAGTTTAGCTCAAACAGACAGAGAGATGGACAGACAAACAAACAAAAAGTATGGTATGTCACTACTGACAATCTTTTAATCACATCTGTGAATTTTTATTGAAATCAATACATCTCTTTCGGAGATCAGTTCAAACAAACAGGCAAACGGACATATAGACAAACAATAATTGTTGTATGTTGTTCTTAACAATCTTTTAATCACATCTGTGAAGTTTCATTGGAATCAATTCATTCCTTTCGGAGATCAGTTCGAAGAAACAGACGGACGGACAGACAGACAAGCAAAAAGTATTGTTTGTCACTCCCGACAATCTTCCAATCACATCTGCGAAGTTTCATTGAAATCGGTTCAGCCATTTCGGAGATTGACTCGAACATTTAAACACAACATACGAACACAACCTAAATTTTTTTAGTGAAAAATGTAGAGGTTGCAGACGATTTTATGTTATTTAATATCTTTTGATGTATTTTTTTTTTGTGTTCTGCAACTGTTGTTTTTCCGAATAAATAAATAAATAAATAAATAAATAAACAGAGAGATAGAGAGAGAGACAGACAAAAAGTAGCCTATGTCAACCCGATAATGGCTTTACACGTCTGCAAAATTTCATTGAAATTGGTTCGGCTGTTTCGGATATTACCTCGAACAGACAGACAGACGGACCGACAGACAGACCGACAGACACTACAATTGTATTAATACACAAAAGTGATTAAAAAAAATTCAATATCTCGTCCAAGACATAAGTGAAGAAACTTTATTTGTCCGCAAACAATCATAAAATCGGCGCCAGTGCATTAAACTTTGTACAACGTTCCTTTACTGGTCATTAGTTCCGAGTACCACACGTCAAGTTCTCACCTATTATCTTTACGGTTTTTAACAATTTTCCATTTGTATACAGAAAACCGCGACAACTAATCGTCCAAGTACTGGTAATTCGCGAAAAGAAAGTTTTATACATATAATAGTTACAAACATATTCTTCGAAGATTGTTGTAGACGTGTCGAACTCGCCATGATAATTAGAAATCACACCTATACCTATCTCGTGGAAGGAACAGCAAAAAAAACAGTATAGATATATTACATATCTGTTCTTGTTTTCCAAAGGGGCTAACAGACACCTTATTGTCTTTATTTGGTGCATCTCGCACCAAACTTCTTGTTCGCTCTATTTCGTGCAGATGTGGGGCCTTCTCTCGACTTTCTGATACCCATTTCTTCACTGCGGTACTACTCATTTCGACTTCAGAGCGAACAAGAAGTTTGACGCGAGCTGCACGGTCTTTACGTACCTCTCGATTTGGAGTGCTTAAACTTTTGCTCTTTTGTTAGCCAATTTGGTCTTCATATGGTTTTATAGAACGCCCTTTATCAGCTCTTGCATTAATTACTATTGTGTCGTGGTTAGATCGTCATTAGATTTTTATTTTTCCTTTTCTCGATATTAAGTTAAAGAGTTTGAACCGTACAGCATAAGCCACCACTGACGAAGCTTATGGTATATTTTATTTGACTTAGTTATTGCAATTAAAAACTTAATATTTATTGTGTCGAAAGTAGGGTATTCAGCTAATCAGCTATTATAGCTCAGATCCCCATAGCTTTTCAATATTCAGATTGTCTAAAAAAGCATTACATAAAAAACGTACTTATAGCCTTTCGTCTCCGCTATCATCGTAATACGTAGGTACCAAACAAAGTTCAAAATATCCTTCTTACGAATTCATAAAGGATATATCTGGGTGGTAAGTGCATGTATGTATATTCCAAAGCTGTTCAATTGTAAATGGCTTCCTTTGAAGAGGCGGCTAAAATTTGTGAAGACAAAGTAGCTGATGTACCTACATTACCATTTTCCGTTGAATATTCCGTAAACAATTAAGTCGAGATGTAAAAGACTAAATATTAGTTTGTAAAATGTGTAGGTAAGGTATGTAATGAATTTTAGGAAAGTATAATACGAACGAAACCTACATAAACATGAATAATACGATGAGTTCAAATAAATATTGAATTTTGATACGTGTTTAATATAAAATACGCAGTACCTGATAATATAAATAACAATAAAAAAAGTAAGAATTATAAAACAGAAACAAAACAAAGTACCTAAATAGGCAAGTCGTAGCTACCTAGCTCATCTACAAAATGCTTTCAGCCTGGCCAAACGGTTAGCGACACTAACTGCAGAGCCAATGGTCGCGGGTTCGATTCCCGCCCGGGATAAATATGTGTGTGCATGAACATGTCTATTTGTTCCGTTTTTGGGTGTAAAATATCTATATAAGTATATATTATAGAAAAAAAGAAATGATATTTAAGTATGTAAATCAGTTGTCGGGCACCCATAATACAAGCTTTGCTTAGTTTGGGACTATATGGAGCTGTGTGGGATATCCCAGGTATTTATTATATTACTTAAAATGAAAAAATCTTCCAGTTTTTTTTTTTTAATTGATGTCATCTGTTTGCGTGTTGTCAAAAAGTTTTATGAAAACTGGAAAAACGGAGGTTCGCGCAATAATATATTTTAAAAGCTCCAACAAAGGTATTTATTTGGGTCACTTAGAATACATTTCATCTCTTAGCTCGTTAGCAATCACGCAAAAACAGGAAGATTTCAATGAAACACAGCTTAGAATCCGAAAATTTGTAGTAAGTAGTTTGTAGGAGTATTTAAGAGTTTTAATAGAAGCGAAATAATATGACATTATCTATCATTTCTTATTTCATTATAGGGACACTACGTACATCTAGAGAGCCTAGGACATAACCTAGTGTACTACAAATTACAATTCACAGATATTTCTGGAACATCAGAAGACATGTAAACGAAGGAGAAACCAACTGACAAAAGTTACTCAACAACTGGCACTAGAAACTTTCGCATAACAAAACGGCCCGTGTCGTATCCAATAGTATGCGGGCGAAGTTCACATACGGGTATAATTAAATTTGCCTCATTTACGCATATAACTATCCCTTTCTTTCGCCGAACTATTACGCAATGTAGTTAACTAAGAATGGTTAACGCATAATCTTATTAATATTAAATTACGTTGGTATGTGAAATGTGCAATTATGTAATCTATAAAACCTCTGACGAGAAAATTTTTCACGTGAAACGTTTTGAGAAAAAACTATTTTTCATAGCCGTCACGAGATTACGTAAGGAATTTCAAAAGTGAACCTGACTTTCACTCTATAGTAGGCGTTTAATACGATTTTCATGCACCATCAAACGTTGAAATTCGCACTATAACAGCTATTATTGATTTACACCGAACTATAAAAGAATTTATAGAATGTTACATGAGATATTGTCGTGTTCCGACAACGCTGACATAAAAACAGATTAGATTTGTCAATACATAAGTGGGTTTTACGAAACGCAAGTACGCCATAGATACATACAACTTAGATATTTGTTGATTTTTCTCAATTTCGAAGAAAATGAGTATGGTCATGTTGTAAAAAAAATTATATCCGAGATGGAGTCAAATCATGATCGTATTTTCCTCAAAACATTAATAATAGAGTTTTATTCCTATATATTTAAATAAATTTTCCTATGCATTGAACTTACGTCAAAAGGAATACTGCATGCACCCCTTTGCTTTTCTTAAAAATCAAATAGGGTCATTAAGGCGATGTTAGAAGCGGAGGACGGCATTTTCAAACAACGATATCGCTTAAAGTATTTCATGTATCTTAATGTCTTTAAAATATATTAAATCACTGTCATCGTTTTATACGACGTTCGTTTTGAAATTATTATTTAATAAGTTTTACAGATTAAAAATAAATCGTAAAAATACCTCTTAAAAATCCATTTATCAATCATTGTAGCTGAGTAAGAAGTTTGTTATAGTTGAAAAAAATACATTATATAGATTTCATAATTCTGTATTCGATGCTCGTTTTGTATTTTTCAATAGGCGTTTCAATTAAAAGAAATTAAATTTTAATAATTTTGCACTTACGCCCTTTAATTTCAAGCGGTGCGCTATTGTGCGTCTCGCTTGTGTAAAGCACGAACTCGTATAACAAGGTATGTCGCCTTTGGGGCCAGTGGGCGGCGACATTCTGAATTTTCGTTGGCTTATGACATTCTCTTAAAATATATATATTTTTTAAATTCACCCTTAATTTCACTAAACCCAAATAACGTCCGTTAAATGAGCACTTCCACGCCGCAGCAAAGTGTAAGTGGAATACAGGGTAACTTCTACGACGCCATCTGACGAAGTGTTTAAGATAAATTGTAAAGAGATAAATAATGTGAAATATTTAATCAAAATATATTACATAAGTATAAGAGAAACAACTCGTAAAACACGAAGTGAAATCAAATCACCTTGACACTAGTTCAATTCGGTTGGACAACTTTTTCTAACATACCGTTTTTATGTTATCTATAGAAAATATGGTTCAAAATAAAAAACTGATTTCGTTCTTTTAATATTGAAACGTTCGATTTTTAGTTAAGTATTAATTTTTCAAAATGGTGATTGACAAGACCGGATACGACGACTTATTCCAATAGACCAATTCCAATATACATTCCATCAATTCCAATATGTATATATAATTACCAATATACCAATAGTGAGTATAGAGTTGAAATGATTCTATTATGCCATTGACCGATAACCGCTTGGCTAGGAATTTTTTTTTTTGTAATGTGGAATGACGTACTTTTGAGACATTTTGAGAAAAATTCGTATAAGTTTTAATATTCGTATAAGTTGGAAGTGTTTTTATATTCGTATAATTCGTATAAGTTAATATGGTACAACGTTGCTCTTTTCTTGCTCAAAGCAAAATGTGCTGAAACATTAACATATAGAATATTTCATTTACACTAATATGATTCTATATAAGTGAGTGTAAGTTAAATATTAGTTATCGGCGAAATTGCTACATAAGCAGAAAACGTCAATAACTAAGAAGAAGATTCTATATAATGTATTTACGCAGAGTTTTCTTTATAACGACGCAAAAACTACTCACTCCACGTGCGCCGATTCGAAAAATCGTCTAAGCAACTAAATGTTAGTGGCTTGGAATTTATTTCAACTCTATACTCTCTATGGATTGTCAATATGTCGTCAATTCGTCATATTCGGTCTTGTCAATCACCATTTTGAAAAAAATAATATTAAAAAATCTTACTTTTAAAAAATGAACGTAATCAATTCTTTATTTTGAATCAAATGTTTAATGGAAAACATAAAAACAGTGTGTTAGAAAAAGTGGTCCTACTGAATTTCCCACTAAAAAATATAATTATTTAGACGTTGCAAGTTGCAACACACGATTATCAGCTGCCAACGTTCTGTGAGGGCGTAGTACAATGTACTGCCTGCATTCAATAGAATCGCCTCCGCATTCAGCCTTCGAGAAAGAGCCCTGTTCCGGAGCGTGAAAGCGTCTACTGCGCTTTAAAAAGGCTTTACAATTTCAAATAGCCGTTAGCTTTGAATCTGAATAATATATTGGAATGTACTCAAAGTTTGTATGACTTAAGAAGAATATGACCTTTTGAACGTGTTGTTTAAATCTAATTTATAATAATTATACACCTTTTCCATAAACACATAAATTATAGAAACAGCATAATTTCAAGGACCATCTGCTTACAGAATCTCATATTCACCAAACTTATATTTATATTATAGTCTTTGAGATATTCTTACACAAATAATATGTATATCACGTATGTACATCGTTTAAGTAATATTGACACATCCTATATTCGCTCTTTCTATTAAACCTATTACAAACATCAAACAATGTTTTTACCGCGTAGAAAAATAACAAGGAGGGTTCAGATTTATTCTTAGACTAAATTCTAGCCGTCGTAGGGGAGTGACCGCTTAACGCCGCTTCGTCACCGCTAATTATACTCACTATGCATGACGCACCTTGACCTTGCCTGACTCAACTCGTCAATCTAGGATTTCAATTTGATTTGTTTTACCTGTACCAATAACAAACAATTATTACACTTATTATGATTACGGAATTATTGCAGTTTAAAATAATTATATTAACATGAGAACATGGTGTATAATAATGTACCTTTATACTCGATTATTGTTGTTGTTTTGTCGTTGTGTCTTTTGGATTCTATTTGTGTCATCTAGCGCTGTTAACATGTTTTAAATATATTTAATTGGTGTATTAGGAAAAACGCATATCCTTTAACACCCTCTTCTTGTTGTTCTTTTTTTAGTTATTGGCTACTATCTTGATTTTGATAACTTTGCCAGTGTCTAGTAATAACAAGGTATTCTGTTTGTATTTTTAATAAAAAATAACAAGAATATGCAACGTAGTACGGTTAATATGGAGCTTTTTCAAAATATCGCCAGAAACCACGACGTTCCACGTGCAACATTTTGAAAAGAAAAACTCAAACACCCTCATTAGAATATTCACTTACAATCGCAATATGTACGTACATAAACTAGAATATGAGAATGTGCATTGGTTATATTCATCGTGGACGAAGAGTATGGGCATATTATTTAATGCCTTGAATTATGTCGGATTTCCGTTTTAATACCTACCTGCCTAATTTTAATTGTAAATTATTGAAAAACGTCTTATGATGCTCGTACTCAGTAAGCTGCCTATTATAGTCATCGGTTTATTATAAGTACTCGGCTTCGCTTCGTGCCTATAAACCCTTTGACTATAATATCCAGCTTACCGTACTTGAATCATGTTCTACCTGGCACTGAAAAACCCACAAGAAACCCGTCTAAATTGGTTAAACCTTTTCGAGAATTAGCTCGAACAAACGAACAGAGAGGCTGATATTTTTTTAAATGTGTTCAGTTTTTGTTTACCTGCAAACGAACACTGAGCATAAGAAAAAGTCTTTATTTCGAAACCACATACTACAATTTCATTTACATGTATGATTTAATATTAGCGGTTGATGTACAATAGACTCCCGCTGAGATGCACCGCTGAGTTGCATTTCTTGTGTGTGGTGTGTACGCATGTGTGCAAGCAGCTTATGTTGAAATTAGATTGGTACACTAGCTAGTACCCACTTAAAAAGTAATAAAACCGAAATATGTTTACATATGAAGGATCCAGGGCGGTCACATTTTCTCGGAAAATGAATTATTGATGTCATTTTGTAAACAATTTCGTGTGCATATTTTCTGATGGCTGAACTGAACGAGCGTTAAAGGGATTCAACCCGCCGTAATAGGTGTACAAAAATTACTCATACACGAGAAAAACAAGCTTTGTCTATAACTTCTTAGAGTGAAAGGTTTCGTTTCTAGGTAGGAGGTCTTATTCGGTGAAAGTACGAAATGCCAATTTTCCGTAAGTCCTAAGTCTTTGAAGATGTATGAAGTGTTGTCAAAATGCGTAGAATCAAAGGGGTTACGGAACTATGTAAAAATGTTTATCCAAAATATTACAAAAATTGTATAAGAAGTGACTCAAGTTTTTGGAGTTAATTTGTTTGTTACGTTTCTACGTAAAAGTAAATCTTTTTTGGTAAATCAATTTTTTAACTTTTGCAAAAAAATATATTTTACAAGAAAGTTTAAAGCATTGAAGCGACCGGTCCATAAATTTAAAAGATACGGTGCATCAAAGATGGGCCTGCGCGTCAAACACTCCGTGGTTTAGACTGCTGGTGTACGTGTGAGTAGTCTCATAACGTTACCCAAACCTGTTCTTGGTGTTGTTTATATTTAGTATTTTATTCTGTACGAAAGTAAATCTTAAGATTAAGATGAACACTCAGTCAAAAGCGTCTTAACACAGGCCATTTTAAATGCCCTTTGATAGTTGGGTAGACTGCGAGATTTGTGATTACTTTTATTTTCGAGTTGGCAACACAGGCACTTCACGTATACATGGACGTAATAGCATATATACAAATAATGTGAAATGTATAAATACGATAGATACATAATAACTTTTTTACACTGGAAATGTATAATTTATTGAATATAAGATCTTTACAATAAAATAAATACAGGGTAAGTCAGAATGTTATGCAGGTTTTCAAAAATTTATTATGTGAAATATAATGAACATATAATATTGTGAGATACACTGTATGAAAGGTAAACTCTCAAAGTTTAGTTTCCTGAAACTGATTCCGCGTTCGCCCGCAAGATGTCAGCAGGAGAGCAGTTAAAGAAAATGGCGCTGACTGGCGAGCAGAAGTCGTTCTGTGTGCTTGATTACCATGTTAACAACTCCGTGATTACTGGTCAACGACATTTTCGTACCAAATATCAGAGAGACCCGCCAGATGGGAGGTCTATTCGTAAGTGGTACACACAATTTAGGGATGCAGGCTGCATCTGTAAACGAAAATCAACTGGCCGTCCGTCGACTAGTCTCTCGTTCACCCGATCTAACCCCGTGTGATTTCTTCATGTGGGGTTTTGTAAAGGATCGTGTTTACGTACCACCCCTTCCAACAACACTGGATAAACTGCGTGCTCGCATCACAGAAGCCATTGCTGATATCGACCGCGATATGCTGCAGAAAGTTTGGCAGGAGATTGAATATCGGCTTGATTTCTGTCGTGTAACTAAAGGCGCTCACATAGAACACCTGTGATGTGTTTTTTTTTTAAAACTACACTAAACTAAACTTTGAGAGTTTACCTTTCACACAGTATATCTCACAATATTATATGTTCATTATATTTCACATAATAAATTTTTGAAAACCTGCATAACATTCTGACTTACCCTGTATATACTATTTTTTTGTTATTATCGATTAAAACATTTAAAATTCTCTTGTAACTTTATCTGATTCTACAACCAAGATCATATATGACTAGGTACATAATGGCTCTATTGAAACACCACTCTTCTTAAAAGTTTTTTTTTGTAGTTCATATCATTAAGTAATAAATAAACAATATTTGAGTGCCTATTGATCATTATTATGATTTAAGTAAACATTTAATATAAATATCAATGCACTAAACTTACCTTCGCTTTGTGAATCGACAGATTTAGCCGTGGCCATTAATCGGCCCGGTTATATCCAGCATTTAGGTCAGTCGAATATCTGGTCCATACTTTGATAGCTTATCTTGAAAACGGTCGTTATCTGTGCCCTAACTTTCATCGGCGTTTGGTCGTTAATACGAAAATATGTCAATGCCATTAAGATAAACATAAAATATTTATAGTATATACATAGTTTGGATGTCTCATACAAATCGCACTTTTATTACCTACCCTACGCACCAAAAGTCGTATCATACATGAAATTGCGGTACGCTCCTCAGCTTTGGCAATACAACATGACACAAGAAATGATTAATCAACTAAGTCAACTAAGAAATTGATAATCAACTAAGAAATACTTAATTTACAGTGCATCATCTAAAGTGTCTTATACTGCATGGCCAGTTTTTGATGAACAGTCTGCTAATCTATGAAAGTTCACTGACCGATTAGTCTAGTCATAAAAGTACGAATTGACTTAGAAGCCCTCTTCTGCGTTTACCATTTAACCACTCGTACTCTAGCTAGCCGGTGCCAAATGACAAGTTTTAGTCGGAGTTTCAGTGCGCAAGATCCCCGTGCGCCGGTCTGCACCTCCGTGAAATTCCCGCGCGCCAGTCTTCAACCCCGCAAAATTGCGTAATATCCCTTCGATACTGTGAATTAACATTTATGACTAATAGAACCAAACGCTGCTGTCAAATTAATTTACTCTATGAGTCTAGTGATCGGAGACGACGATTGCAGGTCCAGAAGTCGCAAGTTCGATTTCCAGATTTGTGTGTATGAGCATGGCTGTTCCATTTCTCGATACTGGATGTATAATATACTTAAATGTATGTTTTATAAGGATTTAAGTGGTCTGGTACCCACAATCCCAAGTTGGAGACTTTAGATGTGAAATGACCCAGATATTACTATCATCGATGATAATATGATTTTATATCTGTCCAATACAATATTAGTATTCTTTATTGTGCAAAAAAAAATAGGTAATGTTACATACACACCCATACTTTTTTGTCACTATACTTTCATTTTAAACATTCGAATTGGATTACCTATTGAAAAAATAGGACGACAAAAGACAATGCCTATTTGTGTATAGAGGGTAGCGACTTTTTTTTTTAATTTTTTACGGTCATCAACGGGCCATTATGATATAAATATCAGGTGAGTTTATCAAACTGTTAATAGATGTTGCCGCAGTCATGTCTAAACTCAGTTGGAACCATAGATCACATCGTATAGATCGGTTGTCACTATAGCAAGATATGGATAAAATTTCATATAAAAAAAATCGTGAATGCGCAACCACGCGCCGATGCCGTCGACCGACACGTTATCTTTTGTCTATGATGTCTTTACATCGTGGTGAATAACGCGTTTATGTGGAGGAGGCCCAAACCTTGAAAAATTAAAAGTGCAAATTGAACATGCATAGATATTAAAAAACATATATGATAATCTCCCATTGCCCCTGTATCTCAGAAACTACTGAGCCTAAAATTAAATCAAAAAATCCGGAATATGTTGCCTCACTCATTATCATAGTTTACAGGAAAATAAAGTCTTTTCATTCCCGCAGCAAACGAGAAATATTCATAAAGAGAAAATGCATAAAGTGTTGCTAAATTTTACTAAAAACTAATAAATTATATTTGTCTAGTGGTTAATATGGTAGGTTATTTACACGAAGAAGTCGGATTCAACTTTTAGCCTAGGTTACTAAAACACAGTGACGTGACCCTCTCCGTGCGAGTCCGACTCGCACTTAACCGGTTCTTTTTAAAAGACCCTGTAAGTTGACTGTCGTCGACAAGGCCTACGAGCGTTTACATAGGTTAATAAAATAATTTTCGAAATTTTATTATAAACAATTTTGTAAACAAAAATAAAATTTAAAAATAGTATTTGGAAGATAGCACCTCAAATTTTAATTTTTATAAGTAGATTTTCATGTTATTTTCATTAAATTGTAACGCGTGGACTACGATTTTGCGCACGACTTTTTTGCATTTATTCAGCATGGATCACATTTTTTACAGTACTAATTAAATAAATTTTAAGGCATTTTTTTTAGACTTACAAATATATTATATGCCTCAAACGTATGGTTTTTCCGTGATTGGTATTCCCTATCAGTTCGCTAAAAAAACCTGAAAAATCTGTTGTTTCGTGCTTACTCAATAAAGTATGTGTGAATTTATAATTTACTTATTTATATTATTATGTTGATAACTAAACGAAATTTTGTAGATTTACTAGATAAATAGGTGATGTATGGATTAAGAAAAATCGAATATCTTAGGTAATGGTTATTGAGAAATTTGACCTGAAAAAAATAGTGTTTTTCGGTTTTCAGATCCCGAAATCAGTAGGGAGTCCGTAACGCTAAAAATGCCATGTTTGGATAGATCTTGTTACGTAAAATATGGTCAGCATTCAATAAACACTATACCTACTTAATTATAATTAGGTAATTTGGTGATGTAAATAATTTACTACAATATTTTACTTATATTTATTTATTTTACTGAGTATTCAATAGAAATATATAATTTTCCAATTGCAGCGTACATCTTTTTGGAGAATGTTTTTAACTTATTTTATGTCATTGTGTTTAGGGGGTTAGGTTCCCCCCCCCCTCCGTGAATACGTCACTGCCAGTTTTGAAATTTGTTTGTTCCAAAAAATTAATACAATCTAAACTTCTTGACAAAATAACAGGCACGCACGCGTCTTCTCTGTTGTTTAATCTTATATACGTGCTTTTTCTGATAACATATTTCTTTTTTATCGATAACAAAAATCTTAACTTTATCTGCATGTTTTCTTAATATCTCGATTTCACATCTCTTTTTATGTATTTCCTATCAATGCTATTCGTGTTGTATCTTTTTAGTTATTATATCTAATCATACATGATTATAATAAATATTATTTATAATAAATTTAATGACATTTTTAAACAGTTTGTTAGATTTAACTTGCCTACCTGGATGGCTTCATCATCATCAGCACATTTTTACCCCACTGCAGGGGCTTAGGCCTCCCCCAGGGTGAGGAGAGGGGCTTGGAGCTTAAGTCCACCACGCTGCTCCACTTGCGGGTTGAAAACTGTAACGACCGCCATCTATTGACAGCGTCCGGGACCGACTGCTTAACGTGCCCTCCGAAGCACGGTGTCAGTGATATTGTGTACTTAAGTCAGAAAAACTCATTGGTACACGCCCGGATTCGAACCATGGCCCTATGGGGCCTTATAAATTTGAGACAGGTTCGTTGCGCTCTGGGCTATCACGACATCTGGACATCTGGGCTATCACCTGGATGGCTTATTTGTGCTTATTTGTTACATATTGATAAACTGTTGATTGCATGCGCATCTGATCTATTTTATGAGATCTCACTGTACATTTATTTTATTTTTACTGCTCTGTGAAGTGGTATTTTCGTATAAAATACCATACACTTTTGGTTTCATGGTTCCCAAACTATAAACATAGAATTACACCGTCATAACATAATTAAAATCAATAAATTATTTATTAAACTGAGCTCGCACTTGACTTATTGCTCTTATCTCTGACTCAGTCTTATTTTACGTGCATATTGAACCATCATTACATCTTCAAATCTTCAAAACTATAAACTTTAACAATGAGCAAAATTGGTTTAGCTCATACAAAATAAATAATATATTTCAAAATAAAGTTCGCACTTAACTTTGTAATCCGTAATTCTTGCCGGCGCCGTTAAGAATGTAACATGTAACATACCTCGTAATGTTTTGAGAGAAATGTGACCTCTATCAGTTTGAGCTTAAGTACCTTTGTCGTATAAAATGTTCGAAATCGAAAGTTCTAGAATTATTCTTTTTAAAAGTGATTTCTCCGTAGATTTCGAACGCCGTTCGCTCATTGGCTGAGCCGCGAGGATCACGCCGATTCCCGGTAGTAATAATTTACACAAACGTATTTTGAAGGTCAAGTATGCGTCTATTTAATATGACCGAAAGTTCTAGAACAAGGAACGCCCTGTGCAAAAATAATTTAGGTTGTATAAAAACGAATTCCCATTGGCTAAATCGCGCGGCTAAGATGCACACACGTGCATCAGATTTGTTGAAGCGGGGATGTATTAGGCCGGCGGTGTGGTGTGGTCGAGGGCATGCTCTGTGGTCGAGGGCGGAGAGACATTTGGAAGTCTTCGAACGCGGCAGCCGGCCGGCGGCAATGGCCGGCAGCGGCAGCACGCAGCAAGCGATTAGAGTAGTTGAATGATCGTTTTAGACTTGATTCTTTATGTTAGATGCAATGAAAAACTAGCTCTCGTTAGTTTTAGTTTAGTCTCGTATTCTTATTAAATAATATTATACAAGTCTACGTAGCTCTCGTCACATTTGCAATTTGGTTGTTGGAAATTAGCTCTGTCATGTCGACCAGTACAGGGTTGCCGTGTGTTACCGGCAACTTAGCTATAACTAACCATATTCATTACAACTGGGTACGCTTTGAAGATAAAAATTTCTTGTCATGAATAAGCTAAGTGTGGCGTCATAAAGTGATATAGTGTATTACTTAGTGAATCAGAGTTCTCACACCTTAGAACGAAGGTTAGCTTGGCCAGTCAGCTTGCCTGTCGCCAAATCTTCTCCGGAGCGTGATCCTCGAAGAGGCGCATAAATGGACTTTTGGTGGTATTTACCTTTACATTCATCAAATCGTTTGAAGTCAGCAAATACCTACCTTCTGTTATAAAGAAAAGGAACTTCGGAATTACAGCAAGCTAGCTGGAGAGATTGGCCTAAAACATGGTATCAAATCGGGGAAAACTAATTTGTGTTACCTGTAAGCATTCGTTTCGTCATTGAGTGGTCAAAATAGTACCTACAGACCTTGCAGTATAGTTTCTAATTAGATTTCCTATGCCAAGTAGTCTAGCTGGTAAAGTTAAATTTTATTTAGTTTAAAACATTTCAGAATATCACTTAACTCGTTAATTTTTGTATTGGGTGATTTACAATCTACCGTAGTATTTCGTAACACATAATCTTTGTTTATAAGTGTGTGGTCATTGTAATATGTAATTTTTATTTGTGACTAATACGTTGTTAAATTTTGACGAACATTTGTTTGATTGTACGCGACCATACTCAGTCAGCTCTCTAATCCGAATCCCTGAGATCATAAAGCCATCATCGAAATGAAGGTCACTACAATTGACACTCACTTCGGGAGCACCGCGAGTTCAACCAAGGCAGGCTGTTCTTGTAAGTATTTGTACCTATATAGACACTTGAAACCGTTACAGTTGCGCTTAGAGAGAATAAAGCCTTTACATCTGCTCCTAAAAATACCAATACAGTAATAATACATTTAACTAAATGTAAATTATGATAAGTAATTAAATCATGATTTCATCTATATAATATAGGATTCATCAAAATTGATTTAGTTGTTTAAGAATTGAGAGTTGAATTAAAATAAAAACAAACAAAATGAAAGTGCATGTATTGTGGGTAAACGGAAGAATAATATTTTTTACTAATTATCACTTCGACACAGTTTTGTAAAGGTATAGATTATAAATACACATAAATAATTTTCATTGTTACGTAATCCATTGGCTTGTTCAATGTTTTATTTCTTAATTCCTCTTTTGATGTGAGTCACGCGCTAAGATTGTTCCGGCTTAGTCATCAACGTAGAGTTGTATTTCCTTTAAACAGATTTTTTGAACCAATTACCATATAGGTAATAATACCAATTACCACATAATAATATAATATTACTTATATGAAAAATTAGTTACACAATTCCAAATTTATTTTACAAAAATTAGGGTACTTAAACCTATATTCATTGTTAATGAATTATAAATATGCGAATAGAAAAAAAAACGACCATAGCAGAAACGTAATTTCGTAGTAGGTAACGATATGTTTTTAGGCACATGAAACGAGCACAATGGTCTAACATGTTAACAGAATATTTTTCTGTTTACTTAAAATACGTATTAGTATCTATTATAATTTCATTACTAGGAAATTTTTTATTAGAACTTATAAAGATGATACATAAAATGTTCCAAAATTTGTTTTTACAATAAATATAGTGCAAATACCACAGATCACAATTAATTGGATTTTCATCGCTCATTTCAGAACCATGGATGTATGTACTCGTAAACGATCAATCGCAGACCTATCGTATTGGTACTCAAACTTGATATTTTAACGAGATCTATGTGACCTCAGAACCATGGATGTACATAGATACTCGTAGTCACAACAAAAATGTGTGCAAAAAATATACGCTATAGACAAAACTGGCGTATGCCAGTTGATGTTTTGAAATATTTATTCATTGTGAAGTAGATTTCGTGTGACCCACATGTGCAGTTTGTACTTGAAAATGAAACAAAGCTTCATCTAGATTATTACGACGAAGTTAATGCTTAGTTTGTGGCCTAGACGTTGTTGTGATGTATACGTTATTATTATTATTATTATTATTATTATTATTATTATTATTATTATGCTATCTAAAATCAGAACGTGTGGTCAGAATATACTAGACAGCTTAATTTTGGTCTGCATGTTTTATTTACCTATAAAATGTCATTGATAGATTCAGAGGCAGACATAACATGACGTTAAATTGTGTTTCATAACGCCAGCCCTCGGCATAGAATTAGTTCACTATTCATAAAATCGTATGCTCAACGCGAAAATTAAACATTCAATATTCTTTTCTATCTATATTTCTGTCTATATATTTTTTATCCGACTAAATTAGCTTCATTGAACGTATCTACGTTACGCTATCAGAAAATCTAAAAACTTCTGATAGGTCATACCTACATATAATTTTTTTCAGTTATTCGAAACTCTAGAACTATGTAATGGCAGTTCGGAATGCATTATCAAATCAAAAACTATATTCACTATTACTTACAACCTTACAACACAACATGTTGGCACAACGAAAACTATAAGAAACAAGTCAGTTACTTAATTTTTATTTTGTTTATTTTATTACTCATAGTTCAAGTATTTATCAATTTTAAAAGAATCTAAATAAAATTTCAAAAGCATATTTTAAAGTACCTGAAGCGTGCCAACGAACCCTATTACCGTACACCGTCTGTTCGTCCGTCCGTCTGTCAAAGGGTACCCTACCCTAAAGAATCCCAACCCTATCTTTTACCCTAATAGATAACGAGTTGAAATTTTCATACAAACCTAACTTGTAAAACGTATATCATAACCACCTTAGAATGTTGTCATATGTGCAAATTTTGTTGTACGCAGTTGTTGCAAAATATTTCCGCGTCGCCCTCGTTGCGGATGCCCACGTGCGGTCCGTCCGTTTATTGACACTAAATAGTAATAAATGTCTTCACAGCATGGCCGCATTTATTATATATACTTCGGAATAAAATATCAAATGATGTAGAAATTCACTACTTTAAAATTGAAATTTATTTATTATAACTTTTTTGCCTTGATATTTGAATTTCATTGTTAATTTTTTATTTTAGTTTCATATTTTACGTGACGATTTCATTGCAACCAGAGAAATTATGTTAAGGTCAATTAATCATAATATCAATTTGTACCTGATTGTACCTTTCGGCCGGTACTAAGCTATGGCGTGAATTCGATGGCGTAAATATTTCGATTTCCGACTTTTTTATTGTTTCGTAATTAAAAGGTTTCCGCTGAGTCCGCGGCTCGTCTGAAACACCATAAATACTCAAACTTAGAAATATCCCATTTCTTTGTTCCTTTTGCTGTGGAGACCACGGGCTGTTGGAGCCTCGAGGCGAGAAATTTAATTAAGAGCATCGGTCGCCGACTTAAGGAGAGGGGGTGTGACCCTCGCTCGGGGTCGTTTCTGATGCAGAGGCTCGCCATAGCGATCTAGCGCGGTAATGCCGCGAGCGTTATGGGTTATTTTGCATCAGGTTCGCCAGGCACTGGTTAATTTTAGCTTATATTATCGTATATATAGACCTTATATAAATTGATTTATAATAAAAATTATACAGACTTAAAAGAAAAAAGTAATAAACATCTAACTAAAAAGAGAAAAATAAATAAATAATAAATATTTTTTCTTAGATCTGTTCTAACTATTTATTAATTTATTTACTTTAACTTACTTTAACTTTAAATTCTTCTTCATCAACATTAGATCCTTTATATACAATTTTTAATACCTATAAAACAGTGTAGTATGCTAGGAAATTTAAAAACATGTAAACATTCTAAAACATGTGTATAACTTTATATTTAATAGTTTTAAGAAAAATTATGCACTTTTAAAACTAATAACTGATACGACATTAACGCACACTAATTTAACCCAAAAATAGTCACGCAGCGCAGTGAGTTTCAGGCATCAGCATGGAAGTATTAAAGTACCAACATTTCCTACAAAATTTTTTCATGCTATGGCGAAGACGCATTTGTTTAGCGGAGAAAGTGAATAATGACAGCGCGTAATCTCGTAGGCAAACACCGTGACAAAGTATCGACAAGTCATCGAGCTAAATTGATATTTAATCTTGAAATTGTACAGATATAAAATCAGCTTACGCCTGGCAAGAATCATTTGATCACCGGTATTATAGAAAATGGCCTCAAAAGTGTGGTCAATTTTACTATTATTCAAATAGCAATATAACTCCATAGGTACGTCAGGCGTTAGTCAATCCTCGCTTTAGTTAACGTGTAAATATATTCCAACAAAATAATAGCCTAGACTATCGTAAGGAAATTTGTGAATAGGAACTAAACTGAATACTATGTAAAATTAAAAAAAAAAAATCAAAATTCTTATGTATAATTTATACTGAACCGTTATACAAACAAAATTGTACCTATTATATACCTACGTATTCAGTAGAGCTCATAAAGTCAAGCACAGACAGGCCTTTATTAGGTACGAGTAATAACACGCAAACACAATTATAATAAACGGCAACTAAACCGAATTTTTTCATTGAACCACTTTTACGGTCTCTGTATGAACTCAGTAATCCTGTCATAACAGTATGATATATGAAGACAGATCTGCTCGACTGTAAGATTGGCTAAGACGAAGACTGATCCGTGTGAAAAAGATACGTTATCTACAAAGTTACAGACGTTTCGTACCGAGCTTTGTGTGTATTTTGTTTCGAAGTTCTGCTGAAGGATACCGTGACAATGTAATCTACTTTTATGTTCTTTTATAAATGGTAACACAAAAGATATATGTATGTCCTTTGACATATTTATTTGTAGTTGATACGCTGAATACCCTTGATATCATTAACTATGTACCTGTATATATTTTAATCTAAAGTTTCTATGGATTAGGATTAACAGGTACTTATACATACAACTTGAAAATATAGGATATTTTTGACATTCATATTGAAGACAAAATAAGGTCAAAGGAACATTTAGGGAAATTTTCATAACAATAATAATAATGTAGATTATTATGTACCAATAATGACATCAATAAGTATGAACAGCAGTTAGCACAAACATATTACAATACTACGAAAGCCCTATTGGAATAAAATTTGGTCCGATTCAAGTGTCGAATATTTATGGCTTATGTCTACAAATTACATTATCTAAATGAATGCACAACATGGTTATGTAGGTATCTATAGTTTGATATTTTTTTAATTTGTCTTTGCATTTAGTATTATAAATAGAGAAGTGTATTTCTTGTTTGCTTGCCCATGTTTTCAGTTTGACCAATATGCCCGTGGGATACAAAACTAATCAAAACTCGAAATTAGTGACAAACAAAGCTTCGAGTTTTGAGATAGAGAAATGAAGTACCTAGAAGAACGATACTGGTGTGGTAAGTGGTAATTGGATTGAAATCTTAGTGATACATTATGTGGAGGCGAGGCTAAACGTAGTGGGTACGAACCCTGCCTACGAAGCTGGGGGTCCCGGGCTCGAATCCTAGGTTGGGTTAGTATTTGTATGATGAATATTGATACTGGTACCGGGTCTTGGTTGTTATATGTATGTGGTGTCTTCGCTTGGCACCCAGAACACAAGCTAATGCTTAGTTTGGGGCCTAGACGTTGTTGTGGTGTATACGTTATTATTATTATTGTAATTAAGTTAAAATTATTGAAACTAGTTTGACTGTTTAAACATTAATAACAACAGCTTATTAAAATCTGTCATGACCTATATTTTCGTGTAAAATGGAGAGTGTTTTTGACAAGTCAGGTGCCAAGCACGCACGAGCGCGCCGTCAGACGTGGGCGCCCCGACATACTTTAATGTCAGGTCCTCATAAAATTAGGTATTTAAGGTTTTTTTTTTTTTTTAAACTAATGTTTGCAAACAGAATTAACGTCGCGCGTCTGACATAACCGAGTAGGTTGCCAAATTTTTTGGCGATTTCGAAAAATAGCGGTAGTTATATGGTACGAAATAAAACTTATATGCTTTTATTTTATTTTCAGCGTTATTTATGTGCTAACTGTTTATAACCCGTTATAATTTAGCCATAAAATCCGTTTTGGAAATAACTCAATTTATTGAATTAAATTGTTTAATTCCGATTACACATTTTTGGACGTATGTTATAGAACGTATGTACGAACAAGTCCATGTCATAAACACATTTTTATCTATGAGTATTACAAATAACTCTAATGAATTCGCTTTAAACTCCAAGATATATTGAAAATCGTACGTTTCTCTTTGTTAATAAGGTTGGCAATGTCTTTTGAGAAGATCTCATTAATTTTTAGCTGCAATATTTGAAATCTATATAAAGCTTAGCTTTTGTCGCATTAATTACCAGTAGATCATTTGCATTTGTTATCTCTTATCAATGATTTTCTTCGTTGAAAACCATGAAACGTAAAGAATTTTAAATTCGGCATATGTTAGGACATATAGATGAGCACATATTTCAACAAATAACAAAATACTCGTGGATGTCGATATTTATTATTATTTTTTAGGTTTTAAACGGGTGAGTTAAGCTTCCTCAAAAAAGTTTTGTTTTTATTTCTTGTGGATTACCATCTGAGAGATCGAGTGAGGATGAAAAAATATTTCTTTCTAAATCCATAACGAAGTTTTTTAATGACGTATTTACTTGAAAATGTATTAAAATATTCTCACTAACTATCCCTGGTGTTAAGATCTGTAAAGCTTAATTTTGTTATTTTTTCATATTTAGTAGATATTTAGTCGTGAATAACAGAAAAACTTTATCTGTCTTGGTTATCTACTGATAATAAAAAAGAAAAAAAAATCAAAACTAATTTTATTCAATCTATCGACTATTTGTTGATATACTCGTATTACTGGTACATACAGATCGCGTCAAACTTTATGGCGGAGTGTGCATTACTCCGTTTCTTTTTTTTTTAATTTTTAGTTGAAGTAGCAAAATGTGTTTACACATAATAAATTAATCGGAACTAACGACCATATGTATATTAAGATTGGCATAGTATTTCATGACGACTTTCCGCATGTCTTGCGCAGCCTGATATGCATGTAATGTTAAGCAGCAAGTTTGCCTCTTTAAATTCCGTATAAAAAGCCAAGGCGAGCACTTCGATATACTATTCGAATATTCATAGCTTGCGTCATTTGTATACGGCTAGGTTTTTTTTTCTAAGACATTTTATGTAAAAAATGGTCTTGCACGTCTTATCGTCAAGTTCTACATACAAATAGCGATCATTAACTTTTTATATAAAAATGGCTAATTCATCAGTTTTTTTTTACTCTTAAGATTCCGTATCTAAAATAGATATGCTTTGAAATCGCTAGCTTGTCGAGTAAACGTGGGATTTTTTAGGAGTCAATGATAATATCGATCTGAAATAAAACCAATTAAAAAAAACCATAGAGCTTCGTACTACCTAATCCGTCGATTTTTTTATTATTAACTCTTTAAAAAGTTTTTCGCTTTTATTAAAATTTTTGATAATGTATGTATTCTTGTTTAATATCTAGCAGATAATTTAAAAAACTAACGAGATATATCAAGATAAAAATTCGTGCCACGGCGATGAAACATGCGTGCACGGAAATGACACAAGCATCCACGGCAATAAAAGAACTGTGTTTTTATATACTTACCTGAACATTCTACTTACATACGATAGATACACGCCTGCCTCCGAGAGGGAAAGGCATACCCAGACTGTGTCTCTTCATCCTATAAATTCCTCCCAGTTGGCTGTACAGTAAAAAAATCATCAAGTTTATTTTTAAGTCCTTCATCGTATTGCAAAGGGTTAACTTGACGAGTTCTGTACTGTCAGAATTCGGTAGTACTACCTATATTACAAGTGAAGATGTTTTCTTTGCTTAATCGTAGCATGACAATGAAAATATAAGTCACGGAAATGAAACATTTGGCCACGGCAATGAAACTAAATTGTTTTACAAGGCACAGCAATGAAAGTTTTTTCATTGCCGTGGTTTTTTTTCATTACCATAGCAAATTTTGGCCACGGAAACCACGGCAATCAAGGCAATATGCAACGTTTAGTGCACAGAGGACGAGACGCAAGTCGTTAGATAAAACAATATTCTTAAACATGTTTAGGACACGGCGATGAAAGGTAGTTCTGGGACAAATGAATTTTCATAAGCCATTCATTGTATGGTTTAAATATTTGAATAAATATATACCGTAACAATACTGTAAACTATTCACGTATCAAATAAAACTAGGTTTTAATATAAATATAACCAATAGATTTTTATAGATGAGATAATACACATCAAGGTGACGTGTGGACAATCACGGAAATGAAAGATTTCGTGATTTAATTAATTTTTTTGGAGTACCTATTAATCCTATTATTAAAATCTTTAGTGCTACTCATAGATTACTATTTCACCTAACCAGAAAAAAATGTTGACTATGTTTTTTAGTATCGATTTCATCGATGCCACGCAATTTTTGGCGCTGGGAAATTCACCCACTTAAGGAATTGTTTTTTTTTCAGACATTTTTGAAAGAACTTTTCCAAGGGTTTCAAAATGTTTATTCCGAATTGTTTGAGCTTTTTTTTAAAATGCTTCTAGAGTGCTGTTTTCTAGATATTCTTCATTTTTTTGCCCTCGCTCTACTTTCTAAACCAATAAAGCGACTGTTTGGATAATAAAAACGAACTACCTATGCTAGAAGTTCGCACGCATAATTTACAATCCAATGTTGGAAAAATATTAGGATATTGGTCACAGCTATATTTTTATTCATATAATATCCAAAAGTTACGCTGAATCAATCGTCTGGAAGGCCTTCTCGCCCTTACCTATAAGTTTGTTTCACCATTGGCATTAAGACCTCGATGGGCGAATCTGACTCGCGCTTGACCGATTTTTTCCATTAACTAACGTTTATGCCTTCAAGTCAATAAATCAGCAATGGCGATCTATCGCAAAATTTTGTAGCCTGCGTAAACGTTTTTAATATTACATTAATTTAAAAATAAAAACAGTTGCTAACTAGTTTTTTTTTTGTTAAATTCAGTTGAAAAAGTTATTGGCGAATAACTGCACTATTGCACGTAAATGGTTAAATAAAGATATTCGCACAAGATTTTCCCCGAATATACGATTATTCTGTTTGCGTTTCTAAACATATTCAAATCTTAGGTATCAGAATTATCAAAATGAAGCGTCTACAATTTACTTCGAAACAATCGAAGACCCGAGCAAAATGACGGACTGAGGTGTCTTTATATTTCGTAAAATTACACCCGAATAGCTTTTTCACAATCTTTATTTTTTTCCAGTTCGAATTTTACATGTACGTTCTTTCAAATTCTTTTTCACAGTGTTAAGTCAAAATATCAAATGGTGTAGGTATTTTTTGTGCACATTTTTATGGCCACAACGCGATATTTCTATGCATATCCAAAGTAAAAAAACCTTTTTTTTACTCTTGTAACAAACACTCGGATGATTCAATCGAATTATAAATAAATATACTTAAACAAAACGATACTCGTTTTAGGAAAACACATGGGAATTGGAGAATGCCGAATAAGTCGATATCTACCCATGCGAACTTAGTTACTTGCCGGGAACGCGATTTTCGCTTTCGTCTCGCCTCCAATTTACGTAACTTACGCAACGTTACGAAATTCGGTGTGAAAGTTTTACCTTGTAGCGGTTTCCGGTGTTATTTCAATATCGAGAAGTGTGTAGGTAATCAACTCCAGGAGTATATGACCTCGAATTGTATTTAAGGTCGACGGTCGGATCTTCACTTCAAATTAGAGCGGCTTATTGCTGGGCGTCTCATAGTAAGTTAGTATAAATTAACCTATTAATAAAGTTTTGTGGTTAACTTTACAAAATTCGAACTATCTATAAACTTAACAAACGGTCAGAGTTACAGTAACTTGGATAAAAATGTATTATTATAATAGAAAAAGAAATTAGCACAAGTAGATACTCTATAAATGATATTTATGATTATTATAAATTAAAAAATAAAACTTGTATGGTATAGTTTTATAATTATCGTTACCCAACGTATAAATCTTTTAACGAATTTTGGAATGACATTATTATTATTATATTTTAAAATAATAGGTAATCATAGTCGGAACAGCTCGCAATTATCTTGAATGTATGAATTCATATGTTATATTTCTGGCAACACTGAGCTGCCGTGGGAAAGTAATTTACATTGTTTAATAGCTGACTGGCTATGGCGGCAGAATTTATAGATGAAAAGTGTAATTTTTTTATATATATTTTTAATAATTTCCAAGAAGAAATTAATAATTAGGTAATTAGATGTGTTTGACAACATTCTTTCGAAAAGTGTTTGAACGCTTCTGGTGTTCAAAAAGAGATTTGTAGTGTTTACGGAGAAGATACTTTGTCAGATACTACAGCAAAAATTTGTAATTTGTAATTTTTATGCACAGACAAGTCAACCTTATAGACCACGCTTTGACAGGGAGTAGCATTCGCCAAGGCTATGTAGTGACACTACATAACTACGTCACTAGTGAGCCGTCAGTTGGAAGCTGGTAGGAAGCCATTAAATTGTCAATTTTGAATGAGCCAATGAAAACTAGCCGACTTCTCCCCGCACCCCGCCACTTTTTGGCGAATTCGTTTTCATACTGATGTTTATTAAAGCGTGGTCTATAGGTTGACTGGTCTGTGTTTTTATGTCAAAGAGGATCATCCCTAAGGTCATCCTATTACAATAACTGTTGATGATATTTTATAATTTAAAAAATTTACACGAAAGTACTCATCTCCTTAGAATTTGGCATTCACCACTCAACAGCTTTAGAACACTATGTTTTGGTGCCACATGGTTGAATGGCAGAAATTATGAATAGTATTTCCATTTGCGATGTTTCATAAACAAATTGAAATCGATTCATTTCTGAAAAAAAATAGTAATAGACAATGAAAAGTAAAGCACCTGCGATAATAATGTTCGGATAAATCTAGGCCTAAGCGAGGTGAGCTATCGCTAACAGTTCCAAAGCCTGGCCTCACTTCGAACAAAGTCGTGTAATTTTAAATTGAGACTGGAAAAGTATAGATTTTGCCACATGATCAATCAATTAAGTATGGTGTCTGCTGTCAACAATTAGCAAATACCAAATTGAAAAATTAATAGAAAAAGTGTAGTTTTTCATCAAAATAATCTTTGTTGACACTATTTCAGTATTAACGACAATATTTAAATGTAACTAGTATATTGTTACTAATAGATTAATCTATGTGGGCGACAGTGACGGTGATCGATTAATAATAAGTTTGTATAGATGGCTTATGTCACTTAGGTGAAACTATAATCATAGACAATACAATATCGCAAGACCGGTTAGCTAACTCTTAGCTCGTAGTCGCCTCATTGTAAAGCAACCTATGTCTTCGTCTATGATTATATTTGGGCATGTTTTGTAATAGGTATAATGTGATTAAGAATAACTATAAAGTAAAAACATGGCCCGCGCCTCTGATTACGGAAACTGAAGCTGAATTTAAAGGACGGGTTACGCAATGAACATTGTTAAGTATTTTACAACATGATCCAAAAAAAAAATGTATTTATAAGAATATGAGTTTTTTGGGAGATGTTAATAGGTATAAAAAGAAAACGTAAAACTTTAATTTGACGCACATGCAGCGGTCGATGGCCATACAAACAAATGTAATATGTAGCTACAGTTTGTAGTAGTGCAGGCAGTCATCAACTATAATTTTTAACAATCGATTATTCTTTGAAAATCCATGCGTAAAATTACTAAAACACTCCAGATTGTCTATATTTTCGTAAAAAGTATTCAAATGTAATGTGAAAATTGTTTGGTCAATGCCTATTTCAGATCTCTATAATAATAATCTACAAGTAAACGAAACCTGAACTCGACCCGCCTACTGGTTAACAAATATTAAAATTAGCAAGGATTTTTTCCTTTTTTCCTTTCTATAGGTTGAGAAATATGTGTTTCTTGTTAAGGTATTGTAGATTTCATAACTAGTTTATCACTAGCTGTATATGTGTTAGTTGCAAACGTATAAGGAGAGAGTCTCTTTCGGACCAGTCAAGTCTATGAAACTATTTCAAGTGTTAAATGCGACTTCAAATTGGTTGCATCATCCATAAGTTTATGTTTTCATCGTGTACTAAGTATGTTGTGCTTAGAACAAATGTTCTGACAATGTGTTCTATATTGTATTTCGTTCTTATATAATCAAATTGACGTCTTTAAAAACAATTTACATATATTTTTCTGTATTTTTTTTAATTAAATGAAATTTATTTACTATAAAAAAAGGGAAAGCATTGCATGGAACACTATAATAAATTATTATTAGGTGCCCTATTTCTCATATTATAGGATCCCCTGTGTTGTGCGAGATAGTCACTTCTATAGTGGTACTAAAATTATTTTTCTACAATGCTTTTTAACTAATATACATGAAAGAAAAATATAGCAAATTAGAAATATTTTTTTATATGATGTGATTGTTTATTAAATTAGTTATCTTTGGAGAATAAAATAATTTAAATATACAGATTCGCTTTTGCGATCAAGAGAATTATCGTGATCAACGGGCATTTGTTGATATTATTCCGAAACATTAACTCATTATGTTTCGGACATTACACAGTAGTTCTTTTACTTTTACTTACTTACTTTTACTACTATTTTTCTTCCCATATACACATAGAGGAACAAAATGGACTTTACACCATACAGATTTACATTACGTTTTAGTTCGTAGATAATTATGGATGCTTGGATATACGTAGAAATATCCTGTTGTGACCACAATAACGTGAAAACTAATACGCCACATACCAAACGTTCCGACTTAGGTAAAACTGTGAAATGTAACGCACATGTACTAGAAAATTATACTAGAAAAAAAAATAAAGATTTCGAATTTATTGGCGATTTCACAAAACGCATAAAACAATGAAAATGACATTTGGTCTATCTAATCTCTAAGTCTGTCAGTCGTTTCGAAGTATGAAACAATCTCGATGATTCCGCTATACACGTATAAGTATAGTAGTTAAATGATAATCACTTAACCGGGTAGAAACAATTTCTCAACTTAGCTACAAATAAGTGTTCTCTGTAAACGCCACTCAGACAAGAAATTTTGTTAAAGTTTGCGAATGTAGATTTGTCTAGCTTGAAGTTTGACTTTATATGATTTCTGAGATCAAATTGTGTTAATTCTATTTAGTGTAAACATCTGTTTTAGCTAGCAATTTGATCAAATTTTATCTCTGAGATTAAATTTTCCAAAATTTTACAAGGGCGACCACTTGTTTAGCTTGAAGTTTGATTTGCTGATTTAATTTCGGTCTCTGAGATCGAAAGCACGTACCTAATCGAATGTAGATGTAGCATTGTACATTCAAAAAATATCTTTGATAAGTATAAGAAAATTCACATAATTGTATAGTATTATTACCATTGTTCCAGATTAAAAATGGATTGAAATAAGGTTGCGGTTGAAAAGGATGCGGTGGTTCAAGAAAGGTGAGCCGCCGCGGCTGTTGGCCACTTCGCCAGAACCAGAACGCGCTGCCAGACGATCTAGAATCGGTAAGGCAATTACATACACATAATTTTAATACCCGCTTCACAAATCGCACACAATCAACATTGAACAAAAACAAAATGAAATTTACCTAAATGACCAAGTACCTACTATAATATGTTGCTTGTACCGGTCACCATAGTGTAGTACAAAATTTCGTTACGGTAGATCTGAGACATTTAAGGAATTTTTTTATTATTCAAGACGTAGAAGACTAAATTTTATAACACCATTTTGTTAAAATAAGTGACATAATGTGTCGAAAACATCACACCCTCGTCCAATGTTCATGTCTGAGGCTTGGCGCTTAATTCTTCATGCTACTCCAGTGCATGTTGGTGGATTTTAACGACTGTCATTTATTGATGGCAACCGGGACCGACACGGCTTAGCGTGGTCTCCGAAGCACAGAGTCAGTAGTATCGTAGTTAAGTACATAAGTTAGAAAAAACTCACTGGGATTCGAACCACGGCCTTCAAAACAAGAAGCGGGCTTGCTACCACTCGGCTATCACAACATTTTCGTTTTAATGGTGTATAATTATGGTTCTTATCAATGTAATGAGTGCATTTTCTATATATTAACATTAACATATATTTTCTTGTCGTGATAGTCCGAGCTCAGCGAATCTGTTTCAAATTTAATAGACTGTGGGGCCTTGGTTCGAATCCGGGCGTGTAGCAATAAGTTTTTCTAACTTAAGTACATAACTATCACTGACTCCGTGCCTCGGAGAGCACGTTAATCAGTCGGTCCTGGTTGCTGTCAATAGATGGCAGTTGTTAGAATCCACCAACTCGCATTGGAGCAGCGTGGTGGATTTAAGCTCCAAGCCCCCTCACCCTGTAGTAGGCCTAAGCTTCTGCAGTGGGATAAAATGGGCTGATGGAATAGAATGGAAAATATTTATTAAAATTTGAAGATAAATAACGTTTAGTTTTTACGAGGGTGCGTCACTTGCTATCGTAAAGCGCTATTCAACAGCTCACCCAAAGATAAACGATCTTTATTTTAAAGTACCTACCTAATCTTCAAGCGTAATAACAATTTCATGGTTTCGTTTAATTGTCAATCAGCTCGTAGAATGACTGCGTCGGTCTTAAAGCTCTCCTTGACACACCTGTTACATTTCTCAATATTTCTTGCGTAATTAACAGTGGTTATTAATTGTTTTAAATTAACGTCGATGTACCTGAACAGGGTCGCCAGTAACGTCACATATTCCGGTTAAGGGGTTGTAAAGAAGGTCATTATCAAAAGATTTGATCCTATATGGTCTCGTACCAAAGTGCGACATTCGAAATATTTTAAGTTTTTTTTTTTTTGAAAAGAAAGTGATAAACTTCTTTAAAAGATAATTTAAAATAATTTAATTCTAACAAAACTTTGTTTATTTGGTTTGCTGAGATAATATTATATCAATATATAATTATACGTAATGAATTTAAGATCAACTTTAAGAATAAAGCTCCGAAACTTAATGTTTCATAATAATTTTTTGAGACTTTTTAGAAAAATGCATCTAAATTTTCTATATACCTCACTACGAAATCAAACGTACAGATTATAAAAACACTTAAGTATATATTTTTCTAGCTATATGTACAACAAGGTATGAAAATCACGTATATGTTCCAAGATTACAGAAAAAATATAGTAAAAAATAAACTAGGTATAAGAGTGTCAAGAATTAAATTTCTGTAATCAAGTTTTTTACTTATACTTATTAACGAAATTGCTGTGGCAAGTTTTGTTAATAATAGCTAATGATCGTGAATGACTGACAAAAAACCGGTCGAGTGCGAGTCGAACTCGCATGGAAAGGGTTTCATAGGTACTAGAAATAATTGCACTATCTACAATGTTTTTTTTTTAATCTGACTCAAAGTTGGTGGTAACCAAGAAAAAGCTATGTGTAGTAACGCATTGTAAAATAAAATTGCTGAATACAAAATTATGCCCAGTATACTAAGGGAGGGAAGTCTCAGTTCTCCTATATTTTCTTTAATATCTTTTAAACTAGGCATTTTAGCATTACAAAAAATACACATTTACTAGTGTATGATGCACTTGACGAAACTTTTTTTAATTTTCTAATTTATGTCTCAAATTTAGCAATAAAATATTATATTAATAAAATATTAGCAATAAACACAAAAATACATTATCATTTACTACACCACGCAGAAGGCTTCGTAAGTGTCATCATTTGGGTAAATTTTTTTTGTAAGTTTAAATAGCCATGATGCAATCATATAACTATAAATTGTTGTTCAACCTATAATATTGTAGTCTAATTAAAGTAAGCAAGTAAGTCACATTGCAAAATGCAAAAAATTAAATTAAATTTTACGACAACTCCATATTATGCATTCATGTATTTGATCGACGCTTCATAAGGATCGGTATGCTGTCGCAGTTCATTAAAAATAAGTGGAGGAGCGTTTATGGAGACTCTTAAAAGGTAACCTGATGCTCACTCAATGAGGGTGTCAATTCCAACTAAAGAAAAATTGTCTAATATTCAATGCTGTAACCAGCATTAAAAACACTTTACCTCGCAGCGTTCTAAAACATAAGCATTTTACTTTATCATAGTCACGAAAATAAAAACTATGAAATAGCAGGTCATAAACGTCGATGTCTATAGATCGCACACTAGTATAAAAACTGGGAGACAGTATGATATGAATAGCTGACTCCCACTCAAAGTCAAAATGAAATCACGCGTACTAAAACTGATTGGTGGGCACTGTATAACCTTGTTTTAATTTTAAAATTATTTCGGATATAAAGAACGATTTGTACGAGTTAATTAATCAATTTACATCGACGTTCTTTAAAGTATACATGTACATGTTAAGTTTCTTAAATTCACAATTATAATTTGAAAATTTACATTTCCAGACGTATCTCCGTCCCGTTATTCCAATCGCAAGAGCAGTAGCAGCTCCGTTGAGACGAACTTCTACAACCTCAGCGATCAAATCGTAATTGTGGAAAAATCTCCCCAACGTTGCCTCCGAGAGGTTCCCGCTATACGTCGCACTTCATTACAACACGGTCCCGGCTCACCGCACGAGAATGGCACGACCACACGCAAATACCGTGGTGGTTCTTTAGAGAAAGATTATGTAGTTTATAGGGAAAAACGGAACCCGTTACTCGATAAAGTAAAGAATACTAAATTGTCATGCTTCAAATCTAACGGTCCTCTGAGACACGGAGAAGACGCTGCATCTACCTCCGGGAGTGACTGCAGCGGTTTCGGTCATGTAGACGACACAGTACACTGCAAATATGGCGCAAAGTACCTCGAAACTCACACTGAATTCGAAAACCATAACCCTTGGTTAAAAATGGTCGCATACGAATACAAACTAGACGATGACGTTTTCGTGGATAAAAGTGTAACTAACCCCCCCGAAAATTTTTGGAGGGAAAACAAGCCCTTCAACACTAGGGGCGCAAGATGCTACAGTTCGGGTTCCGAATGTGATCGTTACCACTCTATACCAAAAGTCGGAACTAAACTGTCAAAGTCTAGCGATCAAATTTTCAACGATAATTATGAACTTTACGGAGAAACCCAGGAGCCGAACATGTCTAGTAAATCTCATAAAAAGACTGATAAATATAAGATTAAGGATGACAAAGACACAATAGGCCCCAGTTCTTGTTTGGCTGCAAAATTGAGAGCTATGTCGGATAGATATCTGAAATCTTCTACAAATAAATTCCTATGTAAAATCTATAAACCAAACGCAGATAACGAGGACGATACAAATGGCAGCAAGGATAACATCTTAAATTCAAACCCGGTCAGTAAGAACCGTAAAAAGAAAAATGGGATCAAAGCAAAATTACGTAGTTTCTCATATGGTACGCTTCCAGGTTTAGATGAATTTCAAAAAAATACCGATTCAACGTTTCACAATGACGTATACCTTGTATCTTGCGACGACGAAAATGCTCTCATACAAGACTGCGAGGACGCTGATTCTGGTATACTAGTCAACGAATCGGCAACTTCTTCTATATTCGATAGCGATAGAATATCATCTCGCTGTGAAAGTTCAGCTTCGCAAGTTAATGGATTGATTCCTTGTCACGGTAGGAGCATCTCTGGCGACCAGAGTTGTGTGAAAGTTAGAACTTCAGGTAGACCAAGTCGTGATTGTTCGAGACCTAGACCACGACAGAGTCAAAGAGCTCTATCGCTAGACCGTAAAGAGATCCTTAGGCGAATGCCAAAGAACGACACAGAACCACAGTATCTCCAGCTGACCGAAAAACAGAAAATGCGTCAGCGCGATGCCAGTCTTGGTGATTGTGGTATTCCTCCGATACCTCCTTGTAGAAATAAAGGGCATAAAGCTGAGAAAAGTTCCTCAGAGTTTAAAGTGGTCAGGATCATGCGTCGGAATCCTACTGATGAACTGGGAATATTCATTGCTAAAACAAAACTCTCAGATGAAGGACATATAGGATACTTGGTCGCTCACGTGGTACCTGGCGGATTGGCAGAAAAGTACGTATACGCAAATACCTATCAATATTAATAAATTATACAATATCTGCATTTAGTTGTTTGTAGAAACAAGTTGCACACATCTAATATAATATTTGGAACGTTCAAAATAAACGTCAAAAATAAATTAACATTTAATTCGCCGAACAAAGTAATAGACTCATAGTATCAGGAACTTTGTGGCCATACTGTAAAATAATAGATACTATGATGGTGTACGTAACACGTGACAACTTATATTTTTTTTACAGAAAAACATTCATTCCAGAAATTTTAATTCACTATTGTGAAATATTACTTGTATTTCTATTCTATTTCACAATAGTGGACTCTTTCTAAAATACCATTAAATATTTATTTACGTTTTATGTTATATATTTCAGAGAGGGAACACTTCGCATTGGCGATGAACTACTGAACGTGAATGGAAGAAGATTACGCGACCTCACCATGTCAGAAGCCAAAGAAGCTCTTAGATCAGGCTCTTCGGAGATCGACATTGTCATTTGTAGGCAGCGCGAGAACAGCAACAACCCTCAGGAAACGCGAAGAAGCATTATACTAATGCGTGAAAGCTCAGTGGACTACGAGAACGCGATTATACTAGGAAAGGAAAAACGGGTAGATAAATGTGACGTCAAGATAGAGCGACGCCGGTCGCAGGACGAGAGCGCGAGTAATCGCGACGCGCTATCGGCGTCGGTCAACGGCAGCGCGCGCTCGCACTTCCACAAAGGACAGAACACAAACTACAGCAGCATGAACAACAAGCTATTGCGCCGCCAAGTCGTCAGTTACGGAGGTGCTAGGGATTCTCTCGCGCTTAGTTGTGCTGGACAAGTTGTCGACTTAGATACTCCGGATACGCCCCCTCCGATAGAAGTCAGGGAACCCGACCAGAATGCCGCCAATTTCTGCACGTTGCCTCGAAGACCGCGCGCCGCGACGCATACTTACCACACGATCACTTTCGAAAAGGGACACGGAAAGAAGCCTTTAGGTTTTACGATCGTCGGAGGACGGGATTCACCGCGAGGTCCACTCGGGATCTTCATAAAGAGTATCCTTCCACAAGGGCAAGCGGTCGATGACGGCAGACTGAAAGCCGGTAAGTGTTCGCCATATTAGTGATTGCATGTGAGACCGCTTTAAGCGCATAGATAGTTGCGACACAATGGCGATGTAAACACGTTATCAATAATGCATAACTTCATTATTGTTACAGTTATAGCCATCAGTTGCGATATGAATGCCTGTCAGTATAGCATAGATAAACTGTGTACTTATAAATACAAGGTTGTTACACTCTTGATTGTTGTCATAAACGTTTTTCTATATGTACAAGTACATTATTCTTGCTCTTGCGGTTACTTATGCTTTCAACTATGCGGGTGCACAGCCACTGACCGTCATAGTGATATTAAGAATTACATTTAATTTTGAAACGCGCGGAACCTATGTCAACCTTACTTTCTCAAAGCCGTTAGTAACTACAACTAAATAATTATGTATTGTCATGATGCGTGGTGTACCCTCTTTACACCTATTGGTTTATGTGATAGGATATGAAATAGGATGGGACGTCTCTGTGTTTGTTCTTCAATTGACGAGGGTCAGTAGCAGCGAAGGGTGAAATATTGAAATGGCAAGAAGGCCACCAAATTAACATAAATATTCTTGTCATCTATTCTTTATGTATAAATTTTTTTATAATATTTTAACAATAGTAATATTTTTTTTGACTTAGTAATTAATGATCATTATTAAATGATTTTCAGGTGACGAAGTGCTAGCAGTAAACGGTAGGACATGTCACGAACTGGCACACGTCGAGGCATTGGCACTTTTCAAAGCAGTGCGTTCTGGATCCGTCGAGCTACGCATCTGTCGACGTACAAAAGTCTCACAGTTAGTAACAGAAAATTTTGAACGATTTATGCGAAACTGGCCTCACACCATTAGGTTTTTACAGTAACACCTTCTAAGCGTAGCTATACTGAAAATAAACTATACACAGAAAAAATATTTCTTGAACCAAGAAAATATGATTTCATATATAATGAAAGGATATTCTCTCAAAACAAGCGAATATTTCTTCAGACCAACAACATACATATTTACAACAACATGTTTACTTATTTTATGAGAATATCCTCTTCGTTATAAATTTTATGAAAACATATTTTTTCTGTGTGACTACACAGCGCCATCTAGTCCCAAACTAATCAAAGCTTGTAATATAGGTACCAGACAATGAACTGCTGAGCGCAATAATGGCGCAACCCACAAAATCAAAATAATTTAGTTGACTATATTATGTATTGATATTTGAACATATATTAAAATGACATTGGGCCAAGTACACTTTCTAATAATGGTTTAAAGATGGCGCTTAAAGTGTTGTTTTTACGTTTAGATTACAAATTATATTTTAAAATTAGAGCGGACTATGGTAGCTTAGGCCATTATATTTTTTTAATAAGGTTGGGCCACCGCACTGAGCAGCTCTTTGTGACAGACAGACACATAGACATTAAAATGGTAAGAGCTATTAAAAGGGAACTCTACTCGAAAACTCTATTTTGATAACTTTTACTTTACTTTTTTTTAATTGTAATTATAACATAAATATCGGCTTATATAAAATAATAGTTTCATTGAAGGTTCGTAATATCTAATTCTTGTCATATATATACCTAAGTAATCCAAGGAAAACTAGCACGAATGAATTACTAACACATATGTATTGATATGTGAGTTAGAATAACAAATTATAACGTGTCTTTTAATTTACGCATGTAAATACCTACACGTGTTAGTACATCGCTCTTGCCAACTGTCAAAGATTTTATATCGGCATAGTCTATCCGTTATATTAGACCTCGGTACACCAAAAGGTAAAGCAGGAACGAAATGGACAAATTAAAATATAGGTATTTATTTATAGGAAACAAAAACTTATCACATTCGCTGCACACGAAATAAAAACTTATCACATTTTTCATCACTCGACGTATCCTTCGAATCATCACCTGTGTTTATAATAAAACGTTCTATTTTGTGATTTACTTTCTCTGTGAAGCGTCGATGTAAACTGATAAATTTTCTCTTAAACTGTACGCTGCACGTACAAGTCGTCGGTTTTTTTTGTTACGGCCGGCACGTGCGACGGTTTTCTTTGTGATTTTTTTGTCTGAATGCTTTAGCGGCGTCTCAAAGGATGTGAATTAAAATAATGGATATACTTTACCGACATGGCATCCCGTAACATTAATTTACATGGAGTCGAGCAATATATACGAATTTCATTGTGTCGTGCGTAATTTCACATAAAATAACAACTTAGTATTGATTGCGAATAACTACTTTATGCAAAATAGAAAAAATGTACCTATTTTTAAGCCAGCAGTTTGGAAAGTAGACAAATTATGATACACAGCTATAGGAACACTATGTTAGTTAAATAGGTAGATATTTCTATACTGTAATTTTTTGTCTATTCTTGTAAATAAGGTGAAATTTTAACAACCATCCAAATTTTAATGTAATTTAATGATCTTTGGTAAAAAACCGATGGCCGGCTTGTTTCCTTTTAGTTTCATTCAATAGAAATTATTGAGTTATTACATATATTGAGATATGACTACACGAACTTTTCTCGAAAAAACCAATAACTCTAATCATCATTCACGGCCACCTCACGCTCCGCCCCGTCTCGGTCTCAAGGTGTAGGACGCGTCGTCACAAAAAAGGCAACCAAATGTTCTAAAATAACACGTAGATAACATTATTATGAAAATGCAACCTATATTTTTATCTACGTAATGAAGTCTATTGGTGATATCTAAAAAAATTTTTGGAAGGTTGTTAAAATTTCCTCCTGTATATAAAATTATTGTTTACAAGTATATAAATAGTACAGGGCAAACTTTATGACCTCTCTGAAGTTCATGTGCAGTACAAATATTTGGAGAGTAACGTTAAAGTAGGCGCGGGGAGAGTGCGAATGTGTATGAAAGTGCGATATATCTAAGTAAAACGTAATGCTAAAAAGTTTTTCATTTGACTGTAACTGCGTAAAATCCACCTGCTAACTTCATATCGAAAGTACCTTGAAAGTCTTTAAGTTTGCCCCAAACTGTATAATTATAAATTTCTTAATTTAAAAAAAGTATGTTATTTAACGTCCTTAATTTGTTCTAGGTACTCGATTAAAACTAAAAATAAAGATATTATTGAATTCAAATAATAAGATAAAATATAACAAACAATTTCTCATGAAAATAAACAGTTTGTTAATCCCTAATTTCTCTTTTACAGGTCAACCAAAGCTAAATCGTGCACAGACCTTCTTAATGATGATGAGTGAAAATACGTTTGAAGAGAAAGCTTGTCATTGAAATTTTTAAATTATGTGAACAATATTTTTAAAAATACTAGTCTTAATTAGGCATCTTGTATAGTTAGAAAATTAGACTAAGCGGTATTAATTATTTTTTAAATTGTGTTTATATTACCTAATTAATTTCGACTCTTGTTGAACTTTTTAGAAATAGTGTTAGCCAATAAGAATATAAATTAATAATGGTAGAAATACTAGATAGATATGTGAAAATTTGAAGACAATTTCTTAACAAAACATTTCACTATTTAGAAAATTTGTCACATCTATGATCACTTGCATTATATCTAGACTACTATCAGTTTATGTTGAAGTACGTTTACTCACCTAATAGTTATTACACTTCTTTCAAGTATAAAACAACATTAAAATTGTATTAACTTTGTACTGTATTGACAAAACAATTTTTTCATCACTCGCCAAGTTTCTTCTAGGCATTAGTACTGTCTTTGGCATTAGAAAACACGTAAAAAACCAAATGGAAAAAAACCAGGTAAACAAATATGCCACACGTCCATACTATATTGAGTAAACTCATTTTCACATTAAATTCTTTATCGACAGTTTCGATACCGTGAAGTGTACGCTTATGACTATTAAAACCATATTAAAACTAAACGTTGCTGTCAAGTTTATTTACTCTATGATATACGGCCTATCGTGTAACGTCATCGATGTTAAATTTGAAAATATTTATTTGCTCAGTATTTATTTAATAATGTAATTGGTTTCTAAAAATTTAACTCATGAATTAAAAAAAAAATTAACAAATGTCATAAAAGTACTTCATATTTCTAATTATCCTACTGTTGTTTAAGCATAGTCATTGCTTTTATTGATATTTTCGGTAAAAATAAATTCCATTAGCTGTTTATATTTTAAATGGCGGACTAAGCTATGTATTTATATAAAATAAAATATTATAAAAGTTACGACTAGCGTTGTTGCAAAAAACAAGGAAAATCCTTTTTCAATAAATATTTAATTGACAGATACATTGTTTTGATGTTACGAAAGATCGAAACCAAACAAACAGATGTATAACGGCTGGCATGATCTTTATCAAACTTATAGATATTATTGTTTGTATCCACTAGTATAGATCACAAAATATATTTTAACACCATGGCCTAAAACTGAAAAAAAGGGAATCTCTTCGCTCTTGTCGCTCAACCGAATATTGACTATAAGAAACAGGTATATACGGTGCATTATTTATGATGTGGAAGATACTCGTGAACGCGATGTCCAAAAAAGGCAAAGGTTCCTGATGGTCCGAAACCCCGTGTGCACTATGTATTAAGTATGAAACTGTATTTTCAGAGTTGGCATTTAATTATGTAAATATGGTCTAAATAAGTTAAATGTGCCATTACCGGAATAATCTCGTTAAAACTGTTAAATGTGCTCTTCTATTTTGAACTTTGGAGACGTACCTGATCTTTGTTTCTAGGAAGATTTACTTAAACTTGGTTATAATATTTCTCTACCTTTAACATTTTCCTACGGCTATTTTATGTAATCCAAAGATTTTATTCCGTATGAAAGTATTTTCAAATAGAGATCTGTTTTTTTTCTGGTTTTAAATTTCACTTACATATAAGTTTTGTCAGGATAAAATTCCGTTTCGAGAAATTCCTGTTTCGAAATTCTAATTTTTCAAAAGAAATTCTCTGTGATAGATTGGGTAGTTTTAGTAATATATATGTTACACTAATTAATACATAAAAAATACTATAAATATATAAACTTGACACAGCCAAATGAGAGAATCGGTATTTCATGTCAAGGGTTCTGTATTAAATATTTTACATTTTACATTTCCTGCTAAAATGAAACAGACACTGTGAAAATTGCTTTGTTGTTATAAATTTTCTACTTCAATATATATTTTATTAGGTATTTTTAGATATGTATGTTAAAATCTTAGCATTTGTAATTATGAAGATATAAATTTGAAAAAAATCCATTATGTTACATAATTATATAAGAATTAATATATATTTAGCGTATAATATGCCAAAATAATGAGAAAATCCGATATTTAAATATAATATTATATTAGGGGTTCCGTTTTGGTGAAGTCTATCTGAGTTGGGCCGTCCACAAAAAGATTGCGAGAAAGGTGCGAGGCCGGTCAAGTGTGATGTTTCGTCAGTTTGTGGGTATAGGCACGTATTTCAAACATATGTAACTTTAGGCCAAATTTAGTCAATGTGAAAGTTTGCTTATTATAATTTTAAGCATGCAAGCTCCGTGAAGCTCCTCATGGACGAACGGCTGGGAAAAGTATAAAAGCAATATT
Organism: Luffia ferchaultella; assembly: GCA_949709985.1. Classification (NCBI taxonomy): domain Eukaryota; kingdom Metazoa; phylum Arthropoda; class Insecta; order Lepidoptera; family Psychidae; genus Luffia; species Luffia ferchaultella. The sequence continues at coordinate 11,276,305 of OX453240.1, read as the reverse complement.
TATTTAATTCTAGAGACGGCATCAGATGAGTTACGTGTTTCCAGTTCTCATGAATCATCTCTACGGAGATAAGCTCGTAGGATAAAAAACAATTCATAAATGTTTCGTACTCGTAGATATATATCGACTTATCTCTAAATTTTTTGGGCTGTATTAATTAGGTAGTTAGGTATATATACTTCGCATTAAATTTTATCTTACTTGTTTATTTCTGAAGTGTGCCGGTAAATAATGTGAAACACAATAACTTTTCTATTTGCGTTTTTTTATAGAATTGTCAAATTTCAAAGACCTGAACTAGTGTAAGTATCCATTTAGTGGGTCCATTTGTTTTACATTTTAGTATTCCTTGACGTGTAACACCGGTTACCTTTACGGGTTTTTATTATCGACGTCTTTATGGATTTCTTGTACCTAAACATTATATTCCTAAAACTTAGGCCTGAAATTAAATTATTCGTAAATTGTACTAAATTGTGTAAATGTGTTGTAGATCTCTGGTGACATGAGATTAATGCTTGTTGAATTCTCG